>CM077081.1:211397704-212883954 GCA_039513925.1 Platanthera zijinensis | reverse complement strand
GTCACGGGTGTGTTAGGCCCATGTTGAAATTTCTGAGCTCGTCGATCATCTTTCTGAGGTCGACGATTGTCGAAAGGGTCACGCCCTAGGTCACAGGCGTGATGGGTCGGTCACGGGCGTGACCACCCCTTGATTCGAAAACTTGGTCGATAAACTTCAATTCCTCGGTTTCCTAGGGTTCTATTATGACAAAACCACTTGCAGGGGTCTAATTGGAAATGAGATGTTATATAAGTTAAGGTTACTTTTCATATTTTACTTTTTTGCCACATGTACTATAAATTGCTAGTATAGGTCCGCTGTCATCTATTTCTTGATTACTCTCCACCATCAAGTCCTCCCCTTTCTTCCTCTCTGCTCGGTGCCTAGGGGCCATGGGGGAAGGGGTGGGGGATGATAGGACTTAGTCTTATAGACTAACGGTTTTTGGACCACATCATTTAGGGGATCGTGGAGCCCAGTATGGAGGCGCAGCCCCGGAGGTCGGCCCGTTTGGAGATAGGGCAGTCTAGCACAGAAGTTAAGATAGGTGTTTTATTTTGCTTCCGCTTGAGTGACTATATAGTGAGGATATGATGTATCGGGCTTAAGCCCCTTTTTCAGTACATTTTTATTTTGTGGACTCTCCCTTCGTAGAGATATTATTTCTATGATGTGATTTTATTGTGGACTATTGGTCTGAGTTTATACCTCACTTGTGTGTACTTTGCTTTTGTTGCTTTTCTGTGATCGAATCGGCCAGCAGAATCAGTGTTTCGTGGTGTTGACCCTTCAGGGCGTGAAGGTGTCATCGCAAAGCAGCGGTTCTGGGACTAAGAACCCGGTGTTCTTTTAAAAAAAGGGGGTCTTTCAAGTGGTATCAGAGGAAACCTCGATCGGAAGAGTATCAGTCCACTAACCCTGGGTCACCCCCGCTCGAGTTTAGTTTGGGGACAAACTAAGCAGCGGAAGCGTGGTGTGACCATGTGGGGAATCACATATAATTTTCCACTGCTAATTAGGCTTGAGTCAATTGCTTACAGATGATTTTTGATATGCAGCGTCCAGCACAGCCTACACCAAAGGGCGGAGCCCAGTAGACTCTGAATGTTTCACCACCTCCCCCAGTCTCCACTCCGTTCCTGCAGTCATAGATGGGGCAGACTCTGACAACCATTCTGGAGGCTTTATGGGCTCAGCAGGTTCCGGTCCCGTAGCCAAACCCTGGAGCCAACTGGCTGAGCATCTTCCGAGGACTCTCTCCCCCATCCTACTTAGGGACAGAGTCAGCTGTCCGGATGGAAGAATGGCTTGACATTATATATGAGATGTTGACCGGGATACAGTTCCCCTGGGTGGAGAGAGTGCCATTGGTGGTCTCTTGCTTGGAGTCTCATGCCAAGAGATGGTGGAAGACATTGCTGGACACGACTTTTGCAGATATGGAGATTGCAGAGATTACTTGGGAGGAGTTTAGGGCCGCATTATTGGAGCATTTTGTTCCACAGTCGGCTAAGGATGAGCTGGAGGACAGGTTCTTGCAACTGAAGCAGGGAAATAAGACAATGGTAGAGTACCACCGGTAGTTCAACCGTTTTGCCCGGTTTGCAGACTCCTATCAGCTGGATGAGGCACGATACATCAAGAGGTTCTATAAGGGCCTGCGAGAGTACTTGAGGGAGGCCCTACTGTTCGTATCTGACGGGCCATTACCTCGGATGTTAGAGATGGCCAATTGGATAGAGGCTGATTGGCAAGCTACTCGGAGCCGGAAGCGGCTAGCGGAGGATCATGGTCGAAGAGCAAGGAACGATCAAGGACGAGCTCGTATCACGAACGGGAGAAGGGTCGAGGACTAGCCTCGTCAGGAGGCAAGACAGGAAACAAGGGAGCCAGTGGTGGTGGCTCCACCACCTCATCAGACACGGGACGGCCAGAGACCCGGGGGAATGGCATATCCCCGGCCAGAGTGCTTCCACTAGAATCAGGTTGGGCACATCTGTAGAAATTGCCCTATGAGAGGGGCACCCCCACATGCTCCACCGGCTGCCCAGCCAGCGCAGTATTTTGGAGGCCGGGGTCATGGCCGAGGATGTGGATACCAGGGGGAGATCGCAGACAAGAAAGGGAGCAGGTGTATGCTTTGGACCTTGTGCAACCTCGGAACCCAGAGCTGGTCATAGTAGGTACGCCATAATGTTTAATTATTTTAAAAGAATTCCCCCTTTCTTAGTTAAAAAATTTGTAGAACTGCACTAGATAGAATAAATAGGAAAGAAAAACTCATTATAGAATCCTAAGACATTTAACCACACCAGGTATAGTCTTCATCAGCGGAAAGCCTGCCCGCACGCTTTTCGATACCGGAGCTTCTCACTCCTTTGTGCCGGAGACGTTCGTAGAAGGATTGGAAGGCGTGAAGCGATTCACGGGCTCGGAGATGAGGGTGCGACTATGATGGATCTGAACTCCTTACCTCGGACCACTACAACATGGAGGTAGAAATCGGTGGAAAGGCGTTTGAGACTCCAGCGACGCTTTTGAAGTTGACAGACTACGACTTGATCCTGGGCATGGTATGGCTACACTGGAACATTGTTTAGATTGATTGCAAAGCAAAGAGGATCACCGTGAGGCACGAGGACTCTTTCAGTGTCATCGAAGGTATTAGACCTGCCTCTCGTATACTCTTATCTTCAGTACAGGACGTTAAGGCCCATCTACAGGGAGAGGAGGTTTATCAGATTCTATTTGAGATGGCGAAAGTCAAGGAGTCTGTGACAGACATCCCGGTGGTGCGAGATTTCTCTGACGTCTTTCCAGAGAAATTGCTAGGACTACCTCAACACTGAGAGTAGGACTTCCAGATACAGCTTGTGTCGGGGGCCAAGCCGACATCTAGGGCCCCTTATTGGATGGCCCCGAAAGAGTTGACAGAGTTCCGAAGCCAGTTGCAGGAACTAGTAGAGGCAGGGTTTGTTCGACCAAGCTCTTCACCGTGGGGAGCCCGGGTGCTATTTGTAGAGAAAAAGGACGGAAGTCTCCGCTTGTGTATTGATTATCGAGCGCTGAACAGAGTGAGGGTCCGGAATACATACCCGCTGGCACGGATTGACGAGTTGTTTGATCAACTGGAGGGAGCACATTTCTTCTCGAAACTTGACTTGAGGTCAGGTTATTATCAGCTACAGATTCGAGAGGAAGACATTCCGAAGACCGCTTTCAGTAGTAGGTACGGACTGTTTGAGTTTACAATGATGACCTTCGGGTTCACAAATGCGTCGTCAGCATTTACAAGCCTCATGAACAAGGTATTCGAGGACTATTTGGATGTATTTATCATCTTATTTTTTGACGACATCCTCATCTACTCAAGGGCGGAGTTGGAGCATACACGACACCTGACTTTGACTCTAGAGTGGCTACGGGAGCACCAGCTGTATGCGAAGTTTAGCAAATGCCAGTTTTGGTTAAAGGAGGTGGCCTTCTTAGGTCATATTATCAGCGGTGCTGGGTTGGCAGTAGACCCGACCAAGATTCGGGCAGTGCAGGATTGGCCACCATTGAAGACAGCCACGGATGTACGGAGCTTCCTGGGACTTGCCGGATATTACTGGAAGTTCGTCGAAGGATTCTCCCAGATTGCACTCCCTCTTACATCCCTAACAAAGAAGGAATCCCCTTTCGTTTGGACGCCATAGTGCAAGGCGGCCTTTATGGAGATGAAAGGTCGGCTTACCTCGGCTCCCATTCTCGCTCTTTCGTCGGGAAGGGAGTGATTACAAGTGTACACGAATGCCTCCTACTAGGGGATGGGTGCTGTTTTGATGCAGAATGGGCACGTAATAGCCTACACCTCCCGACACCTGAAGATTCATGAGAAGAACTATCCGGTGCATGATCTGGAGATGGGTGTAGTGATCTTTGCTCTAAAGATTTTGCGACACTACCTCTACAGAGTTCACTGTGATATCTTCTCTGAACATAAGAATTTGAGATATGTGGACATGCAAAAAGGAACTCAACATCAGACAAAGATGTTGGGTGGAGTTCCTACCGGATTACCAGTACACAATGCACTACCATCCCGGGAAGGCGAACGTGATGGGAGATGCTTTGAGCCGGAGAGGAGGTACCTCAGGGAAAGGACCACATCTGATGTCCATGGAGCTAGTCCAGTCTTTCAGAGATATGAAGATATCCCTAGTGTCCGAGAATGATCCAGAACTGTATATGGGCTATCTAGCATCGATGGTTGCTATAGATGATATTCGGGACCGCATCTCGGACGGACAGAAGACAAGTGCATGGACAGAGCCGATATTTCAAGCCTTGGAGGAGGGTTCGACGGGAGATTATTCACTGAAAGATTGATTGTTATGTTTCAGAGGGAGGGTATATATACTCGCAGGAGGTCAGATTCGGGAGGACATCATGGCGGAAGCACATTGTAGCAGATATTCTATACACCCGGCGATCACCAAGATGACGGAAGACTTAAAGAAGACGATGTTCTGGCCGGGGATGAAGAAGGACATTACATACTTCGTGACTCATTGCGAGGCATGCCAGCTAGTGAAGGCAGAGTGCAGAAACCCCGTAGGATTGCTACAACAACTTCCGGTGCCGGAGTGGAAATTTGTGGACATCGCGATGGATTTCAATCATGGCCTCCCCCGATCACGGACGGGAAACGATTCGATTTGGGTCATCTTCGATCGGCTGACGAAGGTGGCCAGATTCATTCCGATCAGAAAAGATGAATCGGTTAGGGTAATAGTGCGGAGATTCGTAGAGCAGTTCATTCGTTAACACAGGGTGCCCAGGATGATCGTGTTGGATCGGGATGGTCGATTCACATCCAGGGAGTGGAGATCTGTGCAGACTTGCTTAGGCACGTGGCTGACCTTCAGCACAACATTTCATCCCCAGACGGATGGGTAGACGGAACGCACCAACCGGACATTGGAGGACCTCCTAAGGCTATGCATTTTGGATCGAAACGAACCTTGGGAGAAGCTTTTACCACTAGTCGAGTTCTCCTATAACAACAGCTACCAGTCCAGCATAGGGATGGCTCCTTATGAAGCCTTGTACCGAAGGAGATATAGGACTCTGCTTTCATGGATTCAGGATGAGGATCCGAAGGTGTTAGGATCGGATTTTGTCGAAGACACCGAGGCTCAGGTGAGACAAATACGGGACAGAATGCTGGAAGCGCAGAGTCGACAGGCTAAGTATTACGACGCCCGACACCGTCAGGTAGAGTTTTAGGTGGGAGACCGGGTTTTCTTGAATATCCGGCCCATGCACGGAGTTTCACGGGTGCGTGGTCGGAAGAAGAAGCTTAGCCCTAGGTATATAGGCCCTTACAGGATCCTGGAGTGGATCGGGCTCCTAGCTTACAGGCTAGAGTTGCAACCAGAACTGGCAGGTTTACTCGACGTGTTCAATATTTCTTCACTTAGGAGGGCTCTACTATGCCCGGAGCAGCAGATTTCGATCACCGATGGGCCGCTAGCTTCAGACCGGTCAGTTCACTTGGAGCCGGTTTGGATCGATTATGGAGGAGTACGGATTTTGCGTCGCAAGAAGATTCTGTTAGTCAAAGTTCTGTGGAGGAACCACGGCCAGGAGGAGCATACCTGGGAACCGCAGGATCTGATGCGACAAAAGTACTCGTAGCTATTCAGACAGGTATACTCGCCACCCCTCAAGATATTACTATTTACCTTTCCTATTGTTTTAAACCAGTAGGACTGCTTTAAGAAGAATAGAGGCTAATCCTTGTTTATTAGGGGTTTGTCCTTGAATTATTGAACAAAGTAATCACTCCAACTCCATATGAGATGTTACAAGTTTCGTTTATTCCGGTAGAACCCCCGTAGGCTTAACCTTAATTTTGGGTACGAAATTTTTGTTTTGTTTATTGGGATTTGTAACATCCCATTTCCAACAAGAGCCACAATAGGAGTGGTTTTGTCATGACTAGGTCATGACAAACCCTTAGAGAATCAAAAAGGACCAAATGAAACTTAGTTGAGACTCACTTTGGTCTGCAAATAGTAATTTCCTAAACCCTAGAAGTCCAAGGAAGCCCAAGAATATTGCTTTTGTACTTAGAAGGATCTTTAGGCTCGAGCGATGAGTGAGGTTGACTCACTCAATGCCATGTCAGCTTTAAGCCTCTCGGGTTCACGGCATTGAGTGAGTGAAGCTCACTCAATGCCATGGACCAAATGGCGTTGAGTGATTTGACTGCACTCAACGCCATGTAAGAATTTATTTTTCTCTGGCTTGTACTGACTAGGCTGTACGGAGCGGGCCGCTCAAGAAGCATGCCAGTGGTTTAATTCAGCTATTTCCTCCTTTTAATCTTGATTAACCAAGAGATTGATTAGCCGTTCTCTTAATTAAGACTTAGGATTAAATGACCCATTAGCCTAATGTCATGTGGCATCCACCTTCCTCCTTCCATCCATGGCCGAATGACGGCTTGCATGGCTATTAAATTAGCATTCAAGCTTGGCCCGTCGTTTTTGCCAAGTAACGACTGGATTCAAGTCCTCATGGGGAGAGGTGGGGTTTCCATCCTTTCTCCAGCTATTTTGAGCTGTTTCATCTCCCCTCCACCATGGCCGAAGCATGCTTTTAAGGAAGCATTAATGGCTGGACAACCTATACCCACCCGTATCCCCATTTCTTCCCTTTAAAAGACTCCCTAGACGTAGAGATGAAGTTTCCACCATGACCCGACGGATTGGAGCGTTGAACTGTGCTGTAGAAGAATTCCGGCGATGCCACCACTGCACCAATGGCTTCCCGACAATCGGCTCGTCTCAAAACTACAAACAAGGTCTGTAACGCCCCCGATTTTTCTGCGATTATTTTATATTTGTTTGGCGTTACGGTGACGCATTTTCGTGGCTTGTACCATTTGTGGAGAGTGGTTTTGCTCCTTAGAACTGAGTGGCCTATTTTGTAGTCTATTGGCAAGATCTCCCTAGCAAGCCGAGTCGTTTTGGGTGACCCGGTGTGGCCTCTCGGGGGATGCTTGTGTTTTGACTTCGAGTGGGTATAACTTGAGTTCTGTTCATCGAAAGTTAATTTCGACTTTGCCGTTGTGTTCGTAGCGTGGATATTTAGCTACGGTGCAAATTTCGTCGAATTTCGAGGTAGTTCGGCTTTCGCGTCGCTTTTGGTGTGTCATTAGTAAAATTTAATTAGAAACCCTCTTAATTTAAGTGAACCGGTGGCTTAGGAGACGGTTAGGCTGAATTGGCGTGTTAATACTTATTTAAAGCCTTAATTAGAAGTGGCGGGCCCACTCTCTTCCTTCTTCCCAATACCGAAACTGCCTGCTCCTGTTCGCGGAAAGCAGAGGCGGAAACGACAGACTGCCCTAGCCTTCGGCCGGCGATTTCGGGAGCTTTCGTGGACGGATTTCGATTCCAAAAGCGGTGTTGTCTTGATCTCGCTCAGATCTACATTTTGATGGTAAGAAATTCGATTTTCGTGGAGTTTTAGGAGATTTGGGATTTCGGTCTTGTGGTTTTCCGCCATTAAAGTACGGGAGTGTGCTTTTAGGTGCTGCTGCTAGTGCCAAGTAAAGAGGAGGTAAAGCCGTCCAAGCTTCGCCAGAAATCGAGGCAAGTGGTATTATTGCCCTTGCCATTGTTGTTCTCTTGAAATTCTGAAAATTTCCGGTTAGCCCTAGGGTAGAAGCCAAGCATGTTCTCTTTTATCTTGCTGAATTTAGGGCTTAGATTCTCCTATGAGCCCCCCTTCTTCTTTGTGCTGTTGGTGCTCAACCCGCCGGCGTAATGCCATCAGTTAAACTCCAGATTGTAGTCTGGTTGGTGGCTTGCGGGTGAAGCCTTATGAGAGAGAGAGGAGGGGGTGCCTGCTGTGTTTGTTGGAAAGAGCTTTTTTTTTATTCTGTCTGGCCGACATTGAGTGTGGTGCACACACTCAAAGCCTTTGCGGGTTTGGCGTTGAGTGTGGTGCATACACTCAACGCCGCAGCTGTAGCCAGTCGGAATTTTGCTAAGTACTAGGGCATTGAGTGAGGTGGACTCACTCAACGCCGCAGCCCCTGCTAGCAGCTAAGTACTTTGGCGTTGAGTGAGTCGACCTCAATCAACGCCATTTCTTTTTTGGCGTTGAGTGAGGAAAGCTCACTCAACGCCGCGGTTTTCCTGAGAAGCTAAGTTTTTTGGAGTTGAGTGAGTCGACCTCACTCAACGCCATTTCGGTTTTGGCATTGAGTGAGGTGGACTCACTCAACGTCGTCACTTTTGTGCAGCCAAGTACTTTAGCGTTGAGTGAGGTGTGCTCACTCAACGCCATAGCCTTTTCTGAGGCTAAGTACTTTGGTGTTGAGTGAGTTGACCTCACTCAACGCCATTCTTGGTTTGGCGTTGAGTGTGGTGGCCTCACTCAACGCCGAAGGAAAGTTTGCGGCCAAGTCCCGTGGCGTTGAGTGAGTTGACCTCACTCAACGCCATTTCTGCTTTGGCGTTGAGTGAGGTAGACTCACTCAACGCCACAACCCTTCTTTGTGTCCAGGACTTCTGGCATTTAGTGAGATGACCTCACTCAACGCCATTGCTGTTTTGGCATTGAGTGAGGTCAGCTCACTCAACGACGAAGATTTGCCTTGTTGCGGCTAAGTGCCAGGGCTTATAGTGAGTGAAACTCACTCAACGCCATTGCTGTTTTGGCGTTGAGTGAGGTGGTCTCACTCAACGCCGCAGTCTTCTTTTGCGGCTAAGTTGCAGGGCGTTGAGTGGGTGAGCTTCACTCAATGCCATTGCTGTTTTGGCGTTGAGTGAGGCCAGCTCACTCAACGCCACTTTCTCTGATTGTGGTTAAGTACCAGTGCGTTGAGTGAGTGTACCTCACTCAACGACATCGCTATTTTGGCATTGAGTGAGGTTAGCTCACTCAACGCCAGAGAGTTCTTGCAGGAGGCGTTGAGTGAGTGAACCTTACTCAACGCCATGCCTGTTTTGGCATTGAGTGAGGCTAACTAACTCAACGACAGAGTTATTCTTATAGAGGGCGTTGAGTGAGTGAACCTCACTCAACGCCATGGTTTTTCTGGGGCTGAGTGAGGCTAACTCACTCAACCCTAAGGTCTGGTTAGGCGTTGAGGTTGTCCCACTAAACGCCAAGCCGTGTTGAGTCATTTCAACACTTCTTCCCTACCTCAATTTCCGTTCCCGAGTGAATTCCTTGTTTATGTTTTGAGTTTCCTTATCGGCCATGTTTCTCTTTCCTAAAGGCCGAATCGTGGGTCGTGGTTAGTAGTGGTGGTTTGAAGCTCTTCATGCGCGAGGTGTTGTGTGATTTAGCCGTGGCCACCCTTTTTATTCTAACTTACTCCAGGTATGGGCTGGGCAAGGGGGTAGAAGGTCCATAGTGCTTTCACATGTAGACCCTTGAGCTTGTTGGCTTGGAAATGGTGGTTGGGGGACTGAGTTTGCCTCCAACCCGGATCCATGTTGTTTGTTTTGTTACTACCATCTCCCACAGCTTAGGGTGTTAGATGTTTCTTCCTTGGTAGATTGCAACACTTTGGGATCTTGGTAGCTTAGTAGACTCTGCAGCAAGTAGTTTCTTGGCAGGGTTGATGTTGTTTCCTCGCACCTAGTGCATTTCTTTTTGTCTTGCCTTGGGCAGTTATGACCTTTTACTGCTTTGTTTTTCGTCTTTCAATTATCATCTAGTTGATACTTTCGTGCAGTTTTTCCTTGTTTTGTTTGTTGAGGTATTCTTTTCTTTTGAATGCCTCAGGTCTTGAGCAGTAGCTAGTTCGATGGCTAGGTAGCTGTGGTATTGCTGGTGGTCTCTTGGACTTTGGATATCCTTCTGGATTTGTTTAGTGAGGTAGTTTTCTGTACTTTTCTTACAGACATATATATTTGCCAGTGGGTTCGTGTCAGGTTGTTGGCGCCCTCTGGTAGTTTTTACCTTTCTACTAGATATATTACTTTTGCTGCTACCATTTTATGGAGATAGTCCACTTGCTCTGAGAAGGATTTATGCTAGGTTGCTAGTTATTTTAAAACTACAATTATTATTATAAGTATAGCTCATGATCAACATGTTTTATAAAACTCAATCACTATTTTCCAAACAACGTATAAAGATCATTTTCTTATATATAATATAAATTAAATGTAGAGTCTTGCATAGCATAAGTGGTCCTCTTGGGACACTTATGCACTCCTTAGGATGTCAATCCTGAATAAAGTATTTTTCCGCAGCGTACAAGTATAGTTTTTAACTGTGGACTAGGTGATCCACCAAGCCGAGGGATACGGCCTCTAAAATATAACTGATTTTCTAATCATTAAACTTATGAATTTCTTTCATAAAGTAAAGTAAATGGTTTTGCCTGAGCGTCAGTAGTTATCCCCTGCTCGACGTGACATCATGACGTGTACTTTCTCATACTCTGATAATTCCTAAATTTTGAGAAAATGCGGGTTGTGACAGTTGGTATCAGAGGGAGGTTGCTTGACAAGTTAGTCGGGCAACCTTTCTTTGATTGCTTTAGTAGTTCAACATCATGTATTTCACACACCGATATGTCATCAGCTCTTTTTGGCAAAAGCACGAACACTACACTCATAGCATAACATGAAGTATATGGGGCATATTATGTAGTATGGGATGCATAATATGTGTTCGTATATGGATCCACCATAGGGGCAACATGTGAGGGTTATGTAGTATGGGATGCATAACCTCACCACATGGCTGCGACTAGCTCGTTTTCTTTTTTGTTGCATGAGAATGTTATGTAGTATGGGATGCATAACATTTTCATATGTACGCCGCTCATAACATGCATTAGGGCCTTTTTAGAATGCATAGCACAAACATGCATAACATAATATTGCATAAGCACAACGTGCCAAGCTAAAGACTGGCAGGATGACATATGTACACACATAAGCTTTCAAGTCAAAAGTAGTATAAAGTCATTCATTCTCGATCTAGGCACATGAATTAGTATGGTGGTGGTTAACCATCCTAGGTTAGGGCATAACATCAATTTTTGTAAAAAAAAATAAAAATAAACTCTCAGATCAAGTTTAGCAGCTTTAAGTTTATATCTATATATGTATTGTCTGTACTTGTAGTTAGTTCTAGCCGTTATACTAGGATCTGACTGATGTTGCTATGATTTTTGGATGGCGAGACGTCCTGCGACTAGATCGACCCCCCATATCTGAGGGTGAGTCATCGGGAGCGCAGAATGATGTGGTGATCGAAAGCTTGCGGCAGAGTAGCGATTCCTTGAGCAGGCAGCTGGTGGAGGTACGAGCCCAGATCCAGTCTTTGGTGGCAGTTGTGGTTGGACATACACAGGGAGTGCAAGGACCTGCAAGGGGGGATTGCTGTTCCTCCTCCTCTTGCACCCCTAAGACCTCAAGTGGTGGTGCCAGCAGAGATGGCCTTCGTCTCGCAGTTTTAGAGGCTGAGCCCTCCCACTTATGACGGGAAGGCAGACTTTATGGTGATAGACGATTGGCTGATCTCCATGGAGGAGATGTTCTCATACGCAGGGATTGCAGATGATCAGAGGGTGATGATAGCTGCCTATCAGCATAAAGGTTTGGCTAAGAGTTAGTGGCTGAGAGAGAAGGAGAGCTTGGTAGCTGGATGCTCTTGGGAGGTGTTCAAGGAGTTGTTGTTGAGGAAGTTCTTACCCTCGGTCGAGCGTGACCTCCTCATGAACGACTTCCTCCATCTGAAGCAAAGGCAACTCACAGTGGGTGAGTATGAGATAGATTTCAGCAAGTTGAGCCGTTTTGCCCCTGGATTGGTCAGCATTGAGGCTGATCGAGTTAAGCAATTTATCGGTGGTTTGAGGAGCGAGGTGCAGCAGTTGACCAGTACTTATGGGTCAGAGACTTATGCATAAGTAGTGGAGGCTTCTCTGAAAGTGGAGGCTATTGAGACTGCAAAGAGCAGAGGCCAGCAAATGAGGAAGGACAAGAGGAAGTCTGTGGAGGTGAAGAAACCCCAGGTACCCAGTGCTGCTCTAAGAAAGAAGAGCAAAGTGGTGTGTAGTTCTTGTGGCCGGTCAGGCCACCCTGTCGAGAGATGTTTTAAGAAGGCAGCAGCTCAGAGGAAGGAGCAGGTTCATGCGATTCAGGGTGCTCCTAGGAGAGATGTCTCCTGTTCTGTTTGCAAGCGACCCGGGCATGATGCTGCCCAGTGCTGGTCCAAGGATAAGGTCTGTTTTTAGTGTGGGCAAAAGGGACACATCAAGGCTAAGTGTCCTCAGGTCCAGCCTGCTCTTCTTGCAGTTCCACTACAGGCTCTACCTCCACCTCAGCGTGTGGACAAGGGAAAGGGAAAGCTGAACGTGATCTCTTCCAAGGAGGCTCAAGCTTCAACTCTGGTCATCTCAGGTTAGTTTCTTTCCATCCTGAAGGTCTTGTTCTTGTTTTACTAGAATGTTTGCAGTATTGTTTTGGTAGTTCATTAGTTTTATATGCTCCTATAGGGAAATTTAAGGTGAAGAACCGCTGGGAGCGTGTTCTATTTGACTCCGACGCTACCCACTCGTTCGTAGATAGAGCCTTTGTAGAGCGACATTGGTTGACTTTAGATCGAGTTCAGGATACCTTCCGTGTCAAGTTCCCCTCTGGTGAGTCTGTGTTGTCAGCTTTGGGCATGTTAGATTGCCTTGTTTTGTTGGGGGACTTCCTTGCGAAGGCAGACCTGAAGATGATTGATCTGGAGGACTTTGATGTTATTATGGGCATGGACTGGCTGTCTAGGTATGATGCAGTCATTCAGTGCAAAGGGAAGCGCTTGGACTTCATCAGGGACGACCGTCAGCCCGGAAGCGTGTATGCTTATCTGAGCCAGGATTCTTCTGTCATCTCTGCGGTATGTTTATAAGCTGTTTATTTTGGATTGTTTTTCTTGTTTGGTCTCGGTGGTTGAGACCGCTGTTAGTGTACCGCGCTTGGAGGAGATTCCAGATATTCGTGATTTCGCCGATGTTTTTCCGGATGATCTTCCTGGTCTTCCTCCCGAGCGGGATGTGGAGTTTATGATTGATTTAGAGCCGGGAACGCGTCCTATTGCTAAGGCTCCGTACCGGATGGCCCCTCGTGAGTTAGAGGAGTTGCGAGTCCAGTTGGATGAGCTGTTGGCTTAGGGATTTATCAGGCAGAGTTCGTCGCCTTGGGGTGCTCCTGTGCTGTTTGTGAAGAAGAAAGATGGGTCAATGCGACTTTGCATCGACTATAGGGAGTTGAACAAAGTCACCATTAAGAACAGGTACCCTCTGCCGAGGATCGATGATTTATTTGACCAGTTGCGCGGTAGCACAGTGTTCTCCAAGATCGATCTTCGTTCTGGCTATCATCAGCTCAGGATCCGTGAGGCTGATTATCCACGGACTGCGTTTAGATCGAGGCATGGACACTTTGAGTTCTTTGTGATGTCGTTTGGTTTGACCAACGCACCATCAGCCTTCATGGATATGATGAACCGGGTGTTTAAGGATTTCTTAGACAAGTTCGTGGTGGTCTTCATCGATGATGTGTTGGTTTATTCTCATAGCGCTGAGGATAATGAGCAGTATCTGCGCTTGGTTCTATCGGAGTTGAGGAATCAAAAGTTATTCACCAAGCTGAGCAAGTGCGAATTTTGGTTGCCTCAGGTTTCATTTCTAGGCCACGTGGTGAACAAGGAGGGGATCTCGGTCGACCTAGAAAAGATCGCAGTAGTAATGGATTGGAGTAGGCCGAATACGCCTAAGGAGATCAGGAGCTTCCTAGGGTTGGCTGGCTACTACAGGAGGTTCGTGGAGGGTTTCTCTTCCCTAGCTGCACGTTTGACCAAGCTGACTCAGAAGAACGTGGCTTTTGTTTGGAGCGAGGAGTGCGAGGAAGCCTTTCTGGAGTTAAAGAGGAGATTGTGCACTGCTCCCGTTATAACCCTGCCTACTGAAGGGCTTGATTATGATGTGTACGTGGATGCTTCGCATGTAGGTCTGGGATTCGTATTAATGCAGGTCGGAAAGGTGATTGCCTATGGTTCAAGGCAACTGAAGACTCATGAGAAGAATTATCCTACGCATGACCTTGAGTTTGGAGTGGTAATCTATGCGTTGAAGTTGTTGAGACACCTACTTTATGGGGCTCAGTGCAAGATCTTCACTGACCATAAGAGCCTGAAGTACGTGTTCATGCAGAAGGAGTTGAATATGCGCCAGTGGCGGTGGCTAGAGTATGTGGCCTATTATGATGTAGATATCCATTATCATCCAGGCAAGGCCAATGTGGTGGCCGACGCCCTGAGCCGAAAGATGGTAAAGATCTTTAACCTCTGCGCCGATCGTTTAGTGGAGGAGTTCCTCCTTATGGATATATCAGTGGGATGCTGTGGCTCCCAGAGTGGTTTATCAGTGGCAGAGCCATCTTGGATTTCTTTGACCAGATGGCACCAGAAGGATGATTTGGATCTTCTGTACTTATTCACCAAGACCGAGAAGGGGGAGTTGCCAGACTTTGCTATCGATGATGCGGGTACTTTGAAGTACCGTGGCAGATTTTGCATCCCCGCTGTTGGGGACATTAGAGGTATGATTTACAAAGAGGCTCATGGATCCAGCATTGCCTACCATCCAGGATCTACGAAGATGTATCGCGACTTAAAGCAAATTGCTTGGTGGTATGGCATGAAAGGTGATATAGCCTGATTTGTTGCTGAGTGCCACACTTGCAAGCGTGTGAAGGCCGATCATGGAAGGCCTGGTGGCAAGTTGACTTCGTTAGAGATCCCGACTTGGAAGTGGGAAAGTATATCTATGGATTTCATCACTGGCTTACCGAAATCCCCGAGGGGATTTGATTTTGTTTGGGTTATAGTGGATAGACTGACGAAGTGTGCTCACTTCGTACCATATAAGATTGATTACCCGATGAAGAAGATAGCGGAGTTGTACTTGAATGAAGTCATTCGACTGCACGGTGTGCTGGTTAGCATCTTTTCTGATCGAGACTCCCGGTTTACTTCTCGTTTTTGGCAGAGTCTGCAGGAGGGTTTGGGTACAAATCTGAGGTATTCTATTGCTTACCACCCTCAGACAAATGGGCAGACGGAGCGGGTGAACCAGATAGTTGAGGATATGATCCGATGCTATATTTTAGACCACGGTGGAGCGTGGGATGAGCGGCTGCAACTTATGGAATTTGCATACAACAACAATTATCAGGAGAGCTTGTAGATGGCTCCGTTCGAAGCCTTGTATGGGAGGCGCTGCAGAACTCCGTTGTTTTGGGCTGAGGCTGATGAGAGGCCTTTGTTGGGTCCTGATGCGCTTGAGAAAATGGAAGTCGCAGTGAAGCTTATTCGAGAGAAGCTTCGTATAGCTCTGGAGAGGTACGAGAAGAACGCCAATCAGCGTAGGTCTCCCTTTGAGTTTTTTGTAGGGGACCTTGTATTTCTTAAGGTTTCCCCGATGGTGGTTGTAAAGGGGTTTGGTAAGAATCGGAAATTGGACCCGAGGTATGTGGGCCCGTTTAAGATTATGGAGCGGATTGGCGTGTCAGCTTACAGGTTGGATTTGCCAGCACACTTCCTAGGTGTTCATAATGTTTTCCATGTAAGCCAATTGCGGAAGTGTGTGCGCAGCAGTGGGCAAGTATTGGACGTTGTGCCCCAGTTGGAGCCAAACCTCTCTTTTGTTGAAGTGCCGGTCCGTATTTTGGATACTAAGGAACGGGTGCTGCGAAAGAAGTCCATTCCGATGGTGAAAGTTCTTTGGAGGAATCAGGATTTGGAGAGATTGACTTGGGAGCTAGAGTCGGCCATGAGGAAAGCTTACCCTCACCTATTTCCCCAATTTTGATCGGTATGTTTTCCTTCTTGTAACTCCTATTTGTTACTTTTCCTTCTTTAGTAGGAGTGATGTTCGTAAAGTTTTGGGACGAAACTTTCTTTTAGGGGGAGTGACTGTAACGCCCCCGATTTTTCTGCGATTATTTTATTCTCGTTTGGCATTACGGTGACGCGTTTTCGTGGCTTGTTCCATTTGTGGAGAGTGGTTTAGCTCCTTAGAACTTAGTGGCCTATTTTGTAGTCTATTGGCAAGATCTCCCTAGCAAGCCGGGTCGTTTTGGGTGACCCGGTGTGGCCTCTCGGGGGATGCTTGTGTTTTGACTTCGAGTGGGTATAACTCGAGTTCTGTTCGTCGAAAGTTAATTTTGACTTCGCCGTTGTGTTCGTAGCGTGGATATTTAGCTACGGTGTGAATTTCGTCGAATTCCGAGGTAGTTCGGCTTTCACGTCGCTTTTGGTGTGTCATTAGTAAAATCTAATTAGAAAACCTCTTAATTTAAGTGAACCGGTGGCTTAGGAGACGGTTAGGCTGAATTGGCATGTTAAGACTTATTTAAAGCCTTAATTAGAAGTGGCGGGCCCACTCTCTTCCTTCTTCCCAAAACCGAAACCGCCTGTTCCTGTTCGCGGAAAGCAGAGGTGGAAATGACGGACTGCCCTAGCCTTCGACCGGCGATTTCAGGAGCTTTCGTGGATGGATTTCGATTCCGAAAGCGGCGTTGTCTTGCTCTCGCTCAGATCTACGTTTCGAAGGTAAGAAATTCGATTTTCGTGGAGTTTTAGGAGATTTGGGATTTCGGTCTTGTGGTTTTCCGCCATTAAAGTACGGGAGTGTGCTTTTAGGTGCTGCTGCTGCTAGTGCAAAGTAAAGAGGAGGGAAAGCCATCCAAGATTCGCCGGAAATCGAGGCAAGTGGTATTCTTGCCCTTGACATTGTTGTTCTCTTGAAATTCTGAAAATTCCCGGTTAGCCCTAGGGTAGAAGCCAAGCATGTTTTTTTTTATCTTGCTGAATTTAGGGCTTAGATTCTCCTATGAGCCCGCCTTCTTCTTTGTGCTGTTGGTGCTCAACCCGCTGGCGTAATGCCATCAGTTAAACTTCAGATTGCAGTCTGGTTGGTTGCTTGCGGGTGAAGCCGAGTGAGAGAGAGAGGAGGGGGTGCCTGCTGTGTTTGTTGGAAAGAGCTATTTTTTTTTATTCTGTCTGGCCGGCAATGAGAGTGGTGCACACACTCAAAGCCTTTGCGGGTTTGGCGTTGAGTGTGGTGCATACACTCAACGCCGCAGCTGTAGCCAGTCAGAATTTTGCTAAGTACTAGGGCATTGAGTGAGGTGGACTCACTCAACACCGCAGCCCCTGCTAGCGGCTAAGTACTTTGGCGTTGAGTGAGTCGACCTCACTCAACGCCATTTCTGTTTTGGCGTTGAGTGAGGCAAGCTCACTCAACGCCGCGGTTTTCCTGAGAAGCTTAGTGTTTTGGCGTTGAGTCAGTCGACCTCACTCAACGCCATTTCGGTTTTGGCGTTGAGTGAGGTGGACTCACTAAATGCCATTGCTTCTGTGCAGCCAAGTACTTTGGCGTTGAGTGAGGTGTGCTCACTCAATGCCATAGCCTTTTCTGAGGCTAAGTACTTTGGCGTTGAGTGAGTTGACCTCACTCAACGCCATTCCTGGTTTGGCGTTGAGTGAGGTTGCCTCACTCAATGCCGAAGGCAAGTTTGCTGCAAAGTCCCGTGGCGTTGAGTGAGTTGACCTCACTCAACGCCATTTCTGCTTTGGCGTTGAGTGAGGTAGACTCACTAAATGCCACAACCCTTCTTTGCGTCCAGGACTTCTGGCGTTAAGTGAGACGACCTCACTCAGTGCCATTTCTTTTTTGGCGTTGAGTGAGGTCAGCTCACTCAACGCTGCAGATTTTCCTTGTTGCGGCTAAGTGCCAGGGCGTTTAGTGAGTGAACATCACTCAACGCCATTACTGTTTTGGCGTTGAGTGAGGTGGACTCACTCAATGCCGCAGTCTTCTTTTGCGGCTAAGTGGCAGGGCGTTGAGTGAGTGAGCTTCACTCAACGCCATTGCTGTTTTGGCGTTGAGTAAGGCCAGCTCACTCAACGCCACTTTCTCTGATTGTGGTTAAGTACCAGGGCGTTGAGTGAGTGTACCTCCCTCAACGCCATCGCTGTTTTGGCGTTGAGTGAGGTTAGCTCACTCAATGCCAAAGAGTTCTTGCGGGAGGCGTTGAGTGAGTGAACCTCACTCAACGCCTTGCCTGTTTTTGCATTGAGTGAGGCTAGCTCACTCAACGCCAGAGTTATTCTTTTGGAGGGCGTTGAGTGAGTGAACCTCACTCAATGCCATGGCTGATCTGGCGCTGAGTGAGGCTAACTCACTCAATGCCAAGGTTTGGTTAGGCGTTGAGTGGGTCCCACTCAACGCCAAGCCGTGTTGAGTCTTTTCAACACTTTTTCCCTACCTCGATTTTCGTTCCCGAGTGAATTCCTTGTTTACGTTTTGAGTTTCCTTGTCGGCCATGTTTCTCTTTCCTAAAGGATGAATCGTGGGTCGTGGTTAGTGGTGGTTTTTTGAAGCTCTTCATGGGGGAGGTGTTGTGTAATTTAGCCGTGGCCACCCTTTTTCTTCTATCTGGCTCCAAGTACGGGCTGGGCAAGGGGGTTGAAGGTCCCTAGTGCTTTCACATGTAGACCCTTGAGCTTGTTGGCTTTGAAATGGTGGTTGGGGGACTGAGTTTGCCTCCAACCTGGATCAATGTTGTTTATTTTGCTACTACCATCTCCCACAGCTTAGAGTGTTAGATATTTCTTCCTTGGTAGATTGCAGCACTTTGGGCTCTTGGTTGCTTAGTAGACTCTGCAGGAAGTAGTTTCTGGGCAGGGTTGATGCTGTTTCCTTGCACCTGGTGCATTTCTTTTTGTCTTGCCTTGGGCAGTTGTGACCTTTTACTGCTTTGTTTTTCCCATTTCAATTATCATCTGGTTGACACTTTCGTGAAGTTTTTACTTGTTTTGCATGCTGAGGTATTCTTTTCTTTTGAATGCCTCGGGTTCTGAGCAGTAGCTAGTTTGGTGGCTATGTTGCTGTGGTGTTGCTGGTGGTCTCTAGGACTTTGGAGATCCTTCTGGATTTGTTTAGTGAGGTAGTTTTCTTCACTTTTCTTACAGACATATATATTTGCCAGTGGGTTCGTGTCAGGTTGTTGGCGCCCTCTTGTAGTTTTTACCTTTGTACTAGATATATTAATTTTGCTGCTACCATTTTCTGGAGATAGTCTACTTGCTCTGAGGAGGATTTATGCTAGGTTGCTAGTTATTTTAAAACTATAATGATTATTATAAGTATAGCTCATGATCAGCATGTTTTATAAAACTCAATCACTATTTTTGAAACAACGTATAAAGATCGTTTTTTTATATATAATATAAATTAAATGTAGAGTCTTGCATAGTATATGTGGTCCTCTTGGGACACTTATGCACTCCTTAGGATGTCAATCCTGAATAAAGTATTTTTCCGCAGCGTACAAGTATAGTTTTTAACTGTGGACTAGGTGATCCACCGAGCCGAGGGATACGACCTCTAAAATATAACTAATTTTCTAATCATTAAACTTATGAATTTCTTTCATAAAGTAAAGTAGATGGTTTTGCCTTAGCGTCAGCAGTTATCCACTGCTCGATGTGGCATCATGACGCGTGTTTTCTCATACTCTGATAATTCATAAATTTTGAGAAAATGCGGGTTGTGATAGTTGGTATCAGAGGGAGGTTGCTTGATAAGTTAGTCGGGCAACCTTTCTTTGATTGATTTAGTAGTTCAGCATCATGTCATTCACACACCGATATGTCATCAGCACGTCTTCAAAAAAGCACGAACACTACACTCATAGCATAACATGAAGTATACGGGGCATATTATGTAGTATGGGATGCATAATATGTGTTCGTATATGGATCCACCATAGGGGCAACATGTGAGGGTTATGTAGTATGGGATGCATAACCTCACCACATGGCTGCGGCTAGCCCGTTTTCTTTTTCATTGCATGAGAATGTTATGTAGTATGGGATGCATAACATTTTCATGTGTATGCCGCTCATAACATGCATTAGGGCCTTTTTAGAATGCATATCACAAACATGCATAGCATAACATTGCATAAGCACAACGTGCTAAGC
Organism: Platanthera zijinensis; assembly: GCA_039513925.1. Classification (NCBI taxonomy): domain Eukaryota; kingdom Viridiplantae; phylum Streptophyta; class Magnoliopsida; order Asparagales; family Orchidaceae; genus Platanthera; species Platanthera zijinensis. Next base: position 212,863,905 of record CM077081.1, on the reverse strand, counting down.
TAAAGACTGGCAGGATGATATATGTACACACATAAGCTTTCAAGTCAAAAGTAGTATAAAGTCATGCATTCTGAGTTGTAGGAATTGTTAGCCTGAGCTGAGGTAGGGATTGTTAGCCTGAGCTGCAGGAGTGTGGATACATTCTGAGTTGTAGGAATCCTTTAGGATTCTGAGCTGTAAGATCTGTGGATCTGAGAAGAAGGAAGAAGTTAGGCCGAATCTAGCACACTGCTAGATAGGTGAAGGGGGAAAGTGGATGTACCAGGAGCTTGGAGAACAACTATAAACTTATGTGCAATCTGTGATGCTTGTATTATTTTAGATTCTGTGATTGTATATGTTGTGTTAGCTGTAGAGATTTGAGCTTTATATTAAAGATCTGTAGCAATATTCTGCCTTAGTTTAAAATAAGGAAAAGGGCCTATTCACCCCCCTCTAGGTGTTTAGGTTGTCTTGAAGTTAAAACTATCAAGTGGTATCAGAGGGAGGTTACTCAAAGAAGGACTTAACAGTCTGAGTTAGATCACTAAGGCAGAATCAAGAATCAAGAAATTGGGTTCTGGATAAAATCACAAGGAACTAGGTTCTATTAAATTACCCATCTGTAGGAAAGAGATATTTGGAATATGGAAAGAAAAAGTCAGGTTGTTTATGGAGACTTCTGACCCAAGGATCTATGTTACAGTAAAAGAAGGTCCTTATGTTCCAATGAATGTGTCTTTTCTAGATGCAAATCAAAGAACTCCTAAAGATTTTTCTGAGATGACTAAGGATGAGATCATCCTTGCAACTATGGATAAAAGAGCTCAGAATATCATAGTAAGTGTCATAGATGATTCAACCTTTCAGAATTTGATTCACTGCAAGACCTCCAAGGAAATGTGGGACACTTTGATAGTCTACATGGAGGGTTCTGAAGAAGTTAGACAAGATAGAAAGTCTATGCTAAATCAGGAATATGAAAGCTTCAGACAAGGGAAGTCAGATAACATATCTGAGTGCTATAAGAAGTTCTATAGAATAGTTAATGAGTTGATGCCTTATGGAAGGGTCTTCAGCACATGTGAACTGAATGATAAATTCTTAAGATCCTTGACAAAGGATTGGGACACCAAGATTTGTGCCATTAGGGAAGTGGCCAAACTTCCAGATATTTCTCCTCCAACTTTATTTAGAAAGTTGCTGTCTTATGAAATGCAACTAATGACTAGAAAAGAAGAAGAAAGAAATGCTAAATGGGAGCATAAAGAAAAGTCTATGGCCTTCAAGGTTGAAGTCACTAGAAAGAATAGGAGGATGTCTCCATCACCTCCTAGGGAAGTTGTTGAAATTACCTCAGATAATTCAGACAACCAAAATTCAGATAGCAGTGATTCAGACACAGATTTTGCTGCCTTTACAAGACAGTTTCAGAGATTCTTGAAGAAGAAGCAGTGGAAATCTAGGCCCTCCACATCTCATCCAGTTGATGACTATTATCAAAAGAGAAAGTCATCTGGGAAGGACAGGAGCAGGTCTAAGCCTAGCAAATCTACAACTTCAAAGATAGTTTGTTATTGCTGTAATAGGCTTGGACATGTTTATGCTGAGTGTCCAGACAAAACAAAGGAGTATGCTGATAAAAGAAAGACTCATCAAAAGAACAAGAAGGAGAAATCCTTTGTTCTAAGAAGGAGAAAAGTTTCACAGACCAATCAACTTCAGAGTCTGAATCTGAAGCTGAGGCATATATTGGTCTTTATGCAGCTGATGAAGAAGAAGAGTTTATGCAATTGCTGAAATTTATCTATAAATAAGAAGACCATCAGTGTATGGGTCTGATGGCTATATCAGAAGAAGACAAGCGCCAGGATCAGCCTAGTCCTAGTAAGGTACAATGTGTTTCTAATTATAGTACTGGTATAGTGTCAGCTACAACTGCATCAAGTGATGTGGATGGGTCTGAATCTGAAGGTGATATTCATCAGCTGATAGATGAATATGGGGACTTGTTGCAGGCACTGAAGAAAAGCAAGAACCTGGCCAAAACTCAGGCTACGGAAATTGCAGATCTTAAGATGTCTGCATCTGACATAGAGAAAGAGTTGGATCAAAAATTGAATGAGATTGCCAAACTGAAAACTATAACTGTTATTCAGATGGGCACAATCAGATATAAAAATGATCTAATTAAAAGTCTGGAAGTCAGACTTCAAAAGGAAAAAGATTTGGTGGCTAGTTATTCCAAGCAAAAATCAGTTTTACCCTTAATAGATGAGTTTGTGGATCAAAAGGGTAAGGCTGGAATAGGCTTTAAGGGTAACACCAGGGCTGTCCAATTCAAGAGAAAGGGCAAAGCCTCAGTCCAGCAACTAAATTTTAAAGTCCCTGTAGTTTTCAGAAAGGTACAAGTGCCTTCTAACAAGTATGCCCTTGAGAATATTCATGGTCATAATAAGACTGATGTTCTGAATGACAAGGGTGCTTATGTCAATAAGGCAGCCCATGTTCATAAACCCCATGTTTATAAGAAAATAGTGGGTGTAGCTGCAACAGTACCAGCACCATATAAAAGAGTTGATGTATCTAAAAATAGATATAACAAGTATGAATGCTGGTGCTGTGGTAAGACAGGTCATTATGCCATAGATTACTGGCACAACACTAGTGTCAGGAAGAACAACAGTCTACCTGTTAGAAGAGTAGCAGGTAGATTTGGCAAGTATGAAGCTAACTTGAACCAAGGACCCAAGACTTACTTGTGTTCTAAGGGAAAGTAATTCTTTAATGCAGGTGAGTCCAAGTCACCATACCCCTATATGGTACTTGGACAGTGGATGTTCCAGGCACATGACTGGAACAAAGGGATTGCTGAAGGAGTACTTGCCTATCATAAATGGGCCTAAAGTAATCTTTGGTGGCTCTGAAAAAGGAATCATCAAAGGGTTTGGTAATATTTCTTATAACCAGATTACTATCACTCAAGTGGCTTATGTGAAGGGTTTGAAACACACCCTTATAAGCATAAGTCAGCTGAGTGATTTAGGATATGACATTTCATTTGTTAAGAATGTATGTCATATAAAAAGTTCAAGTGATCAAAAGATCATTTTTACAGGGTATAGGAAGAGGAATGTGTACTTTCTCAAGTTTGAGTATGAGAACAAAGGTTCTCCTATTTGCCTTGTAGCTGATGAGAAAGCCTCTCATTGTGTCAAATGGCACAAGAGGCTGGCCCATCTTAACTATAAAACAATTGGTCAACTCTTTAGCAAAGAGTTAGTGAGGAGTGGTCCTCAAGTTATGTGTATAAAGGAAGGGATATGTTCTGCTTGTCAAAAGGGCAAGCAGCCAAAATCCTCCTTTCATAGCCTTGAAAACAAGGATTCTGTGAGGTGTCTTTACCTCTTACATATAGATCTTTTTGGTCCTATGCCAGTTCATAGTCTAGGTAGGAAAGTTTACACTTTTGTTGTGGTAGATGACTATTCGCGATATTCATAGGTGTTCTTTCTAAGACAAAAATCAGAAACCCCAACTGTCTTACATAGTTTTGTCAAACAAATTCAGAATAAACTGGACAGTACAGTGGTCAAAATCAGAAGTGACCATGGCACTAAATTTCAATCTGAAAGTATGACAAGACTGTGTGAAGAATTTGGGATTTTACAAGAATTCTCCTCACCTAGAACACCACAGCAAAATGTTATTGCTGAAAGGATGAATGTAACATTGATTGAGGCTGGTAGAACTCTATCTAGTGACACTTCTCTCCCAGAATATTTCTGGGCTGAGGTAGTAAACACTGCATGTCATGTGATCAACAGGGCTTCTATCACCAAGTGCCATAAAAAGACTTCCTATGAGATCATGAAGGGCGGAAAACCAAACTTATCCTATTTTAGTATCTTTGGTTGCAAGTGTTATATCCTTAACAATGGCAAGTCTTATCTAACTAAGTTTGCTGCCAAATCCCAAGATGGGATATTTGTTGGGTACAACAATAATAGTAAGGCTTATAGAGTCTACAACTTGATTACTCAGGTTGTAGAAGAATCTGTACATGTTGTTTTTGATGAAACTAGATTGATCAACAGTGATTTGCCTTGCAGTTCATGCAATCCAACGGTATAAATGAGAGAATGGACAATCTTTCCATTGCAGAAGATTCAACTGCAGATCAAGAAGTGGAAAATGGTGGCTACTATCCAGGGGGAGTACATGACTCTCTAGATACAGATGTAAACCAAGAGGTGCAATATATTGAAGAGTCTGGAGGTGGTCAACCAGAAGATAATCTACCTCCAGCTGTTAGACACTTAAAGGATCATACAGCAAACCAGATAATAGGTGATCTAAGACATGGAGTACAAACTAGAAGCAGGAACTTGAACACAGTACTTTGCTCAAGCTTCCTATCTCAACTAGAGCCAAAGAAATTTGAAGAAGCTGTTCTAGACCCACATTGGATTGAAGCCATGCAAGAGGAGATGAATCAGTTAAGAAGGTGCAAGGTCTGGGAGTTAGTTCCTAAACCAAAAGACCACAACATCATTGGAACAAAGTGGATCTTTAGGAACAAACTGGATGAGAATGGAATCATTATGAAGAACAATGCAAGACTTGTTGCAAAAGGATACATGCAGGAAGAGGGTATTGACTTTGATCAAACCTTTGCCCCAGTAGCAAGACTAGAAGCCATTAGAATGTTCCATTCCTATGCAGCATATCAAGGATTCAAGGTTTTCCAAATAGATGTAAAATCAGCATTTCTGAATGGAAACCTAAAAGAAGAAGTCTATGTAGAGCACCCTTCAGGTTTTGTAGATTCTCTCAAACCTAATAATGTTTATAGACATAGGAAAGCTTTATATGGGTTAAAGCAAGCCCCATGGGCTTGGTATGAAACCATGTCTACTTTCCTTATTTAGAACAAATTCTCAAGAGGGAAAATAGACAAAACTCTATTCCTAAGGGAATCCAAAGGTAAGATAATCTTAGTCAAGATTTATGTAGATGACATAATATTTGGGTCTACAGAAAACAACCTTTGCAAGAAGTTTGCTAAACTTATGCAAGGAAAGTTTGAAATGAGCAGTATGTGGGAACTTAATTTCTTCTTGGGACTCCAAGTAAGACAGACTGATGATGGCTTGTCCATATCCCAGTCTAAGTTCACCAACGAGTTAATTAAGAAGTATGGTATGGAATCATCCTCCACCATGAAAACTCCTATGGGAATAAGTATGCCTATATGCAAAGATGATACAGGTAAACCTGTAGATGAGTCCTTATATAGAGGAATAATTGACTCTCTACTATATCTCACTGCTAGTAGACCAGACATTATTTATACCACATGTGTCTGTGTTAGGTACCAATCATGCCCAAAAGAATCTCATTACACTGCTGTAAAGAGAATTTTGAGATATCTAAAGGGCACACCTAATCTAGGACTTTGGTACCCTAGGAATGTGGATTTTCTACTAACAGGCTATTCAGATGCAGACTTTGCAGGTTGCAAAAAGGATAGAAAAAGTACTACAAGCACCTGTCAATTTCTAGGAGGAATATTGATATCTTAGAGCAGTAAAAAGCAGACTAGTGTGGCAATTGCCACAGCTGAGTCTGAATATGTGGCAGCAGGAAGTTGCTGTGGACAGCTGTTGTGGATTCAACACCAGCTAGAAGACAATGGTATTCAGGTAAGTAGAACACCTTTGTTTTATGATTCTACTAGTGCTATTTCTATTCCTAATGATCGTGTTTCACATAGTAGGACTAAGCATATAGAAATAAGATACCATTTTCTTAGAGAACATGTAGAGAAAGAGGACATCTCACTAGAATTTGTAAAGACAGATTATCAAATTGCAGATGTTTTTACTAAGCCTCTAGATGAAACTAAATTCAATAAATTTAAAATTAAATTAGGAATGTTGAACATAGACTAGTCTAACAAATTTGGCTAAGTAAATCTGTGTCGACACATTCAGAGTAGTATTGTCGACACTTTAGTAAATCTGTGTCGACACATCTAGGGAAGTGGTGTCGACACTTTAGTTAGTGGTGTCGACACAACAAGAGTAATGGTGTCGACACTTCCAGAAATTTTGTCGACACTTGTAATAAGAGTCGACACAGAATTTCTGAAGAACTACTAAGTATGTCCAGTGTTGACATATCATCAATTGGTGTCGACACTTAGTAGTCATCGTCGTGGTCGAGACAACAGAAGTATGTGTCGACACATTCCAATAGTGTCGACACATTTAGACAGTTTTTGCCCGCCTTTTGACCTTCTTTGTTTTAAAGGGTATAAATAGGTCGAGAAAATATTCTGTCGACACGCTCTCCAGATTTTCGAGAGTAAACCCTTGTGTCGACAAATTATCTTCTCTCAATTCAAGATTTCTCTCCATTCCAATGGCGCCAAAGATTTAAGATAACATTAACGAAGGCTACGAGCTGGTGCGCAATGTTTTTGATGATGCGGCGACGGAGATTAAAGGGGTCATTACCTTGGTTACTGAAAGTGGATTAGAGTTTCTTGTATCAGAACCTACGAAGATCTGGAAGAAAGAAGTATTTGAATTTTATTCTACTGCAATAGTGGACTCCATTGGACTAAAGATTAAATCGACAGTTCATTGTACTAGAGTTAAACTTACTCTGAAGAGTTTAAGAAAGATTCTTCACCTACCAAGAATTCAGGATGAAGAAGAGGTCCCAGCCTCAAAGACAAGGGAGGATCCCCAGTGGTGTGGATTGGATCTAACCATGAAGATAGGAAAAACTATAAACCGAAAAGGAATGAACCAACAAGGAAAGTTTCTATATAAAGTGGTATGGAAGGTGATTTTGTGTAAACCAGGAGGCCATGATAGGATCTCTGCCATTATGTTCAGTCTGATGACAAGGATAATCTACAAGATTAACATAGATTGGTCTACAGTGCTGTTTGAGAAGATAAAAAAGGAATCAAAAAGCCTATTTTGGCTAGATTGCTGAGTTTATACCTAGCTGGAGCAATTCCAGAGGTAATGCATCAGCTTCTAGGATCTAAAATAAATCATATGAGAAGAATGGACATCAGGATAATATCCAGATGGGATAAGGTTCTCTCCAAGGACACACCTGATTTGGATACCCAAGAGACTATAGCAAAATCACCAGTCCATGACATTACTGATCATGATCATGTGTAGGAGGACACAATGAATGCACAGTTGCAGGGGGAGCAACATTATGCACAAGGACAAGGGGAAGAAAGCATTCACATGGCAAAAGAAATAAGTTCACAATCTATTATTGACACTCCTCATGTCAATAGTCCAGCACTAGATGTGATCATGGAGGATACATCTATGGTTGCTGATGCTCCAGAAAAAGTAATTCACACTCAACAAGAGTTCACCCTGGAAGAATTATTTCCTGAAATAGAGGGAGCAGCAGTTGAGGGGGAGTAGGTTAACATTGAGGAGGTGCAGGATAGGACTGAAAAGGAGCTGCCTCCAAGTCCAATAGAAAGAGTTGATATTGCCAGTACTTCTGCTTCAGAGGATGAGGAGATTGCAAATATAAAGAAAAGAAAACTAATGGTTTTTAAGAGGAGAAGCCAGAACTATAAGAAGGCTTTGCAAGCTAACACTTCATAACCAGCCCCTGAGATTGATTACAGCAAATTGTTGGTTGATTTACAAGTGAAATTTGATGAGCAGAGATTGGCTCTTGAAAAATATATGGATGAAAGCCAAAAGGTCCTCCAATTTGATCTGGCACAAGATATAAAATCCATAAGATTTGAGGTAAATAAGAATAAGAAAGAAATGATAGATTGCTTCCACAAGGGGGAATTACTGTAGTCTTTCTAGCAAAGCAACAGGCAGAAATTAAGACACAGGTGGATGATATTGCTGTCAAACAAGGCTATGTCCTTGAAAATCAAATAAGAATGAATGACAATCTGACTGAATCTCACAATGAGATAGTCACTGAGTTAAAAAATACTGTTACTAGAATGACTGCTGCAAGGGCTAAAGAAATGGAAGACTATGATAAGAAGCTACAGGCTGCCCCAGATTCAGTAAAAATTGCCATAACTTCATCTGAGAAGTTAATTAATGACAAGCTTCAAAAGTTAAAGCCATTCTTTAAAGATGGTATCAATTACCTGGATGGCCAAATAAGATTTCAAAAAGATGATTTGAGAGAACATGTGGCCAGAGAAGTCATAAAGGGGGAGAGGGTGTTAGTATATGCAGGCTCTGATCATGCCAAATGGGTAACCAACAGTATTAGAGCCACTCTGGGATATCCACCCTTATGTGATGATGATAATGTGGCTGAGTTAGGTGTGCAACCAGCTCAACTTGAAGGTTATCAACCTGAGGTTGCTTAAGTTATTTACCCCCCTGCAGATCTTGAGATGATACATCAACAAGTTCAGTCTATGTACAGCCCTCCATAACGAGTTACTAATGTTATTATTGAAAACGTAGATATGCCAGAAGCTGGTGTGAAAGCTCAGCAAGATTCTCAATTATAAAAAAAGAGATTCAGAGAGCAGGCAGAGTTAAAACCTGATTTTGAGCAATGGAGCCCCACTTCTAGAAATATCATATTAACTACCTGGAAAGCTGTAAAAGACCTAATTCATGAAAGGGGTAAATGGTATAATGAGCAGGAGTGGCAGAAGTATGAGGCTAGGCAAGAAGCTATAGTTCAATACAGAAGGAAGGCTAAGATTGGGAAGCTACCTCCTGATGCTCAGGAGCCTAGCAAGTATTTCCCTAAGCCTTTTCATTATTTTGAAAGGCAAAAGATTAAGGCTTAAGCTCAAAAGAAGGTTGAGTTGAAAGGCAAGAAGCCCATTGAAGATACAGAACCTTCTGTGCAGGCTCAGATTAATTTAGGAAAAGTAATAGTCATCAAGGAGCCAGTCCAGCCTTAGTTTAGTTTTACTAGATGTTTCTAGAACTATGTAATTCTTAGTTTTAAAGAAATCTATGTAATCAGTGTTAAGAGACTTTTTGATATAATAAACAAAACAATGTTCCATGTTCATTTAATTTGCATCTTTATTATGTGATGTGATTTTAATATATGTTTTGTTTATAAGTTGCCCTGTCATATAATGCATGTATACATCATAATGTTTGTTTATTATAAGTGGTGTATATCATTGACTTAAGGGTTATGACTTCTCCAAATAGGGGGAGATTGTTGGGTACATTGGAAAATATGTACCTGATTTGGAGATGCCTCACTTCGCTCAATGATATACATCAAGGTGTATTTGTTGTTATTTTGAGTTTATATGTGCAGGTTAAGTATTGGCTAAAATGCAGAAAAAGTTTCTAAGTCCATGTGTCGACACTTAAGGAAGTCTGTGTCGACACTTGGAAAAGCTGTGTCGACACCTGAAGCAACTGTGTCGACACACAAAATTTATTAGTCGACATCAACTGTGTCGACACTGGGAGGCAGTGTCGACACACAGAAGCAGAGTCAACATCAACTGTGTCGACACCGGGAGGCAGTGTCGACACACAGAATTCTTAGTCTACATCAACTATGTCGACACACAAGACTTATGTTGACACACAACAGAGTTTCAACATAGTTGATTTCCGTAGAGTGAAGAATTGATTGTGTCGACACAAATAATCAGTGTCGACACATTCTTAAGATGCAGTGTCAAGAAGCTATGTCGACATCAAGGCAGCTATGTCGATATCACCAAAGTCTGTATCGATACTTAAGTCACATGTGTCGACACATATTGACAGTTTGTCTCGACATATAATGACAGTCAATCTCGACGCTTTGCTGACTGAGACAAAGGTTCAAGAGCTGACAAGGAAATTGACAGTTGTGCATTCTGAAAGTGAGATCTATCCTAGAGATTAGAGCAAACACATAGCAAGAATAATAAAGAAAAGAAATAAAGGCAAACCAGACGAAACAAGAATTTTATAGTGGTTCCCCTAAACTTAGGTACATCCACTCTTCTACCACCCTAGTTAGGAATCCACTACAGGATGAGTTGATCAGGTGTCCTGGGCACCAATGAGCTTTTGATAAGGTGCTCAAAAACAAAACCTAGATTTTTTGATCAGGTGTCTTGCCACCACTGAGTTTTGACAAGGTCTCAGAAACCAAGCTGAACTTTTGAAGGGAGTTCAAGAACCCTTTTACAGTGGGGAAGGGAGAGTTGATGTTGTCTTCTCTGTTCAACAATCAAATAGAAGCACAAGTGGATTTGATGATGTTGTCAAAGCTCCCCCTGAGATTAGTAGAGGTTCAGGAGTGGAAGCTTTGCAAAGGGTGATAGGTCTTCAATGAATGACTGCTCCAGCAAATGATGATTTCAGCAAAGGCTAAAATGTGAGTTGTCTTGGAGTGTGAATGACGAAGCCTTGATGATGTTGATCTTCCAGTAAGCCTTCAGACTGATGTAGAGTAGTTGTCTCTTCAGGCTTCCTGGAACAGTAAATCTGAGAAGAGCACTGGCTGTACAGATGATGTTGAGTTATTCCTGAAACTCTGATTCCTGTATCTCTATCTCCTCTCCTTTTTCTTCTATACCTCTTTTTTTATTCCTCTGTATTTCTGTGTATATATCCTGATAGAAGGCCAATGGTCATTTGAATTCTTGCATTTATTACTGCTGCCTCTTAGTTACTCCAGCGGCTATAATCTCCATAAATGCATTCTTGTAGCTGTCTTGTAATAAAGCTATGTTGGAATATGAACAGCTCACTTTGATTGGACCAAGGTTATCCTTAAAATCTGCCTTGGAACTTGCATTCAGTGTTATGGCAAAAATCGTCGATCTCAACAAGATGATCGTCGATCTGAGCTCGACTATCGTCGATCTGAGATCGACTATCGTCGATCTGAGCTCAGAGATATGGAACAGACTTGAAACAAAATCGTCGATCTGAGCTCGACTATCGTCAACCTGAGCTCAGAGATCTTGATTTTGGCTAGAAACAGAAACATCGATATGAGCTCGAAGATCGTCGAACCGAGTTCGACGACTCGTGGAACTGAGCTCAGAGATCGTTGATCTCAGCTCGACGCTTGAACTCATCTCATCAATCTGAGCTCGACGCCAAGGTTGAATTCTGATTTCTTCTCTTGACTGTTTTTATTTGCCATTTTCTTCTATCTCTGAGAGCCTCTGACTTAGCACATCCTATGACCGCTAGCTATACATTGATGGGTCAATCTAATAATCCTACAGACATAGTGATCCTGACCCAAATCCAAACTAGGGTGCTCCAACAATCTCCCCCTATTTGGGTTAGGATTACTATTTACATGAAAATGTTACAATATACATTATAAAGCATAAGATATAAAAAGAAAAGCTTTGCATTGCTGTCTTTTGTTACTGTTAAAAAGTTACTGCTGCTGGCATTGCAATCTCCCCCTATGTTGATGCAGTAACTGTGTTTGGAGGAGGCTGGGATGACTTTGAAAATTGGATTTTGATTGAGTCATCCAGCTAACTCTTATAGATGGTACCTGCAGAAAGCTATGGTAGAGATTTCTCTCTCCTTGAAAGGATATGTTAGCAAAAAAATGATATTTGTCCAGCAAATTTTATTAGGGTTCTGAATCTGAAAAACAAAGTCTGATACCTTCCTTCTTATAGAATTTCTTTTCATCAGAAGAGATTCAAACTCAGTGCTATGATCACTGCTGACCAATGCAACTAAAGTAGAGGACTCAATCTAGATGAATTTAGAAAAGATCTATAAGAAATATAAAGTTATCTGACAGAGAATTCTCATACAGAAGTCCTAACATAATTTTGAACAAGATATCAAAAAGATAGAAGCAGCCCTAAGAAAAGATGTTTCCTAATAAATTTGTTCCAAATAAGAAAAAGATTTAAAAATATTTTAAATAGTTTATCCTTATAATTATAAATCAAATTTATGAAAAAGCAGACTGCGTTCGACAATTTGAACTCATTTCGTCGATTAAAATGTTTCCTCTTCCTTTGAATATATTCTGAAAACATTCCTCTGAGAAGTTTTGTTTCCTCCTAAGGTTTTATTGAATCTTGGCAGCAAAATTAAAGTTCTAAGTTAACTGATCTGAAAACAAAATTAGATAATACTTGACCCTCTTCAAGTTTTGATTTTCCTTCTGTTTGTTCAGCCTCTAAACTGCTGCATGAAGTATTGATGGCCATTAAGCAGAATTTTTTGGCCCTTGCTTTCTCCTCTTCATCTTCAAATGATGATTCATCATCTGATACATCCCAAATAGCATCTAGGGATATTGATTCTCCTCGTTCAAATAAGATGTTGTGGCTTCTTTCTGTTGTTTCATCCACTGGTTCAGAAGCCATTTGATGAATTGAATCCCATATCTCCTTATCTGTTGAGCATTCAACAACTTCCTGGAACAAGTCATCAAATAATGACTGTGCTAGGATATTCATGGCTCTGGCATCAACTAGCCTGACCCTTTTAGTTGTTGCTGAGGTTGGGAGACCTATCATAATGGCAAAAAATATTTCTTCATCAATATTGTCCATAAATGACTTAATTCTTGTCTTCCAAAGTGCAAATTTGTTTATGTTGCACTTAGGAGGTCTGGTGCTAGAAAATTCCATATTCTTGCTATGTAAAAAAAAACAGAATAATTACTCTAACTAGGATGGATCAAAAGAGAGATCTTTTGGTTCAGGTGTTAGCCTGTATAAACAACCAACCTAGTGATGGTTTAGTTGTTGAGTAACCAACCTCCCTCTGATACCAATTGAAAGTGAGATCTATCCTAGAGATTAGAGCAAACACACAACAAGAATAATAAAGAAAAGAAATAAAGGCAAACCAGACGACACAAGAATTTTATAGTGGTTCCCCTAAACTTGGGTACATCCACTCTTCTACCACCCTAGGTAGGAATCCACTGCAGGATGAGTTTATCAGGTGTCCTTGGCACCAATGAGCTTTTGATAAGGTGCTAAAAACCAAACCTAGATTTTTTAATCAGGTGTCTTTCCACCACTGAGTTTTGCAAGGTCTCAGAAACCAAGCAGAACTTTTGAAGGGAGTTCAAGAACCCTTTTACAGTGGGGAAGGGAGAGTTGATGTTGTCTTCTCTGTTCAACAATCAAAGAGAAGCATAAGTGGATTTGATGATGTTGTCAAAGCTCCCCCTGAGATAAGCAGAGGTTCAGGAGTGGAAGCTTTGGAAAGGGTGATAGGTCTTCAATGAATGACTACTCCAGCAAATGATGATTTCAGCAAAGGCTGAAATGTGAGTTGTCTTGTAGTGTGAATGATGAAGCCTTGATGATGTTGATCTTCCAGTAAGCCTTAAGACTAATGTAGAGTAGTTGTCTCTTCGGGCTACCTGGAATAGTAAATCTAAGAAGAGCACTGGCTATACAGGTGGTGTTGAGTTCTTCCTAAAACTCTGATTCCTATATCTTTATCTCCTCTCCTTTTTCTTCTATACCTCTTTTTTTGTTCCTCTGTATTTCTGTGTATATATCCTGATAGAAGGCCAATGGTCATTTGAATTCTTGCATTTATTACTGCTGCCTCTTAGTTACTCCAGCGACTATAATCTCCATAAATGCATTCTTGTAACTATCCTGTAATAAAGCTGTGTTGGAATATGAATAGCTCACTTTGATTGGACCAAGGTTATCCTGAAAATCTGCCTGGGAACTTACGTTCAGTGTGATTGCAGAAATCGTCGATCTCAACAAGATGATCGTCGATCTGAGCTCGACTATCGTCGATCTGAGCTCAGAGATATGGAACAGACTTGAAACAAAATCGTCGATCTGAGCTCGACTATCGTCGACCTGAGCTCAGAGATCTCGATTTTGGCTAGAGAGAGAAACGTCGATATGAGCTCGAAGATCGTCGAATCGAGTTCAACGACTCATGGAATTGAGCTCAGAGATCGTCGATCTCAGCTCGACGCCTGAACTCATCTCGTCGATCTGAGCTCGATGCCAAGTTTGAATTCTGATTTCTTCTCTTGCCTTTTTTTTCTTGGCTGATTTCTTCAATCTCTGAGAGCCTCTGACTTAGCACATCTTATGACCCATAGCTATACATTGATGGGTCAATCTAATAATCCTAAAGACATAGTGATCCTTACCCAAATCCAAACTAGGGTTCTCCAACACATTCCAACAACTTTAATGATGCTGTCAGACTTAACAGAAGTTAGTTAGAAATCGGATCAGCCAGTTATTATGGATGAAGTCTATATATATAGATGGATTCAGAAGAAGAAATATGTAGAACAAGATATAAACAATTAATAAAACTATTGAGAGATTGATCTCTGTTCAAGAAAGTGCAAATCACACAGAAGAAGATCTTCGTGAGAAGATCTAAGAAGACATTCTGAAGTGTTCATCCACTCAGATTTTGTCTAAGGAGAATTCAATCCAGAATTCAGAAGGTACTTCAGAAACTTTGGGGAGAGAGAGCTCCAGCTGTTTTGAGGTCAAGAAGGAGACAATCACAAGTCTCTTAAGAAGTAGATCCTGAACTAATCTACTAAGTAGATCTAGATCCATATCTGGAATCCAAGAAGGAAGCTGCCAGTCAGTCAACTTCAAAGGAGATCAACCCTACCAAGTTCAGATTCAAGAAGCTTTGAAGAAAGCTATGAACAGGTTGATTTCAATAATCAGGTTCATCAAGAAGCTAATCAAGAATTCTCTTATCCTTTCTCTCTCAACAAGGGTAAGAGTCCATCAAATAACTTATAAAATTCTGTAGGATCTTTTCAAAGATCTGAGTTGTAAGCCTGTGTTATAAAGGCTGAGTGTAGGATATTTTGATCTCTGAGTTATAAGGCTGTTTGAGCCTGAGTGTAGGAGAATTTGTTCTCTGAGTTGTAGGCCTTGTGGCATGGCTAAGGTAGGGCTTGTTAGCCTGAGCTATAGGAGTGTGGATACATTCTGAGTTGTAGGAATCCTTTAGGATTCTGAGCTATAAGATCTGTGGATCTGAGAAGAAGGAAGAAGTTAGGCCGAATCTAGCACACTGCTAGATTGGTGAAGGGGGAAAGTGGATGTACCCAAACCTTGGGGAATCACTATAAACCTATGTGCAATCTATGATGCTTGTGTTATTTTAGATTTGTGATTGTATATGCTGTGTTAGTTGTAGAGATTTGAGCTTTATATTAAAGATCTATAGCAATATTCTGCCTTAGTTTAAAACAAGGAAAAGGGCCTATTCACCTCCCGCCCTCTAGGTGTTTAGATTGTCTTGAAGTTAAAACTATCAAAAGGAAGTATGGGGAAGGTCCTTCTGCTAGCAAATTTGTTCCCCAGCCAGAGGCAGAAAGAAGAAAAGCAAAGGAATTTGCTGAAGTTTCGAGCCCTACTTCCAAAGCTCTAATTCTTGAAACTCTTAAACTAGTCATGGACTTTAATGAGAACAGACATCTTCACTACAGCTCTACTGAGTGGGAATCATATGAAAAGTCCATGACCAAAAGGAGGATTTATGACAGAGAATATGGAAAGAATAATCCTAAAGCTCCTCCCAAGCCCCCAAGGTACTACCCTTAGCCTTTTAGTTATTAGAGGAGGCAGCAGGAAAAGAAAGACAGGCAACAGCAAAGCAAATATTGATTCATTATGTTATGTTTTAATAATTTTGAGGAAATGGATGTTGATTGATTCTAAAACATTACTTCTATATACAATTCCTAGTTTTGCATATTGTGCCTATAATTAATCTGTCTTTGCATTTATATTCAATTTCCTTTCTTCCAGTTCTTTCTTTATTATGATAATTCACCTTAGTATAGAGGGTTCTGACTTCTACAAATAGGGGGAGATTGTTGGGTATTGCATCAAAAATAACCCAGATTTTCATGAAGTCACCCTTGAACTAAGATGAATTCAGTTGTATTTGATATCCTTGTTCTAGTTGAATGTTTGCAGATTCTTAGTGCTAAGTGTAGACCAATGTAAGTCTACAGTGGGTCAGGAACACATGACCATACAGTTTAATCCCTCACGGTATGATCCAAAGTGTTGACTCATGTGTAGCCTCTCAATTGGGATACACTTCATGTTCAAAATTGGGAGCATGGGATGAAGACAGGACCAGAAGATAACATTCTCTAAAAGTCTTGAAAATTATCTAAGTCAAGTTCTCGAGAAGCAGCCTCAGTATTCTCGAGATGTGTGGTTTAGTTCTCGAGAAGGTCTCATAGTTCTCGAGAAGCTTAACAACATAGTTCTTGAAAAGTCTGGACAGATTCAAGAAATTTTCTAAGTTATAGTTCTCGAGAAGTCTTGGTCAGTTTTCGAGAAGCCTAAGGTATAGTTCTCGAGAAGTCTTATTTGTTCTCAAGAAGCATGGCTTCAGTTCTCGAGAACTGCCAGTTCAATTTCTTGAATAAGTCAGGATTTGCCTCAGAAATTTTTCTAAGTTAAGTTCTCGAGAAGTCCTATTTAGTTCTCGAGAAGTCCTCCCTCAGTTCTCGAGAAGTCTTCCTATTTGTTCTCAAGAAGTTCAGAAAAATTGTCTAAGTGCTTGTTCTCGAGAAGTTCTGAAGTTTTTCTAAGTCAAGTTCTCGTGAAGTCAATTAGTTCTCGAGAACTAAACCTTGTGTTCTCGAGAAGTCCAAATCCTTTCTAAAGAATTTAGTTCCCGAGAAGTCTTGACCGTTCTCGAGAACTCAGATCCTAGTTCTCGAGAACTATAGCCACTTCGATTTTCCAGAAATTTTTGTTCTATGTCCAGAACGGCCAAAATTTCAAATACCTCGACGTGATTGGTCCACGTGTCGTAATTAATGTCTTTTCTAGCCATTAAGGGTAATCCTATATAAAGTCTTTTCACTAAGACATAACCCTAAGAAGAAAAGAAAAAGAAGAATTTCTTAAGAGCAGATTCCGTACTTTCCTTATTTACTGGTTCAGTCGACTTTCTCTCAAGAACGATATTTGAAGCCGCCGCTCACGTCAAGATCGATCTCTCTACACTCGATCTAGAAGATCTACTGATTAAGGAATTGGTTTTCTCTCCTTGATCGAGTAGATTCAAGTTCTCTCAGGTCAGATTTTCAAAGGATCTTCTTCTACAAATTCCGAAAGAGCTGCAACGATTCAAGAAAAGACCTAGAGAAAAATTCTTTCAGATCTAAGAATATTTTTGTTTGTATTTTCAATCTCTATTTGTAAATCTTGTAGGAGATTAATCTCCGAGTGTAGGAGCTTTGTTCTCCGAGTGGTAGGAAGTTTTTATCTTCCGAGTGTAGATCCGTTTGGATCGAGTTTTGTAGGAACATGGTTCCGAGGTGTTGGATTGGTTTGCAATCCGAGATAGTGGAGTAGCCGAGTCTAGTGATTTGCTAGATCGGTGAGGAAAGTGGACGTACCCATGTTCGGGGAACCACTATAAATCTCTTGTCGTCGGTGTGATTTCTTGCTTGCTTATTTGTGCTAGTCGCTAAATTTTTTATTCCGCATTAGACGCACATCTCACCTATTCACCCCCTCTAGGTGATTTAGGTAGACAACATACATCTTTTAGAATGCCAATCGTTGAATAACTGAATTGGAATTTGCTATTAGGGACATGGTTTTTCTGAAGGTTTTCCCGATGTCGGGCATTAAGAGGTTTGGTAAGAACCATAAGTTGGATCCTAGGTATGTGGGACCTTTCAATATAGTTGAGCCGATTGGTGTATCGGCTTACAGGCTGGATTTGCCTGCAAATTTTCCGGGTGTGCATGATGTTTTTGACGGGAGCGAATTGCGGAAGTGTGTACCGAGCGAAAGACAGATTCTTGATGATGTGCCCTAGTTGGACCCTAATCTTTCAAATGTGGAAGTGTATGTTCGTGTTTTGGATACTCAAGATCAGGAATTACGAAGGAAGACAATATCCATGGTTAAAGTTTTATTGAGGAACCAAGACATGGAGAGTGTGACTTGGGAGTTGGAGTCAGCTTTGAGAGAGGCTCATCATTATCTGTTCTCCCAATGTTTTTGGTAAGTGTTTTGTTTGATGGTCTATGATTGCTTTTCTTTTGTTTTTGATTTGATCCTATTATGTTAAGTTTCGGGATGAAACTTCTTTTTAGGGGGGGGGGTGGCTGCAACGCCTTTGATTTTTCGGAGTTTATTTTTATTCCCGTAGCAATGTATTTTTGACGTCAGGGAGTTACGTTGACGCATAGTTATCGAGTGTCGATTGTTGGAGCATGGGTGTAACACCCAAAACTTTTAAGATGGAGTCAGGCTGGGTGATATGGCCTTGGACACGGGCGTGTCCCAGGGCATGTCCAGGCACACGGCCTGGTACACGGGCGTATCCCAGGGCGTGTCCTGCTCGGGAGAATATTGAGTGGCATTGAGTGGCGCATAGAGGAATGGAGTTGAGTAGTATTGAGTGTGGAACATGGCCTGTGACATGGGCGTGTCACAGGGGCATGTTGGGCACACGACCAGGGACACGGGCGTGTGCCTTAGCCATGTGCTTCTCGGGTGATTTGGGCATGTGTTGAAAAGGAGACACGACCAGTCATACGGTCGTGTCAAAGTGGACACGGGCGTGTCTGCCCTGTAACACGGGCGTGTTGGAGCCCATGTTCTGGTTCATTTTGAGTTGGTTCGTACACCGCTTGGGGGACACGGCTTGGAACACGGGCGTGTCACAGGCCGTATCAAGTCAAAAATGGAATTTTGGGCAGATCTTGGCCATCAAATTTTTTCTATTTGGATCCAATGGCCCTGGTCTTTCCTGCAGTGATAAGACTGAGTATTAGCTTCTTATCTCATTCTTATCAAGAGAGAAAAAGAGAGAGCTTGGAGGAAGGATAAGGAGGAGAAGAGCAAGGATTTGGTGGTGCTCCCGTGGTCCGATTCGAGATCCTATGCTAGTTTAGTGGAGGCAACGCTGCTGCGGTGCTTTCCAACCTGCAAGATTTTCGATGGCTCCCAAGAGATCGTCAAGGGTAACGATCTTCCTTCTTGGACATGTGAAGTCCTCCTTTATGCATGAGTAAGGAATCCTCTCCACCAAAAGGTGGAAGAAGTGAGTGATTCCAGTGGGTGATAGTTGTTATCCCCAGCTTTAGTCTGTATATAGACCCGAAAAAGTGTAGTACGGGATAGGCATGCTGTGTGAAGCCCATTTGAACATGTTGGTCTGGATTGGTGATGTTGCATTTACGCACCGAAGATGACTCTGTGTATACTCGTGTAGTTTGTGGGGTCATTGGATAATGCCTGTGAAGGGGAGTAGCAGGAAGTACTGGATTGTGGAACTCCAAGAAAATGCCCTTGTGCTGTTTGTGTTGTGGCTACGCTGTAGCCAGTCCTTGATGGACGATGAAGCCAGTCCTAGTTGGACAGTGTGGCAATTGTGATGCCAGTCCTTGGTGGACGTTATGGCGATTGGGAGCTGCGAGCTCTAGAAGGCCTCGTGCCGAACAGGAAAGGTGAAGCCGACCCGCACCTTTTATTATAGCCGCAAGTACTATGTGCTTGGTGAGGGCAAGGCGAGTTGAGCAACGTGGGTGGGGGGGGGGGGTGGATATGTATTTGCATTATGTTGACTATACAAGGAAGTTCCAAGGCATTGGGCTTTCGTCAGTAGCATAATAAGAGTCTTAGGCCTGCATGCCATTCAGACTAAATGCTCATTGGTTATCCCGGTTCGCCGTTGTACCCAAAAGTGTGCCTGACAACACAGATTGTCGGGTCGGGTGGCCGACGGTTGTGATGGATTGATTGTGTGTGAGAGCGTAAGATGTATATTATCTGTCAATTGCTATTTGCTCTGCAGGGAAGGAATGCCTCTGCCCCGGGAAAGGGGTAGGATTGTTATAAATTGGTAAGCTGAATGCTGACCGTTGCCTTGTTTCCCACCTTCTGGGTGGATTGTCCCTGCACAGGCGCTGGAGAGCCGAGCGAAAAATGAAGTGTTTTTGCCCCTGCTGCTGCTATTGCCACTCTTGCTGTTGCTACAAGCCCTTAAACGCTAGCTTTTGTATTTTTTGTTATTCATGTATGGCCGGCCTGCGCGCCGATGTCTATAATCCATACGGTTTCAAGAGTAACTGAAAGGATTTAAGGCCAAACTGTAGTATTTGCTATGCCCTCGTTTGAGTGGTTGTATATAACGTTGGTTTAAATATATCTGGTGGATATTCCTGCTATGAGTTCAGCTACTTGTGTATCTCTTCCGCTAGCATGCTCTGTGTTAGGATGTGTTGATGGTATTATCCTGTGACCTCCCCGTTTGTTTGTAGAATATAGTGTGGGGCCCCGACCGGACCTTCTATTATATGTTATTTAACGGGTGGAGACGTTACATTTTGGTATCAACTTGTCTCGGTCTTCCTTTTCAAATTCGTGGTCGAATTATTTTTGTGGGTGGCGAGCACCTGTCTGTGCGAACCGCTGTAACGTTAGTGAACTCTGGAATATCCAGTAAGAAATGCAAATACACTTGTTTGAGGAATCTGTACGTTCCAATTTTTGTTGTTATAGCTTGCGTATTGTCGCTAATGTGTGTCTTGTCCACACATAGGTGACTCGTAGTGGTGCTCAGCAATATGAGCCCCAGCGCTCTGATGAGAGTGCGACACCAGCTGAGGTGCCAACACCTCCTCCATCCGTGGAAACTATTCGATTAGTTGTTGAGTCACTATTTGCGATGATTCAGCCGATCGGGCAGGCGCTGCCGGTAGTGGTGCCAGATCGTGTGGGTGTTCGACCCGAACCGGTTGAGGCTATGGATCCGCGAGTAGCTGAACGATAATTGAAGCAATTCATGAGCTTCAATCCGCCTACGTTCACAGGACTGGGATCCCAGACGCAGGCAGAGGACTGGTTATCGCGAGTCAAACGTATTTTGACGGCGATCAGGACGGAGGAAACTCAAAAGGTCACTTTGGCCACCTTCTTGTTAGAATGAGAGGCGAGGTTATGGTGGGACAAGGTTGAGTTACACCAATTGGCGGGCAGGCAATTGACCCAAGTATCGATTGAGGAGTTCTCTCATATGTTTTTGGCTAAACATTTTCTAGCGGCACAACACATTGCTATGGAGAACGAATTCCAGTGGCTAATGCAAGGAGAGTCTAGCATTGATGCATACCTACATGAATTTACAAGATTGGGACAGTATGCAGGAACAATCTTCGCCGATGAACAAAGAAAAACAAATCCGTTCTATGAAGGATTGTGGTACGTGTTAAGGTTCCTGCTTTCTAGTTCAGTGAACCATGGATTTTAGGATTTGGTTGATACGGCGGGTACGCTGGAAAAGGACATGAAGCGGGTGCAAGGCAGGAAGGACTTGGCTGTGGCAAAGACCGAGTTCAAAGCACCCCGCTCTGGCAAATCGTACTACCAGAAGAAGTGGGGCAAGAGGTCTAAGCCTTCAGGACAAACTTCTGGGATGGTTATATCGGGAGCAACGTCGAGGCCGGAGTCTCGTGAATGCTTTAACTATGGCAAAGTGGGGGCATTTAGCCCGTTATTGTCTGGTAGTTCAACCCAAAGGAGAAAAGAAGGCAGGTGTGTCTTATGATGAGAAGGGCAAAATAGTGGTTGATTCCTCTGCATCGCAGGCGCAGCCTAGAGTCTACAATCTTGGCCAACAGGAGGCTATCAAGCAAAGTGACGTCATCAAAGTTACGAGTTAAGTTAATGCTTGTTGTATTGATTGCATATCTTGTATGTAGCTTGTGCATGATGTGTGTGCTGCAGGCTTTGTCCTGATTTGGAACAATCCAGCGAGAGCCCTGTTTGATACGGGAGCTTCGCATTCTTTTCTATCTAAGGACTTCGTAACTCGAGTCTGAGTACCGAGTCATGTGACGACAGATGGTGTAAAGGTGCTACTACAGAATGGGTGTATCATGCTTGCGGATAGGACTTGTGATGTGGACATGCATATAGGAAATCGAGATTTCGGATTGAGAACATCCGTGCTGCCACTATTGGAGTTTGATGTGATCTTTGGCATGGACTTACTCTCGGAGCAGCGTGCCTTGATTGATTGCACTTCCATTGAGATCACACTAGGCCAGAATACCGAACTTAAGACGAATTTCGATGGTATGCGAGGAGTAGGCGGGACCTTGTGGTCTGCACTCCAAGTTATTAATGCTGTTCGGAAGGGCGCGAAGTTATTCTTCACACTTATTTAGGCTGTTGAGCCAAAGGCCAGTGTAAGTGAAGTTCCGGTTGTGTCGGAGTTTACAGATGTGTTTCCTAAGGATTTTCCTGGGTTACCACCCCAGCGGGAGATTGACTTCGCGATTGAGTTAGTGCCAGGTGCAAAACCTGTGGCCCGCTCATCATATCGCATTGCGCCAAAGGAAATGGCTGAACTGAAAGTCCAATTGCCAGAACTGTTAGAGCAGGGATACATACGCCCAAGTATGTCACCGTGGAGCGCTCCTATTCTATTTGTGAAAAAGAAAGACAGTAGTTTGCGTTTGTGTATTGACTACCGCGAATTGAATAAGCTGACGGAAAAGAACAAATATCCGATTCCACGGATCGATGACCTATTTGATCAGCTAGCGGGGTCAACCGTCTATTCAAAGTTGGATTTGAAATCGGGTTATTATCAATTGCGGATTCGGGAAGGCGATATTTCCAAGACAGCATTTGGGACATGCTATGGTAATTATGAATTCACGGTGATGCCGTTTGGCTTATGTAATGCGCCTTCGGTATTCATGGATCTAATGCACCGAACGTTCCGAGAGTACTTGGATTTATTCGTAATTGTGTTCATTGATGATATTCTTGTGTACTCTCAGTCGGGAGATTATCATGCAAACCATTTGCGGTTGGTGTTGCATACCCTACGGAGGAATAAGCTGTATGCCAAGTTCTCAAAGTGTGAGTTCTGGCTATTGTCAGTGGCTTTTTTGGGCCATGTGGTAAGTGGAGAGGGCATAGCAGTAGATCCGGCAAAGATAAATGCCATACGGAATTGGCCAGTGATGTCTTCAGTGGCCGAAGTCAAGAGCTTTCTTGGCCTTGCAGGCTACTATAGACGGTTTGAAGAAAACTTCTCACGGATTGCTTTACCTCTGACCACGTTGACAAGAAAAGATCAGAAGTTTGTTTGGACACTAGAGTGTGCGCGAGCTTTTGAAGTGCGGAAGAGTCGTTTGACCACGGCGCCTGTGTTGACATCTCCATGTGGTACAGACGACTATGAGATCTATAGTGATGCGTCAGGGAGCGGCTTGGCTATGTTCTTCTGTAATTTGGTAAAGTGATTGCTTATGGCTCACGTAAGCTAAAGGTGCATGAACGAAACTACCCCGTCCAAGATTTTGAGTTGGCGGCGGTAATCTTTGTGCTAAAATTGTGGCGACACTATTTTTATGGCGTTAAAGTAGATATCTACACAGATCACAAGAGCCTAAAGTATTTGTTAGATCAGAAGGATCTGAATATGGGACAACGAAGGTGGATGGAGTTCCTTGGGGACTACACTTTAGATATTCACTATACTCCTGGGAAGGAAAATATGGTCGTTGATGATTTAAGTCATAGGGCGCCAGTACGGGCAAACTCGTTGTAGAGGAATGATGTGCGGCTAATCCAGGAGTTAGAAGCGTTAGAGATATCTTTTGTTGACAAGGATGCTATGGCCGACGCATGCTTGAACTGGACGGAGGTACAATATGACCTTGCGGATAGAGTTCGGCGAGCAACGGTGCTTGATGAAAGTCTCCAACGCTATGCAAAGGATGGTCCTAGTGACCAATTCTCCTGGGATGATGGATTGTTGTGAAAAGATGGTCGATTGTGCATCCCAAGTACAGGGAAGTTGAGAGAAGAATTGATGTACGAAGCTCATTTTGCCAAGTACTCAATTCACCCTGGGAGAACAAAAATGTACAGAGACATGAAAAAGTTGTTCTGGTGGCCTGTACTAAAGAAAGACATAACACGTTATGTGGCAGCATGTCACACTTGTGCTTTGGTAAAAGCGGAATGCCAGAAGCCTGCTGGTTTCCTGAAGTCGTTACCGATTCCGGAGTGGAAGTTTGATGATATTTCAATGGATTTCGTGTACGGGTTTCCGAGGTCTCAACGCGGTCATGACTCTATCTGGGTGATTGTAGACCGGTTGACAAAAGTGGCTCACTTACTTCCAAACAAGAGAGATGATTCAGTGGAAACCTTGGCTAAACTCTATGTGGAACAGATTGTTCGACTGCAAAGTGTTCCTCGGAGCATTGTTAGTGATCGTGATGGGCGATTCACCTCAACTGATTGGAGGTTAATTCATCAAATGTTGGGTACAAAATAAGCATTCAGTACGACCTTTCACCCCTAGACGGATGGCCAGACTGAGCGAACCAACAGGACGATGGAAGATATGCTTCGTATGTGCGCCCTAGATTTCGGTAAGAAATGGGAAAAGTACATTTACTTGGTTTAATTTGCCTATAATAACAGTTACCAAGCGAGCATCGGTATGACACCGTTTGAGGCTCTATATGGTCGTAAATGTCGTACACCATTAGCTTGGGCGGAGGTAGGAAAATCCATGCTGCATGGACAAAAAGAAGTCGAAGAAGCTACCTCGGTAATACGCTCTATTCGGGAAAGGCTACTGATAGCCCAAGATCGACAAGAAAAGTACTACAACGCCAACCATCGGAACGCGGAGTTCGTTGTGGGCGATTGGGTCTATTTGAAGATCAAACCCTTCAAAGGCATATCTCGGATTCGGCGGTTGAAAAAGCTAAGTCCCAGATACCTTGGTCTGTTTGAAGTGGTGGAGCAAGTCAGGGAAGCTGCTTATCGGCTAGCGCTTTTAGCAGAATTGAGTGGATTGCATGATGTCTTCCACATCTCAGTACTTCGCAAAGCCGTTAAGGATCCAGCTCAAATAGTTGAGAATGATCGTGTGCCCGTCGAGTATGGGCTAACGACGAGGGTTAGACCCATTCAGATCGAGGATCAAGCCGAGAAAAAGTTGCGAAACAAGATAATCGGGATGGTCAAAGTCCGGTGGGACAATTATTGCCGAGAGGATCTAACATGGGAGCGTGAGCAGACCATGCGAGCTGAGTTTCCTGAACTTATTGTATAAACTATTGACCGTATACATTTTGTTATAACAACTCGTTTAATTTTATAGCTTTGGGATTCCTGTTTATTTGCTGAGACAAATTTCGGGACGAAATTTATCTTAAGGGGGGATTATAACACCCCAAAATCTTAAGATGGAGTCAGGCTGGGTAACACAGCCTGGGACACGGCATTTCCAAGCACACGGCCTGGGATACGGGCGTGTCCTAGGGCATGTCCTGCTTGGGAGAATATTGAGTGGCGTTGAGTGGCGCTGAGAGGAAAGGCGTTGAGTGTGGAACACGACCTGTGACACAGGCATGCCATAGGGGCGTGTTGGGCACATGGCAAGGGACATGGGCATGTCATAGGGGCGTGTATGGCACATGGCAAGGGACACGGGCGTGTGACTTAGCCGTGTGCTTCTCGGGTGATTTGGGCCTGTGTTGAAAAGGCGACACGGCCAGTCACACAGCTGTATCAAAGTGGACACGGGCGTGTCTGCCATGTAACACGGGCATGTTGGAGCCCGTGTTCTGGTTCATTTTGAGTCGGTTCATACACCGCATGGGGGACATGGCCTGGAACACGGGCGTGTCACAGGCCGTATCAAGTCAAAAATGGAATTTTGGGCAGATCTTGGCCATCCAATTATTTATATTTGGATCCAATGGCTCTGGTCTTTTCCTGCAGTGATAAGACTGAGTATTAGCTTCTTCTCTCATTCTTATCAAGAGAGAAAAGAAGAGAGAGCTTGGAGGAAGGAGAAAAAGGAGAAGATCAAGGCTTTGGTGGTGCTCCTGTAGTCCGATTCGAGATCCGAGGCTAGTTTAGTGGAGGCAACGCTGCTGTGGTGCTTTCCAACCGGCCAGATTTTTGATGGCTCCCAAGAGATCATCAAGGGTAATGATCTTCCTTCCTGGACATGTGAAGTCCTCCTTCATGCATGAGTAAGGAATCCTCTCCACCAAAAGGTGGAAGAAGTGAGTGATTCAAGTGGGTGATAATTGCTATCCCCAGCTTAAGTCTGCATATAGACCCGAAAAAGTATAGTACGGGATAAGCATGCTGTGTGAAGCCCATCTGGACATGTTGGTCTGGATTTGTGATGTTGCATTTACGCACCATAGAAGACTCCTGGTATACTCATGTAGTTAGTGGGGTCATTGGGTTATGCATGTGAAGGGGAGTAGCAGGAAGTACTGGATTACGGAACTCCAGGAAAATGCCCTTGTACTGTTTGTGCTGTGGCTACGATGTAGCCAGTCCTTGATGGATGATGAAGGAAGTCCTAGTTGGACAGTGTTGCTATTGTGACGCCATTCCTTGGTGGACGTTATGGCGATTGGGAGCTGCGAGCTCTAGAAGGCCTCGTGCCGAACAGGAAAGGTGAAGCCGACCCGTGCCTTTTATTATAGCCGCAAGTACGACGTGCTTGGGGAGGGCAAGGAGAGTTGAGCAACGCGGGGTGGTGGATCTGTACCTGCGTTATGTTGACTGTATAATGAAGTGCCAAGGCATTTGGCTTTCGTCAGTAGCATAATGAGAGTCTTAGGCCTGCGTGCCATTCAGACTAAATTCTCATTGGTGTTGATCCCGGTTCGCCGGTGTACCCAAAAGTGTGTCTGAGAGCACAGATCGTCGGGCTGGGTGGCCGACGGTTGTGATGGATTGATTGTGCGTGAGAGCACAAGATGTATATTATCTGTCAATTGCTATTTGCTCTGCAGGGAAGGAATGCCTCTACCCCGGGAAAGGGGTAGGATTGTAATAAATTTGTCAGCTGAATGCTGACCGTTGCCTTATTTGCCACCTTCTGGGTGGATTGTCCTTGTGCAGGTGCTGGAGAGCCGAGCTGAAAATGAAGGGTTGTTTCCCCTGCTGCTGCTGTTGCTGCTCTTGCTGTTGCTACTAGCCCTTGAAGGCTAGCTTTTATATTTTCTGTTATTCATGTATGGCCGGCCTGCGCGCCGATGTCTATAATCCATACTGTTTCAAGAGTAACTGTAAGGCTTTAAGGCCAAACTATAATATTTGCTATGCCCTCGTTTCAGTGGTTGTATATAACGTTGGTTTATATATATCTGGTGGATATTCCTGCTATGAGTTTAGCTACTTGTGTATCTATTCCGCTAGCATGCTCTTTGTTAGGATGCGTTGATGGTATTATCCTGTGACCTCCCCGTCTGTTTGTAGCATATAGTGTGGGTCCCCGGCCGGACCTTCTATTATATGTTATTTAACGGGTGGAGTCGTTACAATGGGTTTGCTCAGTGGTTTTTCCTGTGTGGTTTGTTTTAGCTTGGTTGTGCATCTTCCCTCGAGAGCTGGGTCTGTTTTGGTGACTCGATGGAGCTTTTTATAGGGATGTGATGCCATTTTATATTTGGGAAGTGTATTACCCGAGTTTGGTTTGTCGGATTTGGATTTCTAGTTCGCTGTTAGCTTCAAAGCGTCGATATTTAGCTACGGTGCAATTTTTGTAAGATTCATAGTTGATATGGATTTCGGGTTGTTCTGGGATTGTTTATTATTGTTTGTTTTGTAATATAATATTTAAATTTAAAATTATTTATATATGTATATATATAATCGATTATTCGGGTCGCGTCAAAACCATATTCATCTTCTTATCGAACCCGAGCGGCGGCCATTTTCACGAGAGAAGCAGACGACGGGTGTCGTGTGCATTTTGGACGGCGGTATATTGCGCTTGGGTGGATGTTTTCGCCGCTGGAGTAGAGATTTGGAGAGATCTTGCCGTGATCTACGCGACCGTGTTTCAGGAAACATTACTAAGGTATTTTGGCGGCTAATCCTTGTCGCGGTGCGAGCGGTAGGCGTTTTTCCGGATGTTCATGGCAAGTGGATTGTCCCCCATTGCATGTCCATTTCTAACATCTTTTCTTCCTTTTTTTCCCTCCCTTAGAGAGTAGGGTTAGTGTAAGTTAACTGTGAAAGAAATCCTAGACTAGGGCATATTTTCGGCCAAAACACGAAGAATAGGTTTAATGGCAAAGTAGAATTCAACATATATCGAAAGGTAAAGTTTGGCGAGTTTAGGTTAGAAATTCACAGAGTATCGTAGCCTAGTTCGTCGAGTATCGACGGTAGTATTCGTAGAGTGTGGTAGATTAGCCGAGTGAGAATTTGGTGGGTTTGGGTAAGTAAAATTCGTTGAGTATCCAGGTACTTCATTGAGTATGAGTTAGGATTCGACTAGTATCGCCAAAATTATCATTAAGGTAGGCTCGTCGTGTATCAGAAGAAGGTGTCGAGTAACGATGGTTGATGCATCGAGTATAGTAGGGATTCATGCAGTATCACAAGTCTTATTCGTCGAGTATAGTAGGAATTCGTCGAGTATTGCAAGTCTTATTCGTTAAGTATAATAGTAATTCGTTGAGTATCACAGGCTTATTCGCCAAGTGTTGTGCAATTCGTCGAGTATCCATGTAATTCGTCGGGTATACTCGTCGATTTTGGCCAGGACATAAAATATTTTGCCATTTCATGTAGGATTCATCGTATATGGTCCTTAGAGTGCTTTTAGGGATGGTTTAGGTTTTTATTTGTGTTTAGGCTTGGGTTTTGGTTTGGGGTGTTTGTGTATGATGTTTCTTTGGCTATGAAGGTTGGCAGTGGATAAAGGACCACCAACTGGATGCCAATTTGTGAATCCTTATACTTGGTTGTTTGGTTTGGTATCTGTTTTTGGTATGTTGGGTTGTGTTGGGCTAGGTGGCCACCACCGTAGTTTCATCGTGAGATGTTTGGGGTCTGGTAGTTCGGGTTTGATGTTTTGGTCACCGACACTAGTCCGGTTGTTTTTGCCAAGTGTTAATGATTCGCATTTTCGAGCTATTTTGTGCTCAGTTTGCTTCATATAGAATTTCATGTTTATCCTTGCAGATTTTGTCAAAGCATGGCTTCGTTACGCACTTGGTGCAATGTTCTTTTAACTCCTTTATTGCAGACTTTTACTTTACCTGTTTTTATTTGGCTCATCAGTTGTGGTTTCAGCATTCCTTATAGTCGGGTTTGGTAAACACTTTCTTGTCTTTTTACCTTTTACCTATTTATTTCAATTGCCACTTGTTTTTCTTGCTGAGGTGTTATTTTTTTTGAATGCCTCAAGTT
Organism: Platanthera zijinensis; assembly: GCA_039513925.1. Classification (NCBI taxonomy): domain Eukaryota; kingdom Viridiplantae; phylum Streptophyta; class Magnoliopsida; order Asparagales; family Orchidaceae; genus Platanthera; species Platanthera zijinensis. Next base: position 212,834,699 of record CM077081.1, on the reverse strand, counting down.
CAGGGCTGTAGCCAGTGGAGCGGCTATGTTATGTGGTAGCTTTTGGACTGCAATTGTTGCAGTAGTTTTCCTCACCGTCGTGAGGTAGTTGTTGCTTTTCAGTTTTAGTTTAGACTTGCATAATTTCACTGAGTTCGTGTCAAGTTGTTGACGCCCACTCGTAGTTCTCTTTTGTATTTTTGAATACCTTGTTAGCTACTAGTTTACCTGTTTGGGTGGTTGTACTTGCTCTCTGGGAAGGTTTTATGCTAGGTTGCATGTTAGATATTTTAAAATATAAAAATTACTATTATTACTTCATTCATGACATATTTGAAATCCAAATCATTATTTATAACGATCATAAAAGCTTCTTTCGTAACTATTATAAATCTAGAGTCTTGCATACCATGTGTTGTCTGCTAGGGATGTTTATACTCATGTAGGATGTCTAATCTTGTAAATAAAGTATTTTCCGCAATGTATAACTATCTTTTTCTCATGGACTAGATGTGCTACTGAGCCGAGGGATACGGCTAACCCTGTAACTCTTATTGGATTTTCTCTAAATAACTTAATGATCTTTCATAAAGTTTTAAGTTGGAGTTTTGCCTGAGCATCTGTAGTTATCCCCACTGACGTGGCATCATGACGCATGTTTTCCCTTACTCTGACATATCATTAGATGCGGAGAAAATGCGGGTTATGGCATTCCTCTTCGATTATCAGTACACGATGCATTACCACCATGGAAAGGCGAACGTGGCAGCATATGCTCTTAAAAGGAGAGCTACCACAACAGGAGCTGGACCCCAGATGATCGCCATGGAGTTGGTTTGGATGTTGGAGGATATGCAGATCTCCTTGGTTTCCAAGGCAGATCCCAAACTCTACAAGGAGTATTTATCATTAATGGGCACTACTAGTGACATTTGGGACTGCATCAGGGACGGCCAGAGGCAGGATTCCAAACTAGAGCTAATATTTATAGCATTAGAGGCAGGCATTGCTGGGAGTACATGTTGAAAGATGGCTTACTATGTTTCAGAGATAGAGTATATATATCAGCGGGAGGCCGGCTACGGGAAGATATTTTGACTAAGGCGCACACAAGTAGGTACTGAGTGCACCATGGGATCACAAAGATGATGGCCGATCAAGAGAGGACCATGTACTAGACAGGCATGAAGAAGGAGATGACCTACTTTGTGACGCACTGCGAGATTTGTTAACTTGTGAAGGCTGAATGTAAAAGCCCGGCGGGATTGCTGCAGCCACTACTGGTGCCAGAGTGGAAGTTCAAGGACATAACGATGGACTTTATACATGGACTCCCTCGTTCCCATGCTGGAAATGATTGAATCTGGGTGGTCATTGATAGACTGACGAAGGTTGACCGATTTATTCTAATCAGGAAAACTGCTCTGGTCTGAGTTCTAGTGCAGAGATTTGTGGAGCAGTTTGTCTGTTATCATGGAGTACCCCAGACGATCGTATTAGATCAGGATTTTTAGTTCACATCTAAGGAATGGAGAACAATTCATGATTACCTGGGCTCTCAATTGACTTACAATACTGCTTTCCACCACCAGACAGATGGGCAAGTAGATCATACCAACCTTACATTGGAGGATCTCTTATGCCTATGTATCATGGATCGCAGTGAGCTGTGGGACAGACTGATACCGCATATTGAGTTTTCTTATAACAACAGTCATTAGTCCAACATAGGCATGGCTCCCTATGAGGTGTTTTACAGACGAAGGTGCAAGACTCCGCTATCTTGGATCCTGGATGAGGATCCAAAGGCGCTTGGCTCAAAGTTTGTGGAAGATACAAATGCTCAGGTGCGATTGATTCAGGATAGGATGCTGGAGGCCCAGAGTAGACAGGCCAAATATTACGATGGACATCATCATCAGGTGGAATTTAAGATTGGTGACAGGGTATTTTTGAAGATACGCCTGATGCATGGAGTCTCGTGAGTTTGTGGGTGAAAGAAGCCCAATTTAAGATATATGGGGCCCTATAGGATTCTAAAAAGGATCGGCCCCTTGGCCTATAGACTGGAGATACTGCTCGAGTTGGCAGGATTACATGATATCTTCAACGTCTCTTCTTTTAGAAGGGCTCTTCTGTGACCGAAGCAATAGATTTCTACTATAGCTTGCCCAGTGGCATCCGACCGATCATTCTGCTTGAAGCCAATTAAGATAAACGATATGGAGGTATGATTCTTGCGACAGAAGAAGGTCCCACTGGTCAAGGTCCTGTGTTCGAATCACAGATAGGAGGAACACACCTGCGAGCCTTTGGAACTTATGTAGCAGAAGTATCCGGAACTCTTCAAGACAGATATCGCCTTAACCACCTAAGAATTTCATATTCTTTGATTTTCAGTGAAAACCCCATAGGCCTAATCTTAATTTCGGGAACAAAATTTTTATTTTTATGTATTGGAATTTGTAACATCACACAAATAACTAGACCCATAGGAGGACTTTTTGTTAGGACTAGGTCATGACAAAGCTTTAAGAAGACATGGAGGACCATGGGTGCCTAAGAAAAATAGGTGAAAGCACCATGGTATGCAAATAATAGTTCCTGGACACCTAAGCTAGGGTTTGTCCAATGACTCCCAACATGACCACTTTACCCCACCATATCATTCTCAACCCCATAGGGACCCTCTAAAATCCATACAACCCATTTGGGGTCAACCTAAGGGGTCAAGCTAATAAGGGTCAACCTTATCCCTAGTTAGGTCAAAGTTCCCCAACAAGACCTAAATGGGTTACACCAAGTCACAAATGGACTTGGGTGGTGGCAGCAAGGGACTCAAGGAACCTAATTTACCAAGTCAACTCCCCCAAGTCAACCTTGGTCAAACCAAGCTTAAATGGGGAAGAAAGTGAAAAAAAACATCAATCCAAATGGGCTAGGCCATATTAGGGTAGCCCACTAGCTTTAATAAGTAGAAACTAGCTAAAATACCACTCAAATTTTGGAGGTGGTGACTAGGAGAGAGAAAGTGGGGGTTTCATTCTTGGGAGGAGAGAGAAAGAGGGTGTATTCATGCTTTGGAAGGCCATGGGGCACTGAACGCCCCCTTTATTGGCCCATTCATCCCCTTTGAATAACTAGGTGGTGATGGAAGGATTTTCCTGGCCTCCTAGGGGAAGAATGGCAAGAGTTAGGTGGAGGCTGAAAACTTGATTCGAGGCCATTAAAGGCCATTCTTGGTTGCCTCTCCCACTCCCCAAATTGACCCCTCCATCAAATTTAAAAGCTCACAAGAAACCAAAACGAAACTTTACATCATTGGTTTTGGTGGAGAGTTGAGAATTCAATAAGGAAATGCTTGGAGGTCATCGACCATGGCACACCACCACCACACTCGCCTCTAAGCACGCCTGCAGGTCTAATCCTTCTCCATCTCTTCTATGTTTGATCTTTAGACCATTAGGTGGAGAAATCGGGTTCAATTGAGCCCGATCAGGGAGGAGAAAAAGAGAGTTTTCCGTGAAAAATCAACCTTGTGGGTTCGCTGAAAACGCCCCCTCCAGCGGCTATGCCGCCGCCAGGCGATAGCCACTGCCTCGATAGAGGTGGTGGTGGTGTCCAGCCAGGGAGGTGGCCGGGCGGCCGGGATATGGAGCTGGAATGGCTCCAAGATGGAGAAATTATAGCCCTTGGATCATCAGGGAAGATAACCCATGGCCGTTGGATCGGCGTGATCGGATATTAGTATGTCATTTTTTATATATATTTTATTGTAATTTTGTCACAATAGTTAAGCTGCCTTGTTTTAATTATTTAAAATACTTCAAGGCATTTGTTGTGAATGTGTCCAAAATAGAAAACCTAGCCCTTGATGTATAGTTTATTACAAAATTTGAATCAACCCATTTGGACCATTGGATCTCCCTCAGCATACTTTTTGTGCAAGGTGTCAAAAGGCCAACCAGAAATTAAAATGAGTGCCCCTAGAGGCCCACTTAGTTAAATGGCCTGAAAATAGGACCATATGTTGGTCTAACCATGGTCCACAACATCTCCAAAAAATAGAATTTTTGGAAATGATTTTTCTATAGTTTTTGTAACAATTTAATAATTCATATAAGTGACTTAAATAGGGTCTATGGACCTCAAATCTTTCCCCAACTCGAGTGGATGACAAGAGGGGATATTATTAGGTCAAGGGAAAAATACCAACTCAATTGGAGTTGATTTGGTAGGATAACTTGTTGAACATAGTTGGTCATAGGTTATATGTCTACTTTTCAAAGTTCATAAGTACCAGGCATCGAGTGGTCGACTAGACTCGACGAGGCGTCAAGTTATCTCGACGCCATTCGACCAGGCAATGAGTGGTCAGCTAATCTTAACAAGGCATCAAGTAATCTTGATGCCATTTGAACAGGCGTTGAGTGGTCAGCTAAACTTGACGAGGCGTCGAGTAATCTCGATGTCATTTGACGAGGCGACGAGCGGTACTCGATGAACACGTTGCTTGACTTAGGAAAGTATAGACTCAATAAGGCGTTGAGTGATCTCGATGCCATTCAATGTGGCATTTAGTGATCTCGATGTCGTACCTATCAAATACAAAATTACATTTCTAAAGGTATTATAGGGCCATGAAACTTGGGCAAATTCTGGTTTTAAGCTCAATATATTACCTGCCAAATTCTGGTTTTAGGCTCAATATGTCATGGTAGACCCTCAGTAATAGTTATAAGGTTATAGACAAAATATTCGGGGTATTTACCTTCATACGCTTAGGATACATCGCTCGGTCTACAAATAGTAGACCATACATGGGTGGAATTATAATGGGTGCACCAGGATTGGGTGGAGTCTTGATGAGGTCACCATTTGGGCCAAATCCTAGGTAGTCTGGGTACAATAGAGATGGGAGTGCTCGGGGTCGACGGAGTATCGTCTTCTCCCGGGGAATATAAATTCACTTAGGATTAGCAAAAATGAAACATGGGGAAATGGTTTAGTAAAAAATATGTACTCATAAAATTAAGTTTCTTGTGAAAGGGAACTTTGGGAATCAACCCATCGTAGTTCCTAGTGCCCTCGAGAGGCCTTTACAGGGAATGCCCTGGGCAGTCTAAAGTTAACCCTTAATTGTAAGAATAAGCCGACTAAAAGAGTAACCTTTAATAAACCACCATCACATACACTCACTCCGTCATTTTAGGAGGATAGTTAGTATAGATTCCCGAGCTGTGGGTTCTGTTTTGATAGAATGATGGTTTAAGTTTGAAGAGCCGATGGCTCTGAAGCACTTATAGCATGTGTGCATGTGCATTAAGTGGTGGGTCCTCGTTATTGGACGTTCGTTCACACTGATGTCGATACGTTGACTAGGAAAGTGTAAGTGTTCACTTAGCCCATAAAAGAATGGTGGTTTTGCCAGCACTAGTACAAGAGAATTCGTATCACCTGACTGTGGGAGTACCGAGTAATACGCAGGGTCAAGCCTGGGTTGTGTGCATACCGACCTAGGAGTGGGGAGGCCCAACCCACTGCCTTAATTTGCCACTACGTTAGGTACCTGAGAGTTTAGCTAACTCCAGATTGGGAAAATAAAGGTCTGTGCGCATAGAGTCGGGTGGGTGTTTTGCACATGTATGAATTTCATCATTTAGCATGCATAACATTCCATATCAAACATAACTTGCATAAAACCTCTACCCCTAACGCATAAATTTGTATGGGATCTCTTATATGTCAGGCCTTGCAAAATGACCCCTTAACTTATAAGTTTGTATGAGCTTTCTTATAAGATAAGGTTATTTTCTTTGTTATGATAGTAGCTGCTCTACTTTTACTTTAATTGTTATTTCTAATATAGTGTCGATTTTACTTGCTCTTCATATACCTTACATTACTGTATTAGATACTTTTAGCATATGATAGTTAGGGCCACTATCACATATCTCTTGCTTACTCTCCACTTTCAATCCCTTTCCTCCCTCGTACGGTGCCTAGGTGTCGCAGGGGGGAGGGAGGGGGACCAAGACATAGTTTAAAATAACGACCTTATGGGCATAACACCAGGGACACCAATTGGGAGAAAGAGTGCAACACTAGGGGAACCAGCACGTCTAGGAGGAGGTGAACCAGCCAAGTCCCGGTGTGGCAGCAGTAGTAACAACAATCATGGGATCAGTGAGTGACTAGTAGCTTTACTTCCACGAGCGTTATGTAGTGAGGATTATATGTACCGGGCAGGCGCCCTTTTATCTTCCTTTCAGATTCAGGATTACTTATTGTTCAGTTTTATACATGGTATGTACTTAATATACATATGTTGCAATGCGATTGTGGACTGGATTCATATATATATATGTTTACTTCTTTTTTTCTGTAGTATATAGTCGAGTACTTGCCGGCAGAATCAACGTTTTATGGCGATGACCTCCTCGGGAGTTGGTGTCACCACAAAGAGGCAGTTCTGGGCATAAGACCCACCCCCCCAAAAAGGGGGTCTTACATACAGTTTGTTCTCCACCTACTTCAGGTCGCTGACCTAGACTTTGTCATGTCTGAGCCCAATTTACCGTGGAAGCGAGAAGTACTTGAGTTATACTCATATGCTAAAGTTGACTCATCATCCAGAAAGATATGGACCTTCATTAGTGGTAAGAATATTAAGATAAGCCCTAAGAGACTGAGCAAGGCACTACAACTGCCCAAGTTCAAAGAGTCAGATGAACTAGATCATACTGATATCTAATCTGCACTGAAGTGGTGTCGACTCTCTAAGCACACCACTGGACCGATTCTGAGGAAGGAGTTTAATCTAGAGGGCAAATTCCTAGGTGATTGATAAGTTGTAAATACTCATATTATTCAGTACTTTATTTAGCTCGTTTTAGTTTAATTTTCATTATTTTTAGTTACTTTTCTTCAATAAAATATTCATTTTTTGTATATAGTCTTCTAATTTAGCCTTATTTTGTTTTCTTAAATTTTGCAGAAAATTTTTCGAAAATCAAAGTACACGCCCTTGTCCCGCCCGACACGCTCGTGTCACGAAAGTCAACACTCAATGCTAGAAGACTCGACACTCGATGCTTCCAGTCGACACTCAACGCCACTGACACACCCATGACCTTTCTGACACGCCCGTGTCAGTCCTGTTGTTTTCAACCCATTTCAAACAGTTGTTGCCGACATCAAATTCAGCAAATGTCCAGTCACGCCCCACCTACACGCCCGTAACCGTTGAGCATGCCCGTGACCGCCACATGGATTTTCCAGAAGCTTCCAGAATTTCTCCAGTAACCAGGTTTTCGATTTCACCAGCACACCGACTTGACACGCCCCCTGTCACTCCCGTGACCAGGGCGTGTAATCCGAATTTTTTGCTTATAAATAGAACTTTTTTATATGAGCCAAGGGTTCAAATTTTTCGAACCATTTTTCTTTAGGTGGACTGCTAGGGTGTTTTTCAAGCTATGTAAGAAGATTCTCTCCCCCTCTCTTTAGTGTTTGTTTTAGTTTTTTTTGTAACTCTTTTTTGTCTTAATAAAATTTGTAGAATTTCTCTCCTTATGCTTTATTGGAATGAATTTGAGTGCCCCACCTTTAGTGATCTTTTGTTTCTTGATTTTCCTTATTATGTTGGGTGTGTGTGTGTATGAGAATAGTTTGTTGTTTTTATGTTTTCAACTTAGTTTTCTAATTAGTTTTTTTAGGTTATATCTTATAGATTAGGTGTTGTTATAATAGCATTTCTTATATTTCATTTAACTTTGTTTTACTTTTAGCTTTTTATTAGCTTTTATTTCATTCTTATGGATTTATAAAAGTGGATTCCAAGTGTTTTAAGTTTTTTTTAACTTAGTTTTACTTTTTTTAATTCGTAAACTTTTTGTTCCGTTAATTTTTATTTTCACCTTTTATGCACTTTTATAAAGTTATAAGAATGAAAAAGTTATTATTTTAATTTTTGTAGCACTTTGATTTTTTGCTTTTATTTAAAAACCCTTTTACTTCTTTTATTTTTATTTTGTCTTTTTATGCCTTTTTAACAAGTTCTAGGAGTAGAAAAGTAGTTATTTTAATTTTCCATGTACTTTAATTTTTTTTTATGTAGAGTGTGTGTGTATGAGTTAGCTTTTATCACTTTCCTTTAATGCTTTATTTACTGCACTCTTCAATTACTGTAGAGTGTGTGTGTGTGTATGAGTTAGTTTTTACAGCTTTCATTTCCCGCCTACTCGTTTGAGCAGGACTCGTATTTTACTGCTTTCATTTTCTGCCTACTCGTTTGAGTAGGACTTGCAATTGTACTGCTTTCTTTACAACTTTCACTTCCCGCCTAATTGTTTGAGTAGGACTTGAAATTTACCGCTTTCATATCCCGCCTACTCGTTCGAGTGGGACTTGCTCTTTATTGCTTTCATTTCCCACCTACACGATTGAGTAGGACTTGCAATTTCAATTATGAAATTTTTCATAAGCCATCCCAATTCTGATGACTAGCTAATCGCTCTTAGCCCTGAGTATCGAAGAGCATTGGGACAGATAAAATATTTTTTAAAAAATTAAAGGTCCTCTTTTTCACTTTAATTAAAGAACTTAAGGTTTAATTCGGGTATACGATGCGTAGAACCACATAACGTTGTGTGGGCTCTATTTCCATTATCCATATGCTAGCTAGCCAAGAGGCCGAGCGTATGGACCCATCACCCTTGGGTAAAGAGAATTGCGCACTAAACCTCGAGAGAGGAGGAGTGGAATTCTACCGGATTGGGTCCCCCCCAATATCGGGGTTCTTAGCGTTATACGAGTATTAAGAGGAATCCTTCGTTGAACGAGAGCTCGGTCGAATAGTCTTACTGTTCAGGTGAGTGATAACCCTAGAGATAGGTGAGCTCATTCTTGTGGAACCTCCACGACCAAGTTGCCTTTAATCAATTTGAAATTTTAAATCTCTAGTTATCTAAAAATTATTTTAGTCTTAATCGATTCGATACCGAGCGTTATTTCTTCATCGTTTTTGTAGTCCTTTTTTACAGCTTTTATATAGCCGCTTGAGTAAATTAAAAACCACGACACCCTTTTTTGTAAGATAATAGTCCCTCCTATAGGAGTAGAGATAATCAACATGCCCCGAGAAATATATGACCTGGATATTCCCCTCGAATATCCAGTACTACTCGCGATAGGTGCACTTGCCTCCTTTTATTAAAACTCGGTTTTAACCCCATCATTGATTTAATTAGGAAAGCCCTGTTGTACAAGAATAGCTCACATGACAAGATCTCCAAGAGAATGTTTGAACTAATGGAAGTATAATCATATCCAAGAAGAATGATTGGTGAAAGATACTATTTCAAAGGATAGTTGACTGTATAACAGAGCCAAATATAGGAAGGATTCATTCTCTATTTTTGCAAAGGAGTGTTTCAGGGATCCTTAATATAAGGATAGGAACACAGATCCATCACATGAGGAGGATGGACTTGAAAATGCTTGACAGATGGGACAAAGTTCTGTTGCCTCATGCTCAGACTGTTGCCAAGAAGAAGAAGAAAGCAGTTCCAGTTCCAGAGGAATGTACTGACATCAGCTCATCAGAACAGACTAAGGAAGAACCTCATTATCCTCAACTTTCTCAATCTACTGAAGAGACCAGGAGAGATACAAGTGCCCAGGTATCACTTTCCTCTGAACCTGTAGTAATGAATCAAGTAAGCAGAACTCAGTCTAAAGAACTTGTTTTTGAGGAGGCAATGGATATACCTCCAATTGAGGTTATTGAATAGGTTTATAAAGAAATAGTGAACAAGATTTCATCAAAGATTTAGGGGGAGACTCTCAAAACACCAGCTCCTATTGAAGAGGAAACTGATCCCATAGACCAAGATCAATAAGGAATATATAGTCCTCTAAGTGATGGAGCAACATCTAGAGCAAGTCATGGATGATGCTCTTGCTGAGGGGGAGCATCTACAGATATTGTAGGAGAATATTCAGAATCCTCTTAGTGTTGATCAACCTAGAGAATCTATGGAGAAAGATACTGAAATCAACACAGTAGTAGATCTGAATGTCCCTGTGGACATGGTAGAGATTGAGGGGGAGATTCACACTAAACTCCCTGCTCAAGGTGCAGTCAATAACATTGGCTCCTTTGAGTTTGAGGAAGAGAATGCTGTTGTTGATAACTATGCCAATCAGCATTCTTCAGAGGTTGAAAAGGTTGACTCAGATGTAAGAGAAGATGTCAGGCCAGAGCAACACAACATCTGTGATGAATGTACATCCCATCAGGGTGATCAGATGTCCCTAGTCTTCCTAACTCAACTGAAAGGATTACTGGATTACCAGAGAGGCAACTGGAGAACTTTGTGGATGAATCCATAAAGAATCTTAGAAATGATCTAGCAACAGAGATCAAATCCATCAGATTTGAGGTTAATCTGCCAAAGGCCCAGACTGTCAAATTCTTCTTGAGAGCAGCTCCTGTAGTTGACTTTACTCAGATAAAGTTGGAAGAGATCGACACACTTCACAATTCAATTATAGAAAATCATAATATTCTTTCTGAAAACATGCTAGCAGTCCATAATGCAGGGAAGGAACTGTTTTAGAAGCACAAGACAATTCTTGAAAGAAGAATGGATGCATGTGCTCAAGCTATAGATGATCATCTACTCAAAGTCAAGAACCATGCCACCCTTTGTATTGATCATCTGGATGGATAGTTGATAAAGGCCAACACCTCCCCGACTAAGAATAACTATGAAGAAGTCAAATAGGGGGAGAAGGGTGTGATAAAGGGCAATACTGAAAATATAGTCTAGACCATTAATATTTTCAGTGGCTCAATGGGATATGAGCTATTATCATATGAAATCATTGACATTGTTCCTATCCCTAAAAATATGTATGGTGGTCAGTATATTAATCAGTATGATGGACAATACTATGATCAAAATACAGAACATAATGATACTCAAGTTGATGATCAGTATGACATCCAAGATGGTACATAGTGGGCTAATCCTTCTACAGTAACTAACATTCCTACAATTCCAAAATTCAACCCTACTGTTGACCAATAGATGAGGGCCAAAGGAAAATCTATTACTGAGGATGAGAAAGAGGCCAGAAAGAGTAAGAAGAGATACAGGGAAGAGATGGAAACAAGGCATGATTTTGAACAGTTGAGTCCTCAATCAAGGACCATAATTCTGTCTTCCTGGGATCTTTTCAAGAATAAGAACACTGAAAGGGGAAAGCTCTATAGATCCCTAGAGTGGGACAAGCTGGATAAAAATGAAAAGGGATGGAAGAAAGTTCAAAAAGGACAAGTGGTTAGGCACTCTAACACCAAATATTGTGGAGCCTGTCAAGTATTTCCCAAATCCTTATAGCTACTTCCAGAGGCAGAAAGAAAATAAATCAGAAGAGAAAGCAGCCAAGAATCTAGGCAGGGGCATAGTGATAAGGGAACCTGAAATTTAAAAAAATTCCTGTCTTTCTTAAAGAGCTATAAGAAATGTATTTTGTCTTATGCACACTACTAAAACATGACTTCTAGTAATGAAAATCATATTTCTGGTTGTGTATACATTTTCTATGCTTTCTTCTGAAATGTTATATTTGTTGCTTATGTGTTGGTGTATGTCACTATCTAATGTTTTGTCTTCTTAAAATAAGTGGAGATTGTTGGGTCCATTGATCAAAATGCCCTAGATTTGAAGAAGCCCTACAGGACAATGACAAACACATATTTGTATTTGATGCATACCCTAAGTTCTATGTATATAGGTGGTTACTTGATACACTAATTAGACAGGTTGTCTAAGTAAAAATGACAGGTTGACACATGGAAGAATGCTGAAAAGACAAAAATCTGTCTAAGTCCACAGGCATTGAGAGAAGGCAGTTCACTCAAAGCCAGAAGGCCTTAAGCGTTGAGTAAAGACTCGATAGTCAAAGCCTCAGCTTTGCTAGGGCAAAAATCTGGTTAATTCAAAAAGCATTGAGTGAAGACAGTTCACTCAACACCTAGTGCCAGAAGCATTGAGTAAAGCTCAAGCAGTCAAAGACGCAGAGAATCTGTCAATAAATCTAGCTAAGTCCAAAAGCGTTGAGTGAAGATAGTTCACTAAACGCCATGCAGAAAAAGCGTCGACAGAACATATTTTAGTAAGATCTATATTATTGGCTAATACAAAATTTTATCTAAGGACAGAAGGGTTGAGTGATGTCAACTCACTCAAATCCTATTTAACAGAAAATCTACCGAAGGACAGAAGCATTGAGTGAAGGCCATTCAATCAACGCCTCTTCAATAAAATAGGCTGAGGCAGAAAGCATTGAGTGAAGACAACTCACTCAATTCCTCCAGACATAGAAAATCAGCTAAGTCCAAATGCATTGAGTGATGAAAGTTCACTCAATGCCTAATCAGTTAGACAACACAAGTCTATATTCATTGAGTAATGTTAACTCACTCAACGCCTGTTATTTTGCAGGAAACTGACTAAGTGTTTTGGCGTTGAGTGACAAGCCTTCACTCAATGCTTATGTTGTATTGTCTGAATTTGAACAAGTCTATGGGTGCTGACATCAGTAGAAATTCAAATGTTACGGGAAGTGAACATTAAACGATAAATTATGCCGCTTGCCTGTTGTAGAGCATTTAATGCAAAAGTAGAGCTGTAGCTAACAACTCCAGGTGGGCCCAATGCTCAAAGAGCCGTTGGACAGAGGGATAGAAAAGATGAGATCAAAGAAGAAGAAATTAATTTTTGGAAAGTTTTGAACTTCATCTTCTTCCTCTCGACGTAGTTGCAGAGCTTGGAGAAGTAGTTTATTCTTCTGATTTGAAAGTTCAAGAAAGATAGTTGTAGATATTCTGATCTTTAACAATAAGTTCAGAGAGCTTTCTCTCTGAGTTAGAAGTTGTAGCACAAGCTAACACTAGCTGCCGTGTCTTCATAGCCCAAGCATAACTACTCCTGAAGATACATTCCTGGAGCTGTAAGGAAAGAAGGACTGAGCCATCTTAGATCGGGAAGAGAAAGACATAGAGTTTATTTCTCTGGAGTCATACATCAAGAACAACCATTTCATCTTGTAGGATCTTAATAGAACTGAATTATAAGCCTAAATCATAAACGCTGAGTTGTTGGGCCTGTGTGCTTGAGGTAGGATCCTTGTGTGGATCTGAGCTGTAGGGCCTTTCTGCTTGAGTTGTAGGATCTAGTTTAGATCTAAGGTAGGATAGTTATTCTTTCTGAGTTGTCAGTCTATCCTCCTATCCAGAGCTGTAGGACCTTGAGAAAAGTCTGATGTAGGTGATCTGTGAATCACTGAGCTGTTGGAGTATTGCTTGCTCTTAGTGGTAGGGTCATGGACCTGAGTGTAGGACTTGGAGGAGTCTAAGAAATCCTGAGGGATTTGAGTTTTAAGATCATTGAGCTAAGTTTAGAGAAGTTGCCTTATATAAATACTTGTTAGAAAGGTTGGAGGGACAGTGGATGTACCCATATTCTAGGAAACCATTATAAATTACTTGTGTGCTGGTTGTGTAATCTTGAAAGCTAACTTAACACAAATCACAACACACCTAAGAATAGAAGTTATTCAAAAAGACCTAGAAACCTATTCACCTCCTATAGGTGATTAGCTACTCTTGAAACTAAAGACTTTCAGAGCTTCGTGTCGAAAAAGTTGAAAGTTTAATGCAAAGTAATTCGAGTATGAGTGACAACCACATAATCAGTAGAAAAATCCACAACACAAACACTAAAATATATAGTTGTTCCTTGATTGGGTACGTCCCCTTTCCCACTCTACCTATTTAGCAATGGGCTCGCCTCACAACTTCAACTAAAACTCATACCTGTAGATCCTACAACTTAGGTACAAAGTCTCCTACCCCATAGATAGTATCTGGCCCCTATCTCAGATATCCAAGCTCAGGATCCTATAGCTTAAGTACCACATAGGAATCCTACACTCGAATTCTACAAAGGAACCTACCTTAAGTTCCAAAATAGATCCCTACCTCAAGTTCCAAAATTGAACCCTACACTCAGGTCACTAGGACCCCACGCTTAGATCTTAGAGAGATCCTACAGACAAATATGTTTTAGTTACAGAACTTTCTTTAGACTCAGAAAGATATTTCATAATGGATCTGAAGTTTCTTGCAAAATGAGAAGGATTGGCTTCAACTTTCATCTCCATGGAAGAGGACTTCATAAAATCTGCCTCCTTGAAAACTACTTCATCTATACTTTAGAAGTCCTTCCTGTTGTTAGTTTTTTGAGCTTTGAGTAGTTCAGCAAGTTGAATAGATCTTGTTCTTCTGGTGAATGAATAGATTAGTTTTAGATTGCTATCTTCCCCAAGCTTGAGCTCCCTGATATAATAACACTTTAAAAAAGATGATGGAGGAAAAGCTTAAGTTTGATTATATCGATAAGGGTTTGTTGTTCATGTCTACTTCCTTTTATATGACTGAGAACCATAATGGTCGAATCTCAAACTGCCTTTATGCCAAAAATAATTTCCTTAAGGAAAAATCCTATTGGCCCTTTCTAGGGAGGCAATAAATTAGATAATGCCAAAATAACACATCAATTTAAATATAAGCTTGTTTTGTCAATTGACTAGATATCAAGTCGAATCTGCTTCATTTCAGTTGAATGGAGTGATGTCATATCAAATTTTTTACCTAGTGCATTTTCTTCTAAAATATTATAGTTGAATCACTTCTTTAAAGTTTCTTCTACTCAAAAGATAAACATCTTGTCGAATCTGATTGTTCATTCCTCTACATAATATAATTTGGGCGAATATGGAATTAGAATAGATTTCCATGGATACTACTTCTTCTCCCTGTCTGGTCAAATAGATCTTGTCAAATCACTAGAAATTCAATCACCTTATATCATAGATAGAAACTTCTTTCTTCAAGACTTCAAGATAACTAATAACTTTAAAGGACATTTAGTTGAATAACCATGAGCCTTCTTTACGAACAACTAAATAATCTACATGAATTTGTGCTTAATAGTTTTATGCAATATAAACATCTAATCGAATAATCTTTATTCATTTATATGAACAGTTAGACTACCTAGTCGAATTTAGAAAGACTTCTTACACTCTGAGTATATCAACCCAAATCGTCTTGATTGTTCAGCATGGTCTATTTGATGTCTAGTCAAATATGTAGTTAACCAGATTTTTACCTTCATGAGACATTTAATCGGATGGTCTTAACTTTTCTGCACAAATGGATAGATAAACTAGTCGAATATATACTTAGATATTTTTTTGAGACATTGAATTTTGTACTATGTAGATATCTACATGATTCATCTTAATTCTTATATATGTTATATAAGATTATCTAATCGTATGAATAGATGTCTAGTCAATTTTAACTTAAACAAATTTTATCTTTTGTATTTGAATCCTTTGCACTACCCAAACTTATAGACTTTTTTTTATTTATCAAGTCCAACATCGTCTAGATATTAGGTCGACATGGTATCTTGCACAATGAAGGATTATATCGATAAGACTATGTCTAATGACACTAAGTCTAGCCCTATACTAGGCTTTTACTATCATGTACCTTGAATCAACACAAGTAAACCGTAATCATTAAATACATTATGCATTCATCTAAGTGATGAAAACTTTTTAAAATTAGAAACATTGTGGGCAATTTTCCCAACAAAAGTTATTTCCAGGGATTCCCTCCGCCACCTAGAGGATGCTCTGTTGGTTCCCTAGTTTTGATTTGGGCCATGTCATCTCAATTAGGCTTAATTGACCCAAGAATTATCCATGGTCAATGGTTAGACTAAATGTTAGTCTACCCTAGGTTTAGTTAGGATAGACCCAGATAGGATAGTTGAGATTGAATTGAAATGGAAATTTTTTTCAGTAGATTTGTGCTCGACGATAGTCGATCGGCGCTCGATGATCTTCGATTGATGATAGACGATCTCAGAGTTATATGAGCTCTGAAGTGGGTCGACGATCTGCTTAATTAGATCGACGATCGTATAGCCTTGGTCGACGTTTTCTATGAAGACAGTTTTTCTTCAGGTCGACGATTTGCTTGTTCAGATCGACGATCTTCGATCTCTGGTCGACGTTTTCTGTCTGCTATTATCAATATTCATTTCATTTGATTCTCTGTTTTATTTACTCTTGTTTAAAACATATTCTATTCAAATATTCTACTTATTACAATGCCTATACTGTGTTGCTTATGTGCAATATTTCTTATGCATTGATTAAAAGATTTTGACAGAATGAAGCCGTTTGGAAAGAGTGGATTTCGTACAGCTGTAATATAGCCGTTAGAATTTGCCTCTTGGACATTTATGAAAAGTCAAATTGATAGGATATTTTAATATCCTTAAATCCGTTTTGGGAATGATAGAAAATACTATATCTGCAGCTTCTTAATTTGACTTATTATATTACTTTGGAAAGATCTTTTTGTGCGGGGCTCAAGGCATTATTAGAAAGAAAAAAGTTTCTATATTTTAAAACAGTTGGCTGAATACAAAAGAGACATATACAGAAACTCAGAAGATAGCAACCAGTATGATAGAACAAGAGCTCTCAAGAAAAAGGATTTGTTCCTCTGCTTCTTCCTGAGTTCATCCTGTCTTCAGGAAAATCTACACTCAGTGTTCAAGCTTTCAAGAAGAACTTTCCTCCCAGATTGCAAAAGCTGTTAAAGAAGAACATTCATCAACATCTTGAGTCTTCTTCAAAGCTGCATCAGAAAGAGTTTCAAAGCAATCTGGAGTTCCTGCACCCTGAAGCAAAGCTTCTTCCTAGACATTCTCTAAGCCAGGGGGAGCTTTGATTTTCTCATAGAAATCCACTAGCTTCTCTAAACACAAAGAAGACACCTTTTTATTTTTCTTTTAACCTCCTTGTAAAAGGGTTATTACTCCCTTCAAAAGTGAATTGTTGGTGATAGGGCACCTGATCAAAAACCTATTGGATTTTGGGCTCCTGATCAAAAGCTCAAAGGGTCTCTAGATCTACCTGCATCAGATCTTGTGGTGGCAGGGCACCTGAACAAAAACTTGTAGTGGATTCCTACCAGGGTGGTAGAAGAGTGGATGTACCCAATTGGGGAACCACTATAAATCTCTTGTGTTGTCTGGTTGCTTACTTTAATTTATGCACTGTTGCTGTGATATATTTAACTAAGTTGTTATGTGCTGTGCTAGGCTTAAAGCTCAACTGAAACTTCAGTTAGCTTGATTTTTTATTCACTACACTCTGATAGGCTTTAGATTTTAAGCTTTCATATTTCTATTCCGCAATAGCTCTAAGAGAAGTGTTTAGAGTCTCCTTAATTTTTGAATACTCTATTCACCCCCCCCCCCTCTAGAGTAGTAAGTATCTTATCCCCTCACTTTCAATTGGTATCAGAGGGTGGTTGGTTTTTCAACAACTTAACCATTCCTAGGTTGATTGGTTGAGCAGGATAACACCTAAACTATAAGATCTTATGATAAGATACTTTGATACCATATACACTCACATTAGATTCATGTCCCAGTATAAAGATTACTCTAGCACCAGACCTCCAGTATGCAACTTAGCCAAGTTTGGCATCTAGAAGGCAAGATTCAGACTTTATATGAACTCCATTGATGAAGATATTTTTTCTTCTATTCTAACAGGTCAACCAACACCACCTGCTGTAACTTCTGCTATAATATCTGCAAATCTCAGTGCTGTGCCACCTCCTGACTATAATGAAACCTACAAGAAGGCAAAGATACCTGATGCCAAAGCTATGAATATTCTCGCTCAGACTATGTCTGATGAGACATTCCAGAAAGTGGCTGATTGCACCTCATCAAAATCCATGTGGGACTCACTGAATTAGATTATAGCTGGTTCAGCGGATGAGAGGAAGACAGAAGGTCCAATCTCATATCCCAAAATGAGAACTTCAAGAAAGAAGAGGCTGAGATAGTAGAATCCATGTACACAAGGCTCAGCTCTATTATCAATGAGCTGAGGACACTTGATAAGGAGATTACATTGACAAAAGTCAATGATAAAATACTGATGTGCTTTCCCAGCACATGGGATCTCAGAATCTGGCCAATCAAGGAGTCCAGAAGTACAACAGAGATCTCAACTGAAACTCTCCTTGGCAAGCTCAAATCATTTGAGCAAGTACTGAAGACCAGGGAAGCTGAAGCTGAAGTTAAAGCACCTACTCCAACAAGGAAAGAGTGAACCCTTGCTCTTAAGGCTAATGATGAGTCTAAAGTGACTCAATTAAATGAAGAACTGTTGGCACTCTTTGTCAAGAGGTTTTGCAAGATGGTAAGAAAGGACAATAGAAGAAAGTCATCAAAATATGATGACAAGCCAAGGTATGATAAAACCCCTTCTAAAGAAATTATTTGTTATGGATGTAGGAAGCATGGACACATCCTCCCTGAGTGTCCAGAGATAAAGCATAAGGAAATAAGAAAAGAAAAGGAATATGAGAAGCACTACTCTAATACATCTTCTCACAAATATAAGAAGAAAGAGAAAGGTCTTGTTGCAAAGACCTGGAGTGATTCTTAGGAAGATTCTTCTTCTTCCAGCTCCAGTGAAGATGATGAAGAAGAGAAGAAAGCTAAGGAGATTTGCCTTATGGAAATCAATGCCTGCAGCAGTAACTCAGCTGCAGAGATAACTGAAGATGAGGAGGATGAATTGCCTGATGAAGATCAGGTAATTGCATCTTATGATTTTACCTCTGATGTGTTTAAACATGAGTTTAAAATTCTTTGCCTAGACTTGCTTAGCTTAGAAAAGGAAATTAAATTGCTTAGAAATAAACTAGCTGAATCAGAATCTATATCTAATGAAATCATTAAGTTGGAAGCTGAACTCACTATATCAACTGAAGAAATTAAATTTCATAAATTAGAACTAGCTAAAGCTAAAAGGTTAGAGGATTCACTTAATGGAAGAAGCCTTGAGTTGCTAGAAATCACAAGCACTGCCAACACTAGGACAGACAACAATAAGTTAGGCTTAGGTGCCTCACCTAGTGAATCCCCATTGCTCCTTGAATACAATCTGTCTACTCCAGTAAAGTTTGTTTCTGAAAAGGGAATACACAATACTGAGGTTATTCAAAAGGCTAAGAAAACCTTAAATAAGATTAAGAGAGACAAAAGGAAACAAAAATTCATAGAAATATAAAAATCATCGAACGCCCATCGATAATCGTTGAACCAATCGTCGAACGACAATCGACGATCTCTGAACTCACCTGCTGGGTATAAGTACTTGGAAATGAGGGATCGATGATCTCAGCCTGAATTGTCGAACAGAGATCGACGATCGTGGAACCCAGAACTCTCTTCTGTTGACAAAGATCGACGATCTGAGTACCGATCGTCGAACATCAATCGACGATCAGAACTAAATTTTCAGAATTACAACAATGCTAATAGAAATAATAAGTTTAATAGCAACCCTAGGTCTTCTAATTGGATTATCCCACCTAGGAGATCTCATCCCTTAGGATATCACCCTCAACCTGCATATTCTTTTATTTCTAGTTGTTCCTATGTGAAGAACAATGGACCCAAGGTTACCTGGGTCCACAATGTTTAATCTATCTTATTGCAGGTGAAGACCTATCCTATCACTCAGGACAAGTGGTATTTGGATAGTGGATGCTCCAAGATTATGACTCGAAAAAAAGAGAACCTTTCAAGCTTCAAAGCCAAGTTGGGACCAAAAGTGGTATTTGGTGATTCCAGCTGTGGTCAGACTGAAGGATATGGTAAATTCACCATAGGGTCAGTGACTTTCAAGAAGGTAGCTTATGTCATAGGACTGAAGCACAATCTTATTTCTGTAAGTCAGCTTTGTGATGCTGGCTACCAGGTTTGGTTTTCTAATACTCTGTGCAATATTACTTTGAACAATAAAATTGTGTAAGTAGGCATTAGACAAGGAAATATATATCTTATAGATTTTAATTCCACCTCTTCTGAAAACTGTTTATTTAATAAGGTGAGTAGTAATAATACTTTGTGGCATAAGAGGCTAAGTCATGTTAACCTTAAAAATATATCTAGGTTATCTAAATACAACCTTGATAGAGGTTTGCCATCTTGCCCCTACAAGAAGGAAGGCCTATGCAAGGCTTGTCAGCTAGGCAAGCAAACCAAGAATAGTTTCAAAGCTATAAACAAAAGTAATTCACCTAGAATCTTGTACCTATTGCACTTGGATCTCTTTGGTCCAATAGCTATACAGAGTCTAGGAGGGAAATTCTATACCTTAGTTATTATAGATGATTACTCTAGGTTAACTTGGGTGTTCTTCTTGAGAACTAAATCTGATAACTTCAAAGTTCTTACAGATTTTCTACTTTGTATGCAGATTGATTACTCTACTCAAGTTGTCTTGATCAGAAGTGATCATGGTACTTAGTTTGAATTTCTTCTTATGCAAGAATTCTGTGAGAAGGAAGGTTTCAGACAAAGCTTCTCTGCTCCTAGAACTCCTCAACAAAATAGGGTAGTGGAAAGGAAAAATAGAACCCTGATTGAAGCTGCAGGAACATTGTTAGCAGATGCTAATATGCCTCTATCCTTTTGGGCAGAAGCAGTTAGCACAGCCAACTATGTACTGAATAGGTGTCTGATATATAAACTTAAGGGGAAGACTCCTTATGAATTGCTTAAAGAAAAGAAACCTAAAATAGATTATTTTAGAATTTTTTGCTATGTAGTTTACATTCACAATAATAACAAAGACTATATTAGAATGTTTGAAGCAAAGGCTTCAATGGGAATATTTCTAGGATATTCCCATGTAAGCAAAGCTTATAGGGTATTTAATAAATCCACATTAAAAATTGAAGAGTCAATTCATGTATCTTTTGTTGAAACAAAAATGTTTTATAGAGAGAAGGAAACTTCCTCCAATAACTATTTGCAGGTACCTGACTTGTGCAAGAATTTGGATGAACTAAAACTCACTCAGGAGATTCAACCTCAATCAACTCCTCAGATAGCTGATTCAGACAGTGATGAAGATCAGGTAGAAGTGATTGCAACTTTGCCAACAGCCAATCTAATTCCACCTGAGGAATTGATTCCAACTGCTGTTGAAGACCACATACATCCAACTGATTATGTCACACTTAGAGATCATCCTACATCTCAAGTGATTGGATACATTTCAACTGGTGTGCAAACTAGACATCAACTAAGTCAAGAAGTGATGCATGCTTATTTTCTTTCTCAGGTTGAGCCCTTAACCATAAAAGATGCTGAGAAAGATCCCCACTGGATTATTGATATGCAAGAAGAGCTAAACTAGTTTGAAAGATGAAAAGTTTGGAAGTTGGTCCCTAGACCAAACGGTCAGCTAGTTATAGGCACCAAATGGGTGTTTAGAAATAAATTGGATGCACAAGGAATTATCATATGGAATAAAGCAAGGCTTGTAGCACAAGGCTACATACATGAAGAAGGCATAGATTATGATCAGACTTTTGCTCCCGTTGTAAGGCTAGAGGCAATAAGGATTTTTCTAGCCTATGTAGCCTACATGAAGTTTAAGGTGTTTCAAATGGATGTAAAGAGTGCATTCCTGAATGGAGAGCTAAAGGAAGAGGTGTTTGTTGAATAAACCCCTGGTTTCATTTCTTCAACTTATCCCTCACATGTTTTTAAGCTGCAAAAAGCTCTGTATGGACTTAAGCAGGCTCCTTGAGCATGGTATGAAACTCTAGCTAGTTTCCTATTAGAACATAAGTTTGTTAGAGGCATAGTTGATAGAACCCTTTTCATTAAGCACCAAAAAGACAAAATCCTGTTAGTTCAAATCTATGTGGATGACATTATATTTGGTTCCACTGATCCCAAACTATGCAAATGGTTCTCAGACCTAATGCATTCTAAGTTTGCGATGAGTAGTATGGGTGAGCTGTCTTATTTCCTTGGTCTCCAAGTGGCAAGATGCTGATGGCATCTTCATCTCCCAATCTAAGTATGCCAAGGAATTAGTAAAGAAGTTTGGGATGGCAGATGCTTCAGCAATGCACACTCCTATAGCTACTAATGTAGTTATTGATTCTGATGAAAAGGGAAAGCCTGTTGATCAGAAATATTATAGGGCCATTGTTGGTTCCCTATTGTATCTAACTGCAAGTAGGCCTAATATAATATTTGTCACATGCCTCTGTGCTAGATTTCAGGTCAACCCCAAGGATTCTCATTTAACTCTTCTCAAAAGAATCTTAAGATACTTGAAGGGATGCCAAAATTTAGGACTTTGGAACCCAGCTGAATCAGAATTTGAGTTGATTGGATACTCAGATGCTGACTATGCTGGCTGTAGAGTTGACAGGAAGAGCACCTCAGGGACTTGTCAGTTCCTAGGTGAGAGATTAGCCTCATGGTTTTGCAAAAAGCAGACTTCTGTTTCAACTTCAACTGTAGAGGCTGAATATATAGCAGCTGCTAGTTACTGTTCACAGATTCTGTGGATTCAAAATCAACTCTTAGATAATGGGTACACACATAGAAACACCAAAATTATGTGTGACAGTACCAGTGCTATTTCTATAGCAAAAATCCTGTGCACCATTCTAGAAACAAGCACATTGACATTAGACACCATTTTCTTAGAGACTGTGTTGACAAGAATAAAATAAATCTCGAGTTTATACCCACAGATCTTTAGAGAAGTTATATTTTCACAAAGCCTTTAGATGAACAGAAACATCTATTCATTTTGAATCAACTAGGCATGATGAATGGATCAGACTAAGTGCAAAAATCTTCTAAGTTGAAATCTATTCTGAAATCATCGTACGGTGTTCGAAGATAATCGAACAGGTTGAGCTAAATCGTCAACCCTTGGTCTACGACAACTCCTTTACTTTAGAGATAGAAATCGTCGATCGGCGATCGATGACTCTGCTTCGGAAATCGATCGTCGATCGATGGTCGACGACCGATTCTCCTGATCTTCATTCAGAGATCGGCAATTCTAGTTTACTTCTAAACGATCGTCTATTTAGGTCTGTGAGAGTGCTAAGTTGTTAGCCTAAATCACCTAGAGGGGGGGTGAATAGGTGAAATGCGAGTCAAATGCGGAATTAAAAAATGAACACATCACACATCAAGCAATCACAGACGACAAGAGATTTATAGTGGTTCCCCAATCTTGGGTACGTCCACTTTCCTCACCGATCTAGCAAATCACTAGACTCGGCTACTCCACTATCTCGGATTGAAAACAATCCTACACCTCGGAACCACGTTCCTACAAAACTCGATCCAACTGGATCTACAAATATCGGAAGAAAGAGCCTTCCTACAAATCTCGGAGAACAAAGCTCCTACAAAGTAAATTGTTTAAAAGGAAAAATACAAACAATAATATTCTCAGATCTGGATCTTGACAGTCTTCTTCCTTAAGAACTTTGGCTTGATCAGAGTATGTTGAAGATGACTTGAGAGAGATCCATAAATCTGAAAAACGGAATCACCTCGATCGAAAAAATAGATCTGAAATCTTTGAGGCTTGGCGAGATCGAGTGATTAACTTTCGTCTGGATCGCTGGAGAATAAAAGTTGAAGGCCGCGATCGAAGATCGTCGATCCAGAGCTTCTTCCGTGAACGTCAATGGCGGCGGCGGCAACGTGAGGAATTAGGGTTCACGGGATTTCCTTTTTCTCTTACTTAAAATAATAATCTTTCAAAGACTTGTTATTAGTCAAATCTGAGAGGACCTATTTATAGGTGGACTCCAACGGTCAGAAAATTAATTAGGGATGACACGTGGACCAATCAGAAATGATTGATTTGAAATACACAGAGGAAATGACTTAGAGAAATTTCAGGAAAAATTTAAACAGATATACTCGAGTCATAAGAGAAACATACTCGAGTATTAGATGGTATATACTCGAGTGGATAAGAAGGAGCATACTCGAGTATATGAAGAGAAACTACTCGAGTGATTCAAAGATCAGCACTCGAGTGAATTTAGAACTACTCGAGTATAAGAGTATATACTCGAGTAAAAATACTTAGAAAAAAATTTCTCAGATAAGAGGAGGAACTACTGGAGTAGAAGAGTTGGAGATACTCGAGTAAGAGAAGAATGAAGTACTCGAGTATCTTGGAAAAGCTACTCAAGTAATCATTGAAATACTCGAGTATGAAAAACATCTACTCGAGTTCAGCGTCACTTACTCGAGTATATAGGGAACTACTCGAGTATGTAGACTTAGAATTATTCTGAGATGAGAAGCACAGATCTACTCGAGTATGAACAGACCACTTACTCGAGTAACTAACCAACTACTCAAGTACAAGTTATCATCTACTCGTGTAAAACAGTCTACTCGAGTATGTAATCCAACTTACTCGAGTGCAGACCCACTTACTCGAGTATACAAGAGATATACTCGAGTATGTGGACTTAGAGAAAATTCTGGATCTAAAAGCAGAAGGATTTACTCGAGTATAAGATATGACCTACTCGAGTGACTGACTATCTACTCGAGTATAAACTTATCTACACGAGTACACAGAGTCTACACAAGTATGTCTAATGATCTACTCGAGTACTAAGTCACTTACTCTAGTATATGAAGAAACATACTCGAGTATGTGGACTTGGAAATATTTCTTCTGAAAAGATAAACTTCAAAACTTCAGTCCACCAATCCAAGTGCTTGTATAGGAAGTGTATCCCAATAGAGAGGCTATACATGGGCCAACACTTTGGATCACACAATGAGGGATTACATTGTATGGTCCTGTGTTTGGTGAACCATTATAGACTGACATTGGTCTACACTTGGCAATGAGAACCTGCACACATATAACTTAAACACAATATCAAATACAACTTAATTTATCTTAGTTCAAGGTCTGACCTCCTACAAATCTGAGGTATTGTGGAGACAAATCCCAACAATCTCCCCCTATTTGTAGATGTCAGCACCCTCTACACTAAGGTGAATTACTTAAGAGTAAAAAGAACAATACACATATACCAAAAAAAATAAAGTAAGCTAAAGCAGGGTAAATAACAAGATAGCCAAAACCAGAATCAAATATATATATAGAAATGTTTTTTTAACATATTAAGAATATCCATTTCCACATTCTCATAGACTCAAGCAGGGGCTCCTTTATGCATCCTTTCTCTCTTCAGCTCTTGCCTCTCTAGGTAACTGAATGGCTTAGGAAAATAAGTTGTGGGCCTAGGAGGAGCAGCTGGGTTGTTCTGTCCCCAATTTCTGTCATGAAGTCTGATTTTGATTTGGGACACTTCATAGGCTTTCCATTCTGAAAAAATATAAAACTGATCTCTGTTCTCACCAAGATCTGTCACTAACTTCAAGGTATCAAGGATTAGGGATTTGGAGGTTGGACTCCAAACCTCAGAATGAATAATTGGTGGTCTACCTTCAGAAGCTAGGGCAGGATCTTTTCTGGGTGCAGAACGACTGGCATAAGCACCTTCACCATATTTTCTCTTCTTCCTTTGGGCTGGAATTTCATCTTGCCACATATCAGCATAGGAGAGAGGGGGCTCAGTCACATCACTATCAGGTCTAGGTGAGAAGACTGGCACACCTTCTGGAATGGTTGCCTGGGCTGGAGCATCTGCTGGAGGTTGTTCTTCAAGAGGATTTAAGAAGTGTGGAATGATGGTAGGGTTGAGCTGGGCATTAGGGAAATTCTGGTTGTGCAGCCAAACATTAGTGTCATAAGTATAGAACTTCACAGACTGGAGCTGGGATAGAATATCTGCTTTCATGTCTTTTACAAGACCATCCACAACTGCTTGAGCTTGTTTAGATAGGATTTCAACTTGTTCTTTTACAGCTGCTTGAGCTTGTTCAGATAGTTTTTCCACTTATTCTTTTACTACCTTCTCCCCCTTGGTGATATCTACAGATAGCTTAGCAATAGCTTCATCTCTGAATGTGCCAACTTCTTCACATATTTTCATAAGATTGGCATCAGCATTCTTGTCCAACTGTATCTGATTATTGGCAACAGTTTCTTGTTGATTTCTCAGTTCACCTATGCTTGTGATAGTGTGGTCTATTGCTTTTCCACCTATCTGGAACAGTCTCTTTAGCTCATCAGTATTGGCTTGGATTTCAGCAAAGCCTCTACTCATCTCTTGTTCAAGAGTAGTGACCTTGTTATTGACTGATGCTAGAGATTCATCAAAGTACTTTCTCTGTGTAAGGAGCAAATGATTAATCTGACTTACCACATCTGAAGAAGAAGAAGAAGGGACTGAGGTTGGTGCAGGAACTGAAGGAGCAGGAACAAGAGCAATCCATGGAGGGATTTCTGTAATGACTACTGAGCTGACAGCTCTTTTGAAGGGTTCTATCTCAACAGATTCTTCTGTATTCAGAAAGGATGGAATGGAGAAATCCAAAGTCCTCAGAGGTGCCTCCACAGGATCTGGAGACATTTCCTCATCATCAGACAGGAGAATATGATCAGATTTGCTGGGCTCACTATCAGGAGACTTGGCAGGAGACTGTACTGGAGTCTGAGCTGGAGACTGAATTGGAGACTTGGCAGGAGACTTTGCAGCTGATTCATTTTGAAATAGAGGAGCATCTGAGCTTAGCTCATCAATGAATTTATTTATATCTTCTGCTGTAGACAGTAGGTCTGCTGTATCTGGAATCTCTGATTCAAGAATTTCTGATTGAAGATCTGCTGGAGGAGGAGAAACTGGAGGAGTAGAAACTCTTACTTCTGCTACGTCAGAAGGTTCTGAGGAAGCTGGGTACTTTGGATGAGAAGAGGCAGGCTCCCCCTCAACTAGTCCACCAGAGGTAGCAGCAGTATGAAGTGGAGGAGGAGATGGAATCCTGTCTTCAGATAAACTAGGTTCTTGGGATTTTTCTGATAGAACAGCAGCCTTGGAAGCTTGGGCAGAATTCAGAATTTTAACATCATATCTCTGGATGGAGGAGATGGAAACTTTCTTCATGTGATGTAGGGGAGTCCCTTTGGATAGGTTAAACACTGATGGGTTAACTTCATGAAGCAGGAGGGAGATAATTGTGGCAAAGCTGGGATGCTTAATACTATCTCTGATTTTGTCTAGGAACAACAGTCCAAACTGGAACTGTTTGCGGCATATAATAGCTTGCATTATGTCAAACATTTCCATTGAAAGGTCTCGAATAGAATACGTCTTGCACAATAGAACTTTTGCAATAACATCGACTAGGAACATTCCTTCTGAATTGAAGTCAGCCCTGCTGAAAGAATGAGCTTGAGGGTTAGCTCCACAGAACAAGCTAGTTCTTAAGGAATCTTCTGCAGTCATATCGGCATCTTCATCAACCACTGGGAGCTTCAATAGAGTTACAAGAGAAACTTAATCTAGTCGAATTTTTATTCCTCTGACCTTGGATTTCAGGAGCTTGCCATTACGCTTTATCTTCAGATTTTGATAGAACTCTTCAACTGCTGGAAAGATAACTCTACACGGAGACTCAAGAATGAAAGATAATCCGGCGGTGTCGAACAAATCAGAAGATTTCTGAAATCATCTGAGAGATCGGCGATACCCGCGGGGGCGAGTTCAGAGCCGATTCCGATTTTAGAGGAATGGTCCATCTGTGATTCTGGAGGATGAGAGAAGCGAAGAAGACGATGCTCTGCGATTTCTAGAAGATGAGGAGTCGGCGGCTACTCGAGTAAATGAGAAGTGGAAAGGGTTTTCCCGATTTTTCTCTATATATATATAATCCTAATTAGGTTTTAGGAAAAATAAATATGATTTCATACCTGAATGAAGCGGCAAATAGCTCGGTGCGAATAGAAAATGTAGAATTTCAAAGTAGAGAAGTCCGTATACTCGAGTAGGTCAAGTTCATACTCGAGTAGAGACGGAGCATACTCGAGTATGTGAAGTTCATACACGAGTAGTAACGAGGCATACTCGAGTGTGTAAAATTCATACACGAGTATGTAGTCAACTACTCGAGTGTGTGAAACTCTTTACTCGAGTATTTCCCGTTTACTCGAGTATGTCTTTGATATACTCGAGTATCTTAATCTGAAGGACAATTTTCCTTGGAGATATTTACTGACATAGATCTCTTCAACTTTGAGAGTCCATTACTAGTCTTCTTTGTTGAGCAGCCCGAGTTCCATTTTGAAGAACGAAAACTTGGACTCGTCCAGCGGCTTGGTGAATATATCTGCAACTTGCCTGTCTATGGAGACATATTGTAGATCAATGTCTCCATTTTCCACATGCTCCCGGATGAAATGATAGCGAAGCTCTATATGTTTGGTTCGGCTGTGGGAGACTGGATTGTTGGCAATTGCTATGGCACTGGATGAGTCGCAAAACAAAGGAATGTTCTGGAACTTCATGTTGTAGTCTTCAAATTGATTCTTGATCCATAAAAGCTGTGCACAGCAGCTGCCTGCAGAGATGTACTCTGATTCAGCCATTGAGATGGCTACACAGTTCTGCTTCTTACTGCTCTAGGAAATAAGTCTCCTTCCGAGAAATTGGCAAGTCCCGGAGGTGCTTTTCCTGTCATCTTTGCTACCTGCAAAATCTGCATCTGAAAATCCAATTAGTTCACTATCATTACTTCTTGGGTACCATAAGCCAAGATTTGGTGTGCCTTTGAGGTATCTCAAGTTTCGCTTTGCAGCGATGTAGTGAGATTCCTTAGAGTTCACCTGAAATCTAGCACATACACATGTTGAGAACATTATGTCTGGTCTACTTGCAGTAAGGTAGAGCAAGGACCCAATTATGCTTCTGTACTTGGTTTCATCAAAAGGTTTCCCTTTCTCATCCTTGTCCAGAGACATAGCTGAGGCCATTGGAGTCCTCATAGAGGTTGCATTCTCCATTCTGAATTTCTTAAGTAGCTCTTTGGTGAACTTGGTCTGTGAGATGAAAATTCCATCCTCAGATTGTTTCACTTGAAGCCCTAAGAAATACTTCAGCTCTCCCATACTGCTCATTTTAAACTTCCCTTGCATAAGTTTGGAAAACTTCTTGCAGAGGTTGTTATCCGTAGAGCCAAAAATGATGTCGTCGACATAGATTTGCACTAGCAAAATCTTGCCTTTTATTTCCTTAAGAAATAATGTCTTGTCTATCTTTCCTCTTGTGAACTTGTTCTCAAGAAGAAAGGTAGACAACGTCTCATACCAAGCTCGAGGAGCTTGCTTAAGACCATATAAAGCTTTTTGCAGTAAATAAACATAATTAGGAAAGGTTGAATCAACAAAACCTGGCGGTTGCTCTACATACACTTCTTCCTTTATGTCACCATTTAGGAAGGCGGACTTAACGTCTATTTGATAGACGGTAAAGCCCTTAAGTGCAGCGTAGGCAAGAAATAACCTGATCGCCTCCAGTCTTGGCACTGGAGCATATGTCTGGTCAAAGTCGATTCCTTCTTCTTGACGATAGCCCTTGGCGACAAGTCTGGCTTTATTCTTTATAATTGTTCCATCTTCGTCCATCTTGTTCCGGTAGACCCATTTTGTCCCGATGACGTTCTTACCCTTGGTTATAGGAACAAGTGTCCAGACTTTGCATCGTTTGAACTGATTCAGTTCTTCTTCCATGGCTAGAATCCAGGATGCGTCGGAGTTGGCTTCCTCAAACTTCTTTGGTTCAACCTGTGACAGAAAACTTAAGTATAAATTCTCGTTAGTTGTACCTCGACGAGTTCTGACGCCATCCCGAGGATCTCCTATGATTTGGTCTACGGGATGATCCTTCAAGTGTCTGAACTCTAAAGTCCTTGCATCTGGGATCTCTTCAGCCACTGGAGTTACATCTTCAGCTGAGATGTGTTCCTCATCTTGATCATCTACCTCTTCAATAGGGGTTGTAGAGGTGATCTTGATGAACGTCTCATCTCTATCTTTGGTAGTTTCATCCAAGCTAATTTCTTTCAACTTTGTACCTGCATCTACAATAGGCACACTAGAGGAGTTGCCTTGCAGCAGACTCGTCTCATCAAATACAAGATGTATCGACTCTTCTACCACCAGAGTTTTTCTATTGAATACTCTATAGGCCTTACTGTGGCTACTATAACCTACAAAAATACCTTCAAAGCTTTTCTCGCTAAACTTGGTGGTGTGATACTTGCCATTGTTAAGTACGAAGCACTTACAGCCAAAGATTCTAAAATACGAAATGGTTGGTTTCCTCCCTTTTAAAAGTTCGTAAGGAGTCTTATCATGGTTCTTGTTGATGAGAGCTCGATTTTGCACGTGACAAGCGGTGTTGACGGCATCAGCCCAGAAGTACTCTAGAAGTGAAGCATCACTCAACATGGTCCGGCAAGCCTCTATGAGTGTTCTGTTCCTTCTCTCAGCTACTCCATTTTGCTGTGGAGTGCGAGGAGAGGAAAACTCATGAAAGATACCTTGACTTCCACAGAATTCTGTCATGGCTCCAGACTTGAATTCTGTTCCATTGTCACTTCTGATTTTGACTACGGAACAGTTGTATTCATTCTGGATCTGCCTAACAAAATTAATGAAAATACCGAAGGTATCTGACTTGTGTTTCAGAAAGAACACCCACCCAAAGCGCGAGTAATCATCCCCAATAACCAATGTATATTCCTTACCTCCCAAACTTCTAACTTGCAGTGGACCAAACTAGTCCATATGGAGAAGCTGTAAGCTTCTATTGGAATCCTTGCCTATTATGCTTTTAAATGAACTTCTTGTTTGCTTGCCTTTGATACAAGCGTGACAAGGACTGTCCGTAACGCACTTGACATTAGGTGCATCACGTACTAAGTTTTGAGAGAATAATTTATTAATAGTTTTGAAATTAATATGTGCTAGTCTCTTGTGCCATTGGTCAGCAAGAGATGCACTACTTTTTGCTAAAAGACATACTGGTGTAGAAGTATCAATACAAATGAAATTTAAACAGAAAATATTTCTGCTTCGAGTGCCTGATAAAATAGTTTCCATGTTGTTAACCGATTTTATCAAGCACTTGTTAGCATGAAATTCAACTACGTATCCTTTGTCGCATAATTGGCTTATGCTGATGAGATTGTGTTCCAATCCTTCAACATAGGCTACATCCGAAAAGGATACGCTACCGTTAGAGATCATACCATAGCCTTTAGTTATTCCTCGATCTGAACCTCCAAAGATGACCTTTGGTCCGTTGCAGACTGAGGTGTAATTCTGGAGTAGGCTCCTTGTCCCGGTCATATGCCGAGAACATCCGCTGTCCAAATACCAGATTGGCATTTTGGTGGCCTTTGGACAAACCTGCAATTACAATCACTTAGCCTTAGGAACCCAAACATGTTTGGGTCCTTGGTCTCGAGTTAGAAAACTCCCCCTACGAGTATTAGCCTCATGAGTGGTCATTCTCACGTTGCTAACTTGAGGGGTTGCAGTATTACTAGGATTGAACCAACAATCGACGGCAAAGTGACCAATTTTGCCACAACACCAATAGTCGAACCTGTTGTATCTTTGCCTTGTGTAGTCCTGCTTGACTTTCTGGAATGAAGGTCCAATAGGAGCTTTACTCTTGGAGGAAGAGGCTTCATGATGATGGCAATTACATGAAGTCTTCTCCTTCATAGGCTTTTCTACAATGGGTTTTACTTTTGGTGTCTTTTTGATATTGTGACCATGAGCATAAGGTCCATAGCTTTGAAGTTGAATCTCTTCATAAGGTTCTTTGAAGGCACTCTCGCCGAAGTTACGAGGACGAGTCCAACCTTGGTATCTTGACTTAGGCTTCTCAGGGATCAGCCTAGAAAAGTGTCCATAGGTAGACTCATAGTCGTGCTCGTTCGTAGGAAAGATAACTTTCTTGAATAGAACAGGTTCCAAGGGAGCTTTCCCTTTTTCTTCAGCTAGAGCCTTCCGGGCAGCCTTATTCTTTCTCTTGGCCTTGTTTCTCCTAGAGGATTTACTAGAAGAGCCAATGTGGCCTAAACCAGCACCCTTGGCCTTAGCAGAGAACTCAGCAACGATTGGAAGAACTGTCTTAGGCTTAGAGAAACTCTCAACAAGTTTCTTTTCAGCCTCGAGTTGTTGTTCCAATTCTTTGATGATTTCCTCTTTAAGTTCGAGGTGCTTGAGAGCTTGATTGTATTCATCCATAGCACTGTTTAAGATCTCTTGAAGAGAGTTAGTCTTATTGACTTCTTCTCTCAAGCTGCTCTCACTAGCCTGTAGAGATTTTATCTCTTTGGCTTGAGTTTTCACTACTCTACGACATTTCTCGTAGGTCATGAGCAACTCTTTGTACTGGGCCATGAGTTCAGATTCATCTTCAGAGGAATAGCCCTCTTGCTCATTATCATCATCAGACTCAGAGAGAGGAGTGTGAGATTTTACCTCCCCAGTGAACTGGGGGACTTGTTCATCATCTGAGTGAGCCATGAGCCCAAAGTAAGCTTCCTCTTCTTCACTCGACTCAGATGAGTCGGAGTCGCTGAGAGTTTTGCTCTTCTTGGCTACTAGACTCTTCTTTGTCCTCTTCTTATGGTGTGAGGATTTATTTTCCTCTCTTCTTCCACCTTCTTTCTTTTTGTGAGGGCAGTCGGCGATGACGTGACCTGGCTTATTGCAATAATAACAAACGATGTCAGTCGAAATCTGTTTGTTCTGTTTAGAGTTATACCTGTCATGGCTACTTGACCCTTTCTTTCTCTGATCACCATCACGTCGTGATCTTCTGAATGAGGCATCTTTGCCTCTCCATTGCTTCTTCTTATTTAAGAATTTCTTGAATTGCCGGGAGAGCAATGAGAACTCTCCTTCAGATAGTTCTGAGCCAGATGAGCTTGGGTCAGATGATTCTTCTTCATCAGCTTTAGGAACTGGGGCAGGAGAGCTAGCCTTTGTCTTCCTTGAGCTATCTGCCTTTAGAGCGACAAACTTCTCCTTGGATGCAGACCTGCTGATCTCTTCTTCAGCTTTTCTTTAGTTGATTTGCAGCTCGTAAGACATAAGCTTTCCGAACAGATTCTGCGGGTCTGTCTCAGCTAACCTTCCAAACTCCCGAATGGCACATACCTTATTGTCCCATTCCTTGGTTAGGGATCTTAAGAATTTGTCATTGAGTTCCCCATTAGTGAAGACACGTCCATAAACTCTGAGGCCATTTACTATCTTGAAGAAGTTCTCAAAAGTGTCAGCTATGGCTTCCTTATGACCCTGCCTGAAGGCTTCATACTTCTGGTTCAGTAGGGACCTTCGATCATCCCTTACATCTTCAGTACCTTCCATTAGAGTCACTAGGGATTGCCACATCTCCTTGGCAGATTGGCAATGAATCAGATTCTGCAGCATTGAGTCATCGACTGCACTTGCTATAATGTTTTTAACTTTCTTGTCCAGAGAGACAAGTGCAATCTCATCCTTATCTAGATCCATCAATTTCTTGGGAACTTGTTTGGTGGGATCTATGGTGGAAGTAGTCATAGGAATGTGGGGACCTTCTTCAAAAATCATGAAGATCCGGGGATCTACTGCTTCCATGAAGAACTTTACTCTTTCCTT
Organism: Platanthera zijinensis; assembly: GCA_039513925.1. Taxonomy (NCBI): domain Eukaryota; kingdom Viridiplantae; phylum Streptophyta; class Magnoliopsida; order Asparagales; family Orchidaceae; genus Platanthera; species Platanthera zijinensis. The sequence continues at coordinate 212,801,096 of CM077081.1, read as the reverse complement.
CCACATAGGAAAATTATTCTTGGTGCAGATAGGGAGTTTAGCAAAATCCTTGGTCTTACTCATGCTTGATACTATTCAAGAAACAACTTAGAAGGATAAGATCAAGGTGTTAACCTTTTAGCGATCAACCTTCCTCTGATACCCATTGAGAGTGCTAAGTTGTTAGCCTAAATCACCTAGAGGGGGTGTGAATAGGTGAAATGCGTGTCAAATGCGGAATTAAAAAATGAACACAACACACATCAAGCAATCACAGACGACAAGAGATTTATAGTGGTTCCCCAATCTTGGGTACGTCCACTTTCCTCACCGATCTAGCAAATCACTAGACTCGGCTACTCCACTATCTCGGATTGAAAACAATCCTACACCTCAGAACCACGTTCCTACAAAACTCGATCCAACTGGATCTACAAAACTCGAAAGAAAAAGCCTTCCTACAAATCTCGGAGAACAAAGCTCCTACAAAGTAAATTGTTTGAAAGGAAAAATACAAACAACAATATTCTCAGATCTGGATCTTGACAGTCTTCTTCCTTAAGAACTTTGGCTTGATCAGAGTATGTTGAAGATGACTTGAGAGAGATCCACAAATCTGAAAAACGGAATCACCTCGATCGAAAAAATAGATCTGAAATATTTGAGGCTTGGCGAGATCGAGTGATTAACTTTCGTCTGGATCGCTGGAGAATAAAAGTTGAAGGCAGCGATGGAAGATCGTCGATCCAGAGCTTCTTCCGTGAACGTCAATGGCGGCGGCGGCGGCGTGAGGAATTAGGGTTCACGGGATTTCCTTTTTCTCTTACTTAAAATAATAATCTTTCAAAGACTTGTTATTAGTTAAATCTGAGAGGACCTATTTATAGGTGGACTCCAACGGTCAGAAAATTAATTAGGGATGACACGTGGACCAATCAGAAATGATTGATTTGAAATACACAGAGGAAATGACTTAGAGAAATTTCAGGAAAAATTTAAACAGATATACTCGAGTCATAAGAGAAACATACTTGAGTATTAGATGGTATATACTCGAGTGGATAAGAAGGAGCATACTCGAGTATATGAAGAGAAACTACTCGAGTGATTCAAAGATCAGCACTCGAGTGAATTTAGAACTACTCGAGTATGAGAGTATATACTCGAGTAAAAATACTTAGAAAAAAATTTCTCAGATAAGAGGAGGAACTACTCGAGTAGAAGAGTTGGAGATACTCGAGTAAGAGAAGAATGAAGTACTCGAGTATCTTGGAAAAGCTACTCGGGTAATCATTGAACTACTCGAGTATGAAAAACATCTACTCGAGTTCAGCGTCACTTACTCGAGTATATAGGGAACTACTCGAGTATGTAGACTTAGAATTATTCTGAGATGAGAAGCACAGATCTACTCGAATATGAACAGACCACTTACTCGAGTAACTAACCAACTACTCGAGTACAAGTTATCATCTACTCGAGTAAAATAGTCTACTCGAGTATGTAATCCAACTTACTCGAGTGCAGACCCACCTACTAGAGTATACAAGAGATGTACTCGAGTATGTGGACTTAGAGAAAATTCTGGATCTAAAAGCAGAAGGATTTACTCGAGTATAAGATATGACCTACTCGAGTAACTAACTATCTACTCAAGTATAAACTTATCTACACGAGTACACAGAGTCTACACGAGTATGTCTAATGATCTATTCGAGTACTAAGTCACTTACTCGAGTATATGAAGAAACATACTCGAGTATGTGGACTTGGAAATATTTCTTCTGAAAAGATAAACTTCAAAACTTCAGTCCACCAATCCAAGTGCTTGTATAGGAAGTGTATCCCAATAGAGAGGCTATACATGGGCCAACACTTTGGATCACACAATGAGGGATTACATTGTATGGTCCTGTGTTTGGTGACCCATTATAGACTGACATTGGTCTACACTTGGCAATGAGAACCTGCACACATACAACTTAAACACAATATCAAATACACCTTAATTCATCTTAGTTCAAGGTCTGACCTCCTACAATTCTGAGGTATTGTGGAGACAATTCCCAACAGTCTGAAGATCATTGACGGAGATCGTCGTTTCATATTCTCTTCCAGAACTGTTTCGAGCTCTCGTCCTGCGCTTTCTGCTCTCTTCTCTTGCGATTCTTCTCGTCATGGAGATTTCCTCTACAACCCTATTCGTGATGAAGTTCGATGCCGGTTTCTCTGTTGACTTCGATTCCTTCAGTGACAGTGATCAAATTTTCAAAGAAATGCTGCAGTTATGCGATGAATAAGGACTCAAAAAGCTTATGTCTGCAAATACCAAGCTCCACTTATCAGAGATAAAATAATGGGTGCATACATCTTCTTCAGATGACAAAGTGATGATAGGAACAATCAACGGAGTGGAGGTAACTCTTACTCCTGAAATTTTGACTGAAACTTTTGAGTTAAAAAATGGAACAGAAGAGTATGAGCAAGATTTTGCAGAATATGGTAGGATGCTGATAGAGATGGGACATGCGGAAGGCATTCCCTCAAAGTTGTTAAAAGTAAATCTATCTATTGGTTTCAAGTTCTTGGCTGACCTAGTAGGAAAAGTGCTGCTTGGAAAGCTTTCTGCTCACGACAACATTAACAGGCAACAGTTTGCCTTGATGTCAGCTATTATGAATAAGAAGTCAATCAATTTGGCTGGACTGCTATTTGAGTTAATCAAGAGAAATAACAATAAGAAAGAGGTGACCCAAGGTCGACTGATTGGGCTCTTTCTATCCAAGAAAGCTTCCCAGCTATTAGGCTCTGTTTCTACAACCATCAATGCAAGCAAAAGGATCAATTCTTCCCTGTTTTCTAAGTGGAAAAGGGTTATTCAGAAACCTTCAAAGGCTAAGTTTGCCCCTATTATAACTGAGGGCACAAGGGCTTCTGAAGCCACTCCCCACCCCAGTGAAGAAATCCCTGCCTTACCCTCCTTGCCATCCACCTCCATCACAACTCACTCTTCTCCCGTGAACCATCCATCCCATCTTGCTTCTCAAACTCCAACTCATCTAGCTGAGATACCCAACTTCAATATAGAATCCATGTTCAATCTGCTCACTCCCTCTCCTCATCATTCCCCAGCTCCTTCTCCTCATCATCAATCACCCATTCATGATCATCCATCTCATCACAATTCCCCACTTGATGAAGCCCCAGCTCAGCAGAACATCAATTCTGATGTTTCTCCATCTATCATTCCTCCATCTTTCCATATTACAGGAGAATTCATTGCCAGTATTCTAAACCTCATTACCCCATCCATCAAAGTAATGATAGCTGAATCCATTACCCCCATTGCTGACTCCATCTCTTCTCTTACTGCTTCCTACTCTGCCCTCTCAGCCCTTTCTTCATCTATGGGCCTGGGTTTAGTTCCCACTGAACCCAGTCAGGGGGAGATGTTCAATGATAATGACTCAGGCTCTGCTTTGGCTCGTCAAGTTGTGCAATCTTCAGCTGCAGTGGAGCTATAAATATGTTCAGATGCTCTTCCAGATGGAATCCAGAGGATAGTAGAAGATTTAGATTCTCCAGTAGTTCTAGATGAACTGGAGGCATTTCTTGATTCAGATGATGAGTCCTCTCTCTCTTCTATTGGAGGCCATTATCAGTCCTCCCCTGCACTTTTGATCCTCTTCAGTCCATTGTGTGCTATCAGAGACCAATATGCCTTCAGTTTTTGGATAGTTTTATTATCTCTGAAGCAATAAATGAAGCAGCCTTTACCTTCAAATTCTGTCTTGAGGAGATTTCCACTCCTATATTTGCCAGATATCTAGAAGGGATTATTACATCCTTCTTAGAAGATAAGTGGAATTCAGTAGAGCTTTCAGATAATAGTGTGCCAGTTGCTGTTCTAGATGTTGAGTCTGTTGTATCTTCTATCCCTTCTACTCTTTGGGATGATACCCCAGGTCAAGATTTGGACTCTCTTTTGGCACAAGATATATTAGAAGAAGAAAGAGAAAAGGATATGTTGAAAGCTAAAGAACAATAGGAAGCTATGCTTTAAGACATCGATGATCTGTATGCAAGACCTCAGTCCTCAGACTCAGAGGATGAGGATGAAGATTCTAATGATTCAGAGGATAATAAGAAAAGGAAAAGGATTGCTAAAAAGAAAAGGAAGACTGTTGATCCACCTCCTTCAAATCCAGATCATGACATTCCATATTATATTTTGAAAGGAATTAATCCCAAGTCCAAAAGCTTTGAGCCCTAGATGTGTATTTCTAAAAATGCCCAAAAAGCAAGGAAGAAGAGCAGGAAGAACTCTCTTCCTCCCAAAGGGATTCAGAGAGGTCCTCCTCCTCCTCCCTCTGCTGGTGCATCAGGCAACATTGCTCCCAGATCTTCTACTCCTTATACCAAACCAGATCAACCTTACACCTATCATAGGAAGGGCAGGCAGCCTCCTCCAAGCAGGTCTCATGATCACAGGAAGACCAGGCATTCAGACAGTCAAAGAGAGCAAATAAAAGAAGTTGTATTTCAACAACCAACTTTCTCTCCTCCTTCAGCTCCTAAGTCTCCTTCAAAGGAAAAACTTGCTCAAGTCAAGCTAGCAGATGTCAAAAATAAAAGGAGTTATATATTCTGACAAATCTAGCAAGAGATATACTGAGTTTGCTCCTCCAACCAGTCTTCTGATTCAAGAGCCAAAAGATTCAAATATAAAGCAAATTGAGAGTTTTCTAACTCAATCAGTAAAGTTTAAGGCTGTAAATCCTTTGAATCTTGATGGTGAAAACACTTATGAAAGTCAAGAGCTTGATCCAAACTTCAAAATGGCTAGAGTTTTAGAACTGGTGGGAACTGCTCAGATCAAGAAAGCTAAAGCAGAAGGAAAAGATATCACAGGATTGTCTACCATGTCAAAATACAGAAAGAAAGAATTAGACAGATTCCAAGTAAGCTAAGAAGTTTTTGATGCTTCAAAATATATGGAGAAACATCCTGAAGCTATTCTACCCAAAGCTGGAGAGCTAAAGATCATTGGAGAGCAGGATTTGAAATTATCAAAGAAAGATGCATATGATCCAAACAGAAAAATCACCTTCTCTTGTGCTTCTTCTATTCCTCCTTCAGATTCTGTTGATAATCAATTATGACATTTGTGATGATTATCTAATTTATTTAAATCTGTTTGATGATCTATCTATTACTATTTAGTTTATCTGCTTATCTTAGTTTTGTTAGTGTTTGAGTGACATCACCCAAATAGGGGGAGATTGTTGGTTCCCTAGTTTTGATTTGGGCCATGTCATCTCAATAAGGCTTAATTAACCCAAGAATTATCCTTGGTCAATGGTTAGACTAAATGTTAGTCTACCCTAGGTTTAGTTAGGATAGACCCAGATAGGATAGTTGAGATTTAATTGAAATGGAAATTTTGTTCAGTAGATTTGTGCTCGACGATAGTCGATCGGCGCTCGACGATCTTCGATTGATGATCGACGATCTCAAAGTTATATGAGCTTTGAAGTGGGTCGATGATCTGCTTATTCAGATCGACGATCGTGCAGCCTTGGTCGACGTTTTCTGTGAAGACAATTTTTCTTCAGGTCGACGATCTCCTTGTTCAGATCGACGATCTTCGATCTCTGGTCGACGTTTTCTGTCTGCTATTATCAATATTCATTTAATTTGATTCCTTATTTTATTTACTCTTGTTTAAAGCATATTCTATTCAAATATTCTTCTTATTACAATGCTTATACTCTGTTGCTTATGTGCAATATTTCTTATGCATTGATTAAAAGATTTTGACAGAATAAAGCCGTTTGGAAAGAGTGGATTTCGTACAGCTGTAATATAGCCGTTAGAATTTGTATCTTGGACATTTGTGAAAAGTCAAATTGATAGGATATTTTATTATCCTTAAATCCATTTTGGGAATGACAGAAAAGACTATATCTGCAGCTTCTTTATTTGACTTATTATATTACTTTGGAAAGATCTTTTTGTGCAGGGCTCGAGGCATTGTTAGAAAGAAAAAAGTTTCTATATTTTAAAACAGTTGGCTGAATACAAAAGAGACATATACAGAAACTCAGAAGATAGAAACCAGTGTGATAGAACAAGAGATCTCAAGAAAAAGGATTTGTTCCTCTGCTTCTTCCTGAGTTCATCATGTCTTCAGGAAAATCTACACTCAGTGTTCAAGCTTTCAAGAAGAACTTTCCTCCCAAATTGCAAAAGCTGCTGAAGAAGAACATTCATCAACATCTCGAGTCTTCTTCAAAGCTACATCAGAAAGAGTTTCAAAGCATCTGGAGTTCCTACACCCTGAAGCAAAGCTTCTTCCTGGACATTCTCTAAGCCAGAGGGAGCTTTGAGTTTCTCAGAGAAATCCACAAGCTTCTCTTAACACAGAGAAGACACCTTTTTATCTTTCTTTTAACCTCCTTGTAAAAGGGTTATTACTCCCTTCAAAAGTGAATTGTTGGTGATAGGGCACCTGATCAAAAACCTATTGGATTTTGGGCTCCTGATCAAAAGCTCAAAGGGTCTCTAGATCTACCTGCAGCAGATCTTGTGGTGGCAGGGCACCTGAACAAAACCTATAGTGGATTCCTACCAGGGTGGTACAAGAGTGGATGTACCCAATTGGGGAACCATTATAAATCTCTTGTGTTGTCTGGTTGCTTACTTTAATTGATGCACTGTGGCTGTGATATATTTAACTAGGTTGCTAAGTGCTGTGCTAGGCTGAAAGCTCAACTGAAACTTCAGTTAGCTTGATATTTTATTCACTACACTCTGATAGGATTTAGATTTTAAGCTTTCATATTTCTAATCCACAATATCTCTAAGAGAAGTGTTTAGAGTCTCCTTACTTTTTGAATACTCTATTCACCCCACCCCTAGAGTAGTAAGTATCTTATCCTCTCACTTTCATGCTCAGGGAGTGATATTTTGTCATGATGGAAAGATGGGGTTCCTGAGAGTGTTGGTGAATAAACTTTCTTCAATAGAGCAGGGCATCAAGTAGATAAGGATACATGAGTTGCTAAGTATAAGGGTTCCTTAGCTCTCATGCAAGAGCATTCCCGAATCTTGGAGGAGGTTCACACCAAAATTATAACTATCGAGGTAGAGCTATTATTAGAGGTTTAGTGAGAGCTTGCTTTCTAGAGGGGCGTCATGAAGACACTTCTTATGATGGAGATGATGTTCAGATAAGATATTGCTGGACTCGGCATGGGAGACCTTTTTGGAGAGGATAATCTTATGTAGACATTGTTAGTTTACTTTAGTTCTTCATTTGTACTTTGGCTTGGATGTTATGTTATTTTTATTTCCTACTTTCTATTATATCTTTTTTTTGTGGCGTGTAAAGTTATAATTTGGAGTATCTATCATTGACATTTACTTATAACATTTTCTTTAGTGGGTGACATTACCCCTTTGTACTATTGGTATTACATCTATTGTTACCTTTGCACATTTTGACAAGTTCATGAGACAAAGGTTTGTTGATCGATGCTGGGATGTTTAGCACTATTTAATGTAAGAGTGCAGTCTTTCTTGTTGATTATTTTTTGGTGCCGACCGTGAGGGGGCAGGCCTTAACGAAGGTAGGGTGGGAACTTGAGATGTTGATATAATATCGTTTAGCCCAGTCTAATTGGAGAGCGTTGATGAGCAAATATCATATAGTATTTTAGGCTCTATTATAGCTCTGTTTTTATGTCCTATCGCTCATCATATTATATTTTTCATATAGAAATCATTTAGAAATGAATTGTGAATCCATTAAGCATTCTTTAGCTAATTTGAGTATTCTTGGGAATTCCATGCTGTCAGGGGTTTTCTCCCATCCTCTTTTTATGTTTATGAGCATTTTGTGGACTGGTGGTTATGTTTCATATGTGTGTTGGGTGTTTTTTATAGGTACCAATTTGTGTGGTAGGTTCCTCAAGCGTCTTTGCTTTATTTTTTTGAGGAGGCTAGTTATGTTGTTATTTTGTTCTCGCACGATCACTGGCCCCCTCTGCACATGATGACTAATCGTGTGCGGTCTTTTTTTTTATCACAACAACCTTTGAGTCAGGCCACTCCTCATGAAAATTTCCTCTTGCCCGATTACTGGCCCCATCTCTGCACTGGACCACTGTTCGTGCATGACTAAATGGAAAAAATGGTCTGAGAAATGCACGAGGGTACGCATGAGTTAATTTTGGCACAACCACTGGTCGTGCAAGGAAAAACCTTTTTCCCCAAAACATCATTTTTCCCACCAGTCCAGGTTCATTCTCGCAAGAGTACATGATTTTTCTTCTTGTACGACCACTAGTCATGCGCCTACTCATGCGATCGGTAAATTCTGCTCAGTCTACAAAAAGCCCATTCAGTCTTCTTCCTCATGGAGACCATATTTTCATGTTTCCATCTGCCATTTTCACCATCTCTTGGTTTTTAAAGGCTAGAGATCACCCCTATGCTCTGACCACCATTTGAAAGATCAAGGAAGAATGAGGAAGAGTCCTCCCCTCCTTACAAGCTAAGGATTTAAAGAAGAAGACGTGGATGGTGCAAACCCCTTAAGAAGCAGGGTTCATCACAAGCTTGTGACAGAGGTTCCATTACTCTAGGCATTAGCAGATGAGCGGACATTCATGAAGTCCCTATCTAGAGTCAAATTCTCCTCTATGGAAGAGTCTCAAACACTATTTGTATCACTTTTATTTTCTCCCGCACATTAGGTTGAGTTCGTAGTTATTTTCCATCTATGTTTTTGATGGTGGTAGATTGAACTTGTGCAGGCTCTCAGTTTCTGTGTATTAAATCATGCCTCACATTGTTCTTTTCTCTAGAGTAACCTAGCAGGCCTAGTTCCTTGTATGTTTTTATTTCCCCCTTGCTTGTTAGTGTTTGTTGTGATTGAGCTTTGTGGCTTTATTGCCTTGGTAGGCACAAGCATTGCGCATTGCAGAGGTGTGCAAATCATGAAGAAAATGAAAGAAGAGGTCAGCGACCCGTGTTGGAGCAAAGCGGTGTCGGCGACCCGCACAAGTAATTAGTTTTTAAATATTGTTAGTAGCTGTTAACCAAAATCAAACCCCCTGTAAACACCGATTTTTGACACTTCAAACTCAAGTCAATCATAAAAGCAAAATCCACCTTTCTGTGCTCCGAATAAGATCAATACTTGGGGATCACTCCTTGTTTTATTATTACTTGATGATAATAATGGGTGTACTTGCCCCTCCATTGATAGAAATTCCACTCGTGAACGTTAAGCGTGGCCTTTACATTAATATTTTTTGTGTCAAATGTGAGGGGTAGGTGATGAGTCTATTAAATATACATTATTTCATGCTCATTTTCCTATTTTCATATTTAGATGCTTCGCGTTTATGGAATTAACACTCATATTTTATTTTAAATAAAAATTACACAAGAAGCACGATTCAAACTTATGGTGGTCTGTAGTGCACACTTTAGTCTTTAGGAGAAACATGTCGCTTTACCCATAAGTTTATTATTACACATGTCACATTTTAGCATGTCTCGGTGGCCTAGTTCCTCGATAAATTTAATTTAGTATGCATTGTCAGATTACTTCAAGTACAAAACAACACTGTCGGGCTTGCACGGTCGTGCATTGGTCCTTAATGCACAGTTGATTCAATCGTACAAGTTCATGCCATTTAAAAATGTTGAAAATTGGTGATCTTTCGCTGCTCATGCATTTTATCCTCTGACAATTAAGTTCAACCATGTGTCACCACTATCATGCGTGTGTATGCATGCATGATGCATGATTGCACGGTCGTGTGATTTCCTTCGCGCACGAGCAATACCGATCGTGCGTAGTTATTCTATAAAAATATGTAGTTTTCAGGTGAACTGTCTCAGCCCGTGTGATTTCCTTCATGCACTGTCATTTTGGTCATGTGTCTACTTGTGCGTGAACAAATTTTTTTCACATTTTCTATTTAAGTTGCTTTTCAGGTCAATTTCCAGGATCTCATTTTCTAGCCCTATTTTTGAGCTTCTATAAGCTCCTTTCTTAGGCTTTGCTCCAACAACCAAAGGGGTCCTTTTCTCCCATTTCCCAAGTATTGTCAAAGAAGGTGAAGCACCAGAGACACCCACTAGAGCTCTTTGATTTTAAATCCATGAGAGTTGGAGGAGCAGTTGAAGAGAGAAAACCTATAGGAAGGAGGTTAGTGCTCCGACTGCACAACAGGGATACAACTGATGTTGAGAAGGAAGTGTGACAACTTTCCTTTAGATCCAAGGCAGAGACTCTCGCTTCTCCCGTGTTTAGGGAGTTGTACTTTTATTCCTTGTTTCTTCTTTTTGAAATTATTGTTATTACTTTGTGATATTGCAAAAGCACTTGCACACCAAGACCAATGGGTATGAGTGTTCATAGTTCTACTTTCATTTGTGGATTATGGTGCAAGAACACTAGTGTGAATTTTTTTTTAAAGCTTACTTTTTTCATTTTTAGTCCATTTGCAATATACTATGAGGTTGTGCAAAGAGTAATGCGTTAGGTTTATTGTGATTGTGGAATGTTAGTTTGCCATTGCCCTAGTAATTGTTAAGTGTAAGATTGTATATGCGATGCTATTGTTATGTTGTGATTGCGACCTATTTAGCTTTCTCATGAGTGTTTGTGAGAAGAGGTGTTTACGACCCGTACAAGCATATGTGTTGGCAATGCGGTGAAGGCCACCCACATTTGTGGTAATGATTGCTAAGTGGTGAAGGCAACCCATAATGTTAATTTAGTTTCTTATCTTTTAATTTCATTCCCCAAACCAAATCCCCTGTAAACCATATGACCTAAAGGACTTCCATCTCAAGTCTTTTCTTAAAAGATATCTTTACCCCACCATGTTCCACATTAGATCGATACTCGAGGTGATACTCCTCATTTTATATATCTTGAATGATTAGTGCTCTTGTCGAGTTTGTTACACCCCAAATCGGTAAAATTGTTTAGTCGACCTGAGATAACGATCGTCGAGCGGAGCTCGATAAAGATTGGCGAGCAGAGCTCGACGATGATCGTCGAGTGGAGCTCGACGATGATCGTCGAGTGGAGCTTGACAAAGATTATCGAGCCGAGCTCGATGAAGATCATCGAGAGGAGATTGTCGAGCTGAGCTCGATGATTCTGGCCTATTATCATCCCCAATGTGGAGCGGTGACCCGTATCAGGCGAATAGCGTGCGACCATTGAGCGGTGATTGACCTTTTCAACTCCAAACTGAGATATTGCTTGGTTTTGTTGATTGGTCCAAGTGGCTGGGATAGAACCCAAGGCCTTATCTATAGAGGAATGGAAAGAGGAAAGTATTATTTCCTTTTATCTCTCTCTCTTCCTCGCTGCCCAAGTTCTGGAGCAGAATCCTTCGGCTGGTACTAGGGTTTCATGCTGGAGAAGATCTTATGGCCGAAAACAAGATCTGAAGTTATAATCGTGAAGGGGAAAGTGAGCCGATCATTTCCATCCATGTAGAAACGCTTTGCCATGGCTCCAAAGAGAACATCAAGGATAACAATCTTCCTTTTTGGACTTATGAAGTCCTTATTTTGGCATGTGCATGGATTTCCCCCACCAAAAGGTGGATTATGGAGGGATTTCCCTTGGGTTGAATCTTGAAATCCCCAATAAGTCTTGCATATAGATTCGAAAATGTGTAGTACTGAATAGGCATGCTGTGTGAAGCCCATTTGGACAGGTTGGTCTGGATTGGTGATGTTTTATTTTGCGCACTGGAGAAGGCTCCGCATTTCAACGAGTATTTTGTGGAGTCGGTGGGTTGTTCCTGTGAAGTGGAGTAACAGGAAGTACTGGAATGGGGATTCCAGGAAAATACCCTCGTAATTCTTGTATTGTATGCAGTGGAAAGCCAATTTTCTAGCACTGTAGGATGTTGCAGGGTTTAGGTTGAGTTTGGGTGCAGAAAGAGGGCTTTTGTTGAATCCGCCAAGCGATCGAGAGGAATGCTGACACTAACTACCCTTTTTTGATTGTGAAGCTAGTCCTTGGTAGACAGTATGGCTATTGTGAGCTGTAAGCTCTTAAAATGATTCGTGCCAAACGGACAAGGGGATGTCGATCCGCATCAGTCTAGAAATTGAATTGGCGATTTGAGCAACGGGCAAGGGATGAACTATATCCGCGTTATGGTTGTCTGACATGAGTGCCTGGGATATTGGCGTTCGTCAGGTTCACATAATGAGAGTCTTAGACCTGCGCGCCTTTAAGAATAAAGTCTTCGGCTATAGGCTGTGGAGCATAATGCTCAAACTTTACCATTTGGATTTGGACCCTTGAACGGTGGTGGGACCCTTGTTTTCTAGTACACCAAGAATATGCCCTGAGTGCGCGAAGCGTCGGGCCGCGTGGCCAACGTTTGTGATATATTTATTGTGCGTGAGTGCACATTGTGTGATATATCTTCTTGTGAAATGCTATGCCTGTAGGGAAGGAGTACCACTACCACGGGAAATGGGTAGGGTCATTATAAATGGGTTAGTTGAATGCTGACCATTGCCTTGTTTGCCACCGTCATGGTGGGGTTTCCTTGTGCAGGTGCTGGAGAGCCGAGCTGAAAATAGCGGGCTGAAGCCCCTACTGCTGCTACTGCTGGCCCCGAAGGATGGGCGAAGAACTTTATTATTTTCATGTGTGGCCGGCCTGCGCGCCGACGTTTGTAATCCACACTTGTGAAGCTTAACTATAAGGCCTTAAGGCCAAACATTTGTGTATTTTGAGTACATTCCTTTGGGGTTATATATAAATGTGGTTGTTTATATATAGTGTACATTCGTGGTTGTTGAGTTCAATATTAACTTTAAATCTTCCTCTAGTATGCTCTGAGTTAGGAAGCAAGTATGGTTTGGTATTAACCTGCAACCTCGCCGCATGTTTGTGGCATATAGTGTGGGTCCCCGGACGGACCTTCTATTATATGTTATTTAACGAATGGGGTCGTTACAATTTGGTATCAACTTGTCTCGGTCTTCCTCTTTCGAATTCGTGGTCGAATTCTTTTGTGGGGTGGCGAGCACGTGTAAGTGCGACCCGCTTTAACATTAATGAACTCAAGAATGTCTACGAAGGAATGCAAATACACCTGTTTGAGAAACCTAAGCTTTCCTATATTGTTTTTATTGCTTGTTCAAGGTCTCTAAAGTGTGTCTTGTTCACCTATAGGTGACTCGTAGTGGTGCTGGGCAGTCTGATCCCCCGCGTTTTGATGAGAGTGCGGCACCAGATGAGGTGCCTACACCTCCTCCTTCTACTAAAACATTACTCTTAGTTACTGAGGCGATGTTATCAATGATTCATGTACAGCCTATTGGGCAGGCGCAGCCGGCATTGGTGCCATAACGGGTTTGTGTAAGGCATGAACCTGTTGAGGTTGTTGATCCTCGAGAAGCTAAACGGCAGTTAAAGCAGTTTATGAGCTTCAATCCTCCTACGTTTACGGGTGTTGGATCCCCAACGCAGGCGGAGGATTGGTTGTTGCGCTTCAAGCAAATATTGACGGCGATAAGGACAGAGGAAGATCAGAAGGTCACCTTGGCCACCTTCTTGTTGGAAGGAGAGGCTCGGCTATGGTGGGATGAGATAGAGGTTCACCACTTAGCGGGCAGGCAATTAACAGAAGTCTCAATCAAGGATTTTTCGCGTATATTCTTGGCAAAGCACTTGCAAGCAGCACAACGCATCGCCATGGAAAATGAGTTCCAGCATCTTACTCAGGGAGAAAGTAGTGTCGATACCTACTTACATGAGTTTACATGATTGGGACGCAATGCAGGATCTATCTTCGCTGATGAACAACATAAAACAAATAGGTTCTACAAAGGATTGGGGGATGAGTTGAGAATCCTTCTCTCAAGTTCGGTGAACTAGGGGTGTCAGGCGTTGGTGGATATGGCTTATGCGTTGGAGAAGGATATGAAGTGGGTGCAAGTAAATAGGGACTTGGCTGTTACAAAGTCCGATTTCAAAGGGCCCCGTTCTGGAAAATCAAACTAATAAAGGAAATGGGGCAAGTGATCCAAGTCTTCTAGACAGGCTCCTTCTACAGTTGTGCCGGGGGCAACTTCGAGGAAAGAGTCTCGTACCTGCTAAACATGTGCTAGAGTGGGACATCTAGCCCAAGAGTGTCAGGTTGGTCCGCCAAGTGTGGAAAAGAAGACAGGAGCGTCATATGCTGATAAGGGAAAGGCAGTGGTGGAGTCCTCTGCATCCCAGGCGCAGCCTCGAGTATATAATCTTGGCCAGCATTAGGCCATAAAGCTATGTGACATCATCACAGGTATTATATGTAACACCCCAAAAAGACCCCAAAAGACTCAACATGAGTTTGAGTGGCAGGCTGGTTTACACGGCCTGGGACACGGGCGTGTCCCAGGGCGTGTCGGGTGTACACGGCCTGGGACACGGGCGTGTCCCAGGGCGTGTTCGATTTATTTTGCGAAATTGGCCTATTCAAGTCAGAGCCGGACACGGCCTTGAACACGGCCGGGAACACGGGCGTGTCAGGCTGGACACGGGCGTGTCAGCTGCCGTGTTCCGACCCGTGTACTGGTTGCAGCTCGATGGAGCAGGAGACACGGGCGTGTCTCAGGTTCGACACGGGCGTGACAGGTCCGATACGGGCGTGTCGATGACCCGTGTTATTCAGTCGGTTCAAACTGTGTGTACCGCTTAAGGGGTACACGGCCTGTGACACGGGCGTGTCACAGGCCGTGTCGGCCAAAAAGTAAATTTTTGGGAAAATCTTGGCCGTTCAGTTTTCTCTCTTTTGATCCAAGGGTCCAGGTGGTTTCCTGGCTGGGTTATTACGTAATGTAAGGATGAAAGGTCATTCTTCATGTGTGCTTAAGAAAGAGAGAAAGAGAGTGGAAGAAGAAGAAGGAGGAGGAGAGCAAGCCACCGGCGGAGCTCCCGTGGTCCGATTCGTGATCCGAAGCCGGCGTTGTGAAGGCAAGGCTGATGCGGTTCTTTCTCACCGGCTAGTTTTCGATGGCACCGAAGAGATCGACAAGGGTAACGATCTCCCTCCTTGGACATGTGAAGTCCTTCTTTTCTGCATTGCATAGGGAAAACCCTTCCCCGCGAGTGTGCGGTGGGTTGTGGTGTCCCTTGGGGTAGATATGTGAAGTCCCCCTTGTTAGAGGCCGGAATTGGAGTACGGCTCTAGGCATGTTGTGTGAAGCCCATCTGGATGTAATCTGGATTGGTGATGCTTGTTTGCATATCGGAGAAGGCTCCGTGATAATGGCTTGTGATGCCTATGGCTTGTGATGCCTTGTTCCTACCTGTTGCTTGGTGTGGCAGGAAGTACTGGACGATGTCCAGGAAATGAAGAGGGTTGGAGGCAACTCTTGTGGCCGTGCGTTGCCACTTTGTGAGTAGTTGAGCCGTTGGGCTGCAACTCGTTGAAAAGGCAGATTGTCGAACAGGAAAGGTGAAACCGACCCGCGCCTATAAAATGCCATGGATACTTCCGTATTCGAGGTGGCTCGGCGACTTGAGCAACGGGGGGTGGCTGATCCGTACCTGCGTTAGGTCCGTCCGACTTGGAAGCCTGGTATAGGTTTTGTTGGAGCGCCTAATGAGAGTCTTAGGCCCGCGCGCCGGAAAGACTAGAAATGCTCAAATACCGTGTAGACGGTGGTGTTGACCCTGGTATTCCGGTACACCGAAAATGTGCCCTGAGTGCACGGACTGTCGGGCCGGGTGGCCGATGGTTGTGATGGCTTGAATATGCCTGTGTGCACATAGTTGCTATTTGATGATGCCATGCTTTGCAGGGAAAGAATGCTCATGCCCCGAGAAAGGGGTAGGATTGTTATAATTGGGTCAGCTGAATGCTGACCGTTGCATTGTTTGCCACCGGTTGGGTGGATTGTTCCCGTGCAGGTGCTGGAGAGCCAAGTGGTAAGTGATGGGCTGAAGCCCTACTGCTGTTGCTGCTGCTGCTGCGGCTAGCCCTTGAAGGCTAAGCGAATGGCGGTGTTTTGTTTTCTCTTTTTACTCATGTATGGCCGGCCTGCGCGCCGAGGTTTGTAAAACATGATGTATGTCCAGAGGAACTGTAAGGCCTTAAGGCCAAACTCTTGTGGGTGTGTACATTCCGTGGTATTTATATATAAAGGTGGTTTTATATATATTGGACATTCCGGTTGAGAGTTCAAAGTTGTAACTTAAAGCTTCCGCTAGAATGCTCTGAGTTAGGATTCGTATTTGGTTTGGTATTATCCTGTGACCTCACCGTCTGTTTGTGGCATATAGTGTGGGGCCCCGACCGGACCTTCTACTATACGTCATCTAACGGATGGGGTCGTTACATTTTGGTATCAGAGGGAGGTTTCGATCCTCCGACCTGTGGGTTATGGGCCCACCACGCTTCCGCTGACCTCACCGTCTGTTTGTGGCATATACTGTGGGGCCCCGGCCGGACCTTCTACTATACGTCATCTAACGGATGGGGTCGTTACATTTTGGTATCAGCTTTCGTCGGTCTTCCTCTTTCGAATTCGTGGTCGAATTCTTTTGTGGGGTGGCGAGCACGTGTTTGTGCGACCTGCTGTAACGCTAATGAACTCTGGACTGTCCATTAAGGAATGTACAACATCTTGTTTAAGGAATCTGCGCGTTCCTTTTTGTGTTGTTTTGCTTGCATACGTTCGCTAATGTGTGTCTTGTCCACCTATAGGTGACACGTAGTGGTGCTGGGCAGTCTGAGCCCCAGCGTTCTGATGAGATTGCGGCACCAGCTGAGGTGCCAACACCTCCTCCATCTACGGAAACTGTTCGCTTAGTGGCTGAGGCGCTATTTGCCATGATTCAGCCGACCGGGCAAGCGCAGCCGGCGGTAGTGCCAGTTCGTGTTGATGTAAGACCCGAGCCGGTTGAGGCTGTAGATCCACGAGCAGCTGACCGACAGTTGAAGCAATTCATGAGCTTCAGTCCTCCTACGTTTGCGGGAATGGGATCCCCAACGCAGGCGGAAGATTGGTTATCGCGTGTCAAGAGGATAATGACAGCGATCAGGGCGGAGGAAACTCTCAAGGTCACCTTAGCCACCTTCATGCTTGAAGGGGAGGCGCGGTTGTGGTGGGACGAGGTTGAGCTACACCATTTGGCGGGCAGGCAATTAACACAAGTATCGATTGAGGAGTTCTCTCGATTATTTCTGGCAAAACATGTCCCAGCGGCGCAACGTATTGCGATGGAAAATGAGTTCCAACGGTTAAAGCAAGGGGAAGATAGTGTGGATATCTACTTGCATGAGTTTACCAGGTTGGGACGATATGCGGGAACAATCTTCGCGGATGACCAAAGGAAAACGAATCGGTTCTATGAAGGATTGCGGGATGAGTTGCGATTCCTGCTTTCGAGTTCTGTGAGCCAAGGGTTTCAGGCGTTGGTTGATACTGCGTGCGCGTTGGAGAAGGACATGAGGCGAGTGCAAGGTAATAAGGGCTTGGTTGCGTCAAAGCCAGAGTTTCAAGCACCTCGCCCGAGCAAGTCGTTTTACCAGAAGAAAGGGGGCAAGAGGTCCAAGCCATCGGGGCAAGTGACTACGACCGTTGTGTCGGGAGCGACATCAAGGCCGGATGCTCATACATGCTATAACTGTGGCCGGGTGGGGCATATTGCTCGTGACTGTCGGGTTGTGCAGCCCAAAGGGGAAAAGAAGACGGGTGCGTCGTATGCTGAGAAGGGCAAAGCGGTGGTGGATTCCTCTGCTTCCCAGGCGCAGCCCCGAATCTATCAACTTGGCCAACAGGAAGCAATTAAGCAAAGTGACGTCGTCACAGGTACGAGTTGATTTAGTTTACTTGCTGTGCTTTTGGTTTTGGTTTTGTTTAGCTTGTGCATGATGTGTGTGTGCTGCAGGCTTTGTCCTGATTCGGAATAACTTAGCGAGAGCCATGTTTGATACGGGTGCTTCGCATTCTTTTCTGTCTGAGGATTTCGTATCTCGAATTGGGGTACCAAGTCATGTGACGGTGGATAGTACAAGGGTGCTATTGCCGAATGGCTGTGTGATGCTTGCGGATAGGGCTTGCGATGTGGATGTGCATATAGGAAGTCGGGATTTCGGTTTGAGTGCAGCTGTGCTACCGTTATCGGAGTTTGATGTGATCTTTGGTATGGACTGGCTCTCGGAGCAGCGTGCCTTTATTGATTGCAACTCCAAAGAGATTACACTGGGCCAGAATACCGGGCTTGTGACGAAGTTCGCTGGTTTGCGAGGAGTTGGCGGAACGTTGTTGTCTGCACTCCAAGTCGTCAATGCTGTTCGGAAGGGCGTAGAGTTATTCTTCACGCTAATTCAGGCTGTTGAGCCAAAGGCCAGTGTCGGTGAAGTGCCAGTTGTGTCAGAGTTTGTCGATGTGTTTCCTAAAGATCTTCCTGGGTTACCACCCCAGCGGGAGATTGACTTCTCTATTGAGTTGGTGCCAGGTGCGAAACCTGTGGCCCGCTCTCCATATCGCGTCGCGCCAAAAGAGATGGCTGAGTTGAAAGTCCAATTGCAAGAGTTGTTGGAGCAGGGATATATACGCCCAAGTATGTCACCTTGGAGCGCACCTGTTCTCTTTGTGAAGAAGAAA
The DNA here is from genome assembly GCA_039513925.1 of Platanthera zijinensis. Lineage (NCBI taxonomy): Eukaryota > Viridiplantae > Streptophyta > Magnoliopsida > Asparagales > Orchidaceae > Platanthera > Platanthera zijinensis. Next base: position 212,782,454 of record CM077081.1, on the reverse strand, counting down.
GACGGTAGCTTACGGTTGTGTATTGACTACCGCGAGTTGAATAAGCTGACGGAGAAAAACAAATATCCGATCCCACGAATTGATGACCTCTTTGATCAGCTGGCAGGATCAACGGTCTATTCCAAGTTGGATTTGAAATCGGGATATTATCAGCTAAGGATTCGGGAAGGAGACATTCCCAAGACAGCGTTTGGAACACGCTACAGTCATTATGAGTTCACGGTGATGCCGTTTGGCCTATGTAATGCGCCTTCGGTATTTATGGACCTAATGCATCGAACGTTCCGAGAGTATTTGGATTTGTTTGTTATTGTGTTTATCGATGACTTCTTGGTATACTCTCAGTCGGAAGAGGATCACGCAAACCATTTGTGGTTGGTCTTGCATACCCTGCGGAGGAACAAACTTTTTGCCAAGTTCTCAAAGTGTGAGTTCTGGCTCTCTTCAGTAGCCTTTTTAGGCCATGTGGTAAGCGGAGAGGGTATCGCGGTGGATCCGTTGAAGATAAGTGCCATCCGAGATTGGCCAGTGATGTCTTCAGTGGCCGAGGTCAGGAGCTTCCTTGGACTTGCGGGCTACTATAGACGGTTTGTGGAAAACTTCTCACGGATTGCTTTACCTCTCACCACGCTGACGAGAAAAGATCAAAAGTTCATTTGGACGCCGGAGTGCGCGCGAGCTTTTGAAGACTTGAAGAGTCGTTTGACCACGGCGCCTGTGTTGACATCGCCATGTGGTACCGATGGGTATGAGATCTATAGTGATGCATCAGGGAGCGGCTTAGGCTGCGTTCTTCTGCAATTTGGTAAAGTGATTGCTTATGGCTCGCGTCAGTTGAAAGTGCATGAGCGGAATTACCCCGTCCATGATTTGGAGTTGGCGGCGGTAATCTTTGCGCTCAAGTTGTGGCGGCACTATCTATATGGCGTGAAAGTGGATATCTATACGGATCACAAGAGCCTAAAGTATTTGTTGGATCAGAAGGATCTGAATATGCGACAACGAAGATGGATGGAGTTCCTCGGGGACTACACCTTCGAGATTCACTATACTCCCGGGAAGGGAAATGTGGTCGCTGATGCTTTGAGTTGGAAGACTCCGGTACGGGCAAGCTGGTTGCAGAGGCATGATCAGCGTTTGATCCAAGAATTGGAAGCATTGGAGATATCGTGTGTTGACAAGGGTGCGTCAACCGATGCATGTTTGAACTGGACGGAGGTGCAATATGACCTTACGGACAGAGTTCGGCGAGCAACGGAGCTTGATGAAAGTCTCCAGCGCTATGCTAAAGATGGGCTGGATGATCAATTCTCTTGGGATATCGGGTTGTTACGGAGAAATGGTCGAGTGTGCGTCCCAAGTGTGGGTAAACTGAGGGAAGAGTTGATGTACGAAGCGCACTTTGCAAAGTACTCAGTTCACCCAGGGAGCAAAAAGATGTACCGGGATATGAAAAAGCTATTCTGGTGGCCCGGACTAAAGAAAGATGTCGCTCGTTATGTGGCTGAATGCACTACCTGTGCGTTGGTGAAAGCAGAATGCCAGAAGCCTGGCGGGTTTCTGAAGTCGTTACCTATTCCGGAGTGGAAGTTCGATGATATTTCGATGGATTTCATGCACGGGTTGCCGAGATCTCAACGCGGTCATGATTCAATCTGGGTGATTGTGGACCGGTTGACGAAAGTGGCGCACTTCCTTCCAAACAGAAGAGACGATTCAGTGGAAACCTTGGCCAAGCTGTATGTGGAGCAGGTTGTTCGACTGCACGTTGTTCCTCGGAGCATCGTTAGTGACCGTGATGGGCGGTTTACATCGAATGATTGGCGGCTCGTTCATCAAATGTTGGGTACAAAATTAGCGTTTAGTACGGCCTTTCATCCCCAAACGGATGGCCAGACTGAACGAACCAACAGGACGATGGAGGACATGCTCCGCATGTGCGCCCTAGACTTTGGTAAGAGATGGGAAGAGTATATATTTCTTGTTGAATTTGCCTATAATAATAGCTACCAAGCGAGTATTGGTATGGCACCATTTGAGGCGTTGTATGGTCGGAAATGCCGTACACCGTTAGCTTGGGCAGAAGCAGGCGAATCTAAGCTGAGTGGGAAAAAGGAAGTCGAAGAAGCTACTTCGCTCATACGCTCTATTCGGGAGAGGCTATTGATAGCCCAAGATCGTCAAGCAAAGTACTACAATGCCAAACATCGGAACGTGGAGTTCGCGGTGGGTGATTGGGTATATTTGAAGATCAAACCCTTCAAAGGCGTGTCCAGGATTCGGCGTTTGAAAAAGCTAAGTTCGAGGTATCTTGGTCCGTTTGAGGTGGTGGAGCGAGTTGGGGAAGCTGCTTATAGACTAGCACTTTCAGCGGACTTGGGTGGCTTACATGATGTGTTTCACATCTCAGTCCTTCGTAAGGCGGTAAAGGATCCAGCTCAAGTAGTGGAGGCTGATCGGGTACCGGTCGAGTATGGGTTAACGACGAGGGTTAGACCCATTCGGATCGAGGATCGAGCCGAGAAACAGTTGCGGAACAAAGTGATCGGGATGGTCAAGGTCCGATGGGACAATTGTGGCCGTGAAGAGCTAACATGGGAGCGAGAGCAGACCATGCGAGCTGAGTTTCCCGAGTTATTTGTATAAACTGTAGACCGTGATTTTTTTTTTTGTTATAACGGAGTTATAGCATTGCTGGTTTGTTTCCTTACCGTGCAAATTTCGGGACGAAATTTTGTTAAGGGGGGAGGGTTGTAACACCCCAAAAAGACCCCAAAAGACTCAACATGAGTTTGAGTGGCAGGCTGGTTTACACGGCCTGGGACACGAGCGTGTCCCAGGGCGTGTCGGGTGTACACGGCCTGGGACACGGGCGTGTCCCAGGGCGTGTTCGATTTATTTTGCGAAATTGGCCTATTCAAGTCAGAGCCGGACACGACATTGAACACGGCCGGGAACACGGGCGTGTCAGGCTGGACACGGGCGTGTCAGCTGCCGTGTTCCGACCCGTGTACTGGTTACAGCTCGATGGAGCAGGAGACACGGGCGTGTCTCAGGTTCGACACGGGCATGTCAGGTCCGACACGGGCGTGTCGATGACCCGTGTTATTCAGTCGGTTCAAACTGTGTGTACCGCTTAAGGGGTACACGGCCTGTGACACGGGCGTGTCACAGGCCGTGTCGGCCAAAAAGTAAATTTTTGGGAAAATCTTGGCCGTTCAGTTTTCTCTCTTTTGATCCAAGGGTCCAGGTGGTTTCCTGGCTGGGTTATTACGTAATGTAAGGATGAAAGGTCATTCTTCATGTGTGCTTAAGAAAGAGAGAAAGAGAGTGGAAGAAGAAGAAGGAGGAGGAGAGCAAGCCACCGGCGGAGCTCCCGTGGTCCGATTCGTGATCCGAAGCCGGCGTTGTGAAGGCAAGGCTGCTGCGGTTCTTTCTCACCGGCTAGTTTTCGATGGCACCGAAGAGATCGACAAGGGTAACGATCTCCCTCCTTGGACATGTGAAGTCCTTCTTTTCTGCATTGCATAGGGAAAACCCTTCCCCGCGAGTGTGCGGTGGGTTGTGGTGTCCGGTTGTAACACCCCAAAAAGACCCCAAAAGACTCAACATGAGTTTGAGTGGCAGGCTAGTTTACACGGCCTGGGACACGGGCGTGTCCCATGGCGTGTCGGGTGTACACGGCCTGGGACACAGGCGTGTCCCAGGGCGTGTTCGATTTATTTTGCGAAATTGGCCTATTCAAGTCAGAGCCGGACACGGCCTTGAACACGGCCGGGAACACGGGCGTGTCAGGCTGGACACGGGCGTGTCAGCTGCCGTGTTCCGACCCGTGTACTGGTTGCAGCTCGATGGAGCAGGAGACGCGGGCGTGTCTCAGGTTCGACACGGGCGTGTCAGGTCCGACACGGGCGTGTCGATGACCCGTGTTATTCAGTCGGTTCAAACTGTGTGTACCGCTTAAGGGGTACACGGCCTGTGACACGAGCGTGTCACAGGCCGTGTCGGCCAAAAAGTAAATTTTTGGGAAACTCTTGGCCGTTCAGTTTTCTCTCTTTTGATCCAAGGGTCCAGGTGGTTTCCTGGCTGGGTTCTTACGTAATGTAAGGATGAAAGGTCATTCTTCATGTGTGCTTAAGAAAGAGAGAAAGAGAGTGGAAGAAGAAGAAGGAGGAGGAGAGCAAGCCACCGGCGGAGCTCCCGTGGTCCGATTCGTGATCCGAAGCCGGCGTTGTGAAGGCAAGGCTGCTGCGGTTCTTTCTCACCGGCTAGTTTTCGATGGCACCGAAGAGATCGACAAGGGTAACGATCTCCCTCCTTGGACATGTGAAGTCCTTCTTTTCTGCATTGCATAGGGAAAACCCTTCCCCGCGAGTGTGCGGTGGGTTGTGGTGTCCCTTGGGGTAGATATGTGAAGTCCCCCTTGTTAGAGGCCGGAATTGGAGTACGGCTCTAGGCATGCTTTGTGAAGCCCATCTGGATGTAATCTGGATTGGTGATGCTTGTTTGCATATCGGTGAAGGCTCCGTGATAATGGCTTGTGATGCCTATGGCTTGTGATGCCTTGTTCCTACCTGTTGCTTGGTGTGGCAGGAAGTACTGGACGATGTCCAGGAAATGAAGAGGGTTGGAGGCAACTCTTGTGGCCGTGCGTTGCCACTTTGTGAGTAGTTGAGCCGTTGGGCTGCAACTCGTTGAAAAGGCAGATTGCCGAACAGGAAAGGTGAAACCGACCCGCGCCTATAAAATGCCATGGATACTTCCGTATTCGAGGTGGCTCGGCGACTTGAGCAACGGGGGGTGGCTGATCCGTACCTGCGTTAGGTCCGTCCGACTTGGAAGCCTGGTATAGGTTTTGTTGGAGCGCCTAATGAGAGTCTTAGGCCCGCGCGCCGGAAAGACTAGAAATGCTCAAATACCGTGTAGACGGTGGTGTTGACCCTGGTATTCCGGTACACCGAAAATGTGCCCTAAGTGCACGGACTGTCGGGCCGGGTGGCCGATGGTTGTGATGGCTTGAATGTGCCTGCGCGCACATAGTTGCTATTTGATGATGCCATGCTTTGCAGGGAAAGAATGCTCATGCCCCGAGAAAGGGGTAGGATTGTTATAATTGGGTCAGCTGAATGCTGACCGTTGCATTGTTTGCCACCGGTTGGGTGGATTGTTCCCGTGCAGGTGCTGGAGAGCCAAGTGGTATGTGATGGGCTGAAGCCCTACTGCTGTTGCTGCTGCTGCTACGGCTAGCCCTTGAAGGCTAAGCGAATGGCGGTGTTTTGTTTTCTCTTTTTACTCATGTATGGCCGGCCTGCGCGCCGAGGTTTGTAAAACATGATGTATGTCCAGAGGAACTGTAAGGCCTTAAGGCCAAACTCTTGTGGGTGTGTACATTCTGTGGTATTTATATATAAAGGTGGTTTTATATATATTGGACATTCCGGTTGAGAGTTCAAAGTTGTAACGTAAAGCTTCCGCGGACCTTCTACTATACGTCATCTAACGGATGGGGTCGTTACATTTTGGTATCAGAGGGAGGTTTCGATCCTCCGACCTGTGGGTTATGACAGCGATCAGGGCGGAGGAAACTCTCAAGGTCACCTTAGCCACCTTCATGCTTGAAGGGGAGGCGCGGTTGTGGTGGGACGAGGTTGAGCTACACCATTTGGCGGGCAGGCAATTAACACAAGTATCGATTGAGGAGTTCTCTCGATTATTTCTGGCAAAACATGTCCCAGCGGCGCAACGTATTGCGATGGAAAATGAGTTCCAACGGTTAAAGCAAGGGGAAGATAGTGTGGATATCTACTTGCACGAGTTTACCAGGTTGGGACGATATGCGGGAACAATCTTCGCGGATGACCAAAGGAAAACGAATCGGTTCTATGAAGGATTGCGGGATGAGTTGCGATTCCTGCTTTCGAGTTCTGTGAGCCAAGGGTTTCAGGCGTTGGTTGATACTGCGTGCGCGTTGGAGAAGGACATGAGGCGAGTGCAAGGGAATAAGGGCTTGGTTGCGTCAAAGCCAGAGTTTCAAGCACCTCGCCCGAGCAAGTCGTTTTACCAGAAGAAAGGGGGCAAGAGGTCCAAGCCATCGGGGCAAGTGACTACGACCGTTGTGTCGGGAGCGACATCAAGGCCGGATGCTCGTACATGCTATAACTGTGGCCGGGTGGGGCATATTGCTCGTGACTGTCGGGTTGTGCAGCCCAAAGGGGAAAAGAAGACGGGTGCGTCGTATGCTGAGAAGGGCAAAGCGGTGGTGGATTCCTCTGCTTCCCAGGCGCAGCCCCGAATCTATCAACTTGGCCAACAGGAAGCAATTAAGCAAAGTGACGTCGTCACAGGTACGAGTTGATTTAGTTTACTTGCTGTGCTTTTGGTTTTGGTTTTGTTTAGCTTGTGCATGATGTGTGTGTGCTGCAGGCTTTGTCCTGATTCGGAATAACTTAGCGAGAGCCCTGTTTGATACGGGTGCTTCGCATTCTTTTCTATCTGAGGATTTCGTATCTCGAATTGGGGTACCAAGTCATGTGACGGTGGATAGTACAAGGGTGCTATTGCCGAATGGCTGTGTGATGCTTGCGGATAGGGCTTGCGATGTGGATGTGCATATAGGAAGTCGGGATTTCGGTTTGAGTGCAGCTGTGCTACCGTTATCGGAGTTTGATGTGATCTTTGGTATGGACTGGCTCTCGGAGCAGCGTGCCTTTATTGATTGCAACTCCAAAGAGATTACACTGGGCCAGAATACCGGGCTTGTGACGAAGTTCGCTGGTATGCGAGGAGTTGGCGGAACGTTGTTGTCTGCACTCCAAGTCGTCAATGCTGTTCGGAAGGGCGCGGAGTTATTCTTCACGCTAATTCAGGCTGTTGAGCCAAAGGCCAGTGTCGGTGAAGTGCCAGTTGTGTCAGAGTTTTCCGATGTGTTTCCTAAAGATCTTCCTGGGTTACCACCCCAGCGGGAGATTGACTTCTCTATTGAGTTGGTGCCAGGTGCGAAACCTGTGGCCCGCTCTCCATATCGCGTCGCGCCAAAAGAGATGGCTGAGTTGAAAGTCCAATTGCAAGAGTTGTTGGAGCAGGGATATATACGCCCAAGTATGTCACCTTGTAGCGCACCTGTTCTCTTTGTGAAGAAGAAAGACGGTAGCTTACGGTTGTGTATTGACTACCGCGAGTTGAATAAGCTGACGGAGAAAAACAAATATTCGATCCCACGAATTGATGACCTCTTTGATCAGCTGGCAGGATCAACGGTCTATTCCAAGTTGGATTTGAAATCGGGATATTATCAGCTAAGGATTCGGGAAGGTGACATTCCCAAGACAGCGTTTGGAACACGCTACGGTCATTATGAGTTCACGGTGATGCCGTTTGGCCTATGTAATGCGCCTTCGGTATTTATGGACCTAATGCATCGAACATTCCGAGAGTATTTGGATTTGTTTGTTATTGTGTTTATCGATGACATCTTGGTATACTCTCAGTCGGAAGAGGATCACGCAAACCATTTGCGGTTGGTCTTGCATACCCTGCGGAGGAACAAACTTTTTGCCAAGTTCTCAAAGTGTGAGTTCTGGCTCTCTTCAGTAGCCTTTTTAGGCCATGTGGTAAGCGGAGAGGGTATCGCGGTGGATCCGTTGAAGATAAGTGCCATCCGAGATTGGCCAGTGATGTCTTCAGTGGCCGAGGTCAGGAGCTTCCTTGGACTTGCGGGCTACTATAGACGGTTTGTGGAAAACTTCTCACGGATTGCTTTACCTCTCACCACGCTGACGAGAAAAGATCAAAAGTTCATTTGGACGCCGGAGTGCGCGCGAGCTTTTGAAGACTTGAAGAGTCGTTTGACCACGGCGCCTGTGTTGACATCGCCATGTGGTACCGATGGGTATGAGATCTATAGTGATGCATCAGGGAGCGGCTTAGGCTGCGTTCTTCTGCAATTTGGTAAAGTGATTGCTTATGGCTCGCGTTAGTTGAAAGTGCATGAGCGGAATTACCCCGTCCATGATTTGGAGTTGGCGGCGGTAATCTTTGCGCTCAAGTTGTGGCGGCACTATCTATATGGCGTGAAAGTGGATATCTATACGGATCACAAGAGCCTAAAGTATTTGTTGGATCAGAAGGATCTGAATATGCGACAACGAAGATGGATGGAGTTCCTCGGGGACTACACCTTCGAGATTCACTATACTCCCGGGAAGGGAAATGTGGTCGCTGATGCTTTTAGTCGGAAGACTCCGGTACGGGCAAGCTGGTTGCAGAGGCATGATCAGCGTTTGATCCAAGAATTGGAAGCATTGGAGATATCGTGTGTTGACAAGGGTGCGTCAACCGATGCATGTTTGAACTGGACGGAGGTGCAATATGACCTTACGGACAGAGTTCGGCGAGCAACGGAGCTTGATGAAAGTCTCCAGCGCTATGCTAAAGATGGGCCGGATGATCAATTCTCTTGGGATAACGGGTTGTTACGGAGAAATGGTCGAGTGTGCGTCCCAAGTGTGGGTAAACTGAGGGAAGAGTTGATGTACGAAGCGCACTTTGCAAAGTACTCAGTTCACCCAGGGAGCACAAAGATGTACCGGGATATGAAAAAGCTATTCTGGTGGCCCGGACTAAAGAAAGATGTCGCTCGTTATGTGGCTGAATGCACTACCTGTGCGTTGGTGAAAGCAGAATGCCAGAAGCCTGGCGGGTTTCTGAAGTCGTTACCTATTCCGGAGTGGAAGTTCGATGATATTTCGATGGATTTCGTGCACGGGTTGCCGAGATCTCAACGCGGTCATGATTCAATCTGGGTGATTGTGGACCGGTTGACGAAAGTGGCGCACTTCCTTCCAAACAGAAGAGACGATTCAGTGGAAACCTTGGCCAAGCTGTATGTGGAGCAGGTTGTTCGACTGCACGGTGTTCCTCGGAGCATCGTTAGTGACCGTGATGGGCGGTTCACATCGAATGATTGGCGGCTCGTTCATCAAATGTTGGGTACAAAATTAGCGTTTAGTACGGCCTTTCATCCCCAAACGGATGGCCAGACTGAACGAACCAACAGGACGATGGAGGACATGCTCCGCATGTGCGCCCTAGACTTTGGTAAGAGATGGGAAGAGTATATATTTCTTGTTGAATTTGCCTATAACAATAGCTACCAAGCGAGTATTGGTATGGCACCATTTGAGGCGTTGTATGGTCGGAAATGTCGTACACCGTTAGCTTGGGCAGAAGCAGGCGAATCTAAGCTGAGTGGGAAAAAGGAAGTCGAAGAAGCTACTTCGCTCATACGCTCTATTCGGGAGAGGCTATTGATAGCCCAAGATCGTCAAGCAAAGTACTACAATGCCAAACATCGGAACGTGGAGTTCGCGGTGGGTGATTGGGTATATTTGAAGATCAAACCCTTCAAAGGCGTGTCCAGGATTCGGCGTTTGAAAAAGCTAAGTCCGAGGTATCTTGGTCCGTTTGAGGTGGTGGAGCGAGTTGGGGAAGCTGCTTATAGACTAGCACTTTCAGCGGACTTGGGTGGCTTACATGATGTGTTTCACATCTCAGTCCTTCGTAAGGCGGTAAAGGATCCAGCTCAAGTAGTGGAGGCTGATCGGGTACCGGTCGAGTATGGGTTAACGACGAGGGTTAGACCCATTCGGATCGAGGATCGAGCCGAGAAACAGTTGCGGAACAAAGTGATCGGGATGGTCAAGGTCCGATGGGACAATTGTGGCCGTGAAGAGCTAACATGGGAGCGAGAGCAGACCATGCGAGCTGAGTTTCCCGAGTTATTTGTATAAACTGTAGACCGTGTATTTTTTTGTTATAACGGAGTTATAACATTGCTGGTTTGTTTCCTTACCGTGCAAATTTCGGGACGAAATTTTGTTAAGGGGGGAGGGTTGTAACACCCCAAAAAGACCCCAAAAGACTCATCATGAGTTTGAGTGGCAGGCTGGTTTACACGGCCTGGGACACGGGCGTGTCCCAGGGCGTGTCGGGTGTACACGGCCTGGGACACGGGCGTGTCCCAGGGCGTGTTCGATTTATTTTGCGAAATTGGCCTATTCAAGTCAGAGCCGGACACGGCCTTGAACACGGCCGGGAACACGGGCGTGTCAGGCTGGACACGGGCGTGTCAGCTGCCGTGTTCCGACCCGTGTACTGGTTGCAGCTCGATGGAGCAGGAGACACGGGCGTGTCTCAGGTTCGACACGGGCGTGTCAGGTCCGACACGGGCGTGTTGATGACCCGTGTTATTCAGTCGGTTCAAACTGTGTGTACCGCTTAAGGGGTACACGGCCTGTGACACGGGCGTGTCACAGGCCGTGTCGGCCAAAAAGTAAATTTTTGGGAAAATCTTGGCCGTTCAGTTTTCTCTCTTTTGATCCAAGGGTCTAGGTGGTTTCCTGGCTGGGTTATTACGTAATGTAAGGATGAAAGGTCATTCTTCATGTGTGCTTAAGAAAGAGAGAAAGAGAGTGGAAGAAGAAGAAGGAGGAGGAGAGCAAGCCACCGGCGGAGCTCCCGTGGTCCGATTCGTGATCCGAAGCCGGCGTTGTGAAGGCAAGGCTGCTGCGGTTCTTTCTCACCGGCTAGTTTTCGATGGCACCGAAGATATTGACAAGGGTAACGATCTCCCTCCTTGGACATGTGAAGTCCTTCTTTTCTGCATTGCATAGGGAAAACCCTTCCCCGCGAGTGTGCGGTGGGTTGTGGTGTCCCTTGGGGTAGATATGTGAAGTCCCCCTTGTTAGAGGCCAGAATTGGAGTACGGCTCTAGGCATGCTGTGTGAAGCCCATCTGGATATAATCTGGATTGGTGATGCTTGTTTGCATATCGGAGAAGGCTCCGTGATAATGGCTTGTGATGCCTATGGCTTGTGATGCCTTGTTCCTACCTGTTGCTTGGTGTGGCAGGAAGTACTGGACGATGTCCAGGAAATGAAGAGGGTTGGAGGTAACTCTTGTGGCCGTGCGTTGCCACTTTGTGAGTAGTTGAGCCGTTGGGCTGCAACTCGTTGAAAAGGCAGATTGCCGAACAGGAAAGGTGAAACCGACCCGCGCCTATAAAATGCCATGGATACTTCCGTATTCGAGGTGGCTCGGCGACTTGAGCAACGGGGGGTGGCTGATCCGTACCTGCGTTAGGTCCGTCCGACTTGGAAGCCTGGTATAGGTTTTGTTGGAGCGCCTAATGAGAGTCTTAGGACCGCGCGCCGGAAAGACTAGAAATGCTCAAATACCGTGTAGACGGTGGTGTTGACCCTGGTATTCCGGTACACCGAAAATGTGCCCTGAGTGCACGGACTGTCGGGTAGGGTGGCCGATGGTTTTGATGGCTTGAATGTGCCTGCGCGCACATAGTTGCTATTTGATGATGCCATGCTTTGCAGGGAAAGAATGCTCATGCCCCGAGAAAGGGGTAGGATTGTTATAATTGGGTCAGCTGAATGCTGACCGTTGCATTGTTTGCCACCGGTTGGGTGGATTGTTCCCGTGCAGGTGCTGGAGAGCCAAGTGGTAAGTGATGGGCTGAAGCCCTACTGCTGTTGCTGCTGCTGCTGCGGCTAGCCCTTGAAGGCTAAGCGAATGGCGGTGTTTTGTTTTCTCTTTTTACTCATGTATGGCCGGCCTGCGCGCCGAGGTTTGTAAAACATGATGTATGTCCAGAGGAACTGTAAGGCCTTAAGGCCAAACTCTTGTGGGTGTGTACATTCCGTGGTATTTATATATAAAGGTGGTTTTATATATATTGGACATTCCGGTTGAGAGTTCAAAGTTGTAACTTAAAGCTTCCGCTAGAATGCTCTGAGTTAGGATTCGTATTTGGTTTGGTATTATCCTGTGACCTCACCGTCTGTTTGTGGCATATAGTGTGGGGCCCCGGCCGGACCTTCTACTATACGTCATCTAACGGATGGGGTCGTTACATTATATAAGATATTGATTGCTTATTTTTCATATTTCATACCTTGTGTTTAGCTTGTGTATGATGTGTTTGTCACAGGCTTTGTCCTGATTCGGGACAATCAGGCGAGAGTACTATTAGATACATGTGCTTCACATTCATTTCTATCTAAGGACTTCATAGCACAAATCGGAGTACCTAGTCATATGACGACAAATAGTGTAAATATGTTATTACCAAACGGATGTGTGATGCGTGAGGATAGGACTTGCTATGTGGAAGTACAAATAGGAAGTCAGGATTTCTGCTTGAACGCATCTATGCTACCGATATCGGAATTTGATATGATCTTTGGTATGGACTGGATCTCGGAGCAGCGTGCCTTTATTGATTGCAATTCAAAGGAGATCACACTAGGCTAGAATACCGAGCATGAGACTAAGTTTGCTGGTATGCGAGGAACGAGTGGGATATTGATGTCTACTCTCCAAGTCATCAATGCTGTTCGGAAGGGCGCAGAGTTATTCTTCATGCTTATTTAGGCTGTTGAGCCAAAGGCCAGTATGAGTAACATTCCAATTGTATCGGAGTTTGTTGATGTGTTTCCTAGAGATCTTCCTAGGTTACCACCCCAGCAGGCGATCGACTTCACTATTGAGCTGGTGCCAGGTGCGAAACCAATGGCCCACTCGCCTTATCGGGTAGTGCCAAAGGAAATGGTAGAACTAAAAGTTTAACGACAAGAGTTGCTTGAACAGGGATACATACGCCAAATTATTTCACCTTAGAGCGCACCTGTTCTTTTTGTGAAAAAGAAGGACGATAGTCTGCGGTTGTGTATCGATTATCGCGAATTGAATAAGCTGACAGAGAAAAACAAGTATCCGATTTCACAGACAGATGATTTGTTCGATCAGCTAGTGGGTTCAACCGTCTATTCTAAACTGGACTTAAAATCTGGTTATTACCCGTTGAGGATTCGGGAAGGTAACATTCCCAAGACAGTATTTAGAACACGCTACGGTCATTATGAATTCATTGTAATGCAATTTGGGCTACGTAATGCGCCATCGGTGTTCATGGACCAAATGCACCGAATGTTATGAGAGTACTTGGACCTGTTTGTGATCGTCTTCATTGATGATATCTTGGTGTACTCTCAATCTGAAGCTGACCATGCGAACCATTTATGATTGGTGTTGCATACCCTATAGAGAAATAAGCTTTATGCCAAGTTCTCAAAGTGTGAGTTTTGGTTGTTGTCAATGGCTTTTCTTTGACATGTGGAAAGTGGAGAGGACATTGCAGTGGATCCGTAAAAGATAAGAGCCATACGAGAGTGTCCAGTGTTGTCTTCGGTGGACGAAATCAGGATTTTCCTTGGACTGGCAGGCTACTACAGATGGTTTGTAGAAAACTTATCACGGATCACTTTGCCTCTTACCACATTAACGAGGAAGGATCAGAAGTTCATTTGGACGCCGGAGTGCACGAGAGCTTTTGAAGAGCTAAAGAGTCATTTGACCACGACGCCTGTTTTGACATCGCCATATGGTACAGAAGGCTATGAGATTTATAGTGATGCATCAGGAAGCGGCTTAGGCTGCGTTCTTCTTCAATTTCGAAAGGTGATCGCTTATGGCTCACGCCAGTTGAAAGTGCATGAGAGAAACTATCCCATCCATGACATGGAGTTGGCGACGGTTATTTTTGCACTTAAATTGTGGCGTCACTATATATATGGAGTAAAAGTGGATATATTTACGGACCATAAGAGCCTCAAGAACCTATTGGATAAGAAGGATCTCAATATGCAACAACGAAGGTGGATGGAGCTCCTTGGGGACTACACCTTTGATATTCACTACACTCCCGGGAAGGGAAACATGGTCGCAGATGACTTGAGTCATAAGACTCCATCAAGGGAAAATTAGTTGCAGATGCATGATGAGCATCTGATCCAAGAGTTGGAAGAATTAGAGATTTCTTGTGTTGACAAGAATTCCACAGCAAATGCATGCTTGAACTGGACGGAGGTACAATATGACCTTGGAGACAGAATTCGGCGAGAAACATAACTTGATGAAAGTCTGCAACGCTATGCACTGGATAGGTCAAATGATCAATTCTCCGGGGATGACGGCCTTTTGCGGAAAGATGGTCGTTTGTGCGTCCCAAGTATGGGTAAGCTAAGAGAAGAATTAATGTTTGAGGCTCACTTTACAAAATACTCAATTCACCAAGGGAGCACAAAGATGTACAAAGACATGAAAAAGCTATTCTGGTGGCCAGGGTTAAAGAAAGATAGCACATTATATGGATAAATGTCAAACATGTGCCTTGGTGAAAGTAGAATGCCACAATTCCGGAGGTTTCTTGAAGTCGCTACCTATTTAGGAATGGAAGTTTGATGATATTTCGATTGATTTCGTGCACGGTTTGCCGAGAGCTCAATGCGGTAAAGATTCGATTTGGGTGATCGTAGACCGGTTGACTAAAGTGGCTCACTTCCTTCCGAACAAGAGGAATGATTCAATGGAAGTCTTGGCGAAACTTTATGTTGAGCAAATCGTACGATTGCATGGTGTTCCCTGTAGCATCGTAAGTTACCGTGATGGGCGATTCACATCGAATGATTAGAGGCTAATCAATCAGTTATTGGGAACAAAGTTAATGTTCAGTATGACCTTCATCCCCAAAAAGATGGACTGACTGAGAGAACCAATAGAACGATGGAGGACAAGCTCCGAATGTGTGCCTTGGATTTTGGAAAGAGGTGGGAAGATCATCTCTATATGGTAGAGTTTGCCTACAATAATAGCTATCAAGCTAGCATAAGTATGACACCGTTTGAAGCTTTGTATGGTCGGAAATGCCATACACCATTAGCTTGGGCAGAAGAAGGCGAATCTAAATTATATAATCGTAAGGAAGTCGAAGAAGCTAATTCGACGATACGCTCTATTCGGGAGAGTCTATTGATAGCCCAAGATACACAAGCAAAGTTTTACAATGCCAAGTACCGAAACGTTGAGTTTGCGATTGACGATTGGTTATATTTGAAAATCAAGCCCTTCAAAGGCATGTCCAGGATCGGCGCTTGAAAATGTTAAGTCCGAGATATCTTGGTCCGTTTGAAGTGGTGGAGTGAATTGGAGAAGCTTCATATCGGCTAGCTCTTTCGACAGAATTGAGTGAATTGCATGATGTGTTCCACATATCAGTGCTTCAAAAAGCCATAAAAGATCTAGCTCAAGTGATTGCGAATGATCGCGTACCTGTCGAATCTGGGCTAACGACGAAGATTAGGCCCATTCGGATCGAGGATAAAACCGATACGCAGTTGCGGAACAGGACAATCAGGATGGTTAAGGTCCGATGGGACAACTGCAGCTGTGAGGAGCTAACATGGGAGCGGGAGTAGACCATGCGTGCTGAATTTCCCAAACTGTTTGTCTAATCTGTTATAACAGATTTTGTTTTATGTTGCACAAAACATAAAATATTGTAACAAATTTTGTTGAAAAAAAGTTCTGTTATAACATCTTGGTTGCTGTTTCCTGAGTAGTGTATGCAAATTTTGGGATGAAATTTCTTGTAAGGAGGGGAGGATTGTAACACCCCAATTTGGTACAGATGTTTAGTTGACCTGAGATCGACAATCGTCGAACAGATCTCGACAAAGATCATCGAGCGGAGCTCGCTGAGCTCGATGAAAAACATCGAGCGGAGATCGTCGAGCTGAGCTCGATGATTCTAGCCTGTTATCAGCCCCAATGCAGAGCGTTGACCTGTGTTTGGCGAATAGCGTGTGACCATTGAGCGGTGATTGACCTTTTCAACTCCAAACTGAGTCGTTGCTTGGTTTTGTTGATTGGATCCAGTGGTTGGGATAGGACCCAACGCCTTATCTATAGAGGCATAGAAAGAGAAAAGTATTATTTCTGTTTCTCTCTCTCTCTTCCTCACTACCCGAGTTATGGAGCAGAAACCTTCGGCTGGTGCTAGGGTTGCTTGTTGGAGAAGATCTTGAGGTCGAAAATAAGATCTGAAGCTATAATCGCGAAGGGGAAAGTGAGGCGATCATTTCCATCCATGTAGAAACACTTTGCCATGGCTCCAAAGATAATGTCATGGGTAATGATCTTTCTTCTTGGACATGTGAAGTCCTTCTTTTGGCATGTGCATGGATTTCCCCGACCAAAAGGTGGATTATTGAGGGATTTTCATTGGGTTGATTTTGAAATCCCCAAGAAGTCTTGCATATAGATCCAAAAGTGTGTAGTACCGAATATGCATGCTATGTGAAGCCCATCTTGACTGATTCGTCTAGATTAGTGATGTTTTATTTTGCGCACCAGAGAAGACTCCGCGTTTAAATGAGTAGTTTGTTGAGTCGGTAGGTTGTGCCTGTGAAGTGGAGTAATATGAAGTACTGGAATGGGGATTCCAGGAAAATAGCCGTATGTAAACGACTACATTTTTGGTACTATAGGATGCTGCATGTAAACCCCCCCCCCCTCCCGGAACACAGAACAAGGCACAAGGGGAGTCTTATGCCCAGAATAACCGCCTTGCGGTAGCACTAGCACTCGGGCTAGCCTGTACTACAAGACGCCTATTCTGCCGGCCTTTACCAATATCAATCATGCCAACCCAACCAAAGTAATAAAAATAGATGTCAAATGCACACATAAGCATATAAGTCCAAATATAACAAATATAGAATCTACATCTAGCTTCTAAACTTTCAGAGTACGAATAGTCTTGCCCAAAAGGGCTATAACAAGAGTCATTCTATGACTCACATCTATCACTGACGGTAGCAATGGCACCGTCCCTTCAGGCCCTGTCTTCCTGGCCTGACTGTCCTGCTACATTACCTGTTGTTGCTTTGCTTGCAGGGGTTTCCTCCTAAAAAGGAAGGCGTAGCAACCGTTAGTCATAAAGACTAAGTGGTTTCACATCCGCTCCCCCAGCGACTCCTTGGCACCGAGCGGAGAAAGGATCATGGTATAATATATTTAATGAAGCAGTAGTACAAATAGGTGGAGTAATATATATGACATAAGTAGTAGTAAAGTAAACAATAACAGAATCATCAGCATTCTAAGCTAGCAGTTCTATATCTACAGAAGAGTATGAGAATGTAAGTTATATCTGAAAGTAACTAGACTTATATGAATGCCCGTACAGACATATAAGTTGAGGATCGGCTCAATAGAAAGGTAACTCACCGTATAAGAGTGACCATACAAACTTATACGATGAGGATCTTGTTTAAGCAATGTAATGTGATGTAATGAATGCTATGAAATGACTCAACATGCACACGCACAAGCAAATTGCTGTGTCGACACAGACTCTGAAGTTCCCACTTTTCTAGTAAGTAGTTAACCTCTCAGGCGCCAACCGTCATGGCCAGACGGTGATAGTAGAGCGGGCATCTCCACTACTAGGCCATCATCCACACTACCTAGCCTAGGCCTCCGTACGCCTCAACGCTAAGAATATATCAGTAGAGCTCACAAGCATACTACGGCTCAGCGGGAGTATCGGGTAGATGTGCACCGAGAACCAAGCCTCGATCTGGCCTAAGTTGTGACCCGGAAGGAGCCTCAGAAAAAGCATGAGGACCAAGCCTAACCATTCACTTGGTACGGAAGGAGCCCCAGGAATGAGCACCGAGGACCAAGCCCAACCGCCCAAGGTCTAACTGTCAACTCCCATCGGTGTAACGACTGGAGAGCCCGTAGACCTGCCACACAATCCTTAACTCAGGATTACAATACCACGTGTCGACTCACATCACATGCTAGTTTACGTCTCGAGCTCAATAGCTAACAAGGGTTCCCTTAACAATCCCTTATCAACACAAACAATCAAGTGCGGCAAACATTCACGCACTATCAACCCCTCCACATATCCATGCACTAACCATATTCCATCCTCTTCCAATATTTCGAGCTCACAGCTCACCTTACCGATTTACATATCTTGTTATTTATACAATCCAACTTGTCTACTCACTAGTTCTTCTAAGGATCTACTGCAACATAAAATTTCTGACTAGACCCCTAGGAGTGGTTTTATCTTAACAGAACCTTGGGAAGCCAAGGAATTGAAGTTTATCGACCAACATTTTGAGTCAAGGGGTGGTCATGCCCGTGAGCGACCCGTCACTCCCGTGACTTAGGGCGTGACCCCTTCGACGATCGTCGAGCTCAGAAATTTCAACATGGGCCTGACACGCCCGTGACCAATCTATCACGCCCGTGACCTCGGAATGGTGTTGAGTGAGCTAAGCTCACTCAATGCCGTGGTCTGGATGACGTTGAGTGAGCTTAGCTCACTCAAAGCCATAAGCTAGACGGCATTGAGTGCACAGATTGCACTCAACGCAATCTGGTGTCATCTGGGTGGCGTTGAGTTAGCTGAGCTCACTCAATGCCGTAGACTGGATGGCGTTGAGTTAGCTTAGGTCACTCAACGCCGAAAACTGTCAGGGGGATGGCGTTGAGTGCGTTGAGTGCACTCAACGCCATAAGTTGAACGGCGTTGAGTGCACTTACTGCACTCAACTCCATTTGGTGTTGTGTGGATGGCGTTGAGTGAGCAGAGCTCACTCAATGCCATAACCTAGATGGAGTTGAGTTAGCAAAGCTCACTCAACGCCATTGTTTAAAAAGAACATATTCTGGGTGGCATTGAGTGAGCAGAGCTCACTCAACGCCATAATCCGGATGGCGTTGAGTGAGCAGAGCTCACTCAATGCCATAATCCGGATGGCGGTGAGTGAGCTGAGCTCACTGAACGCCATAGTCTGGGATGGCATTGAGTTAGCAGAGCTCACTCAACGCCGTAGCTTGATGGCGTTGAGTGAGCTGAGCTCACTCAACGCCATTATACTTAGAATTTTCTAGCATTGTATTTCTGGCTGTGTGCTTGTTTAGCTGAACCGGGTCGGTCTAGGAGTGAGCCATTTTCTAATAGTAAGACCCAATTAAGTCTTATTTTAAAGAAGGTTGACCGGTCTAGTGAAGTTGTGCCACGTGGACCGTCGGTTTTGCAAAAGGAGCAGTTACGGCCATGGCCGAGCCCAAGCCTTCATGGCCGTCAATGGCATTTGATTCCATGGCCTTCCCTCTTCCCCTTGAAATGGTTGGATTCAACTCCTCTCAGGGAGAGGAGGAGTTTCCAGCCCTCCTCCAGCTATCATAGAGCCATTTCAGCCCCCACCACCATGTCCGAGCCAAGCTATAATGGGCCATTAATGGCCACCAGCTTTTGGTCATTCCCCCTCCCTGACCAAGCCTTTTTTACACCCTCAGAGACCTAAGTGGAAGTATTCCCAGCCTTTACCTGAAGTTTTCGAGCCTCCCCTTGCTGTTGAAGAATTCTGATGACGCCACCACCGCGCAAATGGCATCACGACAATCGGCTCGACTCCAAACCACGAACAAGGTCCTCCTCTACCTCTTCTTCTATGGATAGATCTTAGAAATCATTAGGAGAGATATCGGTCTCAAAAGAGCTGGATTGGGTGAGCATTTCCATGGTCTTTCCGAAATTTCATGGTGGCGGGTTCGCCGGAAACCGCCTCTCCGGCGGCCGTGCCGCCGCCCGACGGTAGCCCTCACCTCAACAGAGGTTGTGGTGGTGGTGGCCGGTCTAGGAGATGGCTGGGTGGCCGGGAAGTAGCTTTAGAAAAGCTACAGGTTTTAAGCATTTTTAGGTTGCTGGTTTGGGCTTTTTGAGAAGATGAACAGTAACTTATAATAGTAAATTATTTTATTTATATATAAAATGTAGTGATTTATCAAGCGCTCTTTTATGCTATTTAATGAGGTACTTAGAGGCTTTTTATGTAGAAGTGACCAACATGAAATCTATATACTTATGGGTCTACTATATTTCAAAATTGATTTGGGTCAATTTTGTCAACTGTTTTGACCAGGGCACATATTTTGGTGGGATCTAGACCTAGAGCTAGGCAGAGACATAAAGGTGTGCCCACCTTTCATCCTTTGCCCAAATGTTCTGAAATTTGGGCAGGGAGTCTATCCTAACTATACCTAGGGCCTATCCAAAATGAGAATTTTTAGAGAATATTTTTCTATAGTTTTTGGGAAAATTTAATAAACCATGTATAAATTAATTAGGTGTCTTGAGCACCTCAAAATCCCCACCAAATTTGGGTGGGTGGCCTTAGATGACATAATAGGACACTAGAAGAACTTTCACCTCAGTTGGAGGTGTTTTGACTAGGGTTTTACTAAACCCTAGTTGGCCCCATAAAGGGCTATTTAGGGTAAATCACCCCCTTGGTAATTTGAGTGGTCATATCACCTCAACAGAGGCTGATATATTGGTCACTGACTTTTTAGGGCATGACACACCCTCCAAGGGAGTTTGGGGTGGTTTGGTGTTGGGTAGCCCTAGAACCCTAGGGTAGGTCCCTTAATGGGGATTTGTAGGGTTGTGAAGGTCATGGGGTTAAATGACCTTTGATTGACTTGAGATTTGGTGAAGAGGACCATAAGGGTATTAAAGTCCTTTAGTCAAAATTTTAGGGTATGTGGAGACCTTTAGCCCACCTAAAACCCTAACACTAGTTTAGGTAACCAACCTTAATTTGAAGAATTATGCTATCAACTGAACTTCAAATAAAGTAAAGTTTAGGCAGGGTTAATTTCTGGTTTAAATGGCCATAATATAATTTTGTTGAGATTTTTGGGTTAATTTTTACAGTACTTCATTTACAACTCTAGTTGTGCTCTAGATATTTATCTTGATGATTCTGGAATTTTTGTTCACTGGAAAGTTATGAAATCTTGGATTAGGGCATCTTATGGCTTGTTATACCTCTTGTATTTTTCTTGGGAGTTTTATCTGATTATTTTGGGTACTTGCTTCTTTAACTTACCATTTGGGATATGTGGTCAAAAATACAAATAATGCCCAATTATTAATTGGAAAATTATGAACTTTGTTCAGTGGGTGTTTCAAACCATGATAGTCACCCTGTAATTTTCTCTAAATTTTTAGATAATTAAAAATAGTACCTCCTTCACTAAGCTAGGAAATTAGTATTTTACATTTAAAATAAATTCAGAGACAAAAATATTATAGAAAAATCATGGGACTTGGTTTCTGATAGTTTTAGGTCACCATAAAGCTTTTTAATTTTTCTTGTGATTTTTGGATATATATTTACAGTACTTTCTTCACAGTATAGTAAAAGTGGCCTAAAATGTTAAATCTGGAAATGTAGGCCTAAACACCTCTGAAATTTCTCAAAATTTGGAATTACTGCTTAAATGCCTCATGGGATTTTTTCTGATTTTATAATGATTTATTGTTGGTTCATTAGTGCACTTCATGTTCATACTAGGGCATTGGGAGGCTTAGAATAAATAAATTAAATGCCCGATAATAGGAAAAATTTGGAAA
Source organism: Platanthera zijinensis (assembly GCA_039513925.1). Lineage (NCBI taxonomy): Eukaryota > Viridiplantae > Streptophyta > Magnoliopsida > Asparagales > Orchidaceae > Platanthera > Platanthera zijinensis. Next base: position 212,761,102 of record CM077081.1, on the reverse strand, counting down.
TCTTGGACTTAGTTATATAATGTCATGTTAGACCTCCAGTAAATATTATAAGAGATTCAGAAGACAATTTGGAGTACCTCCCCTTATATACCTCATGTATCTTTAGGATGGTCTGCATATAATATGTTGGAACCTTAGGTTCTGATTTGGGTTAGGATCACTATTAGGGTGATTAGTTTGACCCAAAATGTATAGTCTAAGGGTCATAGGTTTTTCCAGACATACCTCAGAAAGAATTCCAGAAGAAGTGCAGAAGAATTCCAGAGAAAATCAGTTTTGAAGTTCAGAAATTTTAGCTCACAGAGATAGTAGAACGACGCTCTACTATTGCAGTCCAGAGATAGTAGAACGGCGCTCTACTATTGCAGTCCAGAGATAGTAGAACAGCGCTCTACTATTGCAGTCCAGAGATAGTCGAACGGCGCTCTACTATTGCAGTCCAGAGATAGTAGAACAACGCTCTACTATTGCAGTCCAGAGATAGTCGAACGGCGCTCTACTATTGCAGTCCAGAGATAGTCGAACGGCGCTCTACTATTGCAGTCCAGAGATAGTCGAACGGCGCTCTACTATTGCAGTCCAGAGATAGTCGAACGGCGTTCTACTATTTCTGTGCAGATTTTCAGGAAGCTTTAAGAAGGCTATTTTTTGGCGTTTTCCTGTGCTGCTTTTCAGACAGACTTTATTACAGCTGGCAAAGTTATTTCAGGCTTATTTTAAGGGACTTACAGCTAATATATTTAATGCAAAATTCTTATGAATATAGCCGTTGAGGCTGCATTAAATATAATCTTTTTGGGGAAAAGTAATTCAGCCAGATAAAGACAAAGATAAAAAGAAAGATTAGAGAGAGAAAAAGTGAGAAGACTTTTTCTCTTACAAATAAAGGATCTCTCTCTCTCTCTCATATACATTAACAGAGAAGAAAGCTCGACACTCTCAGGATACAGGCAGAAGAAAGAAAGCTTCATCTTCTTCTTCTGCTCCAAGCTTCAAAGAGACAATTATTCATATCTGTCTAAGGAAGCTTGCTGAAGCTCAACATCAGTTGAAGGCCTACACCCTGAAGCAAAGACTCCCAGCATTCCTGAACCATTTCATATTCTCAGGGGGAGCTTTGACATCAACAGCAATCCACTAGTCTTCTCTCAGTTGATTTGAGAACAGAGAAGAACATCATCAACTTCTAGTTTTATAAACTGTGTACAGGGTTATTACTCCCTTCAAAAGTAAACCCCTTTGGTGGCAGGGCACCTGATCAAAAACCTGTGTTGGTTTTTAGACACCTGATCAAAAGTCTAAAGGGTCTCTAGATCTACCTGCAGCAGATCTTGTTGGTGGCAGGGCACCTGATCAAAAACCTGAGTGGATTCCTACCAGGGTGGTAGAAGAGTGGACGTACCTATTGAGAGGGAACCACTGTAGCTCCTTGTGTCGTCTGGTTTGCTTGCTCTGTTTCTTTCTTTGTGCTATGCTCTGTTATTTGTTTTAATTTTTAATTTTCCGCATTAACTCTTCCTAAAGAAAATATAAGATCTTCCCTCACTTTCAATTTGTATCAGAGGGAGGTTGATCATTCATACAGGCTAACACCTGAATCAAAAGATCCCTGAGATAGATCTTATATTTATTTCTTAAGAGTTTTTCATGGCACAAAATGAAGAATGGTCAAGCACTGGACCTCCTAAGTGCAATCTGGACAAGCTTGCACTATGGAAGGCAAGGATTAGGCTGTTTATGAACTCTATTGATGAATCTATTTATGATTCTATTTTGTCAGGTCCCATCTCACCATCTGAAGATACAGAAGATAAAAAAATGCTAAGGATGGCTGATGCAAGTGCAATGGACATACTTGCTCAATCAATGTCAGATGACATTTTCCAAGAAGTAGCTGAATGCTCTTCAGCAAAGGACATCTGGGACTCCCTCACAGCAATGGCTATTGGATCAGCAAAGGAAAACACATTTAAAGCTGATTCCTGGAGTGACTTAGAAATCTCATCTTGTACATCAGAGGATGAAGAAGAAACAAAAGCAAGAGAATTCTGCATGATGGCAATCAATGCATCTTGCGGCAGCTCTGATGAAGAATTTGAATCAGAAGCTGAATCAGAAGAGGATCAGGTTATATCTTCCCTTGATTTCTCTTCAGAAAATTTTAGAGAGAATTTTAAAATTTTATGCCAAGATTTAATTCAATCTGAGAAGGAAATAAAACTTCTCAGAGAAAGGCTAAGTAACATATCTTCTGAAAATTCAAATCTTAAAGAAGATTTAAAAAATGCTCATGAACAAGTAATGTTTCTACAATCATCTAAAATAAAGAAAAATGAATATAAAAACTGTAATAAAAATGAGTGTTTACAGAAATCGTCGAACCAAGGTCGACGATCGGTGCATTTGTCGTCGAACGTCAATCGACGATCTCTAAACCCAGATCTTGAGTTTAAATATTCAGCAATCGGAGGTCGACGATATCATCATTTATCGTCGACCAGAGGTCGACGATCGTGGACCATAGATACTAGTCAATATTTATCTGTTGGCCAAGATCGACGATATCAATGCAGATCATCGAACGCAGATCGACGATCTCAACCTAAATCGTCGAACTTAAATTTTCAAAACAAAAATTTCTATTCTTTTGAAAGTTATAATCAATCTCAAAACTTTAAAAATCCTTTTATACCTAATAGAAAATTTCACCCATTAGGTTATAAGGATCAACCTACTTGTTCTTTTATTTCTGTTTTCCATGAGATAAAACCAGGACCCAAGGTGACCTGGGTCCAGAACTTCTAACCTCTTATTTTCAGAAAGAGACCCTTCAGTGCAGGGGCAACTATAGGGGGAGATTATCAGAATCTCAGAATGAAAATGAACAGAAGTGTAGTTGTCACTTTATTAGATTATTTGCAGCTGCCACTTAGTTTCTGTTTGTATTTCTTTTAGGTTGAATTTTTTTTTAACAAAGCACCCATGTACATCTGCTATCATATTGTATATCAAGCAGATCTTTTTGCTTTGTATTTTATTTTTATATATAAATAGTATCCTAACCCAAATAGGGGGAGATTGTTGGAACCTTAGGTTCTGATTTGGGTTAAGATCACTATTAGGGTGATTAGTTTGACCCAAAATGTATAGTCTAAGGGTCATAGGTTTTTCCAGACATACCTCAGAAAGAATTCCAGAAGAAGTGCAGAAGAATTCCAGAGAAAATCAGTTTTGAAGTTCAGAAATTTTAGCTCACAGAGATAGTAGGACGGCGCTCTACTATTGCAGTCCAGAGATAGTAGAACGGCGCTCTACTATTGCAGTCCAGAGATAGTAGAACAGCGCTCTACTATTGCAGTCCAGAGATAGTCGAACGGCGCTCTACTATTGCAGTCCAGAGATAGTAGAACAGCGCTCTACTATTGCAGTCCAGAGATAGTCGAACGGCGCTCTACTATTGCAGTCCAGAGATAGTCGAACGGCGCTCTACTATTGCAGTCCAGAGATAGTCGAACGGCGCTCTACTATTGCAGTCCAGAGATAGTCGAACGGCGTTCTACTATTTCTGTGCAGATTTTCAGGAAGCTTTAAGAAGGCTATTTTTTGGCGTTTTCCTGTGCTGCTTTTCAGACAGACTTTATTACAGCTGGCAAAGTTATTTCAGGCTTATTTTAAGGGACTTACAGCTAATATATTTAATGCAAAATTCTTATGAATATAGCCGTTGAGGCTGCATTAAATATAATCTTTTTGGGGAAAAGTAATTCAGCCAGATAAAGACAAAGATAAAAAGAAAGATTAGAGAGAGAAAAAGTGAGAAGACTTTTTCTCTTACAAATAAAGGATCTCTCTCTCTCTCATATACATTAACAGAGAAGAAAGCTCGACACTCTCAGGATACAGGCAGAAGAAAGAAAGCTTCATCTTCTTCTTCTGCTCCAAGCTTCAAAGAGACAATTATTCATATCTGTCTAAGGAAGCTTGCTGAAGCTCAACATCAGTTGAAGGCCTACACCCTGAAGCAAAGACTCCCAGCATTCCTGAACCATTTCATATTCTCAGGGGGAGCTTTGACATCAACAGCAATCCACTAGTCTTCTCTCAGTTGATTTGAGAACAGAGAAGAACATCATCAACTTCTAGTTTTATAAACTGTGTACAGGGTTATTACTCCCTTCAAAAGTAAACCCCTTTGGTGGCAGGGCACCTGATCAAAAACCTGTGTTGGTTTTTAGACACCTGATCAAAAGTCTAAAGGGTCTCTAGATCTACCTGCAGCAGATCTTGTTGGTGGCAGGGCACCTGATCAAAAACCTGAGTGGATTCCTACCAGGGTGGTAGAAGAGTGGACGTACCTATTGAGAGGGAACCACTGTAGCTCCTTGTGTCGTCTGGTTTGCTTGCTCTGTTTCTTTCTTTGTGCTATGCTCTATTATTTGTTTTAATTTTTAATTTTCCGCATTAACTCTTCCTAAAGAAAATATAAGATCTTCCCTCACTTTCATAATAAAACCATGGAAACTGAACTTGAGTGGGTAATGAACTTGGGGAGATGGAACTTTGGTAGTTGCTGGTTTGGATAGGGCAAGCTAAGTTTAAGTTCATTGTTGGAAGTCAGGATAAGTAGAGTGTGAGATTGGCTTGTGTTAAGTGGCGTTCGGGAACGACAAAAGATCGTCAACCCAGGTGGGAGAGGAAGAGTCTTAATACTCTTGGGGTAGATCTAAAGTAACTTAAAAAGGGATCGGGTAATGGGTATTAACCAATAATAATAAGTGCCTTGCGAAAGGGAACGATGGGCTTCAGCTACCATTATAGTTCCTAGTGCCCTTTGAGAGCCCTTCACGGGGAATACCGGGGGGCAGTCCTGGGCTAATGTAAACCGAAGGAATAATAAGCTAAAAGAGCAACTAGTATAATTAGGGTTGCACATACACACACCCCGATAGCTAGGAAGGTAGAATAAGTTGGTTTGGTTGCCATTCAGACGATAGCTCTGAAGGTAGATGCACGGACGGGACAGTCCGGGGAGCCGAGGGCTCTAAGGTTTGAGTACAGAATAAAGGTGGTGGGTCTTCGGTATTTGATTGCCGTTCACACCAACATCGGTACGTTGACTCGGCGGTGTGGGACACTTAGCCAACGAAAGTCTGGTGGATATATCCAGCACTAGTACGCGGATACTCTAGGTTGTGTTCTTCTAGGGGCGTACTGAAGGGCTAGGCCCGGTAGTCTGGATACCCACCTAGGAGTGGGGGGCCAGACCCACTGTCTCCGTTTGCCACTACAGAGGTTCCTGGGAGTGAAGCTAGCTGCCCGAACAGTGGAAACAAAAGGTCTGTGCGCATAGAGTTGTGTGCGTGAGTTGCACTTGTATGAATCATGGCATAGCATATCACTACACTCATATTTGCATACAACCGACACCCCAACGTATAAATCGGTATTGGACTTTTTATACGATGGGAGCCTTGCAGAAGACCCCTTAACTTCTAAGTTTGTATGGGCATTCATATAAGTTAAGGTTACTTACTTATTTACTTATTTGTTCTCTATCTACCTTTTATATATTTGCTACTTACTACATGTCTACTTTATTACTTACTACCATAGAATTGCTAGATGTACTTTATTCTTTATAGTTGTTAGATTAGCTTCATTGTCATCTGCTTGATTACTCTCCACCTTTGTAGCTTCCCTTTCCTCCTCTCCGCTCGGTGCTAAGGAGCCATGGGGTAGGGGTAGGGGATGATAGGGCTTAATCATAATGACTAATGGTTTTCGAACCACAACATTTCAGGAGCTCCGGATGGGAGACAGGGACCAGCAGTCAAGGGACCAGCACCAGTGGAGTACGGTGCGCATGGAGGTGGGTCAGTCTAGCACCGGTGCACCTGTGACCAGCTCCGTGAGAGATTAGTATTTTATAACTTCCACGATGAGTGATTTATAGTGAGGACTCTGATGTACTGGGCTCGAGCCCGTTTATCTATATTTCATATGAACTGTATCTTTGCAGTACTTATACTTCTATTTTATGTTACTGATGGACTGGATGTGATTTCATTTCATACATGTTTCTGTGGACTTGTTTACATTTTATTTATAATTACTTCTCTCTCTTTGTGATCGAAAAGGGCCGACAGAATTGGCATTTTGTAGTGGCGGCCTTCCCGTGAGTCGGTGCCACCGCAAAGCGGCAATTCTGGGCTAAGACCCCGGGTTCGAAAAGAAAAAAAGGGGGGGGTCTTACATCTACCATCTAACCATTTCGTTCAAGTAGATTTTACTTCATCATCCGATTATAAAGGATCAATAAACATCTCACCACGAACTTTACGATAACTGTTCACAATTCCTCTAATAATACTAAATTAGGTTTATATTAACAAAGAACCAAGCATGCAGGAATTGTATAGAGAGTAGAGATTCAAACGGGGATTCCTGATTCTATAGGAATCTGGCGAAAATGTGTAACCCATCGTTTGAAAGGTATTTCCAAGGGCCATGACTTTCATGTCTAGTCAGAAGCCCTGATTTGGCCGTATTATACTCGAAAGCGGCTTCTAAGATTGCTACATTCAAATTATAGTTTCAGCACGTTTACATTATCATCCATCAATTTTGATCAGGCTTTCCCGTGGCTTCAGACATCGCCTGAAGATGTGTAACCACTCGTTGGAAAGATATATCCAAGGCCTATGACTTTTGTGTATAGTCGAAAGCCCAGATCTGGACATGACATATATGAAAATGGCCATGAAGATCGCTGCGTGTACAATACAGATTTCTACACGCATTTTTGAGGCGGAATGAACATCATCGGTTCATCTTCCTCCTCTAGCGGATCTTCCCAAATCACACCTATAAATCCTCCTCCCTTATTCACAATCATCAGGCCATTCCTCTTTACAAGACCATCCCCACCATCACATTAAAGGAAGGAGAGGTTGAAGATTACTAAACCCTAGAACACAAGTTTTAGTATGGCCTCCTCCTAGGAGTCTCCCTCTCACACATCATGACTCTTTTGAGTTGATATATCGCCTAGGATTAACTACAGATCTAGCACCAAGTGAGAGGGTAGGAAACTCACTTCATTTTCGGCGTCTCCATTATTTTCGGCCATAGATTGCGTGACTCTTCGCGGCGGCATACACTTGTCCTTGGCAGTGGCGGTTCTTCACGGAGTATAGTTAATTCCAGAAACTCCTTCCCTCCTCCAGCAGTTTCTCCATAGAAAATAAGGCTTGGGAAGAGGATGAAAAATGGCCAAATCCTATATAAATAGGACCAACACGGGAAGGAACAGGCCAGTGTTCCTACCCGTATCCCGCTTGCTGAAGCATCGTTGATGTTTATAGCATCGAATGGACACAGACACGGGTAGGGACACACCCGTGTCCACTACCCGTATCACGGGACACAGCCGTGTGCATGGCTGTGTTCTTACCCGTGTCCTGCTCGGGAGACACGGTCGGCTTGCTGGAGATATGCACACGGGTAGGGACACGCCCGTGTCTCTACCCGTGTCCTACTCAGGACACATTCATTGATCTTTATTCAACGCACACGTGTAGGGACACGCCCGTGTCTCTACCCGTGTCTTGATTGGGATAGGCCTTGCCGAGTTCAACTCGACACCTCTCGAGTTCTACTCGACGCACACGGGTAGGTACACGCCCGTGTCTCTACACGTGTGTAATTTTGGACCAGTTTATCTTTTCCACACGAGTGTAAGCCTAGTCGCCTGCACTACCTTAGCCCAAGTCAGCTCTCTCGACTCAAAAGCGCGCATGAGGGGCCTAGAGCAAATCGGGACGTTACACTGCAGGGTTTGGGTTGAGATTGGGTGTAGAAAGAGAGCTTCTGCTGCACCCGCCAAGAGATCGCGAGGAACGCTGGTACTAACTCCCTTTTTAGATTATGAAGCCAGTACTTGGTGGAAAGTATAGCTATTGTGAGCTGCAAGCTCTTAAGAGGCTTCGTGTCGAACGGACAAGGGGATGCTGACCCGCGTCAGTCTAGACATTTAACTGCCGATTTGTGCAACAGGCAAGGGCTGAACTGTATCCGCATTATGGTTGTCTGACATGAGTGCCTGGGATATTGACGTTCATCAGGTTCACATAATGAGAGTCTTAGGCCTGTGCGCCATTAAGACTAAAGTCTCCGGCTATAGGCTTTGGAGCATAATGATCAAACTTTACCGTTGGGCTTTGGACCCTTGAACGATGTAGGACCCTAGTTTTCCGGTACACCAAGAATGTGCCCAGAGTGCGCGGAGCGTCGAGCCGCGTGGCCAACATTTGTGATATATTGATTGTGCGTGAGTGCACATTGTGTGATATATCTGCTTGTGAAATGCTATGCCTACAGGGAAGGAGTACCACTGCCTCGGGAAAAAGGTAGGGTCGTTATAAATTGGTCAGTTGAATGATTACCATTGCCTTGTTTGCCACCGTCATGGTGGGTTGTCCTTGTGCAAGTGCTGGAGAGCCGAACGGGAAGTAGCGGGATGAATCCCCTGCTGTCGTTACTACTGCTGGCCCTCGGAGGCTGAGTGAAGAACTTTATTATTTTCATTTATGGCCGGCCTGTGCGCCGACGTTTGTAATCCACACTTGTGAAGCTTAACTGTAAGGCCAAACTTTTGTGTATTTGGTGTACATTCCTTTGGGGTTATATATAAATATGGTTGTTTATATATAGTAGACATTCGTGGCTATTGATTTCAATATTAACTTTAAATCTTTCGCTAGTATGCTCTTAGTTAGGATGCAAGTATGGTTTGGTATTAACTTGTAACCTCGCCGCCTATTTGTGGCATATAGTGTGGGGCCCCAGCCAGACCTTCTATTATATGTTATTTAATGGATGGGGTTGTTACAGAGTTTGCATCAAGTTTTTGACATCGTTGTCGTGGAACACGTTTCGTGTGAGTCTCTTAAGAGAGAGTCGAGAGGATTGAACTTTTTTCTTCCATTTGTATATCATGTTGTTTTAATTTCATATTTAATTTTATTCATGCTTATAAATTCCTTTTTCTTGTTAGGATGTGGTTTTTAGGCCTCCTCCGGGTGGTTTGGCCCCATAATGGTCGAAACCTATATTATTACCACATCAACATAAGAGAAAGTCCAACTCATCACCGAAGTTCCATGTAGCTCATTTTCTCCTTATAGAGATTCAATGGAAGTCTTGGCGAAGCTTTATGTTGATCAGATCATACGATTGCACAGTGTTCCCCGTAGTATCGTAAGTGTCCGTGAAGGGCGATTCACATCGAATGATTGGAGGCTAATCCATCAGTTGTTGGGAACAAATTTAACTTCAAGTACGGCCTTTCATCCCCAAACTGATGGACAGACTGAGAGAACCAACAGAACGATTGAGGACATGCGCCGAATGTGCGCCTTGGATTTTGGAAAGATGTGGGAAGATCATCTCTATATGGTAATGTTTGCCTACAATAATAAATACCAAGCTAGCATAAGTATGGAACTGATTGAAGCTTTGTATGGTCGGAAATGTCGTAAACCATTATCTTGGGCAGAAGAAGGTGAATCTAAATTACGTAAGCACAAGGAAGTCTAAGAAGCTAATTCGATGATACGCTCTATTCGGGAGAGGCTATTGATAGCCCAAGATAGACAAGCAAAGTATTACAATGCCAAGCACCGAAACATTGAGTTTGCGATTGGCGATTGGGTATATTTGAAAATCAAACCCTTCAAAGGCGTGTCAAGGATTCAATGCTTGAAAAAGTTAAGTCCAAGATATCTTGGTCTGTTTGAAGTGGTGGAGCGAATTGGAGAAGCTGCATATCGGCTAGCTCTTTCGGTAGAATTGAGTGGTTTGCATGATGTGTTCTACATACCAGTGCTTCGAAAAGACATAAAAGATCTATCTCAAGTGATTGCGAATGATCGCGTACCAGTTGAATCTGGGCTAACGACAAAGGTTAGGCCCATTCAAATCGAGGATAAAACCAATAAGTAGTTGCGAAATAGGACAATCAGGATGGTCAAGGTCTGATGGCACAACTGCGGCCGTGAGGAGCTAACATGGGAGCGGGAGCAGACCATGCGTGCTGAATTTCCCGAACTATTTATCTAAGCTGGTATAACAGCTTTTGTTTTATGTTGTATAGAACATAAAATGTTGTAATAAATTTTGTTGAAGAAAAGTTCTGTTATTACATCTTGGTTGCTGTTTCCTGAGTAGTGTATGCAAATTTCGGGATGAAATTTCTTGTAAGGAGGGGAGGATTATAACACCCAAAATTGGTATAGATGTTTAGTCGACCTGAGATCGACGATCGTCGAGCGGAGCTCGACGAAGATCTTCAAGCTGAGCTCGACAAAAAAGGTTGAGCAGAGATCGTCAAGCTGAGCTTGATGATTCTAGCCTATTATCAGCCCCGATGCAGAGCGGTGACCTGTGTCAGGCGAATAGCGTGCGGACATTGAGCGGTGATTGACCTTTTCAACTCCAAACTGAGACGTTGCTTGGTTTTGTTGATTGGATCAGGTGGCTGGGATAGAAACCAATGACTTATCTATAGAGGAATGGAAAGAGGAAAGTATTATTACCTTTTCTCTCTCTCTCTCTTCCTCGCAACCCGAGTTTTGGAGCAGAATCCTTCGGCTGGTGCTAGGGTTGCTTGTTCGAGTAGATCTTGAGGTCAAAAACAAGATCTGAAGCTATAATCGCGAAGGGGAAAGTGAGGTGATCATTTCCATCCGTATAGAAATGTTTTTCCATGGCTCCAAAGAGAACGTCAAGGGTAATGATCTTTCTTCTTGGACATGTGAAGTCCTTCTTTTGGCATGTGCATGGATTTCCCCCACCAAAAGGTGGATTATTGAGGGATTTCTGTTGGGTTGATTATTGAAATCCACAATAAGTTTTGCATATAGATCTTGAAGTGTGTAGTACAGAATATGCATGCTGTCTGAAGCCCATCTGGACAGGTTGGTCTGGATTGGTGATATTTTTTTACACACCGGATAATACTCCGCATTTAAACGAGTAGTTTGTGGAGTCGGTAGGTTATGCCTGTGAAGTGTAGTAACGGGAAGTATTGGAATGGGGATTCCAGAAAAATACCCTCTTAATTCTTGTTTTGTATGCTATGAAAGGACCAGTTTTCTGGTACTGCAGGATGCTACAGGGTTTGGGTTGAGTTTGGGTGTAGAAAGAGAGCTTCTGCTGCACCCTCCAAGAGATCGCGAGGAACGTTGACACTAACTCCCTCTTTGGATTTTGAAGCCAGTCCTTAGTGGATAGTATGACAATTGTGAGCTGCAAGCTCTTAAAAGGCTTCATGCGAAATGGACAAGGGGATGCTGACACGCGTTAGTCTACACATTGAACTGGCGATTTGAGCAATGGGCAAAGGCTGTACTATATCCGCATTATGGTTATCTGACATGAGTGCCTGTGATATTGGCGTTCGTAAGGTTCACATAATGATAGTCTTAGGCCTGCGCTCCATTAAGAGTAAAGTATCCAGCTATAGTCTGTGGAGCATAATGCTTAAACTTTACCATTGGGCTTTGGACCTTGAATAGTGTGGGACCCTGGTTTTTCGGTACACCAAGAATGTGCCTTGAGTGCGCAGAGCGTCGGGCCGCGTGGCTGACGTTTGTGTTTTATTGATTGTGCGTGAGTGCACATTGAGTGATATATATGCTTGTGAAATGCTATGCCTCTAGGGAAGGAGTACCACTGCCCCGAAAAAAAAGGTAGGGTTGTTATAAATTGGTCAGTTGAAAGCTGACGGTTGCCTTATTTGCCAGCGTTATGGTGGGATGTCCTTATGCAGGTGCTGGATTTTCCGAGCAAAAAATAGCGGGCTGAATCCCTTGTTGTTGCTGCTTCTGCTGGCCCTCAGAGGCTGAGAGAAGAACTTTATTACTTTCATGTGTGGCCGGCCTACGCGCCTACGTTTGTAATCCACACTTGTGAAGCTTAACTATAAGGCATTAAGGCCAAAATTTTTGTGTATTTGGTGTACATTCCTTTGGGGTTATATATAAATGTGGTTATTTATATATAGTGGACATTCGTGGCTATTGAGTTTAATATTAACTTTAAATCTTCCGCTAGTATGCTCTGAGTTAGGATGCAAGTATGGATTGGTATTAACCTGTAACCTCGCCTCCTATTTGTGGCATATAGTGTGGGGCCCCGACCGAACCTTCTATTATATGTTATTTAATGGATGGGGTCATTACAGAGTTCGCATCAAGTTTTTTGACATCGTTGCTGGGGAACATGTTACGTGTAAGTCTCTTAAGAGAGAGTCGAGAGGATTGAACTTTTTCTTCCATTTGTATATCATATTGTTTTAATTATACATGCTTGTAAATTCCTTTTTCTTGTTAGGATCTGGTTTTTAGGCCTTCTCCGGGTGTTTTGGCCTGATCATGGTTGAAACCTATGTTATTACCACATCAACATAAGAGAAAGTCCAACTCATCACCGAAGTTCCATGTAGCACATTTTCTCCTTGCAGCGATTCACTCATTTCCAACATTGATCCCATTGTTAAACCTGATGGGAGTGAAATCAAGGTCACTCCGTCTCTTTACAAATCTTTTTGTTTTTCATCAAGTTTATTTCTTGAACCCCTTTCAAATAATTATAAGAATGCTGAATTAACTCCTATATTTTCTCCAAATGCTTTTGATCCAATTTCTTGTTTTCCCCTTTAGTACTATGAGTTTATAGACTACCTCTTGGGTAATTTTAAAGAACAATCCTAGCTTGGAAAGTAGGTGACAATGATGAAACACACCGCTTATTCCACCCCATCATCATTGCTTGTGATTTTCCAGAAGTATTGTATGTAAGGTGGCAAGAGGTTCTTCATTAATGACATGGTTGGAGGAGATGAAGAATATGAAGAAAGAGGAGACTTGGGGATGGAGGAGTACCACTCTTCCTATCCACCACTACTGTTGGGTCTTCGAACCCTTTTCTTTTATTTCTAATTACTATTTTAAATCAATATATAGTTGATTATTCACATAAGCATGTAATAATATTATAATTTTTTTTACTTTTTGTTTTTGTTATGCCTGAACAAATCTATAACTACTAACACAGGTATTTGAGTCTAGCTTAAGTATGTTAAACAAAAGCACTGCTAGGAGGCAAACCATTTTTGGTTGTATTGTTTCACTTATTTTTACTACTATTTAGTTTATAATATCATGCTTGTTCTTGTTGCTTTGATATTTTCCCTTGTTGGCTTAGCTGATCAATTCTTGGATTATACATCCTGCTAGATACCCTTGAATCTTCCTGCATACTCATCTACAGAGCATGGGGAAAAATCTTCTCTTCTACTTATTTAAATTTCCAATTTCATTTCATATACAAAGCATAATATTATTAAAATCTTGGGAGAGCATTATGAGATGTGTTACCCGCACCGTATGTGCACAACATCACATAAGCATGCCAAAAGCACCTTTAAATTCAAAATTCTAAAACTTTATTACTACAAAATTTGTATTTTATTTTTATTTTCAAAAGTTGAATCTTTATTTTTGTCAATCACACCACATGCAGCCACTCATGCATGTACTTGCTTGTTTGCGTGTTCAAAGTAAATCCCAATTTTTCATAATGATTAGGAAATTCTTCGTTCTTGTGTAGTTATTGAATTGTGGAGTGGCATGTTGACTCATGTAGTTCTCCTAGTCGAGTGCACGTGTCTTGTTTAGAATTTTGTGTAGATTTAGTTTCTTCACATTCATTTAGAATTATAATTGTCTATTTGCATTTAAATTATTTATTCTACTCTTAATTCAGGAATCTAGTGGAATCTGATAGTAGTATATGTGAGTGTGTAGAAGATCGCTAAAGTTTTATTAATCGAGTCAGGGGGAAGGGAAACCATTTTTAATGGCTAGAACTTGCCTTTAGAAAACCTCAAGACATTTATATAGGTTAGTTTATTAACATGAACACTAGTTATGCCGTCTTTTGATCCATTTGAGCTTTTATACCCATACTGACATGTCATATCCTTATGCACACCATTTGAGCCTTTCCACTACCCCTTAATTCAACTTTACCAAATATTTAACCAAATCCTAATTTGCATCCTAATCACATACCTGAATATGAGTTTATAAATGTTATTTTTTTAAAAAATGATGAGAGTGATAAGGAGTGGAGGATTAAGGGTAGTCTAATCACCTAGAGGGGGTGAATAAGTGTTTTAAGAATTTTAGTCCTTTTTAGATTTTCATGACCTTAGGCACAAAAAAGAACAATAAATCATAATCATAGAGAGCCCACTAAGATTTATAATTGTTCAATAATTTTGGGTACATCCACTTTCCCCCTTCATATATCTATAAGTGTGTTAGACTCAGACAACTTCTCTAATTTTCTCATATTAATGATCATACACTCAGAGTTCTTAACTCCTATAACTTAGTGACATAAACAGTCCCATACCTCAAATACACATAATAGACCTTACACCTCAGACCTCTGATAATAAAGTCCTACACTCAGGCTATCACAACCGGACCTCAATCCCCACACAAAGAGGTCTACACTTAGATCTTCTCCAATGATCTTACATCAGATCACAATGATCTAACACTTAGATTCCCACTAGAACCCTACGAAAAACTTAGATCTAAAAGGATCCTATAAATTCAGTTTAAGTAAACAATTTAATTATAAAACACTTGACTTAACAAAACTTTCTTGAGTCTTATGTAGAAACACTGTAGTGGCTTTTTCATTCTTGATCAACACTTTGAATATACCTTTAAAGAATGGATTGGACTGAATCGGGAATTTTATTGGCTGTGAGAGGAATCTTCAAAAATATTTTAATTCTATAGAGCCTTGGGAAGATTTCTCTTTAGGGTTTGCCACTATTGAGGACTTGGAGAAGAATTGAAAGATTGAGCACTCGCAAAATCTCTGCATAACAAATATATCTCTGTATGTTTCTCTTCAATTCTTCAAGCCATTTGTATAGTTGTCTTGGTCGACAAATGTCTGGGATAATGATAAGGAAACATGCCAATGACTAGAAAATATGAATATTGAATTCTTGTCCAATGAATAAATTCGAAAATCAATTATTAGTAATCCTTCCCTCATGAAACACCTTGATTAATGTAGCAAAAGTCAAGATTCAAATAAATTTGAATGAGCACGTAATCTGCGGCTTAATCTCTACATTAGGCGTTAGACAACTCTTCATGACGATATAGTCGATATACACATTCAATATTCTTTCTAGCCAATGTGGTTAATACAATCCTTTAATACTTATCCAAGATTACTAGTTAAAATACTTCTTCTGTCAATAACTTATTGAAATTGACATTCTTCTTGACATCCGTTTGATGTAGTAGATATCTTCTTCTCAGCATTCAGACGATGCATTCGATATTTAACTTTACCTTCCAGTCAATGCAGTCAATATTTCAACTTGTCTTTCAGACAATGCCATCAATATCTCTCTTAGTCATCCAAATGATGCAGTCGATATTTTCCTTAGTCATCTAGGTGATGTAGTTGATATTTTCCTTAGTCATTTTATTTGCTTTGCCTTCAAATTCCCTTAACTCCACTGCACAACTTCCTGATAAGGATATATCTAATATAGGATTAGGACATAGGTCAACATGAGTTTTGCACTTTGAGGAATTACAAGGGCAAAACCCCATTTGGGTGACCATAAGCCTAACACTACATTATCCAAGCACTTTAGTAGTACCTATAACATCAACAACTTGCACAAGAATCTAATATAAGATGTGTTTATTTTCATCTTCACGGTTTCTTGAAATCAGGAATCTTGTTGTTAATATTCCCAACATTCTCCCCTTATTTGAAGAAGTAAGAACCTCATATTTCAATAAACACATGGATATAAATAATAATAGAAATGACCTAAAAATAGAGCAAACATTCCCTTATATATGTATATATATATATATATCAAAGGGTTGTCTATATTAGGAAAAATATTATTATAAATCCCAAAATAAGTTTAGTCCATCACAAGATCTTTCAACACTCCCAGTCATTATCTCCAACAGTTTTCCTCCTCTGTCTTTCAAAGTAGCTCAGGGGCTTTAGAATATAACTTGGAGGAGGAGGTGGTCCATTGGGATGATTTCTCTTATGCGTCCTTCTCTTTGATTCTTGCTTTTCATGCTTATCCCATTATATAGAGCTATAGATTCTTGAAGTATGAATCTTTTCCTTTCCAAATATTCCCTTGTGGTTAAGATGATATGTTTGCACTTGGGATTCCAATTCCATTCCTCATAACCTAGTAGATTCTAAATTTCTTCTCTTCTCCTTTGTCTTGCCAGCATCTATTCTTCAATTAGAAAAACTTTCTTTTGTGTGATGGCTGAGATGGCTTTATATAGTCAATTGGATAATCAAGAAATTAGGTCTCTGGAGTATAGTTTTTTGGGGGTAAATTTAAGGTAAATCTTGTTGCATTTGAGATCCATATTGCCTGATTTATAGTGTGACGTGAAATAACTTCCTCCCCTTTTTGACTTCTTCAAATATATGCTGACAGATGTTCCCTTGAATTTCATAAATCATTTGCTTTAGCATGTTTACACCACCAGTAAGATGATCTTTTGTCTCTAGAAGGTGGTCATCTAGCAGTTTACTACAAAAGTTTTCCCTTCATATTATGTTTATCCTATGCTCTGCCATATGATTTGCTTATGCTTGGAAAGCTTGCTATAAGCTCCATAAAGTAGCAACCTGGTTAGTAATAAGATCATGAATTCCATGGTGAGTTAGTTATTGCTGATGGATAGTATGGACTATTTCTTGAGCAGCCTTCATGAATAAATGGAGAGCTTTAGAATTCAACCAATTTATCTCATATTAAAATTTAGTGATTTTCTCATTCATCTCATTTCTCAGTCCTTGGAGGAATAAGAAAGCGCTTCACTTGTTATTGGAGTAGTGATGTTAGACTCTTCTACAAGAAATTTGAGGGATGGAACTATATTAAATTCATAATCTTCATACATGCAATCAGGAGTGTCGGCTTTAGAGGCCTTCTTTTAAACATCTTGTTCTTCCACAACTCTCTTCCCTATCTTGAATACAGTCTCTTTTCAAGAGGTATTAATATTTTTGTGTCATCCTGTACTGGCTCATATTTAGGTGTTCTCACAAAAATTTGCTATGTAATCTTCATTATGACCTGATCCACAACACCAAGGTCAAAAGAGTTTTGGGTAGAGTTTATTAGTTTACACTTCCCCTCAATGACTTCAGTAGTAGTCCTCTCTTCTGTCAATCTTTCATTTTCTTAGGGAGAGTTTTCTTTGAAGGACTCCCGTATAACAACTTCAGTATTTTTGGCAGAAAGTTCTAGGTGAACCTCTCCCTCAGCCATAACTTCCATTTCATTCCCACTAACAACTAACCTAGACATTTATATAGGTCTAGTATTATATGGGCAATCTAGGACCTCAGTACTAGACCTTTCTTTCTCTAATTCTTCTGTATAATATCCCTCAACAAGACTAGGGGAGTATATGATACATAGAATAACTTCATTCTTCTTTTTAGAACTTTTCTTCTTTTCTTCCTTCTTCCTCTTTGAGCTTTCTTCACTCTTCTTCTCTTCCTTTATCTAGTTTGAGCTTTCTCTCATCTTCTCAGATTTAGGGAAATTTTTCTCCCATCTTTTTATTATCTTGTTGTCTATCTTCTTTTGATAGTGCAAGGGTGCCTCAAGTGACTCATCAAGTTTGTCACCTAAGTATTTTGAGAGGTATAAAGAGAAAATTATCCTTATGTTGGGGGAATTCAGACATCCTTTTAGCATTTTTAAAATCAGCTGACTCTTGTCAGTTTTCATTATCAGAATGATTGTTGTCAAGATGTTCAATATTTCCTTGGATTTCCTTTCATGTTACCCTAAATTGCAAAGCAGAACTTTTCCCATAATGTCAAATAATAGTTTACCTAGAGGGTTCATATAAACCCTTTGTAGAGATCCAAATTCTTAACTTGAGTAATCACACTATTTTAGGGCTGACTCATGGTCTTCCCTGGTGATCTAATCATCATCTTCTCCATCTAAGAAGAATGGTAGTTCTAGTAGTTAGTTGACTGAGACTATGGGCAGTTATTCTCAAATTATTCTGGGCAAACGTGGTCTGAATGTAATTTCCTAAAGAACTTATCTCGGCATTCTGGAAGAATTCTTCTATTGCTTGCGACACTAATGTTGTTGGTTCTGATAGGATAACTTCTAACCCTACTGTACTTAGAAGGAAGAAAATCTTTTAGATTTCTTCTAGACAATTAATGAATCTACGCCTTACTAACTTATTGCTAGTGCTGATCTTATTGAAAGAACCTAACTTGATTGACATTAGAGATTAAGAAATTTTGATGAGGAGAAATCCTTCCTTGATGAGCAGGAGAGAGAGTGAAAAACTTGTAGCCGACTCTTTGGGTTATTTAAGTATATTTAACTCTAATGTTTATGCGATTTTAATTTTTATATATATAAAGGAAGTTAAAGAGGAGAGCACCTATTTCGGTAATAAATATGAAGATATTTGTGAGTATAAATCCAAATATGGTGTACTAAAAGCCTTCCAACTTGTCGAAAAAATGTCATTGTGTCTCCACAACAAGTTGATATTATTTCTGACTCTTTGAGTGAATAAGCTTGCATGGCCATATTATGTATGTGTGTGTGTGTGTCAATTGCACTTTTCTAACTTATCTCCAAACATATTTTGTTAGATAACTAGCATCTACTAATAGGCATAAAACATAATTTCATAAAGATATGCTAATAAATAACTGAAAGGATCTTGATTGGCATGAAAACTACACTAGGTTTAGCATGCCCAATTCAATTTTAAAGAAATTGAATTTCTCTTCATCAAGAGGCTTGGTGAAAATTCCTGCAACTTGTTTGTCAGTGAGGATAAACTTAAGGCAAAAATTTTCTTTCTCAACATGCTCTCTGATGAAGTGATACCTAATCTCAATGTGCTTACTCATGTTGTGTGACATAGGATTCTTAGCACATGAGATTGCACTTAATTAATCATAGGACATAGGAGTTCTAATCAGCTGAATATTGTACTCCGGTAGTTGATGTTAAATCCATAATAATTTGGCACAATAATTTCTAGCAAAAATGTATATTGACTCATCTGTTGAAATAATAATACTAGTTTGCTTCTTATTGCTCCTAAAAATTAACCTTCTCCCAAGGAATTGGCATGTCCCTGAGGTGCTTTTCCTATCTTCCTTGCATCTTGAAAAGTCTACATCTGAAAATCCGATTAGCACAAAATCATTACTCTTTGGGTACCATAAGCTAAGATTTGGTGTACCCTTAAGGTATCTTAAAATCCTCTTATCAAAGGTATTTTGAGATTCCGTGGAGTTCACTTGATATCCGGCAGAAACAAATATAACAAACATAATGTCTGATCTACTAGCAATTAAGTAGAGCCGATATATAATGACGCATCTGTATATGGTCTCATCAAAAGATTTCCCTTTTTCATTCTTGTCCATAGACACATTGGAGCCTATTGGAGTCCTCATTGCGGTTGTAGTCTCCATTCCAAATTTCTTTTTGAGCTCTGTTGTGAATTTGGTCTGGAAGATAAATATTCCATGCTTAAATTGCTTCACTTAGAGACCTAAGAAGTATTTTGACTCTCCCATGCTACTCATTTCAAACTCCCCTTGCATAAGACTGGCAAATCATTTACAAATGTTATCATTTATAGATCCAAAGATTATGTCATCTATATATATATGGACCAACAAATTCTAGCCTCTTACCTCTCTTAGAAATAATGTCTTATTTATGTTTCCCCATGAAAATTTTTTTTCTATGAAAAAGTTAGATAGGGTCTCAAGCAATGCTTTATTTAGAAAATAGACATGAATGAGAGAAGTTGAGTTGAGAAAACTTGGGGGTTGTTCTACATATACTTCCTATTTCAAGTATCCATTGAGGAAAGCAGATTTCACATCCATTTGATATACATTATAGCCTTTGTGTGCAAAACCTTGAAATAATTTGATGGCCTCCAATCAGGCTACTAGTGCAACGGTTTGATCAAAGTCTATGCCTTTTTATCTATAGCCCTTTATAACCAACCTAGACTTGTCCTTGATGATGACTCTATTCTCATCAGGCTTATTTCTATAGACCAACTTAGTTCCTATAATGTTGTTTCCTTGGTGTCTAAGAACCAGTTTCCAAACCTTACATCTCTTGAATTGGTTCAACTCTTCTTGCATAGCCATGATCCAAGAGGTGTCATAATTTTCTTATTCAAACTTCTTAGGCTCAACTTGGGAGAGAAAGCTCAGGAACATTGCTTCATTCTAAACTTTGCTTCTTATAATGACTCCTTGACTAGTATCAACAATGATTAAATTTTTGGGATGATCTCTTAGGTGTCTGGTAGTTTTTGGCAATGTTTCTGCAGTCCCTTATGCTTATGTTAACCTTTATCTTTAACGTAGTG
The DNA here is from genome assembly GCA_039513925.1 of Platanthera zijinensis. Classification (NCBI taxonomy): domain Eukaryota; kingdom Viridiplantae; phylum Streptophyta; class Magnoliopsida; order Asparagales; family Orchidaceae; genus Platanthera; species Platanthera zijinensis. Next base: position 212,740,550 of record CM077081.1, on the reverse strand, counting down.
TGTCCTTTCTACAACTTCCTATATTTCTTCTTTTGGATGGCTTTCTTCTCTAATTATTATATCAGGTGATGTGATCTCACATTCTTCAGGCATGTCATTATGAGGTAGTTCTTTTATCTTTAGCAAGAAGAACTAGAGCAACCTTTATAGATCAGGCTAATCTCATCAAACACAACATAAATAGGTTCTTCTACTCCTTGGGTTTTCTTACTGAATACTCTATAAGCTTTGTTATATGAGATGTATCCAACAAAAAAAACCCTCGTATGACTTCTCAGCAAATTTAGTTTGATAATGTTTCCCATTATTTAACACATATCACTTCTAAAGTTTTTGAAGTAGGTTAAGGTTTGTTTTTTGCATTTTAGAAGCTCATAGGTAGTCTTATTGAAATTCTGGTTGATTCAGGCCATATTTTGCACATGGTAAGATATATTAACTACCTCAGCCCAGAAGTGTTCCGGTAGTGAGGAGTCACTCAACATAGTTCTGCTAGCTTTCATAAGGGTTTTATTCTATCTCTCTATAACTCCCTTTTATTATGGGGTTCTTGGAGAGGAAAACTCCTGAAATTTATATAAGCTTTCACTGAACTTGGTCATGGAACCGAAATGAAATTCAGTTCCATAGTCACTTTTGAATTAGACCATAGAACTTCCCACTTCATTCTTGATTTGTATTATAATGGTAGTGAATATATCTAGTTTATCTGACTTTTGTTTAAGAAAGAACACCCTTGTGAACCTAAAAAATCATCAACAATTACAAGTGTATAGAAATTCCCTCTTAAGCTATGAGTTAGCATAGGACCAAACAAATTCATGTATAGCAAGTGTAAATACCTCGTGGAATCTTTAACACCAACTATTTTGATGGAAGCCTTTGTTTGTTTACCCTTTTATCATGCATGATAAGGGATATCTTGGACACAACTCCACTTGAGACCTACTCTAACTAAGTTTTCTGATAAGAGCTTATTAATAGTCTTATATTTTTCATGAGCTAGTCTCTTATGTTATTGCACACAAAGAGATACTTTATTATTAGCTATAAGACAAATAGAAGAATCAAAATTTCTGCTTACGAAATTAAGATAGTAAATATTCTCACTCCTAGTGCTACTTAGTATGATCTCTAAATCTTCAGATTTCTTAATCAAGCACTCATCCTTGAGAAAATCAATTACATATCCAAGATCATATAGTTAACATATGCTTATCAGATTGTGTTGCAATATTTTTGCATAAACTAACCTTATAATAGTGATTATTCCTTTGTAGATCTTACCATAGAGCCTTTAGTCATTCCTCTGTCAGATTCTCCAAATCACACTTTAGACCATCTTCCACTGAGGAATATTCTTTCAATAGGCTTCTTGTTCAAGTCAAGTGACGGGAACATCCACTGTATAAATATTAGATGGGAGTGTAGTTGGTCTTTGGGTATACCTATAAAAGTAAATCACCTTATCTTAGGCACCCAAAACTTATAATGCCATAGATTCTTGCTATCTTTGCATTATTTGTCCTTGGAACTGTTGGGTTGAACCAACAGTTAATTGCAAAGTGGCCCCTTTTTCTATAGCTCAAGCATTCAAACTTGTTGTACCTTCTCTTTGGGCTCGCGACATGAATTAGATGAAAGTTAAGGGTTGGATAATCACATATAGGAGGGAAATATGTGTTTAACTAATTTTATACCATCTTAGTATTTTCTTTAGATAAGCGCAATAGAATAATAAATCAGCACAATCACAGTACAGGACACCGAGATATATAGTGGTTCCACAATTATGGGTACATCCACTTTCCCCCTTCACCTATTTAGCAGAGTCCTAGCTTAGGCTAACTTCCCCAAATATTAACAGATACAAATATCTTACAACTCAGGAACAACTGTCCCCTACCTCAAACCTTCAACACAAGGTCCTACTACTCAGATCTTCTATCACAAGATACTACATTTAGGCCAAACATAACCCTACCTCGACCTCTACAATCAGAGATCTAAACTCACACCCTTTTTACAGATCCTATATCAGATTACAATGATCCTACAACTTAAGTTCTCACTTGAACCCTACAAAAAAATAAGATCTAATAAGGATCCTACAAGTATAAAGTAGTTTTAAAGAGTTTAACTCAAACAACAAAACTTGAGACTTTAGTAGAAGCACTGTGTAAGCTTATTCTTTCTTGATTTAGTTATTGAAGATGTTTGCTTGAAATGATTAGGCTGAATCAAAAGAACTTTACCTATTGAGAAAGGTCTTTATAAATGTTATTGATCTATTGACTCTTTTAAGAAAATCCTTGTAGAGTTGTGGTGTCTGAAGACTTGAAGTAATTAGAGAGCTTGTGCACTGCAAAATCTTGGATTGAAAACTTTGTAAGTATATGTATGTATAGATCTATATATGTTCAATTTTAAAGTCCCTTTATATAGAAGATTGGATCGTCAGAGGGCTTACAACTTGGAAAGGAAAGCTCCAACAGTTAGAATATTTGCCTAAGGAAACTTCTTCAAAAGGCATGATTCTGAGTCCAATGTGAATAATTATTTTCCTCAAAAAGCACCTTGATTATAATAGCAGATAAGAAAATTTAAATTCTTCTAAATAGATGAACAATCTTCGTGTTCATTACAGTAGAGAGCTTTTATAACACGCTTTAGGCTGATAAAATCATCTAAAGAAAAACTTCAACTAATGCAGTCGACAATGTCCTTCAACACTTATGGATGTATTGTTGTCGACTTGTTATTCCTTAAGAATACAACTTAATGAAGTTAACACTTAAGAATTTTGCTCAGGAAAAATCATTTTATTATATTCTATTTGATGCAACCGATAAAATATGATGTCTTCCACTCGAATCAGTCGACAACTATCTTAACTATCTAACTGATGCAGTTGATAAATTGCAAATCTTTACAGTCGATGCAGATGATAAATGGCTTAGCTTCTAATCGATGTCAACTTTTTTCCTTAGTCATTCAGTCAATGTAGTTGACAAATTTCTTATCTTTACAATCGATGCCGTCAATAAATGATTTAGTTTCTAGTCAATGTAGTCAATTTTTTTCCTAGTCATTTAGTCGATGTAGTCGACAAAAACTTAGCTTCTAGCCTATGCAGTCAGCATCTGACTTATATTTATTTTAACTATTGCCTTAAATTTCTTTCAACTTTACTAATACTCCATAAGATAATGACATGCCAAATATAGGATTAGATCATAGGTCAACATGGGTTTTGCACCTTGAGGGACTATAAGGGAAAAACCAAGTTTGGGTGACCATAAGCATGACATTATCTTAGCAAATCATTTTTATTGCATCTGTCACACCAAAACTAACATAAGAATCATATATATGCAAGATCCTCATTGACATCTTGAGGCCTCTATCAAATCAAGATTTTGTAGACAATATACGCAACAATCACCCCCTATTTGAAGAAGTCAAAACCTCATATGATAATAAACATAAAGTTTAAAAAGATAATGAAACAAAAATACTTAGAGAGCCAAACATTTTAGATTATATATTAATGGTTAAAAATTATAGAGTTTAACATTAAAATGAATAAGATGTAAATTCCAATAAATTTTTATTTTAGCCGAAAGTCATTCAACACTCAAAAATCCTCTCCAACAGCCTTTCTCTTTTACCTTCTAAAGTACCCCAGAGGCTTGGGAATATATCTTGGAGGTGGAGGTAGTCCATTTGGATGATTTCTCCTGTAAATCCTTCTCCTTTTCTCCTGATTCTAATACTTTTCCGACTCCACTGAGTTATAGTATTTGGAAGTGTCGATACTATGCTTTCCAAAATTCTGTATTAAATGATGTTTTTGGATTTTGGCTCCATTCTTCGTAACAATGCATGTTTTGAATTTCAATCCTTCTCCTTTTCCTTGCCAACATAATCTCTTCTTGACTTTGGACAACATTCCTTTTTTGAGATGAAGATGCCTCCCCATAGTCTGCTGGAGGAGAGTAATCATAATCATTACAATTTTTTTCATAATGAGCTGGAGCAGTGTAGTCATAAGTATTAGCTGGGTCAATTTCTGGATATGCATGCTCTTGTTGTGTAGAGAAATTTATTGACTCTAGATTTAATTCCTCCCTGGTGGCATTTGGGATTCATATAGCCTGCTGAGCAGATTGATGTGGAATTATCCTTTCCCTTTTTCTGATTTCTTCAAATATATGTTTGTAGATTTCTTCATGAGAATTACAGTCCTATTGCTCTAGCATATTAACACCCGAAACTATAATATTCTTGGTTTGTAGCAAATGGCCATCCACAATTGACCACAAAAGTTATCTTTGTCTAGCGCATTCATTCTATGTTTAGCCATTATGTGTGATATTACTTGGAAGGCTTGTTGAAGGTTTGCTCTAGTGGAATCTTAATTGACAACTATTGTTTGTAAACCCTCATGAGTCATATTATTTTGATTTGTAGAGAAAATAACAGTAGTTACAGCCTTCATGAAGAAGTGTAGTGTTTGAGCATTCAAGTGGTGCATTTCTTCTTGCATTGAGGTGATGTTTTCATTCATCTCATTTCTTACCCCATATACTATTCTTCCCATAAAACCTTCTATTTTCCTTCTCTGATTGTCCAACATTTCTTGTAGCTGAGCCATAAAAGAATAAGAGGGTTCCGTATTGATTAAAGGTGAGGAAGATTTGGGCTCTTCTAAATTATTCTTTGGGAACGGCCTATACGAGGCTTATAGTCTTCAAAAATGTAGTATGGTGCAGATGTCTCTGAGATCACCTTATTAGTGTCTTAATCTTCATGCACACTTTTCCCGTTCCATGGTACTATTTCCTTCCCAATAGGGATGGGTTCTTCCGATTCTTCCTAAACTATAGATAATGTATGTGTGTACAAGACCTGTTCTACTCCCTCGAGAGAAAGATCACTTTAGGCAGAGTCTTGTAGATTGGACTCCCCCTAATTCTTATTAGTGATTGTACTGTCATCCTCTTCCAGCACCTCAGTCTCTTGGGCAGAGTTATCCTGGATCAACTCCCCCCTCCAACGGGAATAGTGTGTATGATAGCAGGGTCCTGGTGGTCTTCTTCTTCCACAACTTCTATGTGAATGGTAGACATTTCCTCGTGAACTTCTCCTAGATTGATAGTCTCAGTATGCTGAGGAGAAAGTTCCAAAAGAATTTTTCCTACAGTCAGCACTTCAGTTCCTTAGGTAGCAAATTCAAGTTGAAGTTCTCCCACTTCTATCACCTCTTTCACAACCACACCACATGATACTTCCACATGGGTTATTCTTTCCAAGTCCTTAGGGATTGCATTTCTAGATAGGAAAGAATTAGTTTCTCTTGCATGCTCCCCCTCAACATAAATATGGGAGATAGTGGAGCCTGGAGAAATCTCCCTTTTCTTCTTTAGTACTCTTTTCTTTTCTTCCTTCTATCTCTATGGGCTGGAAACACTCTTATTTTCTTCTCAATTGGAAGTTCCTGGGAACTTTCTCATGCTTTCTATGATTTAGGAAATGGTTTTTCCCACCTCTCAATAGTCCTATAATCCATTTTCTTGAGGTAGTGCAGAGGTTACTTAGGTGACTCAAGCATCTTATCACCTAGGCATTTAGAGAGGTATAGAAAAATAATCGTCCCTATGTTGGGGGCATTAAGAGATCCTCTTAGCATCCTAAAGAAGATCTGACTCCACCAAGTCTTTTTGGTGAGAATGATGGTCGTCATTATGTTGAACATCTCTTTTGAAATCCTATCACATGAACTAGGTTTGCAAAGGAGAGCCCTTCCTGCTATATAAGCCAACAATTTTCCAGGAGAGTTCATGTTGGCCCTCTCCCGTTATCCAAATTCCTTTGCTGAATACTCACACTATACTAAAGATGGTTTATGATTTTACTTAGATATCGCCTCCTCTTCTTCTCTTTCAGATAGGGCGGGGAGTTCAAGTTGCTGACTCAGGTTCCTTGTAGTGATCCTCAAGTTGTTTTCCAAGACTAGGGTTTTGATGTATTTTCAAGAAATATTGATCTTTGCATTCTTAAAGAACTCCTCTACCGCTTCTAGCATGATACGAGTTTGTTTTGAAAGGATTACCTCAAGACCAGACATAATGAGAAGAAATATCACTTTCTTAATTTCTTCAGGGAAATTTTTGACTCTACTTTGCACTACTTCACTTCCTGTATTGATCTTGTCAGATGAACTGGACTTGGGCACCATTGGTGAGGAAGTAGATTTGGTGAAGTGAAAGGTTCTATGTCGAACAAGAGGGAGTGCGCGAAAAACTTGGTGCCAACTTTTGGGGTTTTACCGCTTATTAAACTTAATGTCCTTATAATTTCTATTTTTTTGAATATAAAAATAAGTTGAAGAGACGCACCTCTTATTTGGTAACAAACTTTAGAAATCCTTATAATAGGGTGTGTCGATATCCTTCCTTAAATATGCCAAGTTACTTTTCTGGTTCCCCGTCAATCCCATATATTTCCTTATAATGCTTCTCCTGTAACTTTGTTAGGGGACTAATTTTTACCATTGGCAGAATACTTAATTTGTATAACAAATATTTGTTAAACTATGCAAGGGTAGATAATTTTTATAAGGGGTTGGCCAAGAAAATCATTATAGATTTAGCATGCCTAATTAAATTTTGAAGAAATTAAACTTCTCTTCATCAAGAGGCTTAGTGATGTTGTCTGCCACTTATTTATCAGTGGGGACAAACTCAAGGCAAATATCTGCTTTCTTAACATGCTCTTTGATGAAGTAATACCAAATCTCAATGTGTTTGGTCCTACTATATGACACATGATTTTTGACAATTGAGATTACACTTGATGAATCAAAAAATAATGGAGATCTACTTAGCTGGATGTACCTAAAGTATCTCTACTAGAATTGGCATGTCCCTTTATCCCAATGACATTGTGATCTCCATTATTTTATGATTTAGGGACATCTTGCTATGTAGATCTCCATTATTTTTTGATTCATCAAGTGCAATCTCAATTGCCAAAAATCTTGTGTCATATAGTAGGACCAAACACATTGAGATTTGTTATCACTTCATCAGAGATTTGGTAACACATTGAGACTTCAAGGATATGAGAATACTTAGCTTGATGTCCCTGAAGTCCACCCACTTTGTCCTAATGACATTGTGAGCATGAGGCCTTGGGACCAGCCTCCATACTTTATATATTTTGAACTAGTTCTATTCCTCTTACATAGACAAGATCTAGGATGGATCAGAGTTGGCTTCTTCAAACTTCTTTGGTTGTGCCTGAGACTGAAAGCTTGGGTGGAGAACTTCATCATTGAGCTCCTTCTTGTTTGAACTCCTTGACCTAAATCACTAATAATCTGATTCTATGGGTGATCTCTTTGGTGTCTTGTAGCTATTGGCATTCGTTCTTAATTCTCTTATGAATTAGTTTTAGCTTGAGTGTCAGCCTACTATGTCCATTTAGAAGTATCATGTGCATCTTCTATTGGATAACTTTCTTCTCTAATCAGTGCATCTTGTGATGTTATTTCACTTCTTTCTAGCTAGTTATTGATGGATAACATTTCTAGCTTTTACTCAATACCTACAGTACTAGAAGAACTAGGCCAGCCTTTATTGATTAGGCTGGTCTCAACAAATTCAACATGAATGGATTCTTCTACTACTTGAGTCATTTTTTTGAATATCCTATATGCTCTACTATAGGAGCTATATCCAATAGAAATTTCCTCAAAAGCTTTTTCAGCAAACTTGGTTACATAGTGCTTCCCATTTTTTAACATGTAACAATTATTTCCAAAGATCTTTAAATAGGCTAAGGTTGATTTTCTGCCTTTTCACTAGATCATTGGGAGTCTTGTTGTGATTCTTGTTGATTAAAACCCTATTTTGCACATGGCAAGCTGAGCTGTCAGCCTCAACCAAGAAATATTCTAGAAGTGAGGAGTTACTCAGCATAGTTCTGCTAGCTTCAATAAGGGTCCAATTATTTCTCTCTACAACTCAATTTTTTGAGGGGTTCTAGGAGAGGAAGACTTCTAAATGATACCTAGACTTTCACATAACTTGGTTACGGCTCCTGATTGAAATTCAATTATAAGGTCACTTCATATTTTTGCAATAGAACTGCACATTTAATACTGGCTTTGCCTGAAAAAGTTGGTGAATATTTTTAGAGTATCTGACTTTTGTTTAAGAAAGAACACCCATGCAAACCTAAAGAAATCATCAATAATCACAAAAATAGACTTTTCCTCCTAAGTTGTGAATTGGCATAGGACCAAACAGATCTATGTGTAGCAAGTGTAAACATTTAGTGGAGTTGTTAGCCCTAATTGGTTTGAATGAAGCTGTTGTTTGCTTGTTCATTTGGCATGAAAGACAAGGGCTTTCTTGGACACACTTCCACTTAGGGCCAGCTCTATCCAAATTTTCTGTTAAGAGTTTATTGATAGTCTTATAGTTGATGTGGGTCAATCTTTTATGCCATTGTACACATAGAGAATCTTTATTCTCAGCCATAAGACATACAGAAGAATTAAAATTTGCACAGAATAAATTTAAACAATAAGTATTTCCACTCCACCTGCAAGTTAGCATGATATCTTCAAATTTTTTAATTAGACACTTATCCTTATGGAAAACAATCACATAACCAAGACCACCGAGTTGACTTATGCTGATCAGATTGTACTACAAATAAGCTACTCTTGTGATGGTGACTATGGAATTGGCTGTAACATCCCATTTGGAACTAGACCCCTTGTGTGTGTTCTATGTCAACTTAGGTGGCTGGTAGTCCTTGACAGAATTAGAGAGAAATCCTAAGCAGACTCGACGAAACTCATCGGAAGGACTCGATGAACTTGTCGGAAGGACTCAATGAACTCGTCAGAAGGACTGGTCCTTTGTACTGTTGACTCAGCTAAGGGAATTTTATCTCTGAGTTAGTCGAGCTGAGCACGACTATCATCGAACGAAGATCGATGAACGTAGATCTCCTTTTTCTAAAACTTGAATTCTCTAAGTCTTGAGTCTTGGGCTGTGTTGGAGGCTGGTCCTTTGCACTGTTGACTCTAAGGACTTGACCTAGACTCTAGAAATACATAAAACTTGACCCTTCTATACAACATGGGTGACAACCTAAGAAGAGAACCTAACCCAAATCACCTAGGGTTACAAACAATCTCCCCCTATTTGGGTGAGGTTACTCCAAATATAAACAGAGAAAAACATTACAGGACAAAATGAAGTAGACATAGCATAAAACTAAGATAGTTGATAGAGTAAATAAGCTATCAGTACCTTTATAAAGCTATGCACCCAAATTATTCACAATAAAAATAGAGACTGAAAATAAATATCCTAACTGTCCTTGGGAGAATCAGAAGGTTTAGCAAATATAATTACTCTGTTAGGATCTTGTGCTTGCTTCACTATCATAGTCATATCTACATAACCAAGAGTCTTTTGAGAAGTAGTTCTAGGAACAACAGCTTCAAGATGTAGATGCATGTATTCTTCAGCATTAAACAACTTTCCAACTTGATATCTTTCAAATTCCTTCTTCCTGTAGCTTAATATTGTTGAGAATTGAGAGGGATCCTGACCCTTTTCTCTAGCTTGCCTTATCTGAGAGAGAGCCACAGATTCTTGGAATCTAGCCATTCTAGTAGTTGGGCTAGTCTCAAGATCATGGGCTGGAATTGGAGGTCTTTCAGGACCGTTTGCTTTGCTAGGAGATGAAGGAGGAGATAATGTTGGCTTGGGGGCAAATTGCTGAGCACTGGATGAACTTCTAGAGGAGAGCTGATGTCTGTGTTGGTGCTAACTATCTCTAGAAGATTGAAAAGGTCTTCCTTGTCTCTGATAGGTTTTGGTGAATGTAGGCTTGGGAAGTGCATCTGAGCTTTGAGAGGTGGTTCCTAAAGCACCTGTAGTTGGAGGAGGAGGAGGAGGATCCCTTCTGTATCTATGAGCTGGGGGAGGAGAGTATCTGCTTCTTTTATTCCTTGCCTTCTGTTCATTTTTGGATAGCCACATCCATGCTGGCATACCCTTATATGGAGTTATGTTGTGCAGAATGTAGTAGGGAGTATCATTTGTTGGGTTGAGTTTTGGAGCAGGAGGAGGAGGAGCTTTTCTTTTCGATTAAATTTTCTGCCTCTTTGGATCCTCATCAGAGTCATTATCATCATCATCATCATCAGAAGATTGGGGATTGTCATACATATCATCAATCTGGCTTATTACATCCTTGGGGATTTCTTTACTTACTAGAGTAGGGACAATTTCAGCCTGAGCTGCTTTAGTTTCCAAGGCAATGTCTTGAGCCATAATGTCATCTAGATTTGGGAGATGGCCCAGATGGGCTAGATCTCTGAGCAGACAATATTTTTGGAGTAGCTATCAAACTTTTCTTTATAATGTCTAACACCTCTGAGCTGACAGGAGAAGTATAGCACACTATTGCTCTTGATGATAGAATGGGAAAGGTAAAATACATATAGCATCCAAATAATTTTAGCAAAGCTACTAGATTTGCTTTGGGATTGATAATATAGGCCATTCCAGGCAAAATTTCTGGCAGAATAACCTCTTGAGTATTTGATACTATAATATCTGTACAATAAGCATCTTGAGTATTTGACTCCATGTCTGTTTCCATAGTAGCTTCTGTTCCTGCTACTGGCACTTCTGTTGTTACTGCTGTTGCTACTGCTGCTTCTGCTTCTGTATCCATTGCAACTGGTTCTGCTATATCTGAGACCTATTCAACTAGTTTTGTTGCTACTATTGCTTCTTCCTGAAGTATCTCCCCCTGCCTGGTTTCAGTAGATACTGAAGCCAGGCCCCTTTCTAAAGAGAGAGCAGTGGTGAGAGCAAAAACTTGAGCAGACAGAGTGGAAATAGATGCAACAAGAGGGGAAATTGTCTCGGCTAAGATGGTCTGGAGGAGTGGTTTGAGAAGTTGAAGAAGGGATTGTAGGATGGAGGGATCTAAGATTGTAGAGATAGAGGTTGTGGCAGAGTCTGGCTGAATAGGGATAGAGGTAGCAGCTGGTTGTGAAGGCGGAATGGAAGTGTCTAGAGGGGAGTCATATTGAGGAGAGGGAGTGTTCAGTGGAGATGATAATAAATTGAAGGAGGGGAGATCAGCAAGATGAGATGGAAGAGGGGATTGGGGAGGTGTAGGCATTGGTGTATCATGTTGGGGGGAAGGTGTAGAGGAGGAGATATGTGTTGGAGATTGATGAATTGGGGATGACGAAGGTAGGGGAGTAGAGACTGGAAGATGAGTTGAAGCTGGGGTGTGTTGAGTTGCTGGCAGAGATGAAGATTAGAGAGCTAGAGATTAAGTAGTGGCTGGGGTAATGTTGGATGGAATGATGGTGGATGGGATCTCTTCAGAAGGGTGGGAAGTAGCTGGAATAGCCCTTGTACTTTAAGAAGTTGGGGTGGCAGAGGAAGAATCCTTAGAGGGCTTTGAGATTTTCTTCTCCCACCTGCCAAACAAGGCACATGTGAGCCTTTTGCTGGCATTTATCAATGTGGTGTGGGAGACTAGTTATTTAGAAGCCTTCTATGTCAAGAAGATCCCTAGGATCCTTCCAAAGTTTACTTCCTTCTTACTGTTCCTTTTCCTGATGAGATCAAAGATGATTTGTGCCCAGTTCACCTGCCTCTTATTTAACATTGCACACATAACCAGAAATTTATGCCTGGTTATATAATCATGTGCAGTGTGCTTGCCCAGAAAGACTTTCCCAGCAATATCTGCGCGATATTTGAACTCGGCAGATAGGTGCTTCTTCAGCAGTTTATTAGGGTTATATCCAGAGTAACCCATCAAACTTAACATCACGTCATATTCCTCATTATCAATTTCTAAATCTTCTTCTCCATTCTCTAATCCAAAGATTTCAGATAATATAGCGGGAGAGAGAGAGTGATGGCATTACCCGCTATTGATCCTGTCATCGTGTTGTCCTCAGCTGTAGATGTAGTATATACCCACTCTCTGATTTCAGTGCTGGGTAACTTGATTGTAATGGATAGCAGATTTTTCAATTTCTGGTCTTCCAGCAGTTGCAGAATGTGGAGAAAGACTAGATTGGAGTGTTGGAAGGAGTCGAAATCAACATCGAATCTGGTATCAAACTTCATTACCGCAAGAGCGCCTGCTGGAATCGCCATGAGTGCACCTGCAAGTGAGAAAACGAAGATCAAGTGCAAAGGGAACTGAAAGCGCGGGATGGAGGTCGAAGAAAACCTAAATATAAGGTTTTCCAGAATATGAAACGACAAACTCCGGTCCACGAAAAATTAGAAAATCTATGTTCTTAGGTCGACGAAATAATTTAGGGTTAAACAGTTCGTCGAACTCAGTCTGAAGGTTTGAAGACATTTCGTCGATCTTTGGTCGATGAAAGGTTTCATAAGTAAGTTTGTCGATCTCATTTCGATGAAAGTTACTTCACCAAGAGATTTTGTCGATCTCAGGTCGACGAAAAATCTCAAGAACAGTTATCGGTTCGTCGATCTCAGGTCGACGAACAGAGACAATTCTTTGACCATAGACAAAGCATTAGATTAAATCTTGACCATTTATCATACCAAGCTGATTGAAAAAGAACAGATACTTGTATGATTCCAACGGCTTAGTGAATATATCTGCTCTTTGCATGTTAGTAGAGATAAATTCAAGTTTAATCTTTTGTTTGTCAACACAATCTCTAATAAGGTGATGTCTAATGTCTATATGCTTAGTTCTAGAATGCAATACTGGATTTTGTGCAATTGAAATAGCAGTTGAATTATCACATCGAATAGTTGAATTATTTAAGTTGACACCATAATCCAGTAGTTGGTTTTGTATAAACAAAATCTGTGAACAGCAACTGTTTGCAGCCATATATTCAGCTTCAGCAGTGGATGTTGAAACAGATGTTTGCTTTCTATAGAACTAAGATACAAGTCTATCAATAAGGAACTGACAAGTTCCAGAGGTGCTTTTCCTTTCTACTCTGCATCCAGCATAATCAGCATCATAAAATCTAGTTAACACAAATGCTGATTATGTTGAATACCAGAGGCCTAGATCTGGACAACCTTTTATATATCTTAAAATCCTTTTTAAGAAAATAAGGTGAGATTCTTTAGGGTTCACCTGGAACCTAGCACAAAGACATGTGGAAAACATAATATCTGGTCTGCTTGCTGTTAAATACAGTAGGGATCCAACAATGGCCCTATACCTTGTCTGATCAACTGGTTTCCCAGATTCATCAACATCTACAACAGCATTGGCAGCCATGGGAGTTTTCATGGCTGAGGCATCATTCATCCCAAACTTCTTATTAAGCTCTTTGGCATATTTAGACTGAGAGATGAAGATCCCATCAGAGGTTTGTTTCACTTGGAGACCAAGGAAATATGATAACTCACCCATACTACTCATCTCAAACCTTGAGTGCATTAAGTCAGAATTTTTTTGCACAGATTGGGATCAGTATAACCAAAAATTATGTCATCCACATATATTTGTACTAAGAGAATTTTATCATGATGCAAATTTGTAAAAAGGGTCCTATCTACCATGCCTCTTGAAAAACCATGCTTTAAAAAAAAGCTGGCTAAGATCTCATACCAAGCTCTTGGAGCTTGCTTTAAACCATAGAAAGTCTTATGCAATTGAAAAACATAAGAGGGATGAGACGGAGAGATAAAACCTAGAGGTTGTTAAACATACACCTCTTCTTTGAGTTCTCCATTTAGGAATGCACTTTTCACATCCATCTGGTAGACTTTAAACTTTTTTAATGCTGCATAAGCTAATAAAATACTTATAGCTTCAAGTCTGGCAACTGGAGCAAAGGTTTGATCATAATCAATCCCTTTCCCTTGCTTGTATCCTTGAGAAACAAGCCTTGCCTTGTTACTCACTATCACACCTTGGGCATCAATTTTGTTTCTGAATACCCACTTAGTCCCAATTACTGGATAGCCCCTATGCCTTGGAACTAAGACCCAAACTTTATACCTCTCAAACTGGTTGAGTTCCTCTTGCATTGCAGTGTTCCAGTTTGGATCTTGCTCTGCATCAGATATTGATTGAGGCTCAATTAAAGAGAGAAAATAGGCAAGCATCACATCAGGGTTGAGTTGATGCCTTGTCTGCACTCTTACTGATATGTCTCCAATTACTTGAGATCTTGGGTGATCCATAAGTGTGACAAGATCATTAGGTGGAGTTGGTTCAGTGACAGTTATTTGATTTAATTCCTCTTGTGGAATTGTATCAACTGTTGGAGAAAATTGAACTGCTTCCATAGTCTCTTCTTCACTTTTAGCTTCTGATATAGCTTATGGAGAGGGATGTGATTCAACCCTTGAGGTAAGGTTTAGATTATCCAACCTCTCACACAAATTTTGTACCTGCAGATTATTATTTGTAGAGATGTGTCTCTCCTTATAAAACATATTAGATTCATCGAATATCACATGCATAGATTCCTCAATTTTTAATGTTGATTTATTAAGCACCCTATATGCCTTGCTGACTTGGGAATATCCTAGAGAGATTCCCATTACAGCCTTAGCTTCAAACTTTCTAAGATGTTTCTTATCATTATTATGAATATAGTATATACATCCAAATACTTTAAAATAGGTTATTATAGGTTTCTTCCCTTTGTGTAGTTCATAGGGAGTCTTAAGCTTTAGTTTATGTATTAGGCTTCTATTCAGGACATAATTTGTTGTGCTTACTTCCTCTGCCAAATAGGAAAGAGACATGTATGCATCTGCAAGTAATGTACCTATAGCTTCAATGAGTGTCCTATTCTTCTTTTCAACTACCCCATTTTGTTGAGGAGTTCTTGGAGCTGAGAAATAATGTCTTATACCTTCCTTCTCACAAAACTCTAGCATAAGAAGAGATTCAAACTCAGTGCCATGATCACTTCTGATCAATGTAACTTGAGTAGAGTACTCAATCTGTATGTTCTTGAGAAAATCTGTGAGAACCTTAAAAGTATCTGACTTAGTTCTCAAAAAGAAAACCCATGTGAATCGGGAGAAATAATCTACAATAACTAATGTATAAGACTTTCCTCCTAGACTTTGTACTGCAATAGGGCCAAAAAGGTCCATATGGAGCAAGTACAAAATTCTAGGTAAATCACTCTTATTAATGGATTTGAAACTAGATTTAGTTTGCTTGTCTTATTGACAAGCCCTGCAAAGGCCTTCCTTCTTGTAGGGACCAGAAGGTAAACCTCTAACAAGATTGTCCTTAGATAACCTAGCTATATTTTTATGGTTTACATGTCTTAGTCTTTTGTGACATAAGCTAGTTTGAATACTGACAGAATTGAATAAGCAAATTTCAGATTTAGCTGATTCAAAATTTACTAAGTAAATGTTGCCTTGTCTAATTCCTTTTAAAATAGTTTTGTTGTTTAAGGAAATAAGCCATAAAGAGTTAGTGAAGCTTACTTGATAACCTATATCACATAGTTGGCTTACTGATATCAGGTTATGCTTAAGACCATTTACATAAGTCACTTTCTTGAATGTGACAGGTCAACAGTTGAAATCTCCATAGCCTTCTATCAGTCCAAAGCCTGAGTCCCCAAAGATTACTTTAGGTCCAGTCTTGGCTTTATAGTTGATTAGGCATTCCTTACAACCTGTCATATGTTTAGAGCAACAACTGTCTAGGTACCACTTGTTTTGAGTGACAGGGTACTCTTCTATCTGCAAAGAGTAATAGCAGTTTTTGACCCAGATTATCTTGGGTCCTTGTTGTTTAACATAACTGAAACTTGAAATAAATGAACATTCAGGTTGATCCTTATAAACTAAAGGATGATACCTTCTAGGAGGTATGACCCATTGACTAAATGGATTAAAGGATTTATCAGTTTTTAGGTTACTCTGGTTATGAACTGAGTTTGACGAATTTGAGTATGTTCGTCGACTTGAGCTCGAAGATATGGTTTGAGTTCTTCGATCTCTACTCGAAGAATGGAGGTATCCATTCTCAGAGCCCCAGAAATGTTGATCTCTGGTCGATGAACCATACTTATTTCGTTGATCCCAGTTCGAAGAATAGTTTACATTATTATTTGCATTCAGTGTTCGTCGTTCTGAGGTCGACGAACCATACCCATTTTGTCGTTCTGAGTTCGACGAAATGTGCTGAACATAGTTATGTTGTTTATTTTTCTTTTTCTGATTGGTTTTCTTAAGTTCTAACTGTTTAAGAACTTTATTAACCTTCTCTACCTGTTCAGTATTTTTCTTGCCATTTTCAGAGATTAAGTTAATAGGTTTTGATAATTGATTTTTCTGAATTAGGATTGGTTCACTAGATGAGGCTCCTAATCCTAGTTTGTTATTGTTAGATCTTGTATTAACTGTGCTAGTTATATCTAATAGTTGTAAACTTCTACCATTCAAGAATTCTTCTAGTTCCTTAGCCTTACTTAATTCAGATTTCAGAAAAACTATTTGTTGATTTGCTAAGCTTAATTCTTCAGTTAACTTTTCATTTTCAGCAATGGTTTTGTCTTGTTCTAAAAGTTTTTCCCTGAGAAGTTTGATTTCCTTCTCAGATCCTATTAGGTCTAAGCATAAGAGTTAAAATTCAGATTGAAATTCTTTAGATTGAAAGTCATAAGAAGCAATTACCTGATCCTCTTCAGAGAGGAATTCTTCATTATCTAATTCTTCTGAATCTGATCTGCTGCTTCCAGCATCTATTGCCATAAGGCAAAATTTCCCTTGCCTTCTTTTCTTCTACATCATCTTCACTAGAACTGGAGGAGGATGTTTCATCTTCAGTATAACTCCAGGTTTCAGCTACAAAGCCCTTCTCCTTCTTTTTGTACTTGTTGGTGGAGGCCTTGCTGTGCTGATGTCTTCTTGAATCCTTTTCTTGCCTTCTGTCTTTATTTTAGACTTCTGGGCAATTTGAGATGAAGTGTCCAAGTTTCATGCACCCAAAACAGACAACCTCTTTATAAGGGATCTTGTCATACCTGGGTTTATCTTTATTCCTTGAGGGATTCCTCCTGAAGTCCTTCCTTGCCATTTTATATAATCTCTTTGCAAAGAGACCCATAAGATCTTCATTGGCTGGCAAGCTGGGAGATTATTTTGCATCTTTGAATGCTAAGTTCTGTTCTTTCTTGGTAGGTGTTGAAGCTTTTGGTTCAACTGCAGGTTCTCTTGACTTGATCAATTGCTCATAGGATTTGAGCTTTCCAAGCAGAGATTCTGTTGAAATTTCAGCCATGTTTCTGGCTTCTCTGATGGGCCAGATTCTAGAGTCCCAAGTACTAGGGAGGCACATGAGGATCTTGTCATTGACCTTAGTCAGAGTAATTTCCTTGTCCAATGTTCTGAGCTCACTAATGATGGAGCTCAGCCTGTTGTACATTACTTCCACAAATTCTGCTTCATCTTTCCTGAAACTCTCATATTGGGATATGAGGTTGGATCTTCTATCCTTCCTCTCATCAGCAGAACCTGCTACCATTTTGTTGAGGGAATCCCAAATGGCTTTGGCAGATGTACATTCAATAACTTTCTGAAATATGTCATCTGACATAGTTTGGGCCAGTATATTCAAAGCTCTGGCATCAGCAATCTTTGCTTTCTTATATGCATCAGTTTGGTCTGGAGGAGGCACTGCACTGAGATTTACTAGAGTTGAAGTAGAGGGCACTGGAGCTGGTGGTCCTGTCAAGATGGAATTAAAGATATCCTCATCAATAGAGTTCATATACAACTTGATTTTTCCTTCCAGATCCCAAACTTTTGCAAGTTGCAGACTGGAGGTCTGGTGTTGGCATAATCCTTATTTTGTGCCATGATATCAAAAAATAAAATCTAATCAGAGAAACCAATAAGACTTATTCAGAGTTTATCCTGAGTATCTTGATTAATCAAGGTGTAAGCCTGTAAGATGTGATTAACCACCCTCTGATACCAATTGAAAGATAGGGTAAGCTCTGACAAACTCTAGAGGGGGGGGGGGGTGAATAGAGTTTTGAAAATCATTTTTATTTATGCTGAAATAAGAAGTCTTTAATAAAAATATGTTACTAAGATATAGGTGTATGAGTGTACAAGGGCAGCAAATGAATAAAAAAATAACTAAGCTACACAGCAAAGCATATCACAGCGCAAGCACACAGGAAGATCACAGCCACACAGACAACATAATAATTTTTATAGTGATTCCCCAAACTTGGGTACATCCACTCTTCTACCACCCTAGGTAGGAATCCACTACAGGTTTTAATCAGGTGACTTCCACCAATGAGCTTTTGATCAGGTGCTCAAAAACCAACCTAAGTCTTTTGGAAGGAGACTTGCAACCAGAATAATTTTGAAGGGAATTAAAACCCTGTACAGAGGTGGGGAAGAGAGGTTGATGGAAGTCTTCTTTTCTCAAATCAAAATGAGAAGACTATGTGGATTCTGTTGTGTTGTCAAAGCTCCCTCTGAAATCTTGAATTGTTCAGGAGTGGAAGATTTGTTAAGGGTGAGTAGGCCTTCTACTATATGATTAACTCTTCAGACATCCTTTGACTGATTTGAATGTTCTTGTCACTTGTGATCCTTGGAAACAAAGAAGGTGAAGAAGAAGGACTCTTGATTGTGATTGTTGTTCTTTCTTCTTCCTTTGAGAGCAGTTGATTTCTTGAGAACTGTATCACTTGTTGTTTTTCTCAAGGAGTTTTCTGTATTGTCTTCTTTCTGGCAGTGAGATCATCAGATTGATAACTGTATCTAGGTCGAATTAAAAAACCTACAACAAATGCTTAGCCGAAATCTGGGAAATGAAAATGACAAGAATGCTGTAATATATTCTATTATATGTCTGTCTCGAGATATAAGCAATTAATTCCATGGAGGATATTTGCAATCAATGCTACCATTAACGGCTCGATTCAAAGGATATAAGTGCATTGATTATCCAGGGAATTAACGGCATATAATAGATATAAAATAAGGAGACAGAGAAGGAAAGAATAAATAACAATATGTCTTATAGTTTTCGTCGACCAGAGAACAACTTTCATCGACCAGAGATCAGCTTTCATCGACCTGAGATCAGCTTTCATCGACCTAAGGTCAGCTTTCGTCGACCTGTTAACTGCGAACAACTGCACTGCATAAACTGACGGATACTGTGCTCTAAGTTCGTAAAACTGAGAATCTAAAATTAGTCGACCTTAGAACTTGGTCAAATTGACGGCGTTGAGATAACAACACATCTGGTGTTGAGTCGGTTGAGAGTGTTGAGTCATTGAGAGCGTTGAGTGATCTTTGGCTTTGAGTAAGCTTTGGCTTTGAGTGAATTATTGCGCTGAGTCGATTATGGCGCTGAGTGATCTTTGGCGCTGAGAGTTGAAGTGTTAGTCGACCTAAGAGCAGAGTTCGTCGAGCTCAGCTCAGGGAATTTTATCTCTGAGTTAGTCGAGCTAAGCACGACTATAGTCGACTGGAGATCGATGAATGTAGATCTCCTTTTTCTAAAACTTGAATTCTCTAAGTCTTGAGTCTTAGGAAGTGTTGGAGGCTAGTCCTTTGTACTGTTGACTCTAAGGACATGACCTAGACTCTAGAAACACATAAAACTTGACCCTTCTATACAACATGGGTCACAACCTAAGAAGAGAACCTAACCCAAATCACCTAGGGGTTCCAACAATATAGTCCATAAAATATAACAAAAGTAGAGAAGCTACAACAAGCTTCTAATATCAGAGTACGTAAATAGTTTTCCCAAAAAGGGTACAATAAAAACCTCTCACACTCATATCAGTAATCGATGGTAGCGATGGTACTGTCCCCTCAGGCCCCGTCGTCCTGGCTTGGATGTTCGTCTGCATAACCTGCTGCTCTACCGGCGGGGTTTCCTCCTAAAAAGGCAAAATAAAACCCTAGCCGTTTGCTTTCTCTTCCAAGCTACATCTGCTGGAGAAAACTTTTGGAGGAAGGAAAACTTGTTGGAGCCAACCAAACTCTGTGGGGAATCGCAACCACCGCCAAGGAAAAAGGATGTCGACGAGAAGAATGACAAGATCCATGGTCGTAAATAGCGAAACCGCTAGAAATGAGGTGAGCTTCCTCCCTCTCCCTTGGTTCTAGATCTGTAGTTATCCTTAGGCGAGATATCGGCTCAAATGAGTCTTGATGTGTGAGATGAAGATTTCTAGGAGGGCAATGCTAGAACTTGTGTTCTAAGGTTTAGTCATCTGAAACCTCCCCTTCCTTCAAAGTGATGATGGGGGTGGTTTCATGAAGAGGAATGGCCTTAAGAGGGTGAATAAAGGTGGAGGAACTTCTGGTTGTGATTTGGGAGGATCGGCTTGAGGAGGAAGATGAACCGATGCCATTCATCTCGCCTCAAGATGCATGCAAAAATCTGTGTTCTGCACGCAACGACCTTCTTGGCTATTTTCAGGCAAGATATGGCCAGATCTGGGCTTCCGACTAAACACGAGAGTCGTAGCCCTTGGAATTACCTTTTTGACGAGTGGTTACATCCCTTCAGGTGAAGTTTGTAATCACGGGAATATCTGATCGAAGTAGAGGGCTGTTAGACTAAGCGTGCAGAAATTGTATTCTGTACGCAGCAAGCTTTGGAGCCAATTTTATGTATGATACACTCTTATCTGGGTTGCAGACTGAATATGAAAGTTGTAGCCCATGGAAATACCTTCCATCGAGGGGTTACACACAACCAAAATCATGAAAAACATGGCACGAGAGGGGTCTTAAGCCCAAAACAGCCGCCTTGCGGTAGCACTAACACTCGGGTTAGCCTGTATCACAAGACGCTTATTCTGCCGGCTATAACAAATATCACACATTGCCAACCCAACCAAAATATAACAGTATAAAAGTCAAATCCACACCAAGCATATAGTCTACAAAATATAACAAAAGTATAGAAGCTACAACAAACTTCTAATATCAGAGGACGTAAATAGCTTTCCAAAAATAGTACAACAAAAACCTCTCACACTCACATCAGTAACCGACGGTAGCCACAGTACTGTCCCCTCAGGCCCTGTTGTCCTTGCCTGGCTATCTGGCTGCATAACCTGCTTCTCCACCTGCGGGGTTTCCTACTAAAAAGGAAGATGTAGCAACCGTTAGTCATAAAGACTAAGTGGCTTCACATCCGCTCCCCCGGCGACTCCTCGGCAGCAGGCGGAGAAAGGAACAGGGTATAATATATATGAAATATAGGTATAAGCAGGTGGTATATCACTATGTATATAAAGTAGTGTAATAAATGAACAATAGATTATTCTAGAAATTCAATCATTTACAGCAGCATGAGAGTATAATGTTATAACAGTAAGTAACTCAACTTATATGAATGCCTATACAAGCATATAAGTTGAGGATCGTTCAACATTAAGTAACTCATCGTATAGGAGTGCCCATACAAACTTATACGATGAGGATCTTTGTATATGAAATGAAGTGTAATGACATGTATGTAATGCAATGAATCACCCATGATCACTCACATGCAATCGCTATGTCGACACAGACTCACAGTTCCCACTTTTCGAGCAGGTAGCTAACCTCTCATGCGTCATTCGTCGTAGCTAGACGGTAATAGTAGAGCGGGCATCTCCACTACTAGGCTGGTCTCCACACTACCTGTCCTAGGCCTTCATATTCCTCAACACTAAGAACACAATAACAGAGTTCATGTGTGTACTATTGCTCAGCGGGTGTCTCGGGTAGATGTGCACCGAGATCCTAGCCCCGAACTGTCCTAAGGTGTGATACATAAGGAGACTCGGAAACGAGCACGAGGACTAAGCCCAACCATTCACTTGGCATGGAAGGAGCCTCGAGATGTGAACACCGAGAACCAAGCCGAACCGCCCAAGGTCTAGCTGTCAACTACCATCGCTGAGACGATTGGCGAGCCCGTATACCTTCCACACTATCCTTAACCCAAGATTACGACACCGCATGTCCACTCACACCACATGCATAACAACCACATCATGGTATGGAAGGAGCCTCGAAAACGAGCACGAGGACTAAGCCCAACCGACCCCTTGGCACGGAAGGAGCCTCGGGACATGAACACCGAGGACCAAGCCCAACCGTCCATTTATGATTCTCCCAACGTTACCAACCAGTGCGACTGGATATCCACACTCACCCCTTTTACAATCTGGTGCCCAAGGCACGATAAGGGTTTACCACAAACACAGGTGGCGAACCACCTCATACAGTGGACCATCTTAGACTCCCTTATATGACAAGCCTCAAGACCATGATTACGTCAAATGCTATGATCACATAACTTTAACATCACCTCTTACAACTCCTTCACCAAAATCAATCATTTGTGCACACATGAGTTTACCATCTATTTAATGCCTCACATATTCATACAACCAACACCGAATCAATTACCCAAGGTTTAGTAAATCTTGTTATTAAACGACTAATTACCCTTTGTTCATTAACCACCACCAAGTCATTTCGTTCAACCACATGCCATTTCACAATTTGTTTACGTGGGGTATATCCAGTAATTTCATCATGTGTTGAATCATTTCAATTAGACATGCTATGAATCGCCTACAACTTAACGTCGGATTGTTACAAAATCTCTTCCGAGTCCAAACCCAACTTTACACTTACCCAGGAATTTTAGGTGTAGAACACCTGCTGGGCAGCAACTTCAACCAGAGATTCCCGTGGCTACAGGAATCCAGTGAGTGTTTTTAATCCCTCGATGAAAAGGTCTTTTCATGGGCTATAACTTTTATGTTCAGTCTGTAACCCAGATAAGACTGTATCACATAGGAAATTGGCTCCAAAGCCTGCTGCGTACGGAATACAATTTCTGCACGCTTAGTCTGATAGCCCTCTACTTCGATCAGACATTCCTGTGGCTAAAGATTTCACCCGAAGGCATGTAACCACTCGTCGGAAAGGTAATTCCAAGGGCTACGACTCTAGTGTTTAGTCGGAAGCCTAGATCAGTGCATATATTGCCTGAAAATAGCCAAGAAGGTCGCTGCGTGTAGAACACAGATTTATGCATGCATCTTGAGGCGAAATTAACGGTATCGGTTCATCTTCCTCCTCAAGCCGATCCTCCAATATCACAACCAGAAGTTCCTCCACCCTTATTCACCCTCTTAAGGCCATTCCTCTTAACGAAACCACCCCCATCATCACTTTGAAGGAAGGGGAGGTTGAAGATGACTAAACTTTAGAACACAAGTTCTTGCATTGCCCTCCTAAAAATCTTCATCTCACACATCAAGAATCTTTTGAGTCGATATCTATCCTAAGGATAACTACAGATATAGCACCAAGGGAGAGGGGAGGAAGCTCATCTCATTTCCAGCGGTTCCGCCATCTCCGACCATGGATCTTGTCATTCTTCTCGTCGGCATCCCTTTTCCTTGGCGGCGGTGGCGATTCCTCATGGAGTTTGGTTGGGTCCAGCAAGTTCTTCCCTCCTCCATAAGTTTTCTACAGAAGATGTGGCTTGGAAGAGAATGAAAATGGCTAGGGTTTCATTTTGCCTTTTTATTCAGAAGTGACACGGGTAGGGACACGCCCGTGTCCTTACCCGTGTCTTGCTCGAACGAAACGGCATCAACGGTTCAACTACCACTTTATGCACATACACGGGTACTAACATGCCCGTGTCTGTACCCCTGTCAAGTGACACGGCCGTAGTTCTGCCCGTATATATACCCGTGTCCTGCTTTGGACATATTTCGTCGAGCTTGACTTGACTTACACGGGTAGGGACACGACCGTGTCTCTACCCGTGTCCTTCTCGGGACAATGACTGCTTAACACTCAATGCTATGCCACTCAACGCAACGGTACACGGGTAGGGACACGCTCGTGTATCTACCCATGTCATACCCCAAACAGACACTCAATGCCATGCCACTAAACGTCACGACACAAAGGTAGGGACACGACCGTGTCTCTACCCATATCATACCCAAAATAAACACTCAATGTCATGCCACTCAACGCCATGACACACGAGTAGGGACACGCCCGTGTATCTACCCATGTCCTTCTCGGGACAAGCCACTCAACGCCATTTTCTTATCACTCAACACCATGCCACTCAAAGCCACAACACAAGGGTATGGACACGCCCGTGTCTCTACCCGTGTCCTACACAGGGACAACTTCTCTTTTCCCCACGAGTGTGCGCCTGATCTCCTGCACTCTCTGAGCCTAAATCAGCCATCCTGACACAAAAGCGCGTATAAGGGGCCTAGCGCGAATCAGGACGTTATAATTCCTATAAACAAAATAAAAGATTTCATCCCCGAAATCAGGTTAAGGCTACGGGGGAGAAAAGCATAAAATAGACATAAAATAAAATATGCTTTAAAAGGTTACCTTGATGGAACAACTCTGGGTAGCGCTTTTGCATCAAGTCCACCGGCTCCCACGTGTACTCCTCTTTCCCATGATTGGACCACAGTACTTTTACCAGAGAAACACTTTTGCGGCGCAAAATCCTCGTCTCGCTGTCTACTATCCGCACAGGCTCTAGTCGCACAGACCTATCAGTTGCAACTGCTCCGTTAGTGGTTGGGACATATTGTTCCTGCCGCAACAATGCCTTTCAGAGTGACGACACATGGAATACGTCATGAAGATTCTCTAGCTCCGGTGGTAACTCAAACCAATATGCCAACGGACCAATCCTTTCTAATATGACGAAGGGCCCAACGTACCTTGGGCTGAGCTTCTTCACACCACGTACCCGAGATACTCCATGTATCGGCCTGATCTTTCAAAATACCTTGTTGCCCACTTGAAATTCCACCATCCGGTGTTTTGCATTACAATACTTTGCTTGGCGACTTTTAGCCTCGAGCATGCGGTCCTTTATTAGCCTCACAGCCGCATCAGTATCATCTATGTATTCAACTCCCAAGGCCTTCAGATCTTTATCCAACACCCATGACAAGGGTGTTCTACACCTCTTCTTCCGTATAGGGCTTCATGGGGCGCCATCCCGATGCTAGCTTGATAGCTGTTATTTTATGAGAATTCTACCAAGGGTAGTAGCCATTCCAACGGCTCTCCTCTATCCAACATACACAACCTCAATAAATCATCCAATGTCCTGATGGTCCTTTCAGATTGCCCGTCGTTCTGAGGCTGAAACGTTATGCTGAAGGTAAGGCGCGAACCCAAATATTCCTGCAAAGCCTTCCATTCCCTAGAGGTAAACGGACCATCCTAGTCTGAAACGATTGTCTTTGGCACGCCATGATACCGTACGAATTGTTCCTCAAAAGGCGTACCAAAACATCCACGTGTGCTTCTTTCTTCATAGGTATGAACTGTGCTACCTTCGTCAAGCGATCAACGATTACCCATATCGAATCATTCCCTGAGCGGGAGCGAGGAAAATCGTGGACGAAGTCCATAGAGAAATCCTCGAACATCCACTCCGGGATGGGCAATGACTGCAATAATCCACCGGGGCTCCTGCATTCTGCCTTCACCCTTTGACAGGCCTCGCAATGCGTAACAAAATGTCTGACATCTTTCTTCATTCTCGGCCAACACATGGACTTTCGCAAGTAGGCGTATATCTTAGCAGTCCCAGGGTGCATAGAATACTGAGAGCAGTGTGCCTCTCTCTAGATATCTTCCCGAATTTTACCACCCTTGGGAATGTAAAGCCGGTCACGGAAATGAACAAGGCCGTCCTTTAGAGAGTACTAGTTGGTTGTCCCATCTTCAATTGAATTTATTGTCGGGGCCAGAGCCTCATCCCTTCCTTGCTCCGCCCGGATCCAGTCTCGAACATCGCACACAATGCTCATCGTGGTCAAGTACTCTGTATACCCGTCTGGTTGATCCTTATCCCCCAAGGTGATCTCCATCTCCTCAAGCATCCGAGCTAACTCCGTATGCAACAACCGGGACTCGAGGCATATTTCCGGTACCTTCCTACTCAAAGCATCGGCTACGGAATTTACTTTTCCAGGGTGGTAGTTCTGGGTGTATTCATGATCGCACAAAAACTCCAACCACTGCCCCTGTCTTAGATTCAATTCCATCTGGGTATGGACGTACATTAAGTTCTTATGATCCAAGAAGATTTTGCAGTGTATGCCGTATAGGTAGTGCCTCCAAATCTTCAAGGCGAACACCACTGCTCCCAACTCCAAATCATGTACCAGAAAGTTGATTTCATGCTTCTTCAATTGTCTTGAAGCATATGCGATCACTTGCCCGTGCTGCATCAATAACGCTCCCTTTCCTTGATATGATGCGTCTGTGTAAACTTGAAATCCTTCCTTCCCAAATGGAAGGGCTAGGATGGGTGCGGATGTAAGTCTATCCTTTAGTTCTTGGAACGCAGCTTCACATTGGGGTGTCCAATCATACGACACACCTTTCTTTGTTAGGAAAGTAAGAGGAAGAGAAATCTTTGAGAATCCCTTTACGAACTTGCGGTAGTACCCGAGAAGTCAAAGTAAACTACGTATGTCGGCCGCTGACTTCAAAGGCGACCACTCGTTCACGGCACGCACTTTGGCCGGATCCACAGCTAGCCCAGCCCCACTGATCACATGACCCAAGAAAGCAATCTCCTTAAGCCAGAATTCACACTAACTGAACTTGGCGAACAGGGCGTGCTCTTTTAACTTCTTCAGCACTAAGGCCAGATGCCTTGTAACACCTCTACCCGTCAAGAAGAATATAATAGAGGGTCCGGTCGGGGCCCCACACCATATTCCACAAACAGGCGGAGACGCTACTAAATAATATCATAACCAACGCATCCTAACACAGAGCATTCTAGCGGAAGCTTCACGGTTGAATTATTGAACTCAAGATAAACAACATTGTCCACTAACACAGGAATGTATATATATATACATCAAAAGAGTCTGGCCTTAAGGCCTTACAACAGTTTCTCTTAACAAGAGTGTGGTTTACAGACATCGGCACGCAGGCCGGCCACACATGAACAAAAGAAACAAAACAATGCCTTCGAGGGCAGCAACGCAGCTTTGGGCTTCAGCCCGCTAAGTCCCGCTCGGACCAGCTCCTCCAGCACCTGTAAGAACCAATCCACCAAACGGTGGCAAAATAGGGCAACGGTCAGCATTCAGCTGACCAATTATAACGACCCTGCCCCTGGCACGGGGCAGCGGAATTCCATCCCTGCATAGCATTCATCCAACATGATATATAGCCATTCAAGCAAGACGTGCACGCCCGCACCGTCACATATCACAAACGTCGGCTCGATGGCCCGACGCTCAGTGCACTCAGGGCACATTCACACCGTTCAGAGGTCCCAGACATAATGACGCACTATGAGCATTCTAGTCCGATCGGCTCACCGGCCGTCGACTCTCGCTATGTGATCCTAACAGGGTCTTAAGCACCCAAGGTTAGACAACCATAATGCGGGTACAGATCCACCTTTCCCGTTGCTCACATCGTCAGACTCACGCCTGGACTGACGCGGGTATAGTTTCACCTTGCCCGTTCCACCATTTCCTAGTTACAGCCTCACGGCTCAACTTTCCACCAGTAGCACTCACGGCCACAAGAGAGTCCAACTCTCATAATTTCCTGGACTTCCTCCAGTACTTTTATCCATCATGCATACAAGCAATCATCACGGAGCCTTCTCCGATATGCAACCAAGCATCACCAATCCAGACCATGTCCAGATAGGCTTCACACAGCATGCCTAGATCCGTACTCCAATTCCGGACTCTAACAAGGGGGACTTCACATATCTACCCCAAGGGACGCCACAACCCACCGCACACTCGCGGGGAAGGGTTTTCCCTATGCAATGCAGGAATTAAGGACTTCACATGTCCAAGCAGGAAATCGTTACCCTAGGAGTTCGCTTCGGAGCCATGGAGAGAAATTTGAGACGGATGAAAGCCTTCGCAGCAGCGTTGCCTTCGCAAATCCGAACTCGGCTCGCGATTTGGACCACCGTAGCACCACCGGCAGCCGGACTCCACTTCCTCTTCTTCCTCCTTGCTCTCACCTCTCTCTTACTTTAGAAAGAGAAGATGAAAAAAAAGAATGAGCTTTTCTCCCCCCTTTTCCGGCCTTATCAGCCCAGAAATGATCTCCAGCCACAAGATCTTATTTAAAGAAAATGAAGGGCCAAGATCCATCTGAAAATTCCTTCTTTTTTGGCCGACACGGCCTGTGACACGCCCGTGTCACAGGCCGTGTACCCTTAAGCGGCACACGCGGCAGTCGCACCGACTGAAATATTCGAGAACACGGGCATCGACACGCCCGTGTCGAACCTGACACGCCCGTGTCAGTCATGAGACATGCCCGTGTCAGTCATGAGACACGCCCGTGTCTCCTGTTACACGGTACTCACCGATTTCCAAAACCAGTACACGGGTCGGAACACGGCAACTGACACGCCCGTGTCCAGCCGCACACGCCCGTGTTCCCGGCCGTGTTCAAGGCCGTGTCCGGCTCTGACTTGAATAGGCCAATTTCGAAAATTAATTCGAACACGCCCTGGGACACGCCCGTGTCGAAGGCCGTGTCCCAGGCTCGACGATCGTCGACTCTCAAACGTCGACTAGCCTGAACACGCCCTGGGACACGCCCGTGTCCCAGGCCGTGTACACCCGACACTCCCTGGGACACGCCCGTGTCCCAGGCCGTGTCTAACAGCCTCCAACCCAAAATTGTGTACAAACATATTTTGAGATTTTTGGGGTGTTACAATCCTCCCCCCCTTAATAAAATTTCGTCCCGAAATTTGAAGACAATAGGGAGAAAATAACAAAACATTTATATGTTTCTATTACATATACAACGAGTGAACAAGTTACGAAAATAACTCGGGAAACTCGGCTTGCATGGTCTGCTCGCGCTCCCATGTTAGCTCTTCTCGGCCACAATTGTCCCACCGGACTTTGACCATCCCGATCACCTTGTTCCGCAACTGTTTCTCGGCTCGATCCTCAATCCGTATAGGCTTCACCTTTGTCGTTAGCCCATACTCAACCGGCACTCGATCATTGTCAACTATATGAGCTGGATCCTTGACTGCTTTGCGTAACACCGAGATGTGAAACACGTCATGCAATCCACTCAATTCCGATGAAAGAGCTAACCGATAGGCAGCTTCCCCAACTCGCTCCACCACTTCAAACGGACCAAGGTAGCGCGGACTTAGCTTTTTCAACCGCCGAATCTGAGATACGCCTTTGAAGGGCTTAATCTTTAAATAGACCCAGTCACCCACCGCGAACTCCACGTTCCGGTGCTTAGCATTGTAATACTTGGCCTGCCGATCTTGGGCTATTAGGAGCCTCTCTCGAATAGAGCGTATTGTTGAGGTAGCATCCTCGACTTCCTTTTTGCCTAAAAGTTTAGTCTCGCCAGTTTCTGCCCAAGCTAGCGGTGTACGACACTTGCGACCATACAGCGCTTCAAATGGGACCATGCCTATACTCGCTTGATAGCTATTATTATAGGCAAACTCCACCATAACAAGATGTTCTTCCCACTTCTTACCGAAGTCCAGGGCGCACATACAGAGCATATCCTCCATCGTTCTGTTGGTTCGTTCAGTTTGGCCATCCGTTTGCGGAATTAAGGCCGTACTGAATGCTAATTTCGTGCCCAACATCTGATGAACTAATCTCCAATCCTTTGAAGTAAAACGCCCATCTCGGTCACTTACGATGCTCCGGGGAACACCGTGCAGTCGAACTATCTGCTCCACATAGAACTTTGCCAACGTTTCCACTGAATCGTCCCGCTTGTTTAGTATAAAGTGAGCCACCTTTGTCAACCGGTCTACAATCACCCAGATTGAGTCATGGCCACGCTGAGATCTCGGCAATCCGTGCACGAAATCCATAGAAATATCCTCAAACTTCCATTGTGGAACCGGCAATGACTTCAGGAAACCACTCGGCCGTTGACATTCTGCCTTTACCAAAGCACAAGTACGACATTTAGCCACATACGCGGCTATGTTCTTCTTTAAACCAGGCCACCAGAACAGTTTCTTCATGTCTTTGTACATTTTTGTGCTCCCAGGGTGAATTGAGTACTTTGTAAAGTGCGCTTCATACAACAATTCTTCCCGCAATTTACCCGCACTAGGGACGCACAATCGGCCATCTTTTCGTAACAAGCCATCATCCCAGGAGAACTGATCATCAGATCCCTCCTTTGCATAACGTTGGAGACTTTCATCCAACTCCGTTGCCCGCCGAACCCTGTCAGCAAGGTCATATTGAACTTCCAACCAGTTCACGCATGCTTCAGTCGAAGAATCTTTTGCTACACAAGATATCTCCAGAGCTTCCAACTCTTGGACTAACCGCTCATCATGTATCCGTAACCAATTTGCCTGCACCGGAGCCCGACGACTCAAGGCATCAGCGACCACATTTCCCTTTCCGGGAACATAGTGAATGTCGAAGGTATAATCCCCAAGAAATTCCATCCACCTTCTTTGTCGCATATTCAACTCTTTTTGATCGAGCAGATACTTTAAGCTTTTATGATCGGTATAAATATCTACTTTCACGCCATATAGATAATGCCGCCATAATTTTAGCGAAAAGATCACCGCCGCCAACTCCAAATCATGGACGGGGTAATTACGCTCATGCACTTTCAATTGACGTGAACCATAAGCGATCACCTTGCCAAACTACAGGAGAACGCAGCCTAAGCCGCTTCCTGACGCATCGCTGTATATTTCAAATCCATCTGTACCACATGGCGACTTCAACACGGGCGCCGTGGTCAAACGATTCTTCAGCTCATCAAAAGCTCGTGCGCACTCCGGCGTCCAAACGAACTTCTGCTCCTTTCTCGTCAACGTAGTCAGAGGCAAAGCAATCCGGGAGAAGTTCTCCACGCACCTCCTATAGTAGCCTGCCAGTCCAAGGAAACTCCTGACTTCGGCCACTGAAGACAACACTGGCCAATCCCGAATGGCACTTATCTTAGCCGGATCCACCGCTATGCCCTCTCCACTAACCACATGGCCTAGAAAAGCCACCGACGAGAGCCAAAACTCACACTTAGAGTACTTGGCATACAGCTTATTCCTTCGCAAGGTATGCAATACTAATCGCAAATGGTTTGCATGATCTTCCTCCGATTGTGAATATACCAGAATATCATCAATAAACACAATCACAAACAGATCCAGGTATTCGCGGAACGTACGATGCATGAGATCCATGAATACCGAAGGCGCATTACACAAGCCAAACGGCATCACTGTGAACTCATAATGACCATAGCGTATGCCAAACGCTGTCTTGGGAATGTCACCTTCCCTAATCCGCAACTGGTAATACCCGGACTTCAAATCCAACTTCGAATAGACGGTTGAGCCCGCTAGCTGATCGAACAAGTCATCGATCCGAGGAATTGGATACTTGTTTTTCTCCGTCAGCTTGTTTAGTTCGTGATAATCAATACATAGTCGCAAACCACCGTCTTTCTTTTTCACAAAAAGAACAGGCGCGCTCCAAGGTGACATACTTGGGCGTATGTATCCCTGCTCCAACAACTCTTGCAACTGAACTTTCAGTTCGGCCATTTCTTTTGGCGCTACCCGATACGGCGAACGGGCCACGGGTTTTGCACCCGGCACCAGCTCGATAGCGAAGTCAATTTCCCTTTGGGGTGGTAACCCCGGAAGGTCCTTTGGAAACACATCAGCATATTCCGACACAATAGGCACTTCACTCACACTGGCCTTCGGCGCCACCGCCTCTATGAGTGTGAAGAACAACTCCGCACCCTTCCGAACTGCCTTAACAACTTGGAGAGCGGATAACAACATCCCACTCATCCCTTGCATACCAATGAACTTGGTCTCTCATTCGGTATTTTGCCCAAGTGTGACCTCTTTTGAAGTGCAATCAATACAGGCACGCTGCTCTGAAAGCCAGTCCATACTAAAGATTATATCAAACTCTTTGATCGACAATACTAGTGTTTCCACCTTGAACTCCCGACTTCCTATCTTGACCTCAAGACCGCAAGATCGATCCGCGCACATCAAACATCCGTTAGGCAACAACACCTTTACACTGTCTGTCTTGGTCCGGATAGGCACCCCGACACGCAAGACAAAGTCCTCAGACAGAAACGAATGTGAAGCACCTGTGTCAAACAGTGCTCGCGCCGGATACTCTCGTATAAGGACAAACCCTATAACATGACAATTAAAACCAGCACAGCACACCAAAAGTACAAACATTAAAACTTATGCGCACCTGTGACGACATCAGCCTGCTTAATGGCCTCCTGTTGTCCAAGGTTGAAGACCCTGGGCTGCGCGTGCGAGGCAGAAGACTCCACCACAGCCTTCCCCTTCTCCGCATAAGACGCTCCCGTCTTCTTATCACCCTTTGGAGGACCAAATCGGCATTCACGTGCGAAGTGGCCAACCTTCCCGCACGTAAAACAAGCACGAGCTCCATTCCCAGATGTGTCCGTCACAGTCGCAGAAGGAGCTTGTCCAGAAGACTTAGACTTCTTATTCCATTTCCTTCGGTAGCCAAACTTGTCCGGACGCGGCGGCTTAAACTCCGGCTTCACAACCGCCAGGTTTCCCTTTGCTTGCCCCCGTTTCATGTCCGTCTCCAAAGAACGAGCCGTACAGACTAAGGCTTGGAATCCCTGACTCACAGAACTCGAGAGCAAATACCTTAGCTCATCTCGCAGTCCCGCAAAAAACCGACTAGTCTTACGCTCTTCTTCGGCGAAGATCGAGCCCGCATATCTTCCCAACCGGGTGAACTCATGCAGGTAGTCATCCACACTTCGATCTCCCTGTGCTAACCGTTGGAACTCCATTTCCATCGATATCCTTTGCTGCATCGGCAGATGTTGTGCTAAGAACAACCGAGAGAATTCTTCCATTGTAATCTCTGCCAATTGCCTGCCGGCCAAGTGATGCAGTTCAATCTCATCCCACCACAATCGCGCCTCTCCTGTAGGAAAGTGGCTAACATGACTTTCTGTTCCTCCTCAACCCTGATAGCCCTCATAATCCTCTTAATTCTTGCAAGCCAATCCTCTGCTTGGGCCGGTGTACCCGCCCCATGAAACTGCGGAGGGTTAAAGCTCAAGAATTGCTTCCATTGTTGATCTGCTACCCGCGGATCAACTTCGGCTTCTACCGGTTCTTGCCGTACCCCAGCTTGCGCTGGCACCACTGCAGGACGTGCTTGCCCAGTCTGCTGAGCATTCATCACAGCAAGTACCGTTTCCGTGATGAGACGGACTGTTTCAGCGGATGGAGGAGTTGTGGGCACCTCGGCTGGTGCCGCACTCTCAACAGAACGTTGTGGTTCGGACTGACCCGCAACACTTCTGGTCACCTATATGTGTAAAACACACAGGTTAACGACCAATAACACGGCAATCATACAAAGAGAATACACAAGTTCAACAAACAAGTGTATTTGCATTCCTAAGTGGACAATCTTGAGTTCAAATTAAGTGTTATAACGACGGCACTGACACGTGCTCGCCCCCTCTCAAAAGAATTCGTCCGCGAATTCGGAAGAGATCGACCAACAAGCTGATACCAAATTGTAACACCTCTACCCGTCAAGAAGAATATAATAGAGGGTCCGGCCGGGGCCCCACACCATATTCCACAAACAGGCGGAGACGCTACTAAATAATATCATAACCAACGCATCCTAACACAGAGCATTCTAGCGGAAGCTTCACGGTTGAATTATTGAACTCAAGATAAACAATATTGTCCACTAACATAGGAATGTATATATATACATCAAAAGAGTCTGGCCTTAAGGCCTTACAACAGTTTCTCTTAACAAGAGTGTGGTTTACAGACATCGGCACGCAGGCCGGCCACACATGAACAAAAGAAACAAAACAATGCCTTCGAGGGCAGCAACACAGCTTTGGGCTTCAGCCCGCTAAGTCCCGCTCGGACCAGCTCCTCCAGCACCTGTAAGAACCAATCCACCAAACGGTGGCAAAACAGGGCAACGGTCAGCATTCAGCTGACCAATTATAATGACCCTGCCCCTGGCACGGGGCAGCGGAATTCCATCCCTGCATAGCATTCATCCAACATGATATATAGCCATTCAAGCAAGACGTGCACGCCCGCACCGTCACATATCACAAACGTCGGCTCGACGGCCCGACGCTCCGTGCACTCAGGGCACATTCACACCGTTCAGAGGTCCCAGACATAACGACGCACTATGAGCATTCTAGTCTGATCGGCTCACCGGCCGTCGACTCTCGCTATGTGATCCTAACAGGGTCTTAAGCACCCAAGGTTAGACAACCATAACGCGGGTACAGATCCACCTTTCCCGATGCTCACATCGTCAGACTCACGCCTGGACTGACGCGGGTACAGTTTCACCTTGCCCGTTCCACCATTTCCTAGTTGCAGCCTCACGGCTCAACTTTCCACCAGTAGCACTCACGGCCACAAGAGAGTCCAACTCTCATAATTTCCTGGACTTCCTCCAGTACTTTTATCCATCATGCATACAAACAATCATCACGGAGCCTTCTCCGATATGCAACCAAGCATCACCAATCCAGACCATGTCCAGATGGGCTTCACACAGCATGCCTAGATCCGTACTCCAATTCCGGACTCTAACAAGGGGGACTTCACATATCTACCCCAAGGGATGCCACAACCCACCGCACACTCGCGGGGAAGGGTTTTCCCTATGCAATGCAAGAATTAAGGACTTCACATGTCCAAGCAGGAAATCGTTACCCTAGGAGTTCGCTTCGGAGCCATGGAGAGAAATTTGAGACGGATGAAAGCCTTCGCAGCAGCGTTGCCTTCGCAAATCCGAACTCGGCTCGCGATTTGGACCACCGTAGCACCACCGGCAGCCGGACTCCACTTCCTCTTCTTCCTCCTTGCTCTCACCTCTCTCTTACTTTAGAAAGAGAAGATGAAAAAGAAGAATGAGCTTTTCTCCCCCCTTTTCCGGCCTTATCAGCCCAGAAATGATCTCCAGCCACAGGATCTTATTTAAAGAAAATGAAGGGCCAAGATCCATCTGAAAATTCCTTCTTTTTTGGCCGACACGGCCTGTGACACGCCCGTGTCACAGGCCGTGTACCCTTAAGCGGCACACGCGGCAGTCGCACCGACTGAAATATTCGAGAACACGGGCATCGACATGCCCGTGTCGAACCTGACACGCCTGTGTCAGTCATGAGACACGCCCGTGTCAGTCATGAGACACGCCCGTGTCTCCTATTACACGGTACTCACCGATTTCCAAAACCAGTACACGGGTCGGAACACGGCAACTGACACGCCCGTGTCCAGCCACACACGCCCGTATTCCCGGCCGTGTTCAAGGCCGTGTCCGGCTCTGACTTGAATAGGCCAATTTCGAAAATTAATTCGAACACGCCCTGGGACACGCCCGTGTCGAAGGCCGTGTCCCAGGCTCGAAGATCGTCGACTCTCAAACGTCGACTAGCCTGAACACGCCCTGGGACACGCCCGTGTCCCAGGCCGTGTACACCCGACACGCCCTGGGACACGCCCGTGTCCCAGGCCGTGTCTAACAGCCTCCAACCCAAAATTGTGTACAAACATATTTTGAGATTTTTGGGGTGTTACATGCCTGACATGTTCTTCCTCTGTATTTGAGTAGACCAAGATGTCGTCGATGAAAATAATGATGAAGACATCTAGATAGGGATCAAACACTTTGTTAATCAAGCTCACGAATGCTGATGGGGCATTTGTGAGCCTAAATGGCATCACTGTGAACTCATACAAGCCGTACCTTGAGCTGAAAGCCATTTTCTGAATATCATCCTCTTGTATTCTTAATTGATAATACCCCGAGAGAAAATCTAGCTTGGAAAACCAATGCGCTCCCACCAGTTGATCGAACAACTCATCGATCTGAGGTAACGGATAGGTGTTCCATACCATCAGTCGGTTGAGCTCCCGATAGTCTATGCATAATCGCAGGGTTCCATCTTTCTTCTTAACGAATAGAATAGGGGCTCCCCAAGGTGATGACCTAGGGCGAAAAAACCATGATTCTACCAACTCTTGCAGCTGAGCTCTAAACTCGGCGAGTCCTTCGGGTCCATTCAGTAAGGAGTCCTGGAGACAGGCTTGGCACCCGGTACTAACTTGATTTGAAAATCTACTTCTTTGTGGGGGGGGGGGGGAATACTAGCAATTTCTCCGGAAATACTTCGGGTAAATTGCTCACCACCCGCACATCCTTAATATCCAACGCCAACTCCTTCAGCTCGAAATAGATCATGAAAACTTTGTCCCCCTTCATGTGGGCTTTTAAAGCCCTAACTGAAGATAACATCATACGGGGTGCGAAGTTAATACCTTGAAAGATGACCTACGAATCTCCATGTATCAACGAGATCCTCTTTTGCGCGCAGTCAATCTTTGCCTAGTGCTTATCCAGCCATACAAGGTCCAAAATGAGTTCGAACTTTGGCATTCCCAAGACTGTGGCAGGGGTATCGAAGAGCTTTCATGCAAGGAGAACCTCAAACTCGCACTTCGTGGTTGTCATCATCTCCAATCCGTCTGGAAGGTGCACCTTTCGAGCAATACCAGTGAAGTATTGCACTCCATCTATATCTTTGATAAAGTGTTCAGACACAAAAGAGTACGAGGCACCGGTGTCGAATAACGTATAGGCCGGTTTCCCGCCGACCATTACGGTTCCTAAGTGTCAATAATAATTCTCAAGCTAGGTGTCTAGTATATCTTAAGCAACTTGAGGGTATTAATGAAAATAAAATGACTAACTATAATAATTCCTGCAATCACCTCCATAGGGTTCCGCTCTTGAGTCATGTCCAACGCATACATCTGATCCCGAGCGGGCCGGGGTTTCCTCCTCGTTGTCCTCGTCCTTGACCACGCATGTGCCCCCGCGCTCGAGGAGCTGCTGGATGGAAAGAGAGAGGCGCATTTCCAAATAGTTGTGGGCAGTAGCATCGAATGTGGCCCGATTGGTTGTATTCGAAGCACACTAGCTCCTGTCGCCCACCGGGTTGCTGAAATTGTTGAGGTGGAGGCAATGCTGGCGGTTGCGGAACCGGGCGTTCCATTCTAAAATTCTGGGGGAAACGTCCGCCACCTCTTCGATATTCTCTTCTTCCTCTATTATAAAATTTCCTTCTATTGCTGGGGCCGTCTTCCATCACGCCTTCTGCTGGCCTCTTACCACTTACCAAGTGGTCCACTTCTAACCTCTTCGCCATGTCAATAATCTCAGCTAGACTAGAGTCCGCTATAAACAAAAGGGCTTGCCTCAGGTGGTCTCACAAGCCTTTGTAGAATCGTTTTGTGTATCCTCTATCATCCAACTCATAAGAGTCAGCAAATCTAGCCAAGTGCTGAAACTCTCGTTGGTATTCTGTCAGCGACTTGGACCCTTGCTTCAGTTGCAAAAACCTCTCTTCAAGATTATCCCGAGCGGCCGAGGGGATGAAATGCTCTAAAAAGGATTCAGAGAATTCGCTCCAACTGATATCCGTGTACACCGGTCCTTGAAAAGTGGAGCCCAAGAGGGACTTCAACCACTTTTTGGCGTGCAGCTCTAAGAGTGTCACTACAAGGGTCACCGCCATGTTGTTTGGGCACCTTATTCCTGCCAACAGTTCTTGTATAGTGTCGAGCCATTCTTCTGTGCGCACTGCAGACTCCGTCCCAAGGTAAGAAGGAGGGGAGAGAGCTCGGAAAGTGCTTAACCAAGTGGATCCCGGGCCCTGCTGTTGTATAGGGGCTTGTTGGGATTGGGACCTGAAGGAGTCCAGGATAGTTATGATTGTTGGAATTGTGTAGGTACAGACGAGGCGGGGGTGCCCCTTATTGGATCAACATGTACTGGGATCTACACGTAAGGTACAAACTTAAGGTTAGGTCGGCTAATCTAAGGTCAAAGATGGACAAACTTAGTGTGAATTACATATGGGCACACCACTACTTCTCCAGCAGGTGTTCTGCACCTGAAATTCATGGGTAAGTGTAATGTTGGGTTTGGACTCAGAAGAGATTTTGTAATAATCCGACGTTAAGTTGTAGGCGATTCATAACATGTCTAATTGTGATGATTCAACACATGATGAAATTACATGATAGACCCCACGTAAACAAATGGTGAAATGGTATGTGGTTAAACGAAACGACTTGGTGGGGGTTAATGAAAGAAGGGTAATTATTCATTTAATAACAAGATTTACTAGAGCTTGGGTAATTGAATCGGTGTTGGTTGTATGAATATGTGAGGCGTTAAATAGATGGTTAACTCATGTGTGCACAAATAATTGATTTTGGTGAAGGAGTTATAAGAGGTGATGTTAAAGTTATGTGACCATAGCATTTGACGTAATCATGGTCTTGAGGCTTGTCATATAAGGGAGTCTAAGATGGTCCACTATATGAGGTGGTTCGCTACCTGTGTTTGTGGTAAACCCTGATGGTGCCTTGGGCACCGGATTGTGAAAGGGGTGAGTGTGGATATTCGATCGCACTGGTTGGTAAAGTTAGGAGAATCATAAATGGACGGTTGGGCTTGGTCCTCGGTGTTCATGTCCCGAGGCTCCTTCCGTGCCCAGGGGTCGGTTGGGCTTGGTCCTCGTGCTCATTTCTGAGGCTCCTTCCGTACAATGTTGTGGTTGTTATGCATGTGGTGTGAGTCAACACGCGGTGTCGTAATCTCGGGTTAAGGATAGTGTGGCAGGTCTACGGGCTCGCCAATCGTCACTCCGATGGGAGTTGAAAGGTAGACCTTGGGCGGTTGGGCTTGGTCCTCGGTGTTTAAGTCCCGAGGCTCCTTCCGTTCCAAGTGAATGGTTGGGCTTGGTCCTCGTTCTCATTTCCGAGGCTCCTTCCGTATCACACCTTAGGACAGTTCGGGGATAGGATCTCGGTGCACATCCACCCGAGATACCCGCTGAGCGGTAGTACGCATGTGAGCTCCGCTGTTGTGTTCTTAGCGTTGAGGATTATGAAGGCCTAGTCTAGGTAGTGTGTAGAAAGACCTTGTAGTGGAGATGCCTGCTCCACTGTCACCGTCTGGCGACGACGGATGATGCCCGAGAGGTTAGCTAACTGCTCGAAAAGTGAGAACTGCGAGTCTGTGTCGACATAGTGATTGCATGTGCGTGATCATGGGTGAGTCATTGCATTGCATACATGTCATTACACTTCATTGCATACACAAAGATCCTCATCGTATAAGTTTGTATGGGCACTCCTATACGATGAGTTACTTACTGCTGAACGATCCTCAACTTATATGCTTGTATGGGCATTCATATAAATTGAGTTACTTACTATTATAACATTATACTCTCATGTTGCTGTAGATGATAGAATTGCTAGAATAAGTTGTTGCTCATTTTTTACACTGCTTTATATACATAGTGATATACCATCTGCATGTACCTATGTTTCATATATATTGTACCCTATACCTTTCTCCGCCCGGTGTCGAGGAGTTGCCGGGGGAGAGGATGTGAAGCCACTTAGTCTTTATGACTAACGGTTGCTACGTCTTCCTTTTTCGGAGGAAACACCGCAGGTGGAGCAGCTGGTTATGCAGCCGGACAGTCATGCCAGGATGACAGGGCCTGAGGGGATGGTACTGTCGCTACCGTCGGTTATTGATGTGAGTGTGAGTGGTTTTTACTATACCCTTTTTGGGAAAACTATTTACGTACTCTGATATTAGAAGCTTGTTGTAGCTTCTCCACTTTTGTTATATTTATGGACTATATGCTTAGTGTGGATTTGACTTCTGTTGTGTTATATTTTGGTCTGGATGGCAATGAATGATATTGGTTGTAGCCATAAAAATAGGCATCTTGTGGTATAGGCTTGCCCGAGTATTAGTGTTACCGCAAGGCGGCTGTTCTAGGCATAAGTCCCCTTCGTGCCGTGTTTTGTGTTTCGGGAGGGGGGTCTTACAAGCATATAGCAGTTGGTCCGGCCGGGGCCCGACGCCATATACCACGGACAGACCAATGGGTAACTCAATGAAACCATTCAACCAATACACATGTCCTACACAGAGCATCTAGCAGAAGCAATTTATTAAGTTGCAACAATAAGAACCCAGCCAACAAGCATGAATGTCCACTAACAAACCAAACAGGAATGAAATACAAAGTACCAAAGAGTGCTGGCCTTATGGCCTTACAACAGTTCACTTAAATAAATTGTGTTTTACAAACTTCGGCTCGCAGGCCGGCCACACATGATTTAAATAAGTAACCAAACGAGGCCTTCGAGGGCCGGCTCAGCAACTTGGGCTTTGGCCCGCTATTTGTCGCTCGGCTCCGCAGCACCTACAAGCACAAATCACCGCAATGGTGGAAAACAAGAATAACGGTCAGCTAAAGCTGACCAAATTATAACGATTCCGCCCCCAAACTCGGGGCGGCAAAGCTTAGCATATAGCGGTAGGTCCGGCCCATTTATACCATTTGTAAGACCCCCCCCCCTCACGGAACACAAAACATGGCACAAGAGGAGGATTATGCCCAGAACAGCCGCCTTGCGGTAGCACTAACACTCGGGCTAGCCTGTACTACTAGACGCCTATTCTTCCCGCTACAACCAATATCATTCATTGCTAATCCAACCAAAATATAAAACAACAGAAGTCAAATCCACACAAAGCATATAGTCCATAAATATAACAAAAGTGGAGAATCTACAACAAGATTCTAATATCAGAGTACGTAAATAGTTTTCCCAAAAAGGGTACAGCAAAAACCTCTCACACTAACATTAGTAACCGACGGTAGCGATGGTACCGTCCCCTCAGGCCATGTCGTCTTGGCCTGGCTGTCCGGCTACATAACCTGCTGCTCCACCTGCGGGGTTTCCTCCTACAAAGGAAGACGTAGCAACCGTTAGACATAAAGAATAAGTGGCTTCATATTCGCTCCCAAAGCCTTCATATCTTCATCCTACACCCATGATAAGGGTATTCTACACCTTCTTCCGTATTGGGCTTCATGGGGCGCAATCCCGATGCTTGCTTGATAGTTGTTGTTGTATGAGAATTCTACCAAGGGTAAGAGCCTTTCCCACGGCTCTCCTCTATCCAAAACACACAACCTCAATAAATCTTCCAATGTCCTGATGGTCCTTTCAGATTGCCCATCGGTCTGAGTGTGAAACGTTGTGCTGAAGGTAAGGCGCGAAGCCAAATATGCCTGCACAGCCTTCCATTCCCTACCGAATAGCATATTTGGTATCTAACTACCTGTTCCGGTCTTGCTTATTGGAATTCGTGGGCGAATTATTTTAAGGGGTGGTGAGCACATGTATGCGCGTCATCATTATAACATAAAAATAACCCATGAATGTCCACTTAGGAATAAAAATACACTTGTTTTTAAGGAACCTGAGTGTTCTAATGATTGCTTTTAGCAATTTGTATGTCACCTAATCGGTAGTTATTCTATATAGGGGGACTACGAGTGGTGCGGGGCAGTCATAAGGTCAGCACTCCACGGAGAGTAGAGCACTTAACAGCATGCCTGAGACCCTTCTTTCTGTTGAAACTATAAGAAGGATAGTTGAAGTGGTGTTCGCTGTGATTAAATCACAACTTGGATGGCAAGTGCATCCCCTATCCCTGGGGTGACTTCAACACTGAGTTATGTGATGGAACAACTGGCATGTATAAGACCTTTGGATCAGTAGTTGAACATGCTTTTAGTGCAGGGTATGCACTCAGTTGAGGAGTATTTGCAGGCGTTTCTTATCATAAGGCGCTACCCAGGGTTTGATTTAGAGAACGAGCAGACTATATCTAATAGATTCTACAACTGTCTCCGCGATGAATTACGACTGCTACTCGTAGGACCAAAGCTACTTGGGTTCTGAGCCTTAGTGGAGTCAGCTAGAGCTTTGGAAACAGATCTGGCCAGAATCAACCAGACGTCAGTGTACTACTTCCCAAACTCTACAGGTCCTGTAAAGTCTGTACACCAAAAGAGGAGTAAAGTGAGGCCTGACGTATCTGCTAGTAAAATTCCATATTACTGTTATAAATGTGGAAGGTTTGGTCACTTTGCCCGAGATTGTCGTAAAGACGATCTGGGGACAGAGAAAGTTATGAAGGGAGTCCAAGAGAAGAAAGACTCCAGTGTTGAGAAGACAGAGTTCAAGGAGCTACCCACCTCGAAGTTCGGTTTCCGTTGATGGTGTAAGATGGAAAGGAGGTCGGGTAAAGTTCCTTATTTTTGTGCGTCTGGAACAACTATTTGCCGAGACCCGGACACATGCTTTTGCTATATAAAGCTGGGACACTTTGCCCGAGAGTGTCGGAGTGGACGCCTGAAGTCCGAAATGAAGCCTAGAGCAACCTACGAGGAGAAGGGCAAGGGGTTGGAGGCAACTTCATCTCAGTATGCTCCATCCCAACCTAGAGTGTATAGCTTTCGCAATCAAGAGGTCATGGAACATACTGAATTGGTGACAGGTATTGTTTAATTTTTGGTGTGTTAGCTTTAGATACTTGTTGCCTTACACATGTTAGCCTATGGTTGGTTGTGATAGGATTTGTATTGATTTTCTGAGTGTCCGGTGAAAGCACAATTCGTCATGGGAACTTCCCATTCCTTTTTGTCCAAAGGATGTGTATTGCGCATTGGAGTTCCTTATTCCATGGTAAGAGACAAATCGAAAGTACTGCTACCTAACGGGTGCTCTATATACACGAATAGAGTCTGTTGTATGAAATCACAGATAGGGAGTCAGGAGTTCGACATGCAAGCGTTTCTATTGCTGTCTGTAGAATTTGACGTAATCTTTGGTATGGACTGGCTCTTAGAGAAGCGTGCGTACATCAATTTCAAACGTAAGGTTGTCAGATTGGTTCTAGCTATAGGTTGTGTGATATCGGAACTGAAATACTACTTCAAGAGCTGGTGGAACAGGGTTTTGTGCATCCAAGTTTATTGCCTTGGAGCACACCGGTCCTCTTGTTAAAAAGAGGATGGAAGCTTACAACTCTGTAATAATTACTAGAAGTTGAGTAAGTTATCGAAAAAGAATAAGTATCCAACCCCAAGAAGTGATGATCTATTCGATCAACTCATTGGGTCAACTATGTACTCAAGTTGGACCTGAAATCAGGATACTATTTATTTTCGATAAGGGAAAGTGACATTCCCTAAACAACGTACAACACACGATATAGGCAGTATGAGTTCATTGTCATGTCGCTTGTGTTGACAAATGCGTCATCCGTGTTTATGGATTTGAGATATAAGGCGTTCACAGAGTACCTAAACCAGTTTGTGATGACCTTTATCGACGACATACTGGTATACTTTTAGTATGAGGGTGATCATTCCAAGCATCTGGAATCGTTATTCGAGACGTTGAGGAGAAATTTGCTATATGCCAAGTTCTCCAAGTGAGAGCTTTGGTTACCCTCAGTAGCGTTTCTTGGTCACGTCTTGAGTAGAGAAAGTATCGTGGTGGACCCGTCAAAGATATTTACGATATGTGAGTTGCTTGTGTTATCTGCGTTGGCGAATAGTCTGAAGTTTATAGGACTGCCGGCTAGTACAGACGCTTCATAAAAAATCTCAAGTATTTAACATTGCCCCTCACGACTTTGACGAAGATAGATCAAAAGTTTGTGTGGTCGCTGGAGTGCGCGCAAGCTTTTGAAGAGCTAAAAAGTCGGTTGACCTCGACAACTATTCCATGTTCACCGAGTAGGACCGAAGGATTTGAGATTTACAGTGATGCTTAAGGCAGTGGCTTGTGCTGTGTTCTGCTAAAGCATGGGAGTGAAATAACATATAGCTCACCTTAGCTGGAAGTACGCGAGAGAATTTATCCGATCCATGACTTGGAGTCAGCGGCCGTGATATTCACCCTAAAGCTGTAAATACACTACCTATTTGGTGTGAAGCTCGACATCTAAATCGATCACAAGAGCCTGAGGTACTTATTAGATCATAAGGGCTAAAACTTGTGGCAGCGGAGGTGGATGGATTTCCTAGGGGACTATGCCTTCGACATATATTTTGGCACGAGATTTGGAGGCATTGGAG
Organism: Platanthera zijinensis; assembly: GCA_039513925.1. Lineage (NCBI taxonomy): Eukaryota > Viridiplantae > Streptophyta > Magnoliopsida > Asparagales > Orchidaceae > Platanthera > Platanthera zijinensis. The sequence goes on along the minus strand of CM077081.1, from coordinate 212,696,349 downwards.
ATCACTTGCGTGGACAAGCAGATCATGGATGATGCTTTTGATAGGTCATATTCAAAATATGTTGTTGAAGACGGACAGTTGTGGAAGGATAGTCGTCTATGCATCCCAAGTGTGGAGAGTATTCAGCAAGAATTGATTTTCGAGGCTCATTATACCAAGTATTCAATTCACCCTGGGAGCACAAAATGTTTAGAGGTTTGTAGAAGTTATTTTGGTAGCCAAGACTGAAAAAGGATGATCCGTTGGAAAAGTTAGCCAGACTCTACATGGATAACATTGTTCGGTTGTACAGTGCACCCCGCAGTATTGTAAGTGACTGAGATGAACGCTTCACGTCTAATGTCTGGAGGCTGGTGCATAAATTTTTTGGAACTAAGCTGATCTTCAGCACAGCCTTTCATTCGCAGACGGATGGTCAGACCAAAAAGATCAACAGGACAATGGATGACATGCTCTGCATGTGCATCTTGGATTCGGAAAATAGTGGGAAGATCACCTGTTCATGGTAGGGTTTGCATACAATAATAGTTATCAAGCGAGTATTGGAATGGCGCCTTTCGATTCCCTATATGGGAGAAGGTGTCGCACGCCGTTGTCTTGGTTGGAGACAGGCGATACAAAGTTATACAAACGTCACGCAGTGGAAGACGCCATTTCAATAGTACGCACGATTCAGGAACGGTTAAAGATTGCTCAGGAGAGGCAAGCAAAATACTATAATGCCAAGCATAGGAATGTGGAGTTCAGTGTTTGCGAATGAGTGTATTTGAAAATAAAGCCGTACAATGGTGCCTCGCGAGTTTGACGCCTGATGAGGCTGAGTCAGAGGTAATTATGGTTGTTTGAGTTCCTAGAGCAGAGTGGTGAAGCAGTGTACCGGTTGAAGTTGATGGTGTAAGTGAGTGGGCTACACGATGTATTCCACGTATCGGTTTTGCGGAAGGTGGCACAAGAGCCTTCACAGGTCATTATGCTTGATCAAGTGCCGATTGTTAATGGGTTGATGTCAAAGGTCAAGCCAATTTGCATGGAGGACTTTGAAGTCAAACAGCTCCGCAACAAGGAAATCTGAATGGTTAAGGTCCGTCGGGATAACTGTGGACGTGAGGAGCTTTCTTGGGAATGAGAGCGGATTATGTTGGAAGAATACCCCGAATTATTCCACTTAGGTAATATTTAAATTATTTTGTGTACCTTTACATAATTTCGTGGGCGAAATTCTTTAAGGGGGGAGATTTGTAACGCCCCGAAACTCAAAAGTGAGAAGGACGGTGTTTTAACCAAGTTTTGATCTTGGTAGGGTGAACACGGCCTATGACACAGGCGTGTAACATGGCCATGTTGTGCTCGGGTCGTTGAGTTGAGGTCGACGAGCGTTGAGTGCTCGAATATGGCTTGGGACATGGGCGTGTCCCAGGGCGTGTCAGGCACACGACATGGGATACGAGCATGTCACATGGCCGTGTCCTTCTCGGGAAAGTTTGGTCCTTGGGCGACTGATGGACACGGCCTGGAACACGAGTGTGCACTTGTTGACATAAGCGTGTCAAGTCTGCCACGGGCGTGTCACCACCCGTGTCCACTATGGGACATGACGGTTGGCGTGGCGGTTATTTGCGACACAGCCAATGGTCACGGGCGTGTCGAGGACCCGACACGGGAGTGTCAGGTTGGGACACAGGCGTGTCCCAACCCGTGTTCTTTTCTGTGCTCGATAATCGTGGCTGGATCGAGGCACACGGCCTAGGACACGACCATGTGCAAAGCCGTGTTCGGCCTATTTAAGTGACATTTTGGGTGGATCCGAGCCATTCGTTTTCTTTAAACAAGATCTGATGGCTTAGGATTAATCCTGCTTCCTTAAGGCCGGGAGTGTGGGTTAAACTCCTCATATTCTTTTGGCCTTTCTTGAAAGTCCACCTAGTGCACTCAAGCTTCACCTATGGGGGGGGGGGGGAATAGGTGTCTTGTAGCGTTTTTGCGGAATTAAAAACTGTACCTGCACAAATAAATCAAACAACACAGCACAAAAAAGACTCAAGCAATTTATAGTGGTTCCCCGATTTGGGTACGTCCACTTTCCCCCTTCGACCTATCTCCCAACCAGGGATGACTCAGTCACTTCACCAACAGGATTTAAATCCAATCCTTGCACTAACGGAAGGAACCCTTCCTCACGTAGGAGTCACCACTCCCACACCACGGGTTGCACCCAACCCTTACAACTAGGAACCAATCGTTCCTTTACAATGAAATTGAAAATAGAATGTATTAGAAATACAAACAACTTATGGAGACTAAGGTGTCCCTCTTCGTTCGACGACGTGTTCTTGAAGTCAACGAAGAGTCCACAACCCTAGATCTCTCTTGGAGAGAATCTCCCCGAAACCGGCGGCGGCAAAGGGCGGCGGCTTGGCTCTCGGGATTAGCGGCGGCAACGGAGTGCTGCTGTGATGCAATGGAGATTCAACCTTCGTAGCAAAGGTAGCAAGGTCTTCCAACGGTCACACTAGGATCGATCGTCTCGATCGATTCAGAAGGGGATGGTTTTCCAGATCTACAAATCAAGAGACAAAAGATCTCTTGTTAGACGCGTGAGAAGCTTTGCTAGGCTGAGCTTCTGTCGCCGGAGATCTGGAAGAAACATTGATCAGCAACGACGACTAACTGTACGAGCGGCGATGACGGCGACGGAGCAAGATCGCGATTTAGGTCACGTCGGCGGCCTTTCTTTTTGAAATTGTGTATTCGTATGTCTTCCGCTCAACCATACGGAGGTATATATACATTAGGTCATTCCACAGGACCGTTGTGGGCCCCACCAAAAGGAAACCCTAAGTCCGGTTCGAAATAGTTCAGTTAACTTGGACCGGTCCAGAGAATAGGCGAAAATTGCCTAAGTCAAATTCGGCGAGAATCGTAGGTGATTCTCGCCGAATCGGCGAGAATCAACTACAATTCTCGCCGAATTCTACTTAACAGAATTCAATCTCTACTGATAACACAAGCCGGTGAGAATCGGCGAGAATCATAATTGATTCTCGCCGAATCGTCGAGAATGCAGAGTCATTCTCGACGAATCGACTAGAATAACTTCGTGATTCTCGACGATTCTTCCTTAGAAGAAATCAAGGCGGCTTCGAGACAACCGGCAGCAATCGGCAAGAATCAGTCCGTGATTCTCGACGATTTGGCAAGAATCACTAGTGATTCTCGTCGAATTGGCGAGAATCACTTAGTGATTCTCGTCAATTTGTAATTAGATGATTTTCGTCTTTCTTCCCGTGAGCTGGTCTTTGGCCCATCCTTGCTCCTTGTCTGCTCTTGATCTTACATAACCCTGTGTTTGAAAATAAGTACACTCCAATAGAGAGAGTACACGTAAGCCAACACACTGATCTGCTCAACGAGGGATTACGTTGCACATACCCGTGTATATTGACCTACTGCACCCTGACATTTTGTCAATTCACCTTAGCTTGTTCAGGGGCTTCTTCAAATCAGGTACATTGTGGATACAATACCCAACAATCTCCCCCTATTTGAAGAAGCCTAAACCCATTATCTTTAGAGCATTTGGAGCATACACCTTAGCACCTTAGCCGAGAGGGTAATCTCCCCCTTTTCGGCTTCTGCAAATCTGGGTCTGGTGTATTTGACACCATGCTCCCCCTCAGTTCTTGCACCTGTGCTTACCCTTGAGTTCCTGGCAGAGGCGCCCCTTAGATGCACGAGCCTGGAGCTTCTGTAGTCTTCATTCCTCATTGTTTAGCATCCCCAATTCAGTTTTGAAAAGACTGAACTTGGCCTCGTCTAAGGGCTTTGTGAAAATATCTGCAATCTGCTTGTCCGTGGGGACATAGCAGAGAGAGATGTCCTTGTTCTCTACATGCTCCCGAATGAAGTGGTAGCGCACTTCAATATGCTTCGTTCTGCTGTGCGATACCGGATTGTTGGCAATGGCAATTGCACTGGAGGAGTCGCAGTACATTGGTACTTCCTTGAACTGAAGGTCATAATCAGCTAACTAGTTTCTGATCCAAAGGAGTTGTGCGCAACAGCTGCCAGTTGAGATGTACTCAGACTCAACTGTGGAAGTTGCTACACAATTCTGCTTCTTGCTGTTCCATGAGATAAGCCTTCTTCCGAGGAATTGACACGTCCCGGAAGTGCTTTTCCTGTCATCCCTACTCCCTGCAAAATCAGCATCTGAAAAACCTATTAGCTCGACATCATTATTTCTCGGGTACCACAAGCCAAGAATAGGGATACCTTTAAGGTATCTAAGAATTCGCTTTGCAGCGACATAATGAGATTCCTTAGTGTTCACCTGATATCTGGCACAAACACATGTGGAGAACATGATATCCGGTCTACTTACAGTAAGGTAGAGCAGGGATCCAATGATGCTTCTGTATTTGGTTTCATCAAAAGGTTTCCCTTTCTCATCCTTATCCAGAGACATGGTGGATCCCATTGGAGTCCTCATAGAGGTTACATTCTCCATTCCGAATTTCTTGAGGAGTTCATTGGGGAACTTTGTCTGAGAAATGAAAATTCCTTCCTCAGACTGTTTCACTTGAAGTCCCAAGAAATACTTCAGCTCTCCCATACTGCTCATTTCAAACTTTCCTTGCATAAGTTTAGAAAACTTTTTGCAAAGATTGTTGTCCGTTGAGCCGAATATAATGTCATCGACATAGATTTGCACCAGCAAGATCTTGCCTTTGACATCCCTGAGAAACAATGTCTTGTCTATTTTTCCTCTAGAGAACATGTTCTCAAGAAGAAAACTAGACAAGGTCTCATACCAAGCTCGAGGAGCTTGTTTTAAGCCATATAGAGCTTTATTAAGAAAGTAGACATGATTAGGATAAGTAGGATTGACAAAACCTAGAGGTTGAGCGACGTATACTTCCTCTTTCAAGTCTCCATTCAAGAATGCCGATTTCACGTCCATCTGATAGACTGTGAATCCTTTGTGAGAGGCATAGGCTAGGAACAGACAGATTGACTCGAGCCGTGTAACTGGCGCAAACGTCTGGTCGAAGTCAATCCCGTCCTCCTGTCTGTATCCTTGAGCCACCAGTCTGGCCTTATTCTTGATGATGACCCCGTGTTCATCCAGCTTGTTTCTGAAGATCCACTTGGTGCCAATCACGTTTTGCGTCTTAGGTATGGGAACCAGCATCCAGACTTTGCATCTTTCAAATTGATGCAGCTCATCTTGCATGGCCAATATCCATGACGCATCTTTGTTCGCTTCGTCGAACTTCTTTGGCTCAACCTGCGACAGGAAGCTAAAATACAGAATCTCGTTAAGAGTACCTCGGCGAGTTCTGACACCGTTTCGAGGATCTCCAATGATTTGATTTCTGGGATGATCCCTCACGTGTCGGAGCTCTAGAAGTCTTGCATCAGGAGCTCTAGAAATTTCTTGGGCTCCTTCCTCTTCAGGGAGGACTGCTCCATCCTGATCGTCATCCTCTCCGATCGGCGTTGATGTGGAGACCTTGACATATTTTGGAGTTGCATCTTTCTCGGGCTCATCCAGGTGTAGCTTTTCGAGTCTGGCACCTGCATCTTCAAGAAGATGACTAGAAGACTTGCAATTAAGCAAACTTCCTTTATCAAATAAAACATTTATTGATTCCTCTACCACTAGGGTTTTCTTGTTGAAAACTCTATAAGCCCGGCTATGGATACTATAGCCCATGAATATGCCTTCGAAGCATTTTTCACCAAACTTAGTACGCGGGTACTTCCCATTGTTCAGTACATAACATCTGCAACCAAAGATCCTCAAATAGGACATGGTTGGTTTCCTTCCTTTCAGTAGCTCGTAGGGCGTCTTACAATGAGTTTTGTTGATCAACGCCCGGTTTTGAACATGACAAGCCGTATTGACAGCCTCGGCCCAGAAGTATTCTGGGAGTGAAGCTTCATTCAACATTGTCGTGCAGGCTTCAATGAGTGTTCTATTTCTCCTCTCCGCAACTCCATTTTGTTGAGGAGTGCGCGGGGAGGAAAACTCATGAACGATACCAAGTTCTTCACAGAACTCTGTCATAGCACCAGACTCAAACTCTGTTCCATGGTCACTTCTGATTTTTACCACTGAGCAGTTAAGTTCGTTCTGAATCTGCTCGACAAAGCTGGTGAAGATGTCAAACGTATCAGACTTGCGTTTTAAAAAGAACACCCAAGTAAACTGAGAGTGATCATCTACAATCACTAGCGTATAAGACTTCCCTCCTAAGCTATGAACTTGCATTGGACCAAACAAGTCCATGTGCAGAAGATAAAGACATCTGGAGGAGTCTTTGTCTGAGATGCCCTTAAAGGTAGCCCGAGTCTGTTTGCCCATCTGGCATGCAGGACATGGACTATCTTTGATGCACTTAATAATGGGAGCATCCCTTACTAAATCTTTGGAAAGCAGCATATTAATTGTCTTGTAATTAATATGTGCCAATTTCTTATGCCATTGTTCATAAAGATATGCATTGCCTTTTGCTACTAGGCATACGGGGGTAGAAGAATCTAGACTGAGAAAGTATAAACAGAAAATATTTCTGCTCCTAATGCAGGTTAATACCGTCTCCGAAGAGGCACAAGATATTATCAGGCATTTATCCTTACAAAACTTAACGTCATACCCTTTATCACATAACTAGCTTACACTGATCAGGTTATGATTTAACCCTTCAACATAAGCTAAGTCAGTGATAGAGAGTATACCGTTGGAAATCATACCGTAACCTCTGGTGACTCCCCGATCAGATCCCCCAAAGATGACTTTGGGTCCATTCTCGACTGGAGAGTACTCCCACAGCAGGCTTCTTGTCCCAGTCATATGACGGGAGCATCCACTGTCCAAATACCATATGGGAGTTTTGGTGGCTTTTGGACATTCCTGCAAAACAGAATTAATTTGCCTTAGGAACCCAATCGAACTTGGGTCCTAGATTCCTCGTTAGCATGCTCCCCCTCGAATGGTTAGCCCTACGAGTGGTCTGCCTCGCATTGCCAACATGAGGAGTCTCGTTATTCCTCGGATTAAACCAAAAATCCATGGCAAAGTGACCAACTTTGCCACAGCACCAGCAGTCAAATCTGTTATACTTTCTCTTAGGCACCTGCTTCACTCTTGGTACGGAAGGTTCAGCAGGGGCCTCGGACCTGGAGGTGGAGGCATAATGATGACAACATTCGTATGATTTCTTCACCTCCTGGTCTCTCAATGTAACAGGCTTGGCCTTGGGTGCCTGCTTCCTATTATGGCTGCTAGAGAAGTGGCCATAATCCTTCATCTGAACTTCCTCATAAGGTGCCTTGAAGACACTCTCGCCAAAATTGCGGGGGAAGGTCCAACCATCATATCGGCTCTTTGGCTTTGCTACCGAGGGCCTGAAGTGATGGCCATATGTTGGCTCAAAGTCATGTAGGTTACATGGAAAGCTGGGCTTTCTGAACGCAACAGGACTGAGTGGGGCCTTTCCCTTTTCAGCACCAGAGGCCTTCTTAGCAGCCTTATTCTTCCTCTGGTTCCTGTTTCTCCTGGATGAGGAACCAGGTACCCCTACGTGCCCCAAACCAGCTCCTTTGGCCTGAGCAGTGAAGGTATCAACCAGTGGAAGAACTGTCTTTGGCATAGAGAAGCTCTTAATGATCTTCTTTTCTGCTGCAAGTTGTTCTTCCAACCTGTCAATTTCCTCCTACTTAAGATCGAGGAGCTTAAGAGACTCTGAATGCTTAGAAGTCAGGTCCAAGTGCTCCTGTCGGAGGGAGATCAAACTTGTGATCTCTTCCCTCAGGGATACACTCTCACCTTTAAGGAATTTAACTTCCTTTTTCTCAGCCATCAGTCTCTTTCGACACTCCTCAAAAGTTTTGAGCAGAAGCTCATACTTATCGAGGAGCTCAGCTTTACGGGCCGAAAGGCTATCCTCAGGGTCATCATCCTGAGACTCAGGATCAGAGTCAGAGTCGGAGAGAGGGTGTGAGCTTTTACCTTCCCAGCGAATGGGGGGCATTCTCCTTATGAGTCAGAGCGACCCACCAGCCCGAAGTAGGCTTCCTCATCATCACTGGAGTCTGAGGAATCAGACTCACTCAGTGTCTTCGACTTTTTGGCGATGTAGCTCCTCTCCTTCTTCTTATCTCTAGAGGTCTTATGCTCTTCTCCCTTCCCCTTCTCTCTCTTGCCTTGATGGCAGTCGGCCACGACGTGTCCTGGCTTATTGCATCCAAAACAGATGATGTCAGCATTACGATGTTTGTTCGGTTTTGATTCATAACTGTCAGAAGAATAATTATTCTTCTGAAATCTGGAGGAGGAACCGTCTCTCTTTCTTTGATTCCTCATCTTGAGGAACTTCTTGAATTCTCGGGTGATGAGGGAGAAATCTTCTTCAGACAACTCTGAGCCGGAGGATCCTGGCTCGGAGTCTTCCTCCTCATCCTTTTCCCGGCATGGGATAAATCCGCACCCTTGCCCTTCCTGGAGTGAATGGCTTTTAGGGCCACAGTCTTTTCCTTGGCTGCAGCCTTCTCTGCCTCTTCTTCAACTTTCCTCGTGTTCAACTGGAGCTCATAGGACATGAGCTTCCCAAAGGGTATCTGGGGATCAGTTTCAGTTAATCTGCCAAACTCTCGGATGGCGCAAATCTTCGTGTCCCATTCCTTAGTAAGGGACCTAAGGAATTTATCATTAAGTTCACCATTAGTGAACACTCTTCCGTATCCCCTGAGAGCATTGACGATCTTGAGGAAGTTTTCGAAGGTAACTCCGATCACTTCCTTGGGCCCCTTCCTGAAGGCCTCATATTTCTGATTCAGGAGGGATCTCCGATCATCCCTCAATTCATCTGTGCCCTCCATCAGGATAATCATGCTGTGCCAGATATCCTTAGCCGTCCTGTAGTTGCAGAAGTTCTGCATCATGGAGTCATCGACTGCACTGATCAGTATGTTCTATGCCTTCTTGTCAAGTCCGACCAGCACCATCTCGTCCTTGTCCATTTCAGAAAGCGTCTTTGGCACCATTTTGGGAGGATCAATGGTGGAGGCCTTAGTGGGAATATAAGGTCCCTCCTCCACGACCATGAAGAGTTGAGGGTCGACTGCTTCCATGTAGAATCTGATTCTTTCCTTCCAGATAGGAAAGTCCAGTCGGGTGCACACTGGGATTTTGCCGGAGTACTTGAGTCCGTCCATGGTAGATATCTGTCTTCTTCTTGACACTGGTGGCAGGATTCTACTCAAGGTGTGATCCTTTTTGATGAGTAACCTCCCTCTGATACCACTTGAAATTCCACCTAGTGCCAACAAGCTTCACCTATGGGGTGGGGATAGGTGTCTTGTAGCGTTTTTGCGGAATTAAAAACTGTACCTGCACAAATAAATCAAACAACACAGCATAGAAAAGACTCAAGCAATTTATTGTGGTTCCCCGATTTGGGTACGTACACTTCCCCCTTCGACCTATCTCCCAACCAGGGATGACTCGGTCACTTCACCAACAGGATTGAAATCCAATCCTTGCTCTAACGGAAGGAACCCTTCAACACGTAGGAGTCACCACTCCCACACCACGGGTTGCACCTAACCCTTATAACTAGGAACCAATCGTTCCTTTACAATGAAATTGAAAATAAAATGTATTAGAAATACAAACAACTTATGGAGACTAAGGTGTCCCTCTTCGTTCGACGACGTGTTCTTGAAGTCAACGAAGAGTCCACAACCCTAGATCTCTCTTGGAGAGAATCTCCCCGAAACCGGCGGTGGCAAAGGGCGGCAGCTTGGCTCTCGGGATTAGCGGCGACAACGGAGTGCTGCGGCGATGCAATGGAGATTCAAACTTCGTAGCAAAGGTAGCAAGGTCTTCCAACGGTCACACTAGGATCGATCGTCTCGATCAATTCAGAAGGGGATGGTTTTCTCGATCTACGAATCAAGAGACAAAAGATCTCTGGTTAGACGCGTGAGATGCTTTGCTAGGCTGAGCTTCTGTCACCAGAGATCTGGAAGAAACCTTTATCAGCAACGGCGACTAACTGTACGAGCGGCGACGGCGGCGGAGCAAGATCGCGATTTAGGTCACGTCGGCGGCCTTTCTTTTTGAAATCGTGTATTCGTATGTCTTCCGCTCAACCATACGGAGGTATATATACATTAGTTCATTCCACATGACCGTTATGGGCCCCACCAAAATGAAACCCTAAGTCCGGTTCTAAATAGTTCAGTTAACTTGGACCTGTCCAGAGAATAGGCGAAAATTGCCTAAGTCAAATTCGGCGAGAATCGTAGGTGATTCTCGCCAAATCGGCGAGAATCAACTACGATTCTCGCCGAATTCTACTTAACAGAATTCAATCTCTACTAATAACACAAGCCGGTGAGAATCGGCGAGAATCATAATTGATTCTCGCCGAATCGTTGAGAATGCAGAGTCATTCTCGACGAATTGGCTAGAATCACTTCGTGATTCTCGACGATTCTTCCTTAGAAGAATTCAAGGCTGCTTTGAGACAACCGGTAGCAATCGGCAAGAATCAGTTCGTGATTCTCGACGATTCGGCGAGAATCACAAGTGATTATCGTCGATTTGTACTTAGACGATTTTCTTCTTTCTTCCCGTGAGCTGGTCTTTGGCCCATCCTTGCTCCTTGTCTGCTCTTGATCTTACATAACCATGTGCTTGAAAATAAGTACACTCCAATAGAGAGAGTACACATAAGCCAATACACTGATCTGCTCAACGAGGGATTACGTTGCACAGACCCGTGTATATTGACCTACTACACCCTGACATTGGTGTGTACTTAGCGATGAATAACTGCAAGCACAACTTGAAGACAAGTAATCAAATACATTATCAATTCACCTTAGGTTGTTCAGGGGCTTCTTCAAATCAGGTACATTGTGGATACAATACCCAACATTTCTCTTTCTAAATTCTTAGAGGGAGGAGGGAGCAAGGAAGAAGGAGGAGGAGGATTCCAGCCACCGGCGGAGCATCGGAGCACCGAATCGAAAACTGAGACCGGATCTGCGGAGGCATTCTCGTTGCGAAGCTTTCAATCTGACTAGTTTTCAATGGCGCCAAAACGGACTTAAAGGGTAATGATTCTCCACTTGGACATGTGAAGTCCTCTTCCTTTCTGCATGGGAAACCCGCTCCCGCGAGTGTGCGGCGAGTGTGCGGGGTCTTTGGGGTAGATTTGAATACTCCCCCTTGTGTTGCATGTAGAGTCCGGAATCGAAGTACGGGCATAGACATTGTGTGTGAAGCCTACCCGGTTGTGTTTGTCTAGATCGGTGATGTTGCATTGTGCATGTATTGTCGGAGAAGACTCCGAACTGTGTTATTTTTCGGGTTTTCTACACGGTAGTTTGCAACAGGGAGCCTTGGGGATTAACTCCAAGGTGCATACAGAAAATTGGGCAGAAATGCATTTCTGCCAAGTTGTTGGTCTAGGGGCCAACCTCGTACATAACTGGGTGTTGATGTGGTTGTTATGAGATTCGGGGGAAGAAATGACAGTCTATCCCCTATCGCGCGATATTAGGATTACAATCAATAATGGCTTTAAGAAAGCTATGTATTTGTGAGGCATGCCTCCAGGTGACCTGGAGGGCCTTTCTTTGGAAAGCGGTGAGCCCATAGGGTTCAGTATTATTAGGCCAAAGAGCTGAACAGGAAAGGCAAAACCGACCCGCATACTGTAGGTTTGGCTATTAGTATTACGGTATTCAGAGACGGTAGGGAGACTTGAGCAACGAGAAATGGTGGAGTTGTACCTGCGTTATGTAGACTATGATATGAGAGTAGAGGAAATTGGCTCTCGTCGGTGGCATAACGAGAGTCTCAGGACTGGGGACGTAAAGATTGAAATGCTCAAAGTTACCGTCAAGTCAAGGACCTCTGAACGGAGGTGGTATTCGGGAAGTGTGCTAGGGATTACTTTCACTAGGATTTTTGGATGTACTAATGTAATGCAGGGAAGGAGCACCGTCGTCCCAAATAAGGGGCGGGGTTGTTATAATTTGGTCAGCTTTAGCTGACCGTTGCTTTGTTTGCCACCGTACGGTGGAATGTTGCTTGCAGGTACTGCGGAACCAAGTTCCAAATAGCGGGTTGAAGCCCAAGCTGCTGTGCTGGCCCTCGAAGGCCAAAGAGAACTGTTATTTTATTTCAATCATGTGTGGCCGGCCTGTGATCCGATGTCTGTAAAACACTATGTTGTTAAGTGAACATTTGTAAGGCCATAAGACCAAGTACATTTGTGTATTTTGATACTTCTTTCCTTTTGTTGTTAGTGTACATTCATGATATATGTTATATGTTATTGTGTTCTTTCAACTACTTAAAAGATTCCGCTAGTTGCACGACGTTGAGTGATAAGAATATGGCATTGGGTGATAAGAAGATGGCGTTGAGTGGCCGACATGGTGTTGAGTGATAAGAAGATGGCGTTAAGTGGCTTGTCCCGAGAAGGACACGGGTAGAGACACAGGCGTGTCCCTACCCGTGTGCCGTGGCGTTGAGTTGCATGGCGTTGAGAGTTAAGTAGTCATTTTCCTGAGAAGGACACGGGCGTGTCCCTACCCATGTGTGTCAAGTCAAGCTCGACGAAATATGTCCAGAGCAGGACATGGGTATCGACACGGGAAGAACCACGGCTGTGTCACCTTGACACAAGTACAGACACAGGCTTGTCAATACCCGTGTATGTGCACGAAGAGGCATTCGAACCGTTGATGTCATTTTGCCCAAGCAGGACACGAGTAAGGACACGGGCGTGTCCCTACCCGTGTCACATCTGAATAAAAAAGGCAAAATGAAACCCTAGCCATTTTCATTCTCTTCCAAGCCAAATCTACTGGAGAACACTCCTGGAGGAAGGAAAATTTGCTGGAGCCAACCAAACTCTGCGAGGAATCGAAACCGCTGCCAAGGGAAAGGGATGCCGACGAGAAGAATGACAAGATCCATGGCCGGAAATGGCAGAACTGCTGGAAATGAGGTGAGCTTCCTTCCCTCTCCTTTGGTGCTAGATATGTAGTTATCCTTAGGCGAGATATCGACTCAAATGAGTCTTGATGTGTGAGATGAAGATTTCTAGGAGGGCCATGCTAGAACTTGTGTTCTAAGGTTTAGTCATCTTCATCCTCCCCTTCCTTCAATGTGATGATGGGGGTGATTTCGTGAAGAGGAATGGCCTTAAGAGGGTTAATAGGGGTGGAGGAACTTCTGGTTGTGATTTGGGAGGATCGGCTTGAGGAGGAAGATGAACTGATGCCATTCATCTCGCCCCAAGATGCGTGCAGAAATCTGTGTTCTGCACGCAGCGACTTTCTTCGCTATTTAAAGACAAGATATGGCCATATATTGGCTTTCGACTAAACACGAGAGTCGTAGACCTTGGAATTACCTTTCCGACGAGTGGTTACACGCCTTTGGGTGAATTCTGTAGCCACTGGAATGTTTGATCGAAGTAGAGGGCTGTCAGACAAAGCGTGCAGAAATTATATTCTGTACGCAGCAAGCTTTGGAGCAAATTTCATGTATGATACACTCTGATATGGGTTGCAGACTGAACATGAAAGTTATAGCCAATGGAAAGACCTTTCCATCGAGTGGTTACACGTACTCAGCGGATTCCTGTAGCCACAGGAATCTTGGTTGAATTTGCTGTCCAGCAGGTGTTCTGCACCTGAAATTCCTGGGTAAGTGTAAAGTTGGGTTTGGACTCAGAAGAGATTTTGTAACAATCCGACGTTAAGTTGTATGCGATTCATAATATGCCTAATTGTGATGATTCAACACATGATGAAATTACTGGATAGACACCATGTAAACAATTGGTGAAATGGTATGTGGTTGAACGAAACGACTTGGTGGGGGTTAATGAACGAAGGGTAATTAGTCGTTTAATAACAAGATTTACTAGAGCTTGGGTAATTTATTCGGTGTTGGTTGTATGAACATGTGAGGTGTTAAATAGATGGTTAACTCATGTGTACACAAATGATTGATTTTTGTGAAGGAGTTGTAAGAGGTGATGTTAAAGTTATGTGACCATAGCATTAGACGCAATCATGGACTTGAGGCTTGTCATATAAGGGAGTCTAAGATTGTCCACTGTATGAGGTGGTTCGCCATCTATGTTTGTGGTAAACCCTTATGGTGCCTTGGGCACCGGATTGTGAAAGGGGTGAGTGCGGATATCCGATCGCACTGGTTGGTAACGTTGGGAAGAATCATAAATGGACGGTTGGGCTTGGTCCTAAGTGTTAATGTCCCGAGGCTCCTTCCGTGCCAAGTGGTCGGTTGGACTTGGTCCTCGTGCTCAATTTCGAGGCTCCTTTCATATTACGATGTGGTTGTTATGCATGTGGTGTGAGTCGACACGCGGTGTCGTACTCTCGGGTTAAGGATAGTGTGACAGGTATACCTTGGGCAGTTGGGCTTGGTCCTCGGTGTTTAAGTCCCGAGGCTCCTTCCATGCCAAGTGAATGTTTGGGCTTGGTCCTCGTGCTAATTTCCGAGGCTCCTTCCGTATCACACATTAGGACAGTTCGGTGCTAGGATCTCGGTGAAAATCTACCCGAGACACCCGCTGAGCGGTAGTACGCATGTGAGCTCCGCTGTTGTGTTCTTAGCGTTGAGGCGTACGAAGGCCTATGCCAGGTAGTGTGGAGAACAACCTAGTAGTGGAGATGTCCGCTCCACTGTCACCGTCTGGCCACGACGGATGACTCCTGATAGGTTAGCTACCTGCTCGAAAAGTAAGAACTGTGAGTCTGTGTCGACATAGAGATTACATGTGCGTGATCATGGGTGAGTCATTGCATTGCATACATGTCATTACACTTCATTGCATACACATAGATCCTCATCATATAAGTTTGTGTGGGCACTCCTATACGATGAGTTACTTACTGCTGAACGATCCTCAACTTATATGCTTGTATAGGCATTCATATAAGTTGAGTTACTTACTGTTATAACATTATACTCTCATGTTGTTGTAGATGATAGAATTGCTAGAATAAGTTGTTGCCCATTTATTACACGGCTTTATATACATATTCATATACCACCTGCTTTTACCTATGTTTCATATATATTGTACCCTGTTCCTTTCTCCTCCCGGTGCCAAAGAGTCGCCGGGGGAGCGGATGTGAAGACACTTAGTCTTTAAGACTAACGGTTGCTACGTCTTCCTTTTTAGGAGGAAACCCCGCAGGTGGAGCAGCAGGTTATGTAGACGGACAGCCAGGCCAGGACTACAGGGCCTGAGGGTACGGTAACGTCGCTACCATCGGTTATTTATGTGAGTATAGGAGGTTTTTGTTGTACCATTTTTGGGAAAACTATTTACGTACTTTGATATTAGAAGTTTGTTGTAGCTTCTCTACTTTTGTTATATTATATGGACTATATGCATGGTGTGGATTTACTTCTGTACTCTTATATTTTGGTTGGGTTGGCAATGTGTGATATTGGTTATAGCCGGCAGAATAGGCGTCTTGTGGTACAGGCTAACCCGAGTGTTAGTGCTACCACAAGGCGACTGTTCTGGGCGTAAGACCCCTCTCGTATCGTGTTTTGTGTTAAAGGAGGGGGGGGGGGGTCTTACAAATTGTATCAGATTACTATGATCCTGAATTAGAGAAGTCATTTAACAATGGTGCCACCCCCGATCAATTAGTCAGTTTGGGGACAAACTGACTTAGCGGAAGCAATGGTGTGCCCATATGTAATTCACACTAAGTTTGTCCATCTTTGACCTTAGATTAGCCGACCTAACCTAAAGTTTGTACCTTACTTATAGATCCAAGTACATGTTGAGCCGGTGAGGGGCACCCCCGCACCGTCCATACCTACACAATTCCTACAATCAGAGCTGGCGCAGACGCTCATAGCTATCCTGGATGCCTTCAGGTCCCTATCCTAGCAAGCCCCCATACAACAGTAGGGTCCGGGATCCAATTGGTTAAGCACTTTTCGAGCTCTCTCCCCTCCTTCTTACCTTGGGACAGAGTTGGAAATGCATACAAAAGAATGACTCGACACTGTACAAGAACTGTTGGCAGGAATAAGGTGCCCAAACAACATGGCGGTGACCCTTGTAGTGACACTCTTAGAGCTGCACGCCAAAAGGTGGTGGAAGTCCCTCATGGGCTCCACTTTTCAAGGATGGGTGTACACAGATATCAGTTGGAGAGAATTCTCTGAAGCCTTTTTATAGCATTTCATCCCCTCAGCCGCTCGGGATAATCTTGAAGGGAGGTTTTTGAAGCTAAAGCATGGTCCAAGTCGGTGACAGAATCCTAATGGGAGTTTCAGCACTTAGCTAGATTTGCTGACTCTTATGAGTTGGATGATAGAGGATACGCAAAACGATTCTACAAAGGCTTGTGAGACCCTATGAGGCAAGCCCTTTTGTTTATAGTGAACTCCAGTCTAACCGAGATTATTGACATGGCGAAAAGGTTGGAAGCGGACCACTTGGGAAGTGGTAAGAGGCCAGCTGAAGGCGTGATGGAAGTCGGCCCCAGCAATAGAAGGAGATTTGATAATAGAGGAGGAATAGGATATCGAAAAGGTGGCGGACGTTTCCCCAAGAATTTTTGAATGGAGCGCCCAGTTCCGCAACACCCAGCATTGCCTCCACCTCAACAATTTCAGCAACCCGGTGGGTGGCAGGAGCGAGTGTGCTTCGAATGCAACCAATCGGGCAACATTCGACGCTACTGCCCGCAAATATTTGGAAATGATCCTCTCGCTTTCCATCCAGTAGCTCCTCGAGGGCGAGGGCACATGCGTGGTCGAGGACAAGGACCATGAGGAGGAAACCCCAGACCCACTCGGGATCAGATGTATGCGTTGGACATGACTCTAGAGCGGAACCCTCAGGAGGTGATTGCAGGTATGATTACAGTTAGTCATTTTATTTTCATTAATACCCTCAAGTTGCTTAAGATATACTAGACGCCTATCTTGAGAATTATTATTGACACTTAGCCACCGTAATGGTCGGTGGGAAACCGGCCTATACGTTATTTGACACCAGTTCCTCACACTCTTTTTTGTCTGAATACTTCATCAAAGATATAGATGGAGTGCAATACTTCACTAGTATTGCTCGAAGGGTGTGCCTTCCAGACGGATCGGAGAAGACGGCAACCGCGAAATGCGAGTTTGAGGTTCTCCTTGAAGGAAGGCTCTTCGACACCCCTGCCACAGTCTTGGGAATGCCAGAGTTCGACCTCATTTTGGGCATGGTATTGCTGGATCAGCACTATGCAAAGATTGACTGCGCGCAGAAGAGGATCTCGTTGAGACATGGAGATTCAGAGGTCTCTTTCAAGGTATTAACTTCTCGCCCCGAATCAGTCCTGGCTTTAAAAGCCCACATGAAGGGGGATGAAGTTTTCATGATCTATTTCGAGCTGAAGGAGTTGGCGTTGGATATCGAGGATGTGCTGGTGGTGCACGATTTCCCCGAAGTATTTCCGGAGAAATTTCCAGGAATACCCCCACACAGAGATATAGATTTTCAAATCAAGTTAGTACCGGGTGCCAAGCCTGTCTCCAGGACTCCTTAACGAATGGCCCCGAAGGAACTCGCTAAGTTTAGAGCTTAGTTGCAAGAGCTGGTAGAATCCGGGTTTGTTCGCCCCAGCTCATTACCTTGGGGAGCACCTGTTTTATTCGTTAAGTAGAAAGATGGAACCCTACGATTATGCATAGACTATCGGGAGCTACACTGACTGACGATACGGAACACCTATCTGTTACCTCAGATCTATGAGTTCTTCGATCAACTGGTGGGAGCGCATTGGTTTTCCAAGCTAGATTTTCTCTCGGGGTATTATCAATTAATAATACAAGAGGATGATATTCAGAAAATGGCTTTTAGCTCAAGGTACTGCTTGTATGAGTTTACAGTGATGCTGTTTGGGCTCACAAATGCCCCATCAGCTTTCATGAGCTTGATGAACAAAGTCTTCGAGCCCTATCTAGATGTCTTCGTCATTGTTTTCATCGATGATATCTTGGTCTACTCCAAGAAAGAGGAAGAACATGCTAGGCATCTGGCCTTAGTACTGAAGAAGTTAAAAGAGCACGCCCTATTCGCCAAGTTCAGAAAGTGTGAATTCTGGCTTAAGGAGGTTGCCTTCTTGGGTCATGTGATCAGTGGGGCTGGGCTAGCTATGGATCTGGCGAAAGTGCGTGTCGTGATGGAGTGGTCATCTTTGAAGTCAGCGGCCGACGTGCGGAGTTTCCTTGGACTTGTCTAGTACTACCGCAAGTTCGTAAAGGGATTCTCAAAGATTGCTCTTCCTCTTACTTCCCAAATAAAGAAAGGTGTGCAGTATTGGTGGACACCCCAATGTGAAGCTGCGTTCCAAGAACTAAAGGACGGACTTACATTCGTACCCATCCTAGCCCTTCCATCCAGGAAGGAAGGATTTCAAGTTTACACGGACGCATCAAATCAATGAATGGGAGCGGTATTGATGCAGCACGTGCATATGATCGCATATGCTTCAAGACAATTGAAGAAGCATGAAATCAAGTATCCAGTACATGATTTGGAGTTGGGAGCAGTGGTGTTTGCCTTGAAGATTTGGAGGCACTACCTATATGGCGTACACTGCGAAATCTTCTCGGATCATAAGAACTTAAAATACGTCCATACCAAGAAGGAATTGATTCTAAGACAGCGGCGGTGGTTGGAGTTTTTGTGCGATTATGAATACACCCTGAACTACCACCCCGGAAAAGTAAATTCCATAGCCGTTGCTTTCAGTAGGAAGGTACCAGAAATAATCCCTGAGTCCCGATTGATGCATATGGAGTTAGCTCGGATGCTTGAGGAGATGGAGATAACTTTGGTGTATAAAGATCAACCGGATGGGTATACGGAGTACTTGATCACGATGAGCATAGTGTGCGATGTTCGAGACCGGATCCGGGTGGAGCAAGGAAGGGATGAGGCTCTGGTCCTGACAATAAATTCAATTGAAGATGCGAAAACCAACGAGTACTCTCTAAAGGACGGCCTTGTTCATTTCCGTGGCCGGCTTTACATTCCCAAGGGCGATAAAATTCGGTAAGATATCTTGAGAGAGGCACACTGCTCTCACTATTCCGTGCACCCTGGGATTTCTAAGATGTACGCCGACTTGCGGAAGACCATGTGTTGGCCGAGAATGAAGAAAGACGTCAGACATTTTGTTACGCATTGCGAGGCCTGTCAAAGGGTGAAGGAAGAATGCAGGAGCCCCGGTGGATTGGTGCAGTCATTGCCCATCCCGGAGTGGAAGTTCGAGGATGTCTCCATGGAGTTCATCCACGGTTTGCCTCGCTCTCGCTCAGGGAATGATTCGATATAGGTAATCGTTGATCTCTTGACGAAGGTAGCCCTGTTCATACCTATGAAAAAAGAAGCACACATGGATGTTTTTGCACGCCATTTTGTGGAAAAATTCGTACTGTATCATGGCGTGCCAAAGACAATCGTTTCTGACCGGGATGGTCAGTTTGCCTCTAGGGAATGGAAGGTTGTGCAGGAATATTTTTGTTCGCGCCTAACCTTCAGCACAGCGTTCCACCCTCAGACTGACGGGCAATCTGAATGGACCATCAGGACATTGGAAGATTTATTAAGGTTGTGTGTGTTGGATAAAAGAGAGTTGTCGGAAAGGCTCCTACCCTTGGTAGAATTCCCATACAACAACAACTATCAAGCTAGCATCGGGATTGCATCCCATGAAGCCCTATACGGAAGAAGGTGTAGAACACCCTTGTCATGGGTGCAGGATGATGATCCGAAGGCTTTGGGAGTTGAATACATAGATGATACTGATGCGGCTTTGAGGCTAATACGGGACCGCCTTCTCAAGTCTCAAAGTAGCCAAGCAAAGTATTATAATGCAAAACACCGGATGGTGGAATTTCAAGTGGACGACAAGGTATTTTTAAAGATCAGGTCGATGCATGGAGTATCTTGGGTACGTGGTGTGAAGAAGCTCAGCCCAAGGTACGTTGGACCCTACATCATATTGGAAAGGATTGGTCCGTTGGCATATCGGTTGGAGTTATCGCCGGAGCTAGAGAATCTTCATGACGTATTCCATATGTCGTCACTCCGAAAGGCGTTGTTGCGGCCCGAACAATATGTCTAGACCACAAACGGAGCAGTTGCAACTGATAGGTCGGTGCGACTAGAGCCTATTCAGATAGTAGATAGCGAGACGAGGATTTTGTGCCGCAAAAGTGTTCCTCTGGTAAAAGTGTTGTGGTTCAATCATGGGAAAGAGGAGTACACGTGGGAGCCGGTGGACTTGATGTAAAAGCGCTACCCGGAGCTGTTCTATCAAGGTGACCTTTTAAAGCATAATTTATTTTATGTCTATTTTATGCTTTTCTCCCTCGTAGCCTTAACCTGATTTTGGGGAAGAAATATTTCATTTTGTTTATAGGAATTGTAACATCCCGATTCATGCTAGGCCCCTTGTGTGCGCTTTTGATTTAGGAGAGCTGATTTAGGCTCAGAGAGTGCAGGCGATCAGGCGCACACTCGTGGGGAAAAACAAAGTTGGCCCTATGTAGGACACGGGTAAAGACACGACACGGGTAGAGATACGGGCGTGTCCCTACCCATGTCCTACATAGGGCCAACTTCATTTTTCCCCACGAGTGCGTGCCTGATCGCCTGCACTCTCTGAGCCTAAATCAGCTCTCCTGACTCAAAAGCATGCTCATGGGGCCTAGTGTGAATCGGGACGTTACATACTGTCGATTCGTCGAATATTGCCTTGATACTTGGACGATTTGCTCTGTCTCTATTCGTCAAGTATATACGTGTTATTGCGACGAATGGTTTTGATTCGTCAGATATCGACATATGA
The DNA here is from genome assembly GCA_039513925.1 of Platanthera zijinensis. Lineage (NCBI taxonomy): Eukaryota > Viridiplantae > Streptophyta > Magnoliopsida > Asparagales > Orchidaceae > Platanthera > Platanthera zijinensis. Next base: position 212,675,412 of record CM077081.1, on the reverse strand, counting down.
ACTCGATGAATTCTGTTTCCTCTAGTTTAATTCCTTTAAATCCGGTTCGGCTTGGTCTACGGGTATCATTTGTTTCAATATTCTGTATATATATGATATGTACAGTAAACCGAGGAATTGGCTGTTTTTCTGACCTAATCGAGCAAGATCGAGAATGGCGATTTTTCTTCCCGACGGAACTTTTCTACCTTGGTCGCGATCGCCGCTCCTTGCCGCAGACTGCTCGCTGATCTGCTGTTGTCACCGGAAAGTAATTCCTAAGGCTTCTACTTTTTCGTTGTCGCCTCTCCCTTAGCCTTTCTAGCAAGCCGTGGAGACGTTGAGGGCATACCTTCTTCCAACATAGATCTTTTGTGACAAGAGTCTAAGTGTTCTCCATGCTCGTGTGGACATCTGTAGTGGCATGGACACTATTCTATGCTCGGAACTCCGGCCGCTAGTGTTCGTTTGACTTCTTCGAAGCACCTTGGTTGAGCATTGACTCAATCTCAAACGGTATAATTTTAATTTATTGTAATGTTACTTCTTGAACAATGTTCATCACTAGATCAACATTTCTTTTGGGTTTTCTTGTTCCCTATTCCACTGCGCACATATGATATGCCATATAGTAAAACACAATAGTGGTATCAGAGGCAAGTTCCGCGATGATCATTGTTTCAGAAGTTGCTAAATCTATTGCGTGTAGACTTGGAAATTTAGAAGTGTTCTAAATGCAAAAATCTATTCTTGGAACCCCGCCAAGAACGCATGTGATTTCGTTGTGATATATTTGTTTCTCCTTAACTGTAACCGTCCCTCTTATTGGTTTGTGAAACCTAGTGTGTTAGATTTTATATCTCACATTGAGAGACGATCTTATCTATTGTGTAAGTGGAGTAGGTGTTGCTCATGTCCAATACATGCAAATCTGATGATTTAGAAGGGTTCTAGATGTTCAGATTTAGCCCAGTTCATCAAGTGTTGATAAGTCTTCTTTGTGCACATCTAGGATGTATTTGGATTATGAATGCTTTAAATGTTTCTTGTGAATGTGCACATTGGTTAATTGTTAATCGTGATTAAGTGTTAATCAATTATCTAAAAATCCCTTATGCAATATTAAGTATTCGGATGCTTTCTGATGGATGACACTCTTCCTACCTCGACCGATGAAGTGTGGGCTTGCAAATGCAAGGTGAATTAATTTATCATGGTAATGGTGCGAGCGGATAATTGTGATATCCCACTGTCAACATCGGGTAAAACTTAACTAGGTGATCTCAAAAGTTGAGTGACCAGAGGCATAGGGTTAACATGTACCATATGATGGATGTGAATAAAGAGTTATTCAACAATCATACAAGAGTTGCATTATGATGCAATCGGTAAGCGTTGCCTACCTAAATAACTACATTGCGAGAGAAAAGCCAAAGCTGACTCATAGTGTTGGTGAAATACGGATCTTGTCCACTAAGAGAGTTGCTCGCATAAACTGTCTGATTTGATATCGAAGGTTATCAGTTTGATTAAAATAGTGGGAGTAATTTTAATTAAAGTCCTAATTGAAATAAAGATGTATTTTGAAATGTTGTACTGAATTTTTCATTATATAAATTCTTGTATAATTTCCATGACAAGTCAATCTCACTCCACCCAGTCCCTCAGAGCTATCCTTGAGAAGGAGAAACTGACCGGGACAAATTATTTGGACTGGTACAGAAACCTAAGAATTGTCCTCAGGCAAGATCGTAAGCTCTACATTTTTGAAGAGGAATCCCCTGAAGAGCCAATCGATAATGCGCCCCGATCTTATAAAGATGCTTATAAGAAGTATCAGGATGACTCCTTAGATGTCGAATGAATCATGCTGGCAACCATGAACTCGGAGCTTCAGAAGCAACATGAGAACATGGGTTGTAAAGAAATTGGTGAGCATCTCAAGAAAATGATTCAAGGACAGGCTTGCCAAGAGAAGTTTTACATCACCAAGGAATTATTTCAGTGTAATATGGGTGCTCGAGACCTAGTTGGGACTCACGTACTCAAGATGCTTGGGTATATAGAGAACCTTGAAAGTCAAGGTTTTCCTCTAGGCCAAGAGTTAGCTACAGACCTGATCCTGCAATCATTGTCGGACAGTTACAAGCAGTTTGTCTTGAATTACAATATGAATTAAATTCACATGAAACTACCCGAGCTCTTAGGCATGTTAAGAACTATCGAGATAAATATGAAGAAGGTCAAGCTTGCTAGCCCCATACTGATGGTGCATAAAGGCAAGGGTAAGGACAAGTATTTCAAGAACACAAAGGTTGGATCTAAGTCATCTCTTGATCCCAAATCTTCAGCACTAAAGAAAAAAGGCTTTGCAAAAGAAGGAAAATGCCACCATAGTGGCAAGGCTGGTCATTGGAGGAGGAACTGTCCTTCTTATATTGAGGGTCTGCAAAAAATGAAGGGTGGTATGAATTCCACATCAAGTATTTATGTTATAGAGATAAACATTTGTACTCTTTCATCCTGGGTATTAGATATCAGATGTGGTTCACACATTTGTATAAATGTGCAGGAACTGGGAAGGAGAAGAATACTGAGTAAAGGGGAGGTGGACATGTGTGTTGGCAATGGAGCAAGAGTTACTGCTATCGTCGTAGGAGTTTACCGTCTTTCTTTGTCCAATGGACTTGTAATAGAACTAGAAAATTATTATTATATTCCTTCCATAACTAGAAACATTATATTCATATCATGTCTTGACATGAAAGGATTTTTTTATATTTAAGGACAATTGTTGTTCAATTTTTATGAATGATGTTTGTTATGGTGTAGCGAAATGTTTAATGGTTTATATATTTTGAACTTAGATCATTAGATCTATAATATAGAAAATACTAAAAGACAAAACAAATGACTCAAATCCTATGTACCTTTGGCATTGTCATTTGGGCCATATAAACGAGAAACACTTATCCAAGCTCAAAAAAGATGGACTACTCGACTCATTTGATTATGAATCATTTGAGAGATGTGAATCCTCTTTATTAGGCAAGATGTTTAAAGTCCCTTTCACTGGTTTCAATGAGAAGGCTGATGAACTCTTGGATATAATATATAGTGATGTATGCGGACCCATGAGTTCTATGGCTTGAGGTGGGTACTTCTACTTTGTTACATTTACTGATGATTTTAGTAGATACGAATATCTCTATCTTATAAAGTGTAAATCTGAAATCTTTGAAAAGTTAAAAGAGTTTATGAATGAAGTAGAGAACTAGATGGGTAAGAGTGTTAAAGCACTCCAATCTGATCGAGGTGCCGAATAACTGTGTCATGAGTTTAGTGATCATTTGAAAGAGTATGGTATTGTATCATAGCACACTCCACCCAGAACCCCATAGCATAATGGTATGTCTGAGCGGAGGAATCATATGTATTAGACATGGTACAGTCAATTATGAGTCATGCAGATCTGCCTGTTTCCTTTTTTGGTTTTGCTCTACAGACCGCTGCTTTTACACTAAATCGTGCTCCAACAAAAATGGATATGAAGACACCATATGAGATATGGACTGGAAAACATCCTAGTATGTCTTTCATTAAGATTTGGGGTAGTGAGGCATACGTTAGACATCTAATGCATGACAAGCCAGAACCCAAGTTAGATAAATATTATCTTGTGGGGTATCCTAAGGAAACTAAAAGATATTGTTTCTACCTACCGCCCGAGGGCAAACTATTTGTCGCGAGGACTGGTGTCTTTCTTGAGAAAGTGTTCTTAAGTAGAAAGACTACCTGGGTAGAACTTGAAGAAGTTCGAGAACAATAAATAGTGAATGAAATAGAATTGGAACCTGAGCATGGACTACAAGATGTTGTAGCTAGAGAACCTGCTCAAGAAACACATGTTCCATGTAGATCTGGCAGACAAAGCCTTGAGCCTGATAGATATGGATTTCTCATGCTTAAAATAGGTAATGCGTTGCTTATGGATCATAATAATGAGCCTGCAACCTACCAAGATACTATGCATGGATCGGACTCTAGGAAGTGGCTTGAGGCCATGAAATCTGAAATGGACTCCATGTATGCAAACAAAGTTTGGATTTTGGTGGAACCACTTGAAGGGGTACCACCCATTGGGTGCAAGTGGGTATTCAAGAAGAAGACTGGCGTGGATGGGAATGTAAAGACATTCAAAGGGAGACTAGTGGCTAAAGGTTTCAAGCAAATTCATGGTATTGACTATGATGAGACTTTTTCTACTATTGCTATGGTTAAGTCCATCAGAATTCTGCTTGCTATTACTGCACATTATGACTACAAGATATAGCAGATGGATATCAAAACAGATTTCCTAAATGGAAACTTCTTTGAGGAAGTGTATATGACACAACCCGAGGGTTTAATATCTCAATGTGAAGACACAAAAATATGTAAGCTGCAGAGATCCATTTATGGATTAAAACATGCTTCTCAAAGTTGGAATCTTTGTTTTGATGAAAAGATCATAGATTTTGGTTTTATCAAAAACGAGGATGAACTGTGTGTTTACAAGAGGATAGTGGGAGCATTGTTGTCCTCCTGATATTGTATGAAAATGAAATACTGTTGATTGGGAATGACAAACCAACCCAACATATTATTAAGAACAACCTAGGGAACTGCTTTTCTATGAAAGACTTGGGTGAAGCTACTTACATACTTTGTATAAAGATATATAGAGATAGATCGATGAAGTTGCTGGGTTTGACCAAAGTACAAAAATTGAGAAGGTGTTGAAACGGTTCAGCATGCTTGAGTTTAAGAAAGGATTCTTACCCATGTATCATGGTGTGTGTCTCTCTAAGAACAAGTGTCCTAAATCTTGTGAAGAAAAGGGCTGCATGAAGTTGATTCCATATGCTTCGGCAATTGGGTCAATCATGTATATAATGATATGTACTCGACTTGATGTCTCTTATACTTTGAGCATGACTAGCAGGTATTAGTCTGATCATGGTGATAGTCACTAGATTGCTATCAAGAATATCCTAAGGTACTTGAGAATGACTAAGGATACGTTCTTGGTATTTGGTGGAGATGAAAAGTTCATTGTAAAGGGTTACACAGATGCTAGCTTCCAAACTGATAAGAATGTCTCAAAGTCTCAGTCAGGGTTTGTATTTTGCATAAATGGAGGAGCTGTTTGCTGGAAGAGTTCCGAACAGGAGACATTTGTTGATTCTACAACTGAGGCCGAGTACATCGCCGCTGCGAATACGGCAAAGTAGGCTGTGTGGATTAGGAAATTCATCGGCGAGTTAGATGTAGTTCCTAACATTATTGATCCCGTAGTTCACTACTATGAAAACAAAAGTGTAATTGCACTTGCTTCAGAACCTAGATCTTATCAGTGCTCCATGCACATACTTCGGCGATTCCATCTAATTCATGTGATTGTCGATCAAGGATATGTGAACATTTGTAGAGTGCCGACTGAAGAAAATATTGCGGATCCACTAACAAAGCCTCTACTATAGAGAAAGCATGATGGTCATGTTAGATCAATGGGTATTAGATACCAGAATGATCAACTTTAGTAAGCGTCTTGTAGATTGTATATTTGTTGGTTGTTGTAATAATTCATTTGATGGATAAAGTACTATACATTTCATTTTATATTTATGGCAAGTTTTTGTATTATGTAAAATTATTTCTGTTGTGATAGATTAATTTAACATAATAAATGCCCTTAGAATGTTTGCTTGCATATGAGTCAAGTGGAGACTTGAACGCGAGAGCCTATGTTCTTAGAAGCTTCATTCTTAAATGGTCCCTGATCGATGTATCATTTTCGAAGCTGAGGGTGATGATGATACAATAAGACTAGAATGTGCATTGACTGATGACTGGTTCTCATAGGTCATGATACTGTAATATCAAGTCATTATATGGGTACGTATTAGTGAACAAGTTGTTCTGGACAGACCCACCATGAGAATACTTTGTGGATTGTTATATGAATGTGTCACAAGTATGTATCAAGTGGCAATGGTGTTTGTGGTTCTTTGACCTGATGTCATAGCACTCATTGAGTGAGGAAGAGCGTGCTTTGATGCTATCAAAAATCCAGTCTTGAGAAAGTTAGATGATAAATGTGGTTATTGAGTGCGTTACGAATCATTTGGGTGTTTTGCGTGTGGATTGAAATGGGATTTTCCACCCTTATGACAGGAGTTGAATCCATGGGCCATTTGATGGAATGGGACTCAGAAATACATGTCCATGCTTAGTTGAGTAAATATGTAATATTGGGCAAACCAATTTCTAGAAGTCCATTCTAGATCAATAAACTTCGGTTGAACAATTATGAGGGTTCTATGGCTAACCTCTAGACCGTTGCTGTGGCTAACCTCCATACCGCTACTGCGTCTAACCACCAGACTGCTTTTGCAGCTAACCTCCAAGACGCTACTACAGATATCCATCTGGCTATATCTACGGATAGTCACCAGACTGTAGTACGGGTAGCCACCAGCCACTAATGTGGATAGCCATCAGGCCACTGCTGCGGATAGCCATCAGACCGCTACTATGGATAGACACCAGACCGCATTGCGGGTATCCACCAGGCTGCTATTGTGGAATCTTACCAAATTGCTAGGATAGCTACTAGACAGGCTACTGGTCCAAACCGTCAGACCACTAAACAACCACACCGTTACTACTAGAAAGGCTAACCGCCCGGCCTCCATAGGTTTCAACACTCCCCCTCAAGCTAGAGCATATATGTCAACCATGCCTAGCTTGCTTCAAACTTCTGAGAATGAGGTAACTGGTTTTGTGAAGAAATCAGTTGGCTCTTTATCAGAGGTAACAAACGAAGTACAGATTTGATTCTTAAATATCTCTCCTCTGATAAAATGGCAATCCACTTCAATATGCTTCGTTCTCTCATAAAAGACTAGATTTCTCGAAATGTATATAGCCGCATTATTATCACAGAATATTGGTAGGGGATGATCATAAACCTCTCCTAGATCCAGCAAGAGTGTCCATTGCCACTTCAGCTCAAAAGTAGACAAATCCATGCTTATATATTCAGCTTCTGCACTTGACCTGACAAATACAACTTGTTTCTTGCTCTTCCAGCTGACCAGATTACCTTCAATAAAGGTATAGAAACCAGAAGTAGACTTCCTATCTTCCTTATCATTTGCGTAGCTAGCATTAGAATAATCCTCAACCTTCAAATGTTCCCTTCTCTGAAACAAGAGCCCTTTTCCTGGCGTGCCTTTACATACTCTTGGATATTTAGGGCTTACTGCAGATGAAATTCTCTTAGGGCTTGCATAAATTGGCTGACTTTCCCTATTGCATAACAAATATCTGGCCTTGTGACTGTCATATAAATGAGTTTACCCACATGACATCTGTATCTGGTGACATCTTTAAGAAGAGGAGAAGTCTCACTCCAGCATTTATCATCTCTAGTAGCCATAGGAGACCTAGCAGGTTTAGTCCCAAGAAGACCTATCTCTTTCAAGAGATCCATGGCATACTTTTGCTGTGAAAGAACAATAGAACTAGGTTTCCGAGATATCTCAATCCCCAGAAAGAATTTTGGAGACCCCATATCATTGGTAACAAAATTATGAAGCAAATGCTTCTTTGTTATGTCACTACCTTTTCTATAATCCCCTGAAAGAAAAATGTCATCCACATAGACTACAAGAACAATATGGCCAGCCAAGGTTTTGTGAATGAACAAAGAGTGATCTGCAGTGCTCCAAAAAAATTCTATAACTGAAATAACTTCGTTGAATTTGTCTGTTGAAGTTTGAGTAGAACGGGCAGATTAATATCTAGCCACAGCAGTCAGCTTGTCTCCCCGGTCAGGCAGTTTGGCTCAGTAGTCTATTGATTAGTGGTAGCGGTTATGTATAGTAGCTATCTTGGCTGTCTAGCGGTCTTCAGTGGCGGTTTTGCGGCCTACCTCTGTTGCCGCTAGTGATCATTAACTTTGTATAGTGTTGCAGTTTGATAGTGTCAATCCGCATAAACTGCGAAGTTTATGTATTGAGTCTGATATCCCTTGTTATATTCTCTCATCTCTTCAATTTCCATAAATAAGGGGGCATACCTATGTATTGTTTATCTTTTTGGAGCAATAAAATTTGCCTTTATTTAGCTCTTTTTCACATGGTATCATAACTAATCAGTCCTTTGCTCCAATTTGTTTGCGGTTTGTTTTTCTAACCACTTCCGGCATCTTTTTAGTTCGAACGGTTTCTGTTCCCTCCCAGCCCTCCCATGCTTGTCATTTTTCCTACGAATTGTCCCTTTGCATTCTTTCCTATTCACGTGGCTTCTTTTCCCTGGTCGCACAGCTTCGCTATTGTGCGCCCTTCTCTCCCTGTGGGTTGTTTCTTCTCGCGCGGGTTGTTTTCTCTAATCATGCGGTATCTTCCTCTCATTTTCTCTTCTCTTCTAGTGCGGGTTGTTTTCTATACTTGCGCGGTCTCTCCTCTTTCTATGTCCTGTTCTTTCGGCTTGTTACTCAACTACACGGTTTGAGTCTCTCCGCCAGCTTTCTTTTAGTGTTCGCTCTCTTTCTGCGACCTGTTTGACGATCAGTTAACTGATCTGCACTTTTTGCAACCTTTTCTTTTTCATCTTGAGCTCTTCTTGGTCACTTGTTCGTTGCCCTTTGTATGTGTAGTTTATTCTATAAAACCGTGTGGTTTGCTGTTGTTTTTTATGACCACTCCTTCTCCTTCCTCTTCTCTTGCAACTTTTGTTGCTGCTCAGTTGGCTACTAAAGGAAGGTGGCTTATTGATTCTGGTGCTACTAATCATATGACAGGGAGTTCTCTTCTTTTATCTTTTCTTGACAAGAGTAACTGGTTGCCTCTGGTTTTTATTTTGTATGTTTCTCAAACTCCGATTTGTGGGTCTGGTACGGTGCATGTTACACATTTCGTGAGCTATAGGGCACTCTTTATATCCCGAATTTTCCGTGCATTCTTCTTTCTGTCACTACTCTTTACAAATAGTTAAACTATGAAGCAATTTTTACTGCTTCTACTTGTGTTTTTCGGGTCCCTCACTCCAAGGAGTCGATTGCTACTGGGACTGCATGTTGTGGTTTGTTCTACTTTGATACATCTTTTGCTTTTTCATCCTCTTCTTTACTTTCATGGCATCTTTGCCTCGGGTATCCTCCTCCCTGGATTCTCTTTATTATGAGGATTGTCAATTTGGCAAACATCGCCAATCTACTTTTCCCGCAAAGCATGAATGTAGTTCTTCTTGTCCTTTTGATCTTATTCATTCGGATGTTTGGGGTCCTGCTCCTCTTCCGATTGTTGATACGAGTAGCATATATTTTGTTATTTTTATTGATGATTTCTCTCAGTGTACGGGGTTGTATTTGTTACACGACCGCTCTGAAATATTTTCTATTTTTACTGCGCTTTATAAAGAGATTCGTACACAATTTGATACCCCTATTAAAATTCCTCCCACTGATAATGATAAGGAGTTTCTTAGTCATAAGTTCACGACATTTTGTTTGGATCATGGCATTGTCCATCAAACTATTTGTCCTTACACCTCTCAACATAATGGTGTTTCTGAACATATATAAAAATCGCCATATTCTAAACATGGCTCGTAGCCTTCTCACTCATATGCATATTCCCCAGTCTTATTGGGGTCATGCTATTCATCTCTATTGTTTTCTCATAAATTGAGTTCCCTCTTCGATTCTCCATGGCAAGACACCATTTTCTATCTTGTATCCTGACACGACTCCATTGCCTTTACCTCCTTGTGTTTTTTATATGCACAATGTTTGTTCACTCTTCTTTTTCTGATCGCGACAAACTCTCTCCTCGTTCTGTTTAGTGTATCTTTCTTGGTTATTGCCCGACACAGAAAGGATATAGGTGTTTTGATCCTGTTCTCCAGAGATAGTATGTTTTTGTAGATGTCACATTCTTTGAGGATGCTCCGTTCTTTTTTCCTCCCTTTATTCTTCCTTCTTCTCGTGATTCTGCTTCTTTTCCTCTTGTGTCGGCACCTCTTCAAGAGCATATCCATATTTCTTATCCTTCTCTTCATAATTCTCCTACTGTCTCTGATTCTTATAATAAGCTGCTGCCAACAGCTCCTAGGCCAGTTGTCCCTTTTTCAGATGAAACTGGCACTTTAGACCGGACAGACCTAGATCTTCTGATTGCTCTTTGGAAAGGTGTTCGATCATGCACTCAATATCCTCTTCAGACTGTAGTTTCTTATGCAGATCTATCTCCTTCATTTAAGATCTTTGCTCTTGCTCTATCCGTAAATGTTATTCTAGCTTCCTATCAAGATGCTCTTGTTATTCTTCATTGGAAAGCTGCTATGGATGAAGAGATGAAAACTCTTACTGAACGGGGTACTTGGACTCTTATTCCAACCCCTCTAGGAGCTGATGTGGTTGGCTGTCGCTGGGTCTTTGTCATCAAATTTCATTCTGATGGTACTATTGATTGATGCAAAGCTCGGCTTGTTGTTAAATGGTTTACGCAAATCTATGGTGTCGATTTCTTTGATATCTTCTCTCCTATTGCTAGGATTACTACAATCCACATTCTCTTTTTTATAGCTGTCAACAAAGAATTGGAAATGTATTAATTGGATGTGAAGAATGCCTTTCTTTATGGTGATTTGTAGGAAACAGTCAATATGGAGCAACCTCCAAGGTATGTTGCTTAGGGGGAGTCTCAGGTCTGTAAATTACGTAAGACGTTCTATGGTCTTAAGCAAAGTTCCAGGGCATGTTTTGACAGGTTTAACGAAGTTATTTCTGTTATTGGGTTTGCTCGCAGTGTTGCTGATGTAATAAAAATGTTCGCATGAAACTAGAATTCGATTAGGCAAGTGTACCTATCAAATCGTAGTATAGTGAAACAAAATCAAGGTTGTATTTCAAACACAGCGAAGCCAAATACTACTACTCACGCTCTTTACCATTACCCTACCGTACAATTTTTGAGGTTGATTTTAGAAATTTAAGAAGAAGGAAATGCTGATTATAATTTAAGGAAAATAATTAAGGAGAGAATACCCGAACATTGGTTGTCGTTGAAGAGAATGAAATGATTTCTTGGAATATTATCCAAACTTGCAAATAAAACAAGACCGTGGAGGTAAAAAAAAGGATAGGTTAGAAGTTCGCTAAAACTAAAAACCCTCAATAAAAAAGTTACAAAAAGAGATCTCTCATCAAATCGAAGAATTAGAGATTGGAAAAGATAACTACCCCACTATCGGATTTGACTCCGATCCGGCGGATTTATGTAACTCTTTCTCAAGAGGTGCATGTGTTGGGTCCATTTCCCACAATATTTCCTAGAGTGGATTTGAAGAGCGATCACCATCAATACTAAGAGCACAGTTGTATTTGATGTGTGCTTAAGTCCATACATGCAGGTTGTCCTTGATTGGACAGGTGAATAAAAAGAGTAAGCTGGAAGTCAGATAATTTGACTAAGGCAAAAACGCCGAGAAAACTGAGACAGCTGAGAAGAATGTCTCAGCATAACTGCTGAGATGAACAAAAAGAGTAAGTTGGAAGTCAGCTAATTTGACTAAGGGAAAAACGTCGAGATAGGTGAGACAACTGAGAAGAATGTCTCAACATAACTGCTAAGACAGCTGAAGAAGAAAAAGCTGAGACAGCTGAAGAAGAAAAAGCTGAGACACCTGAAGAAGAAAAAGCTGAGACAGTTGAGAAGAATGTCTCAGCATAACCGCTTAGATAGGAGATAGTCAAAGCTCAGAGTTTGTCGAGCTCAGCTCACCATTCATCGAGCTAAGTTGAAAGCTTGAGATTCTTAGTTCATCGAGATCAGTTGAGAATTCGTCGAATTGAGATCAGAGTTCGTCGAGCTCAGCTCACCATTTATCGAGCTATGTTCAGAACTTGAGATTCTGAGTTCGTTGAGCTCAGTTGAGAATTTGTCGAACTGAGCTCAGAGTTCGTCGAGCTAAGTTCACCATTCGTTGAACTCAGTTCAAAGTAAGGCAGGCTGACTCAGTCAAAGCCAAAAGTTAAAAGGCAAAAATGTGGCTAAGTCCACAGACATGAGTGAAAGTAATTGACTCAACGCCAAAGCCTCAAAAGTGTTGAGTAACACTCATAGTCTAAGCCAGTGATTTTAAACACAGAAAATTGGCTAAGGCAGAAAGCGTTGAGTGAGGCGTGCTCACTCAATGCTCTCGATGCTTAAGATGCTGCAGAAGCAAAAAATATGTCTAAGGCAAAAAGCGTTTAGTTAGGCGTGCTCATTAAATGCTATCAACGCCTAAGATGCTGTAGAGGCAAAAATATGGTTAAGGCAGAAAGCGTTGAGTGGAGGTTGCTCACTCAACGCTGTCAATGCCTAGTCAAGACAGTAATTCTGTCTGAGTGTTTTGGGGTTGAGTGATGCTTACTCACTCAACGCCTATGCTAATGGTGTTTGATTTTTGGATAACATAAAAGCTGATGACATCAACAAGTCAACATATTTCAAATTAGTGGGATGGCTGCAGTATGCGACAAATGTTGCCGCAGACCTACTATACGACTGTTTGCATTAAAGAAAAGTTGCTGCTGGCCATTAATTAGATGGGGCCCACTTCTCAAGAGCCGTTGGGTTAATTCAATGAAAGAAAAAGGCCTTCACATAGGAAGAGAGCTTTTGAGGAAAAAGTAACAGGAAGTTCTTCTTCTCCGCCAGTGTTGTGGAGCTAAAGAATAGGAAGGTCAAGTCTACAAGACAGAGAGCAAGTTAGATATTGGAAAAACATCTTCAACAACAAGATAGCTGGTGTGATATTCATCTACACCAGTAAGTTAGCTCAAAAGGATTCTCTGAGAAAAAGGTAGAAGCTTGGGTCGACCCTTGCTGCAGGTGCTTCACGAGCTCAGCCAACAAAACAAAAGAACATTCACTTGGGGAGCTGTGAATAAGGAGATAGGGCTGAGCAATTGGCTCAGTTCAGAAAGGGGCAGAGAAGCTGATCTGCAAGTTACTTCTAGCACAGGCAAAAGAGATCTTCATCCTTGTTACTGTGAAGAGAGGAGTTGGGCTGGGATTCTCCCACCTCAGGTTGTATCAAGATCTGCTGTAGTTACTTCTCTAGCTACAGCTGGATAAAATCCCTAGTGATGAGAAGAGGAAGATTGGTCTAAGTATTTACTTAGTCTAGATAAGTAGAATCAGGAAATATATTTCCTAGAGTCAAGGTTCGGCTGAGTTTATCTCAGTCCAGGTAGATTGGCACAGTGAAATTTCACCAGTGGCCAATCATCACACCAACTTGCATTCATCCTATAGGATCTTAGTGTGGATCTGAGATGTATGGCTTAATTTCCTGAGGTACGAGAGTGCTTCTCTCTTAGGTAGGATCCAAGTGTGGATCTGAGCTGTAGGGCTTAATTGTCTGAGGTAGGAGAGTGCTACTCTCTGAGGTAGGATCCAAGTGTGGATTTGAGTGTAGGGCATTTTTGCCTGAGTTAGGTGAGAATCTTGAAACTGAGCTATAGGTGCCTAGAAGGGCACTAAGCTAGGTACCTGTTGGGTACTGAGCTGTAGGAGTGCTGCAGTACTATGAGAGTAGGGCCTTGTGCTTGAAGTTGTAGAGCTGAAATGCCTGAGCTGTAGGCATTAGAGATAAGGCTGAGGTATGTGGATTGAGGGTCACTGAGTATAAGACCACTGTAGATGTCTGAGGTAGGATCCCTAGTGGATCTGAGGTAGGCCTGTCCTTCCAGCCTGTGTGTAGTGCTTTACAGCCTGAGTTATGTGCTTTGCTGACCACTGAGTTGTAGGCCCTTGTGGCTGAGAAGTAAATCTTAGAGGAGACTTAGAGATCATGAGGGATCTCAGGTGTCAGCTCTTTGGAGCAGGTTTTGGAGAAGTGCCTAGTCCAACAAGATAGTTGGATAGGTGGGAGGGAAAGTGGATGTACCCAGTTGGGGAACCACTATATATATCTGTGCTTTGTGATGTATTGTTTGTTCTTCTTTTATATTACAGATACTAAGGAAAACTTTAGATCACTTAGTAAAGAAACAACAATAAGAACTTAAAAATAGACCAATAACCTATTAACCCCCCCCCCCCCCCTTTAGGTGATTTAGCTATCCTTGAATTAAAGACTTTCTAGTGGTATCAGAGGGAGGTTACTCAAAAAGGACTTAATAGTCTGAGTAAACCTCTAAGGATAGCTAAAAGGTTAGCATTGGCGGGTTCAAAAGAGAACCATAAGGAGTGGTGCTCAATGGAGCTTCATGTATGCAGCAAGAGAACTTTAGGACATGAAAAGAAAGGATTAGGCAGATCATGGAAGCCAGTGATCCTAGAGTCTTGGCTTCAATTCAAAAAGGACCCTTCATCCCCATGAGGGTCTCTACATCAGATGCAAGCATCCAGACCCCGAAAGAGTTATGTGTAGATAAAGATGAAATCAACTTGTCATCTATGGACAAGAGGGCACAACACATCATGGTAAGTGCCATAGAAGAATCCACCTTACAGATGTTTGTACACTACAAGATAGCCAAAGAGATATGGGATTCTCTCACTAGCTACATGGAAGGGACAGAGGAAGTTAGTCTTTCTGACAGTGGTTCAGAGTCTGAAGAAGAAGAAGCCTACATTGGGCTAGTTGTTGCTGCTGTTAAAGATGAAGCTATTACAGTAGGAGAAGTCAATCCTCCAGTTAGAATAAGAATCAGAGCCCCTTTGTCACAATCAGAGAGTGATTCAGAGGTGGATGATGAAGAAGAAGATGACTGTAGTTGTTATGGGCTAATTATCATGACAGATGAAGAATCCTGCCAGGATCAGCCTGGTCTAGATCAGGTATAATATCTGTCAAGTTATTCTCATTGCTCAGGTCATGTGACCTGTCTAGATTCTGATGCATCCTTATCTTGGGATGAAGATGACTCAGAATCTAAGGTAGATGTCAATGAATCGATTGACAAGCATGGTAAAATCTTGGATGCTTTGAGAAGAAGCAAGAAGTTAGCCAAGATGTAGGCTGAGGAGATTATCTCTCTATAGCTAATTGTTGCTCAACACTCTGAGACAACATCCTTGCTGGATCAGAAAGTGAGGAAAGTTAGCCAACTAAAGGCCATCTCAATCATCCAAATTGAAACCAGAAGGCAGAAGGACAAGATCATTTTGGATCTTGAAGAGAAACTCCTAAAGGTGAGAAGGGTTGTGGCTGAATTTAGTAAGCCTAAAGCTGCGCTGCCCTTGATAAATTCCCTCTTCTTCCAAAAGGGTAAGAAGGAGTTAGCAGTCAAGGTAAGCATAAGATTTGACCTTTCCAAAGGGAATGACAAAGCTCCTGTAGTGCCTCAGTCTACCTTTCATAAGGTAATTCACCCATCCAATAGGTATGACCATGACTGTAAGTATGGTCACTGGAGATATTGGAATCTTCCTTGTAAGACTACAAAAGTACCTTACAAGGGAAGGAGAGAGGTCAGGGGAATGAGTTCCTGTAAGGCTCCCCTTGAAGAAATTCAAATGGCCAATCCTAGACCATTTGTATTTAGTTCACCAGCCCCCACAGTCATGAGTAAGGCAGTGGCCTTTTCTCAAGATCTCCCAGCACACTCTCAGACCAAGGGCAAGTCTGTCAGCAAGCCAGACTTGGGCATTTCTAGAGCCATCAATTATGTGTCTTCCACAAAGAAGACCAGTGTTGGTAGACTTCAAGAAAATCCAAGTTCTTCTACTGCAAAACCTACCTTCAGTCATACTATGGCTGAGGGAAATAAGAACAAGGAAGCTGCTCTTCCTTCTATTCAATCTGCAGTCAACCATACTACCAGACTTGCTCAGAAGAGAAGGTATAATATCCATGAGTTATGGTGTTGTGGAAAAGTGGGAAACATTGCCATAGAATGTTGGCTCAACCCTAGTGTGCCAAGGGTAAGAGTGAGTATTCCTAATAGGCCTGCTCTTGGTAAACATGTGCATGTTTTTTCTAGTAGGAACCAAGGACCCAATACCTATTGGGGTACTAAGATAAAGTAATCTGTTTTGCAGGTCAGTCTAAGTGCCCATACCCCATGTGGTACTTGGACAGTAGATGTTCCAGAACTTGGAATAGAACAAGAAAGTTATCTTATGGTTCATACTCCAGTGAGGGAAAGACCTATGATCAACAGTTTGTGATGGATATTGACCATCTAGGATATTCCTCTCACTGCCCAAGAGGAAGAGAATATTGAGTGAAATCCTGAAGAAAGACAAGTGCACACTCATTGATGAAGGCCAGCTGGATCCAGCCAGCAAGAATGTGTGGTTGGACAAAGTCTTGCTGCCACACCAACAAATCTGGAAAGGACAAGTAGGCTGTACTTATTTTTGAGGAAAGCACAAGTAACACCTCTATGAGTGGCAAGGAAGAGGAACACTGTGCTCAACTGATATAACTAACTATACAGAAGGGACAACAGTCAAGAGGTATCATCAGCTGAAATGATGACTAACAGTCATAAGGAAAGGATCTGTGCAAATGTTGAGGGGGAGACTATCAAGCTAAGATACTCCTACTATGGGGAGAATGTTAAGTCAAGGTTGCTGGACAGGCTTGAATCTTACCCAAAGTTCCCCTAGCATAGAATAGTTTAGCATTACTGCTGAGGATCAGCTTGTCCCAATGGATATTGTAGAAGCTGAGAGGGAAACTACCCAAGTTATGTCACCATCTATAAGAAGGCAAGCCAATCAGTTTACAAGAACATCAAGATTACTCAACCTATTGGTGATTCAAGTCAGCACATTCCTATTAGAATAACAGTGTAAAGAAAGACTTAGTATCAGAATGAAAGGATGGTTCATGGAATGATCATTCTAGGTTCAAGTGATCTTAAAGTCCAGCAGCTGTAGGAGAACATTTAGCCTCATGAGAAGAGAAAGCTGGCAGCTGTACCATTAACTTCAGTTGCAATCAGTTAGGGGAGAAAAGAATCAAAACAGACAAGCTCCTCCCTATCAATTCAGAAACCAAGGGAATGATCAAGCGGTGATCATGTGTGAAGATCAATGGAATGATCAAGATAGTACTCAATGGGCTGAACATTCTTGTGCTGCTAACAAGAAAGCTGAAGCTAAAGGAAAGTCTGTTGCAAAAGAAGGGGAGAAGATCTGGCTCAGCAAAAAGAGACTGTGCAAGGTGCAAGAGAGTTGTTAAGCATAAACATGGATAGAGCTCGATGAAATAACCTTAATTCGTCGAACGGAGCTCGAAGAAATCAGAATAATTCGTCATACGGAGCTCGATGAAATCTGAATAATTCGTCGAACTCAAGATTATCAAACAGAAATTTTATGGCATTAGAACCATAACCTCCAGATAAGTAGAATTTCTTTTATATTGATATTCTACTAGTGCAATCTAAGTTGCTAGGAATCCTTTTTGTCATAGCAGGACTATGCATATGTAGATTAAGTATAAATAAGTTTGGGAGCAAAAGGAAGAACTCAATCCTGAGTTTGTCCTGACTGACAAGTGGCTGTCATACTTATCATGCCACTAGAAGAAGTCAAGTTCAACACCCTCTTGATTGAGTTGGGTATGTGGAACTTAGGATAGCTTCAGCAGCTCCAAACTCTAGTTTGTGTTGCAGGATTTACTTTGCTTGCAGGTAGATAAGTCCTTGATGTGACATCAAGACTATAAAGATCATCAAGTGGTATCCAGACTGGTATGGACTAGAATGTCTACCAGAAATCTGACAAAGGATGCCTCAGTTGAGGGGGAGTACACAGCTTCTGCAGTAGTTCAGCTGTCACAACTGCTGATCGGTTTGTCTTAAGTACAATGCACAGACTAAGGGGGAGATTATGAGAAGAGGAACAGCTAGCAGCCAGCTCAAGTTTATCCATGGTTCACTCTGTGCCAAGGAGCTGCAATGATGTGGTGTATCAATGATATCACCACAGGTGGAAGCTGATTCTGTAGATACAACATCATCAAGTGGAACTATATGTGCATCAAGGTCAAATGCTGCAGTGTTGTGTTGTATCAATGTATCAACACAGAAGGTATGACTCCTAATCAAGTAGATTGATCACTAGGATGATTTTCATAGCAGTATCAACATAGGACTTTGTCGAGGATCAAGAGATAATCTCTCCCATGATATTTTTTACTCCCTCAATAGATATACCTATTAAAGAACACAGACAGGGAGAGATGTGTGGCAATACATAAGGGGGAGATATAGAAGCTATACTTGACATGATCAGGTCATGTTGAGTCAATGCCTTTAGTGGTACTCAATTTAGACATTAAGTGGTATACATGAGAGTTCATATTACTTGAGCAATTGCTCAAGTAGTATGAGGATACATTGACTTAACTTATTATGTAAATATAATTAATTAGAGCTCATTGTATTAATATAACATAAGCTAGCAGGTGTGTAGAAATTTCTATAGCTGCATGAAATTATTCTGCCTATCATGATAATGCCTCTAAGTATTATTGATTGTTCCGCTTTCTTCAAATAGGGGGAGATTGTTGGGTCCATTTCCCACAATGTTTCCTAGAGTCGATTTGAAGAGGGATCACCATCAATACTAAGATCATAGTTGTATTTGATGTGTGCTTAAGTCCATGCATGCAGGTTATCCTTGATTGGACAGGTGAAAAAAGAGTAAGCTTGAAGTCAGATAATTTGACAAAGGCAAAAACTCTGAGATAGCTGAGACAGCTGAGAAGAATGTCTCAGCACAACCGCTGAGATGAACAAAAAAGAGTAAGCTGGAAGTCAGCTAATTTGACTAAGGCAAAAATGCCGAGATAGGTGAGACAGCTAAGAAGAATGTCTCAGCATAACCGCTGAGATAGCTGAAGAAGAAAAAGCTGAGACTGATGAGAAGAATGTCTCTACATAACCGCTTAGATAGGAGATAGTCAAAGCTCAGAGTTCGTCGAGCTCAGCTCACCATTCATCGAGCTAAGTTCAAATCTTGAGATTCTGAGTTCATCGAGATCAGTTAAGAATTCGTCGAATTGAGATCAGAGTTCGTCGAGCTCAGCTAACCATTTGTCGAACTAAGTTCAGAACTTGAGATTCTGAGTTCATCGAGCTCAGTTGAGAATTTGTCGAACTGAGCTCAGAGTTCGTCGAGCTCAGTTCACCATTCGTCGAACTCAGTTCAAAGTAAGGCAGGCTGACTCAGTCAATGCCTAAAGTTAAAAGGCAGAAATGTGTCTAAGTCCATAGGAATTGAGTGAAAGTCATTGACTCAACTGCATAGCCTCATAAGTGTTGAGTAACACTCACAGTCTAAGCCAGTAATTTTAAACACAAAAAATTGGCTAAGGCAGAAAGCGTTGAGTGAGGCGTGCTCACTCAAAGCTCTCGATGCCTATGACGCTACATAGGCAAAAATATGGCTAAGGCAAAAAGCGTTGAGTTAGGCGTGCTCACTGAATGCTCTCAATGCCTAAGATGCTGCAGAGGCAAAAATATGGTTAAGTCAGAAAGTGTTGAGTGGAGGTTTCTCACTCAACGTTGTCAACGCCTAGTGGAGACAGTAAATCTGTCTAAGTGTTTTGGCATTGAGTGATGCTTGATCACTCAATTCCTATGCTAATGGTGTTTGATTTTTGGCTAAGTCCACATCTGATGACGTCTGCAAGTCAACAAGTCAACATATTTCTAATTAGTGGTGGGATGGCTATAGTACGCGACAAATGTTGTCGCAGACCTACTATACGACAGTTGGATTTAAAGCAAAGTTGTTGCTGACCATTAATTAGGTGGGGCCAACTACTCAAGAGCCATTGGGTAAAATTCAATAAAAGAAAAAGGCCTTTACAGAGGAAGAGAGCTTTTGAGGAAAAAGTAACAACCACTATAAATATCTGTGTGTTGTGCTGTGTTGTTTGTTCTTCTTTTATATTGCATGTACTAAGGAAAACTCTAAATCACTTAGTAAGGAAACATCAAAAAGAACTTAAAAAAAGACAAATAACCTATTCACCCCTGCCCCCTCTAGGTGATTTAGCTATCCTTGAATTAAAGAATTTCAACATGCAACTCCGTTCTTATTTGAAGGGCCTAACATATATTCGAGCCTCTCGGCTAACTGTATATGTTACAAATTTCTGCTCTTATAAACCAGAAGTATAAGAGCCAAAAAAGAATGAGAGATCAGAATAATCACAACTAAATTTGCACAGAAGGAAAAATAATAAAATCAACTCATAATAAAACCTTCAAAACTTCCCACGACCAAGTATCAGGAGATTAGCTACTCATTATAGAATACAAACAAAAGAAATAAGAAGAAGACATGATTTTATTTCTTAAATGAAAGACAATACATGTACGAAAAGTAAGAGAAACACCAAACAAATTTTGGAAAGAAAAGAGACATAGCTTTACTACAGTAGAGGTGGCCAGCTCCTAATGGGAGAGATTCTAGTATAATTTATAGGGGAGAAAAGGGGGTACACTCCCTAGTTACACGGTCATCACATGGGGCGTGTAACCATTACATTAATTCCAGATGGCTAGGGGGGATGTCTCAGGAAAATTCTAGAAGAAAGGGCGTGCAGGGGGGTGACGTGTCTAAATTTGGAGGAAGAGGAAGCAGTAGCAGCGAGATGCACTGAATTGGGTTAAATGGCCACTTATCACGACGTGTAAACCCGGCATGTAAGAGCTGGCATCCATGGGGCATGTATCAGACGACGTGACTGGAGGAGCTGAGGTCTTGCGTTGGTACAAGGGCAACAACACGACGTAGCATTAGGGCATGTAAACATTGATGATGTGGAATTCTACGGTGGGTCGAAAATGTGGTTGCAGTGGGCTGGAGCTGACAAAATGGGTTACACGCCCAGGGTATATGGCGTGTAACATGAGACTCTACCAGAAAGCTCCAAAATTTCACCCAAGCCTGCAAAAAAGAATGAAAACAAAAATAGTTCTAAAAACCTGATTATACTAAAGTGAAGATGAAATGAAGGGTAAAAGCTATAAATCAAAACTAAAAACCCTAATAAAACTTAACCTAAAGATGACTAAAATACTAATCATCAAATCCCCCCATGCTTAAGTGTTTGCTTGTCCCCAAGCAATTAAAATTATGAGAAGAGGGGAAGAAATTTAGAATAAGCATTACATAATTAAGAAAACATAAATATCAAATTTAAACTATAAAAATTATTATGCTAGTGAAGAGTGCAATGAGAATTCAAAGGAGAGGAGAATGGAAAATTTCCTTACAATTATTACAAGTGCATGAAAAATTACTTGTTGATTTCCTTCTAACAAAAAAACTAGGCATCAAAAGATTCTAAATGAAAATAACAAGCAAAGAAATCCAAATGAAATAAACATACTGAACGAGCAAATGGTTGTTAAGACTATGGTTATTCTACAAAACATTTTCTGATAATCTCCAAAGAAATCCATCATTGATGGTGTCCATAGGCTTGCCCGCTCACACCCTCTCCACTACACAAGTGGGTGTCACATTCTAAAGATAAAAAAGGACTTCTATTTAGGCAAAAATACTTTGCTTAGGAAAGTGATAGGATATGAAAGACAATAGATAAAATTGATTGCTAAATTCACACTAAAACTGTTGGAACCCCTGATTTGGATTTGGGCTAGGTTAACTACTTAGGATGTTTGACCCACCTTGTATAGCCAGGGTCATTGTTGTTTGTCCTAGGGTTTAGGCCAGTCCTTTAGATTCAGATTTCATGGAACAGCCTGCAGTGGACTTCAGGAGAATCATTCTTAGAAGAATTTCAGAGTTCAGAATATAAGTTCGACGTTCGTCGAACTCAGCTCAATGATAGTCGTGCTCTACTCAAAGAACTCAGAGATCCTTCTCTGAGTTGAGCTCGACGAAATTCGAGCTCAGGTCGACGAACTCTGCTCATGATATATTTCCCAGTTTGACGACCTTGGAGCTCAGAGAATGTCAGCTATTCTTGGGGACTTGGATCGCTGAGCTCAGGTCGATGAAGGGGATTTCTCAGCTCGACGAACTTGGAGTTCATGTCGACAAAATCTGCCCTAAGGTCGACGAAATCTGTTCAGAGCCTAAATGTTAAGTTTTCCTTATCTGTCTTTTTCTTCATTACATCCTAAGTAAATAATTCTCTGAGAAATTAATGGTTAAATTCTCTAAGAATATAGTTGTTTAAGACAACATTAATTATGGTTTTCATCAAAGTAATTACATGACATATTCTTGGGATAGTTGGGGAAATACAATTAAAGTCAGATATTCCAGCCGTTCTCCTTCCTAGATTTCCAGCAGTAATTAATGGACTCATTTAATATTTTGAAGGAAAATTACAGGCAGCATATATAAAGCGAATTTCGCTTCTTCTGAGACAAAACATAGAGTACACAGAATAGATCAAGCTGACTAACAGAGATACACTAAGATTCTGACCTTCACTGAAAGAAATTTTGTTTTCCCTTGCACATTCAAGAAGACTGAAGAAGAACATCATCTATAAAATCAAGAATCTTCTTCAACTTATGATCCAAGAATCTTCAAAGACAATTATTCAATATCTGTCAACAAGTTCCCTGATATCTTCAAGACAATGCTGCAGAACTACACCCTGTGCAAAGCTCCAGTCTTCCTAAACTTCTCTACATCTCAGGGGGAGCTTTGACAACAAAAATCCATGTTTGTCTTCTCTGTTGTTTATATAAAAAGAGAAGACATCATCAATGTCTCTTACCTTGTAAAAAGGGTTTCATCATTCCCTTCAAAAGTCTGATTGGTTCGCAAGTATCCCTCCAAAAGACTTGGGTTGGTTGTTTGGGCACCTGATCAAAAGCCTAAAGGGTTGTGAGATCTCCGTGTAAATAGATCTTGTGGTGGCAGTCACCTGAGAAAAATCTGCTAGTGGATTCCTACCAGGGTGGTAGAAGAGTGGATGTATCCAGTTTGGGGAACCACTATAAAATCTCTTGTGTCGTCTGGTTGTCCTTTTTCTTTTTGTACTGTGATGTGATAGTCTAGCTTTATTCTCTTTATATTATATTTTCTATCACCTATTTTACTACTAAATAATATAAATCTGTAAAAAGTTTTTAAAGCTCTTTTCAACCACCCCCCCCCCCCCCCCTCTAGAGCTAATTAGAACTATCCCCTTATCCTTTAAAAACAAAGTGAGAGCCAAACAAAATTCATAAACATGACTAAAAATGATGCACAATTTTTTTTCAAAATAATTTTCGATATAATTTTTTTTCTAACAGAAGAAAAGGACAGGAATAAATTTTTGTTTTTTTTCTTAATTTTTTTCAAATTTGGCCATCAATAATTTGTCAATAAAATTTTTTTCTTTGAAAATTTTCAAGATTTACTTTTTTTCTTTCAAACCAGATGAAAAATATAAACGAACCACTTTTTCGCAAAATCTCCTATTACATGAAATTTATAAAGCTCAAGAGTTAAAGTGTGATTAAGGTGGAGATATTGGGCCTTGGTGAAATTTTGGTGGATGTGATCAAAAGGAAAAAGGAGGAGGCCCAAAATTGTTTTGCAAGCTAAGGGTGATTTTACAAGTGGGCAAATAGGCTCAAACTTTCAAAAGGCGGCCTAAATAATTTCTAAAGTTCGTGACAAACCCGTGTAAATGCTTCGAGTGTCGCTAGAGGCAAGTTCTAGCCACCAAGAAAGGTTACTTATCCACGTTAGTCTAATAATATCATCTTAGCAACCATGCACGTTACTACACCTAAGTCAAAAGAAAACTAAAACAATGTTAACTTAATAAAGCAAATTTGGATGCCTAGATTTTTGCAAACAAAAAAAACAAGATAAGGCTATGCAAAAGTGATAAAAGAAAAAAAAATAAAATTAATCCTAGCATACTACCTATGTCTTAAGATACTTCAAGAGCCTACACAACACTCAAAGAAATATACTTAAAAAAAGATAGACAATAATTTTAATTTGTTTTCCAAATAGATTTTATGATTTTCTAAGTTTTTTTTTGAGTTTTTGGTTTTATAAATTTCTTTCTTAAAAGGGAATTAAAGTGCTTAAAAACAAAAATATGAGAAAGAAAAAATTGCAATTTTCTATTCCTACACCTAATACCCCCATGCTTAAGATGAACATTATCCCAATGGGACAAAATAAGAAAAATAAAGGGGAGTAGGAAGAGAAATAGAAAAGATAAAGGATAAGAGAAGAAAAAAAAATTAAAAACAGGTACTTCCCCGGATTTGTGAGGATTAAAGTGGAGCTGCTCCCCCATACTTGCGCCTAAGTCCATCTTGATTGTAAACTTGAATCTTTATCAGATCAGAAGCAGTGGTGGAAGCTTGTCGAGGGTACGAATAAAGTGAAATACAAAAAAAAGTACATAACGATAATTAAGGGGTGTCTCCAAAGAGTGCTCTTTAGTTAATGTCGTTGAGCTTGTCCAAATAAATAAAAATAAAATAAAAAAACAAAAAAATAATAGTTCAAGTGTTCGATAACACTAATTGTTCCGTCGTAGTGGGAATTAAATCATTTGACAAATAGAGTTTTAATCAGTTACCGTTTACTTTGAATTAACCCTTATCCGGTTGCGAAACTAGAATCGTGCCATATAGAAAAACCTGCTTGACCACAAATGGTCAAGGCCAACGCGACTTAAGTTTTCCTGGGAATAAACACAATTGTGAATTAAAAAGGACTTGATCTCCCAGTTAAAACATTTTTGGATGTTGAATATTTTTATCATGATATAATTTCGTCTGCTCTTTATAAATTTTATTGCTCTCGTAGGCATTGGAGCGCCACTCGTCGAGTTCGTTCAATTGATTATTCCTATGTTCTCCTACAGAGTGCGGATCGAAATTCTAAAATGTTATCGCCCAATACTCATAGTGCTCTACTTCTTCTGGGAGGTGACACAATTTTCCATATACCAAGCGGAACGGAGTACAACTGATAGCGGCCATGTAGGCCGTCTAATAAGCCCAAAGAGCATCGCCTAATTTTAACGACCAATCCTTATGAGAAATTAAAACGAATTTTTCCAAAATTCTTTTTGGTTCTCGATTGACTGCCTTGACCTGACTGTTAGTTTGGGGGTGGTAAGCGGTGGATAATTTGTGCGTAATGCCATACTTAGATATAATCTTAGTGAGTTGAGTATTACAAAAGTGGGTTTCCCTATCAATAACGATCGACTGAGGAAAATAAAAATGAGAAAACAGTTTTTTCAAAAAAGAAGACACAACACGAGAGTCATTAGTAGCAAAAGCTTGGGCCTCCGCCTACCTAGAAACATAATCAACGGCAATGAGAATGTACTTGTTACCCAAACTTGATTGAAACGGACCTACAAAATCGATACCCCAAAGATCAAAGATCTCACATTCGAGAAAATAGTTTTTTTCAATTTCATTTTTATTAGATATGTTTCCAGTCCGCTGGCAAATATCACACCGACTCACAAAGGTTTGCGCATCTTTGAAAAGGCTAGACCAATAGAAGCCTGCACTAAGTACCTTGTGAGCAGTCTGATTCGCCTGAAAGTGACCTCTAGTCGGATCTTCATGAACATATTTTAAAATTTGTTGACTTTCTTCCCTGGAAACACACCTTGGTACCACTTGGTCTGTGCAGACTCGGAAGAGAAATGGGTCTTCCCAAAAATAATACTTCAAATCAGAAAACAATTTCTTCTTTTGTTGAAATGAGAATTCTTTCGAAAGGACACGGGCCACGAGATAATTGGCCAAGTCGGCAACCACGGGGTAGAAGAAGTGAGACTAAAAAGTTTTTCATCCGGGAAGGAGTCATTAAAAAAATTTTCATCTAACATTTTGCCAACAGGGTTCTCTAGTCTAGAAAGATGGTATGCCGCTAAATGTTCGGCTACTTTCTTATCCTGAATTTATAAGTCAAATTCTTGAAGGAGAATAATCCAGCGATTAAGGCGCGGCTTGGCATCAGGTTCAGAAAGGAGATACTTTAAAGCAGAATGATCGGTAAAGACGATGATTTTAGAAAAAGTAATATATGGTAAGAATAAATCAAAAGCAAAAATTACGGCTAAGAGTTCCTTCTCCGTCGTGGTGTAATTTTCTTGAGAGGAAGTTAGAGTTTTACTCGCATAGTAGATCAGATGAAAGTTCTTAGCTATTCGTTGTCTTAGAACTGCACCGACCGCATAACTACTCGCATCACAGATTATTTCGAACGGTAAATCCTAGATCAGAGAGATCAAAATCGGAGCATTTATAAGTTTAGATTTAATTAATTCAAACGCAGCTAGACAAGAATCGTCAAAAACAAAGGGAGTTTCTTTCTTGAAAAGGTGGGTGAGAGGCTTAGTAATTTTTGAAAAGTCTTTAATGAATCGTCGTTAAAAACCCGCGTGCTATAGAAAACTTCTAATCGCTTTAATATTCGTAGGCGGCGGTAGCTTTTTAATTACATCAAATTTTGTCTTGTCCACTTCAATTCCTTTAGCAGAAATCTTTTGGCCAAGGACTAAGCCTTCACGCACCATAAAGTGGCACTTCTCCAAATTTAAAACTAAGTTCGTTTCTTTGCAGCGTTGTAAAACTTTTCCCAAATTTTTAAACATAAATCAAAAGAGTCGCCAAAAATTGAAAAATCGCCCATAAAAACTTCCATAATATTTTCTACGTATTTATCGAAAATAGCGAGCATACATCGCTGAAATATAGCTGGCACATTACATAACCCGAAAGGCATTCTACGATAAGCGAAGGTCCCAAAGGGGCAAGTGAATGTTGTCTTCTCTTCGTCCTCAGGTGCGATAGGGATTTGGAAATATCCCGAGAGATCGTCGAGAAAACAATAAAAACTATGCCCGAATAAGCGTTCTAATATTTGATCGATAAAGGGAAGGGGGAAATGGTCTTTGCGGGTGGCATCATTTAACTTGCAATAATAAATGCACATCTGCCACCCCGTCACTGTTCTCATTGGTATTAGATCATTATTTTCATTTAAAACTAACGTGATCCCTCCTTTCTTCGTCACTACTTGTACATGACTCACCCACTTACTATCCTAGATAGGATAAATTATCCCCGTATCTAATAATTTTAAAACATCTCCCTTTATGACCTCCTTCATGTTTGGACTAAGAAGACATTGATGTTGGACTACACTCTTAGAATTTTCTTCCAAAAATATTTTGTGTGCAAAAGGAGGGGTTTAAGCAAGAAATATAGGATATTTACCACTCTATAGCTCGGAGATGCCTTCGTAGAACTTCGATCAATTTATCGTTTTCAGATTGAGAAATAAAGGACGAGACTATACTGGGAAACTTAGAATTTATTCGAGAAAAGCATATTTTTGATGTTCAGGGAGAGGTTTCAATTCAAAAGTGGGTGGTTCATCATAAGAATTTTTCAAATCCTTTTCATTCTCAAAAGTAAGAGTTTCAAAAAATTTCTTTCGAAATAAAATAATTTTCAACATTAGTTTGCACAGACATGGTCGTGTCTAAAATAAATTTGGGAGAAATTTCAGAAAAACTTGTAGATATTTCTGAAAAAAATGAAGAAAATTCATTACTCGAAATATTAGAAAGAGAAAAAAGAGAGTCTTCATTTAAAACCTTTAGAAAAAACATGAGTCATCATTTGATAAAGAGTTTTTCATTGATTGCTTAATTTCAAACGTGACCTCATCATTTCCTACTCGAAGAAACAATTTTTCATTGCTTTCATTTATTACCGCATGGGAAGTGGCTAGGAAGGGGCGGCCGAGGATTAGAGGTACCTCGACATCCTCTTTGATATCTAGGATTACCAAATCTATCGGGAAGGTAAATTTGTCAACCTTCACTAGCACATCTTCAACAATTCCTAACGACTACTTAATTGACTGATCAGCTAATTGTATGCTCATCCTAGTTGGGTTGAGAATACCTAATCCTAATTTCTTAAACAAGGAGAAAGGCATCAAATTGATGCTCGCTCCTAAATCTGCTAACGCATGTTTCACAAATAAATCTCCAAAAATGCAAGGATCGAAAAGCTACCCGGATTGTTAATTTTTTTAGGTAAATTATTAGTGACGATCCCCGAGCATTCCACATTTAACGTGACATGCGAGAGGTTTTTTAATTTTTGTTTGTTTGTTAGGAGATTCTTCAAGTATTTAGCATACTTGGGCATTTGCGAGATGACTTCATGAAATGGTAAATTTATGTGAATTTGTTTGAACATTTCAATAAAGCGATTATATTGATCATCTAACTTACTTTTTGAAAGTTAAGAGGGGTAAGGAAGAGAAATAGAATCCTTTAAAATAGTCGAGGGTTTTTTTTTGCAAAATATCCTTTGAAATTACATTATCATTTAAAACAGGCGGGTTTTCTAAAATTGGAGCGGCATTCACCTCGGGCTCTTCCATTATAGTTAGGCCAGAAATTTCATTCCCACTCCGAAGAGAAATCACTTTCGCGTGCTCTTTTGGATTGGGCTCAGTATTTGAAGGAAGAGTCCCAGGTGGCCTCTTGGAATAAATTTTGGCGAGTTGCCCGACCGTATTCTCTAAATTTTTGATCGTACCCGATAGATTTATGATTATCGCTTCATTAGAACTAATGTATTTTGAAAACATATCCTCTAGAGAGTGAGGCTTTTGAAAATTCTAATAATTTTGTGGAGGAGGTGGCGGTGTAGAATCGTGTGGTGGTGGTGGTCGCATCGCATTAGAGTAATTACTCCAAGAAAAGTTCGGATGGTTACGCCATCCAGGGTTATAAGAGTTCGAATTATTACTAAAACCAGGAGGAGAAGAAAAAGCAGAAAAATTATTTGGAGCAGGCCTGGGTATGTTCACTAGATAATCCACCTGCTCAGCAGCAGTATTCGTAGTTTTCCATACCTAAGGGTCGGAAGCAGCAGATATCTCCGTCATCTTCTTGTTCAGTATCTCTACTTGCAATGCCAGCTAGGACATCATGTCAACCTCGTACATAGATACAATTTTGTTAGTGCGGGACCTAGGCAAATTCCACTGACAGGTGTTCACAGCCATATCCTCAAAAAGCTCAAGTTCTTCCTCCGGAGTTTGTTGTTCAAAGAACCAACGGATGTAACATCTATCATTTTCTTTATCATTTGATTTATCCTACTATAAAATGTCTGAACCTGTAACCATTCGAAATCAAGCATCTTTCCAGAAATCCCCAGGTCGGCGAACAAGTTAAAGCTTAGTTTGACAAACTCTGAACTCAATTCGACGAACTCAAAGCTCAGCTCGATGAAAAGTTGATAAGCAATACTCAATGATTGTGGACTTAGAATTTTCTTCAGCTCTGCTAGGCATTGAGTGGTGTTGAGTGAATAGGCCATACTCAACGAATCTGGACTTGGAAATATTTCATCTCTGATAGGCATTGAGAGCGTTGAGTGTATACGCCTCACTCAACGCTTTTTTCCTTGGCCACGTTCTTCTTCCCTTTCTGCTTCAAAGCGTTGAGAGAATTGACTGTATATGCATCACTCAATGCTTTTTGCCTTAGCCATATTCTTCAGCTTTCTGTCTGATGGCGTTGAGAGTGTTGATTGTATAAGCTTCACTCAACGCTTTTATACTTAGCTTGAATTTCTGCAATCTTGCCTTCTTGCTAAAGTTTGGCGTTGACAGACTCAGCATGGCGTTGAGTGATGAAACTTTACTCAATGCTTCTGGACTTAGTCGATTTTATGGCTTCTACTTCTTAAGCTTTTACATGATATCCTTGACTCAATGATTCTGGCCATATGGAGTAGAGTGAGTTGAGCTCATTCAATGCATGTGCACTTAGCCACATTTCTGCCTTTTCAATACTGTAAGCTTTGACTGTCATCCTTCTCTCAGCGTTAATAGCTATATAGAGTTTAGTGAGCTTGGCTCACTCAACGCTTCTGGACTTAGTAATTTTCCTTAATTTCCAGCCTATCACTTTGAGTCTACCAGTCATTATCTCTTAAACTATATGTCCAATCATTGTGACAGAGACCAACTTGTATGCATGAACTTAAACATACATCAAATATAACTATGCGCATACCATTAACCTGTTTGACTTCTGTTGGGTACAATGGAGATTATGTATCTGATTTGGAGAAGCCTCACCTGACTGAATAATATACATCAGGTTGTATTTGATGGTGTATTGAGTTTATTTGTGTAGGCAGAAGAATGAAGAAAATATTCTAAGTACAAAAGTGTCGAGACATTTATAATGTGTCGACATCTTTGAAGGAGCAGCGTCGAGATCAGAAGCAAAGTTGTGTCAACATACATGACTTGTGTCGACACATGAAATTTGGGTCAACAATTATTGTGTCGACACTCAGGACTAGTGTCGACACACTTAGATTTGAAGTGCTGACATGAGTAGAAGGGTTTTGTCGACAAACAGGACTTGTGTCGACATTCAAAGTTCAAGTCTACATCAGCTGTGTCAACACAAATGACTTGTGTTGACATTCAGAGTTCAAGTCTACAACAGCAATGTCGATACACAGGACTTGTGTCGACATATAGAAGTTGGGTCAACATCAGTTGTGCTGACAATTTCTGAAGAGTGTCGACATTGTCAAAAAAAGTTTGTCGACACATTCTATAAAGGGAGTGTAGAGACTGGTTGAGGAGCTATACCGACAGTTTCTAATGTTTGTTGACAACATCAAAGGAGTTGTGTCGACACATTGTATAAAAGCTGTGTCGATAGTTTTCGAAGTTTGTCGATGACACAAGAGGAAGTGTGTCGACACCCGGGTAATTGTTTTGACACATACTATCCTTGTGTCTCGATACATTCAGCTGAGTTAAATAACTCCAAGTGCCAGAACTCCAGGAAGAAGACTTGACAGCTGCCAGGATTGTCAAGGACTGTTAGACATGTCAGAACTATCAGATGTAAGTCATCCACCGGATCAGCCGGTTGTCTCTGATGTGATCTATAAATAAAGTCGAGCAATCAGAAAAAAGAGAGACGCACAGTAAGACAAAAAAAATTAGAGGGAAGTCAAAAAGAAGGAGGATTACTCCAAGAAGAATTCACAAAATTCTATACAGCAAGAAGGTTCTTATTCTATATCAGAGAAGGAGACATCATTTCTTTGGATCTGTCAAAGTTTGCTGAATCAAGTCAGTAAGAAAGAAGAAGCTGTGTCTACATCAACTTCTCAAGAAGATTCAACCTAGGTTCTCTCTTTCTAGAAGCTTTGAATAAAATAAGTAAGGTTGAATCAGATTCATTACAGCAATGCTCTGAAGATAGCTGATTAATCAAGATCTGGTCAAGATTCTTTCACTCCTCTTTTCTCTCTATCTGGGTGAAGGAAGAAAAATATTTCTTCATATAATTTTTTATATGATCTATTTATAGATCTGAGTGTTATAATCATGTAAAAAAGGCTGAGGTAGGGCTGTTTGCCTGAGGTAGGAGATTAAGTTCTCTGAGCTGTAGGCCTGGTGATAAGGGCTGAGTAGGGCTTGATAGCCTGGGTGGTAGGATTGTGGATTCACTCTGAGGTAGGGTTCTTGGGAAGAACCTGTGGTGTAGGACTTGTTGAAGTCTGAGTTGTAGGAACCTGTTTGAGTTCTGGGTTGTAAGATCTGAGGATCTGAGAAGGTGGAAGGAAGTTTGGCCGAATCTAGTGTGTTGCTAGATAGGCAAAGGGGGAAAATGGATGCACCCATCTCTTGGGGAACCACTATAACCTGTGTGTCTGTTGTGATTGATGTGTTGTATGCTGTGATTTCTATAGAATTTAGTCATATTTTGAATAATCTATTAACTGCCTAAGAATAAAGAATTGAACCTATTCACCCCCCTCTAGGTGTTTAGACATTCTTGAAATATATTCTTTCAAGTGGTATCAGAGGGAGGTTACTCAAAATAGACTTTGTAATGCCTCCGTCCGTCACATGGAATGTAATAGAGGGGCCGGCCGGGACCCCACGCTATATTTCACGGACAAACGACGGAATTACGTGCGATACCAAAATACTTTCTACTCGCATCTTAACCCAGAGCATTCTAGCGGAAGTTTAAAGATTATAAGAACTCATCCAACGAATGCCCACTAAATATATAAATAACACATTTATATATAACACCAGGAATGCATACAAACACACAAACGCTCACGGCCTTAAGGCCTTACATGTTTCTCTTTACAAGAGGTGGTTTCGTACTTCAGCACGCAGGCCGGCCATACATGAAATTCAATTCTTCGCACGACCTTCATGGGCCTACAAGTAGCAGCATAAAGGTCTTTAGCCCGCTCAATCCAGTTCAGCCCGCAACACCTGCATATGGATGTCGACCCCACGGGTGATAAACAAAGCAACGGTCAGCTTTCATCTGACCAATTATAACGACCCTGCCCCTTACTCGGGGCAGTGGTTCCTTCCCTGCATGTATTGTAATCACAATATATATATATATCACAACAAGTGCACTCACTCACAACAACATCACAAATGTTGGCCATCGTGCCAGACGCACTGTGCACACAAGGCACACTTAAGGTGTACTGAATCATTCCAGGTTCCACCACCGATTGGAGGTTATTAGTTGTTGGTCGGGCACTAGTCTACTACAACACGCATGCTAGAGACATCCTCTCCCATCCCACTAAGAGGCGTTCACCCCACGACAACCATTGAGCACTATAGGTCAACCTAACCTCGTAGTCTAACAAGCCGGGAAGGCCCGCAGCCCCCTATTTGCGTTGCCACCAATCGACTGCTCACAACGCAGGTACAAAGTACCTCCAGATCGGCCTACCACCATAGTATAACACGTCGGGAAGGCCCGCAACCCCTATTTGCACTACTATCAATTGATCTCTCATAACACAGACACATATCTCACACAGAGCGTACAATTCCAATGCCACAAAGGCTCCACAACCAGAACGAATGGCTCTCACCGCCACATCGCATTCAGCTAATGTAAAGCATACAATACAAGGAACTCACAAGCATCCTCACAAACTCCGTAACCTACTCATTACATATACGGAGTCTTCTCCGGTTCGCAATATA
Organism: Platanthera zijinensis; assembly: GCA_039513925.1. Lineage (NCBI taxonomy): Eukaryota > Viridiplantae > Streptophyta > Magnoliopsida > Asparagales > Orchidaceae > Platanthera > Platanthera zijinensis. The sequence continues at coordinate 212,642,350 of CM077081.1, read as the reverse complement.
AACATCACCAATCCAGACTAACCATCTCGATGGGCTTCACACAACCTGCCTATTCCATACTACTCATTTCCGGACCTAGATGCAGACTCAATCGAGGATATCAACTATCAACCCGCTGGAATTGCTTACGCTTTCCACCTATTAGTGGAGGACTCCATGTACATGTATAAAGGAGGACTTCAATAGTCCAAGAAGGAGATCATTACCCTTGACGATCGCTTTGGATCCATGGAGAAACTAGCCGGATGGTAATCACCGCGACGGCTTTGCCTCCACAACGCTGAACTCGGCTCTCGATTCGGATCGCTGAAGCTCCACCAGCGGCCAGATCTCTTCTCCTTCTTCCTTCCTTGCTCTCCTCCCTCTCTTCTCTTTAGAAAGAGAATGGACAATATTAGAATGAGAATTAGTTCTCAATTCTTAGCCTTATAACAACAGGAAGAATCTTGGACCACAGTATCAAAATAGAAGGAATCGAACGACAACGATCTGCTATGGAAAGCATCTTTTCACGGCTGACACAGCTTGTTACATGCCCGTGTCACATGACGTGTCCCTTAAGCGGCACACAACCGACTCAAGCGAGACAAGGACACAGGCTTAGACATGCCTGTATCAGCTCTTGACACGCCCGTGTCAACCAGTGCACGCCTGTGTCAACCAGTGCACGCCCGTATTTAAGGGCGTGTCCCTCAATCGACATAGGACCAACCATCCTGAAAGGGACACGGGTTCCCAACACACCCGTATCATACAGAACACGCCTGGAATACAGGAAGTGTTCCTCACCCGACTCCGTACGACTACCAACCCGAGCAAGACACGCCCTGCGATACGCCCGTGTGCTAGGCCGTGTCGCCTTCACAGTGAAGGACACGCCCTAAGACATGCCCGTGTCCCAGGCCTTGTGCCTCAATCGAGACACACTCGAGGCCCACTCGAGTCCTACATGAGACCCACTCAAGTACACAGAGCTGGAAACTCCCTGGGACACGCCCGTGTCCCTGGCCGTGTCACTCATCCTGAATTCCAAATTGGGATTTGGGGTGTTACAACCCTCCCCTCCTTACAGAAATTTCGTCCCAAAATTTAGTGAACATATATACCAACACAAGCATTCCGTTGAAATATAAACAAAAACAATATGGGTTTAGAGCTCAGAGGCCGCAGCTTGTCTCTCCCCACGGCATCGCACAAACAATAGTTTTTTGCAAACAGACATACAACTTTACCTTACAACAACAGTAAAGTACACTCTTTTACTTCATTTTCGCTCGTCCGCGTCTTTCATAATCCGCTTTACTGCCTCCTGTAACTCCAAATTATACATGCGAGGCTGTTGTACTTCATGATTCGAGCTTTGCGATTCCTGCAACTCGAGAGTGTGCATGCGAGGCTGCGCCCGGGATGCAGATTACTCTGCCACTGCCATGCCCTTTTCCTCATAGGACGCATCGGTCTTTTTCTCACCCTTTGGAGGGCCAATCCATTAATTTTGGGCGAGATGTCCCTGCATCCCATAGTTAAAACATGCACGTGTATCCACACGTCCTTGCCCGTACGTTGCTCCCGAAGAACATCCGAAGAAGTTTGTTCAGCTGGCCTGAACCTCTTCTTATCTCGTTTCCTCAATTCTGATTGTTCCGACTGCGGAACTTTGAACTCCGGCTTTTCCACCGCCAAGTTTTTATTGTCCTGCACCCATTTCAAATCCTTCTCCAGCGCACAGTCCTTATCTACTAATTCTTGGAAGCCTTGGTTCACAGAACTCGGGAGTGCCAACCGCAGCTCATCACGAAGTCCCTCATAGAACCTATTCGTCTTCCGTGCATCTTCCACAAAAGTAGAGCCCGCATAGCACCCCAGCCTGGTAAACTCATGCAGGTAATTCTCAACAGTACGCTCACCTTGTACCGAATGTTGGAACTCATTCTCCATTGCAATTCTCCGCGACAGTCGCAAATACTTTGCCCAAAATAATCTGGAGAATTCCTCCATCGATATCGCCCCTAGGCCTCTTCCTGCCAATTGGTGCAATTCCAATTCATCCCACCAAAGCCTCGCCTCTCCTTCCAGCAGGAAAGTGGCTAAAGTAACTTTCTGCCCCTCATCAGTCTTGATCGATCTCAGGATCCTCTTCACTCTTGCGAGCCAATCCTCTGCTTGCGTTGGGGAACCCTCCCCATCGAACGTAGGAGGATGAAACTCAACAAACCGCTTCAGTTACTCATCAGCCGCTTGCTTGTCAATCAGAGCCTCAACACGCTCTTTCCTCACACCAACCTTTACTTGCTCCATTACAGGCATTGCCTGCCAAATAGGCTGTTCTTGAAACATAGAAATAGCACCTCCGCAACTAAGCATATGGTTTTTGCAAAAGGAGGAGGTCTGGGCACCTCAGCTGCTGCCTCACTCACATCCGAACACTGGGGTTCAGACTACGCAGCTCCACTCCTTGTCACCTATACGTGAACAAGATATCATTAATGCCCATTCCAAAACAGCAAACATACCTAGTATACACGCTCACACTCCTCAAACGCATGTATTGCATTCCTTGTGGACATTCATGAGTTCAATTATGTGATCCCTACCAAACCCTAACCTCTGATACCACTTTGTAACGCATCCATCCGTAACATGGAGTATAATAGAGGGTCCGGCCGGGAACCCACGCCATATTTCACAGACAAACAGCGAAATCACGTGTGAATACCAATATACTTTCTACTCACATCTTAACCCAGAATATTCTAGCATAAGTTTAAAGCTTATAAGAACTCATCCAACAAATGTCCAATAAATATATAAATAGCACCATTATATATAACCCACGGAATGTATACAAACACATAAATGCTCACGGCCTTAAGGCCTTACATGTTTCTCTTTACAAGAGGTGGTTTCATAGATCGGCACGCAGGCCGGCCACACATGAAATCCAATTCTTTGCATGGCCTTAAAGGTCCTACAAGTAGCAGCAGCAAGGGCTTAAGCCCGCTCAATCCAGTTCAGCCCGCAACACCTGCATATATACGTCCACCCCATGGGTGATAAACAAAGCAACGGTCAGCTTTCATCTAACCAATTATAACGACCCTACCTGTTACACGAGGCAGTGGTTCCTTCCATGCATGCATTGCAATCACAATATATATATCACAACAAGTGCACTCACGCACAACAACATCATAAATGACGACCTTCGTGCCAGACACTCCATGCATATAGGGCATACTTACGATGTACCGAATCATTCCAGGTCCCACCACCGATTGGAGGTTATTAGCTTGTTGGCCGACACTAGTCTACTACAACACGCGTGATGGAGACATCCTCGCCCATCCCACTCAGAGGCGTTCACCCCACGAAAACTATTGAGAACTATAGGTCGACCTAACCCTATGGTGTAATAAGTCGGGAAGGCCTGCAACCCCCCATTTATGTTACAACCAATCGACGTCTAATAACGCAGGTACAGATTACCTCTAGATTGACCTACGACCGTATTATAACACGTCAGTAAGGCCCGCAGCCCCCCATTTGCACTGATAACAATCGATCTCTCATAAGACAGGCACACAGCTAAAACAGAGCGTACCATTCCAATGCAACAAAGGCTCCACAACCACAACGAAATGCTCTCACAACCACATCATATTCAGCTAATGAAGAGCATACAATATACGGAACTCACAAGCATCCTCACAAAATCCGCAACCTACTCATTACATACACGGAGTCTTCTCCAGTTCACAATATAAACATCACCAATCCAGACTACCCGTCCGGATGGGCTTCAAACAGCATGCCTATACCATACTACTCATTTCCGGACCTAGATGCAGACTCAACCGAGGATATCTACTATCAACCTGCTAGAATCACTTACGGTTTCCACCTCTTGGTGGAGGATTCCATGCACATGCATAAAGGAGGCCTTCCCTTGTCCAAGAAGGAGATCGTTACCCTTGACAATCGCTTTGGAGCCACGGAGAAACTAGCCGGATGGTAATCACCGCGACAACTTTGCCTCCACAACGCTGAACTCGGGTCTCGATTCGGATCGCTGAAGCTCCACCAGCGGACGGATCTGTTCTCAATCTTCATTCCTTGCTCTCCTCTCTCTTCTCTTTATAAAGAGAATGACCAATATTAGAAATGAGAATTACTTCTCAATTCTTATCCTTATAACAACAGGAAGAAGCTTGGACCACAGGATCCAAATAGAAGGAAATGAACGACCACGATCTGTTATGGAAAGCATCTTTTCAGGGCTGACACGGCTTGTGACACGCCCGTGTCACAGGCCGTGTCCTTCAAGCGACACACAACTAACTTAAGCCAGACTAGGACACGAGCTTAGACACGCCCATATCAACTCCTGACATTCCTTCGTCAACCAGTGCATGCCCGTGTTGAGGGGCGTGTCCCTCAATCGACACATGACCAACCATCCTGAAAGGGACACAGGTTCCCAACACGCCCATGTCATCTTTGACATGCTCATATCATCCAAAACACTCCTTGGATCCAGGCCGTGTTCCTCACCTGACTCAGTATGGCTACCAATTCGAGCAGGACACACCCTTGGACATGCCCGTGTCCCAGGACGTGTCTCCTCCACAGTGATGGACACTCCCTAGGACATGCCCGTGTCCCAGGTCATGTGCCTCACTCGAGACACACTCGAGGCCCACTTGAGTCCTACTCGAAACCCACTCAAGTAAACAGAGCTGGACACGCCATGGGACACACCCGTGTCCCAAGCCGTATGACCCAGCCATAACTCCAAATTTGGATTTTGGGTATTACAGACTAAACAGTCTGAGTATTTCTCTAAGGCAGTAATAAGATAGCCAAGATGGGTTCAGGTGAAAATCATAAAGAACTTGGATCCATGAAGCTTCCTATATGTAGAAAGAAAATTTTCACATATGGAAAAAGAGGGTCAGATTATTCATGGAGTCATCTGATTCAAGAATTTACATCATAGTTCTGGAAGGTTCATTCATTCCAATGAAGACATCAGTTCTCTATGCAAATTTACAAACTCCAAAATAATTTTCTTAAATGACAAAAGATGAGATCATCTTAGCAACTTTGGACAAGAGGGCACATAACATAATTGTCAGTGCCATAGATGATTCCACATTTCAAAATTTGGCCCACTTCAAAACCTCAAAGTAAATGTGCAACACATTGATTGTCTACATGGAAGGGACAACATAAGTAAGAGAGGATAGGAAGACCATGCTCAATCAAGAGTATGAAAGCTTCAAACAAACTAAGACATATAGCATAACTATGTATTATGAAAAGTTTTTCAGAATTGTTAATGAGTTGATGACTTATGAACTGAATGATAAGTTTCTCAAGTCTTTGACCAAGGACTGGGATACCAAGGTCTATGCCATCATAGAAGTGGCTAGACTTGTAGATACTTCTCCACCAACCTAGTTTGGAAAATTTTTGTCCTATGAAATGCAGTTGATTGCCAAAAAGGAAGAGGAAAAGAGCAGCAGGTCTTACAACAAAGATAAGTCTGTGGCTTTCAAATTTGAAGTTATAAAGAAGGGAAGGAGAAAGACTCCTCCTCCCAGAAAAGTTGCTGATGTTGATTCAGAAAGTTCAGACTCAAGTACATCAGATTGTCATAACTCTGATGAGGATTTTGCTGCCTTTTCTAGGCAATTCTAGATGTTCCTGAAGAAAAAGAATAGGAGGAGCAGACCATCCTCTTCTTCTTACTCCAAGGGTGATTACTACAAGGGAAAGAAGAAAACCTCTAAAGAGGAAAGGTATGGGTCTAAACTTGGTAAATAAATTTCTACTAAAATTGTTTGTTATTGTTATAACAAGTCAGAACATGTAATAGCAGACTGTCCTATCAAAAGAAAGGAGACTAGTGAGAAAAAGAAACACCAGCATAAAGGCATGAAGGAGAAATCCTTTGTGGCCAAGAAGCAGAAAAGCTGGACTGAGTCTTCTTCATCAGAGTCATAAAATGAAGAGGATGCTGAGGTCTACATTGGGTTGTTCTCAACTGAGGAAGATTATGAAGAAATAGAATTTTTATAGTTGCTGAATGATATAAATAAAGAAAAAGAATGCCAACGTATAGGGCTGATGGCCATAGCTGAGGATGGACACAACCAGGAGTAGCCTGGTCCTAGTAAGGTTAATTCAAGTGTCCATACCCCTACATGGAACTTGGATAGTGGATGTTCCAGACACATGACTGGAACAAGAATCATGCTAAAGGAATTCACTCCTATTGAGAATGGTACCAAAGTTATCTTTGGGGGCTCAGAAAAAGGGGTAACTAAAGGTTTGGGTAAGATAATAAATGACATAGTAACTATCACACAAGTAGCTTATGTGCAAGGTTTGAAACATAACCTTATAAGTATAAGTCAACTTTGTGATCAGGGCTTTGACATTTCCTTCCTCAAGGATGAGTGTCAAATTAGAAAGTCAATTGACCAATAGGTTATCTTGATAGGAACTAAGAGAGGAAATATTTATTGTCTAGATTTTGAGTGTGAGAGTGAGGACACTCCTATATGCCTAGTTGTAGATGAGAAAGTTTCTTATTATATCAAATGGCATATAAGTCTAGCTCACCTGAACTACAAGACCATAGGTTGACTCTTTAGTGAAGAGTTGGTAAGGAATGGTCCTGAAGTTAAGTGCATTAAGGAGGGAATTTGCTCAGCTTGTCAAAAGGGCAAGCAGACCAGTGCTTCCTTCCATAGTCTTGATACCAAAGACTCAGTGAGGTGTTTATACCTCCTACATATAGATCTATTTGGTCCTATGCAAGTTCATAGTCTAGGTAGGAAAGTCTATACTCTTGTGGTGGTTGATGATTTTTCAAGGTTTGCTTGGGTATTCTTCCTAAGGAGAAAATCTGAAACCCCAGATATCTTCCAGAGTCTTGTCAAGGAAATTCAGAATGATCTAAATAGTTTTGTAGTCAAAATTAGAAGTGATCATGGAACTGAGTTTCAGTCTGAATACATGACAAAGTTCTGTGAAGGGCTTGGGATTCATCAAGAATTCTCCTCACCTAGAACTCTACAGCAAAATGGAATTGCTGAAAGGAAGAAAAAAACTCTAATTGAGGCAGGTAGGACCTTGTTAAATGACACTTCCCTCCCAGAATATTTCTAGGCAGAGGAAGTAAATACTGCTTGTCATGTTCTCAATAGAGTTTCCATCTCCAAAAGCCACAAAAAGACTCCCTGTGAGATTCTGAAAGGCAGAAAACCAAATTTATCCTATTTTAGGATTTTAGGTAGCAAGTGTTAAATATATTAAATAATAGTAAGTCTCATTTGACAAAGTTTGCTGTCAAGTCCCAAGAATGGATATTTGTTGGTTCCAATAACAATAGTAGAGCATATAGAATCTATAACTTGACTACTCAAGTTGTAGAAGAATCAGTCTATGTTGTCTTTGATTAGTCTAAGTTGATTAACTGTGAGCTTCCAAGTACTTCTTCAAGTTCTGCATGTTTAAAAGACAATATGAAAAATCTTACCATCAGGGAAGATAAACCAGCAAGCAAAGAGATTGAAGATGATGGATGATGTCCAGGGGGAGCTCAAGACTTACAAACTGAGAATGTCGATCAACCAGCTGAAGACATTGAGGATTAACAAGTTGAAGAAAATAAAGAACACCAAGTTGAACAAAGATTGCCACTAGCTATCAGACATTTAAGAGATCATCCACCTCACAAAATCATTGGTGAAGCAAGTCATGGTGTGATGACCAGAAGCAAGAGCTTGAATTCAGCACTATGCTCAAGCTTCCTGTCTCAAATAGAACCAAAGAAGTTTGAAGAGGCTATCCAAGAGTCACACTGGATTGGTGCTATGCAGGAGGAGCTGAACCAATTCAAGAGATGCAAAGTATGGAAACTGGTTCCCAGACCTAAGGGACATAATGTCTTAGGGACTAAATGGATCTACAGGAATAAGTTAGATGAAAATGACATTATTGTCAAGAACAAAACCAAATTGGTGGCAAAAGGCTACAGGCAGGAAGAAGGAATTGACTTTGATCAGACCTTTGCCCTAGTAGCAAGGATGGAAACAATGAGACTATTCCTTGCCTATGCAACCCATAAAGGATTCAAGGTCTTCCAGATGGATGTCAAGTCAACATTCCTGAATGGTGATATAAAAGAGGAAGTATATGTGGATCAGCCATTAGATTTTGTAGATCCACACTTTCCTGATCATGTTTATAGTCTTAAGAAATCTCTATATGGGTTGAAACAAGCCCCTAGAGCATGGTATGAGACATTATCTACTTTCCTCATTGAGAACAAATTCACAAGGGGGAAAATAGACAAGACTTTATTCCTAAGAGAATCAAAGGGAAAGATCATCCTAGTTCAGATATATGTTGATGACATAATCTTTGGATCTACTGAAAACAACCTTTGTTGGAAGTTTTCTAAACTTATGCAAGGGGAGTTTGAGTGAGCAGCATGGGTAAGTTAAAGTTTTTCTTGGGACTCCAAGTAAGACAGACTGATGATGGACTATCCATATCCCAATCTAAGTTCACCAGGGAGTTGATTAAAAAAATATGGCATAGAGACTGCCTCCACCATGAAAAATCTAATAGGATCAAGTGTGCCTATAGGAAAAGATGAGGCAGGGAAACCTATTGACGAGTCTTTATATAGAGGGATAATTGGCTTCTTACTATACTTGACTGTAAGTAGACCTGACATGATGTATGCTACATGTGTCAGTACTAGATACCAAGCATTCTCTAAAGAGTCTCATTATTCTACTGCAAAGAGAATTTTAAGATATCTTAAGGGGACACCAGATCTTGGTCTATGGTACCCTAGGAATGGAGATTTTCTGCTATCAGTTTTTCAGATGAAAACTTTGCAGGCTACAAGGAAGATAGGAAAAGTACCACTGGTACATGCCAATTCCTAGGTGGAAGACTGGTTTCATGGAGTAGCAAAATGCAAACAAGTGTTGCTATATCCACAACAGAGTCAGAATATATTGCAGCTGGAAGCTGTTGTGCCCAATTGCTTTGGATACAACATCAACTTGAAGACTATGACATCAAGATAAGTCAAACTCCTTTATATTGTGATTCAACAAGTGTTATATCAATTGCTAGAAACCCTGTTTCACATATCAGAACAAAGGACATTGAAATTAGATATCATTTTATTAGAGAACATGGTGAGAAAGGGGACATAAGTCTAGAATTTGTTTCTTCTAACAATCAAATAGCAGACATATTCACTAAACATCTAGATGAAAGTAAATTCAACTATTTTAAAATTGAATTAGAAATGTTGAACCTAGAATGAGATGATAGGTCAAAGGAAATTTTCTTTCCAACATATGACTAAGTGACAACACAAGTTATAAGTGTTGAGTCCTTAGTAGTCGGTGTCGACACAAAGAAGGATAATGTGTCGACACACAGAAATTGGTGTTGACACATAGAGTTGTCGAGACAGAAAACCCTCTGTTGAGACTTTAGAAGTCTATGTTGACACACAGAAGGTGTTGACACATGGAGTTGTTAAGACTCAAAACCCTTAGTTGACACTTTAAGAGGAGAGTGTCGACACAACCAAATTTGAGACGACATACAAAACTCTAATTTCAGCCCGCCTTTTGAGCTACCCTATTTAGAAAAGTATAAATAGGAGGAAGCGAGACCTTGTCAACTACACTCTCTGAAATTTTGAGACTAAACCATTAGTGTTGACCAAGAAACTCTATTTCTCTCTCTTCAACTTCCACTTCTCTCATTTCCAAAGGCACCCAAGATGGACAACAACATCAATGATGGTTATGAGCTTGTTCGGGGTGCATTCACTGATGTAGAACCTGATATTAAGGCAATAGTGGACCTAATCCAGGAAGCAAGACTCAATTACGTAGTTTCGGAACCGACAAGGATATGGAAGAAAGAAGTATTAGAATTCTATTCTAACACAACAACGAATTCAATGGGGAACAAGATCAAATCCACTGTTCATGGAGAAACAGTAAAGATTACTTCCAAAAATCTGAGCAAATCCCTTCACCTACCAAGGGTTAAAGATGAATTGGAGATTGAGTCTGCACTGATTGCAGAAGCCCTCAAATGGTGTGGGCTGCCCACAAACACAAACATTGGATCATCCATGACCAGGAAAGGGATGAACTCCAAGGGGAAGTTTCTGTCTGAAGTTGTAGGGAAAGTTGTCCTTTGCAAAATTGGGGGACATGATAGGATTTCCTCCTACATGTTTAGCCTAATGACAAGAATCATCTTGAAGATAAAGATTGACTGGAGTACTGCTATCTTCAACAAGGTTAAGGAAAGCATTAAGAAGACTAACCTAGGCAGAATACTGAGTTTATATCTGGCTGCAAACATACCTGAGGTACTGAACCAAACAGTTGGTTCAAAGATTAATCATATGAGAAGAATGGATATAAGAATCCTAACTAGATGGGACAGAGTATTGTCCAAAGAAGACCATGTGCCTAAGCAAAAGACCAAACAGGTAAGAAAATCTAAGAAAGTTACAGTGGAAGCTTATGAGTCCTCTAGTGACTCAGAAGAAAGGTTTGAATTCAGCTCTGATGAAGACAACACTAAACTACCCAGGAAGTCTCCCACTTACACACCCTGAACTGAAGCTCATATCTAGGGGAGAAAGCCCATCTGCCAGATAATTAGGAAATATCAAACTAAGGGGGAGATATTACTACAGCTGAGCTAGATAGTGAAACTGCAACCTCACTGTGATGGAAGTAGTTCAGGACATCAACACATCTGCAGAAACTTCTTAAAAAGAGGCACAAGATGTGCATATTCCAGATCTATTAGAGAAACCTCAAACTCCTGAGAATGATGTAATCCATGGATTAGAGACTGGATTCCAAGGGGAAGATGAAGAGGTTTACAAGGAATATATTTCTGCTGATCAATACACTACTGTAGGGGTTGAGGGGGAGGTGCAAGACCAAGCCCCAAGACTACATATAGATATTCAAGGCACAACAATGGAACTAGAAATATCTTCTGATTCTGAAAGGAAGGAAGAAGCCTCAGTCCTTAAGAAAAGGAATATATTGGAGCTCAGGAAGAAGAGTGCATGCTATAAGAAAGCATTACAGGCTGGGAAAACATCTCTTGCTCCAGAAGTAGACTTCAGTTCCCTACTGGTGAAACTGTAAGAAAAACTTGATGAGAAAAGACTTGCACTTGAAAAATATGTGGATGAAAGCCATAAGGAGATGCAGTTTAGCCAGGCACAGGACATAAAATCTATAGTATTTGTGGTAAATCTGATTAAGAAAGAAATGACAGACTGCTTCCATAAGTGAGGCAATGTTGTAGTATATATTGCCCAGCAGCAACAAACTACTAAGACTATGGTGGATGACCTGGCTATAAAGCAATGTTTTGTTATTGAAAATCAAAAAAGGATGAATGACAATTTGATGGATATATATTCTATCACTCTGAATGAATTGGCGAAACAAACCACTACCCTACAAACATATATAGACAACAAAGACTCTACAATAGCAGCTCAAATAAAACTAGATTTGCAAGCAGTTGATACTGCTATTAAGACTTCTGCTGCTATTTCAGCTCAAATAAAGAAATTTAAAGCCTACTATACTAGCGGAAATTATCATGTGGTAGATCAAATCAGATTTCAGAAGACTGATCTCAGAGATCATATTTCCCGAGAAGTCATAAAGGGGGAGAGAGTGCTTATCAAGGCTAGCTCTGATCATGCCAAATGGGTATCCAATAGTATCTGAGCTACCTTGGGATATTCACCTCTATTTGATGATGATAATGTTGCTGAATCTGGATGACAACCTGCAATCTTGGAAGGGATGCAACCTGAAGTGGATCAAGTCATATATCCCCCTTTTGAGTATGAAGAAATTCATTAGGCAGTCCAGGATATTTACAACCCTCCACTGGATAAAGTACCTTTAATATCTGAAGAAGTGGAAATGCCTTCTCAAGTTTTTCTTAAAGAGCATGAGGCACAAATATCCAAGAAGAGATTCAGAGAACAAGCTGAAGCTAAGCATGACTTTGAGAAATGGAGTCCAACCTCCAGAAGCATCATCCTAACTGCATGGAATGAAGTGGCTGAAAATCAGTATGATAGAGGCAAGTGGTACTCCAAATAGGAATGGGATAAGTCTCTTGCACAACAAGAAAAAATATACAAATTTAGGAAGGACTTAAAGGCTGATAGAATTCCTGCAAACTCCATAGAGCCTTGCAAGTATTTCCCCAAACCATTCAATTACTTTGAGAGGCAAAAGCTTAAAGCAGCTCAACTTAATGCCAAAGACATCAAGGGAAAGAAGCCTGTTGATGATACTAAAGCTGAAGTCAAAGCTACTGTCCATCAAGGAAAAAGGATTGCAATCAGGAAACCAGATCAATCCAAATTTTACACTGACTTTTTTCTAGGAGAACTTTGTAGATCTTTTGTTGTTTTGTTTTAACGCATAAACATTGTAATCTTACTTTGCTTATATGATGAAGAAATTATTGATTGCCAACAATGTATATTCCTATGTCTCTGAGTTGCATAGTTTCTTATGATATTTCATGTTGAATATTTGTGTATGATATGCTTGAACTGCTATTGAAGTAATTTGAAATTGCTAAATACATCAGGCTTATTTTTTCATTATATATTGGTGTATATCATTCACTATGGGTTATGACTTCTCAAAGTAGATGGAGATTGTTGGGTACATTAGAGATTGTGTACCTGATTTGGAGAAGCCTCACCTGACTCAATAATATACATCAGGTTGTATTTGATGGTGTATTGAGTTTATTTATGCAGGCAAAAGAATGAAGAAAATATTCTAAGTACAAAAGTGTCGAGGCATTTTTAATGTGTCGACATCTTTGAGGGAGCAGCGTCGAGATCAGAATCAAAGTTGTGTCGACATACAGGATGAAAGACTCTATTTCAAGAGCCTAAACACCTAGAGGGGGGTGAATAGGTTCTAATCCTTTTTAAATTCTTTTTAGGTAAACAGTTAGATGAATCTTCAACACAGATTATTCAATACACAGAATATAAAACACATCACAGCATACACAAGATCTATAGTGGTTCCCTAAGATATGAGTACATCCACTTTCCCCCTTTGCCTATCTAGTAGTTAACTAAATTCAGCCTAACTTCCTTCCAGTTGCTCGGATCCGCAGATCATACAATCTCAGAACCAAAATGATTCCTACAGCTCAGACTTAACCAAGTCCTAACTCAAATTCTTCCCCAGAATCCTACCTCAGTCCTTAGCCCTTCCTCAGCCTTTATAACTAGGCTTACAACTCAAACTTATCACAAGTCCTACACCTCAGGCTATCAGCCCTACCTCAGCCTTTATAATTTCAGGCTTACAACTCAGATCTAATAATAGATCATACAAGAAATTGAATGTATTAAGAAATAGAAACATTCACCAGCTAGATTTCTCTGTTGGTGTAGCCTTCTTGATCAGTTCTTGAATGAACTGACCCATCTGATCCAACCTGACTTAGCTTTTCAAATCTTCTTGATAGAACCAAAATAAGATGGATCTTCTCTTGTTGTTGAAGGTTATCTTATGTCAGCTTCTTCCTTTAATTAAGATTGAAATCTAAATCTTACTTGCAGACAACTCTGGATCTGCCTTCGTAAGGGTTTCCCCTGTTCTTATTGAAGAAATTCTCTCATTTTCCCTTTTTTTCTTGATTGATCATCATCTGGTTGTTATAGATATGACTCTTATATAGAGATTTCTCCATTGTTACCGGCTGATCAGTTTTATAACAAACTTCTGACAGTTCTGACAGAGGTGTCAGGCCGGTTGAATATTACAGTTGTCAAGTCACCAGACATGTCAGTAGATTCTTCAAAGTTATTCCAACTCAGCACAAATCACTCAGCAGACTGCATTATATGTGTCAACACATATAGGCTAAGTGTCGACACAAGTCTTCATGGTGTCAAAACAATACTCCAAGTGTCGACACAGTCATACTTCTGATACTCGACACTTCTTTTATTGTATGTGTCGACACAAGTCCTGTGTGTCGACACAACAACTGCTTGTCTCGAAATATCTGTTACAGATAGATGGCATTGAGTGTTTGTCAAACGACCTTGAGTGTGTGTCGACACAAGTCCTGTATGTAGACACAACTGCTTCAAGTGTCGACATAGCTCATAAGTGTCGATACAGCTTCAACTTTAAATGTCGGCACAACTTCAGCTTCAAGTGTCGACATAATTCTGGGTGTGGACACATGTCCTTCTTTAGGTGTCGACTTAGCTTTGAGTGTTGACACAACTTCTTTATTAGTGTCGACACAGCTTATGGGTGTCTACACAGCTTCTTAATAAGTGTCGACACAAGTTCTGGGTGTCGACACATCTTCACAAGTGTCGACACTTTACTTAGAAAATTTCTTCAAATTCTTAAACCTGCACAATGTAACTCAAACATCTATCAAATACAAAATTATGCATATATTTGACTAAGATGAGACTTCTTCAAATCTGGTACACATTTTTCAATGTACCCAACAATCTCCCCCTATTTGGAGAAGTCATAACCCTTAGTCAAAGATATACATCTCTCATAAAAAAATTGAAATAGATGTACAATCATTTCAGAGAAGGTTAACACATAATCATTGTAAACAACAAAAATTAATACTGAACTGATTTTATTTAATTCAGAACAGAAAATGATAGGTTTACAAGATTTTCTTATAGAACAAACAAACAAAATATTACATTGTTCTTTTTAATAAGCCTAGCTATCCTATCACAAGCTAGGTTCCTTAATTACAATTCATTTGCCTGACTTGATCTTTGCCTGCACAGAAGGTTCAGTATCCTCAACAGGCTTCTTCCCTTTCAGAGCTTTCTTCTTTTGTTCTTCAGCCTTAATTTTCTGCCTTTCAAAATAGTGGAATGGATTTGGAAAGTACTTGCTTGTCTCCTGAGCATTAGTAGGTAGCTTCCCAGCCTTAACACTTCTTCTTTGTTGAAGAATGGCTTCTTGTTCAGCTTGGTACTTTTTATATTCCTGCTCTGAATACCACTTACCCCTATCATGGGTCTTATCATTTACAGCCTTCCATGCAGTCAATTTTATATTCCTGGATGTAGGGCTCCATCTCTCAAAGTCTGGCTTTAACTCAGCCTGCTCTCTGAACCTCTTCTTAGATAGCTGAGCTTCCTTTTGAGCTTCCAAGGCAGCTTCTGACAATTCTACACTTTCCAGAATCATATTTTGTGCCTCTTGTGGAGGACTATACATTTTCTATACTTCCACTTGAATCATTTAAAAGTCTACTGGGGGATAGATCACCTGAGCAACTTCAGGCTGATCTCCTTCAAGATAGGCAGGTTGTATCCCAGATTTTGCAACATTATCATCATCACATAAAGGAGGATATCCAAGAGTGGCTCTAATGCTATTTGAAATGCATTTAGAATGGTCAGAGCTAGCTTTGACTATTAATCTCTCCCCCTTTATGACTTCTCTGGAAATATGATCTCTCAAATCATCTTTTTGAAACCTGACTTGATTAACCACATAGTCAGTTCCTTCCTTAAAGTAATCTCTGAATTTTGTCAAGAAATCAAATATATTCTTTTGAGAGACTTGAAAAGTGGCCTGAACAGCAGCTATATCTTCCTTGATTTGCTTTGAAACTTCATCTTTAGCAGCAGTTGTTAAATCATTAATCTTTGTCAATATAACAAAGTGTGACTCTTGAAGATCGTCATTCATTCTTATCTGGTTTTCAAGTACATATCCATGCTTTACTTCAATTTCATCCACTTTAACTTTGATATCTTGTTGTTGCCTTGCCATGAATACCACAGCATTACCTCCTTTATGGAAGCAATCTGTCATCTCCTTCTTATTTTGATTAACTTCAAATCTAATTGACTTGATGTCCTAGGCCAATTGAAATTGTAACTCTTTGAGTTTCATCCACATACTTTTCTAAAGCTTGTCTTTACTCATCTAGTTTCACTTGCATTTGCACCAGTAGTGAGCTGAAGTCCATGCTTGGAGCTGATGGTGTTGTGAATATTTGCAATTGCTTTTTGTATCAAGAACTCTTTTTTCTCAAGGCAACCAGTTTTCTTTTCTTAGCCATTGAGGCTTCTTCATCTTCAGAAGAATCAGTTGTACTTTTAATATCAACTGTATCCTTACTAGCTGGGGCATCCTTAGACAACTCCCCCTCAGTCCTTAGAATATCTTTTTCTACTACAATCTGCTCCCCCTCAATCCTTGCTGGAGGAAGATCAGGGAATAATTCTTCCATGGTGAATTCCTGTGGTATTTTTTCAGAAGGAACAAGATTAGATTTTAAAATAAAACTTTCTCCCTGAACATTATTGAAGAGAATACTACTAGATACTACTAGACTGTTGAGGAGATACTTACTGGCTCATGTTGAGCTTCTGTCTCAATAGTTTCTTGAGCTGCATTATTGATTTCAGATACTATATTCATTACAGTATCTGCAGCCAAGTCACTTTTTAAGGCAGCATCAGTAATGCCTCCCTGTTGGGCAGGCAACTCAGTTGTGTCTATGTTTTCTCCCCCTGGAGTGGAGTCCATCTGTTGTTCTTGGGGCTCACTGCCCTTCACTTATTCTCAAGCTTCTTTTGGTTGCTGGTCTTCATCAGTGTTGAAGACCACTTCCTCCTCTGAATCACTGGAGGATTCATCTTGTTGAACTACTTTCTTCTTCTTTTTATCTTTCTTAATTGGCTCCTGAGGAGTAGTTTCTTCCTTGGTCAGAACCCTATCCCACCTTGACAGAATTCTTACGTCCATTCTCCTTATATGATTGGTTTTAGATCCAGCTACCTGTTTCATACCATCTGGTATTACAAAAGATAAACATAAACTTAGAATCCTTCCCAGGTTTGCTTTCTTAATTCCTTCTTGAATTTTGTCAAACATTACTGCTGCCAAGTCAGTTTTCACTTTGAAAATAATCCTTATCATCAGGTTAAACATATGGACTGAAATTCGGTCATGTCCACTTGTCTTACATAGTATGACCTTCCCAACTATTTCTGATAAGAATTTTCTTTGGGAATTCATCCCTTTCCTAGTTATGGATGATCCAAACTTCAAATGGGGGCTCAGTCCGCACCAGCTTAATGCTTCTATAGTTAGGGATGGAGTTATTTCGTCAGTATCCTTCTCCAAGGGAAGCTGAAGAGATTTCCTGATTGTCTTCAATGTAAGCTTCACTCGAGATTCTTGAACAGTAGCTTTTATTTTCTTTCCTTTAGAATCCATGGTAGCTGACGATTAGAACTCCAAAACCTCCTTTTTCCAAATCTTGGTTGGTTATGAGACCAAGTACTCCAAACCATTTCTGAAATTAGGGCAATAACACCCTGAATTTCATCCGAACCGTCGTGAACCCTTCACGAACCAGCTCATATCCTTCATTGACTTTGTCTTCTTGATGAGGCGGCATTGACGTAAGAGGTGGAAGAGAAGAGAAGATCTTTGTCGATAGAAGGTGTAGAGACAAGAATTCTGAAAGTGTAGTCGACCAGTTTTTGGCTTCACCTATTTATAGTATAAGTATAAGGGAAGGTCAAAAGACATGCCTAAGTCGACAAGTTTTCACACGTGTCGACAGAAATGACCTAGGTCTCGACAGAACTTAGGTTAAGTTGACACAGCTATGTGTTGACATTCTAATGCCTGAGTCGACCATACTTATTTTAAGTCGACACATTTATGTGTCGACATACTTGTGTCAGTGTTGACACACTTGTGTCTGTGTCGACATACTTGTATCAGTGTCGACACACATGTGTCTGTGTCGACACAGGCTACTAAAGTCTCGATAGAGTTGTGTCGACACCAATTCTTATGTGTCGACATAAAAATTCTCTATGCATAAGGTCTCGACAAGGTTGTGTCGACACCAATTCTTCTGTCAACACAGATACTGTTTCTGTGTCGACACATCCTTTTACTGAGTTGACACAACATACTAAGTGTGTCGACACAAGTTGATTGTGTCGACACAAACTTTGTACTTAGACAAATTTCCAGACAAATTTTGTTCTTACATATTCTCCTTAGGGAAGCTTGTGCTAACCTATTCTAGGATCAACATACCTAATTCAATTTTAAAATAATTGAATTTAGTTTCATCCAGAGGTTTTGTAAAAATATAAGATATTTGATTATCTGTTTTCACAAATTCTAGGCTAATATTTTCCTTCTCTACATGTTCTCTAATGAAATGAAACTTAATTTCTATATGCTTGGTCCTATTGTGTGATACAAGATTCTTAGCAATAGAAATAGCACTTGTAGAATCACAAAATAGTGGAATTCTACTTACCTGGATGTCATAGTCTTCAAGTTGATGCTTTATCCACATCAATTATGCACAGCAGCTACCTGCAACTATATACTCTAATTCAGCTGTTGATATAGCCACACTGGTTTGCTTCTTGCTGCTCCATAGCACCAGCCTCCCACAAAGGAATTGACAAGTTCCTGTGGTACTCTTCCTGTCTTCTTTGCATCTAGCAAAGTCTGCATTTGAGAAACCAGTTAGTAGGAAATCTCTATTCTTAGGGTACCAAAGGCCTAGATTAGGTGTGCCCTTAAGATATCTCAATATTCTCTTAACTACAGTGTAAAGAGATTCCTTTGGGCAAGCTTGGTACCTAGCACAGACACATGTTGAATACATGATGTAACGTCTACTAGCAGTCAAATAGAGTAGGGAGCCAATTATCCCTCTATACAAAGACTCATCAACAGGTTTCCCTACCTCATTTTTGCCTATAGGCATACTTGTTCCCATTGGAGTTTTCATGGTAGAAGCTGAGTCCATACCATACTTCTTAATCAACTCCTTGGTGAACTTAGACTGAGATATGTAAAATCCACTATCAGTCTGTCTAACTTGAAGTCCTAAGAAGAACTTCAGCTCACCCATACTGCTCATCTCAAACTTCCCTTGCATGAGTTTTGCAAACTTTCTACATAGGTTGTTTTCAGTAGAACCAAAGATAATGTCATCCACATATATCTGGACTAGTATTATCTTGCCTTTAGATTCCCTATAGAATAGAGTTTTGTCTATTTTTCCTCTAGAGAATTTATTCTCTATAAGGAAAGCAGACAAAGTCTCATACCAAGCCCTTGGAGCTTGTTTCAAACCATATAGAGCTTTCCTAAGCCTATATACATAATCAGGAAAATGAGAATCTACAAAACCTGAGAGAAGTTCAACATAGACTTCCTCTTTTAGATCCCCATTAAGAAATGCTGATTTCACATCCATCTGGTATACCTTGAACCCTTGATAAGAAGCATAGGACAAGAACAGCCTTATAGCCTCTAGCCTTGCCACTGGAGCAAAGGTTTGATCAAAGTCAATACCTTCCTCTTGCCTGTAGCCTTTTGCTACTAGTCTTGCCTTGTTCTTAACTATAGTGCCATTCTCATCAAGCTTGTTCCTGTAGATCCATTTAGTTCCTATTAAGTTGTGATCCTTAGGTTTAGGCACCAGTTCCCAGACTTTACACCTTTTGAACTGACTGAGCTCTTCTTGCATTGCATCAATCCAGTTGGAGTCTCTCATTGCTTCATCAATCTTCCTAGGTTCTATCTGAGTCAGGAAGCTAGAACAAATAACTGTGTTCATGCTCCTGCTCCTTGTTAGAACACCTTGACTTGCATCACCAATGATTTGGTGAACTGGATGATCCTTCAGGTGTCTCCTTGCTGGAGGAAATCTGTCAGCATTACGGCTTTCTTCAGTTTACTCAACTTGATGCTCCACACTGTCTTATTCATCCAGTGGGACTTATTCACCCCCTGGATAACTGGTATCTTTATCTTCATCCAGCCTAGCAGGAACATCTTCATTGATGGTCAGCTTATCTAGCCTATCTGTTAGACCTGTACAACTAACTGAAGAACTAGACAATTCACTGTTAATAAACTTTGACTCATAAAATACAACATGCACAGATTCTTCTACAACTTGGGTAGTTAAGTTGTAGATTCTTTATGCTCTACTTTAGTTGTTGTACCCAACAAATATCCCTTTTAGGGATTTGGCAGCAAACTTTGTTTGGTAGTGCTTACAATTGACTTGTACAAAACACTTGCTACCAAAGATTCTGAAGTAAGTATGTTTAGTTTTCTGCCTTTCAAAAGCTAGTAGGGAGTCATCTTGTGTTCCTAATTGATGGAGACTCTATTGAGCAGTATTAACTGCCTCAGCCCAGAAGTATTCAGGGAGAGTAGTGTCATTTAGTAGTGTTCTCCTAGCCTCAATTAGAGTCCTATTCTTTCTTTCAGCAACATCATGTTGCTGAGGAGTTCTATGTGAAGAGAATTTTTGATGAATCCCAAGTTCTTCACAGAATTTAGTCACACATTCAGACTAAAATTTAGTTCCATGATCACTTCTGATTTTGACAATTGAACTATTATATTCATTATGTATTAGTCTAAAAAAATCTTAAAAATAGTTGGGGTTTCAGATTTCTGCTTCAAGAAGAAAACCCATGTATATCTAGAATAGTCATCCAAAATAACTCGTGTGTATACTTTCCTACCAAGACTGTGAACTAGCATAGGACCAAACAAATCCATATACATGAGATACAAACATCTCATTGAATCTTTGATGTCAAGTGCTTGGAAAGAGGACTTAGTCTGTTTGCCCTTTTGGCAAGCTGAACACACACGCTCTTTGATGCACTTAACTTGAGGACCATTCCAAACTATTCCCATGCTGAACAGTAGTCCTATAGACTTATAGTTAAGATGTGCTAGCCTCTTGTGCCATTTGACATATAGAGAAGCTTTCTCTCCTGCAACCAGACAAATAGGTGAGTTGTTAAACTCATAATCTAGGTTAAGGCAATACACATTTCCTTTCCTAGTGCAAGTCAAAATGATCTTTTGATAACTTGACCTTCTTATTTGGCACTCCCCATTGAGAAAAGAGATGTCATAACCTAGATCACTAAGTTGACTTATGCTAATCAGGTTATGTTTTAGACCCTTCACATAAGCCACTTTAGTGATTATAATTGAATCACTAGAGATGTTACCAAATCCTTTGATGATTCCTTTTTCTTATCAACCAAAGATTACTTTGGGTCCATTCTCTATGGGTACATAGTCCTTCAACATTCTTCTTATTCTAGTCATGTGTCTGGAACAGCCACTATCCAAGTAGTATATAGGGGTTTGGTTACTTGGATTCACCTACAATAAATAAAGAATTACTTACCCTTAGAACCCAACTTGCTAGTGGGTCCTAGGTCCTTGTTAGTTTGAAATCCTCTAGCTGTTCTAATAGGAAAACTACTCTTGGTTTTAACACTTGTGTTAGCCAAGCAATCCATGGCAAAGTGGCCCACCTTGCCACAATAACAACACTCAAACCTATTATACCTTTTCTTTGGTACAGACATTCTAATTTGTTGCTAGTAGTCTTGTTAGGTGTTGGTGCTGGAGTAGCAAACTTCAAGAATTCTTCTTGAATATGATGGGCATGCCTATAGAGTGGCCTATTGGCATTTTCACCCTTGCCCATATGATTTTCATACTCATAGTGACCATGTTTAGTGTCATTATCATACCTGTTAGTAGGATTCACCACGTTCTTAAAGAAAATAGGAGGCTTAGCAGCTAGAGGCTGAATTGAGGCCTTACCTTTTCTATGATAATTGGTAGCCCTAGTTCTTCCCTTAAAGCCTAGACCAGTCTTCCCTTTATGTGGAATAAAATTATCTATCAAGGGTAAGACAGATTTTGGCTTGGAGAATTTAGCCACTAGCTCTCTCTCTTGCTGAAGTTTTGCCTCCATTTTCTTGATATGATTCTCTTTGAAAGAGATTGTGCCCTTCTGAATAACTGTAAAGTTCTTTAGTTTGGCAACCTCATTTAGTTTTAGATTCAACAGCTTTACTGAATCTGCTGCAGCCAACTTAAGGGACTCAATTTCCTTGGCCTTCTCTTTAACAAGAAACTTCCTCTTCTTTAGTGCTTGCAACAACCCACCATACTCATCAATGAGTTGTTTTACATCCCCCTCAGACTCAGATCCATCCACCTCTCTTGAAGCAGATACTTCTGATTCTAATCCAGTAAAGTAATCTGAAGCTAAAGAAGAATTATATACCTTACATGGTTCAGGCTAATCCTGACACTGATCATCTTCAGAT
This sequence comes from Platanthera zijinensis, assembly GCA_039513925.1. Taxonomy (NCBI): domain Eukaryota; kingdom Viridiplantae; phylum Streptophyta; class Magnoliopsida; order Asparagales; family Orchidaceae; genus Platanthera; species Platanthera zijinensis. Next base: position 212,620,047 of record CM077081.1, on the reverse strand, counting down.
TGAGCCATCAGCCCTTTATAACAGTGTTCTTCAACTCCATTTATGGAGTCCAGTAGATGTAGGAATTCTAGTTCCCTAGAATCCTCTTCTGTTGAGAATAGCCCAACATATGCTTCTGCTTCTTCTTCTCAAGATTCTGAAGATGAAGAGTCTGTCCACTCTTCTTCTTTTGAGACACTAGAGACTTCTCCTTATTGCCTTTTACTTGTTATTTCTTCTTCTCCTTTGACTCCTTTCTTTTGTAAGGGCAGTCAGCTATTAAATGTCCAGGCCTGTTGTAGCAATAACACACAATCTTAGTATTAGATTGTTTACTAGGTTTAGAGGCATACCTGTCCTCCTTGGGAGTATTCTTCTTCCTGTAATATTCATCCGTGGAGTAGGATTTTGATGATGGCCTGGTTTTCCACTTCTTTTTCTTCATGAACCTTTGGAATTGCCTTGTAAAGGCAGCAAAGTCCTCCTCAGAAGTATGACTATATGATGTGCTGTTGTCAGAAATTCCTTCTTCTGCCTCTGCACTCCTTCTGGGTGGAGAAGGAGATTTCTCCTACCCTTTCTAGAGCCTTCATCCTTGAAGGCTACTCACTTTTCTTTTAACTCAGATCTGCTGTCCTTCTCCTCTTCTTTCCTGGCAGTAAGTTGCATTTCATATGATAGCAGCTTTCAAAATAGTGTGGGTGGAGGTGTATCAGCTAGCTTGGCCACTTCTCTGATGGCACATATCTTAGTTTCCCAATCCTTTGTTAGGGACCTAAGAAACTTATCATTCAGTTCATAAGTGTTGAAGACCCTCCTATAGGTCATCAACTCATTCACTATTCTAAAGAACTTCTTATAGCATTTTATTATGCTGTCAGATTTAGCTTGTCTAAAGCTCTCATACTCCTGATTTAGCATAGACTTCCTGTCCTCTCTAACTTCTTCTGTGCCCTCCATGTATACAATCAATGTGTCCCATATTTCTTTGGAGGTTTCATAATGGACTAGATTCTCAAATGTGGCATCATCTATGTCACTTACAATAATGTTCTGTGCTCTTTTGTCTAGTGTTTCCAGGATGATTTGATCCTTGGTCATTTCAAAATAACTCTTTGGAGTTTGAATGTTTGCATCAAGAACTGATACCTTCATTGGAATGAAGGGGCCTTCCTGTATTGTGATATAAATTCTTGGATCAGATGCTTCCATAGACAACCTGACCCTTTCCTTTCAAATACCAAAGGATTCTTTCCTGCAGATGGGTAATTTCATAGATCCAAATTCCTTTTGATTCTCATTTGAACAAATTCTTGATATATGTTATTTGCCTTGGAGAATAACTCTGACTGTTAAGTCAATCTTTGAGTAACCTCCCTCTGATACCACTTGAAAGACTTTATTTTAAGAGCCTAAACACCTAGAGGGGGGGGGGGGTGAATAAGTTCTAATCGTTTTTAAATTCTTTTTAGGCAAACAGTTAGATGAATCTTCAGCACAGATTATTCAATACACAGAATATAAAACACATCACAGTATACACCAGATCTATAGTGGTTCCCCAAGATATGGGTACATCCACTTTCCCCCTTCGCCTATCCAGTAGATAACTGGATTAAGCCTAACTTCCTTCCACTGACTCGGATCCGCAGATCATACAATCTCAGAACCAAAATGATTCCTACAGCCTAGACTTAACCAAGTCCTACCTCAGATTCTTCTCCAGAATCCTACCTCAGGCCTTAGCCCTACCTCAGCCTTTATAACTAGGCTTACAACTCAGACTTATCACAAGTCATACACCTCAGGCTATCAGCCCTACCTCAGTCTTTATAATTTCAGGCTTACAAATTAGATCTAATAATAAAACTTACAAGAAATTGAATGTATTAAGAAATAGAAACATTCACTAGCTAGATTTCTCTGTTGGTGTACCCTTTTTGATCAGTTCTTGAATAAACAGACCCTTATGATCCAACCTAACTTAGCTTTTAAAAGCTTCTTGATAGAACCAAAATAAGGTGGATCTTCTCTTGTTGTTGAAGTTGATCTTCAATCAGTTTCTTCCTTAAATTCAGATTGAAATCTGAATCTTACTTGCAGACAACTCTGGATCTGCCTTCGTAAGGGTTTCCCATGTTCTTGTTGAAGAATTCTCTCATTTTTCCTTTTTTATTGATTGATCATCATCTGGTCTTTACAGATCTTACTCTTATATAGATATTTCTCCACGGTTACTAGCTGATCAGGTTTATAATAAACTTCTGACAGTTCTGACAGAGGTGTCAGAACGGTTGGATATGACAGCTGTCAAGTCACCAGACATGTCAATAGATTCTTCAAAGTTATTCCAACTCAGCACAAATCACTCAGCAGACTACATCATATGTATCGACACATATAGGCTAAGTTCGACATAAGTTTTCATGGTGTCGACACAATACTCCATGTGTCGACACAGTCATACTTCTGATACTCGACACTTATTCTGTTGTATGTGTCGACACAAGTCATGTGTGTCGACACAACAACTGCTTGTCTTGACATATCTGTTGCAGATAGATGGCGTTGAGTGTTTGTCAAACAGTATTGAGTGTGTGTCGACACAAGTCCTGTGTGTAGACAAAACTGCTTTAAGTGTCGACATAGCTCCTGAGTGTCGACACAGCTAAGCTTTAAATGTCGACACAACTTTTGCTTCAGGTGTCGACACAATTTTGGGTGTCGACAAAGGTCCTTCTTTAGGTGTCGACTTAGCTTTGATTGTCGACAAAAATTCTTCATTAGTATCGACACAGCTTCTGGGTGTCGACATAACTTCATCATAAGTGTCGACACAAGTTCTGGGTGTCGACACATCGTCTTCACAAGTGTCGACACTTGTACTTAGAAAATTTCTTCAAATTTTAAACCTGCACAATATAACTCATACATCTATCAAATACAAAATGATGCATATCATTGACTAAGATGAGACTTCTTCAAATCTGGTACACATTTTTCAATGTACCCAACACAGGACTTTTGTCGACACATGAATTTTTAGTCAACAACATATGTGTCGACACTCAGGACTTGTAACATCCCAATTCTTGCTAGGCCCCTCGTGCGTGCTTTTCAGTCACGAGAGATGATTTGGGCTCAGGAAGTGCTGGCATCTAGGCTTACACTTCTGTAAGGAAAGAGAAGTCAGTCCAGAGAAGGATACGGGTAGTGACACGGCCGTGTCCATACCCGTGTTGTGCTCTGGTACCTGGTTTGGAATTTCGTGGATTTTCCAGAGAAGGACACGGGTAGTGACACGGGTGTGTCCCTACCCGTGTGTATATGGACGCAAGTAGAGGTACGGGCATGTCCCCTACCCGTGTGTGTAATTGACATCGTCGATCGTGTGTCCCGAGCAGGACACGGGTAGAGACACGGGTGTGTCCCTACCCGTGTTCAATGTGTCCAAGAGTTTCCCAAGTAGGATACGGGTAGAGACACGGGTTTGTCCCTACTCATGTGCATATCTCTAAGAAGTCGGTCGTGTCTCCTGAGCAGTACACAGGTAGAACATGGGCATGTACACGGCCATGTCTCTTGACATGGGTAGTGGACATGAGCGTGTCCCTACCCATGTCTGTGTCCAAATATATATAGGATTTCTGAAACTTTGGCCATTTTTTATCCTCTTCCCAAGACTTTTTATGTGGAGAGACTGGTGCTGGAGCAATCTTCATCCCGTGAAGAACCATCGCCACCGAGGAGAAGAAGATGCCGCCACGAAGGGTGACGAGATCTATGGCCGTAAATGGTTGAAATGCCGGAAATGAGGTGAGCTTCCACCCCTCTCCCTTGGTGCTAGATCACTAGTTGTTCCTAAGCGAGATATCGACTCAAAAGAGTCTTGATGTGTGGATGAAGATTTCTAGGAAGAGGCCATACAAGGACTTGTGTTCTAGGGTTTAGTCATCTTCTACCTCTCCTTCCTTTAATGTAATGATGGGGGATGGTCTCGTGATGAGAAATGGCCTTATGAGGGTGAATAAGGGAGGAGGAATTTCCTGTAGCACGAAGGGTTAAACATTTTCACCGGATTCCTGTAGTACCCGGAATCTCCATTTGAAGTTCTGTACTTTACTCATTTCTTGCACCTTTTGTTCTCAGGTTTAAGTAAATCCATGATAGGGGTTGGTAGAGGGTTTATTGTGAGTTGTTGGATAGAAGTGAAACATACTTGAACGAAATGATTTGGTTTATATACCCTTAAGTGAACTAGTGGGTAGACGAGTTGGATTGTATAGACAAAGAAGTTATGTGTACCGGTAAGATTAGCTTGATACTAGCAATGCGGTGAATATTGTGTAGAAGAGGATTGAATAAGGTTAGTGCATGAAAATGTGAAAGGGTTGATAGTGCGTGAGTGTTTGCCGCACTTGATTGATTATGTTGTTAAGGGACTCAGTGAGGAGCCCTAATGAGCTATTGAACTCAAAATGTGAGATTGCATGTGATGTGAGTCGACATGTGGTGTCGTAATCCTGGGTTAAGGATAGTGTGGTTGGTCTACGGGCTTGCCAGTCGTCACACCGACGGGAGTTGACGGTTAGACCTTGGGAAGTTGGGCTTGGTCCTCGGTGCTCATTCCCAGGGCTCCATCCGTGCCAAGTGAACGGTTGGTCTTGGTCCTCGTACTTTTCCGAGGCTCCTTCCGGGTCATATCATAGGCCAGTTCGGGCTTGGTTCTCGGTGCACATCTATCCGAGACTCCCGCTAAGCTGTAGTATGAGTGTGAGCTCTGTTGTTGTGTTCTTAGCATTGAGGTGTACAAAGGCCTAGGTCAGGTAGTGTGGAGACCAGCCTAGTAGTGGATATGCCCGCTCAACTATCACCGTCTAGCCACAACGGATGATGCCTGAGAGGTTAGCTACCTACTCGAAAAGTGGTAACTAAGAGTCTGTGTCAATATATCAATTTCTTGTGTGTGATCATGGGTAAGTCATTGCATAGCATTCATGGCATTGCATTACATCGCATACACAAGATCCTCATCGTATAATTTTGTATGGGCACTCTTATACTATGAGTTACTTTACTGTTGAGCCGAACCTCAACTTATATGTCTGTATGGGCATTCTTATAAGTTGTGTTACTTTCTGTTGTAGCCTTACTCTTTCATACTCTGTTGTATATGATAGAACTGTTAGGGCAATTGGTTTGCTCATTTATTGTGTTGTTATATACATACATTATTTACTGATCACTCTATACCACCTGTTTGAACAATTGCTTTATATACATATATTGTACCCTGTTCCTTTCTCCGCCCGGTGCCGAGGAGTCGTCGGGGGACAAAATTTGATAGCCACTTAGTCGTTATGAATAACGGTTGCTAAATCTTCCTTTTTAGGAGGAAACCCCGCAGACGGAGCAGCAATAGGTTTTGTAGCTAGACAGCCAGGCCAGGACAATAGGGCCCGAAGGGACGGTACGGTCATTACCGTCGGTGACTGATGTGAGTTTTTGAGAGACTTTTGATGTAGCCCCTTTTGAGCAAGTTTACTCGTACTCTGATACTTTGGAAGCTTGATGGAGCTTCTTTATTTGTTGTACCTTTGGACTAATTATATGCTTTATGTGGATTTTGACTTCTGATTTTATTTTGGTTGGGTTGGCATGATTGATATTGGTAAAGGTCGGCAGAATATGCATCTTGTAGTACAGGCTAGCCCGAGTGCAAGCGCTACAGCAAGGAGGCTGTTCTGGGCATAAGACTCCCCTCGAGCCGTGTTTTATGTTCCGGGAGGGGGGGTCTTACAAATTGTATAAGCTTGCTATGATCCTGAATTAGAGAAGTCATTTAATAATGGCCTCACCCACGTTCGATTAGTCTATTTGGGGACAAACAAACATAGTGGAAGCAGTGGTGTTCCCATATGTAATTCACACTAAGTATGTCCAACTTTGACCTTAAGATTAGCCAACCTGACCTTAGTTTGTATTCTACGTGTAGATCTCAGTGCACGTTGAGCTAGCGGGGGGCACCCCCACCCCGTCCGTACCCACACAGTTTCAGCAATTGGAGCAAGGGAAGACGCACACAGCTATCATAGATGCCTTCAGATCCAAACAAGCCCCCGTACAACAACAGGCTCCGGGCTACTATTGGATGAGCACTTTTTGCGCTCTCCCCTCCTGCCTACCTTAGGATAGAGTTGGAAGTGCGTACGGAGGAATGGATCGACACTGTGCAAGAACTACTTGCAGGAATTAGATGTACAAGCAACATGGTTGTGACCCTAATAGTGACCCTCCTAGAACTGTAAGCCAAGAGTTGGTGGAAGTCCCTAATGGGCTCCACCTTTCTAGGGAGAGTGTATATGGAGATCAGCTGGAACGAGTTCTCGGGAGCCTTTTTGAACATTTCATTCACTCATTTGCTCGAGATGAACTCGAAGAGAGATTCTTACAGCTAAAGCAAGGATCCAAGTCAGTGACGGAGTACCAGCGAGAGTTTCAGCATCTAACATGATTTGCTGACTCCTATGAGTTGGACGACAGAGGATATGCAAAAAGGTTCTACAAAGGCTTGCGAGACCCCATGAAGCAAGCCCTTTTGTTTATAGCGGACTCCATCCTGGCAGAAATTATTGACATGGAGAAGAGGCTAGAAGCAGACCACTTGGGAAGTGGTAAAAGACCTGCTGAGGGTGTGATGGAAGCTGGCCCTAACAACAGAAGGAGACACGACTTCGGAGGAGGAAGAGGACATTAGATAGGTGGAAGGCGTTTCTATCGGAATTATAGAGTGGAGCACCCGGTTCCACAGCCGCCAACATTACCTCCACCACCACATCCTCACCAGCTTTAGCAACCCGGTGGGCGATAAGAGAGAGTGTTCTTCAAATGCAACCAACCAGGCCACATTCGATGCTACTACCCGCAAGTGTTTGGAAATGCGCCTCTTGCTCTCCCTCCGGTAGCTCTTCGAGGGCGAGGGCATATACGTGTTCGAGGACAAGGACCATGAGGTGGAAACCCCAGCCCCGCTCGGAATCAGGTGTACGCATTGGACATGACACAAAAGTGGAACCCTCAGGAGGTGATTGCAGGTATGTTGCAGTTAGTTATAACATTTTTATTATTAATCTTAAACTTGCTTAAGACATACTAGATATCTAGCCTTGAGCATTGCTACTAGTACTTAGGAACCGTGGTGGTCGGCGGGAAACCGGCCTATACGTTATTCGATACTGGTGCCTCACACTCGTTTGTGTCTGCAAACTTCATTAAAGACCTAGAAGGAGTGCAATACTTCACTGGTATTGCTCAAAGAGTATGCCTCCCAGACGGCACTGAGATGACTAAAACCGCCAAGTACGAATTGGAGATACTCATTGGGGGAAAGACCTTTTATACCCCTGCCATAGTTTTGAGAATACAGGAATTCGATCTCATTTCTGGCATGACATGGCTGGAATGGCACTACGCAAGAATTGACTGTGCGGAGAAGCGAATTTACTTGAGACATGGAGACACTGATATAATCTTTCAAGTAATTAAATTCGCGCCTCGTTTGTTATCATCTTCAATTCAGGCCTTGAAAGCTCACATGAGAGGGGATGAAGTTTACATGATATGTTTTGATCTGAAAGAGAGGAAAATAGATATGAAGGACGTGCGAGTGGTGCGAGATTTTCGAGAGGTATTTCCTGAGAAATTGCCTGGATTACCCCTACATAGAGAGGTGATTTTCAAATTAAGCTAGTACCTGGAGCCAAGCCCGTCTTCAGGACCCCTTACCGGATGGCCCTGAAGGAACTCGCAGAGTTTAGAGTTCTGTTGCAAGAGTTAGTAGAAATAGGGTTTGTTCACCAGCTCATCACCTTGGGGATCCCTTGTTCTGTTCGTTAAGAAGAAGGATGGAACCTTGCGATTATGTATAGACTATCGAGAGCTCAACCGACTGACGGTACGGAACACCTATCCACTTCCTCAGATCGATGAGTTGTTCGACCAATTGGTAGGATCGCATTGGTTTTCTAAATTTTATTTGTGCTTGGGGTATTATTAGTTGAGAATACAGGAGAAGGACATTCAGAAAACGGCCTTTAGCTCAAGGTACGGCTTATACGAGTTCACTATGATACCGTTTGGGCTCACAAATGCCCCTTCAGCTTTCATGAGCTTGATGAACAAAGTGTTCAAGCCTTATCTAGATGTCTTCGTCATCATTTTCATCGATGGCATTTTGGTCTACTCTAAGATGGAGGAAGAGCATGTCGAACATCTGACCTTGGTACTGAAGAAGCTAAAAGAGCATGCCTTGTTTGCCAAGTTCAGCAAGTGCGAATTTTGGCTCCAAGAGGTAGCCTTATTGGGCCATGTGATCAGTGGGGCTGGGTTAGCTATGGATCCATCCAAAGTGCGTGCTGTTAAGGAGTGGTCGCCCCTGAAGTCAGCGGCCGATGTGCGGAGCTTCCTTGCTCTTGCCGGGTACTATTGCAAGTTTGTAAAAGGCTTCTCAAAGATCGCCCTTCATCTTACTACACTAACAAACAAAGGTGTGCCGTATGAGTGGACACCCTAGTGTGAAGCTGCGTTTCAGGAACTGAAGGACCGAATTTCATCCGCACCCATCCTAGCCCTTCTATCCGGGAAGGAAGGATTTCAAGTTTGCACTGACGTGTCGTATCAAGGAATGGGTGCGGTATTGATGCCGCACGTACATGTGATTGCATATGCTTCAAGACAGCTGATGAAGCATGAAATCAACTACCTGGTACATGATCTAGAATTGAGAGCGGTGGTGTTCGCCTTGAAGATTTTGAGACACTATTTATACGGCATCCACTGCGAAATCTTTTCAGACCACAAGAATCTAAAGTACGTCCATACATAGAAGGAATTTAATTATAGACAGCGACAGTGGCTAGAGTTTTTATGCGATTAAGAATTCACTTTGAACTACCACCCCAAAAAAGAAAATTCTGTGGCTGATACTTTGAGCAAAAAGTTACCGGAATCAAACTCGGAGTCCCGATTGATGAGAACGGAGTTAGCCTGGATGCTCGAAGAGATGGAGATCACCCTGGTATATAAAGACCAATCATAAGGGTATACAGAGTACTTAACCGTGATGAGTGTAGTCTATGAGATTCAAGACTGAATCCGGGCGGAGCAAGGAAAGGACGCGACTCTGGCCTGACAATCAAGTCAATTGAAGATGGGACTACAGACGAGTATTCCCTAAAATACGGCCTCGTCCATCTCCGCTGCCGCCTTTATATTCCTAGGGGCGATAAAATTCGGGAAGACATCCTGAGAGAGGCCCACTGCACTCAGTATTCTGTGCATCCTGGGATTGTCAAGATGTACGCTGACCTGCGGAAGTCCATGTGTTGGCCGGGAATGAATAGAGATGTCTTATATTTTGCTATGCACTGCGAGGCCTGTCAAAGGGTGAAGGTAGAATGCAAGAGCCCCGGTGGATTATTACATACATTGCCCATCCCCGAATGGAAATTCGATGATGTCTCAATGGACTTCTTCCACTGTTTGCCCAACTCACGCTCTAGGAATGATTCAGTAAGGGTGATTTTTGACCGCCTAACGAAGGTAGCCCGGTTTATTCCTATGAAGAAAGAAGCTCTTGTGTATGTTTTGTTACGCCTCTTTGTGGAGCAGTTCGTACGGTATCATGGTGTGCCAAAGACAATTATTTCGGACCGGGATGGTCGGTTTACCTCTAAGGAATGGATGGCCGTATAGGCATACCTGGGTTCACGTCTTACCTTTAGCATATCATTCTATCCTCAGATGGACGGGCAGTCTTAGAGAATAATCAGAACATTGGAGGACCTATTGAGACTGTGTGTATTGGATCGAGGAGAGCCATGGGAAAGGCTCTTACCCCTGGTGGAATTTTCATATAACAACAGTCACCAGGCTAGTATCGGGATGGCTCCCCATGAAGCCCTTTACGGAAGGAGGTGTAGAACCCCCATATCATGGGTAGAAGATTAGGACCTGAAGGTTTTGGGTATTGAATACATCAATGATACCGATGTGGTAGTTAGGCTAATACGGGACCGCATGCTTGAGGCACAAAGTCGGCAGGTGAAATACTATAATGCAAAGTACTGGGTGGTAGAATTTCAAGTGGGTGACAAAGTGTTCCTGAAGATCTGGATGATGCATGGAGTGTTATGGGTACGTGGTATGAAGAAGCTCAGCCCAAGGTATGTTGGGCCTTACACTATATTGGAAAAGATTGTCCCTTTGGCCTACCGGTCGGAGTTACCACAAGAACTGGAAAATCTTCATGACCTATTCTATGTGTCGACTCTCTGGAAGGCGCTGTTGTGGCCCAATAAACATATTCCCACCATTGATGGAGCAGTAGCGACCGATAGATCTATACGACTAGGGCCGGTACGGATAGTAGACAACGAGATAATGATTTTGTGCCGCAAGAGGGTTCCTTTGATAAAGGTGATGTGGTCTAATCATGGGAAGGAGGAGTATACATGGGAGCCGGTGGACTTGATGCAAAAGCGCTATACAAAGTTGTTTCCTTCTGGTAAAAAATTTAAAAGCATGTTTTAATTTATTTTTCACGCTTTCCTCTCCCCATAGCCTTAGCCTAATTTCGGGGACGTAATCTTTTATTTTGTTTATAGGATTTGTAACATCCCAATTCGCGCTAGGCCCCTCATGCGTGCTTTTGAGTTAGGAGAGATGATTTGGGCTTAGGAAGTGCTGGAAGCTAGGAAAACACTTGTGTAAGGGAAGAGACGTCAGTTTAGAGTAGGACACAGGTAGTGACACTGGTGTGTCCATACCCATGTGGTGCTTTGGTACCTGGGTTGGAATTTCATGGAGTTTCTAGAGAAGGACACGGGTAGTGACACAGGCGTGTCCCTACCTGTGTATGTGGACACGGGTAGAGGTACGGGCGTGTTCCCTACCCATATATGTATTTGACATCGTCGATCGTGTGTCTCGAGCAGGACACGGGTAGAGATATGGGCGTGTCCCTACCCGTGTATAATGTGTCCAACAGTTTCCCGAGCAGGACACAGGTAGAGACACGGGTGTGTCCCTACTCGTGTGCATATCTCCAAGAAGCAGTCCGTGTATCCCAAGCAGGACACGGGTAGAACACGGGCATGCACATGGCCGTGTTGCATGACACGAGTAGTGGATACGGGTGTGTCCCTACCCGTGTTTATGTAACACCCCGAAACTCAAAAGAGGGACGGGTGACGTTTTAAGCCCAGTCTGAATTTTGGAGCAGGTGTCACGGGCGTGACACGGGCGTGTCACGGGCCTGACACAGGCGTGTTCGGCCACGGGTCATGTGGTCGACGTTTTGGCGATCGGCGATCGTCGAGAAGCTGAACACGGCCTGGGACACGGACGTGTCCAGGGCGTGTCAGTCACTCGTCGAGTTTGGTGCACACGGGACATGACACGGGCACAGACACGGGCGTGTCACATGCGACACGGGCGTGTCTGGTGCCGTGTCACAGGCCGTGTCCTTCTCGAGTTAAGATTGGTGGTCGTTGCACACGGGGCGTGACACGGGTCGCGATACGGCCGTGTCGCATGCAACACGGGCGTGTCGGAGGCCGTGTCTAAGGCCGTGTGCTGGTTATCGAGTCGGTCAAGACGGCGAATGGGTGACACGGCCATGCACACGGTCGTGTTGCAACCCGTGTTCGGCCCAGATTTTGTAATTTTAGGCCTAATCGTGGCCGTCCGTTTTCTTGTCTTGGGATCCGATGGCTGGGATTGGACCTGAGGGGCTTAAGTCCGGGAATAGGGTTTAGAATCCCTCACTTCCCTTGGTTGACTCTCTTTATAAAGTTAGAGAGAGGAGAGAGCTTGGATGAAGAAGGAGAAGCTAGATCCGGTCACCGACGGAGCTTTGGAGCTCCAAATCGCGAGCCGTCTTCGGATTCGCGGAGGCAAGGAGATTGCGGTGCTTTTTATCACCGTAGATTTTCATGGGGCCGCATAAGAATGCAAGGGAAACGATTTCTCATCCTAGGGCATGTGAATCCCTCTTTTCCCTTGCATAGGAATCCCGCTCTCGCGAGTGAGCGAAGAGTTGGAGCGTTCCTTGGGGTAGATATGTGAAGTCCCCCTTGTATAGAGTCCGTATGCAAAAATGGGCATAGGCATTGTGTGTGAAGCCTATCCGGACAAGTAGAGCCGGATCGTTGATGTTGCATTGCATATGAACCGGGGAAGACTCCGGGTGTTTGGGCGTTTTTCGGGTTTTCTACGTGGTAGATTGCAACAGGGAGCCTTGGAGACTAACTCCAAGGTGCACCCGGAAAATTGGGCAAAAGCGGGTTTTGCCAACATTGTGGCCGGGGAGCCAACTTGAACATAACTGGGTTATATGCTAGTGTGATCGAATTTTGGGATCCAGGAGAAGCTTGGCCCGCGCGTACGTCTTAATGTGACTATGCGGTGTGAGCAACGGGCAAGTTGACGCGGACCCGGGGCTATGCGGTTTGGTGACAGACATCTGAAAAAGAGACTGGCCATTGGCATGGTTTTGCAAGTCTAAGGCATGGACCGGAAAGACTAGATTTCTCACGAGTTTTGTCATCCAAGGGGTGGTGGTGAAGCCACGGATTTGACTGGATTCACCGAGTATGTGCCCTGAGTGCACGGGGTGTGTGGCCGTGCGAGCCTACGCCTGTGATGTAGTGTGATTACACTATTAACTGTTGCATATACTAATAAAGTGCAGGGAAAGAGCATCGCCGCCTCAATTCTGGGGGCGGGGTCGTTATAATTTGGTCAGCATAGCTGACCGTTGCTTTTGTTTGCCACCGGGCGGTGGATTGTTTCTTGCAGGTGCTGCGGAGCCGAGCGGGAAATAGCGGGCTAAAGCCCAAGTTGCTGAGCCGGCCCTCGAAGGCCTAATTTTGAGTGTTTCATTATAATCATGTGTGGCCGGCCTGCGAGCCGAAGTATGAAAACACTTTTATATCATGCAAACTGTGTAAGGCCTTAAGGCCATTTCTATTTCTGTGTATTGAAACATTCCTACGGGTGTTATTGTAGTGGACATTCATGCTTTTGGCTGGGTTCTTTCTTCTTGCAACTTAATTTTAATGCTTCCGCTAGGTGTTGTGTAGGACGTGCAATTGGTTGAATGGTTTCAACGCGTAACCAACCGGTCTGTCCGTAGTATATGACGTCGGGCCTCGGCCATACCTACTGTTATTTACTAAGTGACGGATAGGGGTGTTACAAATTGGTATCATACTACCGGTTTCGGTCAAAGTTAAATGAATTCGTGGGCAAATTCACTTTAAGGGATGGTGAGCACATGTGTGTGCGTCATCGTTATAACTCGAAAAGAACCCATGAATGTCCACTTAGGAATGAAAATACACATGTTTGAGGAACCTGTGTGTTCTTATAATTGATATTTGCAATAGTATTTGGTCGCTTATCGGTGTTTTGTACGATTATAGGTGACCAGAAGTGGTGCTGGGCTGTCAGAACAGCCAGGTTCTAAGGCAAGCAGTGCGCCAAGTGAAGCGCATGCAACTCCTCCGTCTAACGAGACCATTAGGTTGGTGGCAGAAGCTGTCATGGCAATGATTAATGCGCAACCTGCAAGACAGGTGCAGCAGCCTGTTCTTGCGGAGGAGCAAGTGCCGCTCCAAGCGGCGAAGCCTAGAAGGGTTGAGCAGGTGGCGGTGGAGCAAGAGTTGCCTCGGAGAGCAACTGAGAGACAGCTTAAGCATGTGATGGGCTTCCACCCACTGGTGTTCTCGGGAATGGGAACCCCGACCCAGGCTGAAGATTGGCTCTCAAGAGCCAATAGGGTGATGACAGCAACTGAAACAGAAGAGTGGCAGAAGACCACAATAGCGACGTTCCTATTGGATGGGGACGCAAGGTTATGGTGGGAAGGTCTAGAGCTACACCAGTTGAGGGGAAGGCCGTTGGCCGAAGTATCTATGGAGGAATTTTCGAGACTGTTCATGGCTCGATACCTCCTCTCAGCATAGAGGATTGCACTAGAGAACGAGTTCCAAAAGTTGGTGCAAGGAAATAGCACTGTAGACGAGTACCTCCACGAGTTTACTCGATTGGGGAGATATGCTAGCGCTACCTTTGCCGATAAGGAGCGAAAGACTAACCGCTTCTTTGAAGGGTTAAGAGATGAGATGAGATTGCTACTGTCAGGGCCCATGGCGCAGGGTTTCATGACCCTGGTCAACTCGGCCCGGTCCTTGGAGAAGAACATGAGAAATGTATAAGCTAAGATGGAATCCGGTGGGAAGAAACCGGAGTTTAAAGTGCCGAATTCAAAGTCTGGCTTCCGAAGGTGGAACAAGAAGGCTAGGACATCAGGTCCAGCTTCTTATGCAGGTGCCTCGGGGGCAACTACAAACCAAACCCCGGGCACTTGTTTCACGTGTTGAAAGACGGGGCATTTTGCCCGCGATTGCTGGAGCGGACGCCCAAAGTCCGAGAGAAAACAAGGAGCTACTTACGAAGAGAAGGGCAAGGCGGTAGAGTCAACCGCGTCCCATTATGCTCCGACTCAACCTAGAGTGTACAACTTGGGCCAGCAGGAGGACATTAAACAAGCTGACGTGGTGACAGGTACGAGTTAATTTATAGCAAGTTAACTTTATATACTGTTGTCTATTGCTTGTTAGCCTAATATTGTTTTGCGTAGGCTTTGTTTTGATTAGCGATAGTCCGGCACGGGCACTGTTCGATACGGGAGCTTCACACTCCTTCTTGTCCGAAAATTTTATATCGCGTATCGGAGTCCCTTCTTCGATGGCGAAGAACAAGTTGGATGTGCTGCTATCGAATGGGTGCTCGATGTGTGCGGACAGAGTGTGCGCCGTAAGGGTTCACATAGGGAGCCAAGAGTTTGACTTGCTAGCGTCATTGCTGCCTCTAGTAGAGTTCGACGTTATCTTTGGGATGGATTGGATTTTGGAGCAGAAGGCTTGGATTGATTGCGACCGGAAGGAGGTCAAGCTGGGTGTTGGTCGTGAGACAACATTCGAGGGACTTAAGGGGTCGATCAAGATGCTGATGTCTGCTCTTCAGGTGGTAAAGGCAGTTCGTGCTGGTGTAGAGCTGTTCTTCGCAATAGTGGGGGCTGTGGAGCTAAAATCCACATTGGATAGCATCCCCGTGGTTTGTGAATACCCCGATGTGTTCCCGGATAGTCTTCCCGGGGCTCCACCGCAGCGAGAGATTGATTTCACTATTGAGCTGGTGCCAGGTGCCAAACCTGTGTCACATGCTCCTTATAGGCTGGCGCCGAAGGAAATGACAGAGTTGAAAGTTCAGCTAGAGGAGCTAATGGAGCAAGGTTATGTGCTCCCAAGCTCGTCTCCTTGGAGCGCACCAGTCCTCTTCGTTAAGAAGAAGGACGGAAGTATGCGGTTGTGTATCGACTACAGAGAGTTGAACAAACTGACGGAGAAGAACAAGTACCCGATCCCGAGGATTGATAATCTGTTCGATCAGTTAGTCGGATCGTCGGTATATTCTAAGTTGGACTTGAAGTCGGGGTACTATCAGTTGAGGATAAGGGAATGTGATATCCCGAAGACGGCGTTCAGCACAAGGTATGGGCATTTCGAGTTCACGGTCATGCCGTTTGGACAGACGAATGTGCCATCAGTGTTTATGGACTTGATGAACAGGACGTTCCGAGATTTCCTGGATCGCTTTTTGATCGTCTTTATTGACGATATATTGGTGTACTCGCAGTGCGAAGAAGATCACTTCAAGCACTTGCATCTGGTTTTGGAGACTTTTAGGAGGAATGAGCTGCATGCGAAATTATCCAAGTGCTAGTTCTGGCTACCCTCAGTAGCGTTCCTTGGTCACATTATTAGTGGGGAAGGTATAGCGGTGGATCCGGCGAAGATCGTTGCGATACGGGAGTGGCCTGCGTTGTCTTCTGTCGCGGAAGTCCGTAGTTTTCTCGGGCTTGCCGGATATTACAGGCGCTTCGTAGAGAACTTCTCGCGGATAGCGCTACCTCTCACGAAGTTGACAAGGAAAGATCAGAGATTCTTGTGGACGCAAGAGTGCGTGCAATCTTTTGGGAGCTGAAGAGACGGTTGACCACGATGCCAATGCTTAGTTCGCCGAGTGGGACCGAGGGCTTCGAGGTGTATAGTGATGCCTCGGGTAGTGGTTTGGGCTGTGTGTTGTTGCAGCATGGGAGCGTGATAGCTTATGGATCGCGTCAGCTAAAAGTGCATGAAAGGAACTATCCGGTCCACGACTTGGAGTTAGCGGCCGTGATATTTACACTTAAGCTGTGGAGGCACTACCTATACGGCGTAAGGGTCGATATTTACACCGATCACAAGAGACTGAAGTACTTGTTGGATCAGAAGGATCTTAACATGAGGCAGAGGAGGTGGATGGAGTTCCTGGGGGACTACACCTTCAAGATTCATTATATACCCGGGAAGGGCAATGCGGTGGCTGATGCGTTGATTCGCAGGGCTCCCGCCCAAGCCAACTGGTTGTCGGTGCATGATGAGCGGATGATACGGGAGTTGGAGGAGCTTGAGATTTGTTGCGTTGACAAGCAGACGAGCGCCAAAGCAATGTTGAATTGGACAGAGGTCCAGTATTACCTGGCTGACCGGGTTCAGTAGGCATTGGAGTTAGATGACTCCATGAAGGAGCTTATGGAGGCAGCGTTGGATGGGTCAAATTCCCATTTTTTAGTGGAAGATGGGTTGTTAAGGAAGGATCATCGGTTGTGCGTCCCAAGAGGGAGTAACCTACAGGCGAAGTTGATGTACGAGGCTCATCATACCAAGTACTCGATCCACACAGGGAGCACAAAGATGTACCGCGACCTCAAGAAGCTGTTTAGTGGCCGGGGCTTAAGAAAGACGTAGCGTTGTTTGTGGCTAAGTGCCAAACGTGCGCCTTGGTGAAGGCGGAGTGCCAGAAGCCGGGAGGATTTCTGAAGTCCTTGCCTATACCGGAGTGGAAGTTCGACGACATATCTATGGACTTTGTGCATGGGTTGCCAAGGTCGACGAAGGGGAACGACGCCATCTGGGTGATCGTAGATCGGTTAATAAAGGTGTTGCATTTCATTCCGCATAGGAAGGACTACTCGGTGGAGAAGTTGGCGAAGCTATATGTGGACAATATAGTTAGACTGCATGGTGTGCCTCGCAGCATTGTGAGTGATCGCGATTGGCGTTTCACGTCCAATGATTAGAGGTTGGTGCAACAGATGCTGGGGGACAAAGTTGAAGTTCAGCATAGCCTTCCATCCACAGACGGATGGGCAGACCGAGAGAGTCAATAGAACGATGGAGGACATGCTCTGCATGTGTGTTCTAGACTTCGGGAAGCATTGGGAGGACCACTTGTATTTGGTGGAGTTCGCGTACAACAATAGCTACCAGGCGAGTATCCAAATGGCGCCCTTTGAGGCCCTATATGGTAGAAAATGTCGCACGTCGTTGTCTTGGTTAGAAACGGGTGAGGCAAGGTTATACAAGAAGCAGGAGGTGGAGAGTGCTACCTCGTTGGTGCGGATCATTTGGGAGCGCTTGTTGATCTCTCAGGATAGGCAGGCGAAGTATTACAATGCCAAGCACCGGAACGTGGAGTTCGCGGTAGGCGATTGGGTGTACTTGAAAGTGAAGACGTTCAAGAGGGTTTCGCGGGTGAGACGCTTGAAGAAGCTGAGCCCAAGATACCTTGGACCTTTTGAGGTTCTTGAGCGAGTCGGCGAAGCGGCATACCGTTTGAGGCTATCAGAGGAGTTAAGTGGGCTACACGATGTATTTCACATCTCTGTATTGCGGAAGGCGGTGCAAGAGCCTTCGCAGGTGATCGCAGTTGATCAAGTACCGGTGGACAAAGGGTTGACGACTAGGGTCAAGCCCGTTCGTATCGAAGACTCTGAGGTCAAGAGGCTTCATAACAAGGAGATCCGGATGGTTAAGGTCCGGTGGGATAATTGCGGTCAGGAGGAGATCTCTTGGGAACGGGATCAAACTATGCTGGAGGAGTACCCGGAGTTATTCCGCTCAGGCACCGTTAAAAGCCTTCAGTTCCTATTGTTTTCCTTTTGTAAATTTCGTGGGCGAAATTCTTTTAAGGGGGAGAGAGTTGTAACACCCCAAAACTCAAAAGAGGGACTGGTGACATTTTAAGCCCAGTCTGAATTTTGGAGTAGGTGTCACGGGCGTGACACGGGCGTGTCACGGGTGTGACATGGGCGTGTCACGGGCGTAACACAGGCATGTTCAGCCACGGGTCATGTGGTCGACATTTTGGCGATCGGCGATCGTCGAGAAGCTGAACACGCCTGGGACACGGGCGTGTCCCAGGGCGTGTCAGTCACTCATCGAGTTTAGTGCACACGGGCCATGACACGGGCACAGACACGGGCATGTCACATGCGACACGGGCGTGTCTGGTGCCGTGTCACAGGCCGTGTCCTTCTCGGGTTAAGATTGGTGGTCGTTGCACACAGGGCGTGACACGGGTCGCGACACGGCCGTATCGCATGCAACAAGAGCGTGTCGGAGGCCGTGTCTAAGGTCGTGTGTTGGTTATCGAGTCGGTCGAGACGGCGAATCGGTGACACGGCCATGCACACGACCGTGTTCCAACCCGTGTTCGGCGCAGATTTTGTAATTTTAGGCCTAATCGTGGCCGTCCGATTTCTTGTCTTGGGATCCGATGGCTGGGATTGGTCCTGAGGGGCTTAAGTTCGGGAATAGGGTTTAGAATCCCTCACTTCCCTTGGTTGACTCTCTTTCTAAAGTTAGAGAGAGGAGAGAGTTTGGAGGAAGAAGGAGAAGCTAGATCCGGTCACCGACGGAGCTCCAAATTGCGAGCCGTCTTCAGATTCGCGGAGGCAAGGAGATTGCGGTGCTTTTCATCCTCGTAGATTTTCATGGCACCGCGGAAGAACGCAAGGGTAACGATTTCTCATCCTAAGGCATGTGAAGCCCTCTTTTCCCTTGCATAGGAAGCCCGCTCTCGCGAGTGAGCGAGGAGTTGGAGCGTTCCTTGGGGTAGATATGTGAAGTCCCCCTTGTAAGAGTCCGTATGCGAAAACGGGCATAGGCATTGTGTGTGAAGCCTATCCGGACAACTAGAGCCGGATCGGTGATGTTGCATTGCATATGAACCGGGGAAGACTCCAGGTGTTTGGGCGTTTTTCGGGTTTTCTACGTGGTAGATTGCAACAGGGAGCCTCGGAGACTAACTCCAAGGTGCACCCGGAAAATTGGGCAAAAGCGGGTTTTGCCAACATGGTGGCCGGGGAGCCAAATTGAACATAACTGGGTTATGTGCTAGTATTATCGAATTTTGGGATCCGGTAGAAGCTTGGCTCGTGCGTACGTCTTAATGTGACTATGCGGTGTGAGCAACGGGCAAGTGGATGCAGATCCGGGGCAATGCAGTTTGGTGACAGACATCTGAAAAAGAGACTGGCCATTGGCATGGTTATGCGAGTTTTAGGCATGGACCGGAAAGACTAGATTGCTCACGAGTTTTGCCATCCAAGGGGTGGTGGTGAAGCCACGGATTTGACCGGATTCACCGAGTATGTTCCCTGAGTGCACGGGGTGTGTGGTCGTGCGAGCCTACGCCTGTGATGTAGTGTGATTACACTATTAACTGTTGCCTATACTAATAAAGTGCAGGGGAAGAGCATCGCCGCCTCAATTCTGGGGGCGGGGTCGTTATAATTTGGTCAGCATAGCTGACCGTTGCTTTTGTTTGCCACCGGGCGGTGGATTGTTTCTTGCAGGTGCTGCGGAGCCGAGCGGGAAATAGCGGGCTAAAGCCCAAGTTGCTGAGCCGGCCCTCGAAGGCCTAATTTTGAGTGTTTCATTGTAATCATGTATGGCCGGCCTGCGAGCCGATGTATGAAAACACTTTTATATCAAGCAAACTGTGTAAGGCCTTAAGGCCATTTCTATTTCTGTGTATTGAAACATTCCTACGAGTGTTATTGTAGTGGACATTCATGCTTTTGGCTGGGTTCTTTCCTCTTGCAACTTAATTTTAATGCTTCCGCTAGGTGTTGTGTAGGACGTGCAATTGGTTGAATGGTTTCAACGCGTAACCAACCGGTCTGTCCGTAGTATATGGCGTCGTGCCTCGGTCGGACCTACTATTATATACTATGTGACAGATAGAGGTGTTACAGTTTGTGTCCAAACGACACTCTAGCCGTCAACGACGCTTCACCCGAGCAGAACACGGGTAGGGAACGGGCGTGTCCCTACCCGTGTTAGTCATATATATATAGGATTTCTTAAACTTTGGTCGTTTTTCATCCTCTTCCCAAGCATTTTTCTGTGGAGAGACTGGTGCTGGAGCAATCTTTATCTCGTGAAGAACCATCGCCATCGAGGAGAAGAAGATGCCGCCGCGAAGGGTGATAAGATCCATGGTCAGAAAGGGTGGAAACGCCGGAAACGAGGTGAGCTTCCTCCCCTATCCTCTGGTGCTAGATATCTAGTTATTCCTAGATGATATATCGACTCAAAAGAGTCTTAATGTGTGACATTAAGATTTCTAGGAAGAGGCCATACTAGGACTTGCGTTATAGGGTTTAGTCATCTTCAATCTCTCCTTCCTTTAATGTGATGATGGGAGATGGTCTCGTGAAGATAAATGGCCTTATGAGGGTGAATAAGGGAGGTGGAATTTCCGGTGGTGATTTGGGAAGATCGGCTAGAGGAGGAAGACGAACCGATGCCGTTCGTTCCGCCTTAAGATGCATGCAGAAATCTGCTTTCTGCGCGCAGCGATCTTCTTGGCCGTTTTCAGATATGAAACAGCAAGATATGGGCTTTCGACTAAACATGAAAGTCGTAGACCATAGAAATACCTTTCCAACGAGTAGTTGCACGTCTTCGTGCAAAGTCTGTAGCCATGGAAAAGTCTTATCGAAAGGGATGGTTGCCAAGCTAAGTGTGCAGAATCTGTATTCTGTATGCAGCAAACTTGAAGCCGATTTCAAGCGTGATATAACAAGATTTGGTCTTTCGAGTAAACATGAAAGTCGTGGCCCTTGGAAATACCTTTCCAACGAATTTTTAAATGTTTCCTCGGATTCATGTAGCACCCGTAATCTCTGTTTAAAGTTCTGTACTTTACTCATTTCTTGCACATTTTGTTCTCAGGTTTAAGTAAATCCATGATAGGAGTTGGTAGAGGGTTTGTTGTGAGTTGTTGGATAGATCCTTTGTAATAAAATGGCGAAGTGAAACATACTTGAATGAAATGATTTGGTTGATAGACCCTTAAGTGAACTAGTGGGTAGACGAGTTGGATTGTATAGACAAAGAAGTTGTGTGAACCGGTAAGTTGAGCTTGATACTAGCAATGCGATGAATATTGTGTAGAGGAGGATTGAATAAGGTTAGTGCATGAAAATGTGGAAGGGTTGATAGTGCACCAGTGTTTTCCGCACTTGATCGAATGTGTTGATAAGGGACTCGGTGAGGAACTCTTGTGAGCGGTTGAGCTCGAAATGTGAGATTGCATGCGGTGTGAGTCGACACGTGATGTCGTAATCCTGGGTTAAGGATAGTGTGGAAGGTCTACGGCTCGCCAGTCATCACACCGATGGGAGTTGACGGTTAGACCTTGGGCGGTTGGGCTTGGCCCTCGGTGCTCATTCTCGTGGCTCCTTCCGTGCTAAGTGAACGGTTGGGCTTGGTCCTCGTGCTTTTCCGAGGCTCCTTCGGGGTCACATCATAGGCCATTTCGGGGCTTGGTTCTCGTTGCACATCTACCTGAGACTCCCGCTGAGTCGTAGTATGCGTGTGAGCTCTGTTGTTGTGTTCTTAGCATTGAGGCATACGAAGGCCTAGGCCAGGTAGTGTGGAGACCAGCCTTGTAGTATAGATGCCCTCTACTGTCACCATCTAGCCACGACGGATGATGCCTGAGAGGTTAGCTACCTACTAAAATAGTTGGAACTAAGAGTCTATGTCGACATAGCAATTGCTTGTGCGTGATCATGGGTGAGTCATTGCATAGCATTCATGGCATTACATTACATCACATACACAAGATACTCATCGTAGAAGTTTGTATGGGCACTCATATATGATTAGTTACTTTACTGTTGAGCCGAATCTCAACTTATATGTCTGTATGGGAATTCATATAAGTTGAGTTACTTTCTATTGTAGCTTTACTCTTTCATACTCTGCTGTAGATGATAGAACTGCTAGGGCAATTGGTTTGCTCATTTATTGTGCTGCTATATACATAGAATGTTTACTGATCACTCCATACCACCTGTTTGTACTATTGCTTTATATACATATATTGTACCCTGTTCCTTTCTTTGCCCGATGTCGAGGAGTCGTTGGGGGGAGCGGATTTGATAGCCACTTAGTCTTTATGACTAACGGTTGCTACGTCTTCCTTTTTAGGAGGAAACCCTGCAGACGGAGCAGCAGCAGGTTTTATAGCAGGACAGCCAGGACAGGACGACGGGGCCTGAAGGGACGGTACGGTCGTTACCGTCGGTGACTGATGTGAGTTTTTGAGAGACTTTTCATGTAGCCCCTTTTGGGCAAGTTTAATCGTACTATGATACTTTGTAATCTTGATAAAGCTTCTTTATTTGTTGTACCTTTGGACTAATTATATGCTTTATGTGGATTTAGACTTCTTATATTATTCTGTTTTGGTTAGCATGATTGATATTGGTAAAGGCCGATAGAATAGGCGTCTTCTAGTACAGGCTAGCCCGAGTGCTAGCGCTACCACAAGGCGGCTGTTCTGGGCATAAGGCTCCCCTTGAGCCATTTTTTGTATTCTTGGAGTGGTGAGTCTTACAGGACTAGTGTTGGAACACCAAGATTTGAAGTGTTGACTTGAGTAGAAGGGTTTTGTCGACACACGGGACTTGTGTTGACATTCAATGTTCAATTCCACATTAGCTGTGTTGATACACAGGACTTGTGTCGACATTCAGATTTCAAGTCTACAACAGCTATATCGACACATAGGACTTGTGTCGACATACAAAAGTTGGGTCAACATCAATTGTGCCGACAGTTTCTTAAGAGTGTTGACAATGTTAAAAGAAGTTTGTCGACACATTCTACAAAGGGAGTATAAAGACTGGTTGAAGAGTTGTACCAAAAGTTTCTAATGTGTGTTGACAACATAAAAGGAGTTGTGTCGACACATTGTATAAAAGCTGTGTCGACAGTTTCTGAAGTTTATCGACAACACTAGAGGAAGTGTGTCGACACCCGGGTAATTGTGTTGACACATACTTCAACTGTGTCGATACATACTATCCTTGTGTGAAAGTAAGGGTTAGATCTAATATACTCTATAGGGGGGGGGGTGAATAGAGTATTTGTGAGTAATTAAAATATTTTGCTGAAAAGTATAACTTGTTTCTAAACTTAGATGCTATATTACAGCACAATAGATTAAACTAATGAAAATCAGAGAATCCTAACTATCACAGGGACAGCAAGAACAAAATAAAAAGACAACCAGACAACACAAGAATTTTATAGTGGTTCCCTAACCTGGGTACATCCACTGTTCTACCACCTTGGTAGGAATCCACTAAGGTTTTTGTTCAGGTGACTTCCACCAATGAGCTTTTGGTAAGGTGCTCAAAAACCAAACTTCAAGTCTTTTGGTTAGGAGACTTGCAACCAGGAATCACTTTTGAAGGGAGTATAGAACCCTTTTTACAGAGTTGGTGAGAGAGTGATGATGTCTTCTCTTTCTCAAGTATTCAACTGAGAAGACTTTGTGGATTTGATGGTGGAAAAAGCTCTCTCTAAAATACTGAATTTATTCAGGGTGAAAGGAACTTTGCTTCAGGGTGATAGACCTTCAAGTTTTCAACTTCAACCAGAAGAACTTCAGGAACTCTTTGACAGATGCAGTAGTTGTTGTCCTTTGAAATTTCCTGAGTGGATGACAGAAGAAGAAGACTCTTGATTTAAATGATTGTTCTTCTTTTTCTGAAATCTATTCTTCTTCTAGTCTAGCAGATCTTTCTTTCTAGTGCTTTGTTGTCAAGAGAGAGAGAGAGAGAGCAGAGTGAATCCTTGTTGCGAGATAATGGTGTTCTACTCTTCCTGACTTATTTTCTGTATATCAGTATCAGTTGTGTGTTGTCTGCTCTTTTCCAGGAAGAAGGAGAATCTATATTTTTATATTTTCGATATAAACGTCCCTTCTGCATTCAATGCTGGTGGTCAGAGAATATTTTTATATTTTTGAAATCCTTTCTGCATTCAATGCTGGTGGTCAGAGAATATTTTGCATTGATTGATTTCCCCAACTGTCCCTTTGGAAAAAGGTAGGAAATAATCCTGATGAAGACCATAATTAATGCACTTGTCTAACGGTAATTTTTAGACAATATTAGAGCATTAATTACTCAGGAATCATTGTAGTATAATAGGAATAGAAAAGGGAAACAACCAAGTGTAGATTCGTCGACCTGAGGCCATTGTTCGTCGAGCTGAGGTCCAAGTTCGTCGACCTCAGAATGGCTGACTGCTGCTTGACAACTTCCCTATTCTGTGCACCAAGTTCGTCGATCTGATGTCCAAGATTGTCGACCTGAGACCTGAGAATTGAGATCATCTAGCTGATGTCCAAGATCGTCGACCTGAGTTTTGATTCTTGACTTAGACTGTTTTCTGGTGCTGAGTGTTTAAACATCATTTTGGCATTGAGTGTGATGTTCTCTTGTGTTGAGTGTTGAATCATCATTTTTGCGTTGATTGTTATGTTCTCTGGCGTTGAGTGTGAATCATCATTCTTGCATTGAGTGTGATGTTCTCTGGTGTTGAGTGTTGAAACATCTGATTAGTCGATCTGGGATTAGAGAACAGAGTTTGTCTAGCTGATGTTCTAAGTTTTTCGACCGAAGTTTGAATTAGAAGTGTTGTCGCTTTGTCCAGAGTTCGTGGATCTGAGAACCAAGTTTGTCGAGCTCAGCTCAGAGAATTGTCTCTGAGTTTGTCTAGTTGAGCACGACTTTCGTCGACCTGAGATCGACGAACATAGAGCTCTTTTCCTAAGTCTTGAATTTTCTCTAAGTCTCGAGTCTCTGGCAGTGTTGGGGGCTGGTCCCTGGTATTTTTGACTCTAAGGACTAGACCTAGACTCTAGTACACAACCATGACCCTAGTGTAACGACTCCACCCATTAAATAACATATAATAGAAGGTCCGGTCGGGGCCCCACACTATATGCTACAAACAGACGGTGAGGTCACATGATAATACCATAGACGCATCTTAACACAGAGCATGCTAGCGTAATAGATACAGAATAGCTGAACTCATAGTAGGAATATCAACCAGATATATATAAACCAACGTTATATACAACCAATCAAACGAGGGGATAACAAATACTACAGTTTGGCCTTAAGGCCTTACAGTTCCTCTTTAAACCGTATGGATTACAGACATCGGCACGTAGGCCGGCCATACATGAATAAAAGAAAATACAAAAGCTAGCCTTTAAGGGATAGTAGCAATAGCAAGAGCGGCAACAACATCAGCAGGGGCTTCAGCCCTTCATTTTTTGCTCAGATCTCCAGCACCTGCACAGGGACAATCCACCCAGAAGGTGGCAAACAAGGCAACGGTCAGCATTCAGCTGACCAATTTATAACAATCCTACCCCTTTCCCGGGGTAGAGGCATTCCTTCCCTGCAGAGCAATACATTGATAGATAATATACATATTGTGCTCTCACGCACAAGCAATCCATCACAACCATCGGCCACCCGGCCCGACGATCTGTGCTCTCAGGCATATCCTAACTTATTGAACCTAGCCCAAATCCAATTAGGGATCAAAAAATTTCCCTCTATTTGGGTGAGGTCACTAATTACAGACTCAATGATAAAAATAAATGTACAAAGCAAGAAAATATATATCTAGCAGAGAATGAAATAAAATATATGCAACAGATATATTTACACAGTTAACTTTGTATCATAAAACACTGTTTTTCAAAAGTATACCATACACATAAGAGTTCAGGCTCTATTTCTTCTATTTCTATGCTCCTTTGCTCTTATCTCCAGGTTGAGTAAAGATGATTTCCCTGTCAGGATTAGCAGCTTCTTTCTTTGACATGTACATATTTGCTGCTCCAATCGCTATCAGGGTGGAGGTTTTGGGTACTACAGCCTCTGGGTGTATAGACATGTACTCTGCAGGAACAAACACTTTCTTGCTTACTTGAAGTTTATCCAGCTCTTTTTCTCTATATGAAGACATAGTTGTGAACTTTGTTGGATCTTCACCCTCTTCTCTGGCATTCTTTATTTTTGGCAGACTAAACAACTCTTGGATCCTAGCCATCCTGAAGTTGGGATCAATATCCTAACTAACAGATAATTGATCATCTTGTCGGGACAGTAGGGTAACAGGATTGAATTGAGTGGACTGTGCTTGGAAATTTGTTACTTTTTGGGTTTCATCACTCTGAGTATACAGAGACTTTGGAGGAGCAGTCTCACTATATTTTCTTTTAGGCTTGTGGGATTTTGTGTGCCTTCTTTATTGAGCTTGCTGTTTGGGAGGTGAGAACTCTTATTTCTGATAAACTACCTCCTTTATTTGATCTGTAGAGCTGACATTCCGTTACTGGCTGCTTCCTTAAGAATGATATCTAGATGGCCTTTCCTGTCTTTGATATGTTCTGGTGAAGGATGTAGACTTGGAAGGTGCATCTGTCCCTTGAGAAGTAGTTCCTGAGGCACCAGCAGGAGGAGGAGGAGGACCTCTCTCAAAATTCTGTTGGGGAGGAGAATATCTTCTGCTCTTCTTCCTTGCCTTTTATTCATTTTTAGACAGCCATATCCAAGCTAGCATACCCTTGTATGGAGTTATGTTTTGTAGAATGTAATAGGGTGTGCCATTTGCTGGATTGGGTTTTGGGGCAGGAGGTGGAGGAGCTTTCCTTTTCTTTGAAAGTTTCTTCTTCTTAGGGTCCTCATCAGAATCAGAATCATCATCATCATCAGAAGGCTGAGGATTGTCATACATGACATCAATCTCTCTCAACGTGTCATCAGAAGTTGTTGTCTTTTTTGTCTTTGAAGGAACTAGGGGGGACTGGAGAACTGTGTACATCAGTGCTTTGAGCAGCTAATTTATTTTCTTCCTCAATATCAGCCCTGACCAATATATCTAGGTCAGGCATTGGAGAATCATCCAAAATATACACTGGTGTTATAGGGGATGAGATGGTCGGGGAAGCAACTCTGGGAAGAGGCTCAGGAGCTGTAAAAGTAGCTTTGAGCCAAATTGGTGTGGTATATGGAAATATATCCATAGATGGCTTAGTATTGCCTGTTGGTACATCTTCTGCCATAACTTCTTCTTGTACTTGTTCTGCTATAACCTCTTATATTGCTACATCTTCTCTTATAACTATTATGTCCATATCCTTATCATCTGATTCTGCTAGTGCTGCATCTTCTGCTACAACTGGTGCTACTTCTTCATCAAGTATCTCCCCCTGCCTTATTTCAGGAGGAACTGGAGCCAGGCCCCCGAATGAAGAGGGAGCAGTAGTAAAAGCAATAATTTGAGCAGCAAAAGAGGAGATGGAGGCAACAAAAGAAGAGATAGCCTCTGCTATGAGTGTTTTTAGGAGGGGTGTAAGGCGGGTAATGAGTGGGGAGACAAGGGAGGGATCCAAGTGTGGAGAGGTAGATGTTGTGGCAGTGGTTGGTTGAGTGGATATGGTAGGTGCTGGTGAGTTTGAGGTGGAGGTGGAGGTGGGATTTGAGTGCCTAGGTGAGAGTAATTTGGAGGAGAGGGAGTGTGTAGTGGGAATGATAAAAGATTGAAGGATGGGAGTGATGATATGTTTGTTTGGGGGATATCAGCAAGATGATGTGGAAGAGGAGATTGTGGTGGGGTGGGTACAGATGTATCAGGCTGGGGGATGGAGTATTGGAGGGAATGTTTGTTGGAGATACAGGAAGTTGGGATGCTGGAGATGTAGAGGTAGGGACTGTAATGGTAGTGGAAGGTGGGGTTTGTTGTATTGTTGGTTGGGAAGGAACCTGAGTAGCTGGAGGTGGTGGAGGTGTGGAAGGGATCTCTTCAATGGTGTGGGGGAGTGGATGGTACAACCCTGATACTTTTAGAAGTTCTGGTGGAAGAGGAAGGAGCCTTGGTTGGCTTAGTGATTGTCCTCTCCCACTTGCTAAACAGAGCACAAGTGAGTCTCTTGCTAGCATTAATGAATATGGTCGGGGAGACCAGTGATTCAGCAGCCTTTTCCTTGAGGAAGATCCCTAGGATCCTTCTAAAGCAAACCTCCTTTTTGTTGTTCTTCTTTCTAATCAGATCAAATAAGATCTATTCCCAGTTCATTGTCCTTTTATTCACTATGGCACACATGACCAGGAACTGATGCCTGGTGATATAGTCATGTGCAGTGTGCTTCCATAGCAGCATCTTCTCCACAATGTCGGCAAGAAACTTGTATTCTGCAGACAAATGTTTCTTGAGCAATTTATTGGGTGTTTGTGCCGAATACCCCATCATGCTAAGCATCATATCAAATTCATCCAAATTTATATCTAATTCTTCATCACCATTTCTTAATCCAAAAATTTCAGTTAAAACATCGGGGGTAATAGAAATAGTTGTGCCCGCGATTGTTACAGAAATTGTGTTTTCCTCTATAGAAGCCTTGTAAACCCATTCCCTTATCTCTGTTCCTGTTATTTTCATGCGGGTGGAGAGCAGAGTCTTCAACTATTGGTCTTCAAGTAACTGTAGAATATTCAGGAAGATGGGGTCTGAGTACTGAAAAGATTCGAAGTCCAGATCGAATCCAGTATCAAACTTTGAAAGTGAGGGATAAGATCAATCCTAACTCTAGAGGGGGGGTGAATAGAGTGATTTAAAATAGTTTTGCAAATTAAAACTTGTATGGAGAGAAGGCTTAGATTTACTTAGTGTATGGTGGTATAGCAATTAATCAAAGTAAGAAGAGAATCACAGCACAAAGCAAAACACAAAGAAACAAGCAACCAGAATACACAAGGAGCTATAGTGGTTCCCCAAAATCTTGGGTAGTCCACTCTTCTATCACCCTAGATAGGAATCCACTTCAAGATGAGTTGATCAGGTGTCTTGAGCACCAGAGAGTTTTTGACCAGGTTCTCACAAACCAAAGGGCTGATTTTTGACCAGGTTTCAGCAAAACCAAAGGTAACTTTTGAAGGGAGTTAAAACCCTGTACAGAAAGAAAAAGAAAAAGCTGATGTTGTCTTCTTTATCAATAAGTAGAGAGAAGCAAAGTGGATCTGTTGATGTTGTCAAAGCTCCCCCTGAGATCAAGAAGTAGTTCAGGAAGGAGAGCTTTGCACAAGGGTTACAGGTCTTCAATGATCTGATCTGCTCCAGCAAAAGATGATCCAAACAAGTTGGATGGTTGTGTCTGAAGCAATCAGAATTCCTGTGTGTAAGCTTGAATGAATATCACAGAGAGCAAGAAGAAGAAGTCATGTTGTTCTCTGTTTACTGATAGAATAATATCTCTGTGTTCTTCTTCTGAGTCTTTGATAGCCATTGGCAGCAAGCATTAAATGCTTTCCTTAAATGTCCATGTCTCAAAAGGAATTGTCAGGCAAACATTCCTTAGAAAATTCCTTGAGCTATGCACCAGATTTGCTGTAACGGCCAATAAATCTTCAGCATTAATTGTTCTGACAGAAGGAATTTGAATTCCTATTCAAAACTGACGGGAGCCTGGAAAACGTCGAGCTCACAATAAAACGCCGATCTGAGCACGACACACGTCGGCCAGAGAGTGGTTTCAGAAAGCAGAACTGGGCTTGACGGAACGTCGAGCTGAGGTCGACTCCACGTCGAGCTGAGGTCGACTCAGCGTCGAGCTGAGGTCGACTCTGCGTCGAGCTGAAGTCGACTCTGCGTCGAGATAAAGTCGACTCTAACTAACCTATGTGACCTTTATAATAACAAGGAGGTCACAACACAAAATCCCTATAGAAATATAGTCATCCTGACCCAAATAGTAATAGGGTGTTCCAACAATCTCCCCCTATTTGGATTAGGATTACTATTTACATGAATTTAGGGATTCAAAAAGAAGTAAAGCAAGACAAAGCTGAATAAAATACAACCAGACATGTGACAGAATAAAGCAGCATATATATAACACTATATAGCAGCAATAATGTTTAATGTCCTGTATCCAGTAGAGAAAAAGAAATAAAACACCTTACATTACTTTTCCTTTGGAGCTTTGTCTTGATCACTTCCCTTGAAGATAATTTCCCTGTTAGGATTTGTAGCATCCTTCTTGGATCTGTAATCTTCAGCTGCACCTAAGGATTTCTGACCTTTTCCACTAGCTGGTACAGCTGCAGGATGAAGCTGCATATACTTATCAGAATCAAAGAATTTCTTTGAGTTGTATTTCTCCAATTCTTCTCTCCTTTGATCTGACATGGTGCTGATGTGAGAGGTGTCCAGACCTCTTGCTCTAGCTCTGTCAATCTCATTCAGAGCAGCCATCTCAGTCATCCTGGCCTTCCAGTAAGCTGGAGTTTTAGTAGGATCTTCAAAAGGAATAGCTGGTTCATATCTGTTGGCAGAGTGTTCTTGATGAGTTCTTGGAGTGAAGTCAACTCTAGGTCTGTAAGGATAGGGACCAGAGGTTGGATCAATGGGTCCTCCCCTTTGGTAAGGTTGAGATCCTGATCTTCCTCTGGACTTCCTGCCTCTATTGTATCCTCTTTGCTGGTTTCCCCTTTGCTGGTTATACCCTTGGGATCTTCTTGACTGATAGGTCTTGCCATGCAGAGATGATGGGGCAGGATTAGAAGAGAGGCTTGCACTTGCACCTGCATCTGGAGGAGGTGGAGGTGGAGGCTGATGGACAGGCTTGGAGGGGCCTTCATTGAACTTTATTTTCTTCTTCATTGCCTTTCTTTGGTTTAGAGAATATTGCATCCAGGGCTCAGTGATTTCACAGATGTACTTGATGTGGTAAGGGATGTCATGATCTGTGGCTCTAGCCAATGGAACTCTTTTCATTGCTTTGGATCTTGCTTTCCTCTTCCTTGCAATGGTTGTAGAGGAGTCATCAGAATCAGTTGCAAATTCATCCTCTGAGCTTTGAGATTCATCATAAGGATCTATGTAAGTTCTCTTTTAGATAGGAAAATTGATGGGGGCTGGAGCAGCTGAAGAAGTAACTGGAGGAAGGTCTACTGACAGTGTAGAAGAGGAGTCTAACACTGCAGGAAATGAAATAGCCTCAGGAGCCATAGAGGCTGAGGTGGATAGTTCCTGAAGAACTTGGGAGACAATGGTCTCAACTTCATCTGGTGTCTCAATCAATTCACCTGAAGTTTCTGAGGGAACAGTCTTAGCAGCTACTACTGCTTCAACAACAACATCATCACAAGCAGGAGCCACAGCTACCACTGCTTCATCAAGGATCATGGCATCAATAGCCAAGGAGGATGGAATGATCTTCTAAAAAGGGACAATGGCCCTAGACAGGTCTTCTTGAGGAGGCAGGAGGCTGTAGTTTCTGAAGTGAAGATGTGCTGGAAGGTAGAAGCTCTGGACAGAAGATGCCAAGGACTGAAATTCTAAGGCACTGCTGATCATCTGAACTGAACCTTGAGGAGGATCCTCAGAGGTCATCTAAACTTCTACTGATGAAACGGTCTCTGAACAACCCTGTACTACCTGTACTGCTGAAGGCTGCAGCTCTTCTTCTGCTGACATCTCCCCCTGCCTATAATCAGTGGCAGCTGACTCTAGGCCCCCAGAAGAAGGGCATGCCAGATAGGATGAGAGGGATGAGACTGAGGCAGAGAGAGAGCTCAGGGAAAGGACTAGAGGAGCCAGCTTGGCATCCAATAGAGAGGAGAGCCTAGGGGCCAAAATATCAAAAAGCTTATTGGCCAAAGGCAAAAGATCTACTTGCTCAAGTGGGACTTGAGTAGAGGTAGAGGGAGCAGCAGAGAAGGTGAAGGTAGAAGATGTTGTTGGTGGTGCAGACATGGGAGGGATAGCTGGTTCATGGATGGAGGATAGGAGAAGTTCTGAAAATGTTGATGAAGGGTGGAAGTCATGAGGAGAGGAGGGAGAGGCATCCATGAAGGATTCATCATGAATGTCAAGGGAAAGGATGTCCTCATGAGATGAAGATTCCAAGCTCATGGTAGGAAAATAGTGGAGGGGATGGAAAGTGATGAGTGGTGGAATGGAGGATGCAATAGTAGAAATGGATGAAGGGATGGGTTGAGTGGATGAGATGATTGTTGTTGTTGGAATGAAAGAGGATGGGAGGATGATGGAGGAAGATGGCAAAACCCCTGCTTCTGGGCCAGTAGACTGAGGAAGAGTGACCTCTACAGTCCTGGTGTCTGCAGAAGTCCTCATTGCTGCAGCTGCCCTGGAGTTCACAATCTTCCTGTCCACTTGCCAATCAGTGCACAAGTGAGCCTCTTGGAAGCATTGATGTGCTTCTTTGAGGACACAAGCAACTGAGGGCAACAGTGGTTCAGAATCAAACCAAGAACCCTTCCAAAGTGGACAAAGTTCTTATCCATTTTCTTCTAAATCATATCAAAAACAATCAAACCCCAATTGGGATGCTTCTTATCCAAAATTGCAGCCATAATGTAAAATTGATGCCTAGTAATGGCATCATGTGCAGTCCTCTTTGCACAAATTACCTTGCCTGTGATATCTACTAACAGCCTAAACTCAATAGCTAGGTTAACTTTTAAATGTTTAGAGGGGTTACCAGAATTATGCCCCATTCTGTCTAGCATCACAGCAAACTCTTCCACAGAGAGTTCTATCTCATCATCTCCAACAGCAAAACCGAAAACCTCTGAAATGATTTGAGGAGAAATGGCTACCTCATTCCCTGAAATTATTCCAGTCATCGTACTGTTATCTGAATTCACTGCAGTAAAAATCCACTCTTTGATTTCAGATTCTGGAAGAGGAATCCTGGTTGTCATGAAGTTAACCAGGTGCTGCTCTTTGAATAGCTCCAGAATATCCAGAAAATTCTGCGATGATCCATCAAAGGAGTCGATGTCGATGTCAAAACCTGAATCAAACTTCATTGCCGCCAATGCACCTGCAGCAATTGCCATTATCCTGCAAATAGATACCTTCCAAGATCAAGAGTAAAGGATTTGGAGGGAGAAAGCTTGAGCAGAAAATATGAGAGCGCAACTGCGAACGACGGAGAAGAATGATTTTATACTAGGGTTCGACGCAGAAATGGAAAGAACGTCGAGCTCAGGTCGACGCTCTAAGGCTCTAGGAGAACTGAAATGGCTCAACAGCGTGCAGCTTAGGTCGACGTTCGACGCTTGGGCTGATGCTATACGTCGAGCTCAGGTCGACGTTGAACGAAGGCGTCTACCGAAGGGAGAAAAACTCAAGAAGCCAGGGAGCTGTGAACTTAGTTCAACGCTAGAAGTTGAGGTCGACGTTCGACGCTTTTGAGGGTGACGGACCGTCGATCTTAGTTCTACGCAGTGTCGAGCTTAGTTCAGAGCTCAAAGAAACCACTCAGACAGAGGAATTTTAAAATGAAATTTTTCCTATTCCTGTTAATTATGGGTTTCAAAATCTTGGTATTTTAATTTATACTGTCTCCATCTAGCATTCCCAACTGATTGAGGAAGAAGAAGTGCTTCTTTTCATCCAAGGGCTTGGTGAAAATATCTCCTCTTTGTAGTTCAGTGGAAATGTATTCTAGTGCAATTTTCTTCTTTTCTACATTATCCCTTAAGAAGTGATGTCTGATCTCTATGTGCTTAGTCCTACTATGGAGAACTGGATTTTGTGCAATGCAAATTGCACTAGTATTATCACAAAAAATTTTAGACATCTCTAAGTTGTAGCCATAATCTAGGAGCTGGTTTTGAATCCACAAAATCTGTGAGCAACAACTACCTGCAGCCATGTATTCAGCTTCAGCAGTTGATGTGGACACAGAAGTTTGTTTCTTACAAAACCAGGAGACAAGTCTATCACCAAGGAATTGACAAGTTCCACTGGTGCTTTTCCTGTCTACTCTACATCCAGCATAATCAGAATCTGAAAATCCAGTTAGATCAAATCCTGAGTCATGTGGATACCAGAGACCTAGATTAGGACAACTTTTTACATACCTAAGAATCCTCTTAACTAATGTGAGGTGGGACTCTCTAGGGCTTACTTGGAATCTAGCACAAATGCATGTAGCAAACATTATGTCTGGTCTACTAGCTGTTAGATAAAGTAATGAGCCAATGATTGCTCTATAGTTTGTCTGATCAACTGGTTTTCCAGATTCATCAGCATCTAAAACAACATTTGTAGGCATAGGTGTTTTCATAGAAGATGCTTCAGACATTCCAAATTTCTTAACTAGTTCTCTTGCATACTTGGTTTGAGAAATAAAAATGCCATCCACATGTTGTTTAACTTGCAATCCTAGAAAGAAAGCAAGCTCACCCATGCTACTCATCTCAAACTTTGAATGCATAAGTTGTGAGAACCTTTTGCATAAGTTTGAGTCAGTAGACCCAAATATGATATCATCTACATAAATTTGTACTAGTAGGATATGGGACCAATGGGTTCTAATAAAGAGAGTTTGGTCTACTCTACCTCCTTTAAAATCATTTTCCAATAAAAAACAAGCTAAGGTCTCATACCATGATCTAGGAGCTTGCTTGAGACCATATAAAGCTTTATGCAGTTTAAAAACATGATCAGGAGAGGTTGGAGAGATAAAACCTGGAGGTTGCTTTACATAAACCTCTTCCTTGATGTCTCCATTGAGAAATGCACTCTTGACATCCATCTGATATACCTTGAATCTCTTGTGAGCTGCATATGCAAGAAAGATTCTTATGGCCTCCAACCTTGCAACTGGTGCAAAGGTTTGGTCATAATCAATCCCTTCTTCTTGGCAATATCCTTGTGCAACAAGTCTTGCCTTGTTTCTCACAATTATTCCTTGATCATCCAACTTGTTCCTGAATACCCATTTGGTTCCAACAATTTGCTGGTTCCTTGGTCTTGGTACTAATTCCCAAACTTTATTCCTTTCAAATTGATTCAACTCCTCTTGCATTGCAATGATCCAGTTTGGATCTTGCTCTGCATCTTGTATTGTTTGAGGCTCAATTTGAGAAAGAAAGCAAGTGTGCATAATATTGTGATTAACTTGATTCCTTGTTTGCACACCTACTGAGATATCTCCAATTACTTGTGAAATTGGGTGATCTCTTGTTGTTACTAAATCAACAAGGGGTGTTGATGGTGCACCAACCTGTGTTGTTGTTTCCTCTTGTGGAACAACAACTGGTTCTTCAATTTGTTGACCATTTGAGCTTTCCAAAACCTGAGATTCCTCTTCATTGTCACTAAGTTCAGCGTCTTGTTGAATTGTTGAAGGTAATGAATCTTTGTCTGTGATGGTAAGCTGCTTCAGATTTTCTGAAATTGAATGTTCCTGCAAATTGCTTATGGTAGAAGTCTCCTTCTCCTTATAAGACATATTAGTTTCATCAAATGTAACATGCATGGATTCTTCAATTTTATTAGAGCACTTGTTAAAAACCCTATAAGCCTTGCTAATCATGGAGTATCCCAGAAACACTCCTTCATCAGCTTTGGCTTCAAATTTAGCTAGGTATTTCTTGTCATTATTGTGAATGAAGCAAATGCAACCAAAAATTTTGAAATAATTTACTTTAGGTTTCTTCCCTTTGAGTAACTCATAGGGAGTCTTACCCTTCTGTTTATGTATCAGGCTTCTATTCAAAACATAGTTGGAGGTGTTCACAGCCTCTGCCCATAAGGTTAGAGGAAGGTGAGCATCTGTCAACAATGTTGTGGCAGATTCAATAAGGGTTCTATTTTTCCTTTCAACTACCCCATTTTGTTGAGGAGTTCTCGGAGCTGAGAAAGTGTGCCTGATACCTTCCTTCTGACAGAACTCTAGCATAAGAAGAGAATCAAACTCTGTCCCATGATCACTTCTGATCAGGGCAATGTGAGTATTGAACTCAATCTGTATGCCTTTGAGAAAATCTGTCAAAATCTTGAAGTTATCAGACTTCTTTCTCAGAAAGAACACCCAAGTGAATCTTGAGAAGTCATCTACAACTACTAAAGCATAAGATTTCCCTCCTAGGCTTTGTACATTAATTGGTCCAAAAAGGTCCATGTGCAATAAGTACAAAATTCTAGGTGAATCACTCTTATTAAGTGACTTGAAACTATTTTTAGTTTGCTTGCCTAATTGACAAGCCTTGCAAAGTCCTTCCTTCTTGTAGAGACCAGAAGGTAGTCCTCTAACAAGGTTGTCTTTGGATAACTTAGCAATGGTTCTAAGGTTCACATGTCCTAATCTTTTATGCCATAGTTCATTAGGTTTGCTAAGGGAGTTAAATAAACAAATATCTACTTTAGATGAATTGAAATCAACTAGATATATGTTATCTTGTCTATTACCAATTAAAACAATGTTGTTATTTAATGCAATATTACATGCTGAGTTGATAAACCAAACCTGATAACCAGCATCACATAGCTGGCTGATGCTGATTAAGTTGTGTTTTAGTCCTTCCACATAGGCCACTTTCTTGAATGTAATTGACCCTATTTTGACTTGGCCATAGCCTTTTGTTTGTCCAAAGTTTGAATCTCCAAAGATTACTTTGGGTCCATGTTTGGCTTTGAAGGACACAAGGTTCTCCTTGTTGCCAGTCATGTGCTTTGAGCACCCACTGTCCAAGTACCACTGCTGGTTCTCAATTGGATAGGTCTTTACCTGCACATACAACAAATCAATTGTTTTTGACCCAGTTTACCTTGGGCCTTTCTTGATATCCTTTAAACTCTGAAATAAAAGACATCTCAGGTTGACACTTATAGCCTACAGGATGATATCTCCTAGGAGGTATTATCCATTCAGCATAAGGGTTAAAGTGATGAGATGTGGAGCTGGAATTAAATCTTGAATTAACCCCTGAGAACTGACTTTTGCTCTGAACTTGGCTCGACGCACGTCGAGCTTCGGTCGACGGACTCTGGTGAGTGCGTCGAGCTCCATTCGACGGCGAAGTCTTGCTTTGTTCAGAAGGTAGAAGGCGTCGACCTAAGTTCGACGTTTTCTTGCGATTACGTCGAGCTCTGTTCGACCTCCGTCGAGCTTCTTTCGACGCTTTTTGTCCAGTTTCCTGGGTTAAGTCAGCATTCTTCCTAGCCACTATCAAGACTCCTTTACCTTTGTCACTGGTAAATTTGATTGGAGTTTTCAGCACTATGGGTTGGCTGGATGAAGCACCCAAGCCCAGTGAACCATTCAATCTTGAGTTCACTGTACTTGTGATGTCCATTAATTTGATACTTCTCCCATAAAGGGTTTCTTCAAATTGTTTGGCCTTAGATAGTTCACCTTTCAGTGAAGCTATCTCCTCCCCACACTGCTTCAACTCTTCTAAGAGTCTAATATTATCTGAGTTAATGGATTTGCATTCAATCAATTGTTCTCTAAGAGTTATAATTAACTTTTGAGATTCAATCAAGTCAACGCACATAGATTTGAACTCAGATTTAAATTCATCAGAATTAAAATCA
The DNA here is from genome assembly GCA_039513925.1 of Platanthera zijinensis. NCBI lineage: Eukaryota > Viridiplantae > Streptophyta > Magnoliopsida > Asparagales > Orchidaceae > Platanthera > Platanthera zijinensis. The sequence continues at coordinate 212,582,371 of CM077081.1, read as the reverse complement.
AATGAATCTATTACCTGATCCTCAGTAAGTTCCTGATCAGATAGGTAGTCAGCATCAAGCTCTGAATCAGTATTCTTTTGAGATGCATTGATGGCCATCATGCAGAATCCTTTTTCTTCTGCATCATCCTCATCATCACTAGAGCTGGATGATGAATCAGACTCATCAGAGTCACTCTAGGATTCAGCCACAAATCCTTTTCTGGTGTGCTTGCTGTTGCTGGAGGAAGGCTTGTCATGGTACTTCCTTGACTCCTTATCCTTCCTTTTATCTTTTCTTTCCTTCTTGTCCCTTCTGTCCTTATCTTGATTTTCTGGACAGTTGGGGACAATGTGTCCTGGTTTCCTGCAGCCAAAACAGATAATATCTTTATTAGTAGATCTGTCATACCTTGGCTTGTCTTTGTCTTTGGATGACCATCTTCTGAAGTTCTTTTTATTCAGCTTATTGAACCTTTTGACAAGTAGGCTCATAAGCTCTTCATTTCCCAACACCTTTTCTTTAGGTTGTTCTTCCTGTGCCTTGAAGGCAATGGTTTTCTCAACCTTTTCAGTTGGTGTGGATATCTTCTGCTCTTCTTCTCTCTTCTTAATGAATTGCTCATAACTCTTGAGCTTTCCTAGAAGAGCTTCTGTGGATAACTCACAGACATTCCTTCCATCTTTAATTGACCAGATTCTTGAGTCCTAAGAGCTAGGGAAACAAGTCAGTATCTTGTCATTTATCTCAGTGAGAGATATGTCCTTATCTAGTGATCTAAGCTCACTGATGATTAGACTCAGTCTGTTGTACATGTCAGCAGCTGACTCAGACTCTGCCTTTTTGAAGTTCTCATACTGGGTGATGAGGTAGGATCTCCTATCCTTTCTTTCATCTGCAGAACCTGATACAATTTCTGAAAGTTTTTCCCAGATCTCTTTGGCAGTATTGCATTCAGCTACTTTCTGGAAAATGTCATCTGACATGGTTTGAGCCAAGATGTTCATGGCTTTAGCATCTGCTGCCTTCCACTTTCTTATGTCAGCATCAGTTCCTGGAGGAGGAGGAACAGCTGATGTACTTGTTCCTGTGGGAGGCCTTGGACAATCTGTCAACACAGAATTAAAGATGTCCTCATCAAATGAATTCATGTAAAGTCTAATCCTTGCCTTCTATAGTGCAAACTTAGAGAGATTGCACATAGGAGGTCTGGTGCTAGAAAAGTCCTTGTTTTGTGCCATGAGTTTTAAAGATAAGTAAAACTAAAAGAAATAACCCTTTTGAGAGAAATGATCTTATAAAAGATCTTTTGATCCAGGTGTTAGCCTGTATGAATGATCAACCTCCCTCTGATACCAATTGAAAGTGAGGGATAAGATCAATCCTAACTCTAGAGGGGGGAGGGTGAATAGAGTGATTTAAAATAGTTTTGCAAATTAAAACTTGTATGGAGAGAAGGCTTAGATTTACTTAGTGTATGGTGCTATAGCAATTAATCAAAGTAAGAAGAGAATCACAGCACAAAGCAAAACACAAAGAAACAAGCAACCAGAATACACAAGGAGCTATAGTGGTTCCCCAAAATCTTGGGTAGTCCACTCTTCTATCACCCTAGATAGGAATCCACTTCAAGATGAGTTGATCAGGTGTCTTGAGCACCAGAGAGTTTTTGACCAGGTTCTCACGAACCAAAGGGCTGATTTTTGACCAGGTTTCAGCAAAACCAAAGGTAACTTTTGAAGGGAGTTAAAACCCTGTACAGAAAGAAAAAGAAAAAGCTGATGTTGTCTTCTCTATCAATAAGTAGAGAGAAGCAAAGTGGATCTGTTGATGTTGTCAAAGCTCCCCCTGAGATCAAGAAGTAGTTCAGGAAGGAGAGCTTTGCACAAGGGTGACAGGTCTTCAATGATCTGATCTGCTCCAGCAAAAGATGATCCAAACAAGTTGGATGGTTGTGTATGAAGCAATCAGAATTCCTATGTGTAAGCTTGAATGAATATCACAGAGAGCAAGAAGAAGAAGTCCTGTTGTTCTCTGTTTACTGATAGAATAATATCTCTGTGTTCTTCTTCTGAGTCTTTGATAGCCGTTGGCAGCAAGCATTAAATGCTTTCCTTAAATGTCCATGTCTCAAAAGGAAGTGTCAGGCAAACATTCCTTAGAAAATTCCTTGAGCCATGCACCAGATTTGCTGTAACCATTCTGACAGAAGGAATTTGAATTCCTATTCAAAACTGACGGGAGCCTGGAAAACGTCGAGCTCACAATAAAACGTCGATCTGAGCACGACACACGTCGGCCAGAGAGTGGTTTCAGAAAGCAGAACTGGGCTTGACGGAACGTCGAGTTGAGGTCGACTCCACGTCGAGCTGAGGTCGACTCAGCGTCGAGCTGAGGTCGACTCTGCGTCGAGCTGAAGTCGACTCTGCGTCGAGCTGAAGTCGACTCTAACTAACCTATGTGACCTTTATAACAACAAGGAGGTCACAACACAAAATCCCTATAGAAATATAGTCATCCTGACCCAAATAGTAATAGGGTGTTCCAACAAACTTAATTGCCACTAGAGTTCCTGCGGGAATCGCCATGAAAGCACCTGCAAGAGAAAACGAGGATAAAGTGCAAGAGAACTGAAAGCGCGGGATGGAGGTCGAAGAAAACATAAATATATGATTTTCTAGAATATGAAATGACAAACTACGTTCCACTAAGAGAAATAGTTCTTTGATCTGAGGTCGACGGAATAATTTGTAGTTAAATAATTCGTCGATCTAAGACTGAAGGGATTAAGACATTTCGTCGAGCTCCGTTCGACGAAAGTTTTCTGAAGTAGGTTCGTCGATCTCAAGTCGACAAAACTAACTTTACAATAGGTAGTTCGTCGATCTTAGATCGACGAAATCTAAAGATTTCTTTGAGTGCAGACAGAAACTAAACTAAGTCTTCTCCATTGATCATTCCAAGCTGATTTACAAAGAATAAGTGATTTCTTTCATCCAAGGGCTTAGTGAAAATATCAGCTTTTTGCAAATGGGTTTAGATATAGACAAGTTTAATTTTTTTTTGTCTACACACTCTCTAATAAAATGATGCCTAATGTCAATATGCTTAGTCCTACTGTGATGGATTGGATTTTGTGCTATGGCAATAACACTTGTGTTATCACATAGTAGTGTTGAATTATTTAAGTTGAAACCATTGTCCAGGAATTGGTTTTGAATCCACAGCATCTGCGAACAACAACTGCCAGCTGCAATATATTCTGCTTCAGCAGTTGATGTGGACACAGATGATTGCTATTTGCAAAACCAGGACACTAATCTCATACCAAGGAACTGACAGGTTTTTGAGGTACTCTTTCTGTCCACTCTGCATCCAGCAAAGTCAGCATCTGAGTATCCAGTTAACTCAAACTCCGACTCAGTAGGATACTAGAGACCTAGACTAGGACAACCCTTTATATATCTTAAAATCCTTTTTAGAAAAATTATATGAGATTCTTTAGGGTTCACCTGGAACCTAGCATAAAGGCATGTGACAAACATGATATCAGGTCTACTAGCTGTAAGATATAGTAGGGATCCAACAATGCCCCTATATAATTTCTTATCCATAGGTTTCCCAAGTACATCAGAGTCTCTCTTTGCTAAGGCATCAGCCATCCCAAACTTCTTAATAAGCTCTTTGGCATATTTAGCCTGGGAAATTAAGATGCCATCTGAGAGTTGCTTCACTTGGAGATCAAGGAAATAGGAGAGCTCACCCATGCTACTCATCTCAAAATTTGAATGCATGAGGTCATAGAACCTCTTGTATAATTTGGGATCAGTAGACCCAAATATAATGTCATCCACATATATTTGTACTAACAAGGTTTGATTCTTATAATGTCTAGTGAACAATGTTTTATCTATAATGCCCTTAATGAATTTATGCTCTATCAGAAAGCTAGCTAAAGTCTCATACCAAGCTCATGTAGATTGCTTTAGACCATAGAGGGCTTTATGTAAATTAAAAACATGATAAGGATGAGTTGGAGAGATGAAACCTGGAGGTTGTTAAACATAAACCTCTTACTTTAGCACTCTATTCAGAAAGGCACTCTACACATCCATCTGGTAGACTTTTAACTTCTTCTAGGCAGCATAGGCATGAAATATTGTGATTGCCTCCAATCTTGCAACTGGTGCAAATATTTGGCAATAGTTTATTCCTTCTTCTTGCCTATATCCTTGAGCAACAAGCCTAGCCTTGTTTCTCACAATTATACCTGGGGCATCCAGTTTTTTTTATATACCCATTTGGTTCCAATAACTGGGTAGTCTTGGGGTCTTGAAACCAAATCGCAAACTCTACATCTCTCAAACTTATTTAGTTCCTCTTGCATAGCAATGATCCAATGGGGATCTTGCTCAGCATCTTTTATGGTTTGAGGTTCAACTCTAGAGTGAAAACAGACATGCATTAAGTCTTGGTTTAGTTGATGCCTTGTCTATACACCTGCTGTTATGTCTCCAATCACTTGGGATCTAGGGTGATCTCTAAGTGTGACAAGATCATTAGATGGAGTTAGTTCAACAATAATTACTAGATTTAATTTCTCTTGTGGAATTGTATCAACTATTGAAGGAAGTTGAACTGCTTCCATAGTTTCTTCATCACTATTAGCTTCTGCTACTGATTGTGGAGGAGGATGTGATTCAGCCTTTAGGGTAAGGTCTAGATCATCCAAATTTTCACACAAATTTGATTCCTACAAAGTACTATTGATAGAAATGTTTTTCTCCTTGTAAAACATGTTAGCTTCATCAAATGTAACATGAACTGATTCCTCAATTTTCAGGGATGATTTATTAAATACCCTATAAGCTTTGCTTACTTGGGAATATCCTGGAAAAATTCCCTCTTTAGCCTTAGCTTCAAACTTTCTAATGTATCTCTTGTCATTATTATGTATATAACATACACAGCCAAATACTTTGAAATAAGTGATTTTTGGTTTCTTCCCTTTATGTAATTCATAGGGAGTCCTATTCTTTAGTTTATGTATCAGGCTTCTGTTCAGTACATAGTTTGCTGTGCTTACAGCCTCTGCCCAAAAGGATAGGGGCATGTAAGCATCTGCAAGTAATGTTCCTTTAGCTTCAATCAGTGTCCTATTTTTCCTTTCAGCTACCCCATTTTGTTGGGGAGTTCTAGAAGCTGAGAAGTAGTGCCTAATACCTTCCTTCTCACAGAACTCATGCATAAGAAGAGACTCAAACTCTGTACCATGATCACTTCTGATCAATGCAACATGAGTAGAGTACTCAATCTGTATGTTCTTGAGAAAATCTATAAGAACCTTAAAGGTATCTGACTTAGATATCAGAAAGAACACCCAAGTGAACCTTGAGAAGTCATCCACTATGACTAAGGTGTAGGATTTCCATCCCAGGCTTTGTACAGCTATGGGTCCAAAGAGATCCATGTGTAGCAAGTACAATATCCTAGGTGAATCACTTTTATTTACTGACTTAAAACTAAGTTTAGTTTGCTTGCCTAGTTGACAAGCCCTGCAGAGGCCTTCCTTCTTGTAGGGGCCAGAAGTTAAACCTCTCACAAGGTTGTCTTTAGATAGCCTAGCAATGTTTTTCATATTAACATGCCCTAGTCTTTTATGCCATAAATCATTCTGATTACTTATAATGTTAAGTAAGCAGATATCTGAATTGGCAGATAGAAAATTAACTATATATATGTTTCCTTATCTATTCCCCATTAAAACAATTTGTTTTTCTTTATTAGAAATAATACATGCAGTTGAGTTGAAGTGTACCTGATAACCTTCATCACATAATTGACTTATGGAGATGAGGTTATGCTTGAGTCCTCTTATACAGGTTACCTTGTTGAATATGACTGCTCCAATCCATATTTGTCTATAGCCTTTAGATTGCCCACACTTTGGGTCTCCAAAGATTACCTTTTGTCTAAGCTTGGACTTATAGTTAAGTAGACTTTCCTTGTTCCCAGTCATATGCTTGGAGCAACCACTGTCTAGGTACCATACTTGATTTACAACTGGATAGCTCTTCATCTGCAGACAAAATAGTTAGTTATTCTTGACCCAGGTAACCTTGGGTCCTTGTTGATTTACATAACTGTAACTGGAAATATAAGAGCATTCAAGTTGATTTTGTAACCTTTAGGATAATATCTTCTTGGTGGTATTATCCATTGACTAAAAGGACTAATATTACTTTTAGAATTTAGGTTTCTATTGTTAGGATCTGAGATCGACGATTTCTGGTTGGATCGTCGATCTGAGTTCGATGATGTTGGATGAGATCGTCGATCTCTGCTCGAAGAATGAAGGTATTAATTCTTGGGGAACCAAAATCATCAATCTCTGGTCGACAAACCATACTGATATCGTCGATTGTAGATCAAAGATTGATTATTATTGAAGTTTGCGTTCAGAGATCGTCGTTCTGAGGTCGACGATCTGTTCATGTATCGTCGATCTGAGTACGACGATAACTGCTGAACATTATTATTTTTCTTATTCTTTTATTTTTTAAGTTTGTTCTTAGTTTCAACTTGTTTAAGGACTTCATTAACCTTATTGACTTGTTCAATGTTTTTCTTTCCTTTATCAGAAACAAAATTTACAGGTTTAGAAAGATGGTTCTTTTGAATTTGTATTGGTTCACTAGATGAAGCTCCTAACCCTAATCTACAGTTATTAGTTCTAGTATTTAAGGTACTGGTTATATCTAACAGTCTTAAACTTCTGCCATTTAATGTTTCTTCCAGTATCTTAGTTTTGTTAAGTTCAGATTTTAGAAAGATGATTTGTTCATTTGCAGACTTTAGTTCATTTGATAGGCTAGCATTTTCAGAAATGATTTCATCTTGATCTTTTAATTTTTCTCTGAGAAGTTTGATTTACTTCTCAGAGCTTATCAAATCTAAGCATAAATTTTTAAATTCATCAGATTAACAATCATAAGAGGCTAATACCTGACCTTCAGCTGACAGGCTTTCTTCATTATCCAATTAATCTGTATCTAATCTGCTACTATTGTCATCAATTGCCATGAGGCAAACTTCCTTTGCCTTTGCCTCCTCTTCTTCTTCACTGGAACTTGAAGTTGAAGATTCATCTTCTGTTTCACTCCAGCTTTCCGCTACAAAGCCTTTATCCTTCTTCTTATATTTGCTGGAAGAAGGTCTGCTGCTATGCTGTCTTCTTATGTCCTTCTCTCTTCTCTTCTCCTTCTTCTGATTCTCTGGACACTCAGAGATGAAGTGTCCAGGTTTCCTTCAACCAAAGAAAACCACTTATTTAGTAGGGGTTTTATCATACCTTGGCTTGTCATCCTGCCTGGATAACTTTCTCCTGAAGTCTTTCCTTGCCACCTTGTAGAATCTTTTGGAAAGCAAGCTCATAAGATATTCATTTATGGATGGAGTCTCAGTCTCCTTAGCTGCCTTGAATGCATGGTTGTGCTCCTTCCTTGTTGGTGGAGGTGTTCTTTGCTCAGCTGCTTCCCTGGACTTGATCAACTATTCATAGGACTTTAACTTTCCTAAAATAGATTCAGTGGAAATCTCATTTAGGCTCCTGTCCTCCTTGATGGGCCGGATCCTTGAATCCCATGAGCTTGGGAAGCACATGAGGATTTTTTCATTCACCTCTGTGAGGGTGATGTCCTTATCTAAGGTCTTTATCTAATTGATGATTGAGCTTAACATGTTGTACATATCATCTACTATTTTAGCTTCCTCCTTCTTGAAGTTCTCATATTGGGATATGAGGTTTGATCTTCTATCTTTTCTCTCATCAGCAGATCCAGCCACCATTTGATTTAGGGAATCCCAAATGTCCTTGCCTGATGTGCATTCAGCCACCTTCTAGAAAATATCATCTGACATTGTTTGGGCCAATATGTTCATTGCCTTAACATCAGCAATTTTGGCCTTCTTCTGAGCCTCAGTCCACTCAGGTGGTGGAACTGCATTAGTGCTGGATGATGCTGCTGTGGTAAGTGTTGCAGGGGGACTGGTAAAAATGGAATTATAGATATCTTCATCAATGGAGTTCATATATAACTTTATTTTTGCCTTCTAGAGTACAAACTTATTCAGGTTGCACACTGGAGGTCTGGTGCTTGCATAATCTTTTTTTTGGGCCATGCTGTCTATGTGAATCTAATGGAAATATAAAGAGATCTAACTTAGGATCTTTGGTTCAAGAGTTAACTTGTACAACCAAAAGAACTCTCCTCTGATACCAATTGAAAGTAAGGGTTAGATCTAATATACTCTAGGGGGTGAATAGAGTATTTGTGAGTAATTAAAATCATTTGCTGAATAGTATAACTTGTTTCTAAACTCAGATACTATATCACAGCACATCAGATTAAACTAATGAAAATCAGAGAATCCTAACTATCACAGGCACAATAATAACTAAAGAAAAAGGCAACCAGACAACACAAGAATTTTATAGTGGTTCCCCAACCTGGGTACATCCACTCTTTTACCACCTGGGTAGGAATCCACTCAGGTTTTTGTTCATGTGACTGGCACCAATGAGATTTTGGTAAGGTGCTCAAAAACCAAACCTCAAGTCTTTTGGTTTGGAGACTTGCAACAAGGAATCACTTTTAAAGGGAGTAGAGAACCCTTTTTAGAGAGGGGGTGAGAGAGAGATGATGTCTTCTCTTTCTCAAGTATTCAACTTAGAAGACTCTGTGGATTTGATGGTGGCAAAAGCTCCCCCTGAAATACTGAATTTTTTCAGGGTGAAAGGAACTTTGCTTCAGGGTGATAGGCCTTCAAGCTTTCAACGTCAACCAGAAGAACTTCAGGAACTCTTTGACATATGCAGTAGTTGTTGTCCTTTGAAATTTACATAGAGGATGACAGAAGAAGAAGACTCTTGATTTAAATGATTGTTCTTCTTTTTCTGAAATCTATTCTTCTTCTGGTCTAGCAGATCTTTCTTTATAGTGCTTTGTTGTCAAGAGAGAGCGAGAAAAGAGAGAATCCTTGTTGCGAGATAATGGTGTTCTACTCTTCCTGACTGGTTTTTTGTATATCAGTATCAGTTGTGTGTTGTCTGTTCTCTTCTAGGAAGAAGGAGAATCTATATTTTTATATTTTTGATATAAATGTTCATTTGAATTTTGAAATCCTTTCTGCATTCAATGCTGATGGCCAGAGAATATTTTGCATTGATTGATTTCCCCAACTGTCCCTTTTGAAAACGGCAGGCAATAATCCTAATGAAGACCATAATTAATGCTCTTGTCTAACGGTAATATTTCGAGAATATTAGAGCATTAATTACTCAGGAATCATTGCAATATAATAGGAATAGAAAAGGGAAACAGCCAAGTCTGGATTCGTCGACTAGAGTCCATAGTTTGTCGAGGTGAGGTCCAAGTTCGTCGACCTCAGAATTGATGACTACTGCATGAAAACTTTCCTATTCTGTGCACCATGTTCATCGATCTGATGTCAAAGATCGTCGACCTGAGACCTGAGAACTAAGATCGTTTAGCTGAGGTCCAAGATCATCGACCTGATTTTTGATTCTGGACTTAGACTATTTTCTGGTGCTGAGTGTTGAAACATCATTTTGGCGTTGAGTGTGATGTTCTCTTGTATTGAGTGTTGAATTATCATTCTGGCGTTGAGTGTGATGTTCTCTGGTATTGAGTCTTGAATCATCATTCTAGCATTGAGTGTGATGTTCTCTGGTGTTGAGTGTTGAAACATCTAATTAGTCGATCTGGGATCAGAGAACAGAGTTCGTCTAGCTAATGTTCTAAGTTTGTCGACTGAAGTTTGACTTAGAAGTGTTGTCACTTTGTCCAGAGTTTGTCGATTTGAGAACCAAGTTCGTCAAGCTCAGCTCAGAGAATTGCCTCTGAGTTCGCCGACCTGAGATCGACGAACATAGAGCTCTTTTCCTAAGTCTTGAATTTTCTCTAAGTCTTGAGTCTCTGGCAGTGTTGGAGGCTGGTCCCTGGTATTATTGACTTTAAGGACTAGACCTAGACTCTAGGACACAACCATGACCCTGGCTATACATGTTGGGTCATATCCTGACTTTGTGAACCTAGAACAAATCCAACTAGGGATCCAACATTGTGTCTTGACACATTCAGCTGAGTTAAATAACTCTAAGTGCCAGATGTCCAGGCAAAAGACTTGACAGCTGCCAGGATTGCCAAGGCCTGTTAGACATGTCAGAACTGTCAGATGTCAATCATCCACCGGATGAGCCGGTTGCCTCTGCTGTGATCTATAAATAATGACGAGCAATCAGAAAAAAGAGAGACGCACAGTAAGGAAAAAAATTAGACGGAAGTCAAACAGAAGGAGGATTACTCCAAGAAGAATTCACAGAATTCTATACAGCAAGAAGGTTTTGATTCTATATCAGAGAAGGAGACAACATCTCTTTAGATATGTCAAAGTTTGCTGAATCAAGTCAGCAAGAAAGAAGAAGCTGTGTCTACATCAACTTCTCAAGAAGATTCAACCTAGGTTCTCTCTTTCAAGAAGCTTTGAATAATCTAAGAAAGGTTGAAACTAATTCATTGCAACAATGATCTGAAGAAAGCAGATTAATAAAGATCTGGTCAAGTTTCCTTCACTCCTCTTTTCTCTCTATCTGGGTGAAGGAAGAAAAGTAATTCATTTTACAATTTTTTGTAGGATCTATTTATAGATTTGAGTGTTGTAAGCCTTTAATTATAAAGGCTGAGGTAGGGCTGTTTACCTGACGTAGGAGATTAAGTTCTCTAAGTTGTAGGCCTTGTGATAAGGGTTGAGGTAGGGCTTGATAGCCTGAGTGGTAGGAGTGTGGATTCACTCTGATGTAGGATTCTTGGGAATAACCTGAGGTGTAGGACTTGTTAAAGTCTTAGTTGTAAGAACTAGTTTGTGTTCTGGGTTGTAAGATCTGAGGATCTGAGAAGGTGGAAAGAAGTTTGGCCAAATCTAGTATATTATTAGATAGCCGAAGGGGAAAGTGGATGTACCCATCTCTTGGGGAACCACTATAAACCCGTGTGTCTGATGTGATTGATGTGTTTTATGTCGTGATTACTATAGAATTTAGTCATATTTTGAATAATCTATTAACTTCCTAAGAATAAGATTTTAACCTATTCATCCCCCCTCTTGGTGTTTAGACATTCTTGAAAACTATTCTTTCAACTTCTTACAAATTTAGGACATTGGGATCAATGGACCCAACAATCTTCCCCTATTTGAAGAAGTCAAAACACCACTTGAGAATTCTTTGTCAATGATATACACTAACATAAGCAGCAAAAATATTAAAGCATAAACAGCAAAAATATTAATATTGTATTAATCTAAGAGCAATAAGAGTGACCACATTGAGTTACCATATTTTCCCTTGTTTCCATATTTTGCCTTATGCTCCCCCTACTTTGTTGCATCCTGCTCCTACAAGTTGCTTTACCTGTGAAGCCTTTCCTATAGCTGCTTCTTTGTTGTTGAGCTTTTTCAATGCCTATGGACTTAGCAACATTTCGGCCTTTTCAATTCTGTAAGCTTTGACTACCACCATTCACTCAGTGCTATTAGCTGTATGGCATTGAGTGAGCTTGCCTCAATCAACGCATCTGGACTTAGGTATTTTCCTGAATTTCTAGCCAATCACTTTGAGTCCACCTCTCATTATCTCTTGAACTATATGTCCAATCATTATGACAAAGACCAACCTGTATGCATGAACTTAGACATACATTAAATATAAATATGTGTATATCATTGGCTTTCTTGACTTCTTACAAATCTAGTACATTGGGATCAATGGACCCAACAATCTCCCCTTATTTGAAGAAGTCAAAACACCACTTGAGAATTCTTTGTCAATTATTTACACTAACATAAGCTTCAAAAATATTAAAACATAAGCTGTAAAAATATTAATATTCTATTAATCAAAGAGCAGCAAGAGTAACTACATTGAGTTACCATATTTTCCCTTGTTACCATATTTTCCCATGTGCTCCCCCTGCTTTGCAACATCTTGCTGCTACAAGCTGCTTCACTTGTGAACCCTTTCCTATAGTTGCTTCTTTGTTACTTCTACTCCCCCTTGCTACTTTGTTCTTGTACTACTTCTCCCCCTTTTTGGCTTCTATGAAATAGCTTAGGAGCAGCATGTTATCACTCCCCCTATTTGAGAGCAGATAAACACCTAGAGCTGAACTTGCTCCCCCCTCAATAAGAACAACTAAAGCTTATACCAAATTCATCATAGCCAATAAAAATTTGAAGGTGTTAAACTTTGCTTCATCTAGTGGCTTGGTGAAAATATCAACCACTTGCTTGTCTGTTGGGACAAACTCAAGACTAATATCCTCACATTCCACATGTTCTCTTATAAAATGATATCTAATCTCTATGTTCTTAGTCCTGCTATGTGATACCGGATTCCTAGCTATAGAGATTGTACTTATAGAATCACAAAACAAAGGGTTTTTACTTATCTGGAGATTATAATCTTGGAGTTGATGCTGAATCCATAGCAACTGTGCATAGCAGCTTCCTGCAGCTATGTATTCTGATTCTACAGTAGAAATAAATACACTAGTGTTGGAACCCTATTACTAATTTTGGCTAGGATTACTATTATGATGTTTTAGTTTGATCTATTTGGTATAGTCTAGGGTCATAGATTTATTTCCAAGGTCATTGCCTCAGAAGAATTCCAGCATAATTAAGTTCGACGAAAAAAGAGTTGCGTTCGACGAACGGTTATCTCCGTTCGACAAATTAGAGTCTTAAGTTTAGTTTTAGCTCGAAGAACTTTGAGCTCCGGTCGACGAACTCCGATCTCTACTCAAAAAATCAGCTCGATGAAAGTCAAGCTCAGCTCGAGGAACTCTGAGCTCAGGTCGACAAATAAGAAGATTCAGTTCGATGAATTATATGCTCAGGTCAATTAAATGCTTATTGAGTTCGAGTAATTCTTTGTAGTGCTTTAGTCAGTTTTATTTACAGAAGGCAGAATAGTTTCAGGCTTAATTTCAGGCTGATTATATTCTCAAGGCAAAATAATTTAAAGGCTTAATTACAGACAGTTATTACTCTGATATTTAATTCCAAATATTCTAACGAATATAGCGGTTTAGAGGCAGTATTAAATATGGATTTATCATAGAGTTTAAAGCTAATCAATTTCCAAGGAAGTTACCATTCTCATACGTTTAAGAATTGACTAATTCAAATGTTTGAGATCTTCTCAACATTATATATATATGTACAGAAGATTTTTGCCTCAAGGTTACAGACTCAGACATACTGACTTAGAGACTTGCAGATCAACACACACTCTTACAGAATTAGATCTTAAATCTCTGCTTGTGCAAAGTCTTCATCTCTCAGATACAGAAGGCATACACCCTGAAGAAAGGACTCTCTCTCCTGTTCATAAACTCTACTCAAATCAGGGGGAGCTTTCTACTTCAACATCCATTAGTATTCTCAGAGAATATTGACATAGAAGACAACATCACTTTTTGTTTATTTTCATAAACCGTGTACAACATTTTTAACTCCCTTCAAAATTTATCTTTTGGTTTCTAAGTCTCCTGATCACAAGACTTAATTTGGTTTTGGGGCACCTGATCAAAAGCTCAAAGGGTTGCTAGATCTCTCTTAGAAAAATTAATCTTGCGGTGGCAGGGCACATGAGCATAAACCCTTGGTGGCAGGGAACTTGATCAAAAACCTATAGTGGATTCCTACTAGGGTGGTAGAAGAGTGGATGTACCCAGATTTATTGGGGAACCACTATAAATTTCCTTGGGTCGTCTGTGATTGTTATTCATTTTATTTGTGTGTTGTGACTGCTTCTTTATATATATATATATATATATATATATATATATATATATATAGATATCACTAGTTTTTAAATCCGCTATAAAACTAAATTAAAGTTTTTAAAATACCCTATTCACCCCCCATTTAGTGTAAAGTAGATCTATCCCTTACTTTCAATTGGTATCAGAGATTGGTTCTTTGGTTTTACAGGCTAACACCTGAACCATAAGATCTGATAGATTTTATTTTTATTAGAAATTTATCATAACACAAAATAAGTAATATTCAAGCACTAGACCTCCTGTGTGCAATATTAATAAGTTTGCACTATGGAAGGCAAGGATTAGACTGTATATGAACTCTATTGATGAAAATATCCACAACTCCATCTTGACAGGTCCATCTCTACAAATGGCAACAACAAGTACAAGTGTTGTACCACCACCAAAATAGACAAAAGCACAAAAGAAAGCAAAGATTGCTGATGCAAAAGCAATGAACATCTTAGCTCAAACTATGTTAGATGACATTTTCTAGAAGGTTGCTGAATGCTCTTAAACAAGGGACATCTTGAAATCCCTCAACACAATGGTTGCTGGATCTACTGATGAGAGAAAGGATAAAAGATCCCAATTGATCTCTCAATATAAGAATTTCAAGAAGGGAGAATCTGAATCAGTTGTTAAGATGTACATAAGACTTAGTCTCATTATCAATCAGCTGAAAACCTTAGAGAAGGACATCACATTGACAGAAGTCAATGAAAAGATTCTCATGTATTTCCCTAGCACATGGGATTCAAGGATCTAGCCAATCAAAGAAGCCAGAAGTTTAAATGATATTACAATAGAGACCCTGTTGGGCAAGCTCAAATCTTATGAGAAGTTTATCAGAACCAGGGAAGCTGAACAGAAGTCTTCACCTCCAGTAAGGAAAGAGAAAAGTATTGCTTTTCAAGCAATAGAAGAAAAAGAAATATCTCTAGAGAATGAAGATCTTATAGGTCTCTTGGCTAAGAGATTCTACAAAATTGTAAGAAAAGACATCAGGAGAAGATCTTCCAGAAATCATGACTAACCAAGGTATGATAAAACTCCCACTAAAGAAATAGTTTGTTATAATTGAAGGAAACCAGGACATATCCTTCCATAATGTCCTTAGAATAAGATGAAAGACAAGATAAAGTAGAAGGACAACAAGAAGCACTTGGAGTGAATTGTTGCGCGCTAGGGTTCGAAGAAATAAACGCAACCGAACTAGCAACCCGATGAGGCAAGTATACCTATCGAATTGTAGCAAGGGGACACAAGTGTCGTATTAAGATCCGGGAACTGTTGGCTAAGCTTACTCACACGAACGCTATTATCTTATCGACGGAAAAATTAGGGTTTTAGAAAATCTAAGTGCAGGGGAGAAAGTAAAGCTATTCTAGAAAAAGAAACACTGCAATTAAGAGGGCTATTAAGTAAACAACTAAGCTAGAACGGAAACTACTGCAGTTAATAAAAGAGCACAATATATGAGATTACTACAAAAGGTAGAACAATATGAAATGGAAATGCACCCGATCGAGATTCACCTCGGCTAAAGACGATTAAGAAAATGCGATAAAAATCTAAACTTAATAGGATAAGGGTCCTTGACCGTGGAGGTTCCTAAAGCTTGAACACGCTTCTCTCGAAGTCGTGCCCAACTGAGTTTAGGAAGGTCCGACCGACTCTCGTCTAAATCGGAGGCCTAAAACTCGCTTTACGCGGTGAACCCCACTATTGGATTTTACTCCAATCCGGGAGATTTGGACGTCTGCCTCTCTCGAGGGGTGCGTACAACTCCCTTTACTCTTGAATGCTCACTTCATTCTTTCGGCCTCTCGGCTAGCCCAGAATGAAAGCAAAGGCGGAGAGTATATATCGAAAATATACCTCCGACCCGTGATAAATCAAGAGTAATTCAAGGCCCTAACCTAAAAAGAAAAGATTAATTAAAACATCATAACATAATCGCTCTAACCTCGGATCATCAAGATCGAGTACAAGGAGGATTAGTTAATCATAATGGAGTGAAGGGGGGAAGATGAGTAGAAAAGCATAAGAAGAACACAAACTAAAAAAAAAAAACACTTTTATTAATAAAAAGGGCAAGTTACACTATTGAAAATTAAAGTTACAAGTGCATGAAAATTAAACCCTATTCTAGCCCTACATTAAGCACTTAAGCAAGAAGAAAATTACATTAAAAGCTAGCACAAACTATGATTAAACTAGGGTTAACCAAAAAGTACAAAGAGAGGGGGAGAGAGAGAGAGAAAAAGCATGAAAAAGGATCAAGAAACAAAGGGGCAGCACCTCCCCCACTCAACCAAAGCTTGCTGAAATGGGGGGAGGGGGGCTCAATTTATAGATTTTTTCTCGGGTTGGTCACGCCCTCCGACACGCCCTAGGGGGGGCGTGTCCGGGGGCGTGACAGGTACGGATTTGACCTCGGGCTCTGGATTCTGGCGGGAGGGATGATTGCTTCGGTACGTCGGTGGTCACGCCCTAGGTCACGCCCGTGACAGGGGGGCGTGACAGGCATGTCATGTCCAAATCATTGGTCGGAAATCCGTCAGTCACCGAAAAAGGAAGGTGTCACGCCCATGTCACGGGCGTGACATGGGGCGTGACAGTACTATTTACGTGCTGAGGCGGAAGGGCATTTAATGCGGCGGCAGCTTTTGCGGCAGAGGGCGACACGCCCATGTCACGCCCGGTGACACGCCCAGGGAGGGCGTGACAGGGGGCGTGACAGCGGTTTTGACCGTTATCTGTCCCTTCCAGCAGGTGTCCTCGGGATCGGGTGACACGCCCAAGGTCACGCCCAAGGAGGGCGTGACAGGGGGGCGTGACAGGCCATTTTGGCGATTTTTCTGAAAACCTGCAAAAAGACAGGAAAAAGTTAGTGGCAATAAGATTTACATAAAAAGAATAAAATTAAACTAATAATAGACATAATTTGTACAATATAAAATATAAAATACGATAATAGTTTAGGCTACAAAACGTATTATCAAATTCCCCCAAGCTTAAGCTTTGCTTGTCCCCAAGCAAAAATATAAAAACTAGATATTTATAAAAAGGACTAATCAAAAACTTCTAATTATGCCTACACAAGTACTATGCGAAATTCTTAGTAGGGAAAAGGTGAAATGTAAGTCTAAAACAATTATTTAGGTATGGTAAAACTTTTATAAACTTTACTTAATAAAAACAAATCATCCAAAATTTTAGCGAGATTTTTTTAAATGGACTTAAGTAAAGCAACAAAAATGAAAAACACGCATTGAGTTGTTACTAGATCCAAGCAACGCATTATAATTATATCAATTTAATTATCAAAAATCTAGGTTTAAATCTAAAACCAAAACTGATTTACTGTTTTTCTTTTCTTAGTTGTTAAATAAAAAACAAAAAGCGTGAATCAAAAGGACTTAAATAGGACAGAAACGTTTGGTTTAGGAAAATGATTAGGAGTGGAATTCAAAGATAAACGTGAAGGTTTAAAATCACACTAAACCAAAACAAAGAGTTTCAAAAACTTTCATAAAAATATGTACACATTTTTTTCCTTCTTTTTCATTTTCTTTTTCATTTTTCATTTTTCATTTTTTTTTTCTTTTTTCAAAACAAAGGCCACAAATATTTTTATTTTCCTTTTTGAGTTGGCCAAACAAAAATAAACATCACTTTTGAACATACTTCCTTTTTTTTTCGAAAACCTTTCTCCACAAAAATCACAAAATACCCTATCAAAAATCGTCAAAATAATTTATGAAACTCAAAAAGGCTAGTGCGATTCGATAGGTTGGAAATTTTGGCTTTGGTGAAACTGAAATGAAGAGAGGAGCTATCAAATGAAATCGGAAAAAGGCTCAAAAACGGCTAACTAGTGGTAAAAGATATTTTAGGTTGGCAGGAAAGCTCAAACGAAAACAAAAATGGCCTAAATCATTTTCACGCTTTTGAATTTATTTAAAACAAAGGTTTGAAAAATTTTCAAAAAGCGAGTCCTAGATAATAAAAGAAGATTGATGAAATTAACTTGAAAATAGAAATAATAGGTGACTTGGATCGTTCACATCTACTACGTTATTCAAAAGTTGACTTTACAAAAGTTATTCAAAAACGAGAAAGAAAATAGTGGATGATGAATTTTTTTGAGAAAGTAAAGGAAATAAACAACAAAAAAACCATAATAGAAATGCGAGTTTTAGAAAAATATTTCACCTTAACGTGCTACCGTGAATTAGAAACACAGCATGGCCAACATTTTACTTGTGAAACATAATTAAAAAGGACGATTAGAAATATTATAATTAACTAAGTTGTTTATAGGAGATTTTGAGTAAAACAAAACTAAAAACTAGGGGTACTATTGAAATACCAAAATGTCTAAACTATTCAAAAATACATATATATTTTTTATTTTGAGAAATATTCTCTTTTTTTGGATTTTGGAAAATTTTTCTCTTTTTTGGAATTTTAAGGTATTCTCTCTTTTTTGGAATTTTAAGATATTCATTTTTTTTTTTTTTTTTTTTATAGAACTATTTACAAAAAAGGAAATTATTTACACTAAGCAAAAATGAAGGAGGAAATCCTCCCCAAGCTTAAAACAGACATTGTCCTCAATGGCTAAAGAAGGGGATTGGAGAAGGAGAGAAAAATAAAGTGCAGAATTGAAAAGACATAATTGAAATACAGGTACTTCCCCGGATTTATTTGCTGCGAAAGCTGAGTGATGTCGATCCCCGAATGTCTTCTTTGGACTTTGTGATGGATTCAGCAATGTTGGAGCAGGCGATCGCAGAAGCTTCAGCTTGTCGGAGCCGTCCGAGGCAAAAATTGTAAAATAAAGAAAACAGAAAAAGATAACTTGGGTTGCCTCCCAAGAGCGCCCTTTGGTTAAAG
The DNA here is from genome assembly GCA_039513925.1 of Platanthera zijinensis. NCBI lineage: Eukaryota > Viridiplantae > Streptophyta > Magnoliopsida > Asparagales > Orchidaceae > Platanthera > Platanthera zijinensis. Next base: position 212,563,580 of record CM077081.1, on the reverse strand, counting down.
CGTCGTTGAGCTCGACGCATCAAAAATAATATTGTCCAAAAACATTATTGTCCCGAAATAAAATTGTTTTTGGCAAAAAAAAAAAAAAAAAAAAAAAAAAAAATAAAAATAAAAATTTCAAGATTAAAGTTCGTGAAGCAGAAACTTAATAGTGTCTGGACTGACATCATCATCACCAGAGAAATACAGTTTAAGACGCTGACCATTCACTTTGAAATTACCCTTATCAGGGTGAGAAATTAAAACAGTTCCATAAGGAAATACTTCTAAAACAGAAAATGGGCCAGACCAGCGAGATTTTAATTTGCCCGGAAATAAACGTAAACGACTGTTATATAACAGGACTTGGTCGCCCGGCTTAAAGTTTTTAGGGTGCCTTAAGTGTTTATCGTGTAAACGCTTCGTCCGCTCTTTATAAAGTTTATTATTTTCATAAGCATAAGAGCGCCACTCATCGAGTTCATTTAGTTGAAATTTTCGAAGGTCACCGACTGAGTGGGGATCGAAGTTTAAAAATTTTAAGGCCCAAAAGGCGCGGTGTTCTAACTCCACGGGCAGATGGCACGATTTTCCATAGACCAGCCGATACGGCGTACATCCGAGGGCGGTTTTGTACGCTGTTCGGTAGGCCCATAGAGCATCGTCAAGTTTGGTTGACCAGTCTTTTCTAGAAGTTGAAACAGTCTTTTCTAATATTCTTTTTATTTCTCTATTTACTACTTCGACTTGACCGTTAGTTTGGGGGTGGTAGGCAGTGGACAGTTTATGCGTAACGCCGTATTTAGTAAGGATTTTTGAAAATTGCGCGTTACAGAAATGGGAACCCCTATCGCTAACGATTGCGCGTGGCGTACCGAATCTAGAAAATAATTTTTTAAAAACATGACTACAACTCGGGAGTCGTTCGTAGGAAGAGCTTGGGCTTCAGCCCATCGTGAAACATAATCAACAGCAACTAAAATATATTTGTTTCCGAAGCTTGAAGGAAGGGGGCCAACAAAATCAATTCCCCAGAGGTCGAAAATTTCGCACTCTAAGAAATAATTTTGCGGCATTTCATTTTTATTAGAAATATTGCCCGACCGTTGGCAACTATCACACCTGCTCACAAAGGCTTGCGCGTCTTTAAACAGGCTAGGCCAGTAAAAACCCGCGCAAAGCACCTTATGAGCGGTGCGAGCAGCTTGATAGTGCCCACCTGTCGGACCTTCATGCAAATGTTTTAGAATATCAATTCCTTCATCAAAAGAAACACATCTCCTTATCACTTGATCCGCACAAATTTTGAAAAGATGCGGGTCTTCCCAAAAGTAGTTTTTCAGCTCAGAAAAGAATTTCTTCTTCTGCTGAGAGGAGAACTCTTTTGGGAGCACCCGGGCCACTAGATAGTTGGCGATGTGTGCGAACCAAGGAGAAGTAGATGTATTAACTAAAAGCAGCTTCTCATCAGGAAAATAGTCATTAAAAGATTTTTCATTTAATTTTTCTATAAAGGGGTTATCTAATCTTGATAAATGGTCGGCGGCCAAGTTTTCGGCTCCTCGCTTATCACGGATCTCTAAGTCAAACTCCTGGAGGAGTAAGACCCAGCGAATCAAGCGAGGCTTGGCATCCGTTTTGGCAAGAAGGTACTTGAGGGCCGAGTGGTCCGTAAAAACAATGATTTTTGAAAGTGTAATGTAAGGGCGAAATTTATCAAACGCAAATACTACGGCTAAGAGCTCCTTCTCGGTTGTGGTGTAATTTTCTTGTGCAGATGTGAGGGTTTTACTAGCGTAATAGATGGGGTGGAAGTTCTTAGATATGCGTTGACCTAATACGGCTCCCACCGCAAAACTACTCGCATCGCACATAATCTCGAAGGGAAGGTCCCACACCGGAGCTATCATAATTGGTGCGTTAATTAACTTTTCTTTAATTGATTCAAAGGCAGAATTACAAGAGTCATCAAAAATGAATGGAGCGTCTTTTTCTAAGAGATGGGTGAGGGGCTTAGTGATCTTGGAGAAGTCCTTTATAAAACGACGATAAAAACCAGCGTGGCCTAGGAAACTTCTTATAGCTTTTATGTTTGTAGGTGGCGGCAACTTCTCAATAACTTCTATCTTGGCAACGTCTACCTCAATACCTTTAGCAGAAATTTTATGACCCAAAACTAACCCTTCCCTCACCATAAAATGGCATTTTTCCCAATTTAGGGCAAGGTTAGTTTCTTCGCATCGTTCTAAGACTTTTTCGAGGTTTTCTAAACATCTATCGAAGGTATCGCCGAACACGGAGAAATCGTCCATGAATACCTCCATAATGCTTTCTACGTACTTGTCAAATATTGCGAGCATACATCGTTGGAATGTAGCCGGCGCATTGCATAATCCAAACGGCATTCTCCGGTACGCGAAGGTGCCGAAGGGACAAGTAAACGTAGTTTTCTCTTGGTCCTCGGGGGAGATGGGTATTTGAAAGTACCCCGAGAGGCCATCGAGAAAACAATAAAAGCTATGGCCGGAGAGACGTTCTAAAATCTGGTCGATAAACGGTAGAGGAAAGTGGTCCTTACGGGTGGCGTCATTTAACTTACGGTAATCTATGCACATACGCCAACCCGTCACCGTCCGTGTCGGGATTAATTCATTATTCTCATTACTAACTACGGTTATCCCTCCCTTTTTTGGAACTACCTGAACGGGGCTAACCCACTTACTGTCTGATATAGGGTAGATAATTCCTGCGTCTAATAGTTTCATAACCTCGCCCTTAACTACTTCTTTCATATTCGGGTTTATACGGCGCTGAGGTTGGATAGAGTTACGCGAATTATCTTCCATTAAAATTTTATGTGTACAGAAAGATGGGCTTATGCCCTTGATATCAGAAATTTGCCAAGCAATAGCCCGGCGATGCTTACGTAGAACTAGAAGAAGTTTATCGTTCTGCGTATCCGTGAGGTAGGCCGAAACGATAACTGGTAACTTGGAGTCTTTTTCTAAGAAAGCATACTTAAGGTGTTCGGGAAGTTCTTTAAGTTCTAGGGTAGGGGGTTCTTCATAAGAGGATTTTGAGATTCTTTCTTTTTCAAAAATAATATCTTCATAAACTTTTTTATAAGGAACGTAATAAGGGGTGGGGCTAGCAGCCAAGACGGCTTCTTGTGCAGATTCAGTGGTAAGAAAAGAGGAAGAACAAAAATCAGAAAACTCTTTTTCAAACTCAGAAAGACAATAAGAAGATTCATCACTTCCTTGCAGTGATTCTGTTGTAAGAGAAGAGGAGCAAAAAGTAGAAAATTCTTTTTCAAAGTCGGCGAGGCAGTAGGAAGAATCATCACTCACGGCGTCTATGAAAAAACATGAGTCATCGTTCGCTAAGGTGTTCTTCATCGAAGGGGTGATCGGAAATGTGACTTCGTCGTCGCCTACTCGAAGAAAGAGCTTACCATTGCTTACGTCAATGATGGCTCGGGAGGTGGCAAGGAAGGGTCGGCCAAGGATCAGGGGAACCTCGACGTCTTCTTCGATGTCCAAAATGACAAAGTCCACCGGGAAGATGAACTTGTCGACTTTCACTAGAACGTCCTCCACTATTCCTAACGGGTACTTGGCGGATCTATCGGCTAGCTGGATACTCATACGCGTGGGGTTAAGGCTACCAATCCCTAACTTTTTGAACAACGAAAAGGGCATCAGGTTTATACTTGCGCCTAAGTCGGCTAACGCGTGTTTAACAAAGAGATCACCGAAGACACACGGGATAGAGAAACTACCCGGGTCACTGATTTTCTTCGGCAAACCGTTTGTTAAAACGGCGGAGCACTCGGCGTTAAGCGTGACGTGCGAAAGATTCTCTAACTTCTTTTTGTTTGTGAGGAGGTCTTTAAGATATTTGGCGTATTTCGGCATTTGCGAAATAGCCTCGTGGAAGGGAAGATTAATGTGGATTTGTTTGAAGATTTCTAAGAAGCGGGAGTACTGATCATCTTGACGTTGTCTATTAAGTTCAGAGGGGTATGGAGGAGTTAAATTATTTTTGAAGATGGGTGGTGGAGTGAGATTATTTTCTAAAGTGGAGGTGATTACTTCTTCAGCAGAGGGTGTAAGCGGAGCAGAGCTTTGATTTTTAAAAGCAGGAGCGGAGCTTGCCTCGGGCTCTTCACTTACCATACCGGAGACTTGCTTCCCACTCCGAAGAGTTATAGCTTTCGCTTGCTCTCTCGGGTTGGGTTCGGTATTGGAAGGAAGAGACCCTGCGGGTCGCTCAGAAATTATTTTCGCGAGCTGTCCTACCTGATTTTCTAGACTTTTTACGCTTCCGGTTAACGTTCTTATAGTGGCGTCATTTGTGGTGATATATTTAGAAAGTAATTCCTCCAAGCTTGGAGGTTTTGGGTAATTTTGAAGAAGTGGTGGTGGTGGTGGTTGTGCAGAAAAATCATTTTGCGGAGGTGGGCGCATCGCATTCGATGGATTACTCCATGAAAAGTTCGGGTGATTTCTTAAAGCGGGGTTATAACTATTCGGAAAATTAAAACCAGGCGGATGAAAATTCGCAGCAGAAAAATTATTAAAAGCAGTTCTAGGCAAATTATTAACATAATCTAAATGTTCTGGAGTAGGGGTTGCAGATTCCCATACCTGAGGGGCGGAGGCAGCAGTCATCTCCGTGATTTTTTTGCTTAGGATTTCTACTTGCAGAGCGAGCTGGGAGACGTTGTCCACTTCATAGATACCTGCAGGCTTGTTCGGGCGGGACCTAGGCACATTCCACTGATAAGTGTTCATGGCCATGTCCTCAAAAAGCTCAAGAGCGGCTTCCGGGGTCTTATGATTTAAAGTACCGCCAGAAGCTGCGTCTATCATTTGCTTCGTGCTTTGATTTAGCCCGTTATAAAACGTCTGCACTTGTAACCATACAGGCAGCGCATGATGTGGGCATCGTCTTAATAATTCTTTAAATCTCTCCCAGGTTTCGTAAAGGGTTTCAGAGTCTATTTGTCCAAAGGCAGAGATGTCGTTCCTAAGTTTTGCAGTTTTAGCGGGCGGAAAATACTTCGCCAAAAATTTTTCAGTTAATTCATTCCAAGTGGTTATGCTATTTTTCGGAAGTGTGTTAAGCCACTGCTTAGCTTTAGTTCTTAGAGAGAAGGGGAAGAGTCTTAGCCTGATCGCATCATTTGTGACACCATTTATCTTGAAGGTGTCGCAAATTTCAAGAAAGCTAGCTATATGTGCGTTCGGATCTTCATCTTGAAGTCCGTCAAATTGCACATATTGCTGCACCATTTGAATTATGCTAGGCTTTAGTTCAAAGTTATTATTTGCTATAGTAGGGCGGACTATACTCGATTCTGTTCCCTCGAGGTTCGGTCGTGCATAATAGGACATAGTCCTTTGCACGGCCTCATCTACGTTGGGTTCTTCCATTCTTAAAGTATTAAATGACTCGGAGTCCTCAACCGGCACTTGGATGGTAGGACCTTGAAATCGCGATCTTCTCCGAAGAGTACGCTCAATTTCGTGGTCCAAGTCCAAAATAACCGACGGACTCCCGCGGGTCATGCACTAAAAGAACAGAAAAGAAGAAGAGAAAGAGAAAAAGGATAAACTAGAAAGAAAAACTAGATTTAGAAAATTAAATTAAATTTTTTTTGAAATAGATTTTTTTTTTATAGATTAACTCCCGAACTTCCCAAGGACTACCCCGTGAAGGGTTCGCAAGGTACTAGACAAGACAGTGGCGCTTAAAGCCCTTTGCCCTTTTCGAGAGAATTAGGTGGCGTAGAAAAATTGTGAGGTTGGTTTCTATTAAGAGCGGTGATAAAATTTTTTTTTTTGATTTTTTTAAAACTTTAAAGAAAGGGGATGAGAAAGAGAAGAGATAAAATTAATAGGTTCGTGTTTTCAAAATATCAACGGAAGTTGGCTCCCCGGCAACGGCGCCAAAAACTTGTTGCGCGCTAGGGTTCGAAGAAATAAACGCAACCGAACTAGCAACCCGATGAGGCAAGTATACCTATCGAATTGTAGCAAGGGGACACAAGTGTCGTATTAAGATCCGGGAACTGTTGGCTAAGCTTACTCACACGAACGCTATTATCTTATCGACGGAAAAATTAGGGTTTTAGAAAATCTAAGTGCAGGGGAGAAAGTAAAGCTATTCTAGAAAAAGAAACACTGCAATTAAGAGGGCTATTAAGTAAACAACTAAGCTAGAACGGAAACTACTGCAGTTAATAAAAGAGCACAATATATGAGATTACTACAAAAGGTAGAACAATATGAAATGGAAATGCACCCGATCGAGATTCACCTCGGCTAAAGACGATTAAGAAAATGCGATAAAAATCTAAACTTAATAGGATAAGGGTCCTTGACCGTGGAGGTTCCTAAAGCTTGAACACGCTTCTCTCGAAGTCGTGCCCAACTGAGTTTAGGAAGGTCCGACCGACTCTCGTCTAAATCGGAGGCCTAAAACTCGCTTTACGCGGTGAACCCCACTATTGGATTTTACTCCAATCCGGGAGATTTGGACGTCTGCCTCTCTCGAGGGGTGCGTACAACTCCCTTTACTCTTGAATGCTCACTTCATTCTTTCGGCCTCTCGGCTAGCCCAGAATGAAAGCAAAGGCGGAGAGTATATATCGAAAATATACCTCCGACCCGTGATAAATCAAGAGTAATTCAAGGCCCTAACCTAAAAAGAAAAGATTAATTAAAACATCATAACATAATCGCTCTAACCTCGGATCATCAAGATCGAGTACAAGGAGGATTAGTTAATCATAATGGAGTGAAGGGGGGAAGATGAGTAGAAAAGCATAAGAAGAACACAAACTAAAAAAAAAAACACTTTTATTAATAAAAAGGGCAAGTTACACTATTGAAAATTAAAGTTACAAGTGCATGAAAATTAAACCCTATTCTAGCCCTACATTAAGCACTTAAGCAAGAAGAAAATTACATTAAAAGCTAGCACAAACTATGATTAAACTAGGGTTAACCAAAAAGTACAAAGAGAGGGGGAGAGAGAGAGAGAAAAAGCATGAAAAAGGATCAAGAAACAAAGGGGCAGCACCTCCCCCACTCAACCAAAGCTTGCTGAAATGGGGGGGAGGGGGGCTCAATTTATAGATTTTTTCTCGGGTTGGTCACGCCCTCCGACACGCCCTAGGGGGGGCGTGTCAGGGGGCGTGACAGGTACGGATTTGACCTCGGGCTCTGGATTCTGGCGGGAGGGATGATTGCTTCGGTACGTCGGTGGTCACGCCCTAGGTCACGCCCGTGACAGGGGGGCGTGACAGGCATGTCATGTCCAAATCATTGGTCGGAAATCCGTCAGTCACCGAAAAAGGAAGGTGTCACGCCCATGTCACGGGCGTGACATGGGGCGTGACAGTACTATTTACGTGCTGAGGCGGAAGGGCATTTAATGCGACGGCAGCTTTTGCGGCAGAGGGCGACACGCCCATGTCACGCCCGGTGACACGCCCAGGGAGGGCGTGACAGGGGGGCGTGACAGCGGTTTTGACCGTTATCTGTCCCTTCCAGCAGGTGTCCTCGGGATCGGGTGACACGCCCAAGGTCACGCCCAAGGAGGGCGTGACAGGGGGGCGTGACAGGCCATTTTGGCGATTTTTCTGAAAACCTGCAAAAAGACAGGAAAAAGTTAGTGGCAATAAGATTTACATAAAAAGAATAAAATTAAACTAATAATAGACATAATTTGTACAATATAAATATAAAATACGATAATAGTTTAGGCTACAAAACGTATTATCATGAATCTAATTCAGAATCTTCATCTAGCTCAAGTGAAGATGAAGATGAAGCAAAGGCTAAAGAAATCTGTTTGATGGCAATCAATGCATCATGCAGCAATTTTGAGCATGAGTCAGAATCTAAAGAAGACCAGGTAATATATACTTTTGATTTTACTTCAGATTAGTTTAAAATAGATTTTAAATTACTATGCAAAGTTTTAATAAAATCTGAGAAGGAAATAAAACTTCTCAGAGAGACACTAACTAAATTAGACAATCTTTCTTTAGAAAACCTTGAACTTAAAGAAAATTAAAAAACTGCTAATGAACAAATAGGTTCCTAAGAAAACAAGTTAAATAAAGCTAAAATGTTTTAAGAATCCCTTAATGGGAGAAGCATCAAACTGATGGATAACACAAGCATAGTAAATGCAAGGCTCAATGGCAAACTATGCTTGGGGGCTACATCTAGTCAGCCTCATCTTATTCAGAAAAATACTTTATCAACCACTATAAACTTCATATACCCTAAAAGAAAAGAAGTACTACAAATTACAGATAAAATTACTAAAGTTTCACAAAAAAATAAATCAAATCAAAATGGAAAGTCACAGAAAAATTATGTTCAACAAAAATCGTCGAACCAAGATCGATGAAATCAGTAATATTCGTCGAATGGCGATCGACGAACTCTGAACCAAGAATTTTGGTATAACTACTCAACAGCTGTTGCTCGACGAAATCAATATGATTCGTCGAACAGAGATCAATGAACATGGAACGCAGAAAATGAATTCAATCATTCTACTAACCGAGCTCGACGAAATCAGTACTATTCATCGAACGTAGCTCGACGAAATAATAATAATTCGTCGAACCTATTTTTTTAAAACATAAATTTTAATTATTTTCAAAACAATAATCAAAAACAAAAATTGAAAAACCCCTTTACTCAGTGGATCATCCCTCCTAGGAAATATCATCCACTTGGTTATAAGGATTAGCCAGAATGTTCTAACATTTTTAGTTATAATTATGAAAGAAAGCTAGGACCCAAGGTAACCTAGGTCAAGAACACCTAATTTTTTTTTATACAGGTAATGAGCTATCCTACCACAGAGGAACAGTGGTATCTAGATAGTGGGTGTTCAAAACACATGACAAGAAGCAAAGCAAACTTGAGTGACTTCAAAGCTAAGCTTGGACCAAAAGTCATTTTTGGAGACTCTAACTGTGGACAGACAGAAGGCTATGACAATGTTAAGTTTGGAGCAGTTACCTTCAAGAAGGTATCCTTTGCGAATGGTCTCAAGCATAACCTCATCTTCATAAGTTAGTTATGTGATGAAGGTTATCAGGTAACTTTTAATAAGTCTTTATGTTCAATTACTTCTAGTTTAAATAAAATAGTTTTAATTAGAGTTAGACAAGGTAATATCTACATAGTTAATTTTAACTCTGTAAAAACTGAAATCTATTTATTAAATCAGTGTAGTAAAACAAGTGAACTTTTGCATAAAATGTTAGGACATATAAACCTTAGGAAAATTGCTAAACTATCTAAGGATAACCTTGTTAGAGGACTACCTTCTGGTTCTTACAAGAAGGAAGAAATTTGGAGGGATTGTTAATTAGGCAAAAAAACCAAAAATAGTTTCAAATCCATATCTAAAATTGATTCACCCAGGATTTTATATTTGCTACATATGGACCTCTTTGGACCTATTGCAGTACAAAGTTTGGGATAAAAGTCATATACCTTAGTTTTTGTAAATGATTTCTCTAGATTCCCTTAGGTATTCTTTCTGAGAAATAAGTCAAATAACTATAAAGTTCTTACATATTTTCTTAAGAGAATCAGGATTGAGTACTCTACTCAGATTGCATTGATCAGAAGTGATCATGGCACTGAGTTTGAATCTTTTCTGATGCATGAATTCTATGAGAACGAAGTTATCAGGCATTGTTTTTCTTCTCCTAGAACTCCTCAACAAAATGGGGGTAGCTGAAAGGAAAAATAGAACCCTAATTGAATCTGCTGGAACATTACTTGCAGATGATCACTTGCTCCTATCCTTTTTGGCAGAGGTAGTAAGCATAACAAACTATGTCCTTAACAGAAGTCTAATACATAAACTTAAGGGTAAGACTCCTTATGAATTACTTAAATCTAAGAAACCTAAAGTAAATTATTTTAAAGTTTTTGGTTGTAAGTATTACATTCATAATAATAACAAGAAATACTTAAAAAAAAAATTTGAAGGCAAAGCTGCAGAAGGAATTTTCCTTGGATATTCTCTAGTCAGCAAGGCTTATAGGGTTTATAACAAATCTACTCTTAAAATGGAAGAATTTGTACATGTAACTTTTTATGAGACTAATATATTTTACAAGGGGAGAAATGTCTCTACCAAAGAATCTTTTCAGGTACCAAATCTGTATGAGAAAATTGATGAATTAATCCTAACATAAGAGGATAAAGTACATCCTTCTCAACAGATTGCTGAAGACAGTGATGAAGAAAATCATGAGATTTATGCTGAACATATTGTGGGTAATGAAAATCCAACAGAGGAATTAGCACCACAAGTAGTTAAATAACCAACTCTACCTGTTGATCTTGTCACACAAAGGGATCACCCTAGATCTAGAGTGATTGGAGACATATAACCTGGTGTTCAAATAAGGCATCAATTAAATAAAGATCAGATGCATGCTTGCTTTATTTCTAATATTGAACCTCAATCCATCAAAGATGCAGAACAAGATCCCCACTAGATCATTGCAATGTAAGAGGAACTCAATCAGTTTAAGAGATATAGAGTTTGGGACTTAGTTCAAAGACCAAAAGACTATCCAGTCATTGGAACTAAGTGGGTCTTTAGGAATCAGCTAGATGCTCAAGGAATTATTGTAAGAAATAAAGAAAGATTGGTAGCTCAGAGATATTCACAGGAGTAAGTCATAGACTATGACTAGACATTTGCTCATGTTACAGGATTGAAGGCTATCAAGATCTTTCTTGCATATGCAACATTCAAGAAATTCACAGTATATCAGATGGATGCGAAGAGTGCCTTTCTAATTAGAGAGCTCAAGGAAGAAGTTTATGTTGAACAACCACCAGGTTTTATCTCTCTAACTCACTCTTCTAATGTTTTTAGACTTAACAAAGCTCTTTATGGTCTTAAACAAGCTCCAAGAGCTTGGTATGAGACTCTTGCTAGTTTTCTTTTAGAAAATAAATTTAGTAGGGGCATTATTGATAAAATATTATTTGTTAGACATCATAAAAAATAAAATTTTGCTAATTCAAATATACGTAGATAATATAATATTTGGCTCTATTGATTCCAAACTATGCAAAAGGCTCTCTGACCTAATGCATTCTAAGTTTGAAATGAGTAGCATGGGTGAGCTATCATACTTCCATATTCTACAAGTGAAGCAAACTCCTGATGGTATATTTATATCCCAATCTAAATATTCTAAAGAGCTAATTAAAAGATTTTGGATGTCAGATGCCTCAGCTATGAAAACACCCATGCCCTCTAATGTTGTTGTTAATAACGATGAACAGGGCAAACTATTGATCAGAGATTATATAGCACCATTATTAGGTCTTTATTATACCTAACAGCTAGTAGACCAGACATAATGTTTGCTACATGTATTTGTGCTAGGTTTCAAGTAAATCCCAAAGAATCTCATCTAATTTTAGCTAAAAGGATTTTAAGATATATAAAGGGTTTCCCAAATCTAGGTCTCTAGTATCCAATAGAGTCAAAATTTGAATTAACTGGATTCTCAGATGCTAATTATGCTGGATGCATAGTTGACAGGAAAAGCACATCAGGAACTTGTCAATGTTATGGTCATATGCTTGTGTCATGGTTTTGCAAGAAGCAAACATCTGTTTCTACTTTAACTGCTGAAGGTGAATATATGGCAACTGATATTTGTTGTTCACAGATTTTGTGGATTCAAAATCAGCTACTGGATTATGGATACAACTTAAATAATTCAACCACATTTTTTGATAATACCAGTGCAATATCAATTGCACAAAATCCAATCCATCATAGTAGGACTAAGAATATAGAAATAAGACATCATTTTCTAAGAGATAATGTAGACAAAAATAAAATTAATCTTGTGTTCATTTCTACTGATTTACAAAGGGCAGATATTTTCACTATACCCTTAGATGAAAAGAAACATCTTTTCTTCCAAAATCAACTAGGAATGATAAATGGAGAAGCATTAATTTGATTTTTGTTCTGAGAACGACGAACTATGTTCTTTTCGTGAGACATTCGCCGAATAGAGATCGACGATCTGTCTTTGTGAAATTTTCGCCGAACGGAGATCGACAGAGTACTTTCAAGTATCTTTTGTCGAATGAAGCTCGATGAAATATATTTCTTTCGCAAAACTTTCGTCGACTGGAGATCGACAAAATGTATTTCTTTTCAAGATTTTTCATCAAACAGGATTCGATGCGTTGTTTTTCGTCGGACAAAGTTCGTCGCTTATACTTCTGAAAACTTATATTTAGGTTTTCATTGAACTCCATCCCGTGCTTTCTCCATGTCCATTCTCTTGTGCTTGATCTTTTCTGTGTTGCAGGAAAATGGCGGTGTCGCAGGTGATTCTCTTAACAATGATGTTTTATGAAGAATTTGATATAGATATGGACTCCTTCAGTCATTCTGATCAAATATTTAAGGATATTTTTCAACTGTTTGAGATGCAACAACTGCGAAACTTTATATGCACCAGAATCAAACTCCCCATCTTGGAATTCAAGGAATGGGTATATACTGCCAAGATTCAAGACCCTACAACTATTACTGGATTAGTCACAGGAAATCAGGTTTCTCTAACACCTGAAACTTTATCTGAAATTTTTGGTTTCGTTAATGGAGAAGATGATATTGAACTGTCTAGTTAAAAATGTGATATAATGCTAGAAAGGTTGGGACATACACAAGGAAACCCTAACCATCTGTTGAAAAAGAATTTTTCTGTTGAATATAAATTCTTAGCCGTTGTTGTTGGTAAAGTTTTGTTCGGAAAACATTCCGCACATGATTATGTCACCAGATACCAATTTTTGTTGATGTGTGCTTTGGTTAATAAGAAATCTGTGAATGGGGAACAATATTATTTGATTCAATTAAAAAGAAGATAAATAAGAAACATGTTAGCTATAGAAGAATTCTGGGTATTGTCCTTCAAACAAGATGTTAGCTATGGCCGCGTGTTAAATGTTGATGCAAAAAATGGCTCTTCCGCTAGCTTGCTCGAGAGTGGAGAACAATCTGTCCGGGATGTAGGGATGAGGAGGAGGTTGATGAGGAACTATCGAGTAGATGGTTACTTTGATGGTTAGCTCTACAGGTTGATGCCGAGATAAAGAGAGGAGTTGAGAATAAGAGGGGACGCTAGCAGTGACAATAGCAGACTTCGCCAATCACGGCTTAAATGCCACTCTTGTGACGGCCTTTCGTTTGATTATGAATCATTATGAAAGCTTGGGATTGCATCTTTACATGGAAAGAAAATAAAGGGTACAGAGGGGGAAGCTGGCGGCTAAGAAAAGAAGTTACCAGAGGCTGCGCGGTTTAATTAGAGAGGTCGACAGACTGCGCGGTTAGCTGATCCCGCAGCTCTCTAGACTATGCCGAGCAGACTACGCGATCACGCCGAGAAGACAAATGAGGTCGCATGGACTGAGAGGAGGTCGTAAGGGCTAGCCGCGCAGACTGGAAAACAGAGTCCGCAAGACTTGATGCCTTGACCTTATCATTCCGTCTGCGTCTCCGTGCTTTCGTCCCCCCCTGAATGAGAGGTATGGGGGTCCTATTTATAGGCCCGAGGAGATAACGGTCTTGGTAACATCACCCTCGGTAGAGAGGTAAATTATGCGTGTAGAACGAGGAGTCTGCGCCATATTGTGCGGTTAGGGACACCTACTTGAGTTGATTTGTGGCTGGCGGATTAGGACGAGTCCGACCTTACTCTGCTGAGCAAGCCAGCGTCAATCTGTATGAGCTGAGGAGTAGTCTTACTCTTGCTAAGAAGAAGCGGGCACCAGAAAAATGGAGGGCTAGTTGGCGGACTGCAGAATGAGTCCGCCTAGCCTACTGCGGAGAGGATAAGGCAGATCGTCAACTGTTGAGCTGGGGTTCTTATGACAGACTGCACAATCAGTCTGCCTAGTTCGCAGTGTACTGCAGGAGTCTGCCTCTGCAGCTGGAGGCTTGTCGTTCCTGCTAGGGATGAGGCTTGGCGACCTGGCGGACTGAAGAGTCCAAGTCGTCACTACTGACTGACGACCTGGAGGCAGGTCACCACTGCTGACTAGCGACCTGTAGGCAGGTCGCCACTATTGTCTAGCGACCTGGAGGCAGGCCGCCACTGCTGACTGGTGACCTGTAGGCAGGACTCCACTGCTGACTGGCGACCTGGAGGCAGGTCGCCACTACTAACTAGCGACCAGGAGGCATGTCTCCACTGCTGTTACAGGCTTGCGTCATAGGTAGGAGACCTGTCGGACTGAATATAGCAGGTTGCCTTCCAACTAGAGTTGAGTACGCGTTGTGTTGTGTGGCCTAATGAAGAGCTGTTAGTCCTGCTTCCAAGTCTTAGGAAGACATGCCGAGTCCTCCCGCTACTGGCGGATAGGAGGGTTGGTCGCCAAATTCTGACCTAGCGGGCTATAGGAGAGTCCACTGAGTGGAGTGCTAGAGGGAGGAGAAAGTCCACCGCCCATAGGCAGACTGAAGACTGAGTCCTCCACCTCCTGCTGAAAAGTGCAGGTCGTCCTCTTTGGTGGAGCAAGCTCATCACCTATTATATGGGTAGGCTTGTCGCATACTGACTGGCAACCTGGAGGCAGGTCACCTGGCAATATGGTAGTCTGCGAAGATGGCAATGTGAGTTCGCGACAGAGTTGTGGCCTGCACCTGTTGGAATAGAGAACCAATACGTGGTTAGCTGATCTAACCGCGCGACCTTCAGGGGCAAACTGAGGAAGCGTTTCGCAGCCCCTACAGAACGAGCGACCGCTACGCGACCTGGGAAGTCATGCTAGCTAGACCGCCCTAGCCACGTGTCTTGAGTGTACAGAGAAGTCTATCTGCCCCATCCTTAGAAAAGAGGGCTGACAGGCTAAGACCTCTAGAGGGAACTTTGAGCAGGACTTGACTTGCGAGCTAGCTATCTTGGGAAGGATCACCGATTTCTGGGCTTAACATAATCCCCACACTTTTTTAAGTTCCGAAGGGAACTTCAAAAAAGTAGGAGACCCACGAACATCATGATCCATCCCTCAGAAAAATAAGAGGCAGGGAGAGATAGAACCTGATATCTCTCCTCAGAAAAGGGGTGCAAATGTCAATCTTTTTCCTGTGAAGGAATAATTATTGCAAGCAAAAAGAGGTATATCTCATGTGTACCTAAGTTGCTTTGTAAAATGAAGAAGATGTGAATGTCTTCCAATGATCTCTACAAAACAAAGATGAGAGGAAAGAACAGAAGAATGATAACTTGCAAGTAACTGAAGGAGGCTTGCAAGTACCTGTCATCTTCTTGAAAAGGAAGAGTAAGCAGCATATGTGAAATAAAACTAAGTTGCAAGTACCTGGGCGGAACTTTCAAATATCTTCTAATCTTTGTAAATGAAGAGTGAGTAACAGATATAGAAGAAGACTAAGCTGCAAGTACCTGAAGGGAACTTGCTAATATCTGCTAATCTCTGCGAAAGGAAGAGTAAGTAGCAAATATAGAAGAAAGCTAAGTCACAAGTACCTAAGGAGGACTTGCAAATATCTGGTAATCTCTATAGAAGAGGAGTTATAAATAGATTTGATAGAAAAGTAAATTACAAGTACCTGGATGGAAATTGCTAATATCTGCTAATCTCTGTAAAAAAAGAGTAAGAAACATATATGATAGAAAAGTAAATTGCAAGTACCTGAAGGGAACTTGAAAATATCTGCTAATCTTTGCAAAAGAAGAGTAAGCAATAGATATGATAGAAAAGTAAATTGCAAGTACCTGGATGGAACTTGCTAATATCTACTAATCTCTACAAAAGAAGAGTAAGTAGCAGATATGATAGGAAAGTAATTTGCAAGTACCTGAAGGAAACTTGCAAATGTTGACTGTTGATATGTTAAGGTATAATTGGATAGCAGAAGAGATACCTGGAAAACTCTGCTATTAACTGAATAGAGGTCAAACCACGATAGTGATAGTCTCGCGTGATCAAGCATGATACTTTATATATGAAATCTAGATCAGCAAGATGAAACTATCTTCATTAGAATTCAATAGCATGGCTTGCCAATTAATAGAAATAGAATCCTTGATTGAATATTAGATGCCAAGAGTAAGCATAATAAATTGTCAGTGGATAGATCTTTATGAAAGCTGAATATATCAAGTGAGTTTAAGCAAGAAGATGCTGCAAATCCTTTTGATAGGATGGATTTAACCTGATATCTTGTAAGAAGGAAAAATGAAAAAAAGAGGGCTACGCCCGTAGATGACCCAAAAATACTGGATGCTGCCACAGGTGTTCCTCGTGGGCCTTATGCATCGCTTGCCTAAGAAAGATCATCTAGGGTGTAGTCCTACATTGAGTGGGTTGGCCGTTCATCCTTTAGAAGGGCACAAAAGAGAAACAAGCATAGAAAATCCTGAGAAGGATCGATAGATGCACTGCTCTCAAGCCTCGAGTTATAAGCATCGCTGATAAATTATATTAGATGCACCAAGTGGCCTGTTGCTTGTCTGTGGATTGATCAGCAGAGTTTTGGGCCCCGCGAAGGCACAGATTGAGAGTACCATTGAGTATTCATCCATTATAATTGTGAGATGATCGAGGAGGCAAGGTTATACTTAATCGCCATTGCTTGCCCAACAAGGATCATCGTAACTGTAATGTATCCCTAACAGAGCACAACAGAGCTAACACATGGGACCTACCTTGATGCTCACTCTGTGTTAGATACCGGTTAGGATCTGAAGTCCTGTAATCCTCTACAAGAGAGTTGAACGGCCCCCACTGCACATATGTGAACACTCCCCACTATATATGGTCATTATGGTCTTATTCCAGAGTCCAACCTCGAGGGGGACCTTAGCAAGACTCGGCGATATCTCGGTGGTTCAGTGATATCTTTGGCAAAGAGAAAAAGATAGAGGATGAAGTACTCCATAAAGGAAAATGTGTCAGTATGGTATCTCTGACGTAAAATTTATAGAAATGAAATCAAAGAACACTTAAAAGTGTTTTAAAAGAAAATGTTTGAAGAATGTAAAGCAAAGATAACCAGCCGTGGTTGCATGGATATTTTGGAACTGCGATGTCATTTTTGCTTTAGAATAGCCTTAAAAAGTGGCCCTCGTCATCGGCATCAATGGTCTCGCCTATAATAAGGTCAGGGTAATTGCTGATTTAGCTCACTCTCTTTGAGCTGCAAGGAATGTCTGCTACTTCTTTGCCTTTTAAAGTTGAAGGATCAGAGTGGTCATCCTTCGGGAATAGATCGTGCATCTTACCCTACCTCAGCATTTTTTGTAAAAGTTAATGAAGCGCTCAACAATGTTTAGTCAAATGTCGGCTTTCTTTGTGAAACTCATAGAACGGATTTGAATCTTTCGATCTGTCGACTGGTAAGGCATTTTGAAATTAGCCCTACCCTTCATGATTTGGCTCACTTCTTGCATTGCCTCATCTAGTTCGGACTCTAGCAAGTCATCATCTTGCTGCTAATGAACCGAAGTTGTTTGCAGAGCTGGGGCTGACAATAGTAACAATTGATCTCGGGCACGATCCTGGCCCGGGAAGGGGTGTTGATAACGTTGAAATCTTCTTCCCTTCCTTGAGTAGGATGGAAAATCTTTTCGAGGAGACCTTGGAGACTGCTTGTAAGATGAAGAAGAATCTTTCTCTGCTATAAGACAGGAGACAAAGCTGGGATTGCTTTTCTCACCTCGAATGTATGAGTTGGCTAAACCAATCAACTCTTGATATGTCATTGGTGCTCGTACATTAGCCTCAAACTTGAGTTCTCCTTCACGCAGACCATGAATTAGAGCCACTCGATGCATTTCTTGACCGGCAATCTCAATGTCCAAGATTTCTTTCTAGAAATGATCAACAAAATGAGACCAAGTCTCATTCTCTTGTTGCCTGATCTTAAAGAGGGCTTCTGGTCCGCCTTTTCTCTTTGTATAGGTAGAAAACCTGAGCAAAAACTCTCTTTGCAAATCAGCAAAGTAAGAGATGGACTGAGGACGTAGTCCATAGAACCAATCCCTCACTTGTCCATCAAAGGTTGTTACAAAGAGTTTGCATTTGGTAGTATCTGAAAGGGTCTTGAGATATATGGCTGATTCAAAAGCATGAAGGTACTTCATTGGATCAGTCACTCTAGTATAAATTGGCAATCGCTATAACACCCTTTTTTATGACATGACTTGAGTTCGACGAAAGTCGAACGGGCGCTGCGATCGATGAAAGTCGATCTGCTGCCCTGAGATCGACAAAAGTCAATCTGCGCCGCTGAGCTCGACCAAGTTTGAACTTTCTTGAGCTCAACGAATATCGTCAAGCGCAGCTCAACAAAAATCATCGAGCGTAGCTCGATGAAAATAATCGCGTGCAGCTCTCTAAATTTTGTCGAGCGTTAATCAATGAAAAGTTGTTGTTCGACAAAATTTGGTAGTCTGATATTCTGAGTTTGACGATATTCGCTCTGCTGTGCTGAGATCGACGAAAATTGATCTATTGACCTGAGCTCGACATTTTTCCATGAGCTCGACGAATTGAGGTCTACGAATTGAGTTCGATGAATGTCGAAGGCGGTATGGTCGTGGCGTTTTTGTCTTCTGAGTGGCCTTTGGACGGTGGTTGACTTGTTATCTCAAATCTAGGCTATAACTGCTGGATTGTGGGGAGATCGAGTGGCTAGGGTTATACCTGAGCCCTTTAACCTGAGGGGTTTTGAGAAGAGAAATTAATTCTCTGTCTTATCTTATTCTTCATCGTTTCCTGGAAGTGCAGAAAACCGAGAAAGGGTTGGTGCTGGGCTGAGCTAATTGCTTTGCTGAAATAGATCTAGTGGGTGGAATCGAGATTTGAGGATAGATCTGCGAAGAGGAATGCGGCGTGGTTTTTTCTGTCCACGTAGATTTTCTCCAATGGCACCAAAAAAGCTTACAAGGGTAACGATCTTCTGCTTGAAAAAGTGAAGTCCTCTTTTATACATATGCATGGAATCCTCCACCAAAAGGTGGAAATCGTAAGTGATTCCTTTGGGGTTGATAGTTGATATCCCATGTTGGGTTTGCATTAGATCCGAAAATGTATAGTACGGAATAGGAATGCTGTGTGAAGCTCATCCAGACATTTTGGTCTGGATTGGTGATGTTTATTCTGCGAATTGGAGAAGACTCCGCGTATAAAACATGTATTGTATGGAGTCTTGGTGGTTTTCCTGTGAAGTAAAGTAACAGGAAGTACTGGAGGCATTATCCAGGAAATTGTTTAGGGGCTGTGAACTTGTTGTTTAGCCCTAATGGCCGTGAGTGCCATTCTTTGTACGTTGAGCCGTCGTGCTGCAACTATGAAAGGCCATTGAGCCAAACGGGCAAGGTAAAGCTGTACTCGTGTCAGTCCAGGCATGAAACTTATGATTTTAGCAATGGGAAAGGATGTTCTGTACTCACGTTATGGTTGTCTAACTGGAGTGCCAAAGTTATTGGCGTTCGTTAGGATCACATAATGAGAGTCTTAGGTCGTTTTCCTGCAAGACTAAAGTCTCCTATCGTGGGTCGTGGAGCATGAATGCTCATTGTTTACTGTCATGTATGGGACCTCTTAATAGTGGTGGGACCCTGGTTTTCTGGTACACTAAGAATGTGTTCTGAGTGTACGGAGTGTCGGGCCGTTATTGCAGCGTTTGTGATATATTGAAATGTGTGGTTGTGTACTTTCCTATTCTATATCTATTTGTACATGCTATGCATGTTAGGATGGATTTCCTATGCCCCGAGCTAGGGGCAGGGTTATTATAATTGGTCAGCTGAATGTTGATCGTTGCATTGTTTTCCACTGGTTGGTGGTTTGTCCCTATACAGGTGCTGGAGATCCAAGCGGGAAATAGCAGGCTAAAGGCCTCGCTGCTTAGCTGGCCCTCAAAGGCCGTATTGTTTATATTTTTCATGTGTGGCCGGCCTACGCGCCGATGTTTTTAATCCACACTTCTGAAAAAAAATGTAAGGACATAAGGCCGTGTACTTTTGTGTATTTCTATAACATTCCTGTGATATATATAAATGTGGTAGTTTATATATAGTGGACATTCCTGGTTGTTGAGTTCAATTGCGACCCTAAAAGCTTCCGCTAGAATGCTCTGAGTTAGGACTCGTGTTGGCTTTTGATATTTATACGTAACATCACCGACTGTTGTGTGGAATATGGCATAGGGCCCCGAACGGACCATCTATTATATTTCATGTGACAGATAGAGGTGTTATGATTTGGTATCAGCTTGTTTGGTCTTCCTTCTTCGAATTCGTGGATGAATTCTTTTGAGGGGTGACGCGCAAGTGCATGTGCTGTCGTTATAACATAAGTGAACTCAATAATGTCCACTTAGGAATGAGCATACACCTATTTGAGGAACCTGTGCGTTTCTACATTTTGTGTTTGTCGTGTTTAGTGTCGTTAAATTGTATTTTGTAAACATATAGGGTGGTGCGGGGCAGTCAGAACCTTAACATTTTGCCGAGAGTGCAACACCAACAGAGGTGCCCACACCCCCTCCTTCTGCAAACACTGTATGCCTTATCACTGAGACAGTACTTGCGGTAATGAATGCACCGCAGACGGGGATGGCAAGGCCTGCAATGGCTCTAGTGCATGCTGGTGTGAGACAAGTGTCGGTTGAGGCTTTTATTGATGAGCGAGTAGCTGAATTGCAGTTGAAAAGGTTTATGTGTTTTAGCCCTCCTATATTTACAGGGGAGGGTTCCCCAATGCAGGCGGAGGATTGGCTAGCAAGAGTTAAGAGGATTATGACAAAAATCAGGACAGAGGAGGGACAAAAAGTCACCCTAGCCACCTTCCTGCTAGAAGGGGAGGCGCGGCTATGGCGGGATTAAATAGAGTTGCATCACTTGGCTAGCAGACGTTTAATGGAGATCTCAATTGAGGAGTTCTCGCGGTTGTTTTTGGCAAAACATCTGCCAATGACGCGGAGAATTGCAATGGAGATTGAGTTCCAACGTTTAACTCAAGGTGAAGGTAGTGTTGATGATTACTTACATGAGTTTACACGTTTGGGATGGTATGCGGGCTCTATCTTTGCTGAAGAAGAGCGTAAGACGAGTAGGTTCTACAAGGGACTGCAAGACGAGCTGAGGTTGCTGCTCTTGAGTTCGGTGAGCAAAGGGTTTCAATCACTGGTGGATACGGCTAATTATTTAGAGAAAGACATGAAAATGGTACAAGGCAAGAGGGACTTGGTTGTGACAAAGCCCGAGTTCAAAGGGCTGCGTCCTGAAAAGTTTTGGTACTACAAGAGATGGGGAAAGAAGTCCAAGTCTTCTGGAAAGGCACCTTCTCCTGTTGTTTTGGGGGTAACTTCTTGACAAGGAGCACGTACTTGTTATACGTGTGGCAAGCCAAGACATTTTGCTCGAGAGTGTCAATATGGCTTTCCAAAGGTTGAAAAGAAGTCGGGTGCGACATATGTAGAAAAAGGAAAGACGGTGGTGGACTCTTCTACATCGCAGGCGCAACCCCGAGTCTATAACCTTGGACAATAGGAGGCCATCAAACAGGCCGATGTCATCACAGGTACAAGTAGTATATAGCTTTACTTTATACCTCGTGATATGCTTGCTTATAATTTGAGTACTGTAGGTTCTGTCCATATACTAGACCATCCATCAAAAGCGTTGTTTGATACAGGTGCTTCACATTCGTTCCTATCTGAGGACTTTGTCCTACGAATCGGGGTGCCTACGCGTACCACGACAGATAGTATGAAGGTGTTGTTACCTAACGGATGTTTGATGTGTACGGATAAGTCTTATTGTGTTGAGGTGCGAATTGAACGTCGGGATTTCATAGTGGAACATCGGTACTGCTGATATCAGAATTAGATGTGATCCTTGGTATGGACTGGCTTTTGTAGCAGTTTGCATGTATTTATTACAACTCAAAGGAAGTCACACTTGGACAGAATACTGATCTAGATATGATATTCACTAGTATGCGAGGATTGAGCAAGATATTGATATCTACTCTTAGGTCGTCAAAGCTGTGCGAGAGGGAGTAGAGTTATACTTCGCGGTTGTAGAGGCTGTGGAGCCTAAGTCTAGTATGAGATACGTGCCGATTGTATCGGAGTATGCGGATGTGTTCTCAAAGGATCTTCTGGGGTTACCTCCCTAAAGAAAAATCGACTTCACTATCGAGTTGGTGCCATGTGCGAAACCTATGGCCCGCTCGCCATACAGAGTAGCGCCAAAGGAAATGGAAGAACTCAAAGTTCAGTTGCAAGAGTTACAAGAGCAAGGTTATATACGCCCAAGTATGTCGCCTTGGAGCGCGCCGGTTATTTTTGTTAAGAAGATGGATGGTAGCTTGCGTCTATGTATTGATTATAGAGAGTTGAACAAGTTGACGAAAAAGAACAAGTATCTGATACCATGGATTGATGACTTGTTCGATAAACTAGTTGGATCAACGGTATACTCTAAGCTTGATCTGAAATCTGGCTATTATCTGTTGCGAATTCAGGAATGTGACATCCCCAAAACTATGTTTGGAACACGCTACGCTCATTATGAGTTCACGGTAATGTCGTTTAGTCTATCAAATACGCCATCGGTGTTCATGGACTTAATGCACCGGTCTTTTAGGGAGTATCTGGATCTCTTTGTGATTGTCTTTATTGACGATATCTTAGTATACTCCCAATCCGAAGAAGATCATGCTAACCATTTACGGATGGTGTTGCACACTTTGAAGCGAAACAAGCTCTACGCGAAGTTGTCTAAGTGTGAGTTTTGGTTAGCGTTGGTGACCTTTCTTGACCATGTGGTTTGTGGAGAGGGCATTGCGGTTGATCTGGCGAAAAAAATGGTAATACGGGAGTGGTCTGTGCTTGCTATAGTAGCAGAAGTTAGGAGTTTCTTTGGACTTGCAGGCTACTACTGGCACTTCATAGAGAACTTTTCGAGGATAGCCTTGCCTCTCAACACATTGACGAGGAAGGATCAGAAGTTCATTTTGATGCCGGAGTGCGCATGAGCTTTTGAGGAGCTAAAGAGTCATTTGACCAAGACACCAATCTTATCTTCGCCATGGGGTTCAGACTATTTTGAAATTTACAGTGATGCCTCAGGGAGCGGCTTAGGCTGTGTACTTCTGTAATTTGGTAAAGTGATAACTTATGGCTCACGCCAGTTGAAGGTGCATGAACGGAATTATCCCGTCCATGACTTAGAGTTGGCGGCGGTGATTTTTGCACTTAAACTGTGGCTTCACTATTTGTATGGCCTGAATGTGGATATATTCACATATTATAAGAGCCTGAAATATTTATTGGACCAGAAAGATCTCAATATGCGACAACAGAGGTGGATGGAGTTCCTCGAAGACTACAAATTCAATATTCATTATATTCCCGGGAAGGGAAACGTTGTCGCGGATGCCTTGAGTCGTAGGACTCCGGCAAGGGCCAATTGGTTGCAAGGGCATGATGAACACCTAATTAAAGAGTTGGAAGCTTTAGATATTTCTTGTGTTGACAAGAATTCCACTGCAAATGCGTATCTGAACTGGACGGAGGTAGAATATGACATTGCGGACAGGGTTCGGTGAGCAACCGAACACGATGAGAGTTAACAACGCTATCCAGCGGAGGGGTCAAACTCCCAGTTCTTATTGGAGGACGGCCTCTTGCGAAAAGAAGGTCGGTTGTGCGTCCTTATTGTGGGTAAGCTACGTGAAGAGTTTATGTACGAAGCACAATTTACAAAATACTTTATCCATTCAGGAAGTAAAAAGATGTACAAAGACATGAAGAAAATATTCATGTGGCCAGGAATTAAGAAAGACATATCACATTATATTGCCAAATATCAAACATGTGCCTTAGTAAAAGCTGAATGCTAGAAACTTGGAGGTTTCCTTAAGTCTTTACCAATTTAGGTTTGGAACTTTGATGACATTTCAATGGAATTCGTGCATGGGATGTCTAGATCGCAAAGCGGGAATGATGTCGTGTGGGTGATCGTTGACATGCTAACAAAAGTGTCGCACCTCATTCCAAATAGGAAGGATGATTCAGTTGAGAAACTGGCAAAGCTTTATGTGAATAACATAGTACGATTGCACTGTGTGCTCCGTAGCATCGCCAGTGATCGTGATGGGAATTTCACTCCGGGTGATTGGAGACTAATCCACCAACTGTTGGGTACCAAGTTACAATTCAGTACGACATTTCATCCTCAAACGGATGGTCATACTGAAAGGACCAACAGGATGATGGAAGATATTCTCCGAATGTTTGCCCTGGATTTTGGTAAAAGATGGGAGGATCATCTTTTTATGGTTGAGTTTGCCTATAACAATAGCTACAAAGCTAGTATTCAGATGACACCCTTCAAAGCTTTATACGGTAGAAAATGTCGTACACCGTTAGCTTTGGTGGATACAGGCAAATCAAAGTTATATAAGCAGAAGGAAGTTAAAGATTCTAACTCAACAATACGCTTGATATGAGAGAGACTATGAGTAGCCAAGGATAGACAAGCAAAATACTATAATGCCAAACATCGGAATATGGAGTTTGCGGTGGGCAAGTGGGTATATTTGAAAATCAAACCCTTCAAAGGCATGTTCAGAATACAGAGCTTGAAAAAGCATAGCCTGAGGTATCTTGGTCTATTTTAAGTGGTAGAGCGAGTTAGAGAAGCTGCCTATCGATTAGCTTTTTCGATAGAGTTGAGTGGATTACATTCTCGGTACTACGCAAAGCTGTGAAAGAGCCATAGCAGGTGGTTGTTGCGGATGAAGTATCGGTCGATTGTGTGCTAACGACGAAAGTTAGGCCCATTCGGATCGAGGATAAGGAGGTTATAAAACTGCGGAACAAGACAATTGGGATGGTCAAGGTCCGGTGTGAGAACTGTAGCTGGGAAGAATTGTCATGGGAGCGAGAGCAGACCATGCGAGATGAATATCCCGAGTTGTTTGTTTAAACTATTTATGTAGTTGCTGCAACATAAAATTTTGTGAATAAAAATATGTTGCAACCTTTAAATTACTGATCTCTCTTGTCCTGATTGTTGTGTGCTTATTTCGGGATGAAATTCATTTAAAGGGGGGAAGGGTTGTAACACCCCATTTTTTATGATAGGACTTGAGTTCGATGAAAGTCGAACGGGCGCTGCGATCGACGAAAGTCGATCTGCTACCTTGAGATCGATGAAAGTCGATCTGCGCCCCTGAGCTCGACGAAGTTCGAAATGTCCTGAGCTCAATGAATATCGTCAAGTGCAGCTCAATGAAATTCATCGAGCGTAGCTCGGCAAAAATCATCGAGTGCAGCTCGGTAAATTTCATCGAGCGTTGATTAACAAAAAGTTGCTATTCAACAAAATTTGGTAGTTTGATATTCTAAGTTCGACGATAGTTGCTCTACTGTTCTGAGATCGACGAATATTGATCTATTAACCTGAGCTCGAAGTTTTTTCGTGAGCTCGACGAATTGAGTTTGACGAATGTCGAAGGCAGTATGGTCGTGGCGTTTTTGGCCTCTGAGTGGCCTTTGAACGGCGGTTGACAAGTTATCTCAAATCCAGGCCATTGCTGCTGGATAGTGGGGAGATCGAGTGGTTAGGGTTATACTCGAGCCCTCTAACCTGAGGTGTTTTGAGAAGAGAAATTAATTCTCTGTCTTATCTTCTTCTTCATCGTTTCCTGGAAGAGCAGAAAACCGAGAAAGCGTGGGTGCTGTGCTGAGCTAATTGCTTTGCTGAAGGAGATCCAATGGGTGGAATCGAGATCTAAGGATAGATCTGCGAAGAGGAAGGCAGCGTGATTCTTTCCATTTGCATAGATTTTCTCCAATGGCACCAAAACGGTTTCCAATGGTAACGATCTTCTGCTTGGACAAGTGAAGTCCTCTTTTATACATATACATGTAATTCTCCACCAAAAGGTGGAAATCGTAAGTGATTCTTTTGGGGTTGATAGTTGATAACCCCTGTTGGGTTTGCATTAGATCCGAAAATGTGAAGTACGGAATAGGCATGCTGTGTGAAGCCCATCCGGCCATGTTGGTCTGGATTGGTGATGTTTATTTTGCGAATTGGAGAAGACTCCGCGT
The DNA here is from genome assembly GCA_039513925.1 of Platanthera zijinensis. NCBI lineage: Eukaryota > Viridiplantae > Streptophyta > Magnoliopsida > Asparagales > Orchidaceae > Platanthera > Platanthera zijinensis. The sequence continues at coordinate 212,537,402 of CM077081.1, read as the reverse complement.
ATAAAACGTGTATTGTATGGAGTCTTGGTGGTTTGTCTGTGAAGTAAAATAATAGGAAGTACTGGAGGCATTATCCAGGAAATTATTTAGGGGTTGTGAACTTGTTGTTCTGCCCTAATGGCCATGAGTGCAATTCTTTGTGCGTTGAGCCGTCATGCTGCAATTATGAAAGGCCAGTAAGCCGAACGGGCAAGGTGAAGCTCTACTTGCATCAATCCAGGCTTGAAACTAATTATTTGAGCAACGGGAAAGGCTGATCTGTACCCGCATTATGGTTGTCTAACGTGAGTGCCGAAGTTATTGGCGTTCATTAGGTTCACATAATGAGAGTCTTGGGATGTTTGCCATCAAGACTAAAGTCTCCTGCCATGGGCCGTAGAGCATGAATGCTCATTGTTTACCATCATGTTTGGGACCTCTGAACAGTGGTGGGACCCTGGTTTTCCGGTACACCAAGAATGTGACCTGCGTGCACGAAGCATTGGGCTATTGTGCTGACGTGTATGATATATTTAAATGTGTGGTCATGCACTTTCCTGTTCTATATCTATTTGTACATGCTATGCATGCAGGGATACATTTCATATGCCCCGAGCCAGGGGCAGGTTCGTTATAATTGGTCAGCTGAATGCTGATCGTTTCCTTGTTTTTCACCGGTTGGTGGTTTGTCCCTATGCAGGTGCTGGAGAGCCTAGCGGGAAATAGCGGGCTAAAGCCCTCGCTTCTGAGCTGGCCCTCGAAGGCCGTGTTATTTATATTTTTTATGTGCGGCCAGCCTGTGCGTCGATGATTGTAATCCACACTTCTGAAGAAAAATGTAAGGCCATAAGGCCGTGGACTTTTGGGTATTTCTGCAACATTCCTATGATATATATAAATGTGATAGTTTATATATAGTGGACATTACTGGTTGTTGAGTTCAATTGTAACCCTAAAAGCTTCTGCTAGAATGCTCTGAGTTAGGACTCGTGTTGGCTTCTGAAATTAATACGTAATGTCATCGACTGTTTTGTGGAATATTGCGTGGGGCCCCAGCCGGACCCTCTATTATATTTCATGTGACAGATGGAGGTGTTACAATCACGGCTCTCTGAAGTTAATTGGAGTTGGTTCGTGTCGAACATTCTCCGAAAATGGGGACGGCTCTTCCTGTTCTCCTACAACATAAGTAAAAAATGGAGCATAAGTTGTAGCTGTGAAAGGAGCAGCAGGATAGAAGGGAAAAGCTATTGCGGGAGGGGCATAGGTAGGAGCTGAAGAGTAGGGATGACTTCCCTGAAATTTTCGAAATCTTGCTAGACTTCCTCAGTAGCTTCCCGGAAGAAGTTTTGACGAGCTATGAACTCATCATTCTAAGATCGCAAAGGAGTTGCAGGGCCTTGTGGAAAGGTTTGCGGGTAAACAGGATGATAGACTGGCGGATTGGCCAGTGGATAAGCTTGCGGAGTCTCCAAAGCTGGTGCTGGATCAACTGGAGGAACCGGTGGTGCTGCAGATTGCATTTCTAATTGATACGTGATAGCAGCTAGAGTACGATTGATTGCTTGAAAATATTGGGCAGTTTCTCCGCGCAATTGCTCCAAGGCTTCCCAGAGAGGATCTTGTCACGACCTGCATTTTCTCACAAATAAAATTGTATCAGAGCAAGAGAAAATACGTGCCATGATGCCACGTCGTGCAGGGGATAACTGTACACGTTCAGGCAAAACTCCAGACTCTACATCTTTAAAGAAAATCATAAATTATTATGAGAGGAAATCAGTTAAATTTGACGGCTGTATCCCTCGACACAGTGGATCAGCTAGTCCACAATTAAAATATATATATACGCGGCGTAAAATACTTTGGTTAGTTTTATTTGACATCCTAAAAGAGCATAAGTGTTCCCAAGGGATGACTCATGGTATGCACGACTCTCGAGGTTAGTATATTATATATAAAAATATAGTCTTTACGCTAATGGGAAAAGTAGTGCCTTAGTTTTATAAATATGATGCGCATGAGATACATATAGTAATGTTTTAGGGTTTAAAATACCTAACATGCAACCTAGCATAAATCCTTCCCATAAGATAAGTAAATGACCCTAAAAAAGGTAAAGATAACAGTTTTTGTTCATCCCTAGCATCGCAAGTAAGCCACCAGTGGGCATCAACAACCTGACACGAACCCACTAGTTAGTATGCATGTCCATATAGAAAGGAAAACAACTACCTCACAAGGATGAAGATTGGCAACCTCAGCTACCCAGGAGGCTATCAACAAACCCTCCAGAAGAACTAGCCGCTCAATCGGTCACAACCTGGACCTGAGGCATTCAAGAAGGAACACCTCAGAAAGCAATCAAAATAAATAGGGCATTTGGCCTATGAATAAGTAAAGAAGGGTTTACCAGCCCGACAACAATATATGCTATCAGTAAGAGGAAAAACATGACAGTAAGAAAGAACACTGTCAAAAGGGTAGGAAAAGAAAACACACCAAGAGTGAGTACAATAGCAACCTGCTTTGCAAAAATAACCTGCAACAACTACAAGGCATATAAATACATGAACCAAAGAAATAGCCATAAGCCAGGAAAGGAGCAAACAGTCCTAATTTTGGTGAATTATTGGCCGTAATGAAAACCTTGGGTTGGAGTGGGCGGCACAGCCCTCACCAACAACCAGACCCAAAAAAACACTCCAGGGTGAAAACAAATAGTGGCAGCTACAGAGTCCACACACCAAACCATACCAGACCAACACGGCCAAGGTGGTGGTGGCCACAGCTCAGCACACACAATTCACCCCTAACAGAGCCCACAAACCCACACCACCTGCCATAATTCATGATTCGGCATGCAAAAACTAGCCAATCAATCAATTCCCCCTAAGGAAAATGCCATACTAACAATACTAAGGAAACACACCAAACCCAAGGCAAAAGAGTTGAGTTCACGACGCGGCGCTGAGTGGGTTACCACACTCAATGGCAAACAGCTTCGGCATTGAGTGAGGTCCTCCCACTCAATGCCAAGCAACCTAACCGCAACAATAGGCTTTAGCATTGAGTGAGCCTATCACACTCAATGCTAAAACAGCCACGACGTTGAGTGAGGTCGACTCACTCAATGCCAAAAGACTTAACCGCAAAAGCAGGCTTTGGCGTTGAGTGAGTCCACCACACTCAACACCAAAATAGCCACGTTGTTGAGTGAGGTCGACTCACTTAATTCCCAAAGGCTTACTGCCAAAACAGGCTATTGCGTTGAGTGAGTTCACCACACTTAACGCCAAAACAGCCACGCCGTTGAGTGAGGTCGACTCACTCAATGCCAAATGACTTAGCCACAAAAATAGGCACTGGTGTTGAGTGAGTTCACCCCACTCAATGCCAAATCAGCCACGACATTGATTGAGGTCATCTCACTCAACGCCAAATGACTTAGCCGCTGGGAAAAGCTGCGACGTTGAGTGAGTCCACCACACTCAATACCAAATAGCCACGGTGTTGAGGAAGGTCGACTCTCTCAATGCCAAAACACTTAGCCGTAAAAATAGCCATGGCATTGAGTGAGGGCACCACACTCAATGCTAGAAGCCTAACAGTCTAGGTGTTTAGTGAGGTACACTCACTCAATGCTTTTGACATAGCCTAAAAATCAGCTATCCCGACCCCAGCCCACTCAACGCCACTTATCCAGAGAGTTGGAAATTTATTCCAACTCTCTCTCCTACCCCTCCTACCCATCCACAACAGACCTAAACTTAAGATTACAACTAAGTTAAGCCTAACCCTGACACCAGCTATTAACTGGACACAGGCCAAGACAAATAAGAGAGAAAGCTTTATTTAAATCTAGGAAATAATGAAGCAGCACATGGCTGGAATGAAGGGAAATGTCATCCTGCTGCTCTAACTTATATGAAGGAAATAAAGAGAACAGAGCTATTGCACAGGAAATGAAAACAGAGTAAGAGTTAGAAATAATTTGGTAAGGGCAAGGGAGCCACTTGCCTCTACCTCCAGGAAAACAGTGGAAAACTCCAAAGCTTGGCACCGGCGGCATGAGATCGGCCACTTGCACCTCCAGCTACCTATAGAGGAAAACCTGGAGATTTTAGCGAGGAAGAGTAAGGACTGAAGAAACCCTCCTATAGACGGCTCGAAATGCAAAATTACTTACCTAGGAAGGAAGAGCACGACGAGAGCAGCTCAGATCCGCTGTTACCTGAGAGAAACTAGCCCTAACTCAACAGCTAATTGTCGGTCAAAGCAGCAGCTCCACTGCCTCCCGCTCGCTTCATTCTGCTGGAAGCTAACAATGCTCGGGAAATGGGGAGAAATGGGGAGGAGGAGAACAGCTGGAGCTTTTAATAAATACTCCACTCACTTACTCTATATCTAATTAAAGATAACCTAGCCTAAGCACTAGCTGGCTACATATATAAACTTATATATAGCAATCGGCCACTAGCTGACACTTAAATAAAAACAGTGATTCATCAACCAGCCAACTCATACTCTTATGCACATATATATATATACTTATAAAAATAAAGCTATCAGCACCCAAGCTTACACACAAACATATATATATATACATATATATATAGCTAAACAAGCACTAGCCTAATGAAGCTCGATCACACAAGGCCATGCACAGCAAACAGGTAGACACTACCGGCTAACAAAACAAACGTCGAAACGATGCGAAAAACAAATGATCTCGGATTTCGACAAAACTCACACCGTAGCTAAACACCCAAGCTACGAAAACAACGGCAAAGTCAAAAACAACATTCGACGATCACAACTCGGGCTATCACTACCCGAAGCCCAGGCACAAGCATTCCCCGAGAGCCTCACCGAGTCAAAAAACAAGACCCGGCTTGCTAGGGAATCTTGCCAGCAGGCTACAAATAGGCTACTATAGGAACCTAGAGAGCTAATACCATGCTCTAATAACGGTAGAAGGCCGGAAACACGTCATCGTAATTCCAAACAATGATCAAACAAAACACAAAAAAACCGGGGGCGTTACAGCCACCCTGCCTAAAAGAAAGTTTCACCTTGAAAATTTACACATAGCACTTCTATCAAGAAGGAAAAAGAAATAGCTAAGCCATAGCTATAAAAGAGAGCACAAAACATACCAGGCATAAGGTCAGGGAAACAGATGAGGGTAAGCCTTCCTCATCGCCGACTCTAGCTCCTAAGTCGTGCTTTCCACATCCTGGTTTCTCCACAAAATCTTAACCATAGGAATGGTTTTCCTCTGCAACACGCGATCCTGAGCATCCATAATGCGGACAGGCACCTCCACATAAGAAAGATTCGGCTCCAACTGAGGAACAAAATCAAAAACCTGCCTGCTACTCTACACACATTTTCGTAACTGACTGATGTGAAATACATCATGCACGCCAGGAAAATTTGCGGGAAACTCCAACTTGTAAGCTGATACACCAACCCTCTCAACAATCATAACCTGTCCCACGTACCTCGGGTCCAACTTCCTGTTCTTGCCAAACCTCTTGAATCCAATCATCGGGGAAACCTTTAAGAACACCAAGTCCCCCCACAACAAATTCCAAGCTAGATCTATGCTGGTTGGCGTTCTTCTCATATCTCTCTTGAGCTATCCAAAGCTTCTCCCGAATAAGTTTCACAGTAATTTCCATCTCTTCGAGCGCCTCTGGACCCAACATCGGTCCCTCGCCAACCTCAGCCAAAAACAAGGGAGTCCTGCAGCGCCTCCCATACAATGCTTCAAAAGGAGCCATTTGCAAGCTTTCTTGGTAACTGTTGTTATATGCAAACACCATAAGCCGTAAACGCTCATCCCATGCTCCTCCGTGGTCTAGAATATAGCATCAAATCATGTCCTACACTATCTTATTGACTCGCTCTGTCTGGCCATTAGTTTGCTGGTGGTAAGCAGTAAAATATCTCAAATCCGTACCCAACCCCTCTTGCAGGCTCTTCTAGAAGCAAGATGTAAACCGGGAGTCTCGGTCTGAAATAATGCTGACAGGCACACCGTGCAACCAGATGACCTTATTCAAATACAGCTCAGCTATCTTCCTCATCAGATAGTCGATCTTAAACGGTACGAAGTGAGCACACTTCGTCAATCTGTCCACGATCACCCAAACTAAATCATGCCCTCTAGGAGATCTCGGTAAGTGATGGTCAAAACTCCTAGGTTTCTTATTAATGAAATGAAAGTGGAGGTGTTTATTTTATAAAAAAGGCGGGGTTTTATTTTGTTTTAAACCGAGTTTTAATGAAAAAGAGGCAAGTGCACCTATCGCGTGTAGTACATGATATTTCGGTGTGGAATATCTGGGTCGTATTGTTCTTAGGGTCGGCTTACCTATTTCTACTCTTTCCCTGAGAGCCTATTATTTTACCGATAATATTTTATGTTTGATTATAAAAATGAAAATGGCAAAGAAAACATAAAAAGTACATAATAATAAAAGGATAATAATAAAACATGAAAAAAATGTAGGAAATAAATAAAGAATGAAATAAAGTGCTGAAAGCCGATGAAGAACTTAGCGCGACGATACAAAAAGAGAACTGAACTAAAATAAACTTTTAATAAAAAAGAGATCCTAAATTTCAAATTAATTAAGACGGAGACTTGGCCGTGGAGGTTCCTCAAGAATGAGCTCACCTTGCTCTAGGGATATCGATCACCTGAATGCTAAGACTATTTGACCGATCGCTAGACCGACGAAGGATTCCTCTTAAAGTCTGCATTACGCTAAGAACCCCGCTATTGGGTGGGGAACCATATCCGGTAGAGTCACGTGCCTCCTCTCTCGAGGGTTAGCGCGGAGCTCTCTTTACCCAAGGGTGATCGGTCCATACGCACGGCCTCTCGGCGTTGCGTATGGATAATGGAAATAGAGCCCGCACATCGATTATGCGGTCCTACGCGTCGTTAACCCGGGGCAAACCTTAAGAAGTTTAATTAAACTAAAAACCAGGATCTTTAATTATTTAAAGCTATTTTATCTGTCCCAATGCTCTTCGATATTGAGGGCTAAGGGCGGTTAGCCACTCATCGGAATGGGGACACTTGCGCTAGATAGCTGAAAATGAAAGCTATAAAGAAAGCAGTAAAATGAAAGCAGTAAATAAAGCAGAAAATTGCGAGTCTCGGCTCAAGCGAGTGGGCGGGAGAAGAAAGCAGTAAATGCGAATCCCGGCTCAAATGAGTGGGCGGGGGTAAATTTATCTCATACACGCACGCACTCTACTTGAAAGTAAACACACACACGCACTCTACATGGAATTAAAACACAAACACGCACACAAAGTTTTCCTACTCAAGTGAGTAGGAAGAAAATGAAAGCAATAAAAAGACAAGTCCCACTCAAACGAGTGGGCGGGAAATGAAAGCGGAGCGCCATTTAACTCTTACTGAGTAGGCGAAAATAGATACGCACACGCAGGCACACGTACAAAAATTGAAAGAAAGCTATAAAACTAACTCATACATGCACGCACACTTGCAAAAAAAAGGAAAAACTAAGTTAGCAGAAAAATTAAAACAACTGCATTTCTATCGCTAGAATGAGGTAGAAATGCGTAAAAAGACAATAAAATTTAAACGAGCGAAAAGTTTTGCAAATAAATGCAAAATGAAAATGCTCGAAAAATTAAAACAACTATATTTTCATTCTTATATTTTCATAAAAATTCAAAAAAAGTGAAAATAAAACTAAAAAAGAACGAAAAGTTTTACATTCCTAAAAATTCTAAGTTAAAGAAAATGTAAAATAATACTTTTAAAGATGTTTTTATAAAGCTATAAGAATGAAAATAGTAAAAAGAAAACAAGCTAAACCTAAACAAGTTGTATGAAAATAAAATTGTCGGCATAACTGCTAGAAATGCGGAGAAATCCTAAGCTAAACTAAGTTATAAAAGCTATAAAAAGAAAACATAAAAAGAAAAGGCAAAAAAAAGGAGAATGAAAAATCACTTAAGGTAGGCGCATTCAAATGGACATTTCATGCTAAGCAAGAGAGAAAATTAGCTTTTTTATTAAAATCAAAAGTGATTACAACAAAGATAAAAAGAGAAAGCTAATACAAACTAAGGCAGGGGGAGAAAATTCTCTTACATAACATTTGGATTTCCTTTGGGCAGCACCTCCCTTAAGCAAAGTGGTCAAAAAAGTGGACAAGAAAAGCCTTCTGAAAGCTTTTATTTATAGACAAAAATTCGGGTGTGACACGCCCTAGGTCACTGGCGTGATAGGGGGCGTGTCAGTCAGAGACGTGTTTGACTTGGCTTCTTCTGCGAGCTGGCGAAATTCTGGAAGGTCGGGGAGTGACACGTGTCGGTCACGGGTGTGACAGGCTTCAGTCACGGGCATGACGGGGGGCGTGACTGAGACAGCTGGCAGTTCTGATATCGGCAGCGTTGAGTGTTGAAAAAGCGTTGAGTGCCGACATTGACACAGGCGTGACGGGTCTTGGACACGGGGCGTGACTGGGGTGTGTCTAGACGATATTGAGTGTTGAACAGTAAAATCGTTAAGTGTCGACTGGCGGAAGGCGTGGAGTGCTTGACACGGGCGTGTCGGGCATGGTCACGGGCGTGACAGGTCAAATTTTTACCTTTTCTAAAATTTTTCAGAAAACAAAAATAAAGTAAGTTAGAATGTATTTTCAAAAAAAGGAAGCATTTTATTGAATAAAACAAGCTAAAAACAATAAAACTAAACAAAAATGACTTAGATAAAATACTAAAATATAGGTATATTTACAACTCATCAAATACCCCCATACTTAAGCTTTTGCTATTCTAGAGCAAAAGTTGGAGATGAACCTATAAGGAATAAAAAAGAATCCTAAATTAAACTAACACTTAATTTAATTGTGAGAAAGGTCGAAATAAATTTCCGGGGTTTCGGAATTAAATCCTAAATTATGAAAGTGTTTTAAATAGAGGAAATGTTTCAAAAAATACTTCTAAATGGAAAAAATAGAAAGCGAAAATTTTTTTTGTTAGTTTAATAAAAATGGATTGAAATTATAGAAAAAACTTTAGCTAAAAAGAAATTGATAGGAAATAATTCAATTTAAAAATTATTCTCTCAAAAAGATTTAAATTAATTCTAGAATTATGAAAATTAGGCCAAGTGGATTTGCGGTTATGAAGATGGCTTTGATTTTTGAGATGTGGTAAGTTTTTCTCGAACCTCCATAATTTTTTTTTGAATGATAAGGAAAAAGAAATCTTATTTTCCTTACATTTAAATTTTTTTTCTTTTCTTCATAAATAATAATAAACCCAATGTATATATATAGGAGTAATGAATTTTATCCTCTTACTCCGTAACATATAATCTTTTTAACTATTGGATGCATATGTTTACGGGACGAAATCTTATCCCCATTGATATAAGATCTTTTTAAAGTGGAAGCGGGAAATCATACCATGTAAGGCATGAAAAAAAGGTGGAAGAGATTTTTTCTAAAAGAAAACTAGAGTTAAATAAAAAAATTTGAGAGCAACCTCTTTAATTTGAACGTTCTTACATTTCTAAAAGCATAAGTAGAAATAATATAAAATCCATAAATATTATTTTCTAACATAAAAATGTGCTTTATTTCAAAAAATAAGAAATGAAATGAGAAACATAAGTTCCCTATAATAAGAAAAGGACATAAAACAATTCTTTAAAATCTTAATCCCAGAAATCTAAGTCTATCGAGATACAATTAATAAACGAATAGTAAATAAAGAATTAATTAAAATTCGCTTATAAATAAACTCGAAACGATTATTTTGGAGAGCAAAGAGGTTAAGAAAAGAGGTATTCGAATTATTTAATTAAAAATAAACTTTTTTGATTTTTATGAGTTTTTCTATTTTTTTTTCTATTTTAGGGTTATTTTCATTTTTTAGGAATTTTTTTTTAAAGGTTATGCAAAATTTTTTAAATTTTTTGTGAGTTATACAAATTTTTTTAAATTTTTTTTATTTACAGAAATATTTACAAGAAAAGAGAGAGAATTTTTACAAGATAGGAAAGAGAAGGGGAAAGAGACGAGAATTTTTACAAAATATTTACAAAGTAAAAAAGGATCGCCCGCGAACAGACTCTTATTTGTGGTTGGTTCGATGAGTCGAACGTCGCGGAGCGATGATTCAATTTTTGAAAAAAAAATTTATTAAATTTTATTATTATTATTATTAAAGCATGAAAATATTTTTTGTGAAGTTTTTAATTTTTGCAATTTTTTTGCAAATTTTTTATTAAGTGCAGGAAATAAAAAGGCAGAAAATAGGAAATAGCCTCATACTTAAGTCCAACATTGTCCCCAATATTGCACTAAGTACGAGGAACGATATATATATATAAAAGAAACTAAGCAGTTTTGTACAAAAAAATTAAAAACAGGGGTTAAGAAATCTTCCCTAAACTGCGTTCGGGGATGTCCGTTAAGTATAGCCCTGCAAAAGTTAAAGTAAAAGAAGAAAAAGAATAAAACAGAAAAAATGAAAAATATAAATTCGGCGAAAATGTGCGGGTGATAGGGGGCAAGTGAGTGTGACTCGTAAGCTAACGTCTTAGCTAAGAGCGTGACCGATATGCGATCCCCTAGCGCTCACAATAGTGAAGCGCGCCGAAACGACAAAATAAATATATAATTAATTTTTTTGTTTTATATATTTTTTGTTTGTTTTTTGAATTTTTTTAGATTTTTAAGTTTATGTTTTTAGTTTTTTTTTAGTTTTGATTTTTTTAAAAAAATAGAAAATAAGAAAATAAGATGAAAATAAGTTAAAGGCAAATAAAATAAAAAAATATATATTAAATTTTTTTTTTTGAATTTTGAATTTTTGGATGAAAATAAAATTTTTCATCAAATTTTTTTTTTTGATTTTTAGTTTTTTAAGTTTTTTATGTTTTTGATTTTTAAGTTTTTAGTTTTTTTTTAAGTTGTTTTATAATAATAATAATAATTATTATTATTGCTATTATTATTATTATTATTATGAATATATTTTTTTTGGTGGACATTTTTTTTATGGAAATAAAAGGTAAAATTAATAGTTTTCAGGAATTCAAAATAGTAAGTCGAAATTCTCCCCGGCAACGGCGCCAAAAACTTGATGGTCAAAACTCCTAGGTTTCTTATTAATGAAATGAAAGTGGAGGTGTTTATTTTATAAAAAAGGCGTGGTTTTATTTTGTTTTAAACCGAGTTTTAACGAAAGGGAGGCAAGTGCACCTATCGCGTGTAGTACAGGATATTCCGGTGTGAAATATCGGGGTCGTATTGTTCTCGGGGCCGGCTTTCCTATTTTTACTCTTTCCCTGAAAGCCTATTATTTTACCGATAATATTTTATGTTTGATTATAAAAATGAAAATGGAAAAGAAAACATAAAAAGTGCATAATAATAAAAGCATAATAATAAAATATGAAAAAATGCAGGAAATAAATAAAGTAGGAAATAAAGTGCAGAATGCCGATGAAGAACTTAGCGCGACGATACAAAAAGAGAACTGAATAAAATAAACTTTTAATAAAAAAGAGATCCTAAATTTCAAATTAATTAAGGCGGAGACTTGGCCGTGGAGGTCCCTCAAGCATGAGCTCACCTTGGTCTAGGGATATCGCTCACCTGAACGCTAAGACTATTCGACCGATCGCTAGACCGACGAAGGATTCCTCTTAACGCCCACATTACGGTAAGAACCCCGATATTGGGTGGGGAACCCAATCCAGTAGAGTCACGTGCATCCTCTCTCGAGGGTTAGCGCGGAGCTCTCTTTACCCAAGGGTGATCGGTCCATACGCACCGTCTCTCGGCTTTGCGTATGGATAACGGAAATTGAGCCCGCATATCGATTATGCGGTCCTACGCGTCGTTAACCCGGGGCAAACCTTAAGAAATTTAATTTAATTGAAAAACAAGATCTTTTATTATTTAAAGCTATTTTATCTGTCCCAATGCTCTTCGATATTGAGGGCTAAGGGCAGTTACCCACTCATCGGAATGGGGACACTTGCGGTAGAAAGCTTAAAATGAAAACTGTAAAGAAAGCAGTAAAATGAAAGCAGTAAATAAAGCAGAAAATTGCGAGTCCCGGCTCAAGCGAGTGGGCGGGAGAAGAAAGCAGTAAATGCGAATCCCGGCTCAAATGAGTGGGCGGGGGTAAATTTATCTCATACACGCACGCACTCTACTTGAAAGTAAACACACACATGCACTCTACATGGAATTAAAACACACACACGCACACAAAGTTTTCCTACTCAAGTGAGTAGGAAGAAAATGAAAGCAATAAAAAGACAAGTCCCACTCAAACGAGTGGGCGGGAAATGAAAGCGGAGCGCCATTTAACTTTTAACGAGTAGGCGGAAATAGATGCGCACACGCACGAACACGCACAAAAATTGAAAGAAAGTTATAAAATTAACTCATACACGCACGCACACTTGCAAAAAAAGGGAAAACTAAGAAAGAAGAAAAATTAAAACAACTGCATTTCTACCGCTAGAATGCGGTAGAAATGCGTAAAAAGACAAAATAAAAATTAAACGAGCGAAAAGTTTTGCAAATAAATCCAAAATTAAAATGCTCGAAAAATTAAAACAACTATATTTTCATTCTTATATTTTCATAAAAACTCAAAAAAAGTGAAAATAAAACTAAAAAAGAACGAAAAGTTTTACATTCCTAAAAATTCTAAGTTAAAGAAAATGAAAAATAACACTTTTAAAGATGTTTTTTATAAAGCTATAAGAATGAAAATAGTAAAAAGAAAACAAGCTAAACCTAAACAAGTTGTATGAAAATTATATCGTCGGCATAACGGCTAGAAATGCGGAGAAATCCTAACCTAAACTAAGTTATAAAAGCTATAAAAAGAAAACATAAAAAAGAAAAGGCACAAAAAAGGAGAACAAAAAATCACTTAAGGTAGGTGCATTCAAATGGACATTTCATGCTAAGTAAGAGAGGAAATTAGCTATTTTATTAAAATCAAAAGTGATTACAACAAAGCTAAAAAGAGAAAGATAATACAAACTCTGGGAGGGGGGAGAAAATTCTCTTACATAACATTTGGATTACATTTGGGCAGCACTTCCCCTAAGCAAAGTGGTCAAAAAAGTGGACAAGAAAAGCTTTCTGAAAGCTTTTATTTATAGACAAAAATTCGGGTGTGACACGCCCTAGGTCACGGGCGTGACAGGGGGCGTGTCGGTAAGAGGCGTGTATGACTTTGCTTCTTCTACGAGCTGGCGAAATTCTTGAAGGTTGGGGAGTGACACATGTTTGTCACGGGCGTGACAGGCTTCAGTCACGGGCGTGACAGGGGGCGTGACTGGGACAGCTGGCAGTTCTGATGTCGGCAGTGTTTAGTGTTGAAAAAGCATTGAGTGCCGACATTGACACGGGCGTGACGGGTCTTTGACACGGGCGTGACTGGGGCGTGTCTGGATGGCGTTGAGTGTTGAACAGTAAAATCGTTAAGTGTCGACTGGAGGAAGGCGTTGAGTGTTTGACACGGGCGTGTCGGGCATGGTCACGGGCGTAACAGGTCAAATTTTGACCTTTTCTGAAATCTTTTAGAAAAAAAAAGAAGTTAGAATATATTTTCAAAAAAAGGAAGCATTTTATTGAATAAAACAAGCTAAAAATAATAAAACTAAACAAAAATGACTTAGATAAAATACAAAAATATAGGTATATTTACAACTCATCAGTAAGCCTGTAATGAAATCCATCGAGAGCTCTCCCACTTCCAAGTCGGAATCTCCAAGCGAGTCAGCTTGCCACCACGCCTTTCATGATTGGCTTTCACACGCTTGCAAGTGTGGCACTCATAAACAAATTTAGCTATGTCTCTCTTCATCCCATACCACAAGGAAATATGCTTTAAATCATGATACATCTTAGTAGATCCTAGATGGTAGGCAACACTAGATCCTTGGGCTTCCCTGCACACTATCACCCGGATATCTCCAACGGCGGGGATGCAAAACCCACCGCAGTACCGCAAGGTACCTGCATCATCAATAAGAAAAATCTGGCAATTCAACTTTCTCAGCTCGAAGATACAAATGTAGAAGATCGGGATCGTCCTTCTGATGCAGTCATGTAAGCACAATCGATGAAGGTTCTGCCACTGCCAAACTTCTCTGCAAATCGCCGCTTCCCACTGAAATTCCCATCAAAAGAAACTCCTCTACTAAAAGCTCGGCGGAGAGACCAAAAATCTTTCCTGACTTCCGACTCAGGGCGTCGGCCACCACATTGGCCTTGCCCGAATGATACTGGATCTCAATGTCGTAGTCGGACACATACTCCAACCATCGTCGCTGGCACAGATTCAATTCCTTCTGGGTGAAGACGTACTTTAAGCTCTTGTGATCAGTAAAAATCTTGCACTGTGCGCCATAAAGCAGATGTCTCCACAACTTCTGCGCATAGATCACGGCCGCAAACTCCATGTCATGCGTAGGGTAGTTCCTCTCATGAATCTTGTGAAAGTAGCGAACAAACAACTTAAAACAAGCCGGAACATTGAATAATTGAAATTTTTATTATCCAAAAAGATATCTATTACAAAGGTATGTCCTCCCTTATATAGAATGGATAAGAGATGAGAGAATACAAATAAGAGATGTGAGACTAAAAATTTACAGGACTAAGCAGACTATACAGAAACAACCCACATAAGCTAGACAGAAGGGCTAACCTCTCGGCTACCACCAGAGAAAGAGAGAGATATCGCCATGGGAGATTGCTAGACCGCCCGGTCTCTAAGTTGACTAAGACAAACCGCCAGACCGCTCGGCTACCAGACATCAATAGCACAACAACTAACTTGCTGAAGGTAAACCACTATATAGCGCGATCTTCAACCCACTAAGTCAGAACGCCAGACCGCCCGGTCACCAACTTCAACACTCCCCCTCAAGCTAGAGCATATATATAGATCATGCCCAGCTTGTAACAAATATGAAGAAACGAGGTGGATACTTGCTTGGTGAAGATGTCAGCCAGCTCTTTATCAGAAGTGACGAAGGGAGTGCAAATTTGTTCCTTCAAGATCTCTTCACGAATGAAATGACAGTCGACCTCAATGTGTTTGGTTCGTTCATGGAAGACTAGATTTTTGGAGATGTATATGGCAGCCTTGTTATCACATAATATAGGTAGAGGATGGTTGTAGACCTCTCCTAAATCTAGCATGAGAGCTCGTATCCATTTTAACTCACAAGTGTTCGATGCCATACTACGATACTCTGCTTCAGCACTGGACCTGGAAATAACAGACTGCTTCTTGCTCTACCAGCTCACAAGATTTCCCCCAACAAAGGTGCAAAAACCCGAGGTTGACTTGCGATCCCCATTGTCATCAGCGTAACTTGCATCTGAGTATGCTTCAACCCTTAGATGACCATTCTTCTGAAAAAGTAATCCTTTCCCAGGCGCTGATTTGACATACTCCAAGATCCGCAAGGCAGACTGTAGACTGCACTCCCTAGGCGCTTGCATGAATTGACTCACCTTGCCCACAACATAGGAAATGTCAGGCCTGGTCACTGTGAGATATATGAGCTTACCAACCAGACGCCTGTACCACATACTATCTGAAAGAGGAGGCGAATAATCTGTCCAAGTTTTCTCTTCTCTAGTTTTCATGGGGCATCGGGCAGTTTTGCTCCAGTCAATCCTGCTTCTTTTAAAAGATCAAGGGCATACTTACGCTGGGAGAGAACTAAGGAGTTGGGCTTCCAAGAGATTTCGATCCCCAGAAATAACTTTGGAGAGCCCATATCTTTCGTGACTAGATGTTGACGAAGATGTCGCTTTGTCAGGGCTACCCCTTCCTTGTCATCGCTAGTGAGAAGAATATCATCGACGTACACAGCAAGAAAAATCAGTCCCGAGGGGGTTTTGAGAATAAATAGCGAGTGATCGGCAAAGCTTCGCGCAAAACCAACGACCGCCACGATGCCGCTCAACTTGTTAAACAAGCTCGAGGGCTTTGCTTGAGGCCATAAATTGCCTTCTTCAGCCGACATACTCGTGTCTCCCCTTGAGCAACATACCCAGGAGGTTGCTCCATGTAGACGACCTCCTGAAGATCACCATAAAAGAAGGCATTCGTGATATCCACCTGGGAAATCGGTAAATCTCTATTTACCGCCACAGAGAGTAGGACCCGCATAGTGCTGAGACGAGCCACGGGAGAGAAGGTGTCAAAGTAATAACCCCATAGGTTTGAGTAAAGCCCTTAGCAACAAGGCGAGCCTTATAACGATCCACAGTGCCGTCTGGGCCAAATTTGACCACAAAGACCCAACGACAGCCAACAATATCAGTGCCGAAGGGAGGCGGAACAACAGTCCAGGTAACCCGCTCAGTTATGATTGCCATTTCCTCATCCATGGCCATCTTCCAATGATGAATAGCAAGGGCCTCCTATTAGGAACGGGGTGTGGCAGTGGCAGAGATAGCCAGTGTAAAGGCCATGTGAGAAGAGGTGAGTCGATCATATGAAACAACAATAGCAAGGGGGTGTAGGGTACACGTCCGCACCCCTTTGCGAAGAGCTATAGGAAGATCTCAGTCAGCGGGTCCCTCGGCATCCCGAGCATCCATGGCAGCGAGAGCTGGCCTGGGAGTAGAGAGGGACAGATGCGGAGATGAGGGAGATGGTGGCAGAGAAGAAGGAGAGAGAGGCTGAGGGAGAGGAGTGGATGGAGACGGTGTAGGGGTGGAGATCGTATTAGGAGATGAGGGAACGAATGGAATAGCAGGAGAATTAGAAGCTGGGGTAAGAGGAGAGGAGTCATCCGAGAAGTAGGAGGTATTCTCGAAGAAGGTGATGTCAGCAGAGACGAACTGCTTACGAAGAATGGGATCAAAGCAACAATAACATTTCTGAGTGGTGGAGTACCCTAGAATGACACATTTGGTGGAGCGAGGGGAGAGCTTATCATGGGTCGTAGATGGGGCATGCACAAAGAAGTGCACCTAAAAATTTGGAGAGAGAGAGGAAAAGGCTACTTGCCCCGATACAGAATGGAGAATGGGATTTTTCCGTGGAGAACCGTGGTGGGAATGCGATTAATAAGGTAGCAGGCAAGGAGAACAACATAGCCCCAATAGGAGAGAGGAACATGCATCTGGGTCATCAAGGTCCGGGTGACATCGAGGAGGTGACGGTTTTTGCGTTCTGCGATACCATTTTATTGTGAAGTATAGACACAACTAGTTTGATGAAAAATTTCATTTTGCATACAGAAGGTAGAAAAGTCATGACTATATATTTTTTGGCATTATCAGATCAAAAAACTTTAATAGAAACATTAATCTGAGTTTTGATCATGAGATAGAAGGACGTCCATACAGAGAATAATTCGGAGCGATCTTTTAACAGATACACCCACACACAACGAGAGAAATCATCAATAAGCGTGACAAAATATGAACTACCCCGACCAACGGTAAGGGTAGGAGAAGTACCCCAAACATCGGAGTGGATGAGATCAAACGGACGGGTAGATCCACGAACGTGCTTTGGAGGGAAGGCGGAGCGGTGATGCTTGTCAAGCTGACAGGCCTCACAGTTGAGGGGAGGACTTTGTGGAGGAAGTTGGGGCAAAAGTTGACGAAGAAGATGTGGAGGAGAATGACCAAGGCGGAGATGCCATTGGAGAAGATCTGTGGAGGTGGAGGAGAAGGTGGACAAAGCGGAATTGTTGTCAAGGAAGTATAGGCCGCCACTCTCAGTCCCGGTAGCAATCGTCCGTTGGGAGTCCGGATCCTGAAAAGAACAAGAAGTAGAAGTAAATGTGACGGAACACTGTAATTGCTTGCGTAGAGAGGTAACAAATAATAAGTTGCACGGGAACTTGGGCACGTAGAGAGTATCCGCCAAGCGAAGAGATGGAGTGACATGAACAATTTCCGTCCCATTGACCGATGAAGAAGAGCCATCAGTGAGAATAACCGGGGGCAACCGATCATGTGTTTTTAGGAGAGAAAAACACTGGAGATTGCCGGTCATATGATTGGTAGCACCGGTATAGATCAGCCATTTTACTTGAGTAACAACATGGGCACTACCAGAAGACGTGACCACCAAGGCGAACGGCTTTGAGGAGGATGTGAAAGCCATGAAGGGAGGAAAAAAACTGCAGCGGTCACGGTGACAGCACCCCAGCGGCAAGAAGGGCCATGACCAAGATGCAGAGCAAGGCAATGGGGGAAGAAGAGAGAAGAACAAGCCACACGACTAAATAGGAGGTCGCGACGACTAACAAGCAAGAGCGGCTGAAGGAGGGGGCGCACAGAGGAGAACAGTCCGCTGCGACTTAGGAGCAGGTCGCGACGACTAAGAAAGATAGATCGGCTAAAGAAGAAGGGCAGAGAGGCCGCCTATACAAGGAAGAAACCGCGCGAACAGGGAGAAATCGCAGCGGTTAGGAGAAAGAGATCAGCAGCGGTCACGATGATAGACACCAGCAGCCAGAAAAGCTACGACCAAGCCACAGAACAAAGCAGAGGGAAAGAAATCGAGTGGCTTGAAATTAGCCCACGTAAACAAAAGAAAGAGAAGACCACGCGAACAGAGAAAAGGTCGCTGGGAAGCAAACAGGTCGCGCCAACAGGCCGTGACGACTAAAGAAGAGGAGTAGCAAGAAAGGAGGGTGTGATGACTAAGCACAGGTCGCGACGAGAAGAATGGAGAAACAAAGAGGTCACACACACAAAGGGCAACGACAAGGAGAGAAAGAAGTCGCGCGAACAGGGCGCAAGCAGGCGGAAGAAACAAGCCGCGAGGATAGGTCGCGAGAAGAAGAAGAAGCTATCCGCGCGGACAGGTCGCGCAGTCAGAGAGGGCGCACAGAATCAGGTGGAGAAAATCGAGTCCCTCTGATACTATGTGAAAGTAGCGAACAAACAACTAAAAACAAGCTGGAACATTGAATAATCGAAAGTTTTATTATCCAAGAAGATATCTATTACAAAGGTATGCCCTCCCTTATATAGAATCGAGGAGAGATGAGAGAATACAAATAAGAGATGTGGGACTAAAAATTTACAGGACTAAGCGGACTATACAGAAACAACACGCATAAGCCACACGGTTAGACAGAAGGGCTAACTGCTCGGCTACCACTAGAGAAAGAGAGAGAGAGATCGTCATGGGAGACCGCTAGACCGCCCGATCTCCAAGTCGACTGAGACAAACTGCCAGACCACTTGGCTACCAGACAGCAACAACACAGCAACCAACTTGCTGAAGGGAAACCGCTAGACTGCGCGGTCTTCAACCCGCCAAGTCAGACTGCCAGACCGCCCGGTCACCAACCTCAACAAGTCTTCAGTTGCCTCGACCCGTACGCAATCACTTTCCCGCCTTGCATCAACACTCAACCAAGACAAACATACTATGCATCCACATAAACATCATAATCCACACCCTCAGTAGGTAGGGTCAAAACATGGGCATTATACAATCTGTCCTTGATCTCCAAAAGGCTTCCTCGCACTTCTTGCTCTAGACTAAAGCTGCGTTCTTCTGGGTCAATCTAGTCAAAGGTGCTGCCAGGGTGGAAAAACCCTCCACGAATCTCCTGGAATAGCCAGCTAATCCCAGAAAGCTCCTAATCTCCTTGGGTGTGTCTGGCCTACTCCAATCCATCATAACAGCGATCTTTTCTGGGTAAACTGAAATCCCACTCTTATTCACCACGTGGCCCAGAAATGCAACCTGAGGTAACCAAAACTCGCACTTGCTCAACCTGGCAAATAACTTGTGGTCCCTTAAGGCAGATAAAACCAAACGCAGATGCTGGTCATGCTCCTCAGCATTGCGGAAATAAATCAGGACGTCATTGATAAACACGACCACAAACTTATCTAGGAAGTCCTTTAACACGTGGTTAATCAAATCCATAAAGGCTGAGGGCGCATTTGTCAAATCAAATGACATAACCAAAAACTCAAAATCCCATGCCTGGATCGAAAAGCAGTCCGCGGAATGTCGGACTCACGGATCCTGAGCTGATGGTAGCCAGATCAAAGATATATCTTGGAGAATACTGTGCTACCGCGCAACTGATCAAACAAATCCTCAATTCGTGGCATAGGGTACCTGTTCTTGATAGTAACCTTGTTCAACTTTCTATAGTAGATGCAAAGCCTCATCGACCCGTCTTTCTTCTTTACAAACAGAACAGGCGCATCCCAAGACGACGAACTCGGCCTGATAAAACCCTTTGCCAACATCTCATCCAGCTGAATACGCAACTCCTCTAGCTCTCGCAGGGCTATCGGGTACGGCACCTTTGCAATAGGACACGTACCTGGCTCCAAATCTATAACAAACTCGACATCTCAATCGGGTGGAAGACCCGGAAGATCGTCAGGAAAAACATCAGAGAAGTCGCATACCACAAGAATCTCCTCCAAACGTGGCATACTAACAACTGCCCCTACTAGAGCGACCAAACAGGCAAAGCAGCCAGAATCAAGCAACTTCCGAGCACGTATCGCACAAATGACTAGAGACTCCTTGCGTGGATCAGCATAAACGCTCCCAGGCTGACTGTTGTCCTTAACGAAGTCCAAGAGCTTACCCTTGCACTAGATAACTGCATCATAACTAACAACCAGTCCATGCCTAAGATAACATCGAAGTCTTCCAGGTCGATCACCTTCAAATCAGCCTTCGCTAGAAAATCCCCAAACAAAATTGGACAATCCCGAATGCCTTGATCCGAAACCACAGAATCACCGTATGGAAACTTGACACAAAAGGCATCAATAACTTGCTCTAGACCCAAACGATAGCGCTCCACAAAGGCTCTATCCATAATGGAGTGGGTAGCGCCAAAGTCAAAGAGAACACACGCCCAGTGGTTCCTAACCTTAAATCTTCCTGAAATGACCTGAGTCGAAGTCTGTGCATCCTCTGAAGAAATTACATTCAGATTTCCCTTGCCTTTGTCCACCCGCTTAGGTGGTGGCAACGCCTGGAGTGGCACTGGATGGAACACCAATTGGAGCTAGCGGCACTGAGCCTTGATGTGCCCTTCTTGACCGCAAAGAAAACAACCTCTTACCTTACTCCTATCTTTACCCCATGAAAGGGCAATATCATGCCCTGGCCGCTTACATGCAGAACAGAATAAATCTTTCTTGGGAGCGACTTGAATCGCATGCACCTGCTCCTTCTTTTGAGCTGCCAACCTCTTGAAACATTTCTCCACGGGATGGCCCGGCCGGCCATAGAAGCTACAAACCTACTTGCTCTTCTTTCTTACAGAAGCACCGGGTACCTGGGGGCTCTTTCCTTCAACATCTTTTCTTTTATCTTTTCTAACCTGCTTCCCTCTTTGTTTAGCATTATCAATGATCTCCACCTTCAAAGCAACTTCTACCACACCAGCATAACTCACTGCTCCACTAGCAACGACTAACTGCTGAACATCACTTCTCAGGCCACCAAGAAATCGCTTAACTCTATCCGCTTCAGAAATCACCAAGATTGGGGCAAACCGGCTCAGTTTGCTGAATTCTATTTCGTACTCTGCAACTGTGAGCTACCTCTGCTTCACATGTAGGAAATCATTCATCGGGCGGTCACGCTCGACCGAAGGAAAAAACTTCCTTAGCAACAGTTCTTTGAAGGTCTCCCAAGAGCATCCCTCTTTCAAGCTCTCCTTCTCTCTCAGCCACCAACTCTTCACCAATCCCTTAAGCTGATAGGCGGCGATCATCACCCTCTAATCGGGGGTAACTCCAGAATAGGAGAACATCTCCTCGATAGCTATAAGTCAATCATCCAAAACCATAAAGTCTGCCTTCCCATCATAAGTAGGTGGTCCAAGTCGCGGAAGTGTGATATGAATGACATCTCTAGTGGCAGCACAACATGAGGTACCAGGGGAGCAAGAGGAAAAGGAATGGCTACGCCTACAGCAGGGTCCGACACTCTCAGAGGCTGTTGAAAGTGAAGGGATAGATACTACTCTAGAGGGGGGGTGAATAGAGTTATCAAATTTTGCACAGATAAAACTTAATAGTCTACCCAACTCCCTTGGAGTGAAGTGCGGAATGAAAAGATTATAGATATAAAGTTAACCCTATAGCCTAACACGAGTGATGTGTTCAAACTCAAGCTAACTATAATTACAGTTAAGGCTTGGAAAACCTAATCAGCAACTAGCAACCTAGTTATATCTAATCACAGCCACAATGCAGGAATTAAACAAAGGAATCCAGACGACACAAGGAAATTTATAGTGGTTCCTTTATATAACAGCAGCAAGCAACGGCTCTCTTCCATTTAAATTATTTGTCTTCTTCTGAGCCTTGAGACCTGGGCTGTAAATATCAAAAAGACAAAACCATCTCTGCAGCAAAACATTCTATAAAAGGAGTAAACCTCTTTCTAAGAAGCTGCAGGCACAAATCAAATAACAGAAGGACTAAATAAAGTCACATCAGAAATAATCTCTTTATAGCAAAAAGAAGACTTTTCAGTCTAACGGCTATAAAGGGCTGACAACAGATAAAGTAATTTATAATGACAGCTAATAAGACAAACAACTTTATCTTAAAAAGATTTGACTCAGGCAAAAGAGATGGAGCAAATATTGCCTGGTAATTTTATCATACAGCTTAAAATAATGTGCCAGAAAATGTATTAATTAATTAAATATAATAAATAAATACAAAATATAAAGGCAGACAGAAAGCGTCGAACGACCCTCGAAGATCGTCGAACGACGCACGGAGATCGTCGAACTATCGGGCAGATAGTCGAACGATCCAGATAGTCGACCTATCGAAGAAGATAGTCGAACTACCCCGGCAGATAGTCGAACTATCAGAGCAGATAGTCGAACTATCAGATAGTCGATCTATCTTGGATAGATAGTCGAACTATCAAGCGCACAGAGATAGTCGACCTATCAAGCAGATAGTCGACCTACCTCAGAAAACAGATAGTCGATCTATCAACAGATAGTCGAACTATCAAACCAAACCAGATAGTCGATTTATCAGCAGATAGTCGAACTATCAGATAGTCGAACTATCAGGACAGATAGTCGAACTATCAAAGACAACAGATAGTCGAACTATCAACAAATAGTCGAACTATCAAGACGAAACAGATAGTCGATCTATCAACAGATAGTCGAACTATCAAAGCGGAACAGATAGTCGACCTATCAACAGATAGTCGAACTATCAGATAGTCGATCTATCAAAACAGATAGTCGAACTACCACGCCAAGCAGATAGTCGACCTATCAACAGATAGTCGAACTATCAACGCAGACAGAGCATCGACCAACTGATAGACGATCGTCGATCAGCCGATAGACGATAGTCGAGCGGCGTTCGACTATAGTCGAACGAAAAACTACTTAACCAAATTCTCAATCTGGAAAAGTGAGGACTCTACAGCTAGACTTCTAACCATTGACCATAGATATTTCTTGGGTCAAGGGACTAACAAAGGCAAGACTAAACTCAAATCAAACTAGGGTACCAACAATCTCCCCCTATTTGAGTTAAGTCTCTCAGCATCTAAAACATAAAGAAAAACTAGCTAAAGAGCAATAAAATAATACAGTAAATAGTTAACAATTAACTAGCAGATTATCAAACAGATAAACAAATATAGCACAGCAGTTAATCAAACTATGGATCAACAGAGTCAGGCTTAGATACAGAAGAGCTAGAAACAAAAGAGATTTTCCTTAAAGGATCATCAGATTCTTTCTTTGACAGTTTCAGGTCCTGCGCACCAATGATCTTCAGTTCTGCAGCTCTTGGGACTACTGCTTCAGGATGCTTTTCCATATATTTTGATGGATCAAAAATCTCAGGATTAACCTGGAACTTTTCAAACTCTTTCTTTCTGTAAGCAGACATGGTAGTTAGACCAGTCGTATCTTTTCCTTCTGCTCTAGCTTTTCTTATTTGAGCTGCTCCAACTAGTTCTTGAATGCGAGCCATCCTAAAGTTAGGATCAAGCTCAGGATTTTCATAAACAGGCTCAGGAGGAGCAGCATCAGCTATTTTATCTTGAATAACTAGATAAGACATAGGAAGCAGACTTAGCAAAAGGGTCTTGCTAGAATTTTAAAACAAAGTGAACTATTTACCTTTTGAAACAATTTTCTCAGACTGAACTGGTGTTGGAGATGGAATCCTTTTCTTTGGAGAAGGAGGAGGGGAAAAGGTTGGTCTTTGAACCACAGCCTCCTTCACTTGTCTTTGAGACCCAGAAAACGATTTGCCTTGCGAGCTTTGATAACTTTGTCTTGGCTGGGGCTGAAAAGAAGCAGATCTTCCAGAAGAGGCAGCAGGATTAGCTGATAGGTTCCCAGAGGCTCCTGCACTTGGAGGTGGAGGAGGAGGACCTCTGGGAGTCCATCTTGAAACAGGACTATCATACCTCTTAGTTCTTTTTCTTTCTTTCTGCTGATTCTTTGAAAACCACATCCAGTGCTGAAATTCCTTTGACTTAGGGTCAATGCCCTTCAGAATATAATAAGGAGTATCATTATCTTTACTGGGAGGAGGAGGAGGAGCAGCTTTTCTCTTCTTTTGGGCAGCTTTCTTTCTCTTTGATTTCTCAGAAACATCAGAATCCTCTTCATCATCAGAATGAGATGAGGGAGGATTTTCATAAGGATCATAGGCTTCTGAAACAGCCTTTTCTTTAAGCTTAAGATCAGATTTCTCTCTTTCCTCTTCCATGGCATCCAGAGCCAGAAGGGAATCTAAGTCTAACCCTGGTGAGTCATCCCAGATGGTTGACTTTTCAACTTGCAGATCTTTTTCTTTCTCTTTTAAAGATTGTACTCTTAGATCCCAGGCTTCTCTTGCTTGAACTTCTTCCAAATTCAGAACAGGAGAGTCATCTTTGACTTCATCTTTCTCAGACTCATCTTCTCTATTATCTAAAAAAGATTCCAATTCAGGATCTACTTGGATATCAGGAACACTTGGGGCAGCCTCTGAGACAATTTCTATTATCTGAGCAGATAAATCATCTCTAATAACATCTGTAGAATTATGAATACAGATCTGCTAAATAAACAGAAATCATTCCTTCCAGGAATTCACAAACTAACAAATTAATTGACTCATCAACAAAACGGATGAATGAGTTACCTTCATACTTGACCATCTCCCATGATTCATCTAGATATGAAGTTATAATTCCTTCTAGGAATCTAGCAACCACAGGAGTGGTGAGGTCTTCTATGCAGACTTTTACTGCAATCTCAGATAGCATGATTCCATCTGCTATTTCCTTATCATATAACACTGGAGCTATTTCTTTCTCAGCTGGAGCAGACTCTTCTAGAGCTGTCATGACTGTATCTGTTATAGCTGGAAGGGAGGCAGGAGGTTCTGAGGCATCTTCATGGAACATCTCCCCCTGCCTGATTTCAGTGGAGACTGAAACCAGGCCCCTTGAGGAAGATGGCTCAGCAGATTTTGAAAGGGATTTGATGGAGGCAGTTAAGATATCAATGGAGGCTGCAAGGGGAGCGATTGCCTCTTCAATCATGGTCTTGATTGACGGGGTAATCAGCTCCACAATGCGGGAGATGAGTTCAGGAGAGATCTCAAGAGATGATGGAAGTGAAGTGGATGGAGCTGCAACAGATATGGTAGTAGTGCTGGGATGAAGAGTGGTGTGGACAGGGGATCGAGCAGGAGATGGAGCAGGAGAGTTAAGTGGAGAATTAACTGGGGAATGAATGGGAGACAAAGGAGGAGTAGGAATTCTCTCAGATCCTAACAAATCAAAGCTAGGAGCAGATATCCTAGTCTGATGTGCAGGAAGAGGAGAAGCTGGAGGGGAAAGAGGAACAACCGTAGTTGTTTCTGGAGCAGAAGAGGAAGAAGGTCATACTTCAGCTGAAGTTGATGGTACTTCAACTGAGGCAGACAGCAAAGCAGAAGAGGAGGAAGGAAGAGCTGAGCCAGCTTCAACATGGTGAGGAGTGACTGATTCAGTCCTGGTGTCCTCAGATGTTGCTGGAGCAGGTTTCACAAAGGTTCTCTTCCATTTAGAGAACAGGTTGGGATCCATCTTCTTGCTTGCGTTGATTGTTGTTGCGGTTGAACTCAGCAGCTGGGGGTATTTTTCCTTTAGGAAAATTCCAATGACCCTTCCTAGGGTGACTTCCTTTTTACCAGTCTTTTTCCTGATTAAATCAAACACAACTGCTGCCCAATCTATCCTTTTCCGATTAACAATCGCACACATCAGTGCGAATTGCTGCCTTGTGATATTGTTGTGAGCAGAGTGCTTACCCAGGAGCACTTTTCCTACCAACTCAGCAAGAAACTTGATTTTGAAGGGGAAATTTACTTTGAGCAGCTTCGTGGGAATGCCCTCAGCATGTCCCAGCTCAACTAGCATTCTTCCGAATTCCTGAGCATCTTGCTCATAATCCTCTTCACCATTAACTAATCCAAAAACATCAGACAAAACGGCCGGAGTCAGGATTACCTCTTCTCCGCCGATGGTACCAGTCATCGAATCGTCTGTGGAAGACGACGTGAAAGCCCATTCCTTGATTTCTGGGATGTTTATCTTAATCCTTGCAGACATTAACTTCTCGAGTCCTTGATCCCTGCATAGCTGAAGAACTTCTACGATTCCTGCATCGCAGCTACTGAACGCATCGAAATCCACGCTAAAGCCTGCATCAAACTTCACGACTGCTAGAACTGCTGGGAAAACTGCCATTGATTCGCTGGAGAAAGCTCGAGAAAGCTGGAGAGGATGAAGAAGACGAAACGCCCGGAAATCGCAAGCGGGAAAGCAGAATGCGAAAGGGCACGCTCCGTCGACGATAAAACACAAGATCTTTTAACCTAGGTCGACTATCGGCTTTATATTAGACCGGAAATAGTCGATCTATTAAAGAGATACTTGACCCGATAGTCGAACGGCCGTTCGACGATCGGCTCAGAAGCAGAGTAGTCGGACAATCGTTCGACTATTTCTGGCTTCTCAAACAACAGGCTTTCGTCATCCAGAGATCGACGATGAGCTCGACTTGTTCGACGATGGTCGAACGTCGGTCGACGATCTTCAATCAGGCAAACTTTCATCAACCATAGGTCGACGATGGCTTGACCCGATCGACTATCTTCGAACGTCGTTCGACTATCTTCAAACAAGTTTCAACAAAGGCAGATATAGTCACACTTAGTCTCGTCCATTAATCATGCCTAGTTGAACTAAAAAGAACAGATGCTTCTGTTCATCTAAAGGCTTGGTGAAAATATCACCTCTCTGAAACTCAGTGGATATGAACTCAAGACAGATCTTGTTCTTTTCCACACAATCTCTCAGGAAATGGTGCCTAATCTCAATGTGCTTCGTTCTAGAGTGGTGCACTGGATTTTGTGCAATTGAGATAGCACTGATACTATCACACATGATTTTGGTGTTCTTGTGTGAGTAACCATAATCCACAAGCTGGTTTTGAATCCATAGGATCTGTGAACAACAACTGGCAGCTGTTATATATTCAGCCTCTGCAGTTGAAGTTGAGACAAAAGCCTGCTTCTTACAGAACCAAGAGACCAATCTCTCTCCCAGGAACTGGCAAGTTCCTGAGGTGCTCTTCCTGTCAACTCTGCAACCAGCATAATCAGAATCAGAATATCCAATTAATTCAAATTCTGACTCAGCTGGGTACCAAAGTCCTAGATCTGGACATCCCTTCAGGTATCTCAGGATTCTCTTTAGAAGAATCAGATGAGATTCCTTGGGGTTGACCTGGAATCTAGCACAAAGGCATGTAACAAACATTATATCTGGCCTACTTGCAGTTAGATACAATAGGGAACCAACAATGGCCCTATAATTCTTTTGATCAACTGGCTTGTCGTGATCATCCGAATCAATAACTACATTAGTAGCCATAGGTGTAGGCATTGCTGAAGCATCAGCCATCCCAAATTTCTTTACCAATTCCTTGGCATATTTGGATTGGGAGATGAAGATACCATCAGCATCTTGCTTAACTTGGAGACCAAGAAAGTAAGACAGCACACCCATACTACTCATCTCAAACTTAGAGTGCATCAGGTCAGAGAACCTTTTGCAAAGTTTGGGATCAGTGGAGCCAAAAATAATATCATCTACATACACCTGAACTAACAGGATTGTGTCCTTGTGATGCTTGACGAAAAGGGTTCTATTAACTACTCCCCTAGTAAAGTTGTGCTCTAACAGGAAACTAGCTAAGGTCTCATACCAGGCCCTAGGAGCTTGCTTTAGTCCATAAAGAGCTTTCTGCAACTTAAAAACATGAGACGGCTGAGTTGAAGAAACAAACCCTGGTGGTTGTTCAACAAACACCTCTTCCTTAAGCTCACCATTTAGGAATGCACTTTTGACATCCATTTGGAACACCTTAAACTTCATGAAGGCTGCATAGGCCAAGAAGATCCTTATTGCTTCTAGCCTTGCAACAGGAGCAAAGGTTTGGTCATAGTCTATACCTTCCTACTGTCTGTAGCCCTGAGCTACAAGCCTAGCTTTATTCCTTACTATAATTCCATTTGCATATAACTTGTTTCTATACACCCACTTGGTGCCTATGATCAGTTGGC
The DNA here is from genome assembly GCA_039513925.1 of Platanthera zijinensis. Classification (NCBI taxonomy): domain Eukaryota; kingdom Viridiplantae; phylum Streptophyta; class Magnoliopsida; order Asparagales; family Orchidaceae; genus Platanthera; species Platanthera zijinensis. Next base: position 212,508,738 of record CM077081.1, on the reverse strand, counting down.
CTTTAGGTCTTGGAACCAAAGTCCAAACTTTACATCTCTCAAACTGATTGAGCTCCTCTTGCATTGCAATGATCCAGTGGGGATCTAGCTCTGCATCTTTAAACGTGAGGGGCTCAACCTGTGAGAGGAAACAAGCATGCATCACATCCTGTCTTAATTGATGTCTTGTTTGCACACCAGCTGATATGTCTCCAATCACTTGAGATGTGGGGTGATCTCTAAGTGTGACAATATCAGCAGGTGGGATGTGATCTTCAGCAACAGTTGGGATTAATTCATCAGGAGGAATTTGATCTACTGTTGGTGGTACAACAACAGCTTCAGCAATGTCTTCATCACTGTCTGATTCAGTGATCTGAAGAGTTGAAAGTTGAAGAATTTCTTGAGGGACATCAGGTACCTGCAAAGAACTGGAGGAAGGAGAATTTTCCTTCTCCTTGTAAAACATCTGAGACTCATCAAAAGTCACATGCACAGATTCTTCAATCTTACAGGTAGACTTGTTATAAACCCTATAAGCTTTGCTTACTTGGGAATATCCAAGCATAATTCCCATTGAAGCTTTTGCTTCAAATTTTCTAATATATTCTTTATTATTATTATGAATATAAACAATACAGCCAAAAACTCTAAAGTAATTAATTTTTGGTTTCTTTCCTTTAAGCAACTCATAAGGAGTTTTACACTTAAGTTTGTGTATCAAACTTCTATTCAAGACATAGTTGGCTGTACTAACAGCTTCTGCCCAATAGGATAGAGGCATGTTATCATCTGCCAACAATGTACTAGCAGCTTCAATGAGTATTCTATTCTTCCTTTCAACTACCCCATTTTGTTGGGGAGTTCTAGGAGCTGAGAAGCTATGTTTGATACCTTCTCTCTCACAGAATTCTTGCATGAGAAGAGAGTCAAACTCAGTACCATGATCACTTCTGATCAAGGCCACATGAGTAGAGTACTCAGTCTGCACACATAATAGAAAGTCTGTAAGGGCTTTGAAGTTATCAGACTTAGTTCTCAAAAAGAAAACCCAACTGAACCTAGAGAAGTCATCTACAATTACTAAAGTGTAATACTTCCCTCCTAAACTCTGTACATTTATTGGGCCAAAAAGGTCCAAGTGTAATAAATACAGGATTCTAGGAGAATCACTTTTATTTACAGATTTAAAAGAATTCTTGGTTTGCTTGCCTAGCTGACAAGCCTTGCATAGGCTCTCCTTCTTGTAGGGGCAAGAAGGTAAACCTCTAACAAGGTTGTGTTTAGATAACCTAGATATATTTTTAAGGTTTACATGACTAAGCCTCTTATGCCACAGGGAATTATTATTAAGGGTTACTTCATTAAACAGGCAGATTTCAGAATGAGATGAATTGAAGTCTACTAAATAGATATTACCTATTCTAATACCTACTAAAACAACATTATTATTTAAAGTAATATTGCAAGAGAGATTAGAAAATGAAACCTGGTAGCCAGCATCACATAGCTGGCTGACTGAAATCAGATTATGCTTCAGTCCATTGACATAAGCAACTTTCTTGAAAGTAACTGCTCCAATTGTGATCTTGCCATAGCCTTCTGTCTGACCACAGCTGGAGTCTCCAAAGATAACCTTTGGGCCGAGCTTAGCTTTGAACTTTGACAGAAGATCTTTATTTCCTGTCATATCCTTAGAGCATCCACTATCCAAATACCACTTATTTTGAGTGATTGGATAGGCCTTCACCTGCAATACAATTATTTAGACAGAGTGGACCCAGGTAACCTTGGGTCCCTTGTTTTTCACATAAGAAAAACTGGAAATATATGAGAATGCAGGCTGAGGGTGATAACCTAGTGGGTGAGATCTCCTAGGTGGGATTCTCCATGCAGATGATGGGTCAACAAACCTAGGGTTTCTATTCTCATTTAGGTTTCTATGGAATTGATTATGATTTTGAAAATCATGTTGAAATCGTCGATCGACGTTCGACGATGGGCGCTCAGATCGTCGAGCTTCGTTCGACCATGGAGCTTCCGATCGTCGAGCGGCGTTCGACGCTCTTTGCATTTCTTTAAAGAACTTCTTTCTCTTTTCTCTCTTAGCTTTATTTAAGGTTTTATTAACCAGATTTACTTGCTCAGTGTTCTTCTTTCCACTAGCTGAAATGAAGTTCACTGGAGTTGAAAGATTATTTTTAAGAAGGACTGGGGGTTTACTGGGAGAAGCTCCTAAGCCTAGTTTATCATTACCTGACCTAGTGTTAGTCATGCTGGTAATTTCTAACAACTTAAGGCTTCTACCATTAAGGGATTCTTCTAATCTCTTAGACTTAGCTAACTCTATTTTAGGAAATTTAATTTCTTCACTACAAGTAGTGAGATCTTCCTTTAACCTAATGTTTTCAGTAGCTATTGATTCTGAGTCAGCTAACCTATTTCTAAGTTCTTTTATTTCCTTTTCTGAGCTAATCAAATCTAAGCATAAAGATTTAAAATCTAATTTAAATTCTTCTGAAGTAAAATCATAAGAAGAAAGTACCTCATCTTCTGTAGGCATCTCTTCATCAGAATCAGAACTCTCTGCAGCAGAGTGATTGCTGCAGGCATCTATTGCCATTAGGCAAACTTCTTTTGCCTTCTTCTCTTCCTCATCCTCACTGGAGCTTGATGAGGAGGATTCTTCATCAGAATCACTCCAGGTTTCAGCAATGAAACCTCTCTCCTTCTTCTTGTTTTTGTAGGAGGATGGCTTGGAGTGCTTCCTGTGTTGTTCTTTTTCTTTTCTCTTTTCTTTGTTCTTCTCCTCTGGACATTCTGGCAAGATATGTCCAGGCTTCCTGCAACCATAACAAATAATTTCTTTAGCAGGAGAGCGATCATACCTTGGTTTGTCTTCATAGCGTGAAGACTTCTTTCTGAACTCCTTTCTCCCCATCTTGAGAAACCTTTTGGCAAACAATGCCATAAGTTCCTCATTAGATTGGCTGCCTTTAGAAGCATCTGCAGCCTTAAGAGCTAGAGATTGCTCTTTTCTTGTTGGAGTGGGGGTCTTGGCTTCAGCTTCAGCTTCTCTGGTCTTCAGCACTTGCTCAAAAGACTTGAGCTTACCGAGGAGAGCTTCAGTTGAGATCTCATTAGTACTTCTGGCTTCTTTGATGGGCCAGATTCTTAGATCCCATGTACTAGGGAAGCACATAAGAATCTTATCATTGACCTCTGTCAATGATATGTCCTTGTCCAGGGTCCTCAGCTCATTGATGATTGAGCTGAGCCTGGTGTACATAGCTTCAACTGATTCAGCATCAGTTTTCTTGAAGTTCTCATACTGTGAGATCAGGTTGGACCTTCTGTCCTTCCTTTCATCAGCTGAACCAGCTACAATCTGGTTCAGTGTGTCCCACATGGCCTTTGCTGAGGAGCAGTCAACCACCTTCTGGAACACCTCATCAGACATTGTCTAAGCCAGTATGTTCATTGCCTTGGCATCTGCTATTTTGGCCTTCTTGTATTCATCATTGTAATCTGGAGGAGGCACTGCACTCATATCAGATGATGAGGCAGAAGCAGCAGCAGGTGCTCTTGGGGGACCTGACAAAATAGAAGCACAAATGCTTTCATCAATAGAGTTCATATATAATTTAATCCTTGCCTTCCAGATGCCAAACTTAGCTAAGTTGCATGCTGGAGGTCTGGTGCTAGAATAATCCTTGGACTGGGCCATGATAGTGAATATCTATAAGCTCTTGGTATCTATCAGGATCTTGTGACTTAGGTGTTAGCCTATTCAGTCAGTCAACCTCCCTCTGATACCAATTGAAAGTGAAGGGATAGATACTACTCTAGAGGGGGGGTGAATAGAGTTATCAAATTTTGCACAGACAAAACTTAATAGTCTACCCAACTCCCTTGGAGTGAAGTGCAGAATGAAAAGATTATAGATATAAAGTTAACCCTATAGCCTAACACAAGTGATTTGTTCAAACTCAAGCTAACTGTAATTACAGTTAAGGCTTGGAAAACCTAATCAGCAACTAGCAACCTAGTTATATCTAATCACAGCCACAATGCAGGAATTAAACAAAGGAATCCAGACGACACAAGGAAATTTATAGTGGTTCCTTTATATAACAGCAGCAAGCAACGGCTCTCTTCCATTTAAATTATTTGTCTTCTTCTGAGCCTTGAGACCTGGGCTGTAAATATCAAAAAGACAAAACCATCTCTGCAGCAAAACATTCTATAAAAGGAGTAAACCTCTTTCTAAGAAGCTGCAGGCACAAATCAAATAACAGAAGGACTAAATAAAGTCACATCAGAAATAATCTCTTTATAGCAAAAAGAAGACTTTTCAGTCTAACGGCTATAAAGGGCTGACAACAGATAAAGTAATTTATAATGACAGCTAATAAGACAAACAACTTTATCTTAAAAAGATTTGACTCAGGCAAAAGAGATGGAGCAAATATTGCCTGGTAATTTTATCATACAGCTTAAAATAATGTGCCAGAAAATGTATTAATTAATTAAATATAATAAATAAATACAAAATATAAAGGCAGACAGAAAGCGTCGAACGACCCTCGAAGATCGTCGAACGACGCACGGAGATCGTCGAACTATCGGGCAGATAGTCGAACGATCCAGATAGTCGACCTATTGAAGAAGATAGTCGAACTACCCCGGCAGATTGTCAAACTATCAGAGCAGATAGTCGAACTATCAGATAGTCGATCTATCTTGGACAGATAGTCGAACTATCAAGCGCACAGAGATAGTCGACCTATCAAGCAGATAGTCGACCTACCTCAGAAAACAGATAGTCGATCTATCAACAGATAGTCGAACTATCAAACCAAACCAGATAGTCGATCTATCAGCAGATAGTCGAACTATCAGATAGTCGAACTATCAGGACAGATAGTCGAACTATCAAAGACAACAGATAGTCGAACTATCAACAAATAGTCGAACTATCAAGACGAAACAGATAGTCGATCTATCAACAGATAGTCGAACTATCAAAGCGGAACAGATAGTCGACCTATCAATAGATAGTCGAACTATCAGATAGTCGATCTATCAAAACAGATAGTCGAACTACCACGCCAAGCAGATAGTCGACCTATCAACAGATAGTCGAACTATCAACGCAGACAGAGCGTCGACCAACTGATAGACGATCGTCGATCAGCCGATAGACGATAGTCGAGCGGCGTTCGACTATAGTCGAACGAAAAACTACTTAACCAAATTCTCAATCTGGAAAAGTGAGGACTCTACAGCTAGACTTCTAACCATTGACCATAGATATTTCTTGGGTCAAGGGACTAACAAACGCAAGACTAAACTCAAATCAAACTAGGGTACCAACAGCTGTCCTGCCACAACTGCAAATAGGGACTGGATCTGAGTCGGCATACCCATCACTTGCCTAGATAAGGCTTCATTACTCTGCCGCAGACTTTCAATCAACGCCTCGCTTTGCGCTAAAAAAGACTCACACTCAGATTGGTGAGTCAATCTCGTCAAAGGACGCCTCACCATCTTATAATCGTATCAGCATGACTTAGAACCTACCCCAACTGCTAGAACAAAACTACCAGGTACAGACAAACATACTTAAATATGAACTTCAACTGCTAAACTTGCTCTAGGATTTATTTTTACAATGATGATGTTATGCTTAACCTAAGATGGTTCACCACCATCATACTAAATCATGTGCCTAGACTATGAATGCATGTATTTGTATTCTTTTTGACTCAAAACCATGTGTGTACATATGTCATCATGCAAATCTTTAGCTTGGTACGTTGTGCTTATGCAATATTATGCTATGCAGGTTGTGCTATGCATTCTAAAGAAAGGCCTTAATGCATGCCATGAGCGGCGACACATGAAAATGTTATGCATCCCATACTACATAACATTTCCATGCAACGAAAAAAAAGAAAACGTGTTAGTCGCATTCATGTGGTGAGGTTATGCATCCCATACTACATAACCCTCATATGTTGCCTCCTATGGTGAATCCATATACAAACACATATTATGCAGCCCATACTACATAATATGCCCCATATACTTCTATTAATGCTTAAGAGTGTAGTGTTCGTGCTTTAGCCCAGACGTGCTGATGACATATCGGTGTGTGTATGTTATGATGCTAAACTATCAATGCAAACAAGGGAAAGGTTGCCTGACCAATTGTCAAGAAACCTCCCTTTGATACCAACTGTCACGACCCGCATTTTCTCACAAATAAAATTGTATCAGAGAAAGATAAAATATGTGCCTTGATGTCACGTCGTGCAGGGTATAACTGTACATGTTCAGGCAAAAGTCCAGACTCTACATCTTTAAAGAAAATCATAAATTATTATGTGAGGAAATCAGTTAAATTTGATGGTCGTATCCCTCGGCACAGTTAATCAGCTAGTCCACAATTAAAATACATATATACACAGAGGAAAATACTTTGGTTAGGTAGATTTGACATCCTAAAAGAGCATAAGTGTCCCCAAGGGACGACTCATGGTATGCACGACTCTAAAGGTTAGTACAGTATATATAAAAATTTAGTCTTTACGCTAATGGGAAAAGTAGTGCCTTAGTTTTATAAATATGATGCGCATAAGATACATATAGTAATGATTTAGGGTTTAAAATACCTAACATGCAACCTCGCATAAATCCTTCCCAAAAGACAAGTAAACGACCCTATAAAGGTAAAGATAACAATTTTAGTTCATACCCAGCATCACAAGTAAGCCACCAGTGGGCGTCAACAACCTAACACGAACCCACTGGTGAGTATGCATGTCCATACAGAAAGGAAAACAACTACCTCACAAGGATGAAGATTGGCAACCTAGGCTACCCAGGAGGCTATCAACAAACCCTCCAAAAGAACTAGCTGCTCAACCGGTCACAACCTGGACCTGAGGCATTCAAGAAGGAACACCTCAGAAAGCAATCAAAATAAATAGAGCATTAGGCTTATGAATAAGTAAAGAAGGGTTACCAATCCGGCAAAAATAAATGCTATCAGTAAGAGGAAATACATGACAGTAAGAAAGAACATTGTCAAAAGGGCTGGAAAAGAAAACACACCCAGTATGAGTACAATAGCAACCTGCTCTGCAAAAAGAACCTGCAGCAGCTACAAGGCATATAAATACATGAACCAAAAAAATAGCCATAAGACACGAGAGGAACTAACAGTCCTAATTTTGGTGAATTATTGGCCGTGGTGAAAACCTTGGGTCGGAGTGGGCGGCACAGCCCTCACCAACAACCAGACCCAAAAAAAAACACTCCAGGGTGAAAACTAATGGTGGAAGCTACAGAGTCCACACACAAAACCATACCAGCCCAACACAGCCTAGGTGGTGGTGGCCACAGCTCAGCACATACAATTCACCCCATATAGAACCCACAAACCCACACCACCTGCCATAATCCAAGAGTCGGCATGCAAAAACTAGATGATCACCCAACTCCCCCTATGGAAAATGCCATACTAAAAATCCTAAGGAAACGCACCAAACCTAAGGCAAAAGCGTCGAGTTCACTCGACGCGGCTCTAAGTGGGTTACCACACTCAACGCAAAACAACTTTGGCGTTGAGTAAGGTCCACCCACTAAACTCCAAGCAACCGAACCACAGCAATAGGCTTTGGCGTTGAGTGAGCCTACCACACTCAACGCCAAAACAGCCACGACATTGAGTGAGGTCGACTCACTCAATGCTAAAAGACTTAACCGCAATAGCAGGCTTTGGCGTTGAGTGAGTCCACCACACTCAATTCCATAACAGCCACGACATTGAGTGAGGTGAACTCACTCAATACCAAAAGGCTTACCGCAAAAATAGGCTATGACGTTGAGTGAGTTGACCACACTCAACGCCAAAACAGCCACGACGTTGAGTGAGGTCGACTCACTCAACACCAAATGACTTAGTCGCAAAAACAGGCACTGGCATTCAGTGAATCCACCCCACTCAACGCCAAATCAGCCACAACGTTGAGTGAGGTCAACTCACTCAACGCCAAATGACTTAATCACTGGGAAAAGCTGCGGCATTGAGTGAGTCCACCAAACTCAATGCCAAACAGCCACAGCGTTGAGTGAGGTCGACTCACTCAACGCCAAAACACATAGTCATAAAAATAGCCATGGCATTGAGTGAGGGAACCACACTCAATGCTAGAAGCCTAACAATCTAGGCGTTGAGTGAGGTACACTCACTCCACACTTTTGATTTAGCCTAAAAATCCGCTATCCCGACCCCAGCCCACTTAACGCCACTTATCCAGAGAGTTGGAAATTTATTCCAACTCTCTCTCCTACCCCTCCTACCCGTCCACAGCAGCCCTAAACTTAAGCTTACAACTAAATTAAGCCTAACCCTAACACCAGCTATTAACTGGACACAGGCTGAGACAAATAAGAGAGAAAGCTTAATTTAAATCTAGGAAATAATGAAGCAGTACATGGATGGAATGAATGAAAATGTCATCCTGCTGCTCTAACTTCTAAGGAGGAAATAAAGAGAACAGAGCTATTATACAGGAAATGAAAACGGAGTAAGAGTTAGAAATAATTTGGCAAGGGAAAGGGCGCCACTTGTCTCTACCTCCGGGAAAACAGCAGAAAACTCCAAAGCTTGGCACCGGTGGCAATAGATCGGCCACCTGCACCTCTAGCTACCTATAGAGGAAAACCTGGAGCTTTTAGCGAGGAAGAAGGACTGAAGAAATCCTAGCTCCTATAGACGGCTCGAAATGCAAAATTACTTACCTAGGAAGGAAGAGCACGGCGAGAGCAGCTCAGATCCGCTGCTACCCAAATGAAACTAGCCCTAACTCAACATCTAATCGGCGGTCAAAGCAGCAGCTCCTCTGCCTCCCGCTCGCTTCCTTCCGCTGGAAGCTAACAATGCTCGGGAAATGGTGAGAAATGGGGAGGAGGAGAACAGCTTGAGCTTTTAATAAATCCTCCACTCACTTACTCTATAACTAATTAAAGATAACCTAGCCTAAGCACTAGCTAACTACATATATAAACTTATATATAGCAATCAGCCACTAGCTTACACGTAAATAAAAACAACGATTCATCAACTAGCCAACTCATACTCTTATGTACGTATATATATAATATGTATATATATAAACTTATGTTTAAAAACAGCCACATACTAATATATATATATATCATGCACATATATATATACTTATAAAAATAAAGTTATCAACACCCAAGCTTACACACAAACATATATATATATATATATATATATATATATATATATATATATATATATATATATAAATAATTGGCTAAACAAACTTAGCCTAAAACAAGCACCAGCCTTACCAAGCTCGATCATATAAGGCCATTCACAGCAAACAGGTAGCCACTACTGGCTATCAAAACAAACGTCGAAACGACGCGAAAAACAAATGATTTCAGATTTCGAAAAAACTCGCACCGTAACTAAATACCCAAACTACAAAAACAACGGAGAAGTCAAAAACAACATCCGACGATCACAACTCGGGCTATCACTACCCGAAGCCCTGGCATAAGCATTCCCCGAGAGCCTCACCAAGTCACAAAACCAGACCCAGCTTGCTAGGGAATCTTTCCAGTAGGCTACAAACAGGCCACTATAGGATCCTAGAGAGCTAATACCATGCTCTAACAACGGCAGAAGGCCGGAAACGCGTCATCATAATGCCAAACAATGATGAAACAAAACACAGAAAAATCGGGGGCGTTACAGATCTTCACTAGGACTTGAAGGAGCAAGGTTCTCAGTTGGATGATGGTCTGACATGAGTAACCGCTGACTTCACCGTCTGTTCGAGATCTTGTTGGTTCCCTAGTTTTGATTTGGGCCATGTCATCTCAATTAGGCTTAATTGACCCAAGAATTATCTATGGTCAATGGTTAGAATAAAGGTTAGTCTACCCTTAGGTTAGGTTAGTTGAGATTGGATTGAAATGAAAATTGGTTAAGTAGAATTGTGCTCGACGATAGTCAAATATCGCTCGACGATCTTCGATTGATGATCGACGATCTCAGAGTTATATGAACTCTGAAGTGGGATCAACGATTTTCTTATTCAGATCGACGATCGTGTGCCCTTGTCGACGATTTTTGGGAAGACAGTTTTTCTTCAGGTCGACGATCTGCTTGTTCAGATCGACAATCTTCGATCTTTGGTCGACGCATTTTGTCTACTATTATCTATATTCATTTCATTTGATCATTGTTTTATTTCCTCTTGTTTAAGACATATTTTATTTAGAATATTCTGCATAATTTAATGCTTATATTCTTTTGCTTATTAGCAATATTCCTTATGCATTAATGAAGAGATTTGGCAGAATAAAGTTGTTTGTTTTATTAGAGGAAATCGTGATTTTCTACAGTTGTAATATAGTTGTTAGGCTTTGTTTCCTGTGCCAATTTGTAAGGTCAAATTGATAGGATATTTTTTTAATATCCTTAATTCCTTTTTGGGAATGACAGAAAAGATTACAGGTGCAGTTTCTTTATTTGTTTTATTTTATTTTTTGGAAAGTTTTCAAGTGCAGGGCTCGAGGCTTTTTCAAAATAAGAGAAGCTTCTATATTATCAGAGTAGTCGGTTGAAGATAATAACACACATACATACACAAAATAAAAATTTACACAGTAGACACAGAACCAGAAATCTCAAGAGAAAGAAAAGTTCTTCTTCCTGAGTTCATCCTCTCTTCAGGAAAATTAATACTCAGAGTTCAAGCTTTCAAGAAGAAGAACCTCCCAGATTGCTGAACATTCATTGTTGCAAACTCTCCTAGATTACAAAAGCTGCTGAAGAAGAACATTCATTCAAAATCTAGAGTCTTCTTCAAGGCTGCATTAGAAAGTCATCTCATGCAATTTGGAGATCCTACACCCTGAAGCAAAGCTTCTTCCCGGACATTCTCTAAGCCAGGGGGAGCTTTGATATATTCAGAGCTATCCACTAGCTTCTCTGAACACAAAGAAGACATCTTTAATTCTCTCTTTTAACCTCCTGTAAAAGGGTTATTACTCCCTTCAAAAGTGAAATATTGGTGGCAGGGCACCTGATCAAAAACTGTTTGTTTGGTTTTTAGGCACCTGATCAAAAGCCTGAAGGGTCTTTAGATCTACCTGAAGCAGATCTACTGGTGGATGGGCACCTGATCAAAAACCTGTAGTGGATTCCTACCAGGGTGGTAGAAGAGTGGATGTACCCAATTGGGGAACCACTATAAAGCTCTTGTGTTGTCTGGTTGCTTATTTTAATCAATGCTCTGTGGCTGTGATAGTTTTAATTAGGTTGCTAATTGCTATGTTCTGATAAAAGCTCAACTAAAACTTCAGTGAGCTTCTCTTTTATTCACTACACTCTATTAGGCTAGGTTTTAAGCTTTTATCTTTCTATTCCGCAAATAGCTCGAAGAGAAGTGTTTAGAGTCTCCTTCTTTTTGAATACTCTATTCACCCCCCCCCCTCTAGAGTAGTAAGTAACTTATCCCCTCAATTTCAATTGGTATCAGAGGTAGGTTGATTGGTTGAATAGGCTAACACCTGAACCATAAGATCTTGTGATAAGATACTTTGATACCATATACACTCACATTAGATTCATGGCTCAATACAAAGATTACTCTACCACCAGACCTCTAGTATGCAACTTAGCCAAGTTTGGCATCTGGAAGGCAAGAATTAGACTTTACATGAACTCTATTGATGAAGATATTTTTTTTCTATCTTAGCAGGGCCACCAACACCACCTGCTGCAGCTACTCCTACAATATCTGCAAATCTCAGTGCAGTACCACCTCCCGACTATAATGAAACTTACAAGAAGGCCAAGATAGCTGATGCAAAAGCTATGATTATTCTTGCTCAGACTATGTCTGATGAGACATTCCAGAAAGTGGCTAATTGCACCTCAGCAAAAGCCATGTGGGACTCATTGAATCAGATTGTAGCTGGTTCAGCTGATGAGAGGAAGGACAGAAGGTCCAACCTCATATCCCAATATGAGAACTTCAAGAAGGAAGAAGCTGAGACAGTAGAAGCCATGTATACAAGGCTCATCTCCATTATAAATTAGCTGAGGACACTTGATAAGGAGATCACATTGACAAAAGTCAATGATAAAATACTAATGTGCTTCCCCAGCACATGGGATCTCAGAATCTGGCCAATCAAGGAGTCCAGAAGTACAAAAGAGATTTCAACTGAAGCTCTCCTTGGCAAGCTCAAATCATTTGAGCAAGTACTGAAGACCAGGGAAGCTGAAGTTAAAGCCAAAGCATCTACTCCAATAAGGAAAGAGCAAACCCTTGCTCTTAAGGCTGATGATGAGTCCAAAGTGACTCAATCAAATGAAGAACTGATGGCACTCTTTTCCAAGAGGTTCTACAAGATTGGCAGAAAGGACAACAAAAGAAAGTCATCAAAATATGATGACAAGCCAAGGTATGATAAAACCCCATCTAAAGAAGTTGTTTGTTATGGATGCAGGAAGCCTGGACACATTCTCCCTGAGTGTCCAGAGACAAAGCATAAGGAAAGGAGAAAAGAGAAGGAACATGAGAAGCACTATTCCAAGACATCTTCTCACAAATATAAGAAGAAAGAGAAAGGTATTGTTGCAAAGACCTGGAGTGATAATGAGGAAGACTCCTCTTCCTCCAGCTCCAGTGAAGATGATGAAGAAGAGAAGAAAGCTAAGGAAATTTGCCTTATGGCAATAAATTCCTGCAGTAGTAACTTAGCTGTAGAGATGACTGAAGATGAGGAGGATGAATTATCTAATGAAGACCAGGTAATTGCATCTTATAATTTTACCTCTGATGAATTTAAGCATGAATTTAAAACTCTTTGCCTAGATTTATTTAGCTCAGGAAAGGAGATTAAGTTGCTTAGAGATAAACTAGCTGGATCAGAATCTCTATCTAGTGAAAACATTAGGTTAGAATCTGAACTCACTAGATCATCTGAAAAAATTAAATTTCTTAAATTAGAACTAGCTAAAGCTAAAAGGTTAGAAGATTCACTTAATGGCAGAAGCCTTAAGTTGCTAGAAATCATAAGCACTGTCAATACTAGGACAGACAACAATAAGTTAGGCTTTGGTGCCTCCCCTAGTTTACCCCCATTGCTCCTTGAATACAATCTTTCTACTCCAGTAAAGTTTGTTTCTGAAAAGGGAATACAAAACACTGAGGTTATTCAAAAGGCTTAGAAAGCTTTAAATAAGATTAAGTGAGACAAAAGGAAACAGAAATTCATAGAAATATAAAAATCGTCGAACGCTTATCGACGATCGCTGCACCTATCGTCGAACGACAATCGACGATCTCTGAACTCACCTGCTGGGTATAACTACTTAGCAATGAGTGATCAATGATCTCAGCCTGAGTCGTCGAACAGAGATCGACGATCGTGGAATCCAGAATCCTTTTCTGTGAACCAAGATGGACAATCTGGGTACCGATCGTCGAACATCGATCGATGATTAGAACTAAATTTACAGAATCACAACAATGCTCATAGAAATAATAACTTTAATAGCAACCCTAGGTCTGCTAATTGGATTATCCCACCTAGGAGATCTCATCCCTTAGGATATCACCCTCAACCTGCATACTCTTTCATTTCAAGTTTTTCTTATGTGAAGAACAATGGACCCAAGGTTACCTGGGTCCACAATGTCTAATTTATCTTATTGCAGGTGAAGACCTATCCTATCACTCGGGACAAGTGGTATTTGGATAGTGGATGCTCCAAGCATATGACTGGAAACAAAGAGAACCTTTCAAGCTTGAAAGCAAGATTGGGACCAAAGGTAGTCTTTGGTGATTCCAGCTATGGTCAGACTGAAGGATATGGTAAATTCACCATAGGGTCAGTGACTTTCAAGAAGGTAGCTTATGTCACAGGACTGAAGCACTATCTCATTTCTGTAAGTCAGTTGTGTGATGCTGGCTGCCAGATTTGGTTTTCTAATACTCTGTGCAATATTACTTTGAATAATAAAGTTGTATTAGTAGGCATTAGGGAAGGAAATATTTATCTTGTATATTTTAAATCCACCTCTTCTGAAATTTGTTTATTTAATGAGATGAGTAGTAATAATACTTTGTGGCATAAAAGGCTAGGTCATGTTAACCTTAGGAATATATCTAGGTTATCTAAATACAACCTTGTCAGAGGTTTGCCCTCTTGCCCCTAAAAGAAGGAAGGCCTATGCAAGGCTTGTCAATTAGGCAAGCAAACTAAAAATAGTTTCAAAGCTGTAAATAAAAGTGATTCACCTAGAATCCTGTACCTATTACACTTGGATCTCTTTGGTCCAATAGCTGTACAAAGTCTAGGATGGAAATTCTATACCCTAGTAATTGTAGATGATTACTCTAGGTTCACTTGAGTGTTCTTCTTGAGAACTAAATCTGATAACTTTAAAGTTCTTACAGATTTTCTACTTTGTATATAGACTGAGTACTCTACTCAAGTTGCCTTGATCAGAAGTGATCATGGTACTGATGCAAGAATTCTATGAGAAAGAAGGTATCAGGCATTGCTTCTCTGCTCCTAGAACTCCTCAACAAAATGGGGTAGTTGAAAGGAAAAATAGAACCCTGATTGAAGCTGTAGGAAAATTGTTAGCAGATGCTTATATGCCTCTATCCTTTTGGGCAGAAGCAGTTAGCATAGCTAACTATGTACTGAATAGGAGTCTGATACATAAACTAAAGGGGAAGACTCCCTATGAATTGCTTAAAGAAAAGAAACCTAAAATAGATTATTTTAGAATTTTTGGCTGTGTAGTTTACATTCACAACAATAACAAAGACTACATTAGAAAGTTTGAAGCAAAGGATTCAGTGGAAATCTTTCTAGGATATTCCCAAGTAAACAAAGCTTATAGGGTATTTAATAAATCCACATTGAAAATTGAAGAGTTAGTACATGTATCTTTTGATGAAACTAACATGTTTTACAGAGAGAAGGAAACTTCTTCCAGTAACTCTTTGCAGGTACCTGACATGTGCAAGAATTTGGATGAGCTGAAACTCACACAGGAGATTCAACCTCAACCAACTCTTTAGATAGTTGATTCAGACAGTGATGAAGACCAAGTAGAAGTGATTGTAACTCTACCAACAGCCAATCTAATTCCACCTGAGGAATTGATTCCAACTGCTATTGAAGATCACATACCACCAACTGATTATGTCACACTTAGAGATCATCCTACATTTTAAGTGATTGGAGACATTTCAACTGGTGTGCAAACTAGACATAAACTAAGTCAAGATGTGATGCTTTCTTGTTTTCTTTCACAGATTGACCCCCTAACCATAAAAGATGTTGAGCAAGATCCCTAGTGGATCATTGCTATGTAAGAGGAGCTAAATCAGTTTGAAAGGTGTAAAGTTTGGAATTTGGTTCCAAGACCAAAAGGTCAACTGGTTATAGGCACTAAATGGGTGTTTAGAAACAAGTTGGATGCTCAAGGAATTATTATAAGGAATAAAGCAAGGCTTGTAGCACAGGGCTACAGACAGGAAGAAGGCATAGATTATGATCAGATATGTGCTCCTATTGCAAGGCTAGAGGAAATAAGGATCTTTCTAGCCTATACAGCCTACATGAAGTTTAAGGTGTTCCAAATGGATATAAAGAGTGCATTTCTGAATGGAGAGCTAAAGGAAGAGGTATTTGTTGAACAACCCGCTGGTTTTACTTCTTCAACTTATCCCTCACATGTTTCTAAGTTGCAAAAAGCTCTGTATGGACTTAGAGCATGGTATGAAACTTTAGCTAGTTTCCTATTAGAACATAAGTTTGTTAGATGCATAGTTGATAGAACCCTTTTTATTAAGTACCATAAGGACAAGATCCTGTTAGTTCAAATTTATGTGGATAACATTATATTTGGTTCCACTAATCCCAAACTATGCAAAAGGTTCTCAGACCTAATGCATTCTAAGTTTGAGATGAGTAGTATGGGTGAGCTGTCTTATTTCCATGGTCTCCAAGTGAAACAAGATGTTGATGGCATCTTCATCTCCCAATCTAAATATACCAAGGAATTAGTAAAGAAGTTTAGGATGGCAGATGCTTCTGCAATGCACACTCCTATGGCTACTAATGTTGTTATTGATTTTGATGAAAAGGGCAAGCCTGTTGATCAGAAAAATTATAGGGCCATTGTTGGTTCCCTATTATATCTAACTGCAAGTAGACCTGATATAATGTTTGCCACATGCCTCTGTGCTAGATTTTAGGTCAACCTCAAGGAATCTCACTTGACTCTTCTTAAGAGAATCTTAAGATAATTGAAGGGATGTGTTTGGATTTGTCTCCACAATACCTCAGATTTGTTGGAAGTCAGACCTTGAACTAAGATGAATTAAGGTGTATTGGATATTGTGTTTGAGTTGTATGCATGCAGGATCTTATTGCCAAGTGTAGACCAATGTCAGTCTATAATGGGTCACCAAACACAGGACTATACAATGTAATTCCTCATTGTGTGATCCAAGGTGTTGGCTCATGTATAGCCTCTTTATTGGAATACACTTCATATACATGCATTTGGACTGATGGACTCTGGAGTATTGAAGACTATCTCAGAATAAATTTTTCTAAGTCCATATACTCGAGTAGTTCCCTGATATACTCGAGTAAGTGACTCCTTACTCGAGTAGATTTATTTTCATACTCGAGTAGGTTTGTAGTTACTCGAGTAGTTTTCCTAAGATACTCGAGTAGTCTATCTTCCCCGTACTCGAGTATTTCCAACTCTTATACTCGAGTAGCTCTTCAAGTTTTATCTGAGAATTTTTCTAAGTCTTTATACTCGAGTATATTCCTCTTATCTACTTGAGTATGTAACCTCCTATACTCGAGTATGTCCCCTCTCTCTCGAGTATATCTGTTCAAAATTCCTGAATTTCTTTAAATCCAAATTCTTCGTGTATTTTGAAATAATCTTTTTTGATTGGTCCAAGTGTCATCCTTAATTATGTTTATGACCGTTAGAGATCGCCTATAAATAGGTCCTTTGCAATCTGACTAATTACAAAAAAGCTATTACAGAGATTATTTTAAGAAAGAGAAAGATTCCGAAAACCCTAATTCCCGTCATCCACAATTACTGTTTTCGGAAGAAGCTCTGGATTGTCTTCTCTCAGCCGCTGCTGTCGATCTCAAATATTCTAGCGATCTAGACTCAAGAAGAATCATCCAATCTCTTCGTGCTTCATCGATCTTTGAATTATTCTCTCGATCGTGGTGATTCCAGATTTCAGATCCGTGGATCTCTTTCAAGTCTTCCTCAACTATTTCTGTCCAAGCTGAAAGTTCTCAAAGAAGAAGATAAAGTCAAAGATCCAGATCTGTGCTATTTGCTGTTTGTGTTTTCTATTCAAAAAATTTTATTGTAGGAGATTTATCTCCGAGTGGTAGGAAGTTTTATCTTCTAAGTGTAGATCCATTTGGATCGAGTTTTGTAGGAACGTGGTTCCGAGGTGTAGGATTGGTTTGTAATCCGAGATAGTGGAGTAGCTGAGTCTAGTGATTTTCTAGATCCATGAGGAAAGTGGACATACCCAAGATTGGGGAACCACTATAAATCTCTTGTCGTCTGTGTGATTGCTTGATTACTTATCTGTGTTGTGTTAAATTTTTTATTCCGCATTTGACGCACATCTAACCTATTCACCCCCCCTCTTGGTGATTTAGGTTGACAACTTAGTTCTCTCAATTGGTATCAGAGGGAGGTTGATCGTTAAAATGTTAACACCTTGATCTAATCCTTCCCAAGTTGTCTCTAGAGAAGTATCAAGCATGAGTAAGACCTAGGATTTTGCTAAGCTCCCTATCTGCACCAGGAACAATTTTCCTATGTGGAAGGAAAGAGTTAAGTTCTTCATGGAAGCTGTGGATCCTCAGATCTTCATAATTGTTGAAGAAGGTCCGTATGTTCCTATGACTGCATCCACAATAGATCCAACCAAAAAGATCCCAAAGAAGTTTATGGATTTGGATAAGGACGAGATTGCACTTGTCTCTCTGGACAAGAAAGCTAAAAACATTATAGCAAGTGCAGTCGATGACTCGATGCTGCAAAATCTGATTCATTGCTAGTCTGCCAAGGAGATGTGGCAATCCCTAGTGACTCTGATGGAAGGCACTGAAGAAGTTAGGGATGATCGGAGATCCCTTCTAAATTAGAAGTATGAAGCCTTCAGGCAAGGTCACAAGGAAGCCATAGTTGATACCTTTGAGAACTTTTTCAAGATAGTCAACAGGCTAAGAGTTTATGGCCGAGTCTTCACCAACGACGAACTGAATGACAAATTCTTAAGATCCCTGACCAAGGAATGGGATAATAAGGTATGCGCCATTCGGGAGTTCGGAAGGTTAGCCGATACGGACCCGCAGAATCTGTTCGGAAAGCTTATGTCTTACGAGCTTCAAATCAACTCAAGAAAAGCTGAAGAAGAGATGAGTAAGTCTGCTTCCAAGGAGAAGTCTGACGCTCTTAAGACAGACAGCTCAAGGAAGACAAAGGCTAGGTCTCCTGCACCAGCTCCTGTAGCTGATGAAGAAGAATCATCTGAGCCAAGCTCCTCTGGCTCAGAGCTATCTGATAGAGAGTTCTTTCTACTCTCAAGGCAGTTCAAGAAATTCCTGAACAAAAAGAAACAATGGAAAAGCAAGGATGCCTCCTATAGAGGATCACGCAATGATGGTGATCGTCATAGAAAAGGCTCAAGCAGTCACGACAGGTATGGTTCTAAACCGAACAAACATCATTCGACTGACCTTGTCTGTTATTGCTGTAATAAGCCAGGTCACGTCATTGCGGATTGCCCCCACAGGAAGGAGGGTGGCAAAAGAGAAGAGAAGAAGCCCTACACCAAAAGGAGGACTGAAAAGAGCCTGCTAGCCAAGAAGGGCAAAACCCTCAGTGACTCTGACTCATCTGAGTCAAGTGCAGAAGAAGAAGAAGCCTACTTTGGGCTAATGGCTCTAACTGATCATGAACAAGTCCCCCAGTTCACTGGGGAGGTAAAATCTTACACTCCTCTTTCTAAATCTGATGATGATAATGAGCAAGAGGGCTATCCCTCTGAGGATGAATCTGAACTCATGGGACAATATAAGGAGTTACTTACGGCTTACGAAAAATGTCGCCGAGTCGTGAAAACTCAAGCCAAAGAGATAAAATCTCTACAGGATATTGAGAGCAGCTTGAGAGAAGAAGTCGCTAAGACTGACTCTCTTCAAGAGAACTTCAATTTTGCTATGGAAGAATACAATCAAGCTCACAATCACCTTGACCTTAAAGATGAAATCGTCAAAGAGTTGGAAAAACAACTCGAGGCTGAGAAGAAGCTTGTTGAAAGTTTCTCTAAGCATAAGATAGTTCTTCCACTCGTTGCTGTAAGGCCAAAGGAGTTGGACTAGGCCATGTTGCCCCTCCTAGTAAATCCTCTTGGAGAAACAAGGCCAAGAAGAAAGAATAGGGCTTCCAAGAAGGCTCTAGCTGAAGAAAAAGGGAAAGCTCCTTTGGAGCCAGTATCGTTCAAGAAAGTTTTCTTTCCTACGAACGAATTCGACTATGAGTCCACCTATGGACACTTCTCTAGGCCGATCCCGGAGACACCCAAGTCAAGGTACCAAGGTTGGACTCGCACTCGTAACTTTGTTGAAAGTGTCTTCAAGGCACCTTATGAAGAGATTCAACTTCAGAGCTATGGACCATATGCTCATGTTCATAACAATAAGAATACACCAAAGGTAAAACCTGTTGTGGAAAAGCCTATGAAGGAGAAGACTTCATGTAGCTGCCATCATCATGAAGCTTCTTCCTCCAACAATGCTACCCCGGCTGGACCTCCACCTAGGAAGGTCATGCAGGAGTTTGGAAGGCAAAGATACAACAGGTTCAACTGTTGGTGCTGTTGCTAAATTGGTCATTTTGCCATCGATTGATGGTTCAATCCTAAAAATGCTACATCCCCTCAAGTTTGCAACATGAGAATGACCACTCATGAGGTTAATATTCATAGGGGGAGTATTCTAACTCGAGACCAAGGACCCAAACGTGTTTAGGTTCCTAAGGCTAAGTGATTGTAATTGCAGGTATGTCCAAAGACCACCAAAATGCCAATCTGGTACTTGGACAGTGGATGTTCTCGGCATATGACCGGGACAAGGAGCCTACTCCAGAATTTCACCTCAGTCTACAACGGACCAAAGGTCATCTTTGGAGGTTAAGATCGAGTAATAACTAAAGGCTACGGTATGATTACTAACTGAAGCGTATCCTTTTCGGATGTAGCTTATGTGGAGGGATTACAACACAATCTCATCAGCATAAGCCAACTATGCGACAAAGGATACGTGGTTGAATTTCATGCTGACAAGTGTTTGATAAAATCGGTTGACAATATGGAAACTATTTTACAAGGCACTAGAAGCAGAAATATTCTCTGTTTAAATTTCATTTATATGGACACTTCTACACCAGTATGTTTTTTAGCAAAAAGTAGTGCATCTCTTGCTGACCAATGGCACAAGAGACTAGCACATATTAACTTTAAAACAATTAATAAACTATTCTCTCAAAAATTAGTACGTGATGCCCCTAATGTCAAGTGCGTTACGGACATCCCTTGTCATGCCTATATCAAAGGCAAGAAAACAAGGAGTTCATTTAAAAGAATTATAGGCAAGGATTCAGATAGAAGCTTACAGCTTCTTCATATGGACTTGTTTGGTCCCATGCAAGTTAGAAGTTTGGGAGGTAAGGAATATACATTGGTTATTGTGGATAATTACTCGCGCTTTGCGTGGGTGTTCTTTCTGAAACACAAGTCAGATACCTTCAGCACTTTCACTAATTTTGGTAGGCAAGTCCAAAATGAATACAACTGTTCCGTAGTCAAAATCAGAAGTGACAATGGAATGGAATTCAAGTCTGGAGCCATGACAGAATACTATGAAAGTCAAGGCATCTTTCATGAGTTCTCCTCTCCTCACACTGCACAGCAAAATGGAGTAGCTGAGAGAAGGAACAGAACACTCATAGAGGCTTGCCGGACTATGTTGAGTGATGCCTCACTTCTAGAGTACTTCTGGGCTGAATCCGTCAACACCGCTTTTCACGTGCAAAATCGAGCACTCATCAACAAGAACCATGATAAGACTCCTTACGAACTTTTAAAAGGCAGGAAACCAACCATATCATATTTTAAGATCTTTGGCTGCAAGTGCTTCGTGATTAACAATGGCAAGTATCACACTACCAAGTTCAGCGAGAAAAGCTTTGAAGGTATTTTTGTAGGTTATAGTAGCCATAATAAGGCCTATAGAGTATTTAATAGAAAAACTCTGGTGGTAGAAGAGTCGATACACATTGTATTTGATGAGACGAGTCTGCTACAAAGCAACTCTTCTAGTGTGCTTATTGAAGATGCAGGTACAAAGATAAAAGAACTCAGCTTGGATGAACCTACTGAAGATAAAGATGAAAAGTTCATCAAGATCACCTCTACAACCCCTTTTGGAGTGGTAGATGATCAAGATGAAGAACTCATCCCAGCTGAAGATGCAACTCCAGTGGCTGAAGAGATCCCAGATGCAAGGACTCTAGAGTTCAGACACTTGAAGGATCATCCCTTGGACAAAATCATAGGAGATCCTCGGGATGGCGTCAGAACTCGTCGAGGTACAACTAATGAAAATTTACATTTAAGTTTTCTTTCTCAGGTTGAACCAAAGAAATTTGAGGAAGCCAACTCCGATGCATCCTGGATTCTAGCCATGGAAGAAGAGCTAAATCAATTCAAATGCTGCAAAGTTTGGACACTTGTTCCTAAACCCAAGAGTAAGAACGTCATTGGGACAAAATGGGTATAACGAAACAAGATGGATGAAGATGGAACAATTATAAAGAACAAAGCCAGACTTGTTGTCGAGGGCTATCATCAAGAAGAAGGAATCGACTTCGATCAAACATATGCTCCAGTGGCAAGACTGGAGCCGATCAGGTTATTCCTTGCCTACGCTGCACTCAAGGGCTTTACCGTCTATCAGATGGATGTAAAGTCTGCCTTCCTGAATGGTTACATAAAGGAAGAAGTTTATGTATAGCAACCGCTAGGTTTCGTTGACTCAACTTTTCCTAATCATGTTTATTTACTGTAGAAAGCCTTATATGGTCTTAAACAAGCTCCTCAAGCTTGGTATGAGACGCTGTCTACCTTTCTTCTTGAGAACAAGTTCACAAGAGGAAAGATAGACAAGACATTATTTCTTAGGGAAATAAAAGACAAGATCCTCCTAGTGCAAATCTATGTCGATGATATTATTTTTTGCTCTACAGATAACAACCTCTGCAGGAAGTTTTCTAAACTTATGCAAGGGAAGTTTGAAATGAGCAGTATGGGAGAGCTGAAGTATTTCTTAGGGCTTCAGGTGAAACAATCTGAGGATGGAATTTTCATCTCACAGACCAAGTTCACCAAAGAGCTACTTAAGAAATTCGGAATGGAGAATGCAACCTCTATGAGGACTCCAATGGCCTCAGCTATGTCTCTGGACAAGGATGAGAAAGGGAAACCTTTTGATGAAACCATGTATAGAAGCATAATTGGGTCCTTGCTCTACCTTACCGCAGGTAGACCAGATATAATGTTTTCAATATGTGTTTGCGCTAGATTCCAGGTGAACTCTAAGGAATCTCACTACATTGCTGCAAAGCGAATCTTGATATACCTCAAAGGTACACCAAATCTTGGCTTATGGTACCCAAGAAGTAATGATAGTGAACTGATTGGATTTTTAGATGCAGATTTTGTAGGAAGAAAAGACGACAGGAAAAGCACTTCTTGGACTTGCCAATTCCTCGGAAGGAGACTTATTTCCTGGAGCAGTAAGAAGCAGAACTGTATAGCCATCTCAACGGCTAAATCAAAATATATCTCTGCAGGCAGCTGTTGTGCACAGCTTCTATGGATCAAGAATCAATTTGAAGACTACAACATGAAGTTCCAGAACGTTCCTTTGTTTTGCGACCCGTCCAGCGCAATAGCGATCGTCAACAACCCAGTCTCCCACATCTAGACAAAGCACATAGAGCTTCGATATCACTTCATCCGGGAGCATGTGGAGAATGGAGATATAGATCTACAATATGTCTCCACAGACAGGCAAGTTGCAGATATATTCTCCAAACCGCTGGAGGAAACCAAGTTTTCATTTTTCAAAACGGAACTCGGGATGCTCAAAAAAGAGGAAAAGTGATGGTGGATTCTCTCAAGGGCTCAGAGTTGCAGAAATCGGTGAAGGTAACATTTCTCCCAAGAAAAATTATTTTCAAGTGATATACTCGAGTAAGTGGAGTCACATACTCGAGTCAACAACAAAAAAAATATATATATACTCGAGTAAAATTTTACATACTCGAGTACTTGGTAGACATGCTCGAGCACTTCTTGAACTACTCGAGTACTTGGTAATCTACTCGTGTATATCCTCGACCCACTCGTGTATGTTCCAATACATACTCGTGTATGACAAAATATACTCGAGTATACGGAAATTCCTGTACTTTGAAAATTTCATTTTTCTCTATTCGCACCGAGGTTTTTGCCGCTCCGTCGCAGGTATGATTTAATCTTTATCACTCCTCCTTAAACCTTATTAGGGTTATATATATATAGAAAAATCGGAAATCCATTCCACACTCATTCTCTCGAGTAGCCGCCGACGATTCAACTTCCGGAACCCGCAGAGCTCCGTCTTCTCTGTCTTCCCATTCTACAGAATCGCAGATGGCTCCGTCCTCCAAGATCAGAATCGGATCAGAACTCACCCCTGAAGGAATAGCCGATATCTCCGATGATTTCCGCAACATATTGATCCTGTTCGACACCGCGGGGCTCACTTTCATCCTCCAGACTCCATGCAAAATCATTCTCCCTGCAGTTGAAGAATTATACAAAAATCTAAAAGTCAAGCGCAATGGTATAGTTCTAAAATCCAAGGTAAGTGGGATCAAAATCCGTCTGGACAAAACCTCCTTTACCACTCTATTACGTTTGCCAGTGGTAGATGAAGAAGATGACCTGAGTCCTGAGGATTCTGACAGAACTTGTTTATTCTGTGGAGTCGGACCAGAGGCCATTAATTTTACAAGAGTAGACTTTAATTCCGTAGGCAAATTCCTTGTGGATGTAATTGCCAAAGTTCTTCTATGCAAAAACTATTCCATCAGATACATTTCCTTTAATCTTTTTGACATTATGCAAGCCATAGTCTGCCGGAAGAAATTCCAGTTTGGAATGATGATACCGGACAAAATCAGAGAAAGTGTGAAACACCCAAGCTATGTTAGGATTATCTCACTCCTCCTCCATGAAATTAATCCTACAGTTTTTGATTTATCTAAAGGCACTCCTCTCCATCATATGAAGAAAGTATCCATCCTCTCAATTCAAAGATATGAAATCAAGCTCCAAAACACTACTCAAGCCTCAAAAGCGGCTGTTACCTCAGAAGATACCCCTAGAGAGCCCCTTGTCTCAGATGACAGGATTCCCTCTCCTCCTCTACATCACACTATTATCACCTCGGGTGCAATAGTTGATGGGGAGCCTAACTCATATAGCCTTTAGCACCAAGATTCAGAAGCCCCCTCTCAGCAAGATCAAATCAGAGATCCTACTCCTCCACTTTCTCCTCTTCAAGGAGTCCTTCTCTCAGAGGTTCAAGCTTAAGAAAACCTCCTCTCTACTGCTGAAGATATTGGCAGACTGATTGATGAACTAAGATCAGATGCTCCAGTGTTTCAAGATGATTCAGTTGTTCTATCTCCTTAGGATCACATTCCAGAAGATTAGTCTCCTGCTAAAGAATCCTCTCCCTCACTGCCAAGGAAACCCCTACCTCTCCTGCCCAGTCTCATGCTAAAGAGCAGGGTTAGCCAGAGTATACTCTACTGTCTGATGACGAGGACATGTCTCCAGAACATGTGGATGCTCCTCTGAGGACACTAGACTTCTGTCTTCCTTCATTCATCAATACAGAAGATTCTGTTGTGGTTGAACCCTTCAAGAGAGCTGAAAGTTAAGTTTTGATTGCTGAAATTCCCCCCTGGGTTGCTCCTGTTCCCTCAGCCTCTGCTCCAGCCTCTGCTCCAGCCTCAGCTCCCTCCATCTCCTCAGATATTGTAAGTAAGTTTGAGAAAATGCTCCTTGAACAGAGAAAATACTTTGATGATTCTCTGGTATCAGTGAACAACAAGGTCTCTACTCTTGAAACTGAGATGAGTAGAGGCTTTGCTGAAATTCAAGCAAATACTGATGAGCTAAAAATATTATTTCAGTTGGGTGGCAAAGCCATAGACCATACTATTACCAGTATAGGGTAACTCAGAAATTAAGCTGAAACAGTTGCACATAATCAGATTCTATTGGACAAGGAAGCTACTGCCAATGTTATGAAAGTTTGTGAAGAAGTTGGAAAATTTATAGATGAAGCCATTACCAAACTATCAGTAGAAATCAGCAAGGGGGAGAAGATAGTCAAAGAACAATTTGACAAAATATCTGCCCAATCTCAAGCATTTGTGGATGGTCTAGTCAAAGAAATGAAAGCAGACATCCTAGCTCAGCTTCAATCTGTAAAATTTTATATTTATGATACTGTTGTATGGGTGCATAATCAGAACTTTCCAAATTTCTAACTTGACCCTACCATTATTCCAAAGTCCCTAGATCCTCTTGAAGAACATCCTCCCTCAGGTGCTCCAGCTCATGCTAACATTCCAGAGGGTGTGCCAGCCTTCTCACCCTGACCAACTAGTGACATGACTGAGCCTCCTCTCTCTTATGCTGATGTGTGGCAATATGATATTCCTCCAAGCTCTCAGGGACACTCTTATCAGGGTGCTCTTAGAAAGAAAAGGAAATATGGTGATGACGCTTCTACTAGCCGTTCTGCACCAAGGAGAGAGCCTGCCCCAGCTTCAGGAAGTAGATCAGAATTTGTTCATGCAGAGGTTTGGATTCCTACCTCCAAGTCCCTTATTTTTGATACATTGAAGTTGGTAACAGATTTTGGTGAGAATAAAGATCAGTTCTATAACTACTCAGAATGGAAAGCGTATGATGTATCTCAAATCAAAATCAGATTGCATGACAGAAATTGGGGATTTAACAATCCAGCTGCTCCTCCAAGGCCTAGGACCTATTTTCCCAAACCTTTCAGCTATCTTGAGAGGCAAGAGCTTAAGAGAGAAAGATTGCATAGAGGAGCCCCTTCTTGAGTGAATGAGGATGTGGATATGGACAACTAATCTTTTGAAAACATTTCTATATATGACTCTAATTATGGTTGTCCTTATTATTTTCCTGCGTCATTTTTTTTCATTAGTATATGTTTCTTTGTTCTTTTTACTCTAAGTAATTCACCTTAGTGTAGAGGGTGCTGACTTATACAAATAGGGGGAGATTGTTGGGATTTGTCTCCACAATACCTCAGATTTGTAGGAAGTCAGACCTTGAACTAAGATGAATTAAGGTGTATTTGATATTGTGTTTGAGTTGTATGCATGCAGGATCTTATTGCCAAGTGTAGACCAATGTCAGTATATAAGGGGTCACCAAACACTGGACCATACAATGTAATTCATCATTGTGTGATCCAAGGTGTTGGCTCATGTATAGCTTCTCTATTGGAATACACTTCATATACATGCATTTGGACCGATGGACTCTGGAGTATTGAAGACTATCTCAGAAGAAATTTTTGTAAGTCCATATAATCGAGTAGTTCCCTGATATACTCGAGTAAGTGACTCTGTACTCGAGTAGATTGATTTTCATACTCGAGTAGGTTTGTAGTTACTCGAGTAGTTTTCCTAAGATACTCGAGTAGTCTATCTTCCCCGTACTCGAGTATTTCCAACTCTTATACTTGAGTAGCTCTTCCAGTTTTATCTGAGAATTTTTCTAAGTCTTTATACTCGAGTATATTCCTCTTATCTACTCGAGTATGTAACCTCCAATACTCGAGTATGTCCCGTCTCTCTCGAGTATATCTGTTCGAAATTCCTGAATTTCCCTAAGTCCAGATTCTTCGTGTATTTTGAAATAATATTTTCTGATTCGTCCACGTGTCATCCTTAATTATGTTTATGACCGTTGGAGATTGCCTATAAATAGGTCCTTTCAGATCTGACTAATTACAAAAAAGCTATTACAAAGATTATTTTAAGAAAAATAAATTTTCCGAAAACCCTAATTCCCGTCATCCGCCATTACTATTTTCGGAAGAAGCTCTGGATCGTCTTCTCTCAGTCGCTGCTGTCGATCTCAAATATTCTAGCGATCCAGACTCAAGAAGAATCATCCGATCTCTCCGTTCTTCATCGATCTCTGAATTATTCTCTCGATCGTGGTGATTCCAGATTTCAGATCCGTGGATCTCTTTCAAGTCTTCCTAACCTATTTTTGTCCAAGCCGAAAGTTCTCAAAGAAGAAGATAAAGTCAAAGATCCAGATCTATGCTATTTGCTGTTTGTGTTTTCTATTCAAACAATTTTATTGTAGGAGATTTATCTTCAAGTGGTAGGAAGTTTTATCTTCCGAGTGTACATCCATTTGGATCGAGTTTTGTAGGAACGTGGTTCCGAGGTGTAGGATTGGTTTGCAATCCGAGATATGGAGTAGCCGAGTCTAGTGATTTGCTAGATCGGTGAGGAAAGTGGACGTACCCAAGATTGGGGAACCACTATAAATCTCTTGTCGTCTGTGTGATTGCTTGATTACTTATCTGTTCTATGTAAAAATTTTTATTCCGCATTTGAAGCACATCTCACCTATTCACCCTCCCCCTCTAGGTGATTTAGGTTGACAACTTAGTTCTCTCAGGATGCCCAAATTTAGGACTTTGGTACCCAGCTGAATCAGAATTTGAGTTGATTGGATACTCAGATGTTGACTATGCTGGCTGTAGAGTTGATAGGAAGAGCACCTCAGGGACTTGTCAGTTCCTAGGTGAGAGATTAGTCTCTTGGTTTTACAAGAAGCAGACTTCTGTTTCAACTTCAACTGCAGAGGCTGAATATATAGCAGCTGTTTATTGCTGTTCACAGATACTGTGGATTCAAAATCAACTCTTGGATTATGGGTACACAACACCAAAATTATGTGTGACAGTACAAGTGTTATTTCCATAGCACAAAATCCTGTGCACCATTCAGGAACAAAGCACATTAACATTAGACACCATTTCCTTAGAGAATGTGTTGACAATAATAAAATATATCTCGAGTTTATACCCACAGATCTTCAGAGAAGTGATATATTTACAAAGCCGTTAGGTGAACAGAAACATCTATTCTTTTTGAATCAACTAGGCATGATGAGTGGATCAGACTAAGTGTAAAAATCTATATAGTTTAAATCTGTTCTGAGATCGTCGAACAGTGTTCGAAGATAGTCAAACAGGTTGAGCTAAATCGTCAACCCTTGGTCTACGACAACTCTTTTCTTTTAGAGACATAAATCGTTGATCGATGATCGACGACTCTGCTTCGGAAATCAATCGTCGATCGATTACTGATTCTCTTGATATTCACTCAGAGATCGACGTTCCTAGTTTTTTTCAAAACGATCGTCTATCTAGGTCTGAAGATCGTCGACGGAGCTCGCCTTTTCATTTTCTTCTTCCAGGACTGTTTCAAGCTCTCATCCCACGCTTTCTCCTCTCTCTTCTTTCGATTCTTCTCGTCGATTCCATGGCGATTACATCTGTGACACTTTTCGTGATGATGTTTGACACCAGATTCAGTGTCGATTTCGATTCCTTCAGTGACTGCGAACAAGTTTTCAGAGAAATGCGGTAGTTATGCGACGACCAAGGACTAAAGAAGCTTATGTCTACAAAAATAAAACTCCACCTATCAGAGATAAAGGAATGGGTTTATACATCTTCTTCCGATGACAAAGCGATGACAGGAACCATCAACGACGTGGTGGTAATTCTTACTCCCGAAATTCTGACTGAAATATTTGAGTTAAAGAATGGATCAGATGAGTATGAGCAAGATACTACTGAGTATGGTAGGATGCTGTTAGAGATGGGACATGCAGAAGGAATTCCATCTAAGCTCTTGAAAGTAAATTTATCTGTTGGATTTAAGTTCTTGGCTGACTTAGTTGGAAAAGTTTTGCTTGGAAAGCATTCAGCCCACAACAACATCAACAGGCAACAATTTGCTTTGATGTCAGCTATAGTGAATAAGAAAGCAATCAACTGTGCTGGATTGCTATTTGAGTTGATCAGGAAAAATAATAACAAGAAAGAGGTGACTCAAGGTAGGCTGATTGGGTTCTTTCTATCTAAGAAAGCTTCCAAGCTGTTAGGCTCTGCTCCTACAGCAATAAATGCCAGCAAGAGAATTGATCCTTCCCTGTTTGTTAAGTTGAAAAGGACCATTCAGAAACCATCAAAGGCTGGGTCTGCCCCTACAACATCTGAGGGCACAAGGGCTCCTGAAGCCACTTCCCACCCTAGTGAAGAAATTCCTGCTTCATCCTCCTTGCCATCCACCTCCATTGAAATTCATTCTTCTCCTGTGAACCATCCATCACAATCTGCTTCCCCAACACCAGCTCATCTAGCTGAGATACCAAACTTCAACTTAGATTCCATGTTCAATCTGCTTACTCCATCTCCTCATCACTCACCAGCCACTTCTCCTCATCATTCCCCAGCCACCTCAAATCATCAATCACCCACTAATGATCATCCATCTTATCATAATTCCCTAATTGATGAAGCCCCAGTTTAGAAGAACATCAATTCTGATGATTCCCTATCCATCATTCCTCCATCATTTCAAATTACACCAGAATTCATTGCAAATATCCTAGACCTCAATACTCCATCCATCAAAACCATGATAGCTGAAGCCATTGCCCCCCTTCCTCTCTCCATCTCATCACTTGCTTCTTCCATTTCTGCCCTCTCAGACCCTTCTTCATCTAGGGGCCTGGGTTTAGTTCCCACTGAACCTAGGAAGGTGGAGATGCTCAATGAAGATGATTTAGGCACTTCTTGGGCTAGTCATGTTGTGCAATCTCCAGCAGTATTGGAGCTAGAAATGTGTTTAGATGCAGTTCCAGATGAAGTCTTTCCAGATTCAGTACAGAGGATAATTGTAGATATAGATGCTCCAGTAGTTCTTGAAGATAAACTGGATGCATTTCTTAATTCAGATGATGATCTTCACTCTCATCCTATGGAGACCATTATATCTGTCAGTCCTCCCCTTGTATTTGATCCCCTTCAGGCCATTGTGTGCTATCAGAGACCAATGAGCCTTCATATTTTGGATAGTTTTATTATTTCTGAAATAATAGCTGGAGCAGCTTTTGCTTTCAAATTTTGTCTTGAGGAGATTTCCACTCCTGTAGTTGCCAGATATTTAGAAGGAATTATTACCTCCTTCTTAGAAGCTAAGTGGAATTCAGTAGAGTCTTCAGATAAAGATGCGTCAGTTGCTATTCCAGAAGTTTAATTTGTTGTATCTTCTGTGCCCTCTACTCTTTGGGATGACTCCCCAGGTCCAGATTTGGATTCTCTCTTGGCTTAAGATATCCTAGAAGAAGAAAGAGAAAAAGCTCTTCAGAAAGCTAAAGAAAAAGAGGAAGCTTTGTTAAAAGATATTGATGATCTATATGCAAAACCTTTGTCCTCACATTCTGAGGATGAGGATGAGGATTCAGATGATTCAAAAGGTATTAATAAAAAGAAAAGGATTGCTCAAAAGAAAAGGAAGGCCATAGCTCCAGCTCCTCCTAACCCAGACCATAATATTCCCTACTATATTCTGAAAGGGATTGATCTTAAATCTAAAAATTTTGAGGCTTGGATGTGGTATTCTAAAAATGCTTAGAAAGCAAGGAAGAAGAGCAGGAAGAGCTCTCCTCCTCCTAAGGGAATTCAGAGCGGTCCTCCTCCTCCTCCCTCTGCTGGTGCATCAGGAAATGTTGCTCCCAGATCTTCTACTCCTCCTACCAGACCAAATCAATCATAAATCTATCAAAGGAAGGGCAGGCAGCCTCCTCACAGCAGTTCTTATAATCAGAGGCAGTCTAGGCATTCAGACAGTCCAAGAGATCAAGTAAAGGAAGTTGTATATCAACAACCAACCTTCTCTCCTCCTCCAGCTCCTAGGTCTCCTCCCAAAACAAAATTGTCACCTTCAAAGGAAAAACCTGCACAGGCCAAGCCAGTAGATGTCAAAGGAAAAAGAGTTATATACTCTGACAAATCAAGCAAGAATTATGTTGAGTATGCTCCTCCATCTAGTCTTATGATTCAAGAGCCAAAAGATTCAAATGTCAAGCCATCTCAAGAGCAAAATGAGAGTTTTCTAACTCAATCAGTAAAATTTAAGGCTGTAAATCCATTGAATCCAGCTGATGAAAATACTTATGAAAGTCAAGAGCTTGATCCTAACTTCAAAATGGCTAGACTTCTAGAATTGGTGGGAGCTGCTCAAATCAGGAAAGCTAAAGCTGAAGGTAAAGATATCAAAGGATTTTTTACTATGTCAAAATACAGAAAGAAAGAATTGGACAGGTTCCAAGTTAGTTCAGAAGTTTTTGATGCTTCAAAGTATATGGAAAAACATCCTGAAGCTGTTCTTCCTAAAGCTGGAGAACTAAAGATTATTGGAGAGCAGGACTTGAAGTTATCAAAGAAGAATGCATATGATCCTAGAAGAAAAATCACTTTCTCTCCTGCTACTTTTATTCCTCCTTCAGACTCTGTTGATAAATGTCTGTGATATTTGTTTTGACTATCTAATTTATTCAAATCTATTTGATGATATATCTATTGTTATTTATTCTTATCTTCTTGTATTAGATTTGTTTTTGTTTGAGTGACATCACACAAATAGGGGGAGATTGTTGGTTCCCTATTTTTGATTTGGGCCATGTCATCTCAATTAGGCTTAATTGACCCAAGAATTATCTATGGTCAATGGTTAGACTAAAGGTTAGTCTACCCTTAGGTTAGGTTAGTTGAGATTAGATTGAAATGAAAATTGGTTAAGTAGAATTGTGCTCGACGATAGTCGAATATCGCTCGACGATCTTCGATTGATGATCGACGATCTCAGAGTTATATGAACTCTGAAGTGGGATCGACGATCTGCTTATTCAGATCGACGATCTTTGTCCCTGGTCGACAATTTTTGTGAAGACAGTTTTTCTTTAGGTCGACGATCTGCTTGTTCAGATCGACGATCTTCGATCTTTGGTCGATGCTTTCTGTCTGCTATTATCTATATTCATTTCATTTGATCATTGTTTTATTTCCTCTTGTTTAAGACATATTTTTTTCAGAATATTTTGCTTAATTTAATGCTTATATTCTTTTGCTTATTTGCAATATTCCTTATGCATTAATTAAGAGATTTGGCAGAATAAAGTTGTTTGTTTTATTAGAGGAAATCGTGATTTTCTACAGTTGTAATATAGCCGTTAGGCTTTGTTTCCTGTGCCAATTTGTAAAGTCAAATTGATAGGATATATTTTTAATATCCTTGATTCCTTTTTGGGAATGACAGAAAAGATTACAGGTGCAGTTTCTTTATTTGTTTTATTTTATTATTTGGAAAGTTTTCAAGTGTAGGGCTCGAGGCTTTTTAAAAAGAAGAGAAGTTTCTATATTATCAGAGCAGTCGGCTAAAGATAATAACACACATAGATACACAACAGAAAAATTTACACAGCAGACACAGAACCAGAAATCTCAAGAGAAAGAAAAGTTCTTCTTCTTCCTGAGTTCATCCTGTCTTCCGGAAAATCAATACTCAGAGGTCAAGCTTTCAAGAAGAAGAACCTCCCAAATTGCTGAACATTCATTGTTGCAAACTCTCCCAGATTGCAAAAGCTGCTGAAGAAGAACATTCGTTCAAAATCTAGAGTCTCATTCAAGTCTACATTAGAAAGTCATCTCAAGCAATTTGGAGATCCTACACCCTGAAGCAAAGCTTCTTCCTGGACATTCTCTAAGCCAGGGGGAGCTTTGAAATATTCAGATCTATCCACTAACTTCTCTGAACACAGGGAAGACATCTTTAATTCTCTCTTTTAACCTCCTGTAAAAGGGTTATTACTCCCTTCAAAAGTGAACTATTGGTGGCAGGGCACCTGATCAAAGACCCTTTTGTTTGGTTTTTAGGCAACCTGATCAAAAGCCTGAATGGTATTTAGATCTACCTGAAGCAGATCTACTGGTGGATGGGCACCTGATCAAAAACCTGTAGTCGATTCCTACCAGGGTGGTAGAAGAGTGGATGTACCCAATTGGGGAACTACTATAAAGCTCTTGTGTTGTCTGGTTGCTTATTTTAATCAATGCTCTATGGCTGTGATAGTCTTAACTAGGTTGCTAATTGTTGTGTTAGGATAAAAGCTCAACTGAAACTTCAGTTAGCTTCTCCTTTATTCAGTACACTCTATTAGGCTAGGTTTATAGCTTTTATCTTTCTATTCCGCAAATAGTTCGAAGAGAAGTGTTTAGAGTCTCCTTCTTTTTTAATACTCTATTCACCCCCCCCCCCTCTAGAGTAGTAAGTATCTTATCCCCTCACTTTCAGATCTAAAGGCCGCGTGTTAAATGTTGATGCGGAAAATGTGCTTTTCCACTAGCTTGCTCGAGAGTGGAGCACGATCGGTCCGGGATGCGGGGATGAGTAGGATGTTGATGAGGAACTATTGATCAGATGGTTACTTTGACGGTTAGCTCTACAGCTTGATGTCGATATAAAGAGAGGAGTTTAGTAGAAGAGGGGCCGCTTGCAGCGACAATAGAAGACTTCGCCCTCTGCGGCTTAAATGCCACTCATGCGATAGGCTTTTCTTTTATTATGAATCAGTATTACAGCTTGAGATTGCAACATACATGGAAAGCAAATAAAAGGTACAAAAGGGGAAGCTGGAGGCTAAGGAAAGAAGTTGCCAGAGGCCGCGCGGTTTAACCAGAGAGGTCAGCAGACCGCGGTGTTAGCTGATCCTGCGGCTCGCTAGACTATACAGAGCAGACTGCGCGATCAGGCCGAGAAGACAAGCGAGGTCACGCAAACTAAGAGGAGGCTGCAAGGGCTAGCCGCACGGATTTGAAAACTTAGTCCGCAAGACTTAATGCCTTGACCTTGTCATTCCTCCTGCATCTCCGTTCTTTCGTCCCCCCCCCCTGAATGAGAGGTATAGGGGCCTATTTATAGGCCCGAGGAGGTGACGGTCTTGGTAACGCCACCCCCGGTATAGCGGTAAGTTGTGTGAGTAGAACGAGGAGTCTGCCGAGTTCGTGCCATATTTTGCGGTTAGGGACGCCTACTTGAGCTGATCTGTGGCTGGCGGACTGGGATGAGTCCTCCCTTGCTACGCTGAACGAGCTAGCGTTGAGCTTTGTGCGAGCTAAGGAGTAGTCTGCCTCTTGCTGAGAAGAAGCGGGCACCGGAAAAATAGAGGGCTAGCTGGCGGACTGTAGAATGAGTCCGCCTAGCCCGCTTTGGAGAGGATGAGGCAGATCGCATGTGGCTGAGCTGGGGTTCTTATGGATGACTACACGATCAGTCCACCTCGCTCGCAGTGTACTATAGGAGTCTACCTCTACGGCTGGAGGCTAGTCGTTCCAGCTGGGCGACAAGGCTTGGCGACCTGGAGGACTAAAGAGTCTAGGTCGTCACTGTGGACTGGCGACCTAGAGGTAGGTCGTCACTGCTGACTTGCGACCTGGAGGCAGTTCTCCACTACTAACTGGCGACCCAGAGGTAGGTTGCTACTACTGACTGGCGACCTGGAGGAAGGTCCCCACTGCTGTTGGAGGCATGTGTTAGAGGTAGGCGACCTGTCGGACTGATCATAGCAGGTCGCCTTCCTGCTGGAGTTGAGTCTGCATTATATTGTGCGGCCTAATGAAGAGTTGTTGGTCCTGCTTCCAAGTCTCAGAAAGACAGACCGAGTCCGCTTGCTGCAGGTGGACAGGAGGGTTGGTCTCCAACTTGCGACTTTGCAGGCTGTAGGGGAGTCCACCGAGTGGAGAGCAAGAGGGAGGAGAAAGTCCACCTCCCTTAGGCGGACTGAAGACTGAGTCCACCACCTCCTGCTTAATAGGAGGAGCAGGTCGCCCTCTTTGGTGGAGCAAGCTCGTCTCTTATTGGATGGGTAGGCTTGTCGCATACTGACTGGTGACCTAGAGGAAGGTCGCCTAGCAATATGGCGGTCTACGTGGATGACAATGTGAGTCCGCGACTGAGTTGTGGCCTGCACCTGTTGGAATAGAGAACCAATGCACGGTTAGCTGATCTAACCGTGCAGCTTGCAAGTGCAGACTGAGGAAGCAGTCTGTAGACCCTACAAAATGAGCAGCCGCTGCGCGACCTAGGCGGTCAGGCTGGCGAGACCTCCCTAGCCGCGCGACTTGAGTGGATAGAGAAGTCTGTCTGCACATCCTTAAAAAAGAGGGCTGACATGCCACGACCTCCAGAGGGAACCTGGAGCAGGCCGCGACTTGTGAGCTGGCTATCTTAGGAGGGATCGCCGATTTCTGGGGTTAACATATATATATATATATATATATATATATATATATATATATATATATATATATATATATATATATATATATATATAGAGAAGATTGCTGCCTTAAGGTTATAGACTTAAAGATACTAACTCGGAGAATTGCAGATCAACACACACTCTTTTGGAATTAGATCTTCAATCTCTGCTTATGCAAAGTCTTCATCTCTCAGATATAAGAAGGCCTACACCCTGAATAAAATACTCCCTCTATTGATCATAAACTCTACTCAAATCAGGGGGGCATTGATGCGTGGAAATCGGCAAGCGCACCGGTCGCACAAGTAATAAAGTTTGTGAATAAATCCCCGAGTGTCGGTCTCTTGAGGAATGCAATTAGCATAGAGCGGCGACAGTTCATAAAATATTGTTATGAGGGTTATACTTAGAAAAGATTTAAAAGGGGGCTTGTGAGATTGTGGTTTCTTGATCTAATATACTAATAAAGACTATGCGGGTCGAAGGCACCGCTTCGCAAGGTGAGGTGAGTGTATCGGCCGCGATGCCGAACTTTGGTTGGGCGAGTGGACGGAAATCTAATGGATGGAAGTGTTCTTGTGCGGAGTTCAATCGGGTGAAACAAGGGTATGGAGTGGATGTGGAGTGGGTGAGGCGCATTCACAACACACAACTCAAAAGCAAATGAAAACTACAAACATCCAATTAGATATAGAGTAGAAAATGTAGTTCATTACAATATCAAATCATTCCATACAACGAAGAAAGGGGAAGAGGAGTAAACCACTAGAGTGTGAAGGTCCACCACAGGTCGTGTCCGGAATAGCGAGTTGTCAATCCGCTTCCGAGCTCAGTCCCAGGAGGCTTCCGGTACCAACGAGCTGTCACATCGAAGGCCTTTGAGTCCGTTCTTTAGGTCGTCTTCTTCTCCAACTCTGATGGAAAGCTTGGAGTTGAGGTCATCAATGGCTGGGAGCTTCACCGGAGGGTTTGGAAAGCTTCGGAATCAACGGCTATGGACTCCCGATGGAAGGGATGAAGGTGGAGGTGCCTGGAGCAGCTGGAGAAGTAGAACGGCACTTCCCGCGCACTCCCGATCGCAGAAATGACAAGCTTTAAACTAAATCTCGGAGCTGCACCTTAAATATAGAGGCAGAACAAGCAGAGCGTACGATCAGTGGCGCACGACTAGTTATCGTGCGAACTGTCGGTCGATGATCGTGTGCAATTTCCAATTAAACATGCAACTTGGATAGCAACATCAGCAAATATGCGCATGATAAGTGGCGCACGACCGGTGGTCGTGCGCACTGAATCCACTGATCGTGCGATTGTCTAAGACAGAACTGCAGAAAAGATGAGGTAAATATGCATGAGCAGTAGCGCACGACCAGTGGTCGTGTGTAAAATGGCCAGTGCTCGTGTGATTACCCGGACAGAACAAGGCAAATGAAGAGGACAAATCGCACGATCACCAGCGCACAACCAATGGTCATGCGCAATAGGTCCATTGATCGTGAGATTGTCAAGACAGAACTGGGGAAAAGGAAAATATAATGCGCACGATAAGTGGCGCACGACTAGTGGTCGTGCGCAGTGAGTCCAGTGATCGTGCGTAGTGTTCCTGTATCGTCGGGGTCTCCCGAGCAGTTCCGGAGCACGCACACGACCCATGCACCAGTAGAAGAGGTAGAAAGGCCACTTAAAGTGCACACTACATTCTCAAGACACGGCGAAAGAACAAGTAAAACAAACGAAAACACAGAAACATCTAAAGCACACAAAAAATGGGCCTAGAGTGCACTTAATCTTGAAACAGGCAGATAAACGAATATGAGCGGTTATAGCTCTAAAGTAAAATGCTAAGACGATAAAACTGGCCCAGATGAGTCCAAAAATCAGTGTAATATTTCGATTCATCACACCCCCAGACTTAACCATTTGTGCGTCCTGTGCAAATCATTACTCCGTGGACTTTAAAACAGTTAGCTGGCTTAGAAACTTCAAAATAAAGTAGGACGAGAAATCAAATACATCATGCACATAGAAAATAGAATAGAAAACTTTTTAATTATACTACGGAGCTAAAATTATTTGACAGAGGTAAATAAATATTGTGTCTACTTAAAATTAGAATTCTGGAGAGTCGTTCGGTCATGTGTATGGAGAAAGTAGACAGGTCACTATGGTGAGCATTGCCCAAGACCGAGGCTCGTGATCACCTCCAAAGAAATCCATCAATGTCGGGAACCATAAGCTTGCCCTTTCATACTCTCTCCATGATGCGAAGTAGACTCAAATGTTAATCAGCAGGACTTGTAGGTTTGAATGGGGCTGAAACAAAGGTGTGGTAGTCAATGATAAACATGGAGGCTACACGCAACCAAAGCGAGCGAACAAGAGCTAAACCCAAAAAGCCATAAATAAATGCATGTGCGACACACCCCCAGACTTGGCTTGAAAACCGGGTGTGCACACGGCCTATCCCGACCAAAAACTAACACACAAGATGGGGATTGCAATTCTCCTTGTAATACTTTTAGATTTTCTCTCCTTTTTTTCATCTTTTTCTTTTTCATTTTAATTCTTTTTTTTTTCATTCAGTAATCCCCAAATCTATTATTTAACTCTTCATAAATTAATCTTAACATCATTAGAATCCCAAATATCACAACAATAAATTTTTGAAATTGATCAATCTCCAGGTTTTGGTTGCGACAAAAGGGTTGGCTTTTAGGCTTTGGTGAATATAGGTGGAGCTGAAACAAAAGGAGGGTAGGCGCAAATTTGGCTTGAAAGGGTCAGTTGCTAAAACTAGGTATAAAAAAGCTCAAACTAGCCAAAATGATGGCCTACCTCACGCTCACACTCGACTAACCGGGAACCAATGCTTCGAGAGTACCTTGGGGCAAGTTTTCAGTCGCCAAAAAAGACGATCCTTCCCCCCGACTCAAGCAATACGAGTCTAGTGGAGGCTACACTCATCCCTACACTACCGTTCGATTACTCCCGATTCTTCAATTTTGAGTAGCACAAACTGAATTTACTTTTGCAGAATAAATTTAAGTCTACGATCATGGAGAAAAATTAATCCTAGACTATTTCTACGCAAACCATGAGTACTTGATTAGGAACAATGCATGAGTTTCAAACTACTAGATCCCAAAATCCTAAGCCAGCACCACTTTTTAGAGTTTACACAAAAGTAATGCATTTGACTTGAGCCACGCATGTGGTTAATTGTGCACTCATGTGGGTGATTCAGTGTGTGCAGAAGTGATCATGAAATAAATAAATGAAGACAGGTATGCAATAAGACTTGTTGTGTAGTGATCACAGGAAACTCCAACCCCAGACTAGAATATGAAAATACGAAAAAGTAAAACATTCAAATAAAAATAAAGGGCTAAGGGAAGAAGTACCTATGCTCAAAATTGAGCATACCGGTCATGCGACGAGATATCCAAGTGCGTACAAGTTGCCGCGCCTCAAAAATTCTTGCACCTGCGATTTAAATACGTACGCAAAACAAAAGATGGATATATATATGTACAACCCCATAGTCGGGCGAGTGTGACCCTCCCCAAATAGCAGCCTAGGGGAGTGCTATTGGCGACGAGTTTGTGCGACCCCGTCCGAGGACGTGCGGGTGCTTGTGCGTGCGTATGGAGAATTTGTATGTAAAACCCTTATATTTATTATATAATGGTTTAATATATATAGATCATAGGTACACATATATAGGGGGGATGCATATACAATAAGAGGGGATGATGAGGAGAGGGGGGCGGAGGCGGCCAGAAGAAAATGGAGGAATCGGGTTTCTTCCTAAGGGGAGGAAAAAAGCATGTGGTCACTAGTGCTATCCCTCTTTCCGATCTCCCTCTCCCCCCCCAGTTTTTCTCTAGCACACAGCCAAACGAGCCTGCCTCCGTTTACTCTCCCGTTGTCGGCCAAAGGCCATCGGGTTTCCTAGACGGTAGAGGGCAGCTGCAGGAAGAAGATTTGTCCAGATCTGCCTCTCTCTCTCTCTCTCGGTGCAGCAGCTCGGCTTGGAGTAAAAAAGCAAGGCCAGCCCAAGCCTGGCTCTCCTTCTCTCCCGCTGCCGCCTAGGGCCAAGCCATCCCGACCCCCAGCTCATCTCCCATCGCCGGCTGGAGCAAGGTCGTGCTCTAACTTCTCTTCACCGCAGCAGCCACCCGGAATAGGGGTTGCCCGAGCCCTGCCTTTCTTCACCACCATCGAACAGCTCGTGCCTCTCCTATCGTATATAGAAAGGCTCGACCAACAAATGGTGGAGATCGGGATTTCTACTCCTCTACCAGCAAGGGCTCGGCCGCCATTAGTGTACTTGGATTTATTTCTCCAGCAAGTGATGGCGCGTCCCCCCCGCCACTCATCGATGATGAAGACCCGGCTGCCGAGGCGCTGCAACATAAAGATCTGCGGCGTCGTGACGATGATGGAAGCCCGCGTTATAATCTCCGCCCGCGGCGTGACAAGGCCGCCAAGAAATATTGAACTTTTAATTCATGCACTTTTATTTTATATTAATAAATATAAAATTATTTCATGTTTGATGATAATTTTATATTTATTATAATGGTTGTATTTTAATTTTAGAACTCTTTATTTGATTTTGGTGTGTACTTAACCATACGGATGGATGAGATTTCATCTCCATCATGGATGGTTAAGATGTTTTTGTAACTCCTATTTAAGGAGGTCTTTATGAAGGAATGAGGAGATGAAAATATCAAACCCTAACCCTTCCTAAATTGGAAATTTCGGCCATAGGAGTTCCTCCTTGCCTCCCCTCTTGGTGTGACTCCAAGGCCGCCGCCTCCCTCCATCCTCTTCGGTGCGACTCCGGCGAGACTTCCGTGGTGTGACTCCAAGGAAGAAGGGTTGCTTCTCCGTTCGGTGCGACGCCGGCGGAACCGTGGAGAGAGAGATTCTCCCACAAATCTATCTTGAGTGCATGCTTGATCTTGGTTGGGTAATCTCTTTCCTCTCTAGTGATTCTTCTAAACGTTTGTGGAGGTTTTGTCGAATCGTTTTATCCGTGATCTTAATTTTTCGCGCTTGCAAAAATCTGAACTAAAAGTGTTGTTATTAAACCTCTTGCTAACCGGATTGGAACGATCCATGCCATGTTAACAAGGGAGTTAATCACCACTAAATCTTTCGTCGCCGCTTGAAGTTTATCACCGCTCCGCGAATATTGCCGCTGCGTTTTGCTAAAATCATTTGATGGAATAGATGCTTGTGTAGGTGCGGTGAGTTGTGTGCTTGTTGGAGAGGTAGGTCCTAAGGACGTGGTATCGAGTCCGCTAAACGGTGAGATGTGTGCTTGTTGGAGCTAGGTCCTAAGGACGTGGTATCGAGTCCCGGATCTTTGGGAGCCAACCGACCCCTTTTCGTTCGCTTTTGGTCGGAGCCCTCTCTTTCTTTATTTCTATGTTGCGTTGTCGCGGTGACCCCTACATCAATTTGGTATCAGAGGGAGGTTGTTTCAACTTCCACGTTGCAAACATCCTCGCTGCGATCTTTGTTGGTCGATCCGGTCGTTAGAGAAAATCTGAAAATTTTCGGATTGGTCTGCGTTTAGTAAAAAATCCTAAATTTTAAAAACTTGTCCAAAAAATCTGAAAAAAATTCTGTAGCTTCCTGCACTTATTTCCAGCAACTTTAAAACTGAAACTTTTTCGATTCGTCCTCGTTAGGTCAGCCTAAAAATTGGAAACGTCGTAATTCTGTCCAGGTGGTCTGCAAATAGCGGGCTAACATTCTCAGTTTTTGTCGAAAAATTCAGAAAAAAAAATTCTGAATATCCTACCCTTTAGTGTCATCCCTAAATCTATTTTCTGTCAAATTTTAGGGTCGTTTAAGTCCTTAGTTTTGCCCGCACTCGCATGCGCACTAGACTAGGCACAGAGTACACATTACCTTCAACATCTGGGATGGACGCGAATCAGCACAATGATCCCAACACCGAGGCCATAGCAGGTCTACGTACGGAGATGACTGAGCTTAGGACGATGTTAGAACAAATTTTACGGAATCAAGGTGGTCCACCGCCACCACCCGGTGACGTTGAAAGGCCCAACCGGCACCAACCGGTCACTGATTCGGATTCTGATGAGGGCTATCCCCGAGTGCCCCCTCGTGAACGCCGCCCCGAGCGTGGCTTCGAAATCACTAGAGCCATCAAGATTGATGCCCCCACCTACGATGGCATGGGAGACCCCCAAGTCTTCCTTAGCTGGGTAGTTGATATGGAATGTTACTACCAGTGGCACAATCTCACGGACATCCAAAAGGTCCAAGTTGCCCGCATGAAGTTGACTGATCGTGCGAAAACCTTTTGGCTGAATGAGGAAAGGAGGTTGGGAGCCGGAGAGGGAATCCCACCTATCGGATGGGCGGTGATGAAAAATTTGCTCACCGACCAATACGTTCCCGCTTACCACCGAACACAGATGTTCGATGAACTAGCCACCCTGCGACAAGGTTCAAAGTCAGTAGCCGAGTATATGGGAGATTTGAAAGACCGAATGGTGCGTTGCGAACTTAGGGAACCCCCGGAGGTCACATTATCTAGGTTTCGTAAGGGGCTTCAACCCGATATCCAGCGGAAGCTCTTGCGCTATGGGCACACAGATCTGAATGCCACCTTCAATGCCGCCCTAGACATTGAAAAACATTTAGCCGCCAAGGCTCACTCCCGTACTTCCTACACGAAGACTAAGACCAATGTTGGAGCGTCTTCTTCCACCTATCCGGACAAGGGAAGGTCGAGAACCACCGAGTCTAAGTCCGTCGTGATCACCGCTAGGAACACTAGAAACCCCACGAGTGAGCGAGTGCCCATTGGGAAGGTTAGCAAGGCCAATACCACGTGCTATTCTTGCGGTGTTCAAGGCCACTATGCCTTTGAATGCCCAACTAAGACTAAGGCCGTTGCCCTCTTAGATATGGCAGCTGATTCTACGGATTACGTCTACGAGGCCGCCGAGGAGAGCGACCCGGAAGGGGTTCCAAG
Source organism: Platanthera zijinensis (assembly GCA_039513925.1). NCBI lineage: Eukaryota > Viridiplantae > Streptophyta > Magnoliopsida > Asparagales > Orchidaceae > Platanthera > Platanthera zijinensis. The sequence goes on along the minus strand of CM077081.1, from coordinate 212,466,015 downwards.
CGATATGGAAGACGATCACCACCTCATGGTGATGCGATGTATTCTGACCACTCCACGTCCGCTAGATGACTGGAGGAGGACGAGTATATTCTCCCTGATCTTTAAGAGTGGTGAAAAGTTGTGCAAACTCATTATAGATAGCGGTAGCTGTGTGAATGTCATCTCTGAGAACGCCGTGACACGTATGAATCTGACCACGGAACCACACCCAACACCCTACCAGGTAGCTTGGATTAGCAAGGTTACTGTCCCCGTTAGCAAGCGTTGCCTGGTTCCCCTTACCTTCAAATCTTACACGGATGAGGTCTGGTGTGACGTCCTCCCCATGGACGCGTGCCACGTGTTATTAGGCCGCCCTTGGCTTTATGACCGTGACGTCACACATTTCGGTCGAGCCAATACATATGAGTTCAAATTCAACGGCAAGATCATCACCCTGAGACCGACCGCTCCAAAGGAGCCAGTAGTTATGGCTAAGGACACCATCGTTCCGGTAGAGAGAAAGGCATTGAGCCTAGTTGGTAAGAGAGAGTTTGTGAGAGATCCCTTTCTGGACGGAGTTATGTATGCGTTAGTTCTTATGAGTTCGAAGGGTGATTCGGAAACGTTGAGAGAGCTTCCTAGAGCGTTACGAGTGCTTCTGGACGAGTACAAAGATGTGTACCCAGAAGAGCTGCCTTCGGTGTTACCTCCACTGAGGAACATACAACATGCGATAGACCTCATCCCAGGTTCATCCTTACCGAACCAACCCCACTATAGGCTTCATCCCGCGGCCCACAAAGAGCTACAGACTCAGATCGAGGATTTGATGAACAAAGGATTCATCAGGCCTAGCATGAGCCCTTGTGCGGTGCCAGCCCTTTTGGCCCCCAAAAAGGATGGTACGTGGCGGATGTGTGTTGATAGCCGCGCTATCAACAAGATCACCATAAAGTACCGATTTCCCATACCACGCCTAGATGACCTCCTAGATGTCTTGGCTGGCGCCACCATATTTTCTAAGCTAGATTTACGAAGCGGCTATCACCAGATAAGGATCCGCGAGGGAGATGAGTGGAAGACGGCGTTCAAATCCAAGGACGGGTTGTACGAGTGGCTTGTGATGCCCTTTGGGCTATCCAATGCCCCTAGCACCTTCTCCCGCATGATGACACACGTCTTTCAGCCATTCATGGGAAAGTTTGTGGTAGTTTACTTTGATGATATCTTAGTATATAGCACCACCACGATCGAGCACATCACCCACCTAAGAGAGGTTCTTTCCACCCTTCGGAAGGAAACTTTATTTCTTAATCTCAAGAAATGCACGTTCCATGTTATAGAAGTAGAGTTCTTAGGATACATTGTTGGAGCGGAGGGCATTAGAGTTGACCCTAGCAAGGTCAAGGTCATTGAGGACTGGCCCGAGCCGACCACGATACGTGAGGTAAGAAGCTTCCATGGGTTGGCCACTTTCTACCGCCGCTTCATCAAAGACTTTAGTAGCATTATGGCCCCCATTAGTGACTGCATGAGAAAGGGTGAGTTTACTTGGACGAAGTCCGCCACCTTCGCTTTCCAACGCATCAAAAAGCTTATGACGGAGGCACCTGTCCTACGTCTACCAGACTTCTCCAAAGTCTTCGAGCTTACTTGTGACGCTTCGGGCGTGGGAATAGGAGGTGTCCTGAGTCAGGAGGGGCACCCTGTGAGTTTCTTTAGTGAAAAGTTGGCGGGCGCTAAATTAAATTATTCCAACTACGATAGGGAATTCTATGCAGTTATTAGATGCTTGCACCACTGGAGGCATTATCTCCTCTCTAAGGAGTTCGTGATCCTCTCCGATCATGAAGCGTTACGATTTATTAATGGCCAACACAAAATCAGCCCGCGTCACGCCAAGTGGGTATCCTTCCTACAGGGTTATACGTTTAATCTCAAGCACCTCAAGGGAGCGGACAATCGGGTTGCGGACGCTCTTAGTCGCCTAGCCCTTTTAGTCACCACTATGGAGGTTAACGTTATTGGGTTCGAGCGCATCAAGGATGAGTACGCCACATGTCCGGATTTTCAGGATTCTTATCTCTCAGCCCAGGATAGTTCCCCCACCACTATTACCGCGTTCGTTATTAGGGATGGTTACCTATTTAGGCACGGGAAGTTGTGTATCCCGCAGTCCTCCTTACGTCTCCATATCATCTGGGAACTGCATAGTGGCGGGTTGAGTGGCCATTTCGGTAGAGATAAGACTATCACTCTGGTTGAGGAAAAGTTTTATTGGCCAAAGTTAAAGGCAATGGTAGGGCGAGTAGTGAGTAGTTGCCGTGCTTGCCAAGTCTCTAAGGGTACCAAAACCAACATAGGGCTATATACACCGTTGCCTATTCCGTCCACACCTTGGGAGGACGTGAGCATGGACTTTGTCTTAGGCTTACCCATCACTTTTCGTCGTCACGACTCCATCTTCGTAGTTGTGGATAGGTTCTCCAAAATGGCATATTTTATACCGTGTACTAGAACCAATGACGTGTCTCATATTGCAAAGCTATATTTTAAGGAAGTCGTTAGTCACCGGGGAGTGCCGAAGACAATAGTCTCGGATAGGGATGTTAAGTATACGAGCTATTTCTGGAAGACACTTTGGACCCTAATGGGTACCAAGCTATTGTTTTCCTCCGCCTATCATCCTCAAACCGATGGGCAAACTGAGGTGGTGAACCGGAGTCTAGGAAACCTTCTTAGATGCCTCGTGAGTGATCATAAAGGCACATGGGATCTTCTTCTTCCCCACGCTCAGCTAGCCTACAACAATTCCAAAAATCGGTCCACTGGTCTGTCACCTAATGAGATTGTCCACGGATACAAGGCCCCTGTGCCTCTTGACTTGGTTCCCTTGCCCCCAACATACAAGGCAAGTCACTTTGCACAATCCTTTGCCCAACATATTCACGACCTTCATGCACGTATACGAGCTACCTTGACTGCTCAGTATGATTCTTATCAGGCACACGCCAATACACACCGGAGAGCGTCACACTTCAAGGTTGGCGATTTGGTTTTAGTCCGATTAGTTCCCGAGCGTTTGCCATCTGGCACCGTTAAAAAGTTAGCACCTAAGCGCGCCGGCCCTTTTCGGATTATCAAGAAAATAGGTGACAACGCTTTTATTTTAGACTTGCCTGCCGAATGGGGAATCTCCCCTATTTTTAACGTCTCGGATTTAACGATGTTCGTATCGCCTCCACATGAGTTGAGTTCCTTGCCGTTTTCTTCTTCCACCAAATCTTCTAATTGGTTGGGGAGTGGTAGTACGGATGACCTCTCTCTGTCAGTTCCCACTGGTATTTCATCGGATGGTAAGTTGCATACTTTTATTCCTACTGCTGATATGTTCCCCAGGTTTCCGAAGACTTTCCTCACTCCGGCCATGATACTTGCTGCGGAGCCACTTACTACCTCGGAGGGTGCTACTTACCGCTTCCTCATCCGTTGGCGCGATCGCCCTCCTTCTGACGATTCCTGGATCCTCGCGACGGAGCTTCAACGACTGGATGCTGCTCTTCTCCGCCGCTACCTCTCGGACCACGCATCCGAGATGCTTGATTTTGAGTGGGGGAGGATTGATGGCGCGTCCCCCCCGCCACTCATCGATGATGAAGACCCGGCTGCCGAGGCGCTGCAACATAAAGATCTGCGGCGTCGTGACGATGATGGAAGCCCGCGTTATAATCTCCGCCCGCGGCGTGACAAGGCCGCCAAGAAATATTGAACTTTTAATTCATGCACTTTTATTTTATATTAATAAATATAAAATTATTTCATGTTTGATGATAATTTTATATTTATTATAATGGTTGTATTTTAATTTTAGAACTCTTTATTTGATTTTGGTGTGTACTTAACCATACGGATGGATGAGATTTCATCTCCATCATGGATGGTTAAGATGTTTTTGTAACTCCTATTTAAGGAGGTCTTTATGAAGGAATGAGGAGATGAAAATATCAAACCCTAACCCTTCCTAAATTGGAAATTTCGGCCATAGGAGTTCCTCCTTGCCTCCCCTCTTGGTGTGACTCCAAGGCCGCCGCCTCCCTCCATCCTCTTCGGTGCGACTCCGGCGAGACTTCCGTGGTGTGACTCCAAGGAAGAAGGGTTGCTTCTCCGTTCGGTGCGACGCCGGCGGAACCGTGGAGAGAGAGATTCTCCCACAAATCTATCTTGAGTGCATGCTTGATCTTGGTTGGGTAATCTCTTTCCTCTCTAGTGATTCTTCTAAACGTTTGTGGAGGTTTTGTCGAATCGTTTTATCCGTGATCTTAATTTTTCGCGCTTGCAAAAATCTGAACTAAAAGTGTTGTTATTAAACCTCTTGCTAACCGGATTGGAACGATCCATGCCATGTTAACAAGGGAGTTAATCACCACTAAATCTTTCGTCGCCGCTTGAAGTTTATCACCGCTCCGCGAATATTGCCGCTGCGTTTTGCTAAAATCATTTGATGGAATAGATGCTTGTGTAGGTGCGGTGAGTTGTGTGCTTGTTGGAGAGGTAGGTCCTAAGGACGTGGTATCGAGTCCGCTAAACGGTGAGATGTGTGCTTGTTGGAGCTAGGTCCTAAGGACGTGGTATCGAGTCCCGGATCTTTGGGAGCCAACCGACCCCTTTTCGTTCGCTTTTGGTCGGAGCCCTCTCTTTCTTTATTTCTATGTTGCGTTGTCGCGGTGACCCCTACATCAGCAAGGGCTCGACAACTAGAAAAAGAAGAGGTGGGGATCCATCACTCCCAGCAAGGTTGCCCGAGATTTATTCTCCCGGCATCGCCTTCAGTGATAATAGCCCGGAGCTCCACTCCCGGCACCGCCTCCAAACACGCGTCAAGGGTAACTATGTTTCATCTTGGGCAGGTGAAGCCCTCAATTTACTCATTTGCATTAAAGCCCCTCTCCACCAACTGGTGGGGGAAGGGAGCTCTTAAACGGGTTGACATGTGCGTCCCTGCTTTTAATTGCATTAGTACCCGGAAGCATGAGTACGGGTTTAGGCATGCTGTGTGAAGCCCATCCAGACATGTGAGCTAGATTGGTGATGTTTTGGTGTTCCTGGAGAAGACTCTGAGGAAGTTGTTTGTTAGCCGCTTGCAGGGAATGCGCACCATAGCCCCAAAAAGGGGGTGTGCGCAATATGTTTGGTCCGCTTATGTTAGCCGAACGATGCATAGTTGGCCGCCGCTCGTCGAGATGTTGGCATACAGGTGTTGCAGTACCAAGAGGGGAATAGCGGGCTTAAGCCCAAGCTCGTGCCGGCCCTCGAAGGCCTATTTAGTATATATTGCCGGCAAGCGTGCCGATGTATAAAATTCATATTCCTGTAAATTTAATATGCCTGTGGTGCTCTGTGCCGGCCCTAGAAGGCCTATGTTATGATGTTAGCAGCCCAATTTGGGCGGCATAGAGTAGGGTTGCTGTGCGGTTTTACGCCATTAAAAGGGCGGGCGGGGAACGTTTTATATAGACTCGAGGTGGCACCTCTAGTTAAGGAGGAGTGGATCTGTAGATCCTCCTTAGATGTTCCGGTCGGCCAAGAGAGCCCTCCGAAGGTGCCTTAGCTCAGCCCTTGGCTTGGGTGGGGAAGAGTTTGTTAGTCTTCCGGGTATGCGGCGGGACCTCCATGCCTAGACCTTGGGTCTGTCCCTTATGTTTCTAGTTTTATGCCTAGATAGTTTGCTTGAGGGAAGTAGGTGCGCGGTCACCCCTTCCCCAAGGGTCGAACTCCACAAAGACTGATTTTTCGGTTTCAACATTTTGGTGCGGTGAGCATGGAAAGTGACCAGCATAAAAGAACTCTGGCGAATGTCATGGCAATAGAAGAGGAACCAAGTGGCGACCAGGGTCATGCGTTTATACTTTATATGTAAGGTCCTCATACTTAAAGTTTTCCCCTCCCATAGCTGTTGTTTGAATCCCATAGCATTTGGAGTAGGATTTGCACCTATTTGAAGTGCTTCTACGTGTGAAAACACATATGTCCCCACTTATTGCATCAACGAGAAACCTGGAGGTTGTTATCTTTAAGAACAAGTAAGAGAGCCGTTGAGAGGTATTAGGTGCCGGGGTGACCTGAAAGGGTTCCCTCCCTAACGGTAATATGTTATCTCTTCCTTGTAATTCAGTAGCGGTCAAGTTTTCTCTTTATTGCTAATTCTCCTTGAGCTTCTGAGGGCTTCAAGGGTTAGCCTCGCGATCGACTCCGGAAGCCAAACGTCTAACACGTTCCTTTTAAATAGCCTTGTTCGGACGATGGGATGGTGCGGCGGGATTTTAAGCGCTATTATAAGACCGAGCCTTTGCACTGACGGCCGAGACAAGCAACCCCCTTGCATGTCGGCCTATGTCCTCCCGATCACACCTCTCCTCCTACTAGGGGAATTATCAAGAATGAGCCCAGATGCTAACCTCCAAGATTTGATAAAGGGTCAATCTCTCCAAGTAATCGCAAGTGAAGGCCTTTTTTATTGTGAAAGCAGGATAACCTGTGAAGGGGCAGGTTTTGGCTTAAGGGAAAATGTTGGCCTCGAGTGCATCCTAGAGTACCCTCGCAGGAACATTACCCATCGCCCATGCACTAGCTCTCATCATCGAGTGACATGTCAGAAAGTTATGTTTGTCATTTGATCAGGATACGAGCCGTCGACCTGTTCCTCCTAAATAGCCCGGTTCGGATGATGGGACGATGTCACAGGACTCTAAGCGGTCTTGTAAGACCGAACCTCTGCACTGACGGCCGAGATCAGCTCCCCCCTTGCATGTCGGCCTATGTCCCCCCGATTGCATCTCTCTTCCAATTGGAGGAATTATTAGGAACAGGCTCGGATGCCAGCTTCCCGATTTGGATGACTTCCAGATCGTCTCTCTTATAAAAAGAATGCGTCCTCCATTTGTAAATGCATCAGTTCAATTAACTCTCTAACACCTCTTAAGTAAACAGGATGTCTCCACCTCGAGCAAAGTCACGTCCTCGAGTAGTAGAGCATTTCCCTATCACCAACAACCAGGCTGAGTATGAGGCGGTTATAGCGAGACTGTGCCTATCCTGAGAACTTGGGGTATATGATGTGGAGGTTCTTGCCGACTCCTTGGTAATGGACTCCAAGATTAACGTGGAGTTCGAAGTGAGGGAGCCTACCCTCCAGTTATACTTGGCAAAAGTTACTCAAGTCTCCTCACTCTGAGGTTGCTCTCGACGCTCCCGCCGTCAGGATTTCACCTAGCTGACTTAACCGACAGTATCACCCGGGAGCCCAGACGATTCTCTGTGGACATCATTATGACCCTGAACATCGTTATGAAATTTGGAGCGATAATGCTCCCGTCGGAATCTATGTGGACGATTGAAGTATTCGTTTAACAGACCCCGAGCTGATCCTGCTGTCAGGCTCTCACCTAGCTGAAAGGGGTGGATGTCACTCGAGAGAGTCTGCCCCAGACCCCGAGCAGATCCCGCTGTCAGGCTCTCACCTAGCTGGTAAGGCTGGATTTCACTCGATGGAGGGAGATAGTTTGAAATTTGGAAAGAGTTTGGATATTTTGCAGGACCCCGAGTGATGCTCGGCCCCGGGTAGACCCGCTGCCTTGCACCTACTAGCTGGCAGGTCTGTAGGCTCGCCTGGGGGGTAAGGGACCCCGAGTGCTTCTTGGCCCCATGTAGACTCGCTTCTCAGGCTCTCATTAGCTGGGCAGGGCTGTAGGCACACCTGGGGGGGGGGGCAAGGGTTGGTTCTTAGAGACTTTTTGCAGGACCCCGAGTAATGCTCGGCCCCGGGTAGACCCGCTGCATGGCTCCTACTAGCTGGCAGGTGCGTAGGCTCGCCTGGGGGGTAAGGGACCCCGAGTGCTGCTCGGCCCCGGGTAGACTCACTGCTCAGGCTCTCATTAGCCGGGCAGGGCTGTAGGCACACCTGGGGGGGAAAGGGTTGGTTCTTAGAGACTTTTTGCAGGACCCCGAGTGATCCTTGGCCCCGGGTAGACCCGCTGCCTGGCTCCTACTAGCTGGCAGGTCCGTATGCTCGCCTGGGGGGGTAAGGGACCCCAAGTGCTGCTCGGACCCGGGTAGACTCGCTGCTAAGACTCTCATTAGCTAGGAAGGGATGTAGGCACACGTGGTGGGAAAGGGTTAATTCTTAGAGACTTTTTGCGGGACCCCGAGTGACGCTCATCCCCGGGTAGACTCGCTGTCTGGCTCCTACTAGCTGGCAGGTCCGTAGGCTTGCATGGGGGGGGGGGAGGTAAGAGACCCCGAGTGCTGCTCGGCCTTGGGTAGACTCGCTGCTTAGGCTCTCATTAGCTGGGCAGGGCTGTAGGCACACCTTGGGGGAAAGGGTTAGTTCTTAGAGACTTTTTGTAGGACCCCGAGTGATGCTTGGCCCCAGGTAGACCCGCTGCCTGGCTCCTACTAGCTAGCAGGTCCGTAGGCTCGCCTGGGGGGTAAGGGACCCCGAGTGCTGCTCGGCCCCGGGTAGACTCGCTGCTCAAGCTCTCATTAGCTGGGCATGGCTGTAGGCATACCTGGGGGGAAAGGGTTGGTTCTTGGAGACTTTTTGTAGGACCCCGAGTTATGCTCGGCCCCGGGTAGACACGCTTCCTGGCTCCTACTAGATGGCAGGTCCGTAGGCTCGCCTGGGGGGTAAGGGACCCCGAGTGCTACTCGACCCTGGGTAGACTCGCTGTTAGGCTCTCACTAGCTGGCAGGGCTATAGGCACACCTGGGGGGTAAGGGCAGGGCAGTAGACATTGCAGATATCAAGTGGTTCAAAAAGATCAAAAAGGTCATGGAGAGATTGATGTTCCAAGTGCAAATTTTAGTTTCTCTCAAAAAAATTTTTGGGTTGGCTCCCACTCGCCGGATACGTAAGGTTGGATAATTCTTTCCGAGCTTGTACCAACCTCGAAAAGAGCGGGGATTGTGTACAACCCTGTAGCCGGTCGAGTGTTACCCTCCCCAAATAGCAGCCTAGGGGAGCGCTATTGGCGACGAGTTTGTGCGACCCCGTCCGAGGACATGCGGGTGTTCGTGCGTGCATATGGAGAATTTGTATGAAAAAGCCTTATATTTATTATATAATGGTTTAATATATATAGATCATAGATATACATATATAGGGGGAGGCATATACAATAAGAGGGGATAATGAGGAGAGGGGGGAGGAGGCGGACAGAAGAAAATGGAGGCATCGGGTTTCTTCCTGATGGGAGGAAAAAAGCCAGCGGTAACAAGGGCTCTCCTTTTTCACGATCTCCCTCTCCCCCCCCCCCAATTTTATCTCACACACAGCCAAACGAGCCCACCTCCATTTACTCTCCTATCGCAGGCCAAGAGGGAGGCCATCAGGTTTCCTGGAAGGTAGAGGGCAGCCACAGGAAGCAGATTTGTCCAGATCTTCCTCTCTCTCTCTCTCTCTCTCTCTCTCGGTGCAGTAGCTCGGCTTGGATTAAAAAAGCAAGACCGGCCCAAGCCTGGCTCTCCTTCTCTCCCGCCGTCGCCTAGGGCCAAGCCATCTCGACCCCCAGCTCATCTCCCATCGCTGGCTGGAGCAAGGTCGTGCCCTAACTTCTCTTCACCGCAGCAGCCGCCCGGTATAGGGGTTGCCCGAGCCCTTCCTTTCTTCACCACCGTCACACAGCTCAGGCCTCTCCCTCTCACATATAGCAAGGCTTGACCAACAAAGGGTTGAGATCGGGATTTCTACTCCTCTCCCAGCAAGGGCTCAGCCGCCATTAGTTTACTAGTATTTATTTCTCCAGCAAGGGCTCGACCACTAGAAAAAGAAGAGGTGGGGATCCATCACTCCAAGCAAGGTCGCCCGAGATTTATTCTCCCAGCATCGCCTTCATTGATAATATCCAGGAGCTCCTCTCCCGTCACCGCAGCCAAACACGCGTCAAGGGTAACTATGTTTCTTCTTGGGCAGGTGAAGCCCTCAATTTACACATTTTCATGAAATCCCCTCTCCCCCAATGGGTGGGGGAAGGGAGCTCTTCGACGGGTAGACATGTGTGTCCCCACTTTTAATTGCATTAGTACCCGGAAGCATGAGTACGGATTTAGGCATGCTGTGTGAAGCCCATCCGGACATGTGAGATTGATTAGTGATGTTTTGGGGTTCCCGGAGAAGACTCCGAGGAAGTTGTTTGTTAGCCGCTTGCAGGGAATGCGCACCATAGCCCCAAAAAAGGGGGTGTGCGCAATATGTTTGGCCCGCTTATAATAGCCGACCGATGCCTAGTTGGCTGCTGCTTGTCTAGATGTTGGCGTACAGGTGTTGCAATACTAAGCGGGGAATAACAGGCTTAACCCCAAGCTTGTGCCGGCCCTCGAAGGCCTAGTTTGTTTATATTGCCGGCCTGCGTGCCGATGTATGGAATTCATATTCCTATAAATTTAATATGTCTGTGATGCTCTGTGCTGACCCTAGAAGGCCTATGTTATGATGTTAGCGGCCCAATTGGGGCTGCGTAGAGTAGGGTTGCTGGGCGGTTTTACGCAATTAAAATGCAGGCGGGGAACATTTTACATAGACCCGAGGTGGCACCTCTAGTTAAGGAGGAGTGGATCTTGAGATCCTCCTTAGATGTTCCGGTCGGCCAAGAGAGCCCTCCGAAGGTGCCTTAGCTCATCCCTTGGCTTGGGAGGGGAAGAGTTTGTTAGTCTTCCGGGTATGCTGCGGGACCTCCACGCTGAGACCTTGGGTCTGTCCCTTGTGTTCCTAGTCTTGTGCCTAGATCGTTCGCTTGAGGGCAGTAGGTGCGCGGTCACCCCTTCCCCAATGGTTGAAGTCCACAGAGACCGATTTTTCGGTTTCAACAATATATATATATATATATATATATATATATATATATATATATATATATATATATATATATATATATATATATATATATATATATATATATATATATATATAAAGAGCTCAAAATACATCACAGGACCAAATGGTCCAACATGGGTTGTCTCCCAGAAGCCACTTTTGTTTACCGTCCTTAAGGTGGACCAAATACCTGTATTAGCAGATTATATAGTTTATATAAAAAAAACATTCACCGCCCAGATGGGCACCCAAAAAAAAGTATTTGTCTCATGTCTAACCCTGCTAAATAAAGTACAAATATTTCTCCAATTTAATAAAACACGGAAAATAAGAACAGAAGGCGTGGTAGACTAGCTCTGTGGTGAACTCCACTCACTCCCCCTCACTATCACTGTCGTTAATCTCGATGAGAGATGGATGAGAAGCAGGCGCCGACGGAGCGACACGAGTAGGTGGTGGTCGAATGTCCAACCCACCTCTCACCGCTTGCTGATAAATAAAGTCCTGCATCCAAAATTGTGAAGCTTCCAGATAAGCAAGGCGCTCAAATAAGTATGGAATGCCCCGCTCCTGAGCTGGGCTGAACTGGAGACTAGATTTCCCCTCCTCCTTTACCAGAGGCCTCAGTTGCTCCTGACTCTGATGTAGTGGCACCCCCGCACTCCGCCTATCCATAGCGAAAGATTCACCTTGCTCTCCTTCATCTTCCTCCTCATCTCTAACCTCAGGCGCATCACCAGGCTTGCTGACGACAAACCTTCGACTAGATTTTCTCCCAACCACTCGCAGCAAGTGACAACTCACCAGGTTGGCCCTTGAGATCTAGGAAGGCGCAATGACCTACACCATCGAAGGTAGCTTGCTCCAAACTCCCAAATTTTTCGCGATGCAGGTGATGTAGTAAGCACCACCGATCATGCCCACGAGGCCATAAGTGGCTTCGTGGTGGAAGAAATAGTCCAACATGTACCCCAGATGGATGGGGTACTTCTACATACTAAACAGGGAAATAAAATCCTGCCACCCCACTATGTTCTTGATCAGGGCCCTTGCTGTGAGTGAGTGACGAAGAAAATGCTTCAAATACCATAGAGTGGGGGAGACAATCTTCATCGATTTGGCACAGCGTGCGACATATTCCTTGTTCCCTCCGTTCAGAGAACGCCACGTGGCACGCGGAGTCACAGTCTCTGGAAAATCAATGCATAACTGGGGGAAGTTAACCATGGATGCCTCCGCCTCTGTATAAACGCTTACATGAATGGCAAGCTCCGGCAATGTGACATTGAAGACGTTTCCCATCATCTGGAATGAACAAGTGGGTAAATAGCGGTTGTCCGCCGTTGTCCCCAATCGAATGTGGAAAGGAACTCCAACGTCAGTTCCCGGTATCCCAGCTCATCACACTCGAATAACTTGCTCTAGAAATCAAAGGAGTAGAGGATGAGCACGACCTCCGCCAACGCACCATCATCACAAGTAGAACACAACTCGTTCCAATCAATAAGTCGCTGAGAGAGGAAGGGCTTGTCCTTCAAGGAATTGTACCGCTGGGTATGCTCTGCCTTCGAGAAGGTTCCCATTCTTCCCATGATCTGAGCAGGGGTTGCGGAAGTACGATCAGAGCACTGGTAGGCCTTTACCAGTTGGTGACGTCAAGGCTCCATTACATCACAAGGAGGAAGAGAGATCTGAGATTGTAGGAGCCTACTGGAGGAGAAAGGGGCGGATCACCGGAGAGAAATTGGAAGGGGAGGAGTGACGAATAGTGCACGCGCAGTGGACCGAGCGAGAGATTAGGGCGCACGCACAGTGGTCGTACGATTGATATTTAAAGAAACTGGTCCGGAGCATGACCAGTGGTCGTGCGATGATAAGTAGTGTGCACGAACAGTGGTCGTGCGCAGTGAAATTTTTCGCGTGCCCTTTTTCAGTCAATATCACACTGCTGACCACGTGGTGCAACAGAGGGCTCATCACACAACTGGGCTACCACACCCCTTCGACAAATAACTTTAACAATAATTCTAATATAGAGACAAAAAAATTTTCATATATTTAAAACAAAAGAAACACTACCCTAGATGACTGTTGGGTTTATTGTCTTCCAACATGACTTATTCAAAATCTAAGCATTTCCTAACTGATTGGCGTATGAAACTTGAAATGCTCAGGCAATGTTTCATGTTTGCTTTTCGGTAGAGGGTATCAGAACGGCGACAAAACGAGTACCCACCTGCCTGTGTAGGTATACCTGTAGTGTGTGTCAGGCATGTGCAGAAAGTAACTTGGGAAGCTCGTTGATGACTAGTTTTAGTCATCGTTTTTGGAGTAATTTAGTAGCTTAATTACCTTAGTTTATTTATAATTTATGCTTGTTATTTCATGTTTTAATATCTTTCTATAATATATTAAAATTACTAGTTTTATTATAGTTTTATTGTTTTGTCGCAATTTTATTTTATGTTATTATATAAAAATATATAGTTTTATTATATTATTATACTTGCTATGTATTATGTTTCATGTTTGTCTAATTTTAAGTTATAAATGTTTTATGTGTTATGTTTGTTAAGTTTAAATAATTAATGTTATGTTTATGTTATGTTATTATTATGTTTGTTATTGTTATGTTTAATGTTATGTTTATTTTTGTTTAGTTTTTATAACTAATTAATAGTATGACTTATTATGTTTAGTTTAATTTAATATCATGATAGTTACATGTTTAATATTAAGCTAATGTTTTGTTTATTTGTGTAGGTACACTTGAATGATGAAGCCCACCAATCAACCACATGGAGCAGCCCATGATGCACCTAACCCCTACCCGAGCCCTTGGAGCAGCCAACTACATGATGTAACACATTTGGAGCAGCCCATGCATCCTACCCGAGCACACCATCACAAGACCAAGTGTAGCCCGGCCTTCTACAAGCAGCTCGGCCTTCTATAAGCAGCCCACTTCCCTTCTATGCAGCCCACAACACATTTGGAGCAGCCCATGCAGCCCCCAAACACCTCACCCGACCACATACTCCCTCCTCATTAATTTCTTCATCATTTAATATATTGTATTCATGCATTTTCTTCATGCATGTGGCCGGCCACTCACATCTCTCTCCCTCCACATTAATTTCCCCATGCATACACCTCTCCAATATGCATGGCCGGCCACTATCTTTCCCCTTTTATTTTATTTCTTTTATTCTACATTCACCCCTTCTTTCCCTCTCTCTCATGCTCATTTATTCCATTCATCCCCCCTCTATTTTATTTTATATTTTCCATTTCACTTCCATAAATATAATACATTGCATGTACCCTCCTCGCTCCCCTCATTTAATGAAATGCATGAACATCCACCACATCTAAATGGCCGGCCACCCCTATGTCTTCCCTCCTCCATCTAGAATGTTCTCCCTCTCCTATAAAAGGAACCCCTCCCCCTCTTGTTTATGTTAAGTAGTTTATGGTAGAGAGTGTTAGTAGTTTTCTTCTCTTCTTTCCTTGTTGCTAAGTAGATTACTTTCTTCATTGTTGTAATAGTTCTCTAACTAGTGCAATATTATCTTGTCTTTATTTTGTATTCTCTCTCTTTTATTTAAGCAATGAAAACACGTTCTTCTTTTTTTATTTTGGTTTTCTTTCTTATCATGCGTAGCTAAATAATTTTTGTGCCCGATCGCGATGATCTTTGCGATATAATAACGTATCTTTATTTTTATGTTTTCCTTTGTAGTATTCTATTTTTGATCCTTCCTTGAAATATCTCGTATCGACTCCGTATTTCTAGTATACGGTAGTAGGTATCCGATCTCATATTTGAGTAGCCGAGAGGCTCGTGAATATGAAAGATCACTCAAGGAAGGAAGGAGTTGAACGCACCCCTAGAGATAGGATGACGTAAATCCTCCGGATTGGAGTCAAATCCAATAGCGCGGGTCACTTCGATAATGCGACTTTAGGCCATTTTGACTTGAAAGAGATTTCGGTCAGAACGTCTATAAGTTAGGGGATTTAATGCTCTAGTGAGAATATTTCCTAATATCGGATCCGTCACGGTCTTAATAGATTTACAATTTTTAAACTAAATTATTTCGTTATTTTATTTCAAAGTGAATCGTCGATCGCGCGCACTTTTCTCGTAATAGTTTATTTTCTCTTGTTAACTTAGTTTATTTTCATTTTCAAAACTCATTAATCGTTCGGTAGGATAATCGATTCGTTGTGAGTAATAGTACTTGCCTACCCCGAGTTTTTATACGACCTTGATATTTTTCATATCCTATGCTATATTTCGATAGGTACACTTGCCTTAATCGAGTATAGATTGGAGAATATGATTTTCTCTATCAAGTTTTTGGCGCCGTTGCCGGGGAATATTTTTGGCAATATTACGAAAGCATCGAATTTATTACTTCTACTAAAAAAAACAAAAAAAAAATTTATTATTATTATTATTATTATTATTATTATCCACCCACCTCATCTAAATTCTACCCAACCTAAAATCTCTCGAAAAGGGAAGGGGCTTTAAGCGCCACCATTTTACCTAGTACCGGGCGAACCCTTCACCGGGTAGTCCTCGGGAAGTTCGAGAGCCAATCCATTAAAAAAACCTATTTTAAAAATATATATATATATATATCTAAAAAAAAACAAATCAAAAAAAAATTAGTTTTTCTTTTTCTTTTTGGTAGCAGTTTATTTTTTTTTATGGAATCGTCGTATTTTTGTGCTTCTTACGGGTCGCCCGACCACTTCTATTCAGAATGTCTTTCGGGAGCACCTCCCTCTTTTGATTTCAATTTTTCTGGAGCGGGTCAAACTGGCCAATTTGACCCTTACTCCAATTTTTGTCCAACTTGGGAGATGGGCAACCCGTATTTTTCTTATGATTTTGCCCCGCAAAGCGCCGCGCCTCTAAATTTTTATTTTAATTCTATCGATCATGGGTATCTTGAATTGCAAACTTCTATTGATAATATTAGTTCGCATTTCAAGACCATGATAGATTATCTTTCTTACGAGGCCGCTTCTTTTTCTTCGTCTTCTTCTCCGTCTCCTCCAATTTCTTCATGTAATGAGTCACCGGATATCCCGGCTTGCCTTGTTCCTCTCGAGGAGGATAACTATTCGGATATCCCGGATTGTTTCCTTCCTCCTTTGGAAGACACCTCTATGGATATTCCGGTGTGCTTCTTACCCGTTGAGGATGACGAGACATCTCTTATCTCTCCATCTGAAGACGTTGGTGATTCCATTTCACTTCAATTTTTAACTATTCCAAATTTTTCTAGTTTTAGCGAGTCTGTTTCTTCTTCTTCTTTTATTTTAGAAAATTCTTCTTTAGTCCTCTCTACTCCTTCTTCTCCCAAAATTTCACAAGACTCTCCTTCTCCTTGTGAAATTTCCTTTGATGAAATTCTTTTTCTACTTCTTTTATTCCTCTTTCTATTTTTTCTTCTTTTTATTCTCCTTCTTTTGACGACCCCTTCTTTCCTATTTTACTTACGGCGGAGTTCTTCCATAACTCCATCCGTTCTTTTTTGGGCATCAATCCTTTGAAGATTTCACCGCATGTCGGTGCAATTCTTCTTTTCTTCCTTTTTTTAGTTTACTCTCCTAAGCGCATACTTAGGGAGTTACCTCTTCATTTTAGTTTTTATTTTCCCTTTAGCTAACAAATAACGTCGGGCTCGGCCGACGTTAAACAGAGAGCGCTCTTGGGAGGCACCCCTTGCTTATCCTTTTTGTTTCTTTTGTTTTGCAGGAATAAAACCCCCGGCAGTTCGTTTGGCTCCATCATTTCATCTCTTCCTTAGGCCCGATCCAGTGTCCAGCTCAAGCATGGGGGAGCGACATCTGTATTCGGCCTCACGACTCCGGGGAAGTCGTTTTCTTTTTTTTCTTTACTTTATTGTATCCCCCTCCCCTTTCTTCTTCCTTTTTCTTTCTTATTTTTATTTTTCATTGAGGGAAATGAAAGGTTTAAGCATGGGGGAGGGTTTAGTTGTTTTATTTCTTTTTCTTACTTTTCAAAAAAATTGTTTTAAAAAAAATGTTTAGTATAGTTTTATTAAGTTTTTTTTTATGTAGCCTTACCAAAATCCAAAAAAATTAGAAAAATCAAAAATTCCAAAAAAAGATCATATCTCAAAAATCCAAAAATAATGAAAAAGGTCAAAAAATCAAAAATATAATAAACCTCATGCTTAGCTTTTTGTTATTTTCAGAAATTTAGTTTGAGTTAGTTTATAAGCATTTTATTTGCTAATCTTTATTTCATCATATTTAGTTAAATTTAACTTTTAGTGATTTTGTTTTGAGGATAATCTTATGATTTTAATTTGCTTAGAGTAATTTATTTAGCATTTTTTCTCTTTTATTTTAAATAGTTTCAATTTTGTAGTAATTTTGCTAAACAATTTTGGATTTTAATTATTCTTACTTCATGCTTTTATATTCTTAGGAAATCTCAATCTACTAGTAGTTGCTCTCTAGTGTTTTAGTTTATTTTCTAAAATTTTGTTTAAATCCATCATTTTTCCTTTTATTGTTAGATCATATGTCATGGGAATAAGAGGATAAAATTCATTATTCCTTGGTAAACATATGCAACTCAAAATAAAATGAAGAGAGGAATTAAAAGTTCATATATGTCGGGGGAAGTGATAGGATGTTAGTCTATCATTTTCTGGTATTACATATATATTATTCAAAAAAACAAAATTGTGTGGGGTGTGAAAAAAAATGATGATCACCTCCAATCAAAGACCTCTTCATGTTAATTTCCTCCCTAAAACCCCCCTTAGCCAATATCATTTTCTTAGTCTTTAAATTAAAATATGTGGAGAGCATAAGTAGTAGGTTGTCTTCTTCCTTAAGTTTCTTTTAAGTCATGATTTTTATAATCCCAATTTACCTTTGTTTGCACTTTACTCCATTTTGAATGCTAGTTAATTTATTAGAGAATTTTTGGCTAAATGTTTCTCTTTTCACTTTAATTTCATAATTTAGGACTTGATTCTTAAATCCCTAAATTTTAAATTTTGGCTAGATTTTTATGTAAATAAATTTTTAGTTTAATTGCAAATTATTTAATGTCTTATAAATATTTCTCTTCCTTTTACTCTGGAATAGCAAAAGCCTAAGCATTGGGGAGTTTGATGACTAGTTTTAGTCATCGTTTTTGGAGTAATTTAGTAGCTTAATTACCTTAGTTTATTTATAATTTATGCTTGTTATTTCATGTTTTAATATCTTTCTATAATATATTAAAATTACTAGTTTTATTATAGTTTTATTGTTTTGTCGCAATTTTATTTTATGTTATTATATAAAAATATATAGTTTTATTATATTATTATACTTGCTATGTATTATGTTTCATGTTTGTCTAATTTTAAGTTATAAATGTTTTATGTGTTATGTTTGTTAAGTTTAAATAATTAATGTTATGTTTATGTTATGTTATTATTTTGTTTGTTATTGTTATGTTTAATGTTATGTTTATTTTTGTTTAGTTTTTATAACTAATTAATAGTATGACTTATTATGTTTAGTTTAATTTAATATCATGATAGTTACATGTTTAATATTAAGCTAATGTTTTGTTTATTTGTGTAGGTACACTTGAATGATGAAGCCCACCAATCAACCACATAGAGCAGCCCATGATGCACCTAACCCCTACCCGAGCCCTTGGAGCAGCCCACTACATGATGTAACACATTTGGAGCAGCCCATGCAGCCTACCCGAGCACACCATCACAAGACCAAGTGCAGCCCGGCCTTCTACAAGTAGCCCGGCCTTCTACAAGCAGCCCACTTCCCTTCTATGCAGCCCACAACACATTTGGAGCAGCCCATGCAGCCCCCAAACACCTCACCCGACCACATACTCCCTCCTCATTAATTTCTTCATCATTTAATATATTGTATTCATGCATTTTCTACATGCATGTGGCCGGCCACTCACATCTCTCTCCCTCCACATTAATTTCCCCATGCATGCACCTCTCCAATATGCATGGCCGACCACTATCTTTCCCCTTTTATTTTATTTCTTTTATTCTACATTCACCCCTTCTTTCCCTCTCTCTCATGCTCATTTATTCCATTCATCCCCCCTCTATTTTATTTTATATTTTCCATTTCACTTCCATAAATATAATACATTGCATGTACCCTCCTCTCTCCCCTCATTTAATGAAATGCATGAACATCCACCACATCTAAATGGCCGGCCACCCCTATGTCTTCCCTCCATCTAGAATGTTCTCCCTCTCCTCTAAAAGGAACCCCTCCCCCTCTTGTTTATGTTAAGTAGTTTATGGTAGAGAGTGTTAGTAGTTTTCTTCTCTTCTTTCCTTGTTGCTAAGTAGATTTCTTTCTTCATTGTTGCAATAGTTCTCTTACTAGTGCAATATTATCTTGTCTTTATTTTGTATTCTCTCTCTTTTATTTAATCAATGAAAACACGTTCTTCTTCTTTTATTTTGGTTTTCTTTCTTATCATGCGTAGCTAAATAATTTTTGTGCCCGATCGCGATGATCTTTGCGATATAATAACGTATCTTTATTTTTATGTTTTCTTTTGTAGTATTCTATTTTTGATCCTTCCTTGAAATATCTCGTATCGACTCCGTATTTCTAGTATACGGTAGTAGGTATCCGATCTCATATTTGAGTAGCCGAGAGGCTCGTGAATATGAAAGATCACTCAAGGAAGGAAGGAGTTGAATGCACCCATAGAGATAGGATGACGTAAATCCTCCGGATTGGAGTCAAATCCAATAGCGCGGGTCACTTCGATAATGCGACTTTAGGCCATTTTGACTTGAAAGAGATTTCGGTCAGAACGTCTATAAGTTAGGGGATTTAATGCTCTAGCGAGATTATTTTCTAATATCGGATCCGTCACGGTCTTAATAGATTTACAATTGTTAAACAAAATTATTTCGTTATTTTATTTCAAAGTGAATCGTCGATCACGCGCACTTTTCTCGTAATAGTTTATTTTCTCTTGTTAACTTAGTTTATTTTCATTTTCAAAACTCATTAATCGTTCGGTAGGATAATCGATTCGTTGTGAGTAATAGTACTTGCCTGCCCCGAGTTTTTATACGACCTTGATATTTTTCATATCCTATGCTATATTTCGATAGGTACACTTGCCTTAATCGAGTATAGATTGGAGAATACAATTTTCTCTATCACTCGTCTGCTCCAACTCCACCTGCATCTGGTCACTATAAGTCCTAGGCCGCATTACATGCCCTTGCACTGATTGGACAGGTTCCACGATGTGGTCCTCCAGGGAAGTAGGCATGAGAGCGGGGTCAAGGAAAAAACTAGAAGAATAACATAAAGGAACCTCAATCTTGGGGATGGTTCCGGAGTCATCCCTCGTCGATGAAATTGTTGGGAATGAACACCACTGTCTAGGATGGTGCAAGAAGGTCCTAGCGCAGCATCCACCTCGTCTATGCTTTTTGCATCCTCATATGGGGTAGAGGTCGCAACCTCGGTCACAGAGTCTTCCTCCTCGACTGGATCTAAAAGAACGCTAGAAACGCTAGTTTCCACCTGCGAATCAACCTCAACAAAACTATCAGAAAAAGAAAGAATGTTATGCAAAGAAGACAGTGAAGGCACAGAGCTCGGTAGAAAGTCGAACGCTGGCTCTTTGCAACTTATAGACTTTATGCTAGGTGATGTATGAACTTCGGGACTATAAATATCCGTGTTGGAATGGGGATAAACACATGTATCGGTGCATGTACCTGGGATGCCTTCTCCATAACATATAGGTGGCAATGGTGCATATCTCGATACAGATGGGGTGCTTCACGAGGTTTAAGTGGAGACAATCTGAAGATCCGGCTCGTCATCCACTTCTAGCTCAGCTAGGTAAGCAGCGTAATCCTTCAATGCATGATCCCAACTTTGACAAAAAAAGGCACTAATTAGCTGGCTTAAGCGGTCCAACGAGTGCTAAAGCCGAATAGAAGTAGTGCGACAATGGCTCCGTAGGTCGGTAGCTAACAGACTTTTGTCTACGATATATAGACTCCTGAATTTCTTGGCTACTATACTTCTGAGGGCATCTATCACTAGCATGAGAGATGTCTCCACAATGAGGGCAACGAATATTGAAATTAGCCCACATTGTGGAGATCTCAAATATAAAGGATACAACTACTTTGCATAGATTCTGAGAATAAAACTAACAATTCCAACTGATGGAATAAAAGCAAAAGATAAAAGGGATCAAAACAAAACAAAAAAAAATAACTCCTAAAAACTACTTTTAGCGACACGAATAACTCTTATAACGAAATTTTTAGTCATCCGGAATCGTTCTATTGTTGCATTCCCTGGCAACGGCGCCAAAAACTTGATGCGTGGAAATCGGCAAGAGCACCGGTCGCACAAGTAATAAAGTTTGGAAATAAATCCCCGAGTGTCGGTCTCTTGAGAAATGCAATAGGCATAGAGCGGCGACAGTTCAGAAAATATTTTTATGAGGGTTATACTTAGAAAAGATTAAAAGGGGGGCTTGTGAGATTGTGGTTTCTTGATCTAATAAAATAATTAAGACTATGCGGGTCGAAGGCATCGCTTCGCAAGGTGAGGTGAGTGTATCGGCCGCGATGCCGAACTTCGGTTGGGCGAGTGGACGGAATGCTAATGGATGGAAGTGTTCTTATGCGGAGTGCAATCGGGTGAAATAAGGGTATGGAGTGGATGTTTAGTGGGCGAGGCTCATTCACAACACACAACTCAAAATAAAATGAAAACTACAAACATCTAATTAGATATAGAGTAGAAAATCTATTTCATTACAATATCAAATCATTTCATACAAAAAAGAAAGGGGAAGCGGAGTAAACCACTAGAGGGTGAAGGTCCACCGCAGGTCGAGGCTGAAATAGCGAGTTGTCAATCCGCTTCCGGGCTCAGTCCAAGGAGGCATCTTGTACTAATGTGCTGTCACCTCGAAGGCATTTGAGTCTGTTCTCTAGGTCGTCTTCTTCTCCAACTCCGGTGGAAAGCTTGGAGTTGAGGTCATCAATGGCCGAAAGCTTCGCCGGAGGGTTTGGAAAGCTTTAGAATCAATGACTACAGACTCTCGATGGAAGGGATGAAGGTGGAGGTGGCTGGAGCAGCTGGAGAAGTAGAATTACACTTCCCGCGCACTCCCGATCACAGAAATGACCAGCGTTCACCTAAATTGCGGAGCAGACCCTTAAATATGGAGGCAGAACAAGCAGAGCGCACGATCAGTTGTGCACGACCAGTGGTCGTGCGCACTATCGGTCGATGATAATGCGTAATTTCTAGTTAAAACTGCAACTTGGATAACAACATCAGCAAATATGTGCATGATCAGTGGCGCACGACCGGTGGTCGTGCGCACTGAATCCACTGATCGTGCGATTGGCTAAGACAGAACTGCAGAAAACTTGAGGTAAACGTGCACGAGCAGTAGCGCACGACCAGTGGTCGTGCCCAAAATGGGCAGTGCTTGTGCGATTACCCGGACAGAACAAGGAAAATGAAGAGGACAGAGCGCACGATCACCAGCGCACGACATTGGTCGTGCGCAATAGGTCCAATGATCGTGCGATCGTCAAGACAGAATTGGTGAAAAGGAAAATGTAATGCGCACGATAAGTGGCACACGACCAGTGGTCGTGCGCAGTGAGTCCAGTGATTGTGTGTAGTGTTCCTATATCGTCGGGGGTCTCCCGAGGGATTCCGGAGCACACACACAGCCCATGCACCAGCAGAAGAGGCAGAAAGGCCACTCAAAGTGCACACCACGTTCTCAAGACACGGCGAAAGAACAAGAAAAACAAACGAAAACACATAAACATCTAAAGCACACAGAAAATAGGACTAAAGTGCACTTAATCATGAAACAGGCAGAAAAACAAATATAAGCAGTTATAGCTCTCAAGTGCAGTGCTAAGATGATGAATCTGGCCTAGATGAGTTCAAAAATTAGTGTAATATTTGGACTCATCAGGCGTTCTGCTTCAATATCCACTAGTCATCTCAGAGAATATTGACAGAGAAGACAACATCACTTTTTGTTTATTTTCATAAACTGTGTACCGGGTTTTTAACTTCCTTCAAAAGTTATCTTTTGGTTTATAAGTCTCCTGATTAAAAGACTTAATTTGGTTTTTGGGCACCTGATCAAAATCTCAAAGGGTTGTTAGATCTCCCTTAAAATAATTGATCTTGTGGTGGCAGGGCACCTGAGCAAAAACCTGTGGTGGCAAGGCACCTGATCAAAACCTGTAATGGATTCCTACCAGGGTCGTAGAAGAGTGGAAGTACCCAGATTTATTAGGGAACCACTATAAATTTCCTTTTGTCGTTTGTGATTGTTATTCATTTTATTTGTGTGATGTGATTGCTTCTTTATATATATATATCACTAGTTTTTAAATCCGCTATAAAACTAAATTAAAGTTTTTAAAATACCCTATTCACCCCCCCCCCCTCTAGTGTAAAGTAGATCTATCCCT
This sequence comes from Platanthera zijinensis, assembly GCA_039513925.1. Taxonomy (NCBI): domain Eukaryota; kingdom Viridiplantae; phylum Streptophyta; class Magnoliopsida; order Asparagales; family Orchidaceae; genus Platanthera; species Platanthera zijinensis. The sequence continues at coordinate 212,442,618 of CM077081.1, read as the reverse complement.
CACTTTCAACTAGTCTGCTTCTTGCTGCTCTAGGACACTAACCTTCTACCCAGAAATTGACAGGAACCTAATGTACTTTTCCATTTATCTTTGCAGCCTACAAAGTCTTCATCTGAATAGCAAATTAGCTCAAAAAACCCTATTCCATGGGTACCATAGGCAAGGATCTAGTGTGCCCTTTAAATATCTCAAAATTCACTTAGTAGCCAAGAAATGAGTCTCTTTAGGGCATGCCTGATATCTAGCACAGACACATGTAGCATACATGATGTCTGGCCTACTAGTAGGGAGGTATAAAAGAGAACCAATTATCCATCTATAAAAAGTTTGATCAACAAGTTTCCCAGTCTCATCTTTGTTTAAAGACATATTTGATCCCATGGGAGTTTTCATGGCGGAAGCATTCTCCATCCCAAATTTCTTAGTTAACTCCCTAATAAACTTTGACTGTGATATGGATATTCTATTATCAGTCTGTCTTACTTGGAGACCTAAGAAGAACTTAAGTTCACCCATGCTACTCATTTCAAACTTCACTTGCATAAGTTTGGCAAAGTTCCTGCAAAGGTTATCATCAGTAGATTCAAAGATAATGTCATCAACATATATTTGGACTAGGATGATCTTGCCCATAGATTCCCTAATGAATAGGATCTTGTCTATCTTCCTCCTTGAGAATTTATTTTCAATGAGGAAGCTAGACAATGTTTTATAAAAAGCTCTAAGGGCTTGCTTTAGCCCATATAGAGCATTCCTTAGTCTATAAACAAAATCATATTGTAAGGAACAACAAAACTTGTAGGTTGTTCAACATAGACTTCTTCTTTCAAATCTCCATTCAGAAATACTGATTTCACATCCATCTGATAGACTCTGAACCCTTATAATACAGTAAATGAAAGGAATAACCTGATAGTTTCTAGTCTGGCTACAGGGGTAAAGGTTTGATAAAAGTCAACACCTTCCTCTTTTATGTACCCCTGAGCCACAAGTCTAGCTTTATGCTTAACTATAACACTATTTTCATCAAGTTTATTCTTGTAGATCCACTTTGTTCCAATGATATTATGTCCTTAAGGTCTGGGAACCAGCTTCCAGACCTTACATCTTTTAAACTGGTTCAATTCCTCTTGCATAGCTCCAATCCAAAACTGTTCTTGGTTAGCCTCTTCAAAATTCATAGGTTCTACCTGTGACAGGAAGCAAGAGTACATTGCTGTGTTGAGACTTTTTCCCTTTGTCACTACTCCTTGTCTTGCATCACCAATAATATTGTGGTCTTGAAGATCCCTCAGATGTCTTAGTACTAGAGGTAGTATTGCTTCAACATCATGTTCTCCATGATTTTGATCTTCATCCACTTCCTGTAATCCTTGTGCATTCCTCTAGAATGCACACACCCTCTACTTGGTCTTGCATTATTGGAGCATCTTCTCCATTTCTCTTGAGAGTGAGCTTTTTCAACAATAGTTCAGTACCTCAAAAACTTGATATGTCAAGTTGTAGATCCTAGAAGCCTTACTATGATTGTTGTACCCAACAAATATCCCGTCATTGGCTTCGGCAAAAAACTTAGTTTTATAGGATTTCCCATTGTTGAGCACAAAGCACTTGCTCCATAAAATTCTGAGATATGCAAGGTTTGGTCTCCTACCCTTCATAATCTCATATGGAGTCTTATTTTGGCTCTTGGTGATAGAAGCCCTGTTAAGGACATGACAAGCTATATTTATAGCCTCAGTCTTGAAATATTATGGGAGAGAAGTGTCATTTAGTTGTGTTCTACCAGCCTCTATGAGAGTTCTATTCTTCCTCTCAGCTATCCAATTTTGTTGATGTGTTCTTGGAGAGGAAAACTCTTGCTGAATCCCATAATGTTCACAGATTCTTGTCATGCATTCAGACTGAAACTCAGTCCCATGGTCACTTCTGATTTTTACCATAGTACTATTCAACTCATTCTGTATTTGCATCACAAATGTCTTGAAGACATTTGGGGTTTCAGACTTTTTCTTCAAAAATAAAACCCAAATAAATCTGGAAAAGTCATTAACCATCACAAAGGTGTAGACCTTCTTACCTAGACTATGAACTAGCATTGGACCAAACAAGTCCATATGCAAGAGGTATAAACATCTCACAGAATCTTTAGTCTCAATGCTTTTGAAGGAAGCTTTTGTCTAATTACCCTTTTGGCATGCAGAGCAAATAGCTTCCTTAGAGCATTTCATGTTAGGACCATTACTAACTAACTCTTTATTATATAGCTTTCCAATAGTCTTATAATTCAAGTGCCATTTGAAACAATATGAGGCTTTCTCATTTATAACTTGATAAATGGGAGAGTCTGATGATAAACATAGAAAATTAAGAAATTAGACATTCCCACTCCTAGTACCAGTCAAAGTGACCTCTTGGTCACTTGATCTTCTTATATGACACGTATCCTTATGGAAAGAAATGACATTGCCAAGACAACATAATTGGCTTATGCTTATAAGGTTTCGTTGCAGCCCTTCCACATAAGCCACTTTTGTGAAAGTGATTAAACCATTAGTGATCTTACCATAACCTTTGGTGATCCCTTTATCTGATCCACCAAATATCACATTAGGTCCATCCTTTACTGGAATGAAATCCTTCAGGATACACTTTATTCCAGTCATGTGCCTGGACCAACTATTGTCCAAGTACCATTTAGGGGTATGGCAACTTGGACTCATCTACAAGAAATAAATCATTAAACCTTAGGACCCCAATTCTTATTGGGTCCTAGGTGTATGTTAGGATAAAAAAGAATATGCCTTCCAACAGGTTTTCTTGATAGGTAAGCCGGCATTAGCTCTCTGTACACTATTATTGTGCCAGTAATCAATGGCATAGTGACCCACTTTGCCACAACACAAGCACTCATAGATGTTGTACCTTCTTTTAAGGGCTAGTTTAACATCATTGCTGTCAGTAGCTCTCAGTCTAGTAGGTACAACATCAACCTTCTTCTTGAGTGTTGGGGCAGGTACACTAAAAACAAGTTGTCAAGGATGGTCCATTTGGACCTCCTCATAGGCTGTCTTGTAGGCACTAGCACCCTTGCCATTCCTACCACCATACTTCCAGTAACCAAAGATGCTCTCTTGGTTATACCTATTAGATGGTAGCAGCACTTTCTTGAAAGAAATAGGAGGCTTGGAAGCTAGTGGCTACACGTGAGCTTTGCCCTTCCTTTTGGAATTACCAGCTCTAGTGTTCCTTTTGAAGCCTATCCCTTTCTTATCCTTTTGGGAGGAGAAGGAATCTATCAAGGGCAACACATTACATGGCTTTGAAAACTTAGCCACTAGCTCCTTCTCCTTTTGGAGTTTACCATCTAGATTCCTGATATGATCATTTTTAAAACTTATGGTACCCATCTAAATAATATAAATGTTCTTCAGCTAGCTAACTTCCCTAATTTTCTGCTCTAGCAAAGTTGTTATTTCAGAATGCTGGGAAGCAGAAAGCTTCAGAGATGCAATCTCCTTAGCCTACTGTTTGGTCAGCAGCTTACTCCTTCTGAATGCTTCAAGAATTTCACCATATCTTTCAATCATTTGATTTCTGTCTTCGTCTGATTCAGAGCCATCTTCATCTCTTGATGAAGAAGCACTTGAATCTGGAACAATCACATACTTAGACTTGGATGAAGAGTTGGATGAAGAGTGTACCTTTGATGGTCCAGGCTGATACTGGTAGGATTCCTCATGTGATCTTACCATCAGCCCAATATAGGCTTTATTATCCTTTTCTGATTCTGATGAGGAAGACTCAGTCCAGCTTTTCTCGCTCTTAGCAATGAAGGTTTTCTCCTTTTTGCTTCTCTTATGGTGATGATTGTTTTTACCAGCTTCTTCCTTCTTAGGACAATCAACCACAACATGACCTGGGTTGCCACAAAAAAACAAACAACCTTTTTAGAAAAATGTTTACCAGGTTTTGGATCATACCTGCCCTCTTTGGAGGGTTTCTTCTTATTTCTATCATAGTTCTCATTGTGGCAGAAGGAAGAGGTAGGTTTGCTCCTCCACACCTTCTTTTTTAATCAGCTTCATAAACTGCTTTGAGAAATCAGCAAACCCCTCATCAGATATATTACATCCGGATTCCTCTTGATCTGAATCTTTTGACTCATCTGGCCTTCTTAGGGGAGAAGGATTCTTCTCCTTACTCCTCTTGGAGTTATCTGCTTTCAAGGCCACAATAGTTTCTTTGGCCTGGCCTCTGTTAGTCTTCTCTTCCTCCTTCCTTGCTGTTAGTTGCATCTCATATGAAAGAAGCTTACCAATAAGTATGGATAGTGGAGTATCTGCCAACTTTGCCACTTCTCTAATGGCACATATCTAAATGTCCCAGTTTCTAGTAAGAGACATAAGAAACTTATCATTTAGCTCATAATTACTAAAGGACCTGCCATAGGTCTTCAGCTCATTAACTATCCTAAAGAACGTTTCATAACAGCTAGTTATGGTCTCCTCCCTGATATGTATGAAAGCTTCATACTCTTGATTTAGCATTTAATTTCTATCATCTCTAACTTCCTCAGTACCTTCCATATACACTATCAAGGTGTCCCACATTTCTTTTGAGGTCTTGCAGTGCACCAGGTTTTGAAAGGTGGAGTCATCTATAATACTAACTATGATGTTTTGTGCCCTCTAATCCATTGTTACTAAGATGACTTCATCCTTAGTCATTTCAGTGTACTTCTTTGGAGTCTAAAGATTTTCATCAAGGACCGATGTCTTCATTGGGATGAAGGGTCCTTCTTGAACTGTGATATATATCTTAGGATAAGATGCTTCCATGAACAATCTGATTCTTTCCTTCCATATGCCAAAATTCTCCTTCTTATAGAGAGGAAGTTTCGTGGATCCAAGCTCTTTGTGATTCTCTCTTAAACCCATCTTAACCTTCTGATAGCTACCCTGGAGATCTCCTCAAACTATTAAGTCTTTTCTTGAGAAACCTCCCTCTGATACCACTTGAAAGTATTTCATTCCAAGGGTAGCTAATCACCTAGAGGGGAGAGGGGATGAATAGGTTATTGCAGTCTTTTAAGGTTCTTTAAAATCTTCTATGACTTATGTCCTACTGTGTATACTTAATTCAGCTTTCAAGAACACAATTCTCAGCACAGCAAAACACAAGACACACAACACCAGATTTTTATAGTGGTTCCCCTATGTATGGGTACATCCACTATACCACTCCTCCTTTCTAACAGTATGTTAGACAAGGCTCTTCTCCAAAAACTATGGCTCCCCAGAGATTACAAACCGATCCTATCAGTATTATTAGTCTCCACTAAGACTTATAATACTGGCTTACAACCCTCCACATAATAATCTCCTGACAACCAAACACAGGCACAAATGCCCTTTACTCAGGCGAGGAGAAATATCCAAACACTGATCCACACAGGAATTCAATCACAGACCCACGGTCCTAACACAGATCTCACAGATCCTTCTCACAACCTTTATAATTTAGGCTTTAAAATAAGATCTCACAGATCTCTCACACAGCCTAATCAATCTAGGCCTCAACACAGATTTATCACAGATCCACTGATTTTGAAAGAGTTGTTGATTTGACTCAAGAGAAATTATTCTCTGAGTCAATTTCTTCCTAGGCTAAGTAAATCTCAGCCCTATCTACTTCCCAGCAATAAGAATGACAATCTTCGACTATCTGCGGCTTGTGCTAGAAGTTCCTCAGAACCTTGATCCTGTTCTTGCAGATGAATGGGGAAGATTAAGAATGAATGTCTTCAATCAGCTAACCTTTATTGGTAGGAAATGAATTGCTCTGCCTCTCCTTCTATCCAGAGAAAACTCTGTATAAATATCTTCTTCTTCAATAATCCAGAGAAAGATCTTCAGATTTGGCTCGGCTTGGATCGTGAATCAACTTCAGCTAGGGCTTGCCTAGACTATATTGTCTTCCTCAGAGAGATCCTCTTTAGTTGCTGTAGCAGATGTTGATTGCACCAGTGAATTCAGAAACCCTTCAGATTTATCAATTTGAAGTTCTTGGTTCTGTAATAATGGTGGATGAAGATGACGAACTCCCACTTCTCATTTTTAGAATGTTAATCAGAAAAATTGATTTGATCTCAATCTCAGCTGCTATTTATAATCTCGCCGATCTGTGGGATGATTGACACGTGACCCAGTTTTAACGGTGGTTTAAACCTCAGCTTAATCAAATTGAGATTCACTGTAGACTAACGACAACGTTAATGTCGATTTGCAGTATTTAAATAATGAATCTAAAATTCGTTGACTAGTTGACTTTGCTGATGTCAGCATCATTCTGGACTTAGAAAAATCATGCATCATTTCTGAAATCCTCAGTTTGACGAACTCAAAACTCAGTTCAACGAACCCAGAGCTCAGCTCGAAGAAATCAAGCATCATTTAAGAAATCCTCAGTTTGATGAACTCAAAACTCAGTTCGCTGAACCCAGAGCTCAGCTCGATGAAATCAAGGATCATTCCAGAAATCCTCAGGTCGTCAAACAAGTGAAAGCTGAGTTTGATGAACGTTGAACTCAGTTTGACGAACTCAAAGCTTAGCTCGACGAAAAGTGGATAAGCAATACTCAACAATTCTGGACTTAGAATTTTCTTCAGCTCTATTAGGCGTTGAGTAGTGTTGAGTGAATTGGCCATACTCAACGAATCTAGACTTGGAAATATTTCATCTCTGCTAGGTGTTGAGAGCATTGAGTGTATACGCCTCACTCAATGTTTTTTGCCTTTGCCACATTCTTCTGCCCTTTCTGCTAAAAAGCGTTGAGAGCGTTGAGTGTATATGCCTCACTTAATGCTTTTTGCCTTAGCCATATTCTTCAGCCTTTTGCCTGATGGCATTGAGAACATTGAGTGTATAAACTTCACTCAATGCTTTAATACTTAGCCTGAATTTCTGCAATCTTTCCTTCTTGCTGAAGTTTGGTGCTGACAGACTCAGCATGGCGTTGAGTGATGAGCTTCACTCAATGCTTCTGGACTTAGTTGATTTTCTGGCTTCCACTGCCTAGTCTTTGACATGATATCCTTGAATCAACGATTCTGTCCATATGGCGTTGAGTGAGTTGGGCTCATTCAACGACTATGGACTTAGCCACATTTCTGTCTTTTCAATACTGTAAGCTTTGACTGTCATCCTTCTCTTAATGCTATTAGCTATATGGAATTGAGTGAGCTTGCCTCACTCAATACTTCTGGACTTAGGCATTTGCCTGAGTTTCCAACCTATCACTTTGAGTCCACCTGTCATTGTCTCTTGAACTATATATCCAATCATTGTGACAAAGACAAACCTATATGCATTGAAAGTCTTTAATTTCAAGGTAGCTAGCAACCTAGAGGGGGGTTAATAGGTCTGTTGAGGTCTTTTGATAGTCTTTTTAAATCACTTGACTATTTCTTTTAGATTTAAGCTTATAGTGATCTAGAACTTGTCCTTAGCACCTGCAATAAAAGCAAACACAGAAAAGCACACAAGTATTTTATAGTGGTTCCCCAAAATTATGGGTACATCCACTCTCCTCCCACCTTGCTAACTTCCTGTTAGTCAAGGAACTTCTCCAAACCAATGCTCCAAGGAGCTTACACCTCAAATCCCTCATGATCTCTCAATCTCCTCCAAGACTTATGCCTCAGCCACAAAGGCCTACACTAAGTGATACAAGTATCACCTACCTCAGGCACTTAAGCCCTACCACTCAGGCTATGGAGGATAGCCCTACCTTAGAGAAAGCTTTCTCCTACAACTAAGAGAGATAAACTCTCCTACAGTTCAGGCAAAACTGCCCTACTTCTCAGTGAGTAAAACTCACATACCTCAGAGAGCAGCACTCTCCTACAGCTCATGCAAATTTGCCCTACCTCAGACCCAAAGGTCTTACACCTCAAATCCAGAAGGATCCTACAAAAAGAAATAGTTTAATTAACTTTAACACAGAGAAGTTTCTCTCTGTCAACCACTTGAGCAGAAAACTTTCTGCTCCAACTCTCCTCACAGCAGGGAAAGGATTTGCTGGAGGAACTCAGAAAACTACTTCTGAACTTGCTGTTGAAGGCTAAAGATATTTTGATCTTGAGTATTCAAACAGCTCACTAAACCTGCCAAAGGATGAAGGTTATTCTTTCTTCAGAACAGATTCTTAATCTACTATGGCAGATGGAGACTTACATAGCTAACTTAACTTTTCTTGCTAGAGAGCTTCAAGCTTTTCACATGCACCAATGTCGAGGAAGATGAAGATGACTGCTCTCCTTTTTGGATAATGTATGCCCTAAAAGTTGTCTTTGATTTGGCTCTATATCTTCCTTTTGTAGTTCGTCGATCAACGGTTCTTAGAGATCGGTGGTCCCCACTGGACGCTTCCAGCTCCGCCTTGCTTTAACAGAAGAAGACGTATAGTAGCTTAATAGCAAGTTTTGTCATGTAGTGTAGCTTCCCCGTGTCTGATTTGACCTTAGTTGACTTTGTCGATTTTGCTGACCTCAACACCTGTGGACTTAGCAAAAATCGAGCATAAGAGAATAGACGTTAAGTGAGTAAGCATCACTCAATGCCAAAACACTTAGGCAGATTTACTGCCTCTTGGCATTTAGTGAGTAACCTTCACTCAACGCCAAACTACTTAGAATATGAAGTCTGATTCTTGGCGTTGAGTGATTCAGCTCCACTCAACGCCGATCTTGCTTTATCAGCTTTCAGCTGCTTGTTGTTGAGTGAGTAACCATCACTCAACGCCAAAACCCTTATAAAAAATTCTATCTTCACTAGGCGTTGACAGCATTGAGTCAGTTACCTCCACTCAACGCTTTTTGCCTTAACCGAGTTTCTGCTTCTTCAGCAACTTAAGCGTTGAGAGTGTTGAGTGAACACACCTTACTCAACGCTTTCTACCTTAGCCAATTTTCTGCATTTAATAATTAATGGGCATAGAATGACTTTCTGAGTTTGACGAATGGTGAATTATGAGCTCAACAAACTTTGAACTCATTTCGATGAACTCTCAAATATGCTCCACGAACTCAGAATCTCAAGCTCTGAACTTATCTCGACGAAAGGTGAGCTGACCTTGACGAACTCTGAACTCAGTTCGACGAACTCTGAACTTAGTTCAACTAGTTAAACTTATAGACTTTTTGCCGAATGATATTGAGTGTGTCTTCATCACTTAACGCCAAAACACTTGGCCAACTTTCTCTTTAGTAGCATGGCGTAGAGTGACTTGACTTCACACAATGCCAGTGGACTTAGACACATTTTAGCTCATTCCAACTTAGGCTATGATAGTATAGGCTACACTCAGCGCTATAAGTCATCATGCATTGAGTGATGTGCCTTCACTCAATGCCTTGGACTTAGATAGATTTCTGTCATCCCACACCTTAGGTAAGTGTTTACCTGACTAAGCCACTTAGGCTACCTGACCTATCATAGTCATCTACAGACATGTGTATATCATTGATAAGATTATCTTCACTCAAATCCAGGACATTGTGGGCAATGGACCCAACAATCTCCCCCTATTTGAGGAAGTCAAAACTCTTAAGCAATGTCAATGACATACACAGAACCATGCAGCATAATGCATAATAAAAGAAAACTAAATAATTGAGATGTGATCTATAGTAACCACACTTCCCTGCTTGCAGAATGGAACATTACTGCATCTGCCATCTGCTTCCCCTGAATTGCTGCTGCTTTGCTGCTGCCTTCCTTATTTGATTATCTGATCATCTTGTCCTCTCCCCCTTTTTGACTGCAGCAAATATCTGGTAGGATGCACCTGATCAACTAATCATCTTATCACCTGCTCTGCCTCAATTAAGCAGTAGTGAAATATTGGAATTGTGTTGTACTTGCTCCCCCTAAATTGGAGAATCTTCATTTCTTTAAAGGACCATCCTATCTGCATGATGTAAAATAGTTTGCAACCAGATGAGGAGAAACTGAAGCTGTACTAAGTTTAACATACCCAACTCAAATTTTAAGGTGTTAAACTTGGCTTCATCTAGTGGCTTAATGAAGATGTCAGCCACTTGTTTGTCTATTGGGACAATCTCAAGGGCGATTTCTTCACATTCCACATGCACCCTAATGAAATGATATCTAATCTCTATGTGCTTAGTCCTACTATGGGAGACTGGATTCCTTGCAATAGATATTGCACTAGTAGAATCATAAAATAAAGGAGTTTTACTTATCTAGAGGTTGTAGTCTTGAAGCTAGTGCTGGATCCGCAATAACTGAGCACAACAGCTTCCTGCTGAGATTTACTCTGACTCTACAGTTGATATTACCACACTTGTTTCTTTCTTGCTGCTCCAAGATACCAGTCTCCCTCCCAATAACTGACAGGTGCCAGATGTGCTCTTCCTATCCTCTTTGCAGCCTATAAAATTTGCATCTGAATAGCCAGTTAGTTCAAACTCCCCATTCCTACGGTACCAAAGGCCAAGATCTAGAGTGCCCTTAAGATACCTCAAGATTCTCTTAGCAGCATAGTAGTGAGATTCTTTAGGGCAAGCCTGATACCTAGAACAAACACATGTAACATACATGATATCAAGCCTACTTGTAGTCAGATATAGAAGGGAGCCAATTATCCCTCTATACAAAGTTTCATCAACAGGTTTCCCTGCTTCATATTTGCCTACAGGGATACTTGATCCCATGGGAGTTCTCATGGTGGAGGAGCTCTCCATGCCAAACTTCTTGATTAACTCCCTAGTGAACTTAGACTGGGATATAGACAAGCCATCATCAATCTGTCTTACTTGGAGGCCCAAGAAGAACTTAAGTTCACCCATACTGCTCATCTCAAACTTCCCTTGTATGAGTTTAGCAAACTTTTTGCAGAGTTTGTCATAAGTAGATCCAAAGAAGATGTCAACCAAATAGATCTGTACTAGGTTGATCTTACCCCTACATTCCCTTAGGAATAGGGTCTTATCTATTTTCCCCCTTGAGAATTTGTTCTCAATGAGAAAACTAGACAATGTCTCATACCATGCTCTAGGGGCTTGCTTCAACCAATATAGAGCTTTCCTAAGTCTATAAACAAAATCAGGTGAGTTAGGAACTTCAAAACCTGGAGGTTGCTCAACATAGACTTCTTCTTTTAAGTCACCATTTAGGAAGGCTGACTTCACATCCATTTGGTAGACCTTGAATAACCTTTGTGTTGTATATGCAAGGAATAATCTGATGGCCTCCAATCTTGCTATAGGGGCAAAGGTCTTATCAAAATCAATCACTTCTTCTTGCATGAACCCCTTAGCTACTAGTATAGCTTTTTTCTTAATTATAATGCCATTTTCATCAAGCTTGTTTCTACCGATCCACTTTACTCCAATGATATTATGACAATGAGGTATGAGAACCAGCTTCCAAGCCCTGCACCTCTTGAACTGGCACTACTAGAAAAATGGCTTTTAGCCACGAATTCTTTTGCCACGAGGGAAAAATCGTGGCTAATAGTGAGTATTAGCCACGGTTTTTTTCCGTGGCTAAAAGTGTAGTATTAGCCACGGTTGACTAATCTGTGGCTAATATTGGACTTTTAGCCGCGGTTTGCCTGAACCGTGGCTAAAAGTCTAGTATTAGCCACGGTTTGCCTGAACCGTGGCAAAAGGTCGTGGCTACATTTAGTCCCACACCGCCAAACCAAAACGAAATTTTGGGTTTATAAGGAATTTATTTCAATTAGTATTTGAAATAAATATGGCGGCGGCGGCCGGCGGTGGCGGGGGCCGGGCGGCGTCGGCCCGGCGGCGGCGGCGGCGATGCCGGCACGGGGGCGGCGCGGCGGCGGCTGGCCTGAATTATTTATGTTATGAGTGGCCCTTTAACCCCGACAATTAAACCGTGGCTAAAAGTCCAGTATTAGCCACGACAATCAAATCGTGGCTAAAAGTCCAGTATTAGCCACGATTTTGGACTTTTAGCCACGGTTTGGACTTTTAGCCACGCTCGCATTGCCCACGCCCATTTTCCGTGGGTAGACCATGGCTAAAAGTCTTTAGCCACGGTTTTGGACTTTTAGCCACGGCAATCTGCCGTGGCTAAAAGTCAGTTTTCTAGTAGTGTGGTTCAGTTCTTCATGCATTGCTCCATCTAATGCTGGTCTACGTTGACCTCTTCAAACTTCTTGGGCTCCTCTTGGGATGAAAATCTTGAATACATGGCTGTGTTCTGACTTCTGCTCCTTGTCATTACTCTATGACTTGCCTCACCAATGATCTGGTGTGCTGGATGATCTCTCATATGTCTGACTGCAGGTGGAGGTCTTCTTTCAGCAACAGGGGAATCTCTTTATTGATCTTCATCCACTACCAGTGTTCTAGGAAGATCTTCTAGAGTATCCATATCATCTTGGATTACTGGTGATGCTTTCTTAATTGTCAGCTTGTCCATCATCTGTTCTATACCTGCAGTACTATAAAAGGAACTAGGCAGTCCATTGTTAATCATGGTATACTCATCAAAGACTACATGAATTGATTCTTCTACAACTTGGCTTTTCAAGTTGTACAACTTATAGGCTTTGTTATGATTGTTGTACCCAACAAATATTCCATCATAGGATTTGACAGCAAACTTAGTCACATAGGAATTGCCATTGTGAATCACAAATCATTTACTACCAAATATTCCGAGATAGCCCAGATTTGGTTTTCTGCCCTTCAAGATCTCATAGGGAGTCTTCTTATGGTATTTGGTGATAGAGGCTCTATTGAGGACCTGACATGCAGTATTTATTGCCTCAACCCATAAATATTCTGGGAGAGATGTATCACTCAACAGTGTTCTACCAGCCTCTATTAGAGTCCTATTTTTCCTCTCAATTAACCCATTTTACTGGGGTGTTCTAGGAGAAGAGAATTTTTAATGAATCTCATGCTCTTCACAGAACTTTGTCATGCTATCAGACTGGAATTCTGTCCCATGGTCACTTATGATTTTGACCATAGAATAGCCAAGCTCATTCTGAATTTTCTTAACAAACCTCATGAAGACATCAAGGGTTTCATCCTTCTTCTTAAGAAAGAACACCCAAGTAAACTTGGAATAGTCATCAACTAACACGAGGGGGTAGAATTTCCTACTATGAATTGGCATTGGACCAAATAAGTCCAAGTACATGAGGTATAAGCACTTCACAAAGTCTTTGGTCCCAATACCCTTGAAGGAGACTTTTGTCTGCTTACCCTTTTGGCAAGCTGAGCAAATTCCCTCCTTACAGCACTTTATATTGGGGCCATTCCTAACTAGCTCTTGACTGAAGAGCTTGCCAATAGTCTTGTAATTCAAATGGGCTAGTCTCTTGTGCCACTGGACACAGTAAGAGACTTTCTCATTTGTCACAAAACAGATAGGAGAATCTGTGTTTAGACATAGAAAGTTCAAGCAACAAACATTTTCATTCCCAGTGCCTATCAAGATGACCTCTTGGTCACTTGAACTCCTAATTAGGCACTCATCATTGTGGAAGACAATTACATAGCCAAGATCAAAAAGTTGGCGATTATAAGATTGTGCTGCAACCCTTCAACATAAGCCACCTTGGTGATGGTGACTATACAATTGGTGATCTTATGATACCCTCTGGTTACACCTCTATCTGAACCTCCAAAGATGACTTTGGGTCCATCTTTTACTGGACTAAACTCCTCAAGTTGCTCCTTATTCCAGTCATGTGCCTGGAATAGCCACTATCCAAGTACCATATAGGGGTATGACACCTTGAACTATCCTGCAATATACAAATTACTTAACCTTAGGACCCCAATATCTATTGGGACCTAGGTGCATGTTAGCATGAAACTGAACATCTCCACCAGCAAAATTTCTGACTGGAGGACTGACCCTAGCTCTGACCATATTGGGATTGTGCCAGCAGTCAATGGATAAATGCCCTATCTTACCATAGCACCAACAATCATGTATGTTATATCTTCTTTTCTGTGGAGGCCCTGCAGCTTGATGAGCAACAATCTTGACAGGAGGAAGATGTGCTGCAGCCTTTTTCTTATTTCTTTCAGCCAGATTTGACTGAAGGTTAGTCTTATTGCGGCTAGCTTGGTCTGCCCTGAGTGCCAGCAGGAGCTAGCTTCTTTTCAAAAATCATGCTTCTGATGGCATAATATATGCCCAGATCAGCCTGAATCTTAAACTTGCCCTTAGTCAAAACCATTGCTGTCAGATTCCGAGCCTTGGCTGCAACAACATTCTTGAGGGTTGGTGCAGAAGCACCAAAGACAAATGGTCCAGATTGGGCCATTTGAAATTTCTCATTGGCATCCTTGACTGCACACACCCAGCCAAAACGTCCACCATGTCAGTGAATATCTTTGTTCACTCCAGATGAACAACCCCTCTCCCACTAACAATAAGAACTTTCTTGGTCATACCTGTTAGAAGGTATCAAAACTTTTCTGAAAAGAATGGGAGGCTAAGAAGTAATAGACTGAGGTTGAGTTGGAGTTGTGCCCTTCCTTTTGGAGGGAGCAACTCTTGTGCTTCCCTTGAATCCCAACCACTTCTTGCCCTTTTAAGAGGATAAGGAGTCTATCAAGGGGACGACAGTACTTGGCTTAGAATATCTAGCCACTATTCTTTTCTCCTTCTCAAGCTTATCTTCAAGCTCCCTGATGAGACAGTTCTTATGCTTGATAGAGGCTTCCTGAATGTCCAAGAGGGACTTTAGTTGTCTAATTTCCCTAGCTTTCCGGTCCAGCAGATTTGCTATTACAGTCTGCTGGGCAACTGCAAGCTTAAGAGATGAGATCTCTTTAGCTTGCTTCTTAGACAACTTCTTGACCTTCTTGAAGGCATTCAAAAGTTCTCCATACTTGTCAATCTATTGATTGACATCTCCTTCAGATCAAGAATCTTCTTCACCATAGGGTAAAGAGGCTACTAAGCAAGGACTAGTCTCAAACTCAAACAGATAAGCAGAGTTAGGTGATAGATGTACCTAGCTCTAACCAGGCTGACCCTTGTTTCCTTCCTCATCTGTCATTGCCATCAGCCCTATGTAGCTGTGGACATCTTCATCCACCTCTGAATCACTGTCTGACAATATAAGAGGGGGTTTGATTCCTATCCTCCCTAGATGATTGACATCTCCTGCTGCAACAGCTTCATCTTTAATAGTAGTAGCAACTAGCCCAATATAGGCTTCCTATTCTTCAGACTCAGAAGATGATGAGTCTGTCCAACTCTTTTCCTTCTTGGAAATGAAGGACTTTTCCTTCTTTCCATTGTGCTGGTTCTGCTTCTTCTCCTCAATCTCCTTCCTCTTCTCTGGGAAGTCAGCTATCACATGCCCAAGCTTGCTGCAATAGTAGCAAATTACTTTAGAGGAGTTATATTTATTATGTTTATAACCATACCTGTCAGTCTTGGACTGGTTCTTTCTGTGATGAGTGGAATTGGAAGGCCTTTTCTTCCAATGCTTCTTCTTCATTAACCTCTGGAGTTGTCTTGAAAAGGCTGCAAAATCTTCATCAGACATGTTGTTGTCTGAAGCCTCTGAGTCAGAACTGTCTGACTCAATTGGTCTCCTTGGTGGAGAAGGAATCCTTTCCTTGCCTTTCCTTATGCTTTTAGCTTTGAAAGCCAATAACTTTTCTTTGACAAGTGATATGTTGGAGGCATCCTCCTCCTTCCAGGATGCCAACTGCATCTCATAGGAGAGCAGCTTCCCAAACAATATTTGGGGAGGAGTGTCAGCAAGCTTGGTCATATCTCTTATGACACAAATCTTAGTATCCAAGTCTCTAGTGAGATATCTGAGAAACTTGTCATTAATTTCATAATTATTGAAGACCCTTCCATAGGTCTTCAAATCATTTATGATCCTGAAGAATCTTTCATAACAGGTAGTTATATTCTCCTTCAGGATTTGCTTGAAAGCCTCATACTCTTAGTTGAGCAGAGACTTCCTATCATCTCTTACCTCATCAGTACCCTCCATATAGACAACAAGGGTATCCCACATCTCCTTAGAGGTCTGACAGTGAACCAAGTTCAGGAAGTTTGAGTCATCAACAATACTGGCAATGATGTTCTGTGCTCTCTTATCTAGGCCAGCTAGTATGACCTCATCTTTGGTCATTTCAGAGAGTGTATTTGGTTTATGGATGTTGGCATCTAGAAAAGATACCTTCATAGGAATGACAGGTCCCTCCCTAATAGTTGCAAAAATTCTTGGATCATAGGCTTCCATGAATAGCCTCACCCTCTCCTTCCATATTCCAAACTGCTCCTTTCTGTAGATGGGGAGTTTCATGGAACTTAGCTCTCTCTGGCTCTCTCCTGAGCCCATGACCACTTAGCAGCAGCTACCTTGGAGGATCACTCTAATTGTTAAATCTTTTTGAGGAACCTCCCTCTAATATCACATGAAAGTCTTTAATTTCAAGGTAGCTAGCATCCTAGAAGGGGGTGAATAGGTCTGCTTAGGTCATTTGATAGTCTTTTTAAATCACTTGATTGTATCTTTTAGCTTTCAGCATATAGTAATCTAGAGCTTGTCCTAAGCACCTGCAATAAAGGCAAACAAAAAAAATCACACAAGTATTTTATATTGGTTCCCCAAAATTATGGGTACATCCACTCTCCTCCCACCTTGCTAACTTCCTGTTAGTCATGACACTTCTCCAAACCAATGCTCCAAGGAGCTTACACCTCAGATCCCTCAGGATCTCTCAGTCTCCTCCGAGACTTACACCTCAGCTACAAAGGCCTACACTCAGTGATACAAGTATCTCCTACCTCAGGAACTTAAGCCCTACCACTCAGGCTATGGAGGATAGCCGTACCTCAGAGCAAGCTTTGTCCTACAACTCAGAGAGATACACTCTCTTACAGTTTAGGCAAAACTGCCCCACTTCTCAGTGAGTAAAACTCACCTACCTCCAAGAGCAGCACTCTCCTACAACTCAGGAAAATTTGCCCTACCTCAGATCCAAAGGTCCTGTAGCACAGATCTAGAAGGATCCTACAAAAAAAATAGTTTAATTAACTTTGACACAGAGAAGTTTCTCTGTGTCAACCACTTAAGCAGAAAACTTTCTACTCTAACTCTCCTCGCAGCAGAGAAAGGATTTGCTGGAGGAACTCAGAAGATAACTTATGAACTTGTTACTAAAGGCTATAGATCTTTTGATCTTGAGTCTTCAAACAGCTCACTGAACCTGCCAAAAGATGAAGGTTCTTCTTTCTTCAGAATAGATTCTGAATCTGCTGTGGCAGATGAGGACTTGCACAACTAACTGAACTTTTCTTGCTGGAGAGCTTCAAGCTTTTCACATGCAGCAATGGAGAGGAAGATGAAGATGGCTGCTCTCCCTTTTGAATAATGTATGCCTTAAATGTTATCTTTGTCTTGTCTCTATCTCTTCCTTTTATAGTTCGCCGATCAACGACTCTTAGAAATCGGTGGGCTCCATCTGCAGCTTCCAGCTGCACCAGCTTTAACGGAAGAAGACGTATAGTAGCTTAACGACAAATTATGTCGTGTAGTGTAACTTCCCCGTGTCTGATTTGACCTTAGTTGACTTTATAAATTTTGCTGACGTCAACACCTCTGGACTGAGACAAAATTGAGCATCAAAGAATAGGCGTTTAGTGAGTAAGCATCACTCAACGCCAAAACACTTAGACAGATTTACTATCTCTTGGCATTTAGTGAGTAACCTTCACTCAACGCCAAACTATTTAGAATATGAAGTCTGATTCTAGGCGTTCAGTGATTCAGCTCCACTCAACGCCAATCTTTCTTTATAAGCTTTCAGCTGCTTGGTGTTGAGTGAGTAAGCTACACTCAATGCCAAACCCCTTAGGCAAAATTCTATCTTAACTAGGCGTTGACAGCATTGAGTCAGTAACCTCCACTCAACGCTTTTTTTCCTTAACCAAGTTTTTGCTTCTTCAGCAACTTAAGAGTTGAGAGCGTTGAGTGAACACTCCTCACACAACGCTTTCTGCCTTAGACAATTTTCTGTATTTAATTAACACTGGGCATAGACTGACTTTCTGAGTTCGACGAATGGTCAATTATGAGCTCCACGAACTTTGAACTCAGTTCATAAACTCTCAATTGAGCTTGACGAACTCAGAATCTCAAGCTCTGAACTTAGCTCGACGAAAGGTGAGCTGAGCTTGACAAACTCTGAACTCAGTTTGATGAACTCTGAACTTAGTTCAACCAGTTTAACTTACAGCCTTTTTGCTGAATGGAATTGAGTGTGTCTTCATCACTTAACGCCAAAACACTTAGCCAATTTTCTCTTTAGTAGCATGGCGTTGAGTGACTTGACTTCACTCAACGCCTGTAGACTTAGCCACATTTTAGCTCATTCCAACTTAGGCTATGATAGTATAGGCTACATTCAGCGCTATAAGTCATCTGGTGTTGTGTGATGTGCCTTCACTCAACGCCTATGGACTTAGATAGATTTCTGTCATCCCATACCTTAGGTATGTGTTTACCTGACTTAGCCACTAAGGCTATATGGCCTATAATAGTCATCTACAGACATGTGTATATCATTGAAAGATTGACTTCACTCAAATCCAGGATATTGTAGGCAATGGACCAAACATGCATGAACTTAAACATATATAAAAATAAATATGTGTATACCATTGACCTGTTTAAACAATCATTATGATCTTTTGGGGTTTTGCTTTAGAGACTGCTGCTTTTACACTAAATCGTGCTCCAACGAAAGTTGTTCTCAAGACACTATATGGGATATGGACTGGGAAGCATCCTAGTATGTCAATCATTAAGATTTGGAGTTGTGAGGCATACGTGAGACATCAAATACCTGACAAGCTGGAACCTAAGTCAGATAAATGTAATCTTGTGGGGTATCATAAGGAAACTAAAGGGTACTATTTCTACCTACCTTCCGAGGGAAAAGTGTTTGTCACAAGTACATGTGTTTTTCTTGAGAAAGAGTTCTTATGTAGAAAGACTGCCAGGATAGAACTTGAAAATGTTCAAGAACCACAAACCATGAATGAACCAGAATTGAAACCTGAGCAAGGACTATAAGTTATTATAGCTGGAGAGCTTGCTCAAGAAAAACAAGTTCCACGTAGATCTGATATGCCAATGTTTGAGCCTGAGAGATATGGATTTCTCATATCTCAAATAGGTGATGTGTTGCTTATGGATCATAATGATGAGCCTGTAACCTACCAAGAGGCTGTGAGTGGACCGAACTCTGAGAAGTGGCATAAGGCCATGAAATCTGAAATGGACTCCATGTATAAAAACCAAGTTTGGACCTTGGTGGAACCACCTGATGGGGTACAACCCATATGATGCTGGCTACGTCTCCCGACGAACCACAACAGACAAACGACACCGATTCATTCTCTCACGTTCCAATTCTACGCTCTCACAAACTAAAATGCAACACACCCAATTTTGCAAATATTTTAATCAAATGCTAACCTACGGGTTCGGCACACCCTTGAAGAGTGAATAGAAGCTATAAGCTAATATCCTCTCAAGCGAAAGGTATCTACCTGATCCGGTCGAGCATGTGTTGTACTAAAAGAGATCCACTGAAAATAAACGATTCGGAAATGGTAGATCTCTTCCAACAAAAAGAAAAATGAGGTCCGCCAATCCTCACGAACTTAAATAGATCAAAAGATAACACAAAATTGTTTTGGATCAAAACCACGATGGAATTACAATTTTGAAAGACACGACAAAGTAAAACCACCACAAGAATTAATCTAAGAGGGAAACACGCAAGGTAGAAATTTCGTTACATAATCAGAATGGATGATTCTGATTTTAAAAAATGGTTCGCTCTTCTATGGTTCCGCCAGAGTCACGCCGAATGGAGAGAAACTCGCCCGCCTTCCTTGCTTCATGCTGGAGAAGGTTCGTCGTCACCGTTGATCTTGCTCTTGGCGAAAACTCCACCAAGAAGGTATGAAGTTGGTTGGTCGAATCCTATGAGAGAAGCCAAGAGATGGCCGAATTTCTCAAGGGGGTTTAGCCTTTGAATCCTTGTGGGGACTTCGAGAGGAGAGGGGTTATTAAGGTGGATAAAAGAGGAGGGGAGGGGGGAAGAGGTGGCTGAACCACAAGAGGAAGAGAGGGGAGAGGCCGACGGCCAAAGGAGGAGGAGAATGAGAGGGAAATCTCAATTTAGGGTTAGCTTCTTTATTTTCATCAATCTTCTCTAATCAAAATGAATGCAATACATGGATATAGCCTACACCACTCAATCTCCACCCTTGAAAATTAAACAATTCATGATGGTTATATGCACCCATCATCATGAATTAAAACAATAATCAAATGCATGAAAATTAAAATACATATAATAAACTCTTAAAATAAAATTGCTAAAAATAATAATTTGATAAAATATAAAATTATAATTATTTCATTTATAATTATATATTTTATTTAGTGGCGGCGGCGGACGTCGTGCAAAACAAGTCGCGGTGATGGCGAAGGGCATCGTGGTAGAATCCCATCCTCGAGCTTGCGGCAACGATCGTACCAATCCACGAACTCTCTCAGACGGGGATCAATGGCGACCGCAATGTATCCATAAATCCTCCCCCACTCAAAATTACTTATCACCGATGAGTGTCTAGTGAGGGGGAAATAGTCGACAGCACAGCAACATGGGGCAAATCTGGCCCCACAATCTGTGTCGTAGTAGCATGAACATCCCATAGCACTAAGAACTTGTCTGGTGTAAAAACAGCAAAACTCGAAATGGTGTAAGGCAAAAGAAAATTAACTTGAATCTTACCATCCGGTTCAAGAACCAAGGAATCAACGTGGAAATTAGGTACGACATCACTAACACTCCCAAACCCAAGAGAATATTTAGTGGTTGGAAGAAACAACGGAGAAAGCTACTCAGGTGGAACAGAGATGTGCAGTAAAAAGTACGAAAACTTCAAATAAAGTGAAACACTCTGTGCTATATAAAAATCTGAAATAAAAGCATGAAATCCGATGTTCTTCATAATCATGGATGGGTCGGCGTTCCTACGTAATAATTTATTAACGGAGCCAAAAGGCATCCGCTTAGGGACTGACCAGACTAAACCCAAATCACAAAATCTAGCGTCGGACGGTCTCAGAAAGGAGTGGAAGTGCGTACGACATAACTTAAAATGAAATACTAACGTCCAAGATACATGAGGAGAGAATCCATGTGCTAAAAGACTAGACCTAAATGCGGAGGATAAGGGGGTAAAGTTAGGTGGCACGGGAGACTTATAATTTGAGATGATTTTAATGGGCTCCAAAGTCGTTGTTTTAGTTTTATATTTTAAATACTCACGCTTGGCATGAAGATATGCCAAGGTGAACCGCTCATCATAAATAATTAAATTGGATGCTCCCGGAGGTGAAAGATGTGCGAGCGGTACAACTCAAGTGACCCAACTAAAGTCACTAACATAGGGAAATGAGGGTCATCATAAGGCGGTGCGTAAATGCATGCGACCAGATGTGGTATATAAGTATGTAAAGGTGACACCACAACCAGAGGCATAATTTCTAAAGAATTAGAATCAGTCGTAGTAGAGGACGGAACCGTAGTCAGACACGCAGAAAATGAGTTGTCAAAAGTGACACGTAGTCATGTCTATGAGGTACGGTGAAAAGTCCAAATACTAGTGCGCTCAACATAATAATATCTATACGCTGATACAATGCAAATGTAGGAACTGATAAAGTGGGCATGACACAAAAACTCAGACTAGGTTTACCGGTTCCAAGTCCTAAAAAATCAACTAATGTGGGCAAATAAATTGGGGGGAAGGGTTGGCAAAATCAAACCTGGGATAAAATCCAAATTAGTATAAATTTCACTCAACGGTGACGACATCAAAGAACTCTCATCCGGGTGAAAAACCAAAGAATCTTCCGAAAATACCCTTCCCTCAGATGGTAACTCATCCATAATAATAATAGGGCATTCCTCACTCACAGGCTCCTCAGATAACTCAGATATAATCTTATTGGGTGTAATCGTAGGCTCTAACACGATGGGGATCGTATCCTGAAGAGGGCACTCAATACTAGGGTGAACAAACACAATGTTAGTAGGGTCCGTAATAGGCAACAGAATACTCTCATAGATCAGAATATCATCATCCTAAACATTATCTTCCAAATCACTAGGTATTCCCTCAATTTCAGACTCATCAGAATCGTTAGGCACTAACGTAAATGTCGGAATACTCTCCCCTATGGGGTCATGCTCAGAATCAAGAGATACCACATCTACATCAGAATTCTCATTGGTTTCAATCATAATCTTAGGAGACTCAGTCGTCGAGGCTAACGGAGGCAACACCCTAGCAGTAAAATTTTTGGAGTCCAAGACATAAGACCTATTAAGAATGGTTTCCCTAAAAGTAGGTGGTGGTTCTAAGACGGACTTTCCCTTCCAAAATGAGTGAGTCTTATTCTTATGAACGTTGTGCTTCTCAATATCCAATGTAGCATTAAAAGTGGTGTTTAGGTCGGTGTGACCATAACGCAGTAATTTACCCTGGATGTCGGGGTTTAACCCCTTATGAAACCTAGAGAGGGTGAGCTTTAGCATCCTCTTCACTCCACTACATCTAATTATGCTTGTTTTTAGCTTTTATAGATAAGAAGACTCATATACTTAGAGACATAGGAACTATTCTCATTGGTAAAATTCTTATGGAAGTACCCGCACGACTAAGTAGTTCGCAAAATCTGCGAACCAAGGCGAAGATGACGAAGACGAACGAATAGCAAGAAGGCGTTCCTTGGTGAATCTGTCATTTATTTCAGATTCGACGAGCGCTTCCGGAGCAGGATTTTCTAAACGGGAGAGGTGGTCTGCCGCAAGATTTTTCGCGCCCTTTATATCTCGGATCTCCTAGTCAAACTCTAGAAGGAGGAAGATCCATCGAAGAAGGCGGGGCTTCGCGCCAGTTTTAGCTAGTAAATACTCAAGGGCAGAGTGATCGGTAAAAACGATAACTTTAGAAAGCGTTAAATACGAGCGAAACTTATCGAAAGCGAAAATGACGACTAAGAGTTCCTTTTCTGTCATTGTGTAATTCACTTGTGCGGAAGTGAGCGTCTTGCTAGCGTAATAAATAGGATGAAAATGTTTTCTATGCGCTGGCCAAGAACGACACCTATGGCAATATCACTCGCGTCGTACATGATTTCGAACGGAAGGGACCAATTAGGGGCCACTAGAATTGGAGAATTGATAAGTTTTTATTTTATAAAATTAAAGGCAGACTCGCAATCGCTACTAAAGACAAAATGTGATTCCTTTTCCAAGAGGCGAGTTAGCGGCTTTGTTATTTTTGAAAAAACTTGAATGAAGCGCCTATAAAAGCCCGCGCGGCCTAAGAAACTCCTAATAGATTTAACGTTAGTCAGCTGAGGAAGCTTTTCTATGATTTATACTTTGGCCTTATCGACCTCTATCCCCATAATCGAAATCTTATTGCCGAGGACCAAACCTCCTCGAACCATAAAGTTACACTTTTCCCAATTTAAAACAAGATGCGTGTCCTCACATCGCTGGAGGACACGATCGAGATTACGAAGACAATTCGGGAATGAACATCCGAATACAGATAATTCAACCATAAATACTTCCATAATATCTTCTACTAGCTCGCCAAAGATTGCTAGCATACATCATTGGAATGTAGTTGGCGCATTGTAGAGGACAAATGGAATTCTTCGGTAGGCGAAGGTACCAAATGGGCAAGTAAAAGTTGTTTTCTCTTGGTCTTCGGGGGAAATGGGGATTTGGAAAAACCCCGATAAACCATCAAGAAAACAATAATATGGATGACCGGAAAGACGCTCGAGAATCGGGCCAAGGAACGGTAGTGGGAAATGGTCCTTGCTGGTGGCATCATTAAGTTTGCGATAATCGATGCACGCACGCCAACCCATAATAGTACGAGTTGGGACGAGCTAATTGTGCTCATTCGCCACTACGTTCAGACCGCTCTTCTTGGGCACGACAAGAATGGGACTAACCCATGCACTATTAAAAATGGGATAAATAATCCCTGCATCTAATAATTTAATTATCTCAGTTTTCACGACATCTTTGATGTTTGGGTTAAGACGTCACTGCAGCTGAATGGTTTTACGGCAATTATCGTTTAAGAAAATTTTATGAGTGCAAAAAGAAGGGTTAATCCCCTTAAGGTCAGAAATTTGCCACACAATTGCGTGGCGATTTTTAAGCAAAACCTCCAATAAATCGGAGGTCTCCGAATCTCTTAAATGCAAAGAAATGATCACCGGGAGTGTATCATTTTTCCCAAAAAAGGCTTATTTGAGGGATTCAGGTAATGGTTTGAGATCTAGGGTGGGCGGTTCTTCTAGCGAGGTTTTAGGTCTAATGTCTTTTGAACCAATTGGTTCAAAAGGCATACCCGTAGATGCATCCTCATCGCAATAAAAATTTTCGAGTGAAAAAATATCTTAATTTAAAAACACGGACTCGAAAACCGGAGAAGAACAATCTCCAAAAAAAGAATCTAAAGAATAACAGAAATCGTCGTTCGGCGAGGAGTCTTCTATTGAGGGGTTAATAGAAAAATTAACTTGGTCGTCTCCTTCCTAAAGTAGAAGATGATCGTTACTTACATCGATTAGCGTACGTGAGGTTGCGAGGAAAGGGCGACTGAGTATTATTGGTACCTCAACGTCCTCCTCGTTGTCTAAGATGACAAAGTCCACCGGGAAGGTGAACTTGTCTACTCGGACAAGGACATCCTCAACTACCCCGATGGGAAACCTAACTGAGTGATCCGCTAGTTGGATGCGCATATTGGTTGGAGCAGGAGTACCCAAACCTATTCGCAAGAAGAGCTAGAACGACATCAAATTAATGCTCGCACCTAAGTCTGCCAAGGCGTATTTTACTAATACATCGCCAAAAAGGCACGGGATGGAAAACCGTCCCGGGTCATTTTGTTTTGAGGGCAACTTATTAGTAAGAGCCGCCGAGCAGACAGCGTTAAGAGAAATATGTGAAATATCTTCAAGTTTTCGTTTATTAGAAAGAAGCTCTTTTAAAATTTTTGCATATTTAGGCATGGCCTCGTTAAAAGGAACATTAATATGAATTTGTTTAAGTAATAAAATAAATTTTCATATTGCGCATTCACTCTCTCGTTATCTAACTTATGCGGGTAGGGCGGCGCCTTGTTTAAAATAGTTTTGTCGTTTAAAATCGGTAAGGCTTGCGTAATCAAAGAAGAGGGAAGAGGGGTCAGAGGTGAAATATGTACCTGAGGATAAATCGGTTTTGGATCGACCACCCCCTTACCAAAACAGAGGGTTATAGCGTTTGTATTCTCCCTTTGATTGGGCTCCGTATTCCCTGGCAGTGCCCCCAGAGCGCGTTCCAACATAAGTCGTACCAGCTGTCCAACCTGTATTTATATCTTTTTAAGCGATCCGGTGATGTTCCGAATATTAGACTCGTTGGACGCGACATATCGACTAAAATTTTCCTCCGCCGGAAGAGGCTTCGGAGGAGGGGACGGAAAAGAGGGCGCAAAAGAAGGTGGGGGACGGCGCTGCGCGTTATTCGGGTTACTCAATGAGAAATTCGGGTGGTTCCTCCAACCCGGATTATAGTGGCTACTATAAGGTGTTTTTTTTGGAAGGAGGGACGCACCAGATTTCCCATGTAGTCCATGAACTCGTCGACCACGCAGGCATTAGGGGGGAGAAAACAAGGCGGAGTAGGGGAGGTAACAGACATCTCCGCCACCTGCTTAGTTAGCCTTTCGACTTGAAGGGCTAGCTGAGCAGTGTCATCCACTTCATAAAGGCCCGTCTGCTTATGGCGTGCCCACAGGACGTTCCATTGGTAGGCATTCATAGCAATTTCTTCGAAAAGAGCCTAGGCAGCCTCGGGGGTCTTATTATTCAGAGTGCCCTCGGCAGCCGCGTCAATCATTTGACGCGTTTGACAGTTCAGTCCATTATAAAAAATCTGTACCTACAACCACGGCAGCGCGTGGTGCGGGCACCGACGGA
Source organism: Platanthera zijinensis (assembly GCA_039513925.1). Taxonomy (NCBI): domain Eukaryota; kingdom Viridiplantae; phylum Streptophyta; class Magnoliopsida; order Asparagales; family Orchidaceae; genus Platanthera; species Platanthera zijinensis. The sequence continues at coordinate 212,416,475 of CM077081.1, read as the reverse complement.
GAAATAACTTAAAACGCTCCCAAGTATCATAAAGAGACTCAGAGTCATTTTGCACAAACGAGGATATGTCCACCCGCAATCTAGCAGTTTTTGCGGGCGAAAAATATTTAGTAAAGAATTTCTCGGCCAACTCTGCCCAGGTCGCGATGGATCCCCGCGAGAGGGAAATCAACCATTCCTTGGCCTTGGACTTAAGGGAGAAGGGAAAGAGGCGTAAACGAATGGCGTCATCAGCGACGTCATTTATCTAGAAAGTATCGCAGATTTCTTAAAAAATTAGACAAGTGGTTATTAGGGTCCTCATCCGGTTGTCCGTCGAACTGCACGGCGTTTTGGATCATTTGTATAACACTTGACTTAATTTCAAAATTATTGTTCACCACAGAGGTCGAACAATACTTGACCAAGTATCATCCAAGTTGGGTCGAGCATAGTAAGACATCGTGCGCTCGGCCATTTGGGCATTATTTGGGTCGGCCATAGGAGAGATAGAGGGTTCTCTAGTGGATTCTTTCGGATCTAAAAAGGGAATTCGACGTTGAGATCGGATACGTGTAAGAGAGCGGTCGATCTCAAAGTCAAATTCAAGATTTTCAAAAGTCAAAGGTTGTCCACGGGTCATACACCCTAAAAAACGAAGGGGAAAGGATTTTTTTTGATTTTTTTTATTTGAAAATAAAGTAAAATTAATAGAGTCCCGAATTCGATATAACACCCGTGTTCCCCGGCAACGGCGCCAAAAACTTGATGACCGCGGAACAGAGACCGACTGTGGTTGGTTCGAAATGGTCTGATTTTGCGGGCCGGTTAGAAGATCGAGTTTTCTAACGAAAGGAGGCAAGTGCACCTATCGCAAGTAGTACTTGGTATTTGGGAGAATACCGAGGTCATATTGTTCTCGGGGGCGCGTTGATTATATCTACTCTTCCAGGAAGACTATTATCTTACTATCAGTAAGGTGAGATTTTTAGTTAATTAAGGAGGAAAGAAAAGAGAGCAGAATTTTACTTAGATTAATTCGATGATGGGTTAATGCTCGACATCGAATCAGATTAAAACTAAAATAATTCTTAACAATTATTGAACTTAGTTTTTAAATCAATAAAAGGCACTTGGCCGTGGAGGTTCCATAAATATGAGCGCACTTATCTCTAGGAATATTGCTCACCTGGACACTAAGGCTATTCGACCGAACGTTTGTCCGACGAAGGATTCCCCTTAACACCCTCATTACGCTAAGAACCCCGCTATTGGGTGGGGAACCCAATCCGGCATAACTACGCTTCTCCTATTTTGAGGGGGCATACGCAGTTCTATTTACCCAAGGGGGATCGGTCCATATGTGCAGCCTCTCGGTGTTGCGTATGGATAACGGAAATAGAGCCCACACATCGATTATGTGATCCTATGCGTCGTTAACCCAGGGCAAACCTTGAGTCCTTAAATTAAAATAAAAATAAAGAACTTTAATTATTTTGAATCATTTTTTATGTCCCAATGCTCTTCGAGGCCGAAGGCTAATAGAGATTAGCCACTCATCGGTATGGGGACGGCTTTATGGTTTTTAGTGAAACGTGAGTTTGAATTTAAGTACTAAACAGTTATAAGAGAAAACATAAAAAAACAGGGCGTTTAGATAAATTTAAAGAAAGCTAATTGATGCAGGCACTCACGCACACTTCAAAACAATAAAGAAATTAAGTAAAGCAAGTCCTACTCGAATGAGTAGGCCGGAAATAAATGTAAATACAAGTCCTACTCAAAACTTAGTAGGCGGTAAATGACAAGTCCTACTCAAAACTTAGTAGGCGGTAAATTAAAACAATGCGCCTTTTAACTCTTAACGAGTAGGCGGAAATAAATGCATGAATAAAAAGAAACTAAGTTACAAAAAATGGAATTTACAAATCCTACTCAAATGAGTAGGAGGAAAATTAAAAGACAAGTCCCACTCAAATGAGTTGGCGGGAAATGAAAGCAGAACGTCATTTAACTCTTAATGAGTAAGAGTAAATAGATGTGCACACGCAAACACTCCACATGAATTGATGAAAGTGATAAAATCAAAGAAAGAAAATTTATCTCCTACACACACGCACTCTACATAATTGAAAAAGTGATAAAATTGTGAGTCCCGGCTCAAATGAGTGGGCAGGAGAATGAAAGCAATAAAACTATCCTCATATACTCACACACACTAACATGAATTTAAAAGAGCATAATGAAAATCTATCGTCATACACTCACACACACATTAAAGAACAAGAAAAGAAAAGTTATCTAAAAATTAAAACAATAATTTTTCTACCACTACAACTTGCTAAAAACGATAAAAAAGATGAAATAAAAATTAAAAGAGCAAATGGTTTTTGAAATTAAAACAAAAGTACAAGGACTTGAAAAATTTAAATGATAACATTTTCATTCCTAGGGTCTTACAAGAGTGAGGAAAAAGTGATAATAAACTGAAAATGACGAAAAAGTTTTCCATTCCTAAAAAGCTAAGTAAGAAAAAAAAATCAAACTCACTCTTAGCTCACTTTTGTAAAATCCTAAGGATGAAAACATAAAACCCCAAATCCTAATACATAAAGGAAATAAAATATAAACTACCTTAACTTGGCTAAAATCAAAGTTATTAAAAATCAAAATTATAACTTTTCCATTCTTAAGAGTTCATAAAAGTGATTAAAAAGTGAAAATAAAATTTAAAGGAACAAAAAGTTTTACAACCTAAACAAAAACTAAGTTAAAGAAAATTAAAATCACCTTTATAAAACCTCTTTTACAAAACTCCCAAGGATGCAAGGGTTATAATTTGAAAGTGACATAAAGCTTAAAAAAGGGAAGAACTATCCTTATAACCTAACACACACACACACACATATATATATATATATATATATATATATATATATATATATATATATATATATATATATATATATATATATATCATAACAAAGAAACATAAAACTTGAAATTAAAACTTAAAACATAAAAGCTATCCTCACACTTTTGCATAATGAAGATAAATAAAAGCATCACTCACAAACTCACACACACTTTTCATAGAAATGAAAAACGAAGATGAACGTAAGGAAAAAAAAAGGAGAAAGAAAGTGAAGCACCCAAATACATTTTCATTCCACGTAGAGAGAGAAAGAAGAAAACATTTTTATTTTCATGATTAAAGTTATTACTAGCTATTACAAGGCAAAAGGAAAAGCTAAAACAAACATGAAATGGGAGGGGGAGATATCTCCTTACATGAAATGGAAATGCACCAAGGCAGCCCACAAAACACACTAAAGATGGTCCAAAAAAAGAACAAGAGAGCATACATAAATTGGGTATTTATAGGGAAAATTTCGGGTTTGACACGCCCTATGACACGGGCGTGTCGGGGGGCATTTCGAGGTGGAATTTTTGACTTTGCGAGCACTGGCTAGCAGGCTTGCTTCTAGAAGCATCAGGAAGAGACACGTGTCTGACACGGGCGTGTCGGGTTGCGTGACACGGGCGTGTTGGGACACATTGTAATTTGAGTTGAGCTGGTGACACGGGGTACCACACGGGCGTGTTGGTAGGCGTGTCCTTCTCGGGTCGAAGATGGCTTTGAGTGACTGATTGGCGGGAGGCGTTGAGTGAGGGACACGGGCGTGTCGAGTCTTCGGACACGGGCGTGTCCTGCTCGGTTTGAAGGCGTTGAGACGTGAACAGTAAAAGCATTGAGTGGCTTCTACCTCGATGGTGTTGAGTGGCTGACACGGGCGTGTCAGCCATATGACACGGGCGTGTCAGGTCAAATTTTGACATTTTCCTGAAAAATTCAGAAAACAAAAAAACTTAAGTTAGGATTGTTTTTACAAAAAGAAGCATATTTATTAAACAAAACAAACAAAAAAGGCAAAAATAAAGTAAAATGACTTAATAAAAATACTATAAAAGTAGGTATATTTACAACTCATCAGCGTTCGATGGTACGTAGGGACGTACTGTTCTGTCAGCATGGCCCTCATGTCTGCCCAACCAATAAGTAATTTACCGTTCTCGGTTCTCAGACGTCGTTCCTCATTCGACCAGAATATCTTAGCTCTACCTAACAACTTCATTCTCTCCACTCATACCTTATCCACGTCAGTCGATTTGTACCACTCAAATTAACACTCTATTTCTTTAACTCAGTCTAGGAAAACATGGGGACACCCTAAACCATCATAAGTAGGTGCCTTAATTCTAGTGGGAGGATAAGCGTGGGGATGGTTGGTATTCCTATAGTATGAAAGCAAGGCTAGGGTGTGTTTAGCCATGGCTTTATCATACCAATAGTCTAAAAGGGAAATGTGGATGTCATAGGCCATATTAGTGAGAGCCGGAGAGAAAACTCGATCCGATTCTTGTGCACATGCAATGAAAAATATGACTCACTAAACTCTAGGAAAGTCAGAATTGTTCCCTCTAAGCCACTAGGGTAATAAAATATTATTTTTTATTTTCTGGATGAAAATAATATGGAGATTATTAAAAAAAATGTTTTGATTTTTTTGCAGGAAAATAAAAATTTAGCCGCTATTTGCAGACATAAATAAAAAATTTATAATGACTTAATAAAAAAAATGACTTAATAAAAATAAGTTATTTTTTTTATTTCTTACTAATAAAATGATGGAGAATTTCCAGAATTTTATTTTTTTGAATTTTGAGAAAAATTGAGTTTTTAGGTTGCTATTGCCAGACCAAAACTAAAAAATTTGTTTTATTATTTTCAGATAGAAATATGCAAATTCGTGTTGGCGAAATAATAAAAGGGGGCGGGTGCAAATTAGAAAATTGACGGGAACCTCCCTCTAATACCAAAATGATGCAGGCTACGTCTCCCAATGAACCACAATGGACAAACGATACCGATTCGTTCTCTCACGTTCCAATTCTACGCTCTCACAAACTAAAACACAGCACACACAATTTTGCAATTATATTAATCAAATGCTAACGTACGGGTTCGCCACACACTTGGAGATCTAATAATATCAATATGCTAATATCCTCTCAAGCGAAAGGGATCTTTCTGACCCGGTAGAGCGTGTGTTATACCAAAAGAGATCCATCGAAAATAAATGATTCAGAAATGATAGATCTCTCCCAACAAAAAGAAAAATGAGGTCCGCCAATCCTCACGAACTTAAATAGATCAAAAGAAAACACAAAATTGTTCTGGATCAATACCACGACGGAATCACAATTTCGAAAGCCACACCAAAGTAAAACTACCACAAGAATTAATGTAGGAGGGAAACACTCAATATAGAAATTTCATTACCCAATCAGAATGGATGATTCCGATTTAAAAAAAAGGTTCGCTCTTCTATGGTTCGGTCAGAGTCACGCTGAATGGAGAGAAACTCGCCCGCCTTACTTGCTTCATGCCAGAGAAGGTTCGTCGTCACTATTGATCTTACTTTTGGCAAAAACTACACTAAGAAGGGATGAAGTTGGTTGGCCAAATCCTATGAGAGAAGCCAAGAGATGGCCGGATTTCTCAAGGGGTTTTAACCTTCGAATACTTGTGGGGAGTTAGAGAGGAGAGGGGTTATTAAGGTGAAAAAAAGAGGAGGGGAGAGGGTGGAAGAGGTGGTCGAACCACAAGAGGAAGAGAGGGGAGAGGCCGGCGGCCAAAGGAGGAGGAGAATGAGAGGGAAATCTCAATTTAGGGTTAGCTTCTTTATTTTCATCAATCTTCTCTAATCAAAATGAAAGCAATACATGTATATATATAGCCTACACCACTCAATCTCCACCCTTGAAGATTAAACAACTCATGATGGTTATATGTGTAACGCCCTGAAACTTAAAAGTGAAGCGCGCGGTATTCGAACCAAGTTCGGGTCTTGGTAGGGTTAACACGGCCTGTGACACGGGCGTGTCATAGGGCATGTCGTGCTCGGGTAGTCGAGTTGAGTTCGATGAGAGTTGAGTGCTCGAACACAGCCAATGACATGGGTGTGTCACAGGGCGTGTTAGGCACACGACATGTGACACGGGCGTGTCACATAGACGTGTACTCCTCTGGAAGTTTGGGCCTGTCGACTGAGGGACACGACCCGGGAAACGGGCGTGAACTGTATGACACGGGCATGTTAGATTCGGCACGGGCGTGTGGTCACCCGTTTCCACCAAGGGATGTGATGGTTAGCGTGGCGGTTATTCATGACACGCCCCTGGTCACGGGCGTGTCGATTACCCGACATGGGCATGTCAAGTTAGGACACGGGCGTGTCCCAACCCGTATCCTTTTTTGTCCTCGATAATCGTGTCTGGATCGAGGCATACGGCCTGGGACACGGCCATGTGCAAAGCCGTGTTCGGCCCAGGGTTTGAATATTTTAGGCAAATCTAAGCCGTTCATTTTCTTTAAATACGATCTGAAGGCCCCGGTGAGTTCCTGCTGAGTTAAGTTCGGGAATTGAGGGTTAATTCCTTATTTCAACCTAAACTCTCTCTTTCTAAGAAGTTAGAGAGAGTAGAGAGCAAGGAAGAGGGAAGGGGAGGAATCCGGCCACCGGCGGGGCATCGGAGAACGAAATTGAGAACCGAGACTAGATCTGTGGAGAGAATTCCCTTACGAAGCCTTTCATCCGGCTAGTTTTTAAAGGTGCCTAAGAAGACTTCTAGGGTAACGATTCTCAACTTGAGCATGTGAAGCAATTCTTCCTTTGCAAGGGAAAACCCTCTCCGGCGAGTGTGCGGTGAGTTTGCGGTGTTCCTTGGGGTAGATATGAGAAGTCCCCCTTGTTTAGAGTCCGGAATCGAAGTACGGGCATAGGCATTGTGTGTGAAGCCTACCCAGACGTGTTTATCGGGATCGGTGAGGTTGCATTGCATTAATAGCCGGAGAAGACTCTGTGCATTGTTTTCGAGTTTCTACGCGGTAGATTGCAGTAGGGATCTTTGGGGATTAACTCCAAGGCGCACCTTGAAAACTGGGCAGAATCGTAGTTCTGCTAACTTGGTGGGCGAGGAGCCAGCCTTGAACATAATTGGGTTATGTGATGTTTTGAAATGTTTTAGGATCCGGGTGAAACTTGTCCCATGTGTAACGTCTTAAAGTGACTAGGTAGCGTGAGCAATAGGTGGGTGGAAATGTACCTAGGCTTTGCGGTTCGGTGCTAGATGCCCTAAAGTGGAAATGGCAGTTAGCATAGTTGGGAGTCTTAGACTGCGGTCAGAAAGACTCAAAAATGCTCATAATGTTTGCCATCCCGAGGATGGTAGTGAAGCAATGGAATTGTCCAGATTCACTGAGAAGGTGCCTTGAATGCACGGGGTGTTTGGCCGAGCGAGCCTACACCTGTGGAGATATATTCTTATGCACTTAAATGTTTAGCTGGGCTAAGGAAATGTAGGGAAAGTGCACCGCCGTCCCGAGTAATGGGCGGGGTCGTTATAATTTGGTCTGCTTTAGCTGACCGTTGCTTTGTTTGCCACCGTGCGGTTGAATGTTGTTTGCAGGTGCTGCAGAACCAAGCGCCAAGTAGCGGGCTGAAGCCCAAGTTGCTGAGCTGGTCCTCGAAGTACAAAGAGAACTGTTATTTTACTTTTGTCAAGTGTGGCCGGCCTGTGAGCCGATGTATGTAAAATATTATATTGTCAAGTGAACATTTGTAAGGCCTTAAGGCCAAGTACAATTCTGGTTTATCTTAAACTATTTAAATGCTTCCGCTAGAATGCTCTATGTTAGGGCGAGTAGTTGAGTTTTTGGTATTATTTTGTAACCCTTTTGACTGTCCGTGGTATATGACGTCGTGTTCCAGCTGGACCTTCTTTTATATGCCATACGACAGATGGGGGTGTTATAATTTGGTATCAGACTAGGGTGTCGGAAATCTATATTTGAATTCATGGACGAATTCTTTTAAGGGGTGGTGAGCTCATGTATGTGTGTCATCATTATAAAATAAAAGATCCCATGAATGTCCACTTAGGAATGAAAAATACACTTGTTTTGAGGAATCTGAGTGTTCAAATGATTGCTTTTAGCAATTTTTGTGTCGCCTAATCAAGGGTTTATGCTATTATAGGTAACTGGGAGCGGTGCTGGGAAATCGGAACATCCGCAATCGGCGGAAAGTTGTTCACCCAGTGACGTGCCTATAACACCTTCTTCACCAGAAACCATCAGATTGGTGGCTGAAGCAGTCTTTGATATGATCAATGCCCAATAAGTGCTGCATGCACCACCTGCTAATGAGCAAGAACCAATTAGAGTTGAAAGTCGGGAGTGGTAGAATGCATGGCAGTTGATCCGGTAGCACAAGGGAGAGCCACGGAGAAATAACTCAAGCATGTGATGAGCTTTAATCCTCCGGTGTTCAGCCGGGATGGGAACGCCAACTGAAGTTGAGGATTGGCTCTCAACGATGAAGAGGGTAATGACCGCCCCAGAAACTGCAGAGTGGAAGAAGACCACAATAGCGACATTTCTATTGGCTAGTGATGCAATGATGTGGTGGGACGAGTTAGAGGTTCATCTCTTAGTGGGAAGGCAACTTGCCGAAGTACCGATGGAGGAATTCTCAAGGTTGTTCTTGTCTAGATACCTACCTTCTGCCCAAAATCATGAGATGGAGAATAAGTACCTTGGTTTGACTCAGGGAGCGAGTAGCGTGGATGAGTATCTCCACGAGTTTACTCAGTTAGGTCGTTATGTTGGTGCTATGTTTACTGAAGAAGAGCGGAATACCAACCGATTTTATGAGGGCCTACGGGGCGACCTACAACTACTCCTCGCTGGGCCTAAGGCACAGGGATTCCTAGCCTTGGTTAATGCGGCTCGGTCTTTGGAAAAGGTTGCGAAGAATGTTCAAGAGAAGAAGGAGCCAGGTGAAAAGATGTCAGAGTTCAAAATGTCGAGTTCAAAGTCTGGTTTCCGCAGATGGAATAAGAAGTAGAAGACTTCAAGTTCAGCCCCATCATCTGGTTCGATGGGGGCAAACTCAAGTTGAGTCCCAGGAGCGTGCTACAACGGTGGAAAGGTGGGGCATTTTGTACGTGAGTGTTGGAGCGGACGTGCAAAGTCTGAGAAAAGATATGGAGCAACTTATGAAGGAAAAGGGAAGGCGGCGGAATGAACCGCATCCCACCAAGCTCTATCCAAGCCTAGAGTTTACAACCTTAGTCTGTAAGAGGCTATTAAGCAAGCTGACGTGGTGACAGGTATGAGTTAAAAATTTACTATTTAGCTTTTGTAACCGTTACCTTTTTACATGTTAGCTTATAAATCTTGGTGCTAGGCTTTGTGTTAGTTTTCGATAGTCCGGCGAGAGCCTTGTTTGATACGGTAGCTTCGCATTCCTTCTTGTCTGAAAGATTCATATCGTGCATCAGAGTTCCTTACTCGATGGCAAAAGACAAGTTGGATGTGTTGTTGCCCAATGGGTGCTCAATGCGTGCAGATAGAGTCTGTGTGGTAAAGTTGCGGATCGGGGATCAAGAGTTTGATTTGCAAGCATCAGTGCTGCCGTTAGTGGAGTTCGATGTAATCTTTTGAATGGACTGGTTCTCATAGCAGCGAGCATGCATTGATTACAACCGAAAGGAGGTTAATTTTGGACTGAATATCGATCGGGAGACTACGTTTGTAGGCTTGAAAGGGTTGAGCAAGATTTTGATGTCAGCTCTTCAGGTGATTAAGGCAGTTCGGTCTGGGGTAGAATTGTTTGTTGCATTAGTGCAGGCTTCAACACCTAAACCTAGTCTTGACAGTATTGCAGTTGTGTCCGAGTATCCCGATGTATTCCAAGACGATCTCCCGGGAGCCCCTCCTCAGCGGGAGATTGATTTTATAATTGAGCTGGTGTCGGGTGCCAAACCGGTGTCACGCTCTTCAGATAAGATAGTGCCTAAGGAGATGGCAGAGTTGATGGTGCAACTTCAAGAATTGTTAGAGCAAGGGTATGTGCATCCAAGTTCATTGCCTTGGAGCGCACCGGTCCTCTTCGTTAAGAAGAAAGTTTGGAGCTTGCGACTCTGTATTGACTATCGGGAGTTGAACAAGCTTACAGAAAAGACTAAGTATCTGATCCCAAGGATTGACGATCTGTTTGATCAGTTGGTTGGGTCAATGGTATATTCGAAGCTAGATCTAAAATCCTGATACTACCAGCTAAGGATAAGGGAAAGTGAAATCCCAAAGACAGCGTTCAGCATGCGGTTTGGGCATTACGAGTTTACGGTAATGCCGTTTGGGTTGACTAATGCGTCATCTGTGTTTATGGATTTGATGAACAGGACGTTCAGAGAGTACCTGGACCATTTCGTGATAGTATTTATCGACGATATCTTGGTGTACTCGCGGTGTGATGATGATCACTACAAGCATTTGCATATGGTATTGGAGACGTTGAGGAAGAATTAACTGTATGCTAAGTTCTCCAAGTGTGAGTTTTGGTTATCCTCAATCGCGTTCCATTATCATATTGTTAGTGGTGAAGGCATAACGGTGGATCTGACGAAGATATCGGTGATTCAGGAGTGGCCAGTGTTGACTACGGTGGCGGAAGTATGGAGCTTTCTGGGGCTTGCCGACTACTATGGCGCTTCGTAGAGAACTTCTCGTGGATAGCGCTACCACTAATGACGCTGACAAGTAAGGATCAAAAGTTTGTATGGATGCTGGAGTGCATAAAAGGTTTTGAAGAATTGAAGAGGCGTGTTGGAACACCCTTTACTAATTTGGACAAGGATCACTATGTTTTTAGGAAATTAGTTTGACCTAAATGTATAGTTGAAAAGGTCAAGTTAGAATGTGTCTAGGGCTTAGAACTTAGGTTTGAAGTTGCCCCCAGGACCATTCAAGGATCAAGACTTAGACCTGAGACAAAGACAATTATCGTCGAGCTTAGGTCGACGAAACTTCGAACTCGGTCGACATTCTCTTAGCTCAACTCTGCTAAGTCGTCGACCTCCGGTCGACGATCTTCGAGCTCAGATCGACGATCTGCCTTCAGCTTATTCTTCAGGTCGCTGAGCTCCGGTCGACGATCTTCGAGCTCAGATCAACGTTTTCTGCCTGATGTTCAATCTAATCTCTGAGCTCAGTTCAACGATCGTAGAGCTCCGATCGACATTTTCTGAGAGATCGACAACTTTAAGAATTCAAATTCAGACAGCTTTTGGAATGTTTTTCAAATTCTCTCAGCATTTATTTCAAGAGATTTGTTAGACATTTTCATTTATTCTGGAGCAAGTTTCAAGGGATTTCTCAGAGAATGTTTATTGGACTTTCCTACAGAAGACAAAATATTTATGGAAGACATTTATGACTGCTAACGGCTATCTTGGACAGAGGATCATCAGAGAATAATATACATAATAGCAGATCAAGAAAAATAACTTACTCATTACTCATCACACACTGAATACATACATACACAGATAGTCAGATCAACAGAGAGAAAAATCAAGTGATCAATCCTGAAGAGTTCTATATAAATTAGCATACTAAAAAGTGTTCATAGCTTCAGTATCAAAGACTCAAGACAATTCATATTTCAGCCTCTGCTGAAATCATCTTCTGCTGGAGATCTGAAGCTTCTGAAGGCCTATCACCCTAGCAAAGCTCTCACTCCTGAACCATCTACATCTCAGGGGGAGCTTTGACAACACAATCAATCCACTATGTCTTCTCTCAGTGATTAAGACATAGAAGACAACTTCACCTCTTTCTTTTTATTTTCCTGCTGTAAAAGGGTTATCAAAACTCCCTTCAAAAGTTCTGTATCTAGTTCTGAGAGCCTTGTCAAAACTCAGTAGTGGCAAGACACCTTATCAAAAATTCTAGATTTGGTTTTTGAGCACCTTATCAAAAGCTCATTGGTGCCAGGACACCTGATCAACTCATCCTGAGTGGATTCTTACCAAGGGTGGTAGAAGAGTGGATGTACCCAGGTTGATTGGGGAACCACTATAGCTTCTTGTGTTTGGTTGCTTGTGTGTGTTCTTTGCTGTGTGCTGTGAATCTTTTGTTTTCTTTTTATTATTACTTCTGTTTTATTGCCGCACCACAATACACATACTATATTAACTTAACTCTTCCTCTGCAATGTTTTATTTTGAAAAATAGTTTTAACAAACTCTATTCACCCCCCCCCCCTCTAGAGTCAGACTGATCTTATCCTCCACTTTCAATTGGTATCAGAGGGAGGTTGGTTGTTCATACAGGCTAATACCTAAACCAAAAGATCCTTGATAAGATCAATCCTGTAAGAGGGTTATTTTCATTATATTTAATTCTATATAAAGACATGGCACAGAACAAAGATTATGCAAGAACCAGGCCTCCAGTGTGCAATCTATCCAAGTTTGCACTTTAGAAAGTAAGGATTAGACTTTATATGAACTCTATTGATGAAGACATATTTAATTCTGTTTTGACAGTATGCCCAAGTCCACCAGCAAGCTCAAGTACAAATGTTGTTCCACCTCCTTCAGGAACAGATGCTGAAATAAAGAAGTGGAAGACTGCAGATGCTAAGGCCATGAATATTTTAGCTCAGACAATGTCTGATGAGACATTTCAGAAGGTAGCTGAATACAACTCAGCCAAAGGAATTTGGGACAAACTTTTTGAGATTGTCTCAGGATCTGCTGATGAGAGAAAAGATAGAAGATCCCATCTCATATCCCAAGATGAGAACTTCAAGAAAGGAGAAGCTGAGTCAGTAGCGGACATGTACAATAGATTAAGTCTGATTGTCAATGAGTTAAAGACTCTGGATAAAGAAATCTCATTGACTGAGCTGAATGACAAAATCCTAATGTGTTTCCCAAGCACTTGGGATTTAAGAATCTGGCCAATCAAAGATGCCAGAAGTCTAAATGAGATTACCACTGAAGCTCTCCTGGGCAAGCTCAAATCTTATGAGCTGCTCATTAAAAATAGAGAAGAAGAACAGAAGGCTGCCTCACCAACCACAAGGAAAGAGAAGACAAAAGCCTTCAAAGTTGTTGAGGACCTGCCTGAAGAAAAGGTCACATATAATGAGGAGCTACTCAGCTTATTGGCCAAAAGATTCTACAAAATGGCCAGAAAAGACTTCAGAAAGAGATCATACAAGGGACAAGATAAGCCAAGGTATGATAAATCAAATAACAACAAGGAAGTTATATGTTTTGGTTGTAGGAAACCAGGCCATATTGTGCCTGACTGTCCAGAAAACAAAAAAAGGATAAGAAAGATAGAAGAGAAAGAAGAAAGGAAAAAGACTTTAAGAAGAACAGCACAGACAAACCCTCCTCCAGCAAGAACAAACATACAAGGAAGGGATTTGTTGCTGAGACATGGAGTGAAACTGAAGAGGATTCTGAAGCTTCATCCAGCTCCAGTGATGATGAGGATGATGCTGATGAAAAGGAATTTTGCATGATGGCTATCAATGCCTCACAAACAGATTCAGAAGCAGAAGAGTCAGAGTCAGATTCAGAAATTCAACTAGAAGAAGACCAGGTAATCAATTCATTTGATTTTAGTTCTGAGGACTTTAAACATGAGTTTAAAGTACTATGCCTAGATCTATTAGAGTCTGAGAAGGAAATCATTTCCCTCAGAAAACAACTGTCTGAGTATAGCACTTTAAAATCAGAGAACCTCAAACTCTCTGAAGAGTTAGAATGTTATAGAGAGGAGATAACTTCACTGAAAAGTGAACTATCCAAGGCCAAGCAGTTTGAAGAATCCCTTAATAGGAGAAGCATCAAACTGATGGATATCACAAGCACAGTGAAATATAGACTTAATAGTACACTGGGCTTGGGAGCTTCATCCAGCCAGCCTATAGTTCTGACAACTCCAATCAAATTTATCTATGATAAAGGGAAGGAAGTTGTAGAGGTAGCTAGGAAGAATGAAGATTTGCCAAAGAAAGTTATAGTTCAACAGAATGCGTCGAACAGAGCTCGACGATCATCGAACGGCGCTCGACGATCCAAGAACAAATCGTCGAACTCAGCTCGACGACACCTGAACTCTGAACTCAATGACAGTCGAACTTCGAACAGAGCTCGACGATCTTACCCAAGATCATCGACCTCAGATCGACGATCGTCGAATAGAGATTAGGGCTTTGAACAATCTTTCAAAGGTACATCTAGATTCAATCCTAGAAGTCCTACATCCCAAGGTTTCAACCCCTATACTGAATGGATAGTACCTCCTAGGAGATACCATCCTGAAGGTTATAAGAGTCAACCTAGGATGTCTTTCATTTCTGAATTTTAAGGATATCAACCTAGGCCCAAGGTAAACTGGGTCAAAAACATATAAATTCTTGTATGTACAGGTAAAGACCTATCCAACATCAAACCAACTATGGTATCTGGATAGTGGGTGCTCAAAACACATGACAGGGAACAAGGACATCTTCATATCCTTTAAAGCCAAGCTTGGACCCAATGTAATTTTTGGTGATTCAAACTTTGGAACAACAAAAGGATATGGTGCAGTCCAAATTGGAACAGTCGCCTTCAAGAAAGTAGCTTATGTTTGAAGGACTCAAGCACAACTTGATAAGTATCAGTAAACTCTGTGATGAAGGATATCAAGTGGCTTTCAACAAAGCTATATGCAAGGTCAAGTCAGAAGACAACACAACTGTGTTGACAGGTAACAAAAAAGGTAACATTCACTTAGTAGATTTTCATTCATCTAAAGTAGATATTTGCCTGTTCAATTCCATATCTAGACCTAATATACTATGGAATAAGAGACTAGGACACATTAACCTTAGAACCATTGCTAGTCTATCCAAGGACAACCTTGTTAGAGGACTACCTTCTGTCCCCTACAAGAAGGAAGGACTTTGCAAGGCTTGTCAATTAGGCAAGCAAACTAAAAAATGTTTTAAGTCACTTAACAAGAGTGATTCACCTAGGATTTTATATCTGTTACACATGGATCTTTTTTAACCCATTACAGTACAAAGCCTAGGAGGGAAATCCTACACTTTAGTGGTTGTAGATGACTTCTCAAGATTCATATGGGTGTTCTTTCTGAGGAAGAAGTCTGATAACTATAAGTGTTTGACAGAGTTTCTCAAATGTATACAGAGTGAGTTCAACACTCATATTGCCCTGATCAGAAGTGATCATGGGACAGAGTTTGATTCTCTTCTTATGCAAGAGTTCTGTCAGAGTGAAGGGATCAGACATACATTCTCAGCTCCTAGAACTCCTCAACAAAATGGGGTAGCAGAAAGGAAAAATAGAACCCTAATTGAATCTGCAACTACATTATTGTCAGATGCTCACCTTCCTCTATCCTTTTGGGTTGAGACAGTGAACACCTCTAACTATGTACTGAATAGAAGTTTAATACATAAACTGAAGGGCAAGACTCCCTATGAATTACTCAAAGGGAAGAAACCTAAAGTAGATTACTTCAAAATTTTTGGTTTCATTTGTTATATTCACAACAATGACAAGAGATATATAGTAAAATTTCAAGTAAAAGCTGATGAAGGAGTGTTTCTGGGATACTCCATGATCAGTAAAACTTATAGGGTCTATAATAAAACTACTCAAAAAATAGAAGAATCTGTCCATATTTCCTTTGATGAAACTAATATGTCTTTCAAGGAGAAGAATGCTTCTACCATAGAACATTTGCAGGTACATTCTCTAGCTGAAGACTTGGACAGATTGCAAGTTACTCAAAAGGATGAAAGTAGTGAAGATGAAGAAGCTGCTCAACATCTTGAAGAAAATCTTCTTGAAGAGCCAGTTGCTGTTCCACAAGAGGAAACAACAACAGAGGTTGGTGAACAATCAACACCACCTATTGATTTAGTAACATCAAGAGATCATCCAATCTCCCAAGTGATTGGAAACATCTCAGTTAGTATGCAAACCAGAAATCAGGTCAACCAAAACCTGATGCACACTTGCTTTCTCTCTCAAATTTAACCTCAATCCATTCAAGATGCAGAGCAAGATCCACACTGGATCATTGCAATGCAAGAGGAGTTGCATCAATTTGAAAGAAATAAAGTTTGGGAACTAGTGCCTAAGCCAAAGGATCATTCCATTGTTGGAACAAAATGGGTGTTCAGAAACAAATTGGATGATTAAGGAATTATTGTACGGACAAGGCAAGGCTAGTTGCTCAAGGATATTCTCAAGAAGAGGGGATAGACTATGACCAGACCTTTGCACCAGTTGCAAGGTTAGAGGCCATAAGAATCTTCCTGGCTTATATTGCTCACAAGGGATTCAAAGTCTACCAAATGGATGTGAAGAGTGCTTTTCTCAATGAGGAGATCAAAGAAGAAGTCTATGTCAGACAACCCCCAGGTTTTGTCTCTCCAACTCACCCTGATTATGTTTTCAAACTACATAAAGCATTATACGGTCTAAAGCAAGCTCCTAGAGCATGGTATGAGACCCTAGCATGCTTTCTTTTGGAAAATGATTTTATTAGGGGGAGAGTAGACCAAACTCTTTTTATTAGAACCCATAAGTCCAATACCCTTCTACTACAAATATATGTAGATGACATCATCTTTGGTTCTACTGATTCAAACTTGTGCAAAAAGTTTTCCAAGCTTATGCACTCTAAATTTGAAATGAGTAGCATGGGTGAGCTATCCTTTTTCTTAGGATTGTAAGTCAAACAACATGTTGAAGGCATATTTATTTCTCAAACCAAGTATGCAAAAGAGCTGGTTAAGAAATTTGGTATGTCTGATGCATCATGTATGAAAACACCCATGCCTACCAATGCTATATTGGATGCTGATGAACATGGGAAACCAGTTGATCAGACAACATATAGAGCAATGATTGGCTCTTTATTGTACCTTACAGCTAGTAGGCCTGATATAATGTTTGCTACATGTATATATGCTAGATTCTAAGTTAGCTCTAGAGAGTCACACTTAACTTTAGTAAAGAGGATTCTTAGGTATGTTAAAATTTGTCCAAATCTAGGTCTCTGGTATCCAAAAGATTCAGCATTTGACTTAACTCAATTTTCAGATGCTGATTATGCTGGATGCAGAATAGACAGGAAAAGCACCAGTGGAACTTGTCAGCTCCTTAGTGATAGACTTCTCTCATTGTTTTGTAAGAAACAAACATCTGTGTCAACTTCAACTGCTGAAGCTGAATATATGGCTGCAGGTAGTTGTTGTTTACAAATTTTGTGGATTCAAAATCAACTTCTAGACTATGGTTACAACTTAGAGAAGTCTAAAATATTTTGTGATAATACTAGTGCAATTTCCATTGCACAAAATCCAGTCCTCCATAGTAGGACAAAACAAATAGAAATTAGGCATCATTTTCTAAGGGATAATGTTGAGAAAAATAAAATTGAACTTCAATATTTCCCAACTGATTTGCAAAGAGGAGATATTTTCACCAAGCCTTTGGATGAAAAGAAACATACATTCTTCCTAAATCAGTTAGGCATGTTAGATGGAGGAAGCCTAAAATAAATTCCAAGATTTTAAAATCTAAAAACAGACCAAGATTAGGCTAAAAACTCATCTCCTTTTGTGTCTATAGGATAGTTTCTGTCTCTGAACTGCGCTCGATGTTTTCCCAGAAATCGTCGAACGACGATCGACAGTCTCCCAAACATCGTCAAACGCAAATCGACGTTTCCTGAATCGTCGACCTGAGTTCAACGCCGCCTGATAGCTCTAAGCTATCCTTCCTTCTGATAAGCGGTCGTCGAGCAGAGCTCGACGCTCGTCAGTGTCGTCGAACGGAGATTGACGAGATTGAAACACCTTTGTATTCCATTAGAAGCCTAAATCGTCGAATAGAGTTCATCGATTCTTCGTTTCGGCGTCGAAACCTAATATAAAAATCTTTTTCGACCGTCGTTCTCCTTTGCGCGTTCATAATTTCTGCAGAAAAACTCTTTTTCCCTCCAAACTCTTGCTGCACTTGGTCGTGTTTGTTCAATCTTTGTAGGTACAAATGGCAGTGTCGGTTGCCGCTCTTTCTAAAATGAAATTTGATACAGGTTTTGACATAGATATGAACTCCTTTGATGGCAGCGATCAGAGGTTCAAAGATATTCTAAATCTTTTCCGAGAACAACAGTTAGTTCAGCTTATGACCACCAGAATAAAGATTGCGGCAGATGAAATCAAGGAATGGGTTTTTACTGCATCTAATGAGAATGAGAATACTATAGTCGGCACGATCAACGGGACTCAGGTACCTTTGTCCCCTATTCTTCTGACTGAAGTATTCGCCTTAAGTACTCGAGATGACTCTATTAATTTGTCTGGAGAAGAATTTTATTCCATGTTAGATAGAATGGGTCATTCTGCTGTACACCCTAATAAGCTGTTGAAAAAGAATCTATCATTAGAATTTCAATTTTTGGCTGATGTTGTGGGAAAAGTGCTTCTGCCAAAGCACTCAGCTCATGATACCATCTCAAGGTATCAGCTCTTTTTAATGGGAGCAATAGTTGATAAGAAACATCTGGATTGGGGAACTATCTTATTTGACTTGATCAAGAAGAAAATTAACAAAAGTTGTCTTTTTTGGGAGGATTCTAGGGGTTTTCCTGCATTCCAGGTGCCCTGAATTACTGGTTTCAAATGGGATGCACATCAATGCATCCAAAAGGCTCACCTTTGCCCTTTTCAGCAGGTGGGACATGCAGATTATCAACCCCAACAGGGCTGCTGCAGCACCATCTGCTTCAGGCACAAGGACTACTACAGTCACTTCCCCTCAGGTCTCTGCCCCAGCAGAAGATTTTCCTGCTTCCTCCTCTGCTCCTCCTTCTCCCCCTCCTATTGTTTCTGCCTTACCTTCCTCATCAACCATCCAATCAGCCATCTCCTCCCCCATCACAATTTCATCACATATTTCATCTCCTCCAGCCACCACCTCAGAACCATTTCACCCTCTGTACTACTATCCACCCATTGATTCTTCCATTCCATCTTTCAACACTTTGGATGACTCCTTCATGGATGATTCCCCCTCCCCACCTCTTGAGCCTCCATCATCCTCCTCATACCAACAGCTCCTCCATAACATCCTTGCTCAACCATCTTTCTCACCATCTATCTCCATACCCGTATCATCTATCTCCACAATCCCAATATCTTAACCATCCATCCCTATACCTCCTACAACCACACCATCCACCATTATGCCAGCAATATCAACTCCTACCTCTACTCAAGCCCATCTTGAGCATGTAGATATTCCTGCACTGACAGACAGGCTGTATGAGCTGCTAGCCCCCAGGCTATCCTCATTGCTGGAGACCACAATGGCTCTACTTTTGAAACATGTTCAGGATCTGTCTGACAGACTATCTTCCTTTCTCTCTTCTCAGGCAATCCCTTCCTCTGGGTGCCTTGATCCAGTTCCTACTAAATCAAGGCAGGGGGAGATGCCTCATGAAGCTGATGAAGTGCCTGCTGCTGCTCTAGTTCAAGTGTTTACAGTGGACCTCAGGTCACTGTTAAGTGCTTTTGATTCTCTTCACAGAAGATATTTACCAGTTCAGCAAGTTGAAGATCTTACTAAGTCCATTGTGCCTATTTCAGAATGTGATCCCTGCCTGATTGCATCATATATCAACTCATTTAAGGCTGAGGATGTTGTTGTTTCTGTTTGTACTGCTGTTATATCTGTTGGAACTACTGACTTTGAAATGCTGTCTGTTGATGCTGATGCTATTGCTGATAAAGATCTTGCTACTTATCTGGAAGAACCTGCTGCTCCAATTCCTTCTGCTCTTGTTGCTGCTTAAAATATGTTGTGTATCTGTTGTTGTTGCTGCTCCTGTTCTGACTCCTGAACAATTGAAACAACAAGAGAAATACATCAAAAGTATAGATGATTTGTATGACAGACCACAGATTTCTGAAAGTGATCAATTCAATATAGAATCTGATGACTCTGCTAGCACTATTACTAGGAAAAGGAAAGCTAGAAGTAAGGCTATGATGAAGGTCCCTCCTGCAAAGGCCAAAGATTTTAATGACATACCCTATTATATTCTACATGATTGCCAGATAACTTAATCTTGGATGTAGTATTCTGAAAACCAGCTAAAGGCCATGAGGAAAAGAAGAAAGTTGGATAAGTATGAGAAAGGATCATCCCAGTTTCAGCCTCCTCCTCCTCCTCCTCCAGATTCAGGATCAGGTGGAGGCTCAGCTTCTCAAACCTCTGCTCCAAAGCAAAGCTCCTCCCAATCTTCAAAGAGATATCATCCCAGAGGGCAATATTAAAGAGGTTATCAGTCCAGAATGGGACAATATAGAGGTAATCAGAGAGAACACATGTTTAAATCAAGACAACAAAGGGAAGGACAAAGACATGTGGACTCAACTCAAGGTCCTTTCCCTTATAAACTCAGAGAAACTGTTGATACAAGGATTTCTACTGCTTCAGAAACTATTAATAAATATGAACCTACAATCCCTTTTGAAGATCCAGAGAATAATCCTTTATCATGGATTGCTAGGATGAAAGAACTTGCTGCCTTAGATCAGTTGAAGAAGGCCAGAGAGCAAGGAAAAGACACTTCCAACATCACTACCTTATCAAAGTAAAGGAAGGCAGAACTGGAAAGATATGCTTCAAGGAAGTTCTTTGACCCAGTGGATTACATGAAACTGCATCTTGAGGCTGTGGTTCCTAGGCCAAGATCTCAAACCTCCTTAGGTGCAGAAGATGACAGAAGGTCAAAGAAAGAGGCTCTCAATCCCAACAGGGAAATCTTATTTAAGAAAGGAAGTGAAAAGAAGTGATCTCTGTAAGCAGTCAGTACATTCATTTTAAAACACTTGCTGATATTCTATCTCAATGCTGCTATGCTGCATGTTCTGCTCAATTGCTTTAATATTTTTGCTTTTCTGTATTTTCTTTTGTATTTATTACTGAGTTCTGTAAATAGTAATCCTAACCCAAATAGGGGGAGATTGTTGGAATACCCTATTACTAATTTGGGCAAGGATCGCTATGTTTTTAGGAAATCAATTTGACCTAGATGTATAGTTGAAAAGGTCAAGTTAGAATGTGTCTAGGGCTTAGAACTTAGGTTTGAAGCTGCCCCAAGGACCATTCAAGGATCAAGAGTTAGAGCGGAGACAAAGACAATTATCGTCGAGCTTAGGTCGACGAAACATCAAACTCCGGTCGACGTTCTCTGAGCTCAACTCTGCTAAGTCGTCGACCTACGGTCGACGATATTCGAGCTCAGATCGACGATCTGCCTTCAGCTTATTCTTCAGGTCGCTGAGCTCCGGTCGACGATCTTTGAGCTCATATCGATGTTTTCTGCCTGATGTTCAATCCAATCTCCGAGCTCAATTCAACGATCGTAGAGCTCAGATCGACATTTTTCTAAGAGATCGACGACTTTAAGAATTCAAATTCAGATAGCTTTTGGAATGTTTTTCAAATTCTCTCAGCATTTATTTCAAGAGATTTGTTAGCCGTTTTCATTTATTCTGGAGCAATTTTCAAGGGATTTCTCAGAGAATGTTTATTGGACTTTCCTCCAGTAGACAAAATATTTATGGAAGACATTTATCACTGCTAATGGCTATCTTGGACAGAGGATCATCAGAGAATAATATACACAACAGCAAATCAAGAAAAATAACTTACTCATTACTCATCACACACTGAATACAAACATACACAAATAGTCAGATCAACAGAGAGAAAAATCAAGTGATCATTCCTGAAGAGTTCAATTGAAATTAGCATACTAAAAAGTGTTCATAGCTTCAGCATCAAAGACTCCAGACAATTCATATTTCAGCCCCTGTTGAAATCATCTTTTGCTGGAGATCTGAAGCTTTTGAAGGCCTATCACCCTAGCAAAGCTCTCACTCCTGAACCATCTACATCTCAGGGGTAGCTTTGATAACACAATCAATCCGCTAAGTCTTCTCTCAGTGATTGAGACAGAGAAGACAACTTCACCTCTTTCTTTTTCTTTTCCTGCTGTAAAAGGGTTATCAAAACTCCCTTCAAAAGTTCTGTATCTGGTTCTGAGAGCCTTGTCAAAACTCAGTGGTGGCACGACACCTTATCAAAAAATCTAGATTTTGTTTTTGAGCACCTTATCAAAAGCTCATTGGTGCCAGGACACCTGATCAACTCATCCTGAGTGGATTCCTACCAAGGGTGGTAGAAGAGTGGATGTACCCAGGTTGATTGGGGAACCACTATAGCTTCTTGTGTTTGGTTGCTTGTGTGTGTTCTTTGCCGTGTGCTGTGAATCTTTTGTTTTCTTTTTATTATTACTTCTATTTTATTGCCGCACCACAATACACATACTATATTAACTTAACTCTTCCTCTACAAAGTTTTATTTTGAAAAATAGTTTTAACAAACTCTATTCACCCCCCCCCCCTCTAGAGTTAGATTGATCTTATCCTCCACTTTCAAGATGGTTGGTCACGGTGCCTATTTTGCATTCACCGAGAGGGTTCGAAGGGTTTTAAATTTATAGTGATGCTTCAAGCAGTGGTTTGGGCTGTGTTCTGTTACAATATGGGAGCGTAATAGCCTATGGATCACGATAGTTGAAGGTTCATGAGAGAAATTATCCGGTCCATGACTTAGAGCTAGCGGCCGTGATATTTGCTCTAAAGCTGTGGAGGTACTATCTTTACGGTGTGAAGGTCGATATATACACCGATCATAAAAGCCTGAAGTATTTGCTAGATCAGAAGAACCTGAACATGAGGCAGCAGAGGTGGATGGAGTTCCTGGGGGACTACACTTTTGAAATTTATTATGTGCCCGGGAAAGGAAATGCTGTGGCGGATGCATTGAGTTATAGGGAACCGGCACAAGCCAACTGGCTGGCGGTGGATGATGAGAGTTTGGTCCGTGATTTTGAGGCATTGGAGATCTCCTGAGTTGACAAGCAGGCTAGTGTCGAGGCAATATTGTGTTGGACGGAGGTGCAGAATGACCTAGCTGATAGGATTCGGTGGTCTTTGGTTCAGGATAGCAGAATGAAGCAGATCTTAGATGAATCGTTGGATGGGTAAAATTCCCAATTTGCAGTTGAAGATGGACAGCTAAGGAAGGACGGTCGCATATGCATCCCTAATGCGGATAATCTTCGGGAGGAGTTGATGTACGAGGCTCATCATACCAAGTACTCAATCCACCCAGGGAGCACGAAGATGTATAGGGACATGAAGAAGTTGTTTTGGTGGCCAGGGCTAAAGATGGATGTAACACTATATGTGGCAAAGTGCCAAACTTGTGCCTTGGTGAAGGCGGAATACCGGAAGCCCAGAGGTTTCTTGAAGTCCTTGCCTATCCCGAAATGGAAGTTCGACGACATTTCCATGGATATTGTGCATGGTTTGCCAAGGTCGCAAAGGGGAAGCGTCGCCATCTGGGTGGTCGTAGATAGATTGACAAAGGTGCCGCACTTCATCCCGAATAGGAAGGAAGATCCGGTGGAAAAGTTAGCCAAGTTGTATGTGGATAATATTGTACGGTTGCATGGTGTGCCACGCAGTATTGTTAGTAACCGAGACGGACGCTTTACGTCAAATAACTGGAGTCTGGTGCATAAGTTGTTGGGAACTAAGTTGAGTTTCGGCACAGCCTTTCATCCGCAGACGGATTGTCAGACTGAAAGGGTCAACAGGACGATGGAGGACATGCTTCGTATGTGTGTCTTGAATTTCAAAAAATAGTGGGAAGATCACTTGTACATGGTAGAGTTTTCATACAATAACATTTTTCAAGCGTGTATTGGAATGGGGCATTTCGAGTCCGTGTATGGGAGAAAGTGTCGCACGTCGTTGTCTTGGTTGGAGACAGGCGAGTCAAAGTTATATAAATGTCAGGAAGTGGAAGACGTCACTTCAATGGTACGTACGATTCAGGAACGGTTAAAGATCGCTAAGGAAAGGCAGGCAAAATACTATAATGCCAAGCATAGGAATGTGGAGTTCAATGTTGGCGATTGGGTGTACTTGAAAATCAAGTCGCTCATGGGTGTCTCGTGGATTCGATGCTTGAAAAAGCTGAGTCCGAGATACCTTGCACCGTTAGAGATCCTAGAGCGGATTGGCGAAGCAGCGTATCGATTGAAGTTGTCGGTGGAATTGAGTGGGATACACTTTGTATTCTATGTTTCGGTGTTGCGGAAGGAAGTACAAGAGCCTTCTCAGGTTGTTGCGGTCGATCAAGTGTCGATTGATAGTGGGTTGAATACCAAGGTCAAGCCAGCTCGCATTGAAGACTTTAAAGTCAAACGGCTCCGCAACAAGGAAATTTGAATGGTTAAAGTCCGATGGGATAACTGCGGACGTGAGGAGCTTTCTTGGGAATGAGAGCAGACTATGTTGGAAGCATACCCCGAATTATTCGACGCAGGTAATCTTTAAGTTGTTTTGTGTACCTTTATATAATTTCGGGGACAAATTTCTTTAGGGGGGGGGGGAGATTTGTAACACCCCGAAACTTAAAAGTGTAACGGGCGATGTTCGAACCAAGTTCGGGTCTTGGTAGGGTGACCACGGCCTGTGACACAGGCATGTCATAGGGTGTGTCGTGCTCGGGTAGTCGAGTTGAGGTCGACGAGCGTTGAGTGCTCGAACACGACCTGTGATACGGGCGTGTCACAGGGCGTTTCATGCACACGGCATGTGACACGGGCGTGTCACATGGCCGTGTACTCCTCTGGATGTTTGGGCCTGTCCACTAAGGGACACGGCCCGGAACATGGGCGTGTACTGTATGACACGGGCGTGTCAGATTCGGCACGGGTGTGTGGTCACCCGTGTCCACCAAGGGACGTGATGGTTGGCGTGGCGGTTATTCATTACACGCCACTGCTCACGGGCATGTCGATGACCCGACACGGGCGTGTCAAGTTAGGACACGGGTGTGTCAATACCCGTATCCTTTTTTGTCCTCAACAATCGTGCCTGGATCGAGGCACACGTCCTGGGATACAGCCATGTGCAAAGCCGTGTTCGGCCAAGGGTTTGGAGATTTTTTGCAAATCTGAGCCGTTCATTTTCTTTAAATACGATCTGACGGGCCCAGTGAGTTCCTGCTGACTTAAGTTCGGGAATTGAGGGTTAATTCCTCATTTCATCTTAAACTCTCTCTTTCTAAGAAGTTAGAGAGAGGAAAGAGCAAGGGAGAGGTAAGGGGAGGCAACCGGCCGCCGGCGGAGCATTGGAGAACGAAATTGAGAACTGAGACCAGATCTGTGGATAGAATTCCCTTGCGAAGCCTTTCATCCGGCTAGTTTTTCATGGCGCCTAAGCAGACTTCTATGGTAACGATTCTCAACTTGAGCATGTGAAGCTCTTTTTCCTTTGTATGGGAAAACCCTCTCCCGCGAGTGTGTGGTGAGTTTGCGGTGTTCCTTTGGGTAGATATGTGAAGTCCCCCTTGTTTATAGTTCGGAATCGAAGTACAGGCATAGGCATTGTGTATGAAGCCTACCCGGACGTGTTTGTTTGGATCGGTGATGTTGCATTGCATTAATAGCCGGAGAAGACTCTGTGCGTTGTTTTCGGGTTTCTACGAGGTAGATTGCAGCAGGGATCTTTGGGGATTAACTCCAAGGCACACCCGAAAAACTGGGCGGAATCGTAGTTCTGCTAACTTGGCGGCCGGGGAGATAGCCTTGAACATAACTGGGTTATGTGATGTTTTGAAATGTTTTAGGATCCGAGTGAAGCTTATCCTACGCGTACGTCTTTAAGTGACTAGGAGGCGTGAGCAATGGGCAGGTGGAAACGGACCTGGGCTTTGCGGTTCGGTGCTAGAGGCCTTAAAGTGGAACTGGCCGTTGGCATAGTTTGGAGTCTTGGACTGCAGTCAGAAAGAATAAAAAATTCTGACAATGTTTGCCATCCCGAGGATGGTAGTGAAGCCACAGAATTGATCAGATTCACTAAGAATGTGCCCTGAGTGCATGGGGTGTTTGGCCAAGCGAGCCTACACCTGTGGCGAAATATACTTATGCACTTAAATGTTTAGCTTGGCTAATGAAATGCAGCGAAGGAGCACCATCGTCCCGAGTAAGGGGCGGGATCGTTATAATTTGGTCAGCTTTAGCTGACTGTTTCTTTGTTTGCCACTGTGCGGTGGAATGTTGCTTGAAGGTGCTGCGGAACCAAGCGCCAAGTAGCGGGCTGAAGCCCAAGTTGCTGAGCTGGCCCTTGAAGGCCAAAATGAACTGTTGTTTTACTTTTGTCATGTGTGGCCGGCCTGTGAGCCGATGTATGTGAAACATTATATTGTCAAGTGAACATTTGTAAGGCCTTAAGGCCAAGTGCTCTTTTGTGTATTTGTTGTATTTCATTCCTGTGGTGTATAGTAGACTTTCATGTCGTTGTTGTTCAAATTCTGGGTTCTCTTAAACTGTTTAAAAGCTTCCGCTAGAATGCTCTGTGTTAAAGCGAGTAGTTGAGTTTTTGGTATTATTATGCAACCCTTCCGACTGTCCGTGATATATGGCGTTGGGTTTCAGCTGGACCTTCTGTAATATGCAATACGACGGATGAGGGTGTTACAATATATAACCATCATCATGAAATAAAAACACTAATCAAATGCATGAAAATTAAAATACATAAAATGAACACTTAAAATAAAATTGCTAAAAAAAATAATTTGATAAAATATATAATTATAATTATTTAATTTATAATTATATATTTTATTTAGTGGCGGCGGCGGACGAATTGAAAAACAAGTCACGGCGATGGAGAAGGGCGTCGTGGTAGAATCCTATCCTTGAGCTTGCAGCAACGATTGTCCCAGTCCACGAACTCTCTCAGACGGGGATCAATGACATGCTACTGATCGGGAATGACAAACTGACCTTACATGTTATTAATAAAAACCTAGGGAGCTTCTTTTCTATGAAGGACTTGAGTGAAGAAACTTATATACTTGGTATTAAGATATATAGAGATAGATCGAAGAAGTTGCTGGGTTTGACCCAAAGTACGTACTTTGATAAGGTGTCGATATGGTTCAACATGCTTGAGTCCAAGAAAGGATTATTGCCCATGTCTCATGGTGTGAGTCTCTCTAAGAACTAGTGTTATAAGTCTTGTGAAGATAAGGACCGCATGAAGTTGAATCCATATGCTTTGACAATTGGGTCAATCATGTATGCAATGATATGTACACGACCCGATGTCTCTTATGTTTTGTGCATGACTAGCAGGTATCAGTCTGATCCCGATGAAAGTCACTGGATTACTGTCAAGAATATCCTAAAGTACTTATGAAGGACTAAGGATACATTCTCGGTATTTGGTTAAGAGGAAGAGCTCGTTGTAAAGGGTTACACAGATGCCAGCTTCAAAACTAATAAGGATGACTCAAATTCTTAGTCAGGGTTCACATTTTTCCTAAATGGTGGAGCTGTAAGCTGGAAGAGTTCTAGGCAGGAGAATGTTGCTAATTCTATAACTGAGGCCGAGTATATCACTGTAGCATATGCGGTGAAGGAGGCTGTATGGATTAGGAAATTCATCAGCAAGTTAGAGATAGTTCCTAGCTTTGTTGGTCTCGTAGTTCTCTACTGTGACAACGAAGGTGTAATTACACTTACTTTGGAACCTATATCTCATCAGTACTCCAAATACATACTTTGGCATTTCCATCTTATTCAAGAGATTATCGATCGATGGGATGTGAACCTTTGCAGAGTGTTGACTGAAGAAAATACTTTTGATCCACTGAATAAGCCTCTAGCATAGAGAAAGCATGATAGTCATTTTAAATCTATTGGTATACGATACCTTAATGATCATCCCTAGTGGGAGTCTTGTGTATTTGTCGGTTATTGTAATAATTCATTTGATGAATAGTGTACCATTTCATTTTATATTTATGGCAAGTTCTTTTGTTATATGAATTCATTTCTATTGTGATTGATTAATTTAAAGTAATAAATGCCCTTAGAATATTTGCTTCCATAGGAGTCAAGTTGTGACTTGAATGTTAGATCCTATACTCTTAGAAGCTCCATTCTTAAAAGGTCCTTGCTCAGCGTATCATCTTAGAAGCTAAGGACTATGATGATACATTAAGACTAGCATGTGCGTTGACTAATGTCTGGTTCTCACAGGTCATGATATTGTGATATCAAGTCATCACATAGGTACTTGTTAGTGAACAAGTTGTACTAGAAAGACCTACCATGATAATACTTTGTGGATAGTTATATGAACGTGTCACAAGTATGGTTATAGTGCTAATGGTGTTTGTAATCCTTTGACCTGAAGTCGCAACATTCATCTAGTGAGAAGAGCGTGGTTTGATGCTATCAAAAGTCTAGTCTTGAGAAAATTGGATTTTAAAGGTTATTATTGGGTACGTTACGAATCATTTGGGTGTTTGCGTGTGCGCAGTGATGGGTTTTATCCTCCTATATGATAGGAGTTTCATCCAACGACCTCTTGATGGAATGGTACTAAGAAATGCATGACCATGCTTGGTTGAGTCAATATGTGATATTGGACTCACCAATTTATGGAAGTCCATTACAGATCAGGAAACTAGGATTGAATAATTATGAGGGTGATACGGTCTATACCTCTAGTTCTATCTGTATATAAGGGACGAAGGGACATGATAACACTGACATATTGGCCACAATGGCTTTGGAATTCTAAACTCTTATTGCTTGGGGAGAAAATGATGCATTGCTAGATGCCGCTCATTGTTTGTGAAGCTTTTGTTTTATACTTTCAAGATCAAGTGGGAGACTGATAGTTTAACTTTCAAGATAGCCTAAACACTAGAGGGGGGGTGAATAGGTTCTGCTTATTTATAAAAACTTCTAGGCAGAATTCAATTCAATGACTAACAAAAGAATCACAGCAATCACAGAAAATAAAATATCATAGATTGCACAATGTTTTATAGTGGTTCCCCAAGGTCTGGGTACATCCACTTCCCCCCTTCACCTATCTAGCAGTATGCTAGATTTGGCCAAACTTCCACTAATCTCAGATCAACAGATCCTACAACTCAGAACCCAACTGGTTCCTACAACTCAGGCACAACAGCCCTACCTCAGCCTTGCCCCAAGGCCTATAACTCAGAGAAGATTCTTCTCCTACACTCAGGCAAACAGCCCTACCACTCAGAGTTCAACACTCCTACACTCAGCCTTTATAACACAGGCTTACAACTCAGATCTGTGAAAACAGATCCTACAGAAATATAGAAAAGATTATTTAACTGTCTTGCCTAAATTGAGAGAGAAAAGGCCAAGACAATTCTTGATCAGCTGATGCAATCAACTGTATCTGAGCCTTCTTCAAAGCTTCTTGAATATGAACTTAGCTGAGTTGATTCCAAACAGCTTCTTGAGAATCCACTAGTGGTTTCTTTCTTCTTCTTCTTCAAATTCTGGCTTGATCTCTCTCTATCCAGCACTTTGAATGATTCTTCTGAATTCTGATTAGAACTCTTCTTTGATCTATCCTTAGATAGTCTTCTTTGATCTTCCGGAGAAGATCTTCTTAAGTGCCTAGCACTTTCTTGAAATGAATTGGATTGTAATCCTTCTCAACTTTTTGATTCTTATCAATGTTTTCAAAAGTTACTTTCACCTTCTGAATCTGTCTATTTATAGACTTTCTTCATGGTAACCGGCTGATCCGGTTTCTAACTGTTTTCTGACAAGTCTGACAGCTTCAGTTAACCGGTGGCAACCCACAGCTGTCAAGTCTTCAAACAAGTCCTGTGCCTTAGTCTTGAACCACAAGTTGTCGAGACAGTCTGTCAGAAAGTGTCGAGACCATCTGTCTATCTGTGTCGACACAATTGACTTTGGTGTCGACACAGTCTTTAGTGATGTCGACTAAGTTGCCTTTGAGTCGACACAGCTTCTTCCGAAAATAATTTGGTCTTGACTCTTCAGTGTGTCGACACAAGTCCTGTGTGTCGACACAGTTGTTGTAGAATCATAACTTAGTAAGTGTCGACTTAGCCTTCAGGTGTCGACACAGTCTTCTTTTAACTCTGCTATAATGTGTCGACTCAATCACAATGTGTCGACATATTCTGCTGGTGTAGACAAACTTGAGGTCGACTATATTCTTCTGTGTCGACACATACTGCTGGTATCGACAAACTCGAGGTCGACTATATCCTTCTGTGTCGACACATTTTCCCAATGTTGAGGTCGACGCTTTTCTTCTGTGTCGACACAAATTCCCAGTGTTGTGTCGACTTACTTCTTCTGTGTCGACACACTTTCCCAGTATCATTATAGACTAACTGCTATGTGTCGACATACTTCCTCTGTGTCGACACTTTTTCCCAGTGTAGTTGTAGACTAACTGCTATGTGTCGACATACTTCCTCTGTGTCGACACTTTTTCCCAGTGTAGTTGTAGACTAACTGCTATGTGTCGACACTGTTTCCCAGTGTTGATGTCGACTAATTTCTTCTATGTGTCGACATACTTTCTCTGTGTCGACACTTTTTCCCAGTGTAGTTGTAGACTAACTGCTATGTGTCGACACTGCTTCCCAGTGTTGATGTCGACTAATTTCTTCTATGTGTCGACACATCCTTCTCTGTGTCGACACTTGGACTTAGAATTTTTCTGCATACTTTATCAATTCTTCACCTGCACATATCAAGTCAAAAACAACATCAAATACACCTTGATGTATATCATTGAGCTAGGTTGGGCTTCTTCAAATCAGGTACACATTTTCCAATGTACCCAACAATCTCCCCCTATTTGGAGAAGTCATAACCCTTATAGCCAATGATATACACCATTTATAAACAGTACTAAATTGATGATATATGACATAACAGGAATACTTAATATAAACAAAACATAAAAACAATCCATCACAGAATGCATATTATAATATGCCAAACAACATTTTGTTTATAACTGGGTAATGTTTGATTACATTGTTTTACATTTAATGATTACATCACAACATTACAAAACACTATGAAGGAACTTAAAACATAATCAGGATTGATCAGGCTCTCTAATTATAATCCCTTTGCCAGATTGAATTGTAGCTATCACAGGAGCTTCTGATTCTTCATCTATCTTCTTTCCTTTTAGATCAGCTTTCTTCTGAGCTTCTTCCTTGATCCTTTGCCTTTCAAAATAGTGAAAAGGCTTTGGGAAGTACTTGCTTGGCTCCTTAGCATCTGATGGCAGTCTTTCCAGCTTAGCTTTCCTTCTGAATTGTACTATTGCTTCCTGTCTCGCCTCATACTTCTGCCATTCTATCTCATTGTACCACTTCCCTCTCTCATGAACTTTGTCTTGTACAGCTTTCCATGCAGTGAGTATTATGTTCCTTGAAGTAGGACTCCACTGCTCATAATCTGGCTTGAGTGCAGCCTGCTCTCTGAATCTCTTCTTTGCTAATAGAGCATCTTGCAGTTCTTTCAGAGTAGCCTCAGGCTTATCAACCTTCCCAATGACAATATTAGTAACCTCCTTTGGAGGACTATACATGCCTTGAACCTGCTGATCAATCATGTCAAAATCTGGAGGGGGGTAAATGACTTGGGCAACCTCAGGTTGATTGCCTTCAAGTAGATTTGTTTGTATTCCTGACTCAGCCACCATAGCATCATCACACAATGGGGGATATCCCAATGTGGCTCGGATACTATTGGTCACCCATTTGGAGTGCTCTGAGCCTGCATGAATTAGCATCCTCTCCCCCTTTATGGCTTCTCTAGAGACATGATCTCTTAGATCTTCCTTTTGAAATCTGATTTGGCCATCCAAATAATTCACACCCTCTTTAAAAAATGGTTTTAACTTTTGAAGCTTTTCAGATATTTCTTTTTGAGAGGTTGTGATGGCAGTCTTAACAGAAGCAATGGCAGCTTGAAAATTCTTATCAAATTCTTCCCTTTCTTTGGCTCTATCTGCAGGCAGACCTGGAACAATCTTCTTGACTTCCTCAATGATCGCATTATGAGATTCAGTTAAATTATCATTCATTCTTAACTGATTTTCCAATACATAGCTTTGCTTCAGGGCAATATCATCTACCTTTTTAGTAATAGCCTCTTATTGTTGAGCTAGATAAACCACAGCATTGCCACCCTTGTGGAAGCAATCTGTCATTTCCTTTTTATGCATGTTGACTTGAAACTGGATGGACTTTATATCCTGAGCTAAGTCAAACTGAAGTGACTTGCTATTTTCATCAACATACTTTTCCAGAGCCATCCTTTGTTCATCCAATTTTACCTATAGATCTACCATAAACTTGTTATAATCAAAGGCTAGAGATACTTGTAGAGGTGTTGTCTATAAAGCCTGCTTATAATTCTTGCTTCTTCTCTTAAATACAACAAGTTTTCTTTTCTTTGCCATCCTGGCATCTTCAGTTTCAGTTTCAGATGAATTATCTAAATGAATTCTTTCTTGAGGAGGATGAATTGTATCTGTCCCAGTGACCTGTTGCTCAGCCTCAACAATCACTGGCTCCCCCTCAACCTGTGGCTCAACTTCAGCTTCCTGATCAATGTCCATACCTATGGACTTCTCAATTTCTGGTCCACCTCCGACTTTATCAGTAATAGTATCAACATCAGGGAATAACTCCTCCAGAGTAAATTCCAGTTGAGCTGTAACTTCTGCAGCAGTTAAATCTTGAGATAAGTTTAACTGTGCTTCCTCTTGCACTTGTACTTCAGTATTTGTAGTATCTAGAGGAGGAGTGGACACTAGCTCCCCCTAAACCTGTGTAGTAATAAAAATATGAGCAATGTCTTTTATAGTAAAATACATTAGCTCCCCCTATACTTGTACCTGATCAGGAGTAGATACCTTTTGAGCAGGAGAGTGACATTGCTCCCCCTGCATCTGTGCAGGTGTTGACACTTGATGGACTATAGTTGAGTCAGGCTGTTCTTCAACCTGTGTCCTGAGTGGGTCATCTTGTAGTTGTTCAGTTTCTTGATTTTGAGTAGGGGATTTCACAGGGGTGTCTGGCCTGCTCTCTTCAGGCACATCCTTGGACAGCACCCTATCCCACCTAGAGAACAGTCTCATATCCATTCTTCTCATATGATTGATCTTAGTCCCTTGCAGTTGCTGCATCACTTCAGGAATCACTCCAGTGAGATATAAGCTCATGATCCTGGCCATGTTAGGCTTCTTGATTCCTTCTTTGATCTTGTCAAAGATCACTCCTGACCAATCAGTAGGGATTGTAAAAACAATCCTGGTCATAAGGCTGAACATATAGGCAGAAATCCTATCATGTCCACCTGTCTTACAGAGGATCACTTTCCCAACTATTTCAGACAAGAACTTCCCTTGCTGATTCATACCCTTCCTGTTGAATGCAGCTCCAATCTTCAAGCCTGAGTCCAGTCCACACCATTGAAGGGCTTCCCTTGTCTTAAAACTAGGAACTTCCTCTTCATTCTCAACTACTTGTAATTGAAAGATCTTTCTTAAACTTCTTTGAGTAATCTTCACCTTAGTCCCTTGTACATTGGACTTAATCTTGAGGCTAGTCGAGTGGACTGATGCAGAGATAAAGAACTCGTGCACCTCCTTCTTCCAGATTTTAGTTGGTTCTGAGATTAGAAATTCTAACCCTGACTCAGAGAGGAGGGTGATAACCCCTTGAACATCTGGTGGCGCCTCTGCAAAGGCCTGGCGCACCAACTCATACCCTTCATTAATGTTGTCTTCAATCCTTGGCGCCATCGATTCGTCGAGAAAGCTTGAGAGAAGAGAGAAAGATAGACTGTCGACACAGGGTTTTAGTCTCGAAAACCTTGGAAGCGTGTCGACAGAAAGAGTTTTTGACCTATTTATAGCTTCAGTTGAAAGAAGTTCAAAAGGCGCCAAAAACAGTCTAAATGTGTCGACACAGACGGAATGTGTCGACACAAACTTCTATTGACTCGACATTACTTCAGCCTACTATGTGTCGACACCAATTTGTGGCTATATCGACACCTTGGATACATAGTAGTAAGACAGAAATTCTGTGTCGACTCTAAGGATAAGTGTCGACACATATTCTGTAAGTGTCGACACCATTATCCTGGTTGAGTCGACATTACATTTCTGGTTAAGTCGACAATATAACTCTTAAGTGTCGACACATATTCTCTGTGTCGACACAATATTTCTGACTTATCGACATTATTTCTCTGAGTCGACACATTATTACTGAATGTGTCGACACATTCTTACTTAGCCAATTTCTATTGTTATTACTTAACTTACTTAAATCCCACTTTAATTGCATTGTTAATGATTTTGTTAATACATTAATCAATGGTTAACATACCTAATTCAATTTTGAATTTATTGAATTTGGTTTCATCTAAAGGCTTAGTAAATACATCTGCTATTTGATAATCTGTTTTTACAAATTCCAATGAGATGTCTCCTTTTTCTACATGTTCTCTAAGAAAATGGTATTTGATTTCTATATGCTTAGTTCTACTATGAGAAACTGGATTATTAGCAATAGAAATAGCACTCTTAGAATCACATAAAAGGGGTGTTCTACTTACCTGAATACCATAATCCTTAAGCTGATGCTGCATCCATAATAGCTGTGCACAGCAGCTTCCAGCAGCAACATACTCTGACTCAGCTGTGGAAATTGCCACACTAGTCTGCTTCTTACTACTCCAAGATATTAGTCTTCCTCCCAGGAATTGACAAGTACCTGTAGTACTCTTTCTATCCTCTCTACATCCTGCAAAATCTTCATCTGAATAGCCTGTTAGTAGAAAATCTCTATTCCTAGGGTACCAAAGACCTAGAGTAGGAGTGCCCTTTAGATATCTCAGAATCCTTTTGACTGTAGTATAATGAGATTCTTTAGGGCAGGCTTGGTACCTAGCACAGACACATGTTGCATACATAATGTCAGGTCTACTAGCAGTGAGATATAGTAGAGACCCAACTATTCCTCTATACAATGATTCATCAACAGGTTTACCTGCCTCATCTTTGCATATAGGCATACTTGTTCCCATAGGAGTTCTCATGGTGGAGGATGACTCCATACCATATTTCTTAATTAATTCTTTAGTGAACTTAGACTGGGATATGGACAATCCATCATCAGTCTGTCTTACTTGGAGTCCCAAGAAGAACTTAAGTTCTCCCATACTGCTCATCTCAAACTTCCCTTGCATAAGTTTGGCAAACTTTTTACAAAGGTTGTTTTCAGTAGATCCAAAGATTATGTCATCAACATAGATCTGGACTAAGATGATCTTTCCTTTGGATTCCCTAAGGAATAGAGTTTTGTCTATCTTTCCTCTCGAGAATTTATTCTCAATGAGGATGGTAGACAGGGTTTCATACCAAGCCCTTGGAGCTTGTTTTAACCCATACAAAGCTTTCCTAAGCTTATACACAGAATCAAGTTTAAGAGGATCTACAAAACCTGATGGCTGCTCTACATATACTTCTTCTTTAAGATCACCATTCAGAAATGCTGACTTCACATCCATCTGGTATAATTTGAAGTCTTGGTAGGCTGTATAGGCAAGGAACATTCTGATTGCCTCCAGCCTTGCTACTGGAGCAAAGGTTTGATCAAAGTCAATCCCTTCTTCCTGCCTGTATCCTTTTGCAACCAATCTTGCTTTATTCTTCACTATTATCCCACTTTCATCTAGCTTGTTCCTATAGATCCACTTAGTGCCAATTATGTTGTGGCCTCTTGGTTTAGGAACAAGCTCCCAGACTTTGCACCTTCTGAATTGATTCAGCTCCTCTTGCATAGCATCAATCCAGTGCTGGTCTTGGATAGCTTCTTCAAACTTCTTAGGTTCCATTTGAGACAAGAAGCTTGAATGCAAAACTGTGCTTTGATTTTTGCTTCTAGTTTGGACTCCTTGTCTTGGATCACCAATTATCTGATCAGCAGGATGATCTCTTAGATATCTTATAGCTGGAGGAAGATTCCCTTCAGGTTGAGCATCTTCAGCTTCTTCATTCTGCTGAACCTCTTGGTTTTCATCAGCTTCCATTATCTCTTGTACTCCCCCTGGACAGCAGCCTTCATTTTCCAATGCTCCATCTTCCTTTGAAGCTTCAGCAATGGAGAGCTTGTCCATCCTTTTGCTTATACCTGTTGAGTCATTTGATCTACAAGACAACTCACAATTGATTAATCTTGTTTCATCAAATACAACATGCACAGATTCTTCAACAACTTGAGTAGTTAAGTTGAAGACTCTATAGGCCTTACTATTTGTGCTGTACCCAACAAATATCCCATCCTGGGATTTGGCAGCAAACTTAGTCAAATATGACTTGCCATTATTAAGTATATAGCACTTGCAACCAAAGATCCTAAAATAGGATAGATTTGGTTTTCTGCCTTTCACAATCTCATAGGGAGTCTTTCTGTGGCTTTTGGTGATAGAAGCCCTATTGATGACATGACAAGCAGTGTTTACTGCCTCAGCACAGAAATATTCTGGGAGAGAGGTGTCACTCAATAGAGTTCTACCAGCTTCAATTAATGTCCTATTCTTTCTTTCAGCAATTCCATTTTGCTGAGGTGTTCTAGGTGAGGAGAACTCTTGGAAAATCCCAAAGTCTTTACACAAGTTTGTAATGCTTTCAGATTGAAACTCAGTACCATGGTCACTTCTGATTTTGACCACTGTACTATTTAGTTCATTCTGAATTTGCTTTACAAAATTAAGTAATACACTTGGGGTTTCAGATTTTTATCTCAGAAAGAACACCCATGTAAATCTAGAATAGTCATCTACAACCACTAGAGTGTAGACCTTCCTACCTAGACTGTGAACTGGCATAGAACCAAAAAGATCCATATGCAAGAGGTATAAGCACCTCACAGAATCCTTGTTTTCAAGGCTTTGAAATGAGGATTTTGTCTGCTTGCCCTTTTGACAAGATGAGCATACCCCTTCCTTTATACACTTAACTTGAGGCCCATTCCTCACTAGTTCTTTGCTAAAGAGTTGGCCAATTGTCTTGTAGTTTAGATGAGCCAATCTCTTGTGCCACTTAACAAAATGGGAAGCATTGTCATCAGCTACAAGACAAATGGGGAAAGCCTTATTTTAACATTCAAAATTAAGGCAATATACATTTCTCTTCCTATACCCAGTCAATATGATCTCTTGATCACTTGACCTTTTGATATGACATCCATCCTTACCAAATGAAATGTCATATCCTAGATCACTCAGCTGGCTTATGCTTATTAGATTATGTTTCAAACCTTTTACATAGGCCACTTGGGTGATAGTAATTAGGTTAGAAAAATGTTACCAAACCCTTTGATGACTCCTTTTTCAGATCCACCAAAGATCACTTTAGGTCCATCTTTGACAGATGAATACTCCTTCAGCAGCCCCTTAGTTCCAGTCATGTGCCTGGAGCAACCACTGTCCAAGTACCATATAGGGGCATGAGCACTTGGACTATCCTGCAACACAGAATTACTTACCCTTAGAACCCAAGTAGGTCTTGGGTCCTTGGTTCAGATTAGCATTAACAAAGCTACCATAATCTCTTCTAACAGGTAGACTGTTGTTCTTTGTAACACTTGTGTTAAACCAGCAGTCTAGTGCAAAGTGCCCTCTCTTGCCACAGCACCAACACTCAAACTTATTGTATCTATTTCTAGATACATTCTTGACAGAAAATTGTCTGTCCATTGCTTGTGCTGCAGCATCCTTACCCATTGATTTCTTAAAACCATTGGGTTTATGACCATAGGTAAGCTTGCATGCATTTACACCCTTGTTCTTCAGAACATTAGTCTTAATATGACCTTGAGTATTCTCATGATCATATTTGTTAGAAGGCACTTCCTCCTTTCTAAACTTTATAGGGACTGAAAAATTTAGTGGCTGAACAGGAGCTTTACCTTTCCTCTTGAAGTTGTCAGCCCTGGTGTTACCTTTAAATCCTAATCCAGCCTTACCCTTTTGAGTGACAAACTCATCTATCAAGGGTAAGATAGATTTTGGCTTAGAGTAACTAGCCACTAAATCTTTTTCAATTTTAAGTCTGGCCTCCAGACTCTTTACTTGATCATTAGTATAATTAATTGTGCCCATCTGAATAATTGTTATATTCTTCAGCTTGGCAATTTCATTTAATTTTTGATCAAGGACTTTTTCTAACTCAGTTGTTGCAACCCTTAGTTCAGCAATTTCCTGAGCCTGAGATTTAACCAGGTTCTTGCTTTTCTTAAGGGCCTGCAACAAGTCCCCATACTTATCTATTAATTGATAGACATCACTTTCAGATTCAGATGCATCTTCATTACTTGATGCAGATGTAGCTGATTCTTCACTTGTACTACAAACAGATGTATTAGAAGAACATTTTACCTCATTAGGACCAGACTGATTCTGGCATATGTCCTTTTCTGATCTTGCCATCAACCCCATGCATTGATGTTCATTGATGGAGTCTAGTAACTGCATAAACTCCTCTTCCTCAGATGCAGCATATAGTCCAATATATGCTTCAGCTTCAGATCCTGATTCTGAAGTTGACTGGTCTGATAGACTCTTATCTTTCTTTGCTACAAAGGATTTCTCCTTCTTGCCTTTCTGATAAGTCTTCTTCTTTTCTGAAGATTCCTTTCTCTTGTCAGGACAATCAGCCACTACATGTCTAGGCCTATTGCAACAATAGCAGACAATCTTTGAAGTAGTGGCTTTGTTGGGCTTTGATCTGCTTTTCTCTTTCCTTGATGACCTTCTCTTCTGATAATAGTCATCAACTTGCTGTGATGTGGAAGGCCTAGACTTCCATTGCTTCTTTTTCAAGAACCTTTGGAATTGCCTTGTGAATGCAGCAAAGTCTGCATCTGAATCACAGCTTTCTGAACCCTTATCTGAATTTTCAGAACTATCTTCTTCAACTTCCTTAGGAGGAGATGGTGATTTCCTCCTATTCTTTCTAGTGGCTTCAGCATTAAATGCCACAGTCTTTTCTCTGTGATCTCCTCTTGAGTTTCTTTCCTCCTCCTTCCTCACCATAAGTTGGATTTCATAGGATAGCAACTTTCCAAACAGGGTTGGAGGAGATATCTCTGCCAATTTAGCCACTTCTCTTATGGCACAGATCTTTGTATCCCAATCCTTTGATAAGGATCTTAAGAATTTGTCATTCAGTTCATAGGTACTGAAGACTCTTCCATAGGATATTAGCTCATTCACAATTCTATAGAATTTCTTATAGCACTCAGTTATGCTATCAGATTTTCCTTGTCTAAAGCTTTCATACTCCTGATTTAGCATAGACTTCCTGTCCAGCCTTACTTCTTCAGAACCCTCCATGTAGACAATCAATGTGTCCCACATCTCCTTGGAGGTCTTGCAGTGAATCAGATTCTGAAATGTTGAATCATCTATGGCACTAACAATGATGTTCTGTGCCCTTTTGTCCATGGTTGCCAAGATGATTTCATCCTTGGTCATTTCTGAATAAGTCTTTGGTATTTGGATATTTGCATCAAGAACAGATATCTTCATTGGAATGAAGGGGCCTTCCTGTACTGTGATGTAAATCCTTGGGTCAGATGCCTCCATAAACAATCTGACTCTTTCTTTCCAGATCCCAAAGATTTCCTTCTTGCATATGGGTAATTTCATAGACCCTAGCTCCTTATGATTCTCTCCAGAACCCATCTTCTTGAATCTTGAATTTGCCTTCCAGATCTACCTCAGACTGTTAAGTCCTTTTTGAGGAACCTCCCTCTGATACCACTTGATAGTTTAACTTTCAAGACAGCCTAAACACCTAGAGGGGGGGGGGTGAATAGGTTCTGCTTATTTATAAAAACTTCTAGGCAGAATTCAATTCAATGACTAATAAAAGAATCACAGCAATCACAGAAAATAAAACATCACAGATTGCACAATGTTTTATAGTGGTTCCCCAAGGTCTGGGTACATCCACTTTCCCCCTTCACCTATCTAGCAGTATGCTAGATTTGGCCAAACTTCCACTAATCTCAGATCAACAGATCCTACAACTCAGAACCCAACTGGTTCCTACAACTCAGGCACAACAGCCCTACCTCAGCCTTGCCCCAAGGCCTACAACTCAGAGAAGATTCTTCTCCTACACTCAGGCAAACAGCCCTACCCCTCAGAGTTCAACACTCCTACACTCAGCCTTTATAACACAGGCTTACAACTCAGATCTGTGAAAACAGATCCTACAGAAATATAGAAAAGATTATTTAACTGTCTTGCCTAAATTGAGAGAGAAAAGGCCAAGACAATTCTTGATCAGCTGATGCAATCAACTGTATCTGAGCCTTCTTCAAAGCTTCTTGAATATGAACTTAGCTGAGTTGATTCCAAACAGCTTCTTGAGAATCCACTGGTAGTTTCTTTCTTCTTCTTCTTCAAATTCTGGCTTGACCTCTCTCTATCCAGCACTTTGAATGATTCTTCTGAATTCTGATTAGAACTCTTCTTTGATCTATCCTTAGATAGTCTTCTTTGATCTTCCGGAGAAGATCTTCTTAAGTGCCTAGCACTTTCTTGAAATGAATTGGATTGTAATCCTTCTCAACTTTTTGATTCTTATCAATGTTTTCAAAAGTTACTTTCACCTTCTGAATCTGTCTATTTATAGACTTTCTTCATGGTAACCGGCTGATCCGGTTTCTAACCGTTTTCTGACAAGTCTGACAGCTTC
The DNA here is from genome assembly GCA_039513925.1 of Platanthera zijinensis. Taxonomy (NCBI): domain Eukaryota; kingdom Viridiplantae; phylum Streptophyta; class Magnoliopsida; order Asparagales; family Orchidaceae; genus Platanthera; species Platanthera zijinensis. The sequence continues at coordinate 212,375,759 of CM077081.1, read as the reverse complement.
AGTTAACCGGTGGCAACCCACAGCTGTCAAGTCTTCAAATAAGTCCTGTGCCTTAGTCTTGAACCACAAGTTGTCGAGACAGTCTGTCAGAAAGTGTCGAGACCATCTGTCTATCTGTGTCGACACAATTGACTTTGGTGTCGACACAGTCTTTAGTGATGTCGACTAAGTTGCCTTTGAGTCGACACAGCTTCTTCAGAAAATAACTTGGTCTTGACTCTTCAGTGTGTCGACACAAGACCTGTGTGTCGACACAGTTGTTGTAGAATCGTAACTTAGTAAGTGTCGACTTAGCCTTCAGGTGTCGACACAGTCTTCTTTTAACTCTGCTATAATGTGTCGACTCAATCACAATGTGTCGACATATTCTGCTTGTGTAGACAAACTTGAGGTCGACTATATTCTTCTGTGTCGACACATACTGCTGGTATCGACAAACTCGAGGTCGACTATATCCTTCTGTGTCGACATATTTTCCCAATGTTGATGTCGACGCTTTTCTTCTATGTCGACACAAATTCCCAGTGTTGTGTCGACTTACTTCTTCTGTGTCGACACACTTTCCCAGTATCATTGTAGACTAACTGCTATGTGTCGACATACTTCCTCTGTGTCGACACTTTTTCCCAGTGTAGTTGTAGACTAACTGCTATGTGTCGACATACTTCCTCTGTGTCGACACTTTTTCCCAGTGTAGTTGTAGACTAACTGTTATGTGTCGACACTGCTTCCCAGTGTTGATGTCGACTAATTTCTTCTATGTGTCGACATACTTTCTCTGTGTCGACACTTTTTCCCAGTGTAGTTGTAGACTAACTGCTATGTGTCGACACTGCTTCCCAGTGTTGATGTCGACTAATTTCTTCTATGTGTCGACACATCCTTCTCTGTGTCGACACTTGGACTTAGAATTTTTCTGCATACTTTATCAATTCTTCACCTGCACATATCAACTCAAAAACAACATCAAATACACCTTGATGTATATCATTGAGCTAGGTTGGGCTTCTTCAAATCAGGTACACATTTTCCAATGTACCCAACAGAGACTGTTGGTGCTACCATGGTGATCTAGAAGTTATCAAGCATGTAGTCTCACTGCCAATGCAATATGAGACTATCAAGGTTGCACTTAAGAACATTTGGAGAATTTAGAAGATTGGATTATGTTGGTCTTTCTCATGTGATGAGTGAAGGACAAAGCACTTACATGAGATGAGTAAAGGACTAGAATTAGCCAGGTGTTGAGTGCGTCGAGACCACTCAACGCTTTCGTCAAGTCATATATTGACTTGTCGATCAGGCGTTTAGAGCGTAGAGATCACTCGACGCCTTCATAGAGTCAAATGTTGACTTTTCAAATTAGGAGCTGAGAGCGTCGAGGTCATTCGACGCCTTCGTCGAGTTAAATGTTGACTCATCGAATGATGTCATTGAGTGCGTTAAGTACATTCAACGATTCTTCGAGTCAAGTGTTGATTCGATGATTCTGGCATTGAGGCTTTGAGTGCGTTGAGTGCACTCAACGATTCATCAAGTCAAGTGTTGATTCGTCGAATTTCGATGTGTATACTCAATGATTCGTCAAGTTAAGTGTTGATTCATCAAATATTGATGTGAATACTCAACAAATTCTATTTTGTCTAGTTTATTTCCTGTAAGTCCGGTTCGACGCGTCTGATGGTAAGGGTTGACTCGGTATTCAGTATATATACGATATGTATAGTAAATCGAGCAAGTTATGCGAAGTAAGTTACTTAATTGCGGAGATATATGTTTTTGACCTAATCCCATATTAGCTCTTCTTCTCTCTCCCGATGGAACTGTTAAGCCAAGGCCATGCACGCCGATCTCGCCGTTGACTGTCAGCTGTCCTTGTACTTTGCCTGAAAGTGTTTCCAAGGAATCCGTACTCATCACCGCCGCATCTACTGGAGCATACCTAGGTGTCTATGAAGACACATAATATTATCTTCCGACCTAGATCTTATACGACAAGAGTTTAAGGGTTGTCTTGTTCATGTGGATCACCTGTAGAGGCGTAGACACAATTCTACTCTCAGAACTCAGGCCGTTGCCATTCGTTGGAATCAATCGGAGGACCTTGTTTGAGTATTGACTCAATCCCTCAAAGGTAAAATTTTATTCACCACACTTACTTATTGATTAATGTTCATCGCTAGATCTGAACTATTTTGGGTTTTCTTATTCCATTTCCGTTGCGCACAAGTGTTGTGCCGTATATCAAATCCAAACAGATTAATGACTTGTGTTCATCCACAGCTTTGCCGTCATTAGACTACAATCAATGAAAGCATGTTGCTCCGAGAGCAAATCCACGCCAAAGATCACATCAAACTCCACTATCGACAGTAGTGATGCTTCCAAGTCAAAAGATTGACTTCCTATCAGCACCTTTACGCAACAGACCCTATCCACGGGCATCGAACACCCATTAGGCAGTAACTCATCCAATCTATCCTTCGCCATAGAAGAAGGCACTCTGATATGTGATACGAACTCCTCGGATAGGAAAGAGTATGAAGCTCCTATATCAAATAGTTCTCGAGTCAGGCAGTCCATAATTACAACAAAGCCTAAAAGACGACAGGCATACAACCAAAGCATAAGGCGTAAGGTATAGAAAGCTTTATGGCTAAAATCTAACACATACCTATAACTACATCGCCTTATTTTAAGGCCTCCTGTTGGCTAAGGTCGTAGACTCTTATTTGTGGCGGAGCATGATGGGACACGGTCGACTCCACCGTCTTCCCTTTCTCAGCATATGATGCTCCATCCTTTTTATCTGATTTTCCACTCCAACCCTCGCAGTCCATTTGTCCCGGCTTGCCACAGTTATAACAATGATTTGGGCCTCCTCGCCCAGACGATGCTCTAGTAGTAATAGACAAAGTAGTCAGTACAGTAGTTTTGGGCTTCTTGTTCCACTTTCGATGCTCAGTCTTTGATGAACTTGGAACATTAAATTTTTTCCTGTTCACAGCCAAGTCCTTCTTACCCTGAACCCTCTTCAGATCCTTCTCCAGAGACTGGGTTGTATTGACCAGGGTCCAAAAACCTTGTGTCATCGGTCTTGCGAGCAGCAACCTAAGATCATCATATAGTCCTTCATAGAACCAGTTGGTCTTGCGCTCCTCATCAGTAAATGTAGAGCTTAAATATCGCCCAAATATCGTGTACTCATGTAGGTAGTTGTCCACGGTACTCTTACCCTGAGTCATCCTTTGAAAGTAGTTTTCAATAGCAATTTTCTGCGTTGACGGGATATATCGTGATAGAAACAACCTCGAGAACTCCTCCATAAAGATATCGTTGAGTTGACTCCCAGCAAAGTGATGGACCTCTAACTCATCCCACAAAAATCATGCTTCACTATCCAGAAGGAAAGGGGTTATTGTAACCTTCTGCCACTCCTCAGTCTCTATTTCGGACATGGCTCTCTTAATCCTAGAAAGTTAGTTCTCAGTTTGCATTGGGGTTTCAGTCCCCGCAAACACTGGTGGGTTAATGCTCATCACGTGCTTTAGTTGATTTTCAGATGCTCTTCTTTGCACAACGGGTTCTACCGCTCCTTGATCCACCATAATGTGTTCTACTGTGCCAAGCGGTACTTGACCCAATTCAAGAGAAGGAGGCTTTACTTGCATCCCTGGTTGGGTATTCATCATGACAAACACTGCTTCTGGTACTATTCGTATAGTCTCAGCAGAAGGAGGGGTCGCTGGAGCGTCATAAGGCACACTACTCTCCATTGAGTGCATACGTTGGGACTTCTCTGCACCATTCCTAGTCACCTATAATCATGAAACACTCAATAAGGTTACAAACAAATTGCCAACCAGCAATTATAGGAACACGCAGGTTCCTCAAACAGGTGTATTTTCTTTCCTAAGTTCACATTCATGAGTTCTTTAATGTTATAACGATAATGCACATACATGTGATGACCACCCCATAATAGAATTATCCTGCAAATTCGAATAAGAATGACCGACACCAGAATTTGATACCAATTTGTAACACCCCCATCCCTCATATGGCATATAACAGAAGGTCCGGTCGGGGCCCGACGCCATATACTACGGACAGTTAGTGGAGTTACTTATTAAGACCATAATCTGCAAACATTCATCCTAATTCAGAGTGCATTCTAGCGGAAGTTAATTAAATTCTTATAAGAACCCAACCATTTGAATGTCCACATAATTAGTTAGGAATGAAAGTATAAAACACAAATGTTGTGGCCTTAATGCCTTACAAGGTTTTTATCAAATAATAATGTCTTACATACATCGGCACGCAGGCCGCCCACACATGAATGATAAATAAAGACGGGTAATTCGCTTTGGCCTTCGAGGGACAGCTTAGCAACTATGGGCTCCAGCCCGCTATTTCCTGTCTTGCTCCGCTGCACCTGTATGAGACATTCCACCATAACGGTGGAAAACATAGCAATGGTCAACATTAGCTGACCAAATTATAATGACCCCACCCCTCACCCGGGGTGGCAGTGCTCCTTGCATGTAGGCATTAGCATATACAAATATTGGCAATAAGAATGTGCAAATTAAGCACCTTTTGCCACAGACATTGGCACGACCGTCTAAAAAACTCATCATAGAAAAACCGACGACTGAGTAAACTAGCACGTTTTCTTGAGGCAGAGGATAACAATCCTTAGGGCATTATTTATTCAAAATATAGAAGTCTACACACATCATCCATCGCCGATCACTTTTATAAACCATTACTACATTGGAGACCTATCCTGAATACTGGATCTCCGATATAAAACCTACCTTAAAGAGCATCTCCACCTCCTCCTGAATGGGCTCCTCTAGCTTTGTGGCTATGGTCCTCCTCTTCTAGCTGATGGGGCAGGTCTTTGGGTTGAGGTTCAAGAAGTGATATACCATATTTGCGTAGATGCTTGGCATGTCTGCCACGATCCACGCTAAGACATCGATGCCCCTCTTGATGCACGCTCGTATCTTCTCCTGATCCCCATGACTCAGCCCGCCGCTGACCTAATCCTTGTCTATCTTCCCTACCCTTGTAAAGACCTCCATCTCTACCACCTCCTCTACTGGCTCTATCCTGGACTCCTCCCACACACTTCCCAATCTCTCCGTCTGTGCAATTACCTCCTCCATCTCTTCTTCTTCAACCTGCATCACCTCAGCAAGAATCTCTAGCAACTCCACTCCCCTACCCGCCTGGGCACAAACCTCTCCTTCATCTTCTCCCTCCACCTTCTACACTACTACCTCCGGTTCCACCGACTTCTTAGACACTTCCTCCTCGATCAGTTCGGTCTCACCTCCTGACTCCTCTTGCGCTGCCAACTCTCTTCCCATCTCTTCATCCTTTGCCATCCAATATATGGTGTTGATGGCAATTACGTAACATTGTCTTGCCAACTTAGGGTCCCTTTTTATGTAGACTTGGGCCGCCCCCCCTCCCCCCACTATTGAACTTGAGACATTGATGGAACGATGATGGGATGCAACGAAATGTATGTTGGGTCCATTGACCCCAATGTTCCAGATTTGTAAGAAGTTAAACTGGTCAATGACATATACACATAGATGTATTTGATGTGTACTCAAGTTCAAGCATGCATGTTGTCCTTGATTGGACAGGTGAACAAAATGGGTAAGCTGGAAGTCTTGAAATTTGACTAAGACAAAAAGCATTGAGTGATGAAGGCACACTCAACGATCTCAATGCAAGAGATAGCTGAGACAGCTGAGAAGAATTTTTAAGGCAAAAGCATTGAGATAGCTGAGATAGCTGAGAAGATTGTCTCAGCAAAACCGCTGAGACAACTGAGATGATCAACACAAAATGTTGCGAGAAATGGTGGTCCAAGCAAAACTGCTGAGACAAGAGATAGTCTCAGCTGTGAAGAAGAAACTGCTGAGACAGTTGATAAGAAATCGCTGAAATAGAAGATAGTCTCAGCTGAGAAGAAGAAACTGCTGAGATAGTTGAGAAGGAATCGCTGAGACAGATCTAGCAGAATTTCTCTAAGTCTAGAAGCATTGAGTGAGGCAGGCTCACTCAACGCTTCTAAAGAAGAGCTCGGTTTAGAAATCATCGAACAGAATTCTGAGTTTGTCGAGCTGAGCTCACCTTTCGTCGAGCTCAAGTTAAAGTTTGAAGATGCAGAGTTTGTCGAGCTCAGTTCAGAATTCGTTGAACTGATTTCAGAGTTTGTCGAACCCAGCTCACCTTTCTTTGAGCTCAAGTTAAAGTTTTAAGACTTTGAGTTCGTCGAGCTCAGTTCAGAATTCGTCGAACTGATTTCAAAATTCGTTGAACCCAACTCACCTTTTGTCGAGCTCAAGTTAAAGGTTTAAGATTCTGAGTTAGTTGAGCTCAGCTCAAAATTCATCGAATAGATTTTAGTTTTCGTCGAACCCAGCTCTATATTCGTCGAGCGCAGACAAAGCATTTCATGCCATTGCGGGAAATCTACAGTAGTGCCGGAAGTTACTGTTTGTCCTCTTCTGAGGGAGGTGGCGATGACAATCCTTGGAGGGGCCCATATTAAATTCTGTCGTTGATTCAAATCAACAGATATAAAAGGAAAAGAAGAAAAGGGGATTAGGGTTAACGAACACAGGAACGAAAAAGATAACAAAAAGAGAGGCGGCTGGACTTTATCTTCTCCGTCAAGCTTGAAAGCCAAGTCCAGCAGTGCAAGCCAGAAGGCAAAGAGAAAGATAGTTGAAGCTTCTTCCAGTTCAGCAAGATTGTTCCTTGAAGAACAAGTTGGCTTATTCATTCAATTAGTAAGACGTGATAGCTATGTGAAGGGATGTAAGCCTTCAACAGCAGTTAGCTATCTTCTGTACAACAAAGAAATTGGTAGCTATAGAAGAATACTAATTCCTTCTACAGCAAGTAGGCTGGACTGATATTTGCTCAGTCCAGCAATTTAGACTCTGAGATTTTTCTCTGAGTCAGTATTTTAATTTATTTGATTAATTTCCTGTAGGATTCAGCCTGTCTGAATCTGAGCTGTAGGGAACTTTGTGCCTAAGTTATAGGTGACTAATTAGTCACTGAGGTAGGTTCCCTGTTAGGGTACTGAGGTAGGATCCAAGTGTGGATCTGAGGTAGGGCTATCCTCCCAGCCTGAGTGTATGGCCTAGTGCCTGAGGTAGGTGACTATTAAGTCACTAAGCTGTAGGTGACAAGTGTGTCACTGAGTTGTAGGCCTTGGAGGAAGCTGAGCTGTATGTGCCTAGAAGGGCACTAAGGTAGGTACCTAGAAGGGTACTGAGCTGTAAGAGTGCTGCAACACTCTGAGAGTAGGGCCTTGTGCCTGAAGTTATAGTACTAAGAAGCCTGAGCTCTAAACCTTAGAGATAAGGCTGAGGTAAGTGGTTTGTGGACCAATGAGCTATAGGAGCACTACAAGGCTCTGAGGTTAGAACCTTTGTGGTTCTGAGGTAGGGTTCTAAAGATAACCTGAGTGTAAGGCTGAGGGCCTGAGGTGTAAGCTCTGAGGAGCATTTTGGAGGAGTTTGTGCCTTGTCTAACATAAGTTATAAAGGTGGGAGGGAAAGTGGATATACCTAATTGAAGAATCACTATAAATCAATGTGTGCTTGTTGTGTGTTTGTTTTTCTATTTTATTGTAGGTGCTTAGGACAAGCTCTATATCACCTTAGGAATAAATCAAAAGAAAATATAAAGGTTAATAAGAAAAGAGCAAAAGGACTCAAGAACTTTAATAGACCTATTTGCCCCCCCCCCCTCTAGGTGACTTTCTAACCTTGAAATAATAACTCTCAAGTGGTATTAGAGGGAGGTTACTCAAAAAGATTTAACAATCTGAGTATACCTCCAAGGTTAGCTAAAAGATATAAGTATATGGATTGGTGTAAACTACAAGGAGCTGTGGTCCATGAAGCTTCCAATCTATAGAAAGGAAGGCTTTGCCCTCTGGAAGGAAAGAGTTAGGTTATTCATAGAAGCTGCTGACCATAGGATATACATCACCGTCAAAGAAGGACCCTCTATCCCTATAAAAACCTCAGTTCTGGATGCCAATATCAAGACACCTAAATCTTATGATGAAATGAACAAAGATGAGCTCCTTCTGGCCTCCATGGATAAGAGAGCTCAAAACATTATTGTAAGTATGATAGATGATTAAACCTTCCAAAATCTGGTGTACTGCAAGGCCTCCAAGGAGATGTGGGACACCCTAGTTGTGTTCATGGAGGGTTCAGATGATATGAGGGATGACAGAAAATCCATGCTCAACTAGGAGTATAAGGTCTTTATACAAGGGAAGTTTGATGGCATTGTTGAGAGCATTGAGAGATTTTTCAGAATAGTGAATGAACTGAGAACATACTGAAGAGTCTTCAGCACCTATGAGATGAATGACAAATTTCTCAGGTCCCTCACAAAGGATTGGGACACAAAGATATGTGCCATTATGGAAATGGCCAAGTTAGCTGACACTCCTCCAACCCTGTTTGGAAAGATGCTGTCATTTGAGATGTATCTTGCTGCAAGAAAGGAAGAAGAGAACAGTAAGCCACAGACCAAGGAAAAGTCTGTGGCCTTCAAAGCTTATGCCCCAACCAGGAGTAGAAAGAAGAACTCTCCACCCAGGAAAATTGCTGAGTAAGATTCTGAGAGCTTAAAGACCAGCACTTATGACATCCATATGTCTGATGAGGACATGCAGCCTTCTCCAGGAAGTTTCAGAAATTCATGAAGAAGGAGCATAGGAAGAACAGCAGGCCTTCCTCTTCCTCACATCATAGAAGGAAATCCTCTAAGGAGGACAGGTATGCTCCTAACTCTATCAAACAAACTTTTTCTAAAGTTATTTGTTTCTGCTACAGCAAACCTAGGCACATAGTTGTTGACTGCCCATTGAAGAGGAAAGATGAAGAAGAGAAGAGACACCACATGGGGAATAAGTAAGAGAACTCCCTTGTGGCCAAGAAGGAAAAGACCTGGTCCGACTCTTCCTCTGGGTCAGACTGTGAAGAAGAAGAAGCCTATATTGGGCTAATGGCTGTTGCTGAAGAAGAACATGAAGAATATCCTGCTGTTAGGATAGGGATCAGGGCCCCTCTGTCACATTCAGAAAGTGACTCAGAGGTGGATGAAGATGAAGAAGAAGATGTTCAATGCCATGGATTAATTGAAATGACAGATGAAGAGAGCAGCCAGGATCAGTCTGGACAGGCTCAGGTAAATTCTAAATCTCTACCTTTTATTTCTAGTCATGAGGCTAGCTCAGATTATGAAGCTCAATACTCAAGAGATTAAGGGGATTTAGATTATGAGGATGATGTCAATTCTATAATTGATAAGTATGGAGATCTTCTTGAAGCATTCTAGAAGTGCAAGCTCCTTGCCAAGAGACAGGCAAAAGAGCTTCTCTGTCTTAGGAGCAAGTGGGAGGGCCAAGAAAAGGCCTTCAATGATATGGCTGCACAATCATCCAAGCTCTAGGTGACCATTTTTATGCAGTCTGTGGTAAGAGTCTCAAATGAGAAACTTTTCAAGAAACTTAAAGAAGATCTCCTAAACGAGAAACTGCTAGTGGCCAAGTTTTCTAAGCCAAGCACTGTGCTTCCCTTAATTTACACCCTCTTTACCCAAAAGGGTAAGAAAGGGTTAGGATTTAAGGTACATGTTATACCTCCCAATCAAAAAGCAAAGGGGAAGGCACAAGTTGTGCGTCTAGCCTCATTGCCTCCAGTTTATTTTCAGGAAGTCTTGTAGCCTTCTAACATGTATGACCATGAAAGCTGTTATGGTCACTGGGAGAATGGCAGATCCATAGGTATGGACAAATGTGCCCATAGCCAAGGTGGAAGATACAACCATGTGAGAGCCTTTAAGGCTTCCCATGAGGAAATTCAAATGGCCCATCCTGGACCATTTGTTTTTGGTGCCCCAGCCCCAAAAATAAGGGATAATGCTGTTGCAGGAAATCTGAATCATCCAGCAAAAGTTATAACTCAAGGTGAGTCTTCTGGTAAGGATGAAATGGCAATTTTTGATGCCATCAGATGCATGTTAGCTAAAATGTGACATGTGATGCGCTGAATGGCAAGTGTACCATCACACAAGTAATATAAAATGGGCGAATTTCCCCAAATATCGATCTCTTCAAGGAACACAGTAAGGTGGAGTTAATTTTGAGGAGGACTTGAGATTGAAGTCCTTAGGTTGGAGTTAACGAGGGTAGGGGGTTTGAGAGTTGCGAAAAATAAAGTAAAACCCTAACAAACTACTCCTATACAATGCCGATATGCATCGCTTTTCCAGGCGGGATGGAAGACTACACGGGCCACTATGCACCGAATTGCTGGACGAATGGACGAGTAGGCTTACGGAATGAGGGTCGAAAGCACCTCTTCGCTACACACGCTTCTAGAAATTGCTAGAACGTCAAAATAAGATGTGGCGGCTAATGGAAATGAAGGCGCTTCTCATGCAACTAAAGAAGTATAGCAATACAAAATCACATAGACTTGAATCCAATAAAGCCTAGAACTAAAGAGCAACAACATCTACAAATGAAGGTTTAACACACATATACAACAAGAAAGAAAGAAAAAGTCAAGAGATCGACTGAATCCGAAGTCTTGCTGAGGGTTCACGGAAGGAATTTCTCGGTTATCAATCTGCGCCCTAGCTCGGTCCTCAACTGCGTCCGGAGTAGAGAAGGGCTGTAACTACCTTCCAATGGACCCATCTTCTTCGTGTCACGATGCAGAAGAAAGTTTCAAACTTCCCTTTGCTTGTTGGCTATGGCGTCAAACCATGAAATGTAGCTTAGAAGATGAAGGAGAAGGTCGAGAGCAAGCACCGACAAGGTGTAGGCTTCGCGCGCATGGCCGGAGCTTCTCCCCTTGGTGGAAGACGGAGGATGGGGGTGGAAAGGCAGAGCTTTGCCCTAAAAGACTGCTGGAATGGATTAAGATGAAGCTCACTCTAATGGAGGAAAATTTGCACTTTAAATAGAAGCAGGTCAGAAAAATAAGCACGCACGGTTTGGCGCACGACCGTGCAAAAACCGTGTGTTATTAAATTCCAGGCCAAGCTTACGGATGGTGATGCGTTAAACCGTGCATTTTACTCGAGCACTGGCACTTCCGCCCGTGCGTGAAGAAAATCTCATGGGTAAACACAGAGCGTAGGAATGCAGGAGAAAATATTTGAACCATGCGTTTTACTCGCACACGGGCGGTGCCTCCCCTACGTGAACAAATTGCACGATTAACCATAGAATGGTGCCAAAATGAAAGGTACAGGAAAACTGTGCATTTTCTTCTCGCACAATTTGGTCGAAACCGTGCGTTAACCGTCCGTTTATAATCTTCGAGCTCATCTTGATGAAGTTTGTCGAGATCCACTCGACCAAGTAAAATGCACGATTAGGAAGAAATCGTGCGCTAAGGAAACACACGACCGTGCGTTTTCCACAAATCAAAATTCCTTCCTTGGGGAAAACGCACCACCTACACAGCAAAAACCAAAACTAGAGCACAAGCTCCCAGCACCAAAACAAAGCATAAAATGAACAAAAAGGAACCATGGGGAGCACCATGTGCTTACCCCCAACAAAAGAATGCGCAATTGCACACCCAAGTGCTAAAACAATGCACTTTTGGTGAAGTGAAGACCTAAACAAAAATATAACTTTTCCGATTGAAAAAGTAGTGCACATGCAAGATAATAAGCCTAGATGAGTCCAAAAAACCCTATATAAATCGGACTCAACACACCCCCAGGCTTAACTGTTTGCGGGTCCCGAGCAAACAAAATCTATGCAAATAGGGAAAATGATTTAGCTAACATAGAAAATGTGATATGGAGTACCATGCGAAGTCGTATGCTCGTACGCGTAAAAATATAAATAAAGGAAATTTCTAAGTATGCAAAATAGTTTACACTTTTCACAATGCGTATCAAAATTTTATTACTACTCAAAAATGGAATAACTGTGAATCTTCCGGTCATGCGTAAGAAGAAAGTAGGCAGGCCACTAAGGTGAGTTTTGCCAAAGACCGAGGCTCAGAATCACCTCCAAAGAAATCCATCAATGTCAGGGACCATACACTTGCCAATTCACACTCTCTCCACGACACTAGTTCGACTCAAGCGTGAATCCGTAGGACTTTAGGATAATCATGGGGCTTGGGTTTCGGTGAGGTAAACAAGGATAAACAAGAAGGCTATGCACCTAACCCAAATGAGCTAGCATAGAAAAGAGAATCCATCTGCTAATCCAAAATACATGCGTGTACACCACACCCCCAGACTTAACTTTTAACATATGGATGTGTGTACCGCCTACTCCAAATACAAACTCATCTCCAATAGGATTTTCAATCATGCTTTTTCTTTTTTTACTTTTCATTTTCACATATATTTTTTCTCAAATCATTTACTTTTCTATAAACAGTTTCAGCAAATAGAAGCTTTTGAGCACATCCACATATTCACATGTAATATCACCACATCGACACCCCAACATGAAAAATGTAAAACACTAAAGCTCGACTTGGGTGTACGACTAGGATTGGCTATGAGGCTTTGGTGAAATAATGGTGGAGCTGAATCAAAAGAAGGGTAGACACAATGGGGCTTAGCGAGGATAATACGTTAGGAATGGTACAAAGCTCAACCGGGCCAAAATGCTGACCTACATCACGCTCACGCTCGACTAACAATGCACCAATACTTCGAGAGTAGCTTGGGGCAAGTTATTAGCCACCTAGAAAGATGATCTTTCCTCCCGACTCGAGCTAAATGAGTCTAGTGACGACTACACACATCCCTACACTACCGTTCGATTCACACCGGATTCTGCAATTTTTGAGTAGAATAAAAAGTCTTTAAGCAAATAGAAAAATATAAAACTATAAGCATACAGAAAAATTAAATGTACTCCAATTTCTACACGAGCCGAAAGCACTAGACTAGGAGCACTATAGGAGTCAACATTTTACTCTGTCTCACAATCCTATGCCAGCACAATAATTTTCCCAAATCATACAAAAGAAACGAGTTTAACTCGCAGCACGCTAACAGCTAAGCATACGCTCATGTGGGTGCAATGGTGTGTGATGCAATGAACTAATCAAAATAAAATAATAAAAGCTTCTAGTATGCAAATGAAATGTGCGCGTGCAAAAGGTAACTAATAATGGCACTCCCCCAGACTTAAACTAAGCTACACAACATATGATATAGAAATTTAAATCAGATAAAGACAAGGGAAGAGGTTACCCAATCTAATCTAATGAGTATACCAGAAGACGCGTGAAAAACCTAAAGCAAGCCAGCCAAACGAAGAATCACATCCTCGCCAACACAAATTTGTCATGAATACCTGCAGGGGTAAGCTCCGCAAAAACAAAAGAAAAATATACAAAATACAAAGAAATACTAAACTAAGATAGACATGAAAAATAAAAATGCACAAAATGTACGATAACTACTGAGGTTATTGTCCTCCCAACACGACTTATTAAATTCTTTACAATTCTAGCTAATGGGCCTATGAAAAGAAAAGTGCACAGGTAACTGGCATAATACCCGTTGCGGTAGCGAGTATCGATACGGAGATAGTGCAGTTACCCCTCTACCTAAATAATAAAACCTGCCCAACACGGGTTGAGGAAATAGGAAATAAGAGGAGGAGGAGTGCTGGTCCTCGCTCATATTATCACAAAACATATCCTCGCCTAGCAAGGCATCATCAACCACAGAAATGTAGGAAGAGATGGCAATGACATGAACACCAAGCTCATCATCATCCCAGCATACCCATGGAGACTCAGCCTGCACAGGCTCAGATAGAGAAGGGGGATCAAGTAATAAAAGGGAAGAACTAAAATAATCAAAATATGGGAGAGTGATTCTGGTTTCACCCTCAACAAGATCCAAGCATAGATCATCGTCGGTATCATACGAGTCGTATCGTGGGGAATCCGAGAACTCGAGGTTAGCGATGCTAAGAGGAACGACCACGTCCAATAAAGTGGTGCAAACCTCCGCATCGGAAAGGGAATATTCCTCATCCCATCGGGGTGCATAAAAGTGTTCCGAAGATCCACATTCTCCGTCGGAGATAGAGGAATCATCATCCCACTTCGGCGCAACCTCGGGCACCGAATCACCCATGAATACGACTTCATTAGCCGACTCATAAGAAAAAGGAAAAGCACAATCTAGCAAAATTGCGGGGGGGGGGGGGGGGGCAATGCTGCTCTAAAAATCAAGCATAGAATGAGCAGGCCCCATCGCAAAATCATTCGCTAATGCCATCCCATCGACAGGAACAATCTCTAGGTCCCATACAGGAGCGCCCATGGATTCCTCATCCTCTTTTTGTGGTCTAACACAGGAGTGATTGTCATCACTCAAGGGTAGCTCGTAAAAAGGGGGCGAGGGACCCATGAAGGATTTGTATGCGGCGAGAGATTCCTCAGTAATCTCAACGGGTAAAGAACGAGCCAAATGAGCGATCTCAGTGTATGGGCCATGCAAAACCCTGGTAGGCCGGTCAACAACAGTCTTCCTCGAACGGGAGGTTGTTGCACACACGCCCTCAGAGGTAGAAGGCTTGCAACAACGAGGGCAATCCTTCAACATGTGGCCTACACCTTGACATAGCAAACACCTAATATAATGCTCTCCATTCATAACAGCAATGGTGTCGATGTATCGGCGCAAAGTGTCAGGCAGACGGCACTCAGCAATAGAATACATCACGGAAAAAAATAATTACCAAAAAGTGTTACACACTAGAATAAAAAATAGCACAGATCTGCTATCTAAATCAAAATCAGAAAAGGGAAAAAAAGAAATAAGCAAAGTAAATGAACAACAAGAAAATAAATAAAAATAAGAAACAACAATCACAAGATCTCCATCTCATCAACTCACATGACTGTGTTCCCCGGCAACGACGCTAAAAACTTGATGCGTTGAACGACAAGTGTACCAGTCGCACAACTAATATAAAATGGGTGAATTTCCCCAAGTATCATTCTCTTCAAGGAACACAGTAAGGTGGAGTTAATTTCGAGGAGGAGTTGAGATTGAAGTCCTTAAGTCTGAGTTAACTAGGGGGAGGGGGTTGATAGTTGC
Source organism: Platanthera zijinensis (assembly GCA_039513925.1). Lineage (NCBI taxonomy): Eukaryota > Viridiplantae > Streptophyta > Magnoliopsida > Asparagales > Orchidaceae > Platanthera > Platanthera zijinensis. Next base: position 212,360,585 of record CM077081.1, on the reverse strand, counting down.
GAAAAATAAAGTAAAACGCTAACAAACTACTCATATGCAATGCCGCTATGCATCTCTTCGCCAGGCGGGATGGAAGACTATACGGGCTACTATGCACCGAATCGCTGGGCAGATGGACGAGTAGGCTTACAGAATGAGGGTCGAAAGCACCTCTTCTCTACGCACACTTCTAGCAATTGCTAGAATGACAAAACAGGATGTGGCGGTGGATGGAAATGAAGTCGCTTCTCAAGCAACTAAAGAAGTAAAGCAATACAAAATCACATAGACATGAATCTAATAAAGCCTACAACTAAAGAGCGATAACATCTACAAATGAATTTTTAACACACATATACAACAAGAAAACAAGAATAAGTCAAGAGATCGACCAAATCCGAAGTCTGACTTAGGGTTCAAGGAAGGAATCATCGGGTTCTCAATCCGCGTCTTAGCTCAGTCCTCAACTACGTTCGGGGTAGAGAAGAGCTGTCATTACCTTCTAATGGACCCATCTTCTTTGTTTCACGATGTAGAAGAAAGTTTCAAGCTTCCCTTTGCTTGTTGGTTATGGCATAAAACCATGAAATGGAGCTTAGAAGTTGAAGGAGAAGGCTGTGAGCAAGCACCGGCAAGGTGTAGGATTCATGAGCATGGCCGAAGTTTCTCCCCTTGGTGGAAGACGGAGGATGGGGGTGGAAAGGAGGGGCTTTTCCCAAAAATGCGGCTAGAATGGCTCAAGATGAAGCTCCCTTAAATTGAGGAAAATCTACGCTTTAAATAGAAGCAGGTCAAAAAAATAGGCACGCATGGTTTGGCGCACGACCGTGCGTTAATCATGCATTATTAACTTTCAGTCCAAGCTTGCGGAAGATGATGCATTTATCCGTCCATTTTACTCGCCCATGGGCTCTTCCGCCCGTGCGTGAAGTAAATCGCACGGGTAAACACAGCGTATGAATGCAGGAGAAAATAGTGGAACCGTGCGTTTTACTCGCACACGGGCGATACCGCCCGTGTATGAACAAATCTTACGATTAACCACAGAATGGTGCCAAAATGAAAGGTACAGGAAAACCATGCATTTTCTTCTCGCACGATTTGGCCGAAACCGTGCATTTATAATCTTCGAGCTCATCTCGACAAAGTTTGTCGTGATCCACTCGACCAAGTAAAAAAGCTCGATTAGGAAGAAACTGTGCGCTAAGGAAATGCACGACCCTGCGTTTTCCACAAATGAGAATTCCTGCCTTCGGGAAAACACACCACCTGTACAGCAAAAACCCAAACTGGAGCACAAGCTCCCAACACAGAAACAAAGCATAAAATGAACAAAAAGGAACCATGGCGAGCACCATGTGCTTACCCCCAACAAAAGAATGAGCAATTGCACACCCAAGGGCTAAAATAATGCACTTTTGGTGAAGTGAAGGTCTAAAAAAAATATAACTTTTTTGATCGAAAAAGTAGTGCACATGTAAGATAATAAGCCCAGATGATTCCCAAAAACCCTATATAAATCAGACTCATCAACATGCAACTGGTGGGTCTCAGAAAAGACCAAAATAGTTAGCTGAAAGGCTTACTTTCAGTCAAATGGCTGCTGAAAGAAATCAAAGATATACAACAACACATCTTCCCACTGTTTAGGGAGCAGTCCAGCCAAATACTGCTCCTAAACAGAAAAGGAGATATAATTTCCATGAGTGTTGGAACTATGGAATAGTAGGCCACTATGCTGTAGATTGAAGGCACAATCCTTCAGTGTCCAGAGGTAGCCAACCTATAAGTAATACTGCAGGAAGGCAAGCTTATTTTCAGGCTAATGTGAACCGAGGACCCAATAGAAATTAGGGTCTTAAGGTGAGATAAATTGTATTTTTTAAGTTAGTTCAAGTACCAATTCCCCTAAATGGTACTTGGATAGTGAATGTTCCAGGCATATGAATGGAACAAAGGAATTGTTGAAGGAGTTCACTCCAGTAAAGAATGGACCTAAGGTCATCTTTGGAGGCTCTAACAAGGGAATAACCAGAGGTTATGGTAAGATCTCAAATGGCATAATCACCGTCACAAAGGTAGCTTATGTGGAGGGGTTGCAACACAACCTCATAATAGTAAGCCAACTATGTGACCTTAGTTATGACATTTCCTTCCACAAGGATAAGTGTCACATTAAGAGGTTAATTGACCAAAGTGTCATCTTAACAGGCACTAGGAGTGAGAATGTTTATTGTTTAAACTTTTCTTTCTTAGATAGTATTTCCCCTATATGCCTAGTTGTAAATGACAGTCTCATATTGTGTCAAATGGCACAAGAGATTGGTTCATTTGAATTATTAGACCATTTGTCAGCTCTTCAGTGATGAGCTAGTTAGGAATGGTCCCAAACTAAAATGCTCCAAGGAGGGTATCTGTGCTTCTTGCCAAAAGGGTAAGCAGTCAAAGACCTCTTTCAAGAGAATTGGGACCAAGGACTCAGTGAGATTCTTATATCTCCTGCATATGGATTTGTTTGGTCCTATGCATGTTTAGAGTCTAGGTAGGAAGGTCTACACCATTGTGGTGGTTGATGACTATTCTAGGTTTGCTTGGGTGTTCTCCCTTAGAAGAAAGGATGAAACCCTTGATGTCTTCATGAATTTTGTCAAACAGATTCAGAATGAACTTGTAAGTTCAGTGGTAAAAATAAGAAGTGACCATGGAACTGAATTTCAGTTTGCTGCAATGACTACCTTCTGTGAAGAGCTAGGGATTCATCAAGAATTCTGCTCTCCAAGAACACCCCAGCAAAATGGGTTAGCTGAGAGGAAAAATAGGACTCTCGTAGAAGTTGGGAGAACATTGTTGAGTGATACTTATCTCCCAAAATATTTTTGGGCTGAGTAAGTTAACACTGCATGTCATGTTCTCAATAGGGCTTCTATCACCAAAGACCACAAGAAGACTCCCTATGAAATTTTGAAGTGCAGAATACCAAACATATCCTATTTCAGGATCATTGGTTTTAAGTGTTTCATCTTGAACAATGGTAAGTCAAAAGTGACTATGTTTGCTGCCAAATAACATGAGGGGATCTTTGTTGGGTACAACAATAATAGTAAGAGATATATAATCTATAACTTGACTAATCAAGTTGTAGAAGAATCTGTCCATGTAGTGTTTGATGAGTCAGGCATGATTGATAGTGAGCTGTCAAGCTCTTTGCCTAGTTCTGCAGGTACATAAGTTATGATGGAAAAGCTCTCCATCAAAGATAAAGACCCAGATGTGTAAGAAAAATATGGAGAGGGATGCTATCCAGAGGAAGCACATGATAGTCTTGCAGGATATAAAGACCATCCAGCTGAAGAAAATGATGCGCAGCAAAAAGCAGTCAGGCTGCCTCCAGCAGTCAGATATCTCAGAGATCATCCTCCAAATAAGATAATAGGTAAGGCTAGCCAAGGTGTACAGACCAGAAGTAGGAGTTTCAACATAGCTCTTTACACCAGCTTCCTATCATAAGAAGAGCCCAATAAATTTGAAGAGGCAAATCAAGACCAATTCTGGATTGGTGTTATGCAAGAAGAACTGAACTAGTTCAAAAGATATAAGGTCTGTAAGCTAGTTCCCAGACCAAATGGACATAATGTCATTGGATTTAAGTGGATTTTCAGAAATTATTTTGATGAAAATGGCATAATAATAAAGAATAAAGCGAGACTGGTGGCCAAGGGGTATAAACAGGAAGAGGGGATTGATTATGATCAGACTTTTTCCCTAGTTGTAAGGTTGGAAGCAATCAGACTGTTCCTTGCATTTGCTTCCTTCCAGGGATTCAAGGTCTTCCAGATGGATGTGAAGTCAGCATTCATGAATGGAGACTTGAAGGAAGAGGTCTATGTAGAGCAGCCTCCAGGTTTTGTAGATTCTAACTCTCCTACTATAGTATATAGACTTAGGAAAGCTCTATATGGGCTCAAACAATCCCCTAGAGCATGGTATGAGACATTATCTACCTTCTTAATTGAGAACTAATTCTCAAGGGGGAAGATAGACAAGACACTATTCCTAAGGGAATCTAAGGGAAAGGTCATCCTATTCAGATAAGTAGAACTCCACTCTTTTTTGATTCTACTAGTGCAATTTTTATAGCTAGGAATCTTATCTCCCACAGTATGACTAAGCATATAGAAATTAGGTATCATTTCATTAGAGAACATATGGAAAGGGAAGATAGTCGCCTTGAGTTTGTCTCCGCACACAAGCAAGTGGTCGATATCTTCACCAAGCCACCAGATGAAGCCAAGTTTAACACCTTCAAATTTGAATTGGGTATGATTATTCTTGTATAGCTTCAATTCTCTCCTCTCCCATATGAAGTACTGTCTATTTTGCAGGTAGTGCAAGTCCTTCCTCAAGTTATTGAAGCTAGTGTGCAACTGTTGAGGGAGATCAAGCCCAACAACTACAATGGAATTAAGTCAAAGTGGGGAGATAAATCCCAGACAGATAGGGGGAGAAAAACTCTACAAAGTAATCCCTATTGCAGAAGTCAACAAGGGGGAGAGGAGTTAAGGAGCCAAGATGCAGGAAGCTCAAAGCCAGGTGATGCTGAAGGTACTTCAGCATAAGAATAGTAAGGATGGCTCGCCCAGGAGAGAAGCATGCAAGGGGGAGTAAGCAAAATTCTCCACAGGCTGGAGAAATGTTGGTAACATTTCCAAACCCTAATGATGTTACTCAAGTTTTAGTTTTTATATTGAATATAGTGTGTATGTAAATGACCTGTCTTATTGATCAAGCAAAGTTTGACTTCTTGAAATAGGGGGAGATTGTTGGGTCCATTGACCCTAATGTTCCAGATTTGTAAGAAGTCAAACTGGTCAATGACATACACACATAGATGTATTTGATGTGTGCTCAAGTTCATACATGCACGTTGTCCTTAATTGGATAGGTGAACAAAAAGGGTAAGCTGGAAGTCAGGAAATTAGACTAAGGCAAAAGGCATTGAGCGATGAAGGCATACTCAGCGCGCTCAATGCTAGAGACAACTGAGACAGTTGAGAACAATATCTAAGGCAAAAACTTCGAGACAACTGAGACAGCTGAGAATAATGTCTTAGTATAACCGTTGAGACAGCTGATAAGCTCAACAAAAAACGTTGAGAGAATTGGTGGTCCCAGCAAAACCGATGAGACAGGAGATAGTCTCAGCTGTGAAGAAGAAACCACTAAGACAGTTGAGAAGAAACCACTGAGACAGAAGATAGTCTCATCTGAGAAAAAGAAACTGCTGAGTTAGTTGAGAAGGAACTGTTGAGACAGAGCCAGCAGAATTTCTCTAAGTACAGAACCGTTGAGTGAGGCAGGCTCACTCAACGCATCTAAAGAAGAGCTCAGTTCATAATTTGTCGAACTGAATTCTGAGTTCGTCGAGCTGAGCTCACCTTTCATCGAGCTCAAGTTAAAGATTGAAGATGCAGAGTTCGTCGAACTCTGTTCAGAATTCATTGAACTAATTTCAGAATTCGTCAAACCCAACTCACCTTTCGTCGAGATCATGTTAAAGTTTGAAGACTTTGAGTTCATCGAGCTCAGTTCAGAATTCATTGAACTGATTTCAAAATTCGTCGAACCCAGCTCACCTTTCGTCGAGTTCAAGTTAAAGGTTGAAGATTCTGAGTTAGTCGAGCTCAGCTCAAAATTCATTGAACAGATTTCAGAATTCGTCTAACCCAGCTCTCCATTCTTCAAGCACAGACAAAGCATTTCATGCCATTGTGGGAAAGCTACAGTAGCGCCGGAAGCTACTGTTTTTACTCTTCTTAGGGATGTTGTAATGACTCCACCTATTAAACAACATATAATAGAAGGTCCGACCGGGCCCCACACTATATGCAACAAATACGCGGTGAGGTTACAGGTTAATACCACCAACGCATCTGAACTCAGAGCATGCTAGCGGTATAATAAGCAGTAGGATGAACTTATACCAGGAATATCCACTACATATATATTACCAAGGTTATATATACAACCACTCAAACGATGGGATAGTAAATACCACAGTTTGGCCTTAAGGCCTTACAGTTCCTCTATATACAGTATGGATTACAGACATCGGCGCGCAGGCCGGCCATACATGAATAAAAGAAAACATATCTAGCTAGCCTTCAAGGGCTAGCAGCAACATCAACAATAAGAGCGGCAACAACAGCAGCAGGGGCATTAGCCCTTCACTTCCCCCTCGGCTCTCCAGCACCTGCACTGGGACAATCCACCCAAAAGGTGGCAAACAAGGCAATGGTCAGCATTCAGCTGACCAATTTATAATAATCCTACCCCTTTCCCGGGGCAGTATCATTCCTTCCCTGCAAAGCCATACATCATCAATATATCATATATTGTGCTCTCACGCACATTCAAGCCAACACAACCTCCAACCATACGGCGCGACGATTCGTGCACTAAGGGTACATTCTTGGTGAACCAGCGAACCAGAGTCAACACCACCGTTTACACGGTATTGAGCACTTAGTCTAAATGCCGCGCAGGCCTAAGAATCTCATTATGCGCTCCAACATGACCATCACTCAGGTCCTCCCATTGGACGGACATAACGCAGGTACAGATTAATTACCCCTCGTTGCTCAAATCGCCTTGCCATCACCAAGCACATCGTACTTGCGGCTATAATAAAAGGCGCGAGTCGGCTTCACCTTTCCTGTTCGGCACGAAGCCTTTTTAAGTGCTCGCAGCTCACCATCGCCTTAACGTCCACCAAGGACTGGCATCACATTAGCTGCACTATCCAAATAGGACTGGCTTCATTGTCCATCAAGGACTGGTTACATCGTAGCTACAACACACACAGCACAAGGGCATTTTACTGGATTTCCACATCCCAGTACTTCCTACTACTCCCCTTCACACGCATAACCCAACGACCCCACTAACTACACGAGTATACGCGGAGTCTTCTCCAGTCCGTAAATATAACATCGCCAATCCATACCAACATGTTTAGATGGACTTCACATAACATGCCTATCCCGTACTACACACTTCCGGGTCTAAATGCAGACATAATAGGTGATAGCAACTATCAACCCATAAGAATCTCTCACTCTTTCCACCCTTTGGTCGAGAGGATTCCTTACTCATGCATAAAGAAGAACTTCACATGTCCAAGAAGGAAGATCATTACCCTTGACGATCTCTTGGGAGCCATCAAAAATCTAGCCCGTTGGAATGCATCGCAACAGCTTTGCCTCCATATAACTTGCCTCGGATCTCGAATCGGACCATAGGAGCTCCACCAATGGCTTGCCCTTCTCATCCTTCTCTTTCCCCCAAGCTTTCCCTTTTTCTATCTTAGTATGAATGAGAGAAGAGGCCAACCCTTAGCCTTATCACTACAGGAAAGCACCTGGGCCATTGGATCTAAATAGAAATAATTGGATGGCCAAGATCTGCCCAAAAGTCCAAATTTTACTTGACACGACCTGTGAAACGCCCGTGTCCCAGGCCGTGTACTCCAAGCAGTGCACGAACTGACTTAAACCAAACCAGAACATGGGATCCAACACGCCTGTGTCACTGGGTAGACATGCCCGTGTCAACTTTGACACGGCCGTGTCAGCCTTTCAACGCAGGACCAAATCACCCGAGAAGAACATGGCTAAGGCACACACCCGTGTCCTTGGCCGTATGCCCAACACGCCCCTGTGACACACCTGTGTCACAGTCCATGTTCCACAGTCAACGCCACTCAACGCCGCCAGGTATTCACCCAAGCAGGACATGCCTTGGGACCTGCCCATGTCCCAGACCGTGTTGCCTCTCGACGATCGTCGACTGTGCTATCTCAAGAACTCGGCTCGATGCTCACCGTAAAGACACGCCCTGGAACACGCCCGTGTCCCAGGCCGTGTGCACTGGACACGCCCTGGGACACGCCCGTGTCCTAGGCCGTGTCACCTAGCCTGACGCCATTTTGGGACTTATGGTTTTTGGGGTATTACAATCCTCCCCTCCTTAAGATAAATTTCGTCCCGAAATTTGTACTCAGTAAGGGAACAAGATTCACAAAGCTATAACATTAAAAGATCTTTATAATAAAATGTACACTGTCAGCACCTTATACAAAAAGTTTGGGAAACTCAGCTCGCATGCTCTGCTCTCGCTCCCATGTTAGCTCCTTACTACCACAATTGTCCCACCGGACTTTGGCAATCCCTATTATCTTGTTCCGCAACTGTTTCTCGGCTCGATCCTCGATCTGAATGGGTCTAACCTTCGTCGTTAACCCATACTCGACCGGTACACGATCATTCTCAACTACTTGAGCTGGATCCTTGACGGCTTTGCGAAGTACTGAGATGTGGAATACATCATGTAATCCACTCAAATCTTCTAAAAGCTCTAGCTGATAGGCAGCTTCCCCGACTCGCTCCACCACTTCAAACGGACAAAGATATCTCAGACTTAGCTTTCTCAAACGCCGAATCCTAGATACGCCTTTGAAGGGTTTGATCATCAAATATACCCAATCGCCCACCGCGAACTCCACGTTCCGATGCTTGGCGTTGTAGTACTTTGCTTGTCGATCCTGGGCTATCAATAGCCTCTCCTGAAGAGAGTGTATTATCGAGGTAGCTTATTCGACTTCCTTTCGCCCATTCAGCTTGGATTCGCCTACTTCTTCCCAAGCTAATGGTGTACGACACTTACAACCATATAAAGATTCAAACGGTGTCATACCGATGCTCGCTTGGTAGCTGTTATTATATGAAAATTTCTCCAGAATAATGTACTCTTCCCATTTCTTACTGAAATCCAGGGCGCACATACAGAGCATTTCTTCCATCATTCTGTTGGTTCGCTCAGTCTTGCCATCCGTTTGGGGATGAAAGGATGCACTGAATGCTAATTTTGTGCCTAACATTTGATTAATTAGCCTCCAATCAGTTGAGGTGAATCTCCCATCACGATCACTGACAATGCTCGAGGAACACCGTATAGTTGAACAATCTGTTCCACATAGAGCTTAGCCAAGGTTTTCACTGAATCGTCTCTTTTGTTTGGAAGGAAGTGAGCCACTTTTGTCAACCAGTCTACAATCACCCAGATAGAATCATGACCGCGTTGATATCTCGGCAACCCGTGCATGAAATCCATGGAAATATCATCAAACTTCCACTCCGGAATCGGTAACGGCTTCAGGAAACCACTAGGCTTCTAGCATTCCGCTTTCACCCAAATCACAAGTGTGGCATTCTGCCACATAACATGCTATGTCTTTCTTTAGTTCGGGCCACCAGAACAACTTTTTCATGTCTCTGTACATTTTTGTGCTCCCAGGGTGAATTAAGTACTTAACAAAGTGCGCTTTGTACATCAATTCTTCTCTCAACTTCCCCGTACTTGGGACGCACAACCGACCATATTTTTGTAACAAGCCATCATCTCAGGAGAATTGGTCACCAGTACCATCCTTAGCATAGCATTGGAGACTTTCATCAAGCTCCGTTGCTCTCCGAACTCTGTCTGCAAGGTCATATTATACCTCCATCCAGTTCAAGCATGCGTCGGCCGTAACATCCTTGTCAACACAAGATATCTCTAACGCTTCCATCTCCTAGATTAGCCGCTCATCATGTCTCTGCAACCAGTTTTCCCGTACTGGCGTCTTACGACTCAAAGCATCCACGACCACATTTACCTTCCCGGTAATATAGTGAAAATCAAAAGTGTAGTCTCCAAGGAACTTCATCCACCTCCGTTGTCGCATATTCAGATCCTTCTTATCTAACAAATACTTTAGGCTCTTGTGATCTGTATAGATATCCACTTTAACATCATAAAGATAATGCTGCCATAACTTTAGCGCAAAGATTACTGCCGCCAACTCCAAATCATGGACGGGGTAGTTCCGTTCATGCACCTTTAACTTGCATGAGCCATAAGCAATCACTTTACCAAATTACATAAGAATGCAGCCTAAGCCACTCCCTGAAGCATCACTGTAAATCTCATAGCCGTCTGTACCACATGGCGATGTCAACACAGGCACAGTGATTAAATGATTCTTAAGCTCTTCAAAAGCTCACGCGCACTCCGGCATCCAAACGAACTTCTGATCTTTTCTCGTCAACGTGGTTAGAGGTAAAGCAATCAGTGAGAAGTTTTCCACAAACCGTCTGTAGTAGCCTGCCAGTCAAAGGAAGCTCTTGACATCGGCCACTAAAGACATAACTGGCCAATCACGTATGACACTTATCTTTGTCGGATCTACTGTTATGCCCTCTCCACTTACCACATGGCCCAGAAAAGCCACTGACGACAGCCAGAACTCACACTTTGAGAACTTGGCATACAGCTTATTCCTCCGCAGGGTATGCAATACCAACTGCAAATGGTTTGTATGATCATCTCCCGACTAAGAGTACACAAGAATATCATCAATAAACAAAATTACGAATAGATCCAAGTACTCTTGGAATGTCCGGTGCATTAGATCCATGAATACTGAAGGCGCATTACATAAGACAAATGACATCACCGTGACTTCATAATGACCGTAGCGTGTCCCAAACGCTGTCTTAGGAATGTCACCTTCCCGAATCCGCAATTGATAATATCCCGATTTCAAATCCAACTTTGAATAGACGGTTGAACCCGCTAGATGATCAAATAGATCATCTATCCGTGGAATCAGATATTTGTTCTTTTTCATCAGCTTATTCAATTCGTGGTAGTCAATACATAATCACAAACTACCATCTTTTTTTTCACAAATAGAACAAGCGTGCTCCAAGGTGACATACTTGGGCATATGTATCCCTGCTCCAACAACTCTTGCAATTGGACTTTGAGTTCAGCCATCTCTTTTGGCGCGACGCGATATGGTGAGCAGGCCGCAGGTTTAGCACTTGGCACCAACTAAATTGAAAAGTCAATCTCCCGCTGGGGCGGTAACCAAGGAAGATTCTTAGGAGATACATCGGCAAACAACGATACAATCAGAACTTCACTTACACTGGACTTCGGCTCAACAGCCTGAATAAGCGTGAAGAATAACTCCGCGCCCTTCCAAACAGCACTGACGACTTGGAGTGCAGACAACAAGGTCCTTCCTACTCCTCGCATACCAGCAAACTTCATCTCAAGTTCCGTATTTTGGCCCAGTGTGATCTCCTTTGAGGTGCAATCAATAAAGGCACGCTGCTCCGAGAGTCAGTCCATGCAAAAGACCACATCAAACTCCAATAGTGGTAGCACAGATGCCCTCAATCCGAAATACCGATTTCCTATAAGCACTTCCACATCGCACGTCCTATCTGCAAGCATTATACAACCATTCGGTAATCGCACCTTTACACAATCTGTCATCATGTGACTCGGTACTCCAATTCGAGCTACGAATTCCTTAGACAAAAAAGAATGTGAAGCACCCATATCAAATAGGGCTCTGCCGGATTGTTCCAAATCAGGACAAAGCCTGCAGCACACATATCATGCACAAGCTACATACAAAATAAGAAATCAATACAACAAGCATTATCTTAACTCGTACCTGTGACGACGTCACATTGCTTGGTAGCCTCCTGTTGGCCAAGATTGTAGACTCTGGGCTGCGCTTGGGATGCAGAGGAATCAACCACTGCTTTGCCCTTCTCAGCATAAGACACACCCGTCTTCTTTTCTCCTTTGGGTTGAGTAACCCGACAATCACGGGCTATATGCCCAACTTTGCCACAGGTAAAGCATGTACAAGAATCCGTCCTCGACGTTGCTCCCGATGCAACCGTCACAGAAGTTTGCCCAGAAGGCTTGGACCTCTTGCCCCACTTCTTCTGGTAATACGATTTTCCAGAGCGGGGTGCTTTGAACTCAGGCTTTGCCATAGCCAAGTCCTTCCTGCCTTGCACCCGCATCATGTCCTTCTCTAGCGCACACGCCGTATCAACCAAAGCTTAAAATCCTTGGTTCACTGAACTAAAAAGCAGGAACCTCAACTCGTCCGCAATCCTTCATAGAACCAATTTGTTTTTCTTTGTTCATCGACGAAGATTGATCCTGCATACAGTCCCAACCTTGTAAATTCATTCAGGTACGCATCAACGCTATTTTCTCCTTGCGTTAGCCGCTGGAACTCATTCTCCATAGCAATGCGTTGTGCCGCTGGTAGATGTTTTTTCCAAAAACATGTGAAAGAACTCCTCAATCAATTCTTGAGTCAATTGTCTGCCAGCCAAATGCTTTAACTCAACCTCGTCCCACCATAACCTCGCCTCTCCTCTTTATAAGAAGGTGGCCAAAGTGATCTTTTGAGTTTCCTCCAACCTGTTTGCCATCAAGATACGCTTGACTCGTGATAACCAGTCCTCTGCCTGATTTGGGGATCCCAGTCCCGTGAACGTAGGCGGATTGAAGCTCGTGAATTGCTTCAATTGTCATTCAGCTGCTCATGGATCCACAGCCTCAACCGGTTCGGGTCGGACACCAACACGATCTGGCACCACTGCCGGGGGCGCCTGCACGGTCGTCCGAATCATCGCAAATAGAGCCTCAGCAACTAATCGAACAGTTTCCACAGATGGAGGAGGTGTTGGCACCTCAGCAGGTGCCGCACTCTCATCAGAGCGCTAGGGCTCAGATTGCCTAGCACCGCTATTAGTCACCTATGGGTGGACAAGACACACATTAGTGAACATACACAAGCAATAACAAAAAAGTAGGAACACGCAGATTCCTCAAACAAGTGTATTTGCATTCCTTAGTGGATATTCCAGAGTTCATTAGCATGGTGGGCCCATAACCCACAGGTCGGAGGATCGAAACCTCCCTCTGATACCAAAATGTAATAACTCCACCCATTAAATAACATATAATAGAAGGTCCAGCGGGGGCCCCACACTATATGCCACAAACAGACCGTGAGGTTACATGTTAATACCACCAACACATCCTAACTCAGAGCATACTAGCGGAATAATAAGCAGTAGGCTGAACTCATACCAGGAATATCCACTTTATATATATTACCAAGGTTATATATACAACCACTCAAACGAGGGGATAGCAAATACCACAGTTTTTCCTTAAGGCCTTACAGTTCCTCTTTATATAGTATGGATTACAAACATCGGCGCGCTGGCTGACCATACAAGAATAAAAGAAAACATATCTAGCTAGCCTTCAAGGGCTAGCAACAACATCAACAGCAAGAGAGGCAACAGCAACAGCAGGGTCATTTTCCCTTCACTTCCCGCTCGGCTCTCCAACACCTGCGCAGGGACAATCCACCCAGAAGGTGGCAAACAAGGCAATAGTCAGCATTCAACTGACCAATTTATAACAATCCTACCCCTTTCCCGGGGCACTAGCATTCCTTCCCTGCAAAGCCATACATTATCATATAACATATATTGTGCTCTCACGCACATTCAAGCCAATACAACCGCCAGCCATACAACCCGACGATTCGTGCACTCAGGACACATTCATGGTGCACTGGCGATCCGGGGTCAACATTACGGTTTACACAATATTGAGCATTTAGTCTTAATGGCGCGGAGGCCTAAGTCTCTTATTATGCGCTCCAACATGACCATCACTCAGGTCCTCCGGTCAGACGGACATAACATAGGTACACATCCACCCCCCCCCATTGCTCAAATCACCTTGCCATCACCAATCACATCGTACTTGCGGCTATAATAAAAGGCGAGGGTCGGCTTCACCTTTCCTGTTCGGCACGAAGCCTTTTTAAGAGCTCGCAGCTCACAATCGCCATAACGTCCACCAAGGACTGGCGTCATATTAGCCACACTGTCCAAATAGGACTGGCTTCATTGTCCATCAAGGACTGGCAACATCGTAGCCACAACACAAATAGCACAAGGGCAGTTTCCTAGAATTCCACATCCCAATACTTCCTGCTACTCCCCTTCACAGGCCCAACCCAACGACCCCACTAACTACACGAGTATACGCGGAGTCTTCTCTAGTGCATAAATGCAACATCACAAATCTAGACCAACATGTCAGGATGGGCTTCACACAGCATGCCCATCCCGTACTACACACTTCCGGGTCTAAATGCAGACTCAACATGGAATAACAACTATCAACCCACCATAATCACTCACTCTTTCCACCTTTTGGTGGAGAGGATTCCTTACTCATGCATAAAGAAGGACTTCGCATGTCTAAGAAGGAAGATCGTTACCTTGATGATCTCTTGGGAGCCATCAAAAATCTGGCTGATTGGAAAGCACCGCAACAGCTTTGCCTCCACATAACTAGCCTCGGATCTTGAATCGGACTGCGGGAGCTCCACCAATGGCTTGCCCTTCTCCTCCTTCTCTTTCCCCCAAGCTCTCCGTTTTTCTCTCTTGGTATGAATGAGAGAAGAGGCCAACCCTCAACCTTATCACTGCAGGAAAGCACCTGGGCCATTGGATCCAAATTGAAATATTTGGATGGCCAAGATCTTCCCAAAAGCCCAAATTTGACTTGACACGGCCCGTGTCCCAGGTCGTGTAATCCAAGTGGTGCACAAACCGACTCAAACCAAACCAGAACACGGGATTCAACACGCCCGTGTCACCGGGTAGACACGCCCGTATCAACTTTGACACGGCCGTGTGACTGGCTGTATCAACCTTTCAACATAGGAACATATTACCCGAGAAGAATACGGCTAAGGCACACGCCCGTGTCCTTGGCCATGTACCCAACACGCCCCTGTGACACGCCCGTGTCATAGACCATGTTCCACACTCAACCCCACTCCACTCAACGCCACTCAATGCCGCCTGATATTCACCCGAGCAGGACACGCCCTGGGACACGCCCGTGTCCCAGGCTGTGTTGTCTCTCGATGATCGTCGACCGTGCTATCTCGAGAACTCGGCTCGATGCCCAATGTAAAGAACACGCTCTGAGACATGTCTGTGTCCTAGGCCGTGTGTACTAGGCACGCCCTAGGACACGCTCGTGACCCAGGCCGTATCACCCATCCTGAACCTATTTTGGGACTTATGGTTTTTGGGGTGTTACAGAGGTGGTGATGACCATCCTTGGTGGGGCCCACATTCAATTGTGTCATTGATTCAAATCAACAGATATAAAAGGAAAAAAAGAAAAGGGGATTAGAGTTAACGAACACAGGAACGAAAAAGAAAACAAAAAGAGAGACGGCTGGACTTCATCTTCTCCGTCAAGCTTGAAAGCCAAGTTCAGCAGCACAAGATAGAAGGCAAAGAGAAAGATAGCTAAAGCTTCTTCAAGTTCAAAAAGATTGTTCCTTGGAGAACAAGTTGGCTGATTCATTCAATCGGCAAGAGGTGATAGCTGTATGAAGGGCTGTAAGCCTTCAACGGCAGTTAATTGTCTTCAGTACAGCAGCGAAATTGGTAGCTGTAGAAAAAGACTAATTACATCAAGTGGGTTGGACTGATATCTTCTCAGTACAGTAAGTTAGACTCAGAGATTTTTCTCTAAGTGAGTATTTCAATTTACTTGATTAATTTTCTGTAGGATTCAGCCTGTCTGAATCTAAGCTGTAGGGGACTTTGTGTTTGAGTTGTAGGTGACTAATTAGTCATTGAGGTAGGTGCCTTGCTGGGGTACTGAGGTAGGATCCAAGTGTGGATCTAAGGTTGGGCTGTCCTCCCAGCCTGAGCATAGAGTCTAGTGCCTTAGGTAGGTGACTGTTGAGTCACTGATCTGTAGGTGAAAAGTGTGTCACTGAGTTGTAGGCCTTGGAGTAGGCTAAGCTGTAAGGGCTTGGAAGGGAACTAAGGTAGTTAACTGGAAGGCTACTAAGCTGTAGGAGTGCTGTAGCACTATGAGAGTAGGGCCTTGTGCCTGAAGTTGTAGGGCTGAGAAGCCTGAGCTGTAGGCCTTAGAGATAAGGCTGAGGTAGGTGGATTGTGGACCACTGAGTTGTAGGAGCACTACAGGGCTCTGAGGTAGGAACCTTTGTGGTTCTGAGGTAGGGTTCTGAAGAGAACCTGAGTGTAAGGCTGAGGGCCTGAGGTGTATGCTTTGAGGAGCATTTTGGAGGAGTTTGTGCATTATCTAACATAAGTTAGTAAGGTGGGATGGAAAGTGGATGTACCCAATTGGGGAATCACTATAAATCATTGTGCTTGCTTTGTGTTTGTTTTTCTGTTTTATTGTAGGTGCTAAGGATAAGTTCTAGATCACCTTAGGAAGAAAGAAAAAGAAAATATAAAGGTTAATAAGAAAACAACAAAAGGACTCAAGAACTTTAATAGACCTATTCACCCACCCCCCCCCCCCCCTCTAGGTGACTAGATAACCTTGAAATAATAACTCTTAATGAACTAATGAGGGGGTGCCCGAAGATGGCATTATAGCTTCTTGGAGCATCAACGATGACGAATCGACAATTCCTCGACCCCCCCCCCTTGCCAGCATCACATGAAGTCCAACTATACCTTCGAATTCCTTCCTCTCCCCCAAAAATCCAAACAATGGCCCATCCGAGGCAAATACCCTTCTAGCCTCAACCTTCATCACCTCAAAGGCACCTTTGAAGATCACGTTCACTGAGCTCCAACTACCAACAAAAATTTGGGAGACTGTACAGTTTTCATTTGCCATCTAGATCACTAAAGCGTCAAAGAATGCATTCTCATAGTTTGGCATGTCTTTTAATGAGAAGGTAATCTTCTCCTC
This sequence comes from Platanthera zijinensis, assembly GCA_039513925.1. Classification (NCBI taxonomy): domain Eukaryota; kingdom Viridiplantae; phylum Streptophyta; class Magnoliopsida; order Asparagales; family Orchidaceae; genus Platanthera; species Platanthera zijinensis. The sequence goes on along the minus strand of CM077081.1, from coordinate 212,343,902 downwards.
TGGGGGTGGAGTTTGGGAGGTCGAGGCGACACTCCTCCTAAACTTGGTCTAGAAGCTACCCTTGTAGGTGGATTTGATTCCCACTACCCCAGGACTCACTTTAATCCCCCCGCAGGCACCTATGTTAGCCCGATCCTCGTACCTATCCTCCTCTCCTCCTGGAAGAACATCCTTTATCCGCACTGGCGGGTGCTGCTGAACTTGACCTCTATTTTCCCACATCTCAAGGATCTCTAGGCAGGTGGTCGTCACATGACCTTCCTCTTGATATAAGTCATAAAAGGCCAACGCCATCCTGCCCCCTTCTCTTCTTCCCCTTTTATTCAATCATCTCAACCCCCTCCCCCAGTCAATCACCATCGCTTACCGCTACGGTGGCAGGGGTGGTCTCTAATTCTGCCTCCATCCTGGTGGGTTAATATAAAAACCCTAATTTTTCGATGTTTATTTTAATTTCTTTAGTGATGTAATAGTGATGTTACGGCGTTGCGTTGACGCATAGTTAACAGGCACCGTTATTGGAGCGTGATTTTTCTCATCGAAATCCGAGGTTTTGACTCATTAGATTTTAGTAGGTTGATGTTGGTTGTAACTTCGGGGAGTTTTTTTAATCCGAGTTTGGTTTATCGAATCTTAATTTTGACTTTGTCATTGGATTTATAGCATCAATATTTAGCATCAGTACGAATTTTGTGGAAATCCAAGTTGATTAAAGTTTTTAGTTGTTTGGACGTGTAACTATTAATAATAATATAATATAATATATATATATATATAAGCTTGTACATTAAAGCGAAACCCTATTCATCATCTTTCCCAAGCCGTCAGGCCGAATTGCAGGAGACGTAAGCGACGGACATCATGAAGCCTTTGGTTGCCGACTGTAGGAGTTTCGGTGCACAAAATAATCGGCAGAGGGTAGATTTGGAAAGCTCTTGCCGAGATCTTCGCAGGCAAGATAAGTTTTCCCTGTTTCTTAGATTTTTGGCATTAAGGTTTTTGACCTTGACTTTCATTTGCCCCGAAAAGTTTCAGGAATTGTGGCCAAGAATTTTTTTTGGCTGATCCTTGTAGCGGAGCGCTCGTGAAGCCGGATTTTGGAAGATTTGAGGCAATTTGTGTTTTCTTCCCCGTGCTATGTATATGTTCGTACTAACCTTCTTCCCTCTTTCTTCATTCCTCCTTAGAAGGTAGGAGTAGTGTAGTGTTTGGCTAGGTCAAAATTCGCCCGGTAGTGTAATAAACCGACCAAAATTCTTCAAATATGCATGTGTAAGTATGAGTAAAATTCGTCAGATAAGGGTTGAATCTGGTTAAGTAAATTCGTCGAGTATTCCTGAGAGGATTAAGTCCTTTTTTGAGTATCTTTGGGTTAAGTTAAATTCATCGTGTGATTATACTTTAGCGTCGAGTGCATCCAGTGATTAGCCTTTGGTGTCGAGTGCATCGAGTATTTATAAGAAGCTAAGTATTTTTCATTGAGCCATCCCTTTGACGTCGAGTGCTTTGAGAATAACTGCTTTGGCGCCGAGTTCTTTGAGTATAACTGTTTTGGCGTCGAGTGCTTTGAGTATAACTTTTTTGTCACCGAGTGCTTTGAGTATAACTGTCTTGGCTTCGAGTTCTTTGAGTGAAATTGCCTTTGGAGTCGAGTGCATTGAGTGAACTCATCTAGGCATTGACTGAGGTAAAATTCGTTGAGTTAAGTACTGGCGTTGTGTGAAGTCTTTTTCGTCGAGTATCCTGAGATTTGTTGAGTCATATTCCTCATATATTGTTAATTATCGAATTTTTCCAAGTTTTATTCGTCGAGTTTAACCGACGAAATAAGCCAAAGCGTTGAGTGAAATCCAAATTCGTTGAGAATTATCGAAGAATTTCTTATGGACTTGAATGATTTGCGACGATTTGTCGAGTATCGCTAAGCTAGCCAAATTTTGCTAAGTACAATTTGTAGAAACAAGTAAAGTCTTATCTAGCCTTGCTATCTTGTTTAAAGGAGCTAGTCTTGCCTATCAAGGGGTAAGTTTGTTGTGTGAATTCCCTTTCCATCAATGCTATGGACTATTGGGGATGTGGTTGTTGGTGGAATGTACCACTTCCACAGTGATCTGTTTTGTGAATATTTGAGACTGTCAATGTGTGGGGGATGTTTCCAACACCACAGGTATGATTCGTGACTGGGTGTGTGGTGGAAGTTTCCACCACCGCAGGTGCCGGTTATTCCCCAGTTTTGGGTATGTCAATAAATAAGACCACCTTTCCTTGGGCCCTTGTGAAGTTTCCACTGTGGGTGTGGTAGGGAAGGTTACCACCACCGCAGGTACCAGATTTTGCCGGTGTTTATGCTCGCTAAATAATGAGCTGACTAATCCCTTATATATACACTTAATCATATATATGTTTTATAAAGCTTAGATCTTTATCGCACTTGGTGAAACTTCTCTTATTTTGAGAATTTTTCTTTGCTTATCCTATTATGACTTGTTTGTTGCAGTTTGACAGCTTTTCTTGTATTTGGATTGGTAAACCTTTCATTTCCTTTGGATTATTGCTACTAATGATCTTTGATCGCCACTTGTACATTCTTGTTGAGGTATTATTTTCTTTTGAATGCATTAAGGGCGGAGCAGTAGCCGATCGAGCGGCTAGGGTTGGTAGTTGCTGGTGTTCTATAGCTATTGCAGTTGCCCTTTCCTCACTATTGTGAGGTAGTTTTGTTGTTTTGTTTTTAGTTCAGACATACATGCTTTTTGGTGGGTTCGTGTCATGTTGTTGATGCCTATTGGAGATTTTGTAGAATGTTAAGTTACTTGCTAGCTTCTAAATCAGTTTCTAGATGATTTGTTGGTTTTCCTTGCTCTCTGGGAAGGTTTTTTGTTAGGATTGCATGTAGTTATTTTCAAGTTATAAAAAGTATAATTATACTATTCTCATACTCATGACATCCTTTTAACTCAAATAACACTATATTTTAATGAACGTAAAAGCTTTTTTCATACTTATACTAAATCTAGAAGTGCACATATCATGAGTTGTCCTTCTAGATGTCTATGCTCATGTAGGAATAATTGAACTAAGTAAAGTATTTTTCGCAACATATATTTATATATTTATTCATGGACTAGTTGATCCACTGAGCCGAGGCATACGGCCGTCAAAACCTAACTAAAAATTTGTTTTCTTCTTGATAAACTAGAGGATTCTTTGAAAAGTGTTAGGAGTAGGTTCTCTCCTAAGTGTTTGTAGTTATCCCTGCACGGCGTGGCATCACGACATATATTTTCTCTTACTCTGATATAATGTTTTATGTTGAGAAAATATTTGTTGTGTCAGTTGGTATCAGAGGTGTAGTTTTAGTGTTAGATATTGCATTCGTTACATGTGATATTATGTAGTATGAGATGCATAATATTTCATGTGTACGCCGCTCATAACATGAATTAAGGCTTTTATTAGACTGTATAACACAATATGCAAGACATAACATAGCATTAGCATACGTGCCAAGCCAAGATCGACATGATGACATACGTATATATATGGATTTAAACCGAAAAGAATAAGAATTCATGCATTCATAGTTTATTCACATGAGTCAATATGATGAAGGTATATCATCCAAAGTTTAAGCATTATCATTTATGAAAATCCTAGATCAAGTTAGCAGCATGATCGAGTATCTATACATATATGGTCTGAACTAAATTGATTATTTCTAGCGTTAAGCTAGGTTTTGATACGACGTTTGTTATATTATTAGGATGTCCCCTAAGCATGTTGTGACAAGGTTGATTCCCCATTATGAGGGTGAGTCGTTAGGTGCGCAAAGTAAGGCTATGATTGAAGGGCTGCGCCAGAGAATTGAGAATCTATCAAGGTAGATGGTGGCAATGCAAGCACAGTTACAAACATAGTTGACTTCCATCTTGGGGCAGAAGCTTTGTGAGCAGACCTCCGCAGTGGTTTAGAATGAGAGTGAGATTATTAAATTGAGTAGGTTTGCTTCTGAGATGATTTCTTTTGAGGAGGGAAGAGTTAAAAGTATCTTGGGTGGTCAAATCCCCAATCCTATTCATTCGTTGTATTATTAGGATACAGCCTAAGCGTGTTGCGATGAGGTCAAATCCCCAATCTGAGGGAGAGTTGTCAGGTGCGCAGAGTGAAGCTGTGATTGAAGGGCTGCTGTAGTAAAATGAGGCACTGTCTAGGCAGATGGTTGAGAAGCAATCGCAGATTTAGGCATTGTTGACTGTCATTTCAGGACAGCAACCTAGAGTGCAGTACCATGTTGTGGGTCAAGCCATTCCTATTCCTCCTGCTCCTTTGCTTCCTCTAGTTCTGTTGCCACCGGAGATGAATTTCATTTCGCATTTTCAGTGATTAGGACCTCCTACCTATGACGGTATAGCTGACTTCATGGCATTAAATGACTGGATTATTGCTATTGAGGAGATGTTCTCGTATTCAAGAGTATTTGCTGACCAAAGAGTGATGGTCTTCATTTACTAGCTGAAGGGATTTGTGAAGAGTTGGTCATTAAGAGAGAAGGAGAACCTAATAGATGGATGTTCGTGGGAATCTTTCAAGGAGTTGCTACTGTGAAATTTTTTGTCGTCGGTCGAGCAATATAATTTGATGAACAACTTTCTGCATCTGAAGAAAAGATAACTCTCAATCAGTGAGTATGAGATAGATTTTATCAAGTTTAGCAGGTTTGCTCTGAATTCGGTAGCTTCTGAGGCGAGCAGTGTTGGAACACCCTTTTACTGATTTGGGTTAGGATCACTATTATTTGTTTAAGATGTTTTATTTGACCCAACTTGTATAAACTAGGGTCATAGGATTATTTCCAGGGTTGCTACTTCAGAAGGAATTCCTGCAGATGTTCAGTTCGACGAAAGCAGAGATGAGTTCGACGAACGCCGAGCTCAGTTTGACAAAAGCAGAGTTCTAACTCTGAGTTTAGCTCGACAAACGTTAAGCTCCGTTCGAAGAACTCTGATCTCAACTCAGAAGCTCAGCTCGATGATAACAAAGCTCTGTTTAACAAAAGACAAAGCTTAGTTCGACGAACTCTAAGTTTAGTTTGACGAATTCCAAGTTCAGTTCGACAAACTTCAAGTTCAGTTCGATGAAATCCAGGTTCAATTCGACGAATTCTTTGCATTGTTCATGCAGTTTTATTTACTTAAGGAAAAATGGTTTCAAGGATTAATTTAAGTTTATTACAACTCTAATATTTAATGCTAAATATTCTAATTGAATATAGCTGTTTAAGGCAACATTAAATATATATTTATCATAAAGTTTTAATTCTAATTAATTCTCAGGGCAGTTACAATTCTCAGAGATTCTTCAGGCATTTCATAATGGTTTTAATTCAAATATTTTAATTCTTCTCAGATATTATATATTCTGAATATTTCTGCTTAAAAAGAGTTACTGACTTAGAGATCAAAACACATAAAGATCAATATAGATCAACACATATGGATATAGATATTCTTCTTCAGTGTCTACTAGTGCAAAAGTCTTTAATCAATTAGAAACAAGAAGGCCTACACCCTGAAGAAAAGACTCCCTCTCCTGATCACAAATCTCTACTCAAATAAGGGGGAGCTTTTCGCATCTTCATCCACTAAAGTATTCTCAGAGATATTTGATAGAGAAGACATCATCAACTCTTTTAGTTTACTTTGAAACTATGTACAGGGTTTTAACTCTCTTCAAAAGTCAACTCTTGGTTCCTAAGTCACCTGATCAAAAGACTTAAGCTTGGTTTTTGGGCACCTAATCAAAAGCTCAAAGGGTTGCTAGGTCTCCCTTAGAAAATAGATCTTGTGGTGGCAGGGCACCTGATCAAAAAACTATAGTGGATACCTTCCAGGATGGTAGAAGAGTAGACGTACCCAGATTTATCAGGGAACTACTATAAAAATCCTTGTGTTATCTGTGATTGCTTTACTTTTTTTGGGATTTGTCTCCACAATACCTCAGATTTGTAGGAGGTCAGACCTTGAACTAAGATGAATTAAGGTGTATTTGATATTGTGTTTAAGTTGTATGTGTGCAGGTTCTTATTGCCAAGTGTAGACCAATGTCAGTCTATAATGGGTCACCAAACACAGGACCATACAATGTAATCCCTCATTGTGTGATCCAAAGTGTTGGCCCATGTATAGCCTCTCTATTGAGATACACTTCCTATACATGCACTTGGATTGGTGGACTGAAGTATTGAAGTTTATTCTTTTCAGAAGAATTTTTCTAAGTCCACATACTCGAGTAGCTTCCCTATATACTCGAGTAAGTGACTTAATACTCGAGTAGATCCTTAGACATACTCGAGAAGACTCTATATACTCGTGTAGATAAGCTTATACTCGAGTAGATAGTTAGTCACTCGAGTAGGTCATATTTTATACTCGAGTAGATCCTTCTGTTCTTAGATCCGAAATTTTCTCTAAGTCCACATACTCGAGTACCTCTTTTGTACACTCGAGTAAGTGAGTCTGTACTCGAGTAAGTTGGATTATATACTCGAGTAGACTGTATTATACTCGAGTAGGTGATAACTTGTACTCGAGTAGTTGGTTAGTTACTCGAGTAAGTGTTCTGTTCATACTCGAGTAGATCTGCACTTCTCATCTCAGAAAGTTTCTATGTCTACCTACTCAAGTAGTTCCCTATATACTTGAGTAAGTGACTCTGTACTCGAGTAGTTGTTTTTCATACTCAAGTAGTTTAGTGATTACCCGAGTAGTCTTCCCAAGATACTCGAGTAGTTCATTTTCCCCTCACTCGAGTATCTCCAACTCTTCTACTCAAGTAGTTCTTTCTATTTTATCTGAGAAATTTTCCCCAAGTGTTTTTACTCGAGTATATACTCTCATACTCGAGTAGTTCTAAAATCACTCGAGTGTTGATCTCTGAATCACTCGAGTAGCTTCTCTTCTTATACACGAATATGCTCCTCCTATCCACTCGAGTATATAACATCTTATACTCGAGTATGTCTCTTCTCTGTCTCGAGTATATCTGTTCAAAAATTCCTGAAATTCTCCAAGTACAATTTCGCTGTATTTCGAATTAATCATTTCTGATTGGTCCACGTGTCATCCCTAATTAAATTTCTGACCGTTGGAGTCCACCTATAAATAGGTCCTTTCAGATTTGACTAATAAGAAGCTTTACAGAGATTATTATTTTAAGAAAGAAAGAAGTTCCCGTGAACCCTAATTTCTCACGCCGCCGCCATTGCCGTTCACGGAAGAAGGTCTGGATCGACGATCTCCGATTGCTGCTTTCAACTCTGTTTCTCTAGAGATACAAACGAAAGATAATCACTCGATCTCGCCGAGCCTCAAAGATTTCTGATCTGTTTTCTCGATTGAGGTGATTCCGTTTTTCAGATCTGTGGATCTCTCTTAAGTCGTCTTCAACATATTATGATCAAGCCAAAGTTCTCAAGGAAGAAGACTATCAAAGATCTAGATCTGTGCAATATATTGTTTGTATTTTCTTTTCAAACAAATTTCATTGTAGGAGTTTTTCTCCGAGTTTTGTAGGAAGGCTTTATCTTCTGAGTGTAGATCCGGTTTGGATCGAGTTTTGTAGGAACGTGGTTCTGAGGTGTAGGATTGTTTTCAATCTGAGATAGTGGAGTAGCCGAGTCTAGTGGTTTGCTAGATCGGTGAGGAAAGTGGATGTACCCAAGATTGGGGAACCACTATAAATCTCTTGCCGTCTGTATGATTGCTTGATCTGTGCTGTGTTAATTTTTATTCCGCATTTGACACGCAAATCACCTATTCACCCCCCTCTAGGTGATTTAGGTAGACAAATTAGTTCTCTCAACTTTCTATTATGTGCTGTGAGTAAGTGATATTTATATATATATAAATATCACTTACTTTAAATACGCTATAAAAATAAAAGTTTTTAAAATACTCTATTTACCCCCCTCTAGAGTAATGTTAGATCTATCCCTCACTTTTAAATGGTATCAGAGGCAGGTTATTTGGTTTTATAGTCTAACACCTAAACCAACATATCTGATAGATCTTATTTTATCTATAAATTTATCATGGCATAAAATAAAGAGTATTCAAGCACTAGACTTCCTTTTTGCAATCTAAATAAGTTTGCACTATGGCATGAAAGGATTAGATTATATATGAATTCTGTTGATGAGGATATCTATAATTCAATTTCTATAGGACCATCTCTACCACTTGCAACAACAAGCACCAGTACTGTACCTCCACCAGAATGGACAGAGGCTCAGAGAAAAGCAAAACTATTGATGCAAAGGCTATGAACATTCTAGCCCAAATAATGTTTGATGACATTTTTCAGAAGGTTGTTGAATGCACCTCAGCAAAAGCTATCTGGTATTCCCTTAATACAATGGTAGCTGGATCATCTAATGAAAGAAAAGACAGAAGTTCTCACATTATTTCTCAATTTGAGAATTTCAAAAAGGGTGAAATTTAATCTGTTGTTGAGATGTACACAAGACTATGTCTCATAATTAATGAACTGAAGACCTTGGAGAAGGATATCACTTTGACAAAAGTTAATGACAAAAATCTCATGTGTTTCTCTAGCAAATGGGAATCAAGAATCTGACCAATTAGAGAAGCCAGAAGTGCAAATGAGATTTTAAAATAAACCTTGTTGGGTAAGCTCAAATCTTATGAGCAGCTCATGAAAACTAGAGAAGCTGAACAAAATACTTTTCTTTCAGTAAAGAAAGAAAAGAGTATTGCTTTTCAAGCAACTGAAGAGGAAGAACAACTTCCTGAGAATTAAGAACTTATGAGTCTATTGTCCAAGAGATTATACAAGATGGCCAGGAAAGACTTCAGGAGAAGATCTTCCAGGAACAAAGACAACCCAAGGTATTACAAAACACCAACTAAAGAAATTGTTTGTTATGGTTGTAGGAAACCAGGACATATTCTTCCAAAGTGTCCTGAAAATCAAAAGAAAAAAATCAAGAAGGAGAAAGACTATAAGAAGCACTCCAACAAACCCTCTTCTAGTAAACCAAAAAGAAGGAGAGAGGTTTTGTAGCTGAAACATGGGGTGAATTAGATATTGAACTTCATCCAGTTCAAGTGAAGATGAAGAAGAATCAAAAGCTAAAGAAGCCTGTCTGATGGAAATCAATGCATCATACAATAATTCTGATGATGAATCTTAGTCTGAGGAAGACCAGGTAATTTATACCTTTGACTTTACTTCAGAACAATTTAAAATGCATTTTAAAATACTTTGTAAAGATTTAATACAATCTGGGAAGGAAATAAAACTTCTCAGAGAAAAATTAATTGAATTAAATAGAGTATCTTTAGAAAATATTAAAATTGAAGAAGATTTGAAAATTCTTAAGGCACAAGTAGTTTTTCTAGAAAACAAATTATCTGAGGCAAAGAAGTTTGAAGAATCTCTTAATGGGAGAAGTATTAAACTGATGAACATCACAAGTACAGTCAATGCCAGACTAAATGGTAATCTTGGCTTGGGAGCTTTATCCAGTCAACCTCACCTTCTTCAGAAAAATATTTTAACTACCCCTATCAAATTCATTTTTGCTAAAGGAAAAAAATATTAGCAATTACAAATAAAGAAACAGAAGTTTTGCCAAAAATGTTCCAAAACAAAATAAAAATTTTTAGAAAAATTATGTTCAACAAAATTCGTCGAACTGAGATCGACGAAATCAATATTATTCGTCAAACAGTGATCAACGAACTCTGAACACAGGATTTGAGTATAACTATTCAACGAATGGTGCTCTGTGAAATCAATATGATTCGTTAAACAGAGATCGACGAAATCTGAACAAAAAAAATGAATATTAATATTCTGTGAATGGAGCTCGACGAACACACTATATTTCATCGAATGAATCTCGACGAAATCAATATAATTCGTCGAACTCAAATTTTTCAAATAGAAATTTTAATTCTTTTCAAAAGAATAATCATACACAAAGATTAAAAATTCCTTTTACTGAGTGGATCATCCCTCACAGGAGATATCATCCACTTGGTTATAAAGATCAACCTGAATGTTCATTTATTTCCAATTATTATGAAAGAAAATTAGGACCCAAGGTAACCTGGGTCAAGAACACCTAATTTGTTTTTATTCAGGAAAATAACAATCCTACCACAGAGGAAAAATGGTATTTGGATAGTGGTTGCTCAAAACATATGACAGGAAGAAAGGCTAACCTGAATGACTTCAAAGCAAATCTTGGACCAAAAGTCATATATGGAGAGTCCAACTATGGCAAGACAGAGGGCTATGGTAATGTAAAAGTTGGAGTAGCTACCTTCAGGAAGGTAGCTTATGTGAGTTGTCTTAAGCATAACCTTATCTCAATCAGTCAACTATGTGATGAAGGTTATCAGGTATCTTTTAATAAGGCTTTATAATTTATTACATCTGATAAAAACAAAATTGTTTTAACTGGAGTTTGACAGGTAACATTTATTTAGTCAACTTTTACTCTGCTAAATCAGAAATATTTTTATTTAATCAAATAAGTAAAACTAATGAACTAAGGCATAATAGGTTAGGATATATAAACCTTAGAACTCTTGCCAAGTTGTCTAAGGATAACCTTGTCAGAGGATTGTCTTCTGGATCTTAAAAAAAAGAAGGACTTTATAGGGCTTGTCAATTAGGTAAGCAAACTAAAAATAGTTATAAATCCATTTCTAAAAGTTATTCACCTAGAATTTTGTATCTGCTACATATGGACCTTTTTGGACCTATTGCAATACAAAGTTTGGGAGGAAAGTCATATACTTTAGTGATTATTGATGATTTCTCTAGATTCAAATGAGTGTTCTTTCTTAGAAACAAGTCAGATAACTTCAAAGTTCCTATAGACTTTCTTAGGAGCATGAAGATTGAGTACTCTACTCAGATTGCATTGATTAGAAGTGCTCATAGCACTGAGTTTGAATCTCTTCTAATGAAAGAATTTTGTGAGAAAGAAGGAATCAAGAAATGTTTCTCTACTCCTAGAACTTCTCAACAAAATAGGGTAGCTGAAAGGAAAAATAGAACTCTAATTGAATCTTCTAGAACATTACTTACAGATGCTCACTTACCCCTATCCTTTTGAGTAGAGGCAGTAAGCACAATAAACTATATTCTTAACAGAAGTCTCATTCATAAACTGAAGGGTAATAATTCTTATGAATTACTTAAAAATAAGAAACCTAAATTAAATCATTTCAAATTTTTTGGGTGTAGATATTATATTCATAATAATGATAAAAAAACACTTAAGAAAATTTGAAGCCAAAGCTGCAGATGGAATATTTCTTTGATATTCTCAAGTCACCAAGGACTATAGAGTCTTTAATAAATCTACACTTATGATATAAGAGTCAGTACATATTTCTTTTGATGAAACTAACATGTTTTATAAGGAGAGGGATACCTCTACCATAGACTAATTTTAGGTACAAAATCTGTGTGTGAAATTGGATGAATTAATCCTAACACAAGAGGATACATTGCATCCTTCTCAACAGATTATTGATGACAGTGATGAAGATAATCCAGAAATTTATGATGAAAAAGATGTAACTAATGAAATTCCATAAGAGGAATTAGAAACACAAATAATTAAAGAACCAACTCCACCTGTTGACTTTGTCACACTTAGAGATCATCCTACATCTCAAGTGATTGGAGACATATCAGCTAGTGTGCAAACAAGGCATCTACTCAATCAAGATCAGATGCATACTAGTTTTTTTATCTCAAATTGAACTTCAATCCATAAAAGATGCATAACAAGATCCCCATTGGATCATTGCAATAAGAGGAGCTCAATCAGTTTGAGAGATGTAGAGTTTGAGACTTAGTTCCAAGACCCAAAAACTATCTAGTCATTGGAACCAAATGGGTCTTCAGGAATAAATTGGATGTTTAAGGAGTCATAGTGAAAAATAAAGCTAGACAGGTAGCTAAAGGATACTCATAGGAGGAAGGAATAGACTATGATCTAACATTTGCTCCAGTTGTAAGATTAGAAGCTATCATAATATTTCTTGCTTTTGCAGTATTCAAGAAATTCAAGGTATATAAGATGGATGTGCAGAGTGCATTTCTGAATGGAGAACTCAAAGAGAAAGTTTATGTTGAACAACCTTCAGGTTTTATCTCTTCAACTTATTATACTCATGTCTTTAAACTTAATAAATCTCTTTATGATCTTAAACAAGCTCAAAGAACTAGGTATTACTAGTTTCTTTTAGAAAATAAATTTTGTAGGGGCATGGTAAATAAAACTTTATTTTTTAGACATCATAAAACCAAAATTTTACTAGTTCAAATATATATTGACGATATAATTTTTGGTTCTACTGATTCCAAACTTTGCAAAAGGTTTTCTGAACTAATGCATTCAAAGTTTGAAATGAGAAGCATAGGTGAATTATCTGACTTCCTTGGCTTACAATTGAAGCAAACACCTGATGGCATTTTCATATCTCCTAAATATGCTAAAGAGCTAATTAAAAGATTTGGGATATTAGATGACTCAACTATGAAAACACCCATGCCCTCTAATGATGTAGTTGATAATGATGAACAGGGCAAACCTGTTGATCAGAAAACATATAGAGCAATCATTGGGTCTCTATTATAATTAACAGTAAGTAGACTAGATATTATGTTTGCAACCTGTATTTATACTAGGTTCCAAGTTAATTGGGTCTTTAAAGAATCTCACTTAATTTTAGTAAAAAGAATTTTAAGATATATAAAGGGTTGTCCTAATCTAGTACTCTGGTATCCAACTAAGTCAGGATTTGAATTAACTGGATTCACAGATGCTGACTATGCTAGATGCAGAGTTGACAAAAAAAGCACATCAGGAACTTGTCAGTTTCTTGGTGATAGACTTATGTCATGGTTTTGCAAAAAGCAAACATATGTTTCTACTTCAACTGTTGAAGCTGAATATATTGCAGCAGGTAGTTATTGTTCACAGATTTTGTTGATTCAAAATACATTACTAGATTATTGTTACAACTTAAATAATTCAACTATAATTTATAATAATACTAGTGCAATTTCTATTGCACAGAATCCAGTCCTTCATAGTAGGACTAAGCATATACAAATAAGGAATCATTTTATCAGAGACAATGTAGACAAAAATAAAATTAACCTATAATTTATTTCTACTGATTTACGAAGAGCTGAAATTTTAACCAAACCCATAGATGAAAAGAAACATATTTTCTTCTTAAATCGGTTAGAAATGATTAATGGTGAGTCTTTAAATTGATTTTTGTTCTGAGATCGATGAATTGTGCACCTTTGGTCGAAAAGAGCTCGATGAATTGTGAACTTTTTGTGAAACGATCATTAAATGAAGATCGACAAACTTTCTCTATGAAACTTTCATCGAACGAAGATCAACGAATTAGTTTCGAGTACCTTTCGTTGAACGGAGCTCGGTTAATGTAATCATTTCATAAACCTTTCGTTGAATGGAGATCGACTAATTGTTTTTCATTTGTGAGATTTTCGTCAAACAAAGTTTGATATTTTATTTTTCGTCGGATGGAGTTCGTCTTTTCAACTTCTGAAAATTTATATTTAGGTTTTCATCAAACTCTATCCTACGCATTCTTCATTTCTCTTGCACTTGATCTTTTTATTTTGCAGGACAATGGTGATTTCACAAATGATTCTCTCAGTGATGAAGTTCGATGCAGGATTCAATATCGACCTAGATTCTTTCCAATATTAAGATCAAAACTTCTAGGACATCTTACGGCTCTTTGAGGCACAGAATCTGTGACACTTTATGACTACCAGAATCAAACTCCCAATCGCAAAAATTAAAGAATGGATTCATACAGCCAAGATTCAGGATTTCTCAACCATTATTGGTTCAATCTCAGGCAATCTGGTTCCCCAAACACCTAAAATTCTTTCTGAAATTTTTGGTTTTGTAAATTGAGAAGACAATATAGAGTTATCTTGTACATAATTTGATGTAATGCTAGATAGATAGGGTCACTCTCAAGGAAACCCTAATCATTTGTTGAAAAATAACTTTTTTATAGAATATAAGTTCTTAGCTTATGTAGTAGGCAAGGTTCTGTTGGGCAAACATTCAACCCACGATTATTTTACTAGGCACCAGTTCTTGTTGATGTATGCTATGGTGGATCAGATAAATATTAATTGGGGGCCAATTTTATTTGATTCTATTAAGAATAAGACCACCATTAAGTCTGGGGGATATGGCAGAATTCTGAGCATCTTTTTACAGGCTAAATGTCTTGAGGTGTTGGTCTCTCAGACCATACACATCAATGCTTCCAAGGGGCTAACCTCTGCCCTATTTGGAAAATGGGAGAGGGTGATTCCTAAGCCTCCAATGGCAGCTCCCTCTAGGGAAGCTTCTAAAAGCACCAGGGCTGTTCTATCCACTCTCCATACCCCACAAGAGGCTTCTTCTCCCTTGTTTCTTCCATTCCAGATTATCCACAACTTTTACCTAGACCTTCCACACCTCCTTCTATACAACCCACTTTACCTGAAGAAGTTCCATCTTCAGCCTTCACTACCACTTCACCGGCTCATAGGTCACCACCTTCATCTCCACTTCTTTCATCTCAATCTTATTTCTCTCTATTTCCTTCATCTTCTTCTCACCAATCTCCACTTCATATATATCCTCCTCTTTCACCCATCCAGGAGATCATTCCGGATGACATTCCCCCTTTCATAAATCCTCCATTTATACCACAAACTTTCTTTATCTGTACAAACTGTGGAAATAGCTCAGCTCCCTCTTCTTCTACTCAAAATCCATCCTCTACATCTAATCAAGCTCCACCTAAGTTTATGTCTATTTTTTTCTCCTCCATTGCTTCTAACCTTCTTGAATTCATCACTCCAACTCTAAAGAAACTCTTGGATGAATACTTGGCTCCTGTTCTGTCTTCTATAGCAAGACTTTCTTTTAAAATTTACTCTTCCCATTTTGTCCCTTCTTTTGGGGGCCTAGATTCAGGTCTCCCTGGATCTAGCCAAGGGGAGATGTTTCACGAAGAAGCTCTAAGTACTGTAGTTTCAGTTTCAGCCAATGTAGAAGCTCCAGAGGTTACGGAAGCAGCATTTTTTGTTGAATTACAGGATTCAGAAATGATTGAAGTTATTTTAGTTGAGAATGAGTTGACAGTACTTCCAGAAGTTATTACTGTTGGTGATGTTCTAATTCATCCCACAGTTGATTTACATTCTTTGTTATCTATTTTTAAATTCTGCCTAATTATCTTCCTGCTTTACCAGTTTTTAAAGAAGATTTTTCTAGAGCTATAGTGTGTTACTGTGCTCTGTTGATCATTCAGTCTTAGAACAGCTAAGGACCAGTCTTAGAGATTTTATGGAGCAGTATTATAATAAATATTTTGAACCAGTCTCACAGCCTATCAAAATTAATGATATTATAGATATTTTAGAGTAGGATTTCTCCCCTCTTATGTGGGATGAAACTCTTATGCCAAGTTTTGATGATCTTCTTAATGAAGATATGGAAGAAGCAGCTAATATAGCTTATGTATATAAATAGCCATAGGATCATACTAATTTTAATAAACAAATAGATGTTTTATATGAACAAGGTTCATCAGAAGAATTTGATGATCTTGTAGAGTTTGATGATTCAGAAGACTCAAGTTCTAAGAAGAGAAAGTTAAGGAAGAAGGCTCCAGTCAAGGTTGCTCCTCAATCTTCATCAAATGCAGACATTCCATATTACATTCTGCATGGGATACCTCTCACTCCAAACCATCCATATTGGATGAGGTATTCCTAAAAAAAGCAGAAGAGTAGGAAGAAAATGAAAAGATATCATTCTCCACCAAAGTCCTGGAGAGGACCTCCTCCTCCTCCTCCTCAAGTAGTAGGATCGACTGGTAATATTTCTTCTTCTCAGAAGCCTACTTCTCATTCCTCTAGACAATCTCAGGGCAGGCAAGACAAACCTTCAAAGTCTGAATCTTATAACAGCTAGAGAAGTCAACAACAGTCAAGCTAAGAAAGGACAGCTTCACCAGTATTTGATCCGAAGCTACATCCAGTGTATAGAATGGAAAGATTTAATAAGCAAGTTGCTCTATCTCAGATTAAGAAAGCCAGGACAGAAGGTAAGAACACATCATAATTCTCTATTATGTCTTCCTACAGGAAACAGGAACTGGAAAGATATCAAAAGAAAAGTCTATTTAATATTGATAAATATATGAGTTTGCATCCTGAAGTAGTTGTTCCAAGAACCTCTTCTCTAATGATCATAGGTTCTCAAGACTTAAAGATGAGCAAAAGGGAAGCTGAAGATCCATCCAGAAAGTTGATCTTTACCAAATCATCTTGTGATTCTCCTTCAGCAGCACCTAAGAAGGACTCTTAATTTTTGTTTATGACTTTGACATTGTTGTTATATTTTAAACGTTCTCAAAGCACCTTTTATATATCTGTTGAAAATTTTATTTATGCTAGATATTTTTGCTTTGTGTTTTTGTTTTTGTTTAATAGTATCCTCACCGAAAGAGGGGGAGATTGTTGGAACACTCTTTTACTGATTTGGGTTAGGATCACTATTATTTGTTTAGGATGTTTTATTTGACCCAATTTGTATAGACTAGGGTCATATGATTATTTCCAGGGTTAGTACTTCAGAAGGAATTCCAGCAGATGTTCAAATCGACGAAAGTAGAGCAGAGTTCGATGAACGCCGAGCTTAGTTTGACGAAAGTGAAGCTCTAACTCTGAGTTCAGCTCGAAGAACGTTGAGCTCTGTTCGACGAACTCTGATCTCAACTCAGAAGCTCAGCTCAACGACATCCATGCTCAGTTTGACGGAAGACAAAGCTTAGTTCTGAAAGTGAGGATAGATACAATTCCAGAGGGGGGGGGGGTGAATAGAGTATTAAAAAATTATGACACCCTACTCAACTCCCTTAGAGTTAATTTACGGAATGAGTTTATAGATATTTGAAACCCTAGAGCCTAACATAATGTGAAGTGCACAAGAGAAAGCTTACTGTAATTACAGATTAGCTTTTGTCCTATCACAGCAACTAGCAATCCTCGTTATTTCTACTCACAGCCACAGTGCAATAATTAAATTAAGCAACACAGACGACATAAGAAGATTTATAGTGGTTCCCACTAAATAGGTACGTCCACTCTTCTACCACCCTGGTAGGAATCCACTACAGGTTTTTGTTCAGGTGCCCTGCCACCAACTGATCTGGTTTAGGTAGATCAAGTAAACCCTTTGAGCTTTTGATCAGGAGCTCAAAATCCAACACAGGTTTTTGCTCAGGTGCCCTGCCACTAAGGTTCACTTTTGAAGGGAGTAATAACCCTTTATACAGGAGGTTAAGAGAGTTAGAATGTCTTCTCTATTGTAAAATAAGATTAGAGAAGCTAGTGGATTGCACAAAGCTAGAAAGCTCTAAAGAATCAAGGCTCCCCCTGGCTTAGTGATATCCAGGAAGAAGTCTTGCTTCGGGGTGCAGGAACTCTTCTGAACTTTTGACAGAGAGCTTTCTTGAAGTTCTTTAAGGAGCATCTTGAAGAAGACTCTTGATTTGAAATGGATGTTCTTCTTCAACAACTTTTCTTTCTTCTTCTTCTTCTTATTGAGACTCTGAGTGAATGTTCCTGGAAGCAGGATGAACTCAGGATTGAAGAAGAGAGAGCTGAAGAAGGTTGATCTTCTCAGTTGAATGTAACAATATCTGAGAGTTGTATCTCTTCTTGTTTTGAATCTGTATATGAAACTGTATGTATTCTCTGCTTGCTTAGTATATATGTGTATGTGTGTATGAGTGTGTATCTCTGTCTTTTGATAGCACTTTATATATTGGCCTTTGTAATGGCTCTAATCTTTATTTGAATTTTATCTTCTTCTGAGATCTGCAATCTGGGCTGCAAATAAAACAAAGCAAAACATATCCTGCAGACAGACATCCTATAAAGGGATAAAGGTTTCTAAGAAGCTGTATATCCAATCTGTTAAAAGAATACTAGAGAAAGTCACATCAGAACAAACTCTTTACGGCCAGAGAAGACTTTTGAGTCTAATGACTATAAAGGACAGCATGACAGATAAAGCAGAAAGATATTTCAACTAATAAGACAAAAGACTTTGTCAGATAGAACTTAACTTATGCACAAAGGATGGGGCAATGATTGCCTTGAGATGTAAGCATAAAATCAATGAAATAATCTTTAATAAAATATGCCATATAAATAGGAAATAAATCACAGAACATAAGGAGTACAAAATTACTAACAGCAGACAAAAGATCGTCGAACGATCCACAGAGATCGTCGAACGAACCACAGAGATCGTCGAACTATCAAACAGATAGTCGAACGAAACAGATAGTCGAACAATCAAAGTAGATAGTTGAACTATCAGAAAGATAGTCGAACTATCAAACAGATAGTCGAACAATCAACACAAAGCAGGTAGTCAAACTATCAAAACAGATAGTCGAGCTATCAAGAAAGATAGTCGAACTATCAAACAGATAGTCGAGCTATCGAATAGATCAGATAGCTGAACTAACATCCAGATAATAGAGCTATCAGATAGTATAACTATCCAAGCAGATAGTTGAACTATCAGAAATCTATCTGGGCAAAAGAAGTCGAGCAGGGTTCGACAATCGACAAGGCAGATACCACAGATCGTCGAGCTAACAAAAGTTGAACTAACTCAGAGTTAGACGATCTGCTGACTGATGATAGTCGACAAACTGATAGACGATCGTCGAACAGTTGATAGACAATAGTCGAGCGCCGTTCGACTATAGTCGAACCAAAAACAACTTAGCCAGATTTTCACTGGATAAGTGACAACTCTACAACTGAGGAAATCTAACCTAACAACTAACCTTTGACTATAGATAAATCTTGGGTCAATAAACTAACTGAGAAGACTAAACTCAAATCAAAACTAGGGTACCAACAATCTCCCCCTATTTGGGTTAAGTCTCTCAAAACAAAACTACTGGAAATAAATATAAATCAGGAAAAGAAACATCTAAGCATCAAATTGCATCAATCAAACAGTCAAATAAACATACTCTCAATAAATAAAACTTAAGCAGCATCAGAATCTGGTTTAGATACAGAAGAATTAGGAAGGAAAGAAATTTTTCTGAATGGATCTAGAGCTTCCTTCTTTGATGTCTTCAAGTCTTGTTCTCCAATGATTTTAGATTCTCCTGCTCTTGGCACTACAGCTTCTGGGTGCTTTTCCATATACTTAGAAGAATTAAAAACCTCAGGTCTAACCTGGAATCTGTCCAATTCCTTCTTTCTGAATTTTTACATTGTAGTTAAGCCTGTTGTATCTTTGCCTTCAGCTCTTCCTTATCTGATCTGGGCTCATCCAACTAGTTCGAGAAATCTGGCCATCCTTAAATCAGGATTTAGCTCTTGGCTTTCATATTTATTCATCAGCTGGATCAATAGGTTTTACAGTTTTGAATTTTGTAGAGAGTTCTAGAATACTTGCAGCTGGCTCTTTATTTTCTTGAATAACTAGAGAAGATTGAGGAGCAAACTCTGCATATTTTTTACTTGATTTTTTAGAGTAAATAATCCTTTTTCCTTTTGAATCTATTTTCTTTGTTTGAGCTGGCTTTTTGGATGGTATGCTTTTGCTTTCTTTAGGAGGTGATGCTTTTCTCTTGGGTGGAGGAGGAGGAGAAAAGGTTGGCTTCTGATATACTACCTCCTTCACTTGCTCTTTTGTATCAGCCTCTTGTCTTTGATGTCCAGATTGAGATCTGCCTTGATATCCTGGATTACTTCTTTTTTGATAAACCTGTGAGGGTGTGAATCCTGCAGAAGGAGCTGAGGGATTGGCTGATACATTTCCAGAGGCTCCTGCACTTTGAGGAGGAGGAGGAGGACCTCTGGGATTCCACTTTGGAGCTGGACTGTCATATCTTTTGCTTTTCTTTCTCTGCTTTTGTTAGTTTCTGGATAGTCCCATCCAATGTTGATATTCTTTAGATTTGGGATCTATCCCTTTCAGTATGTAATAGGGAATATAATGATCAGGATTAGGAGGAGGAGGAGCAGTTGCTTTCCTTTTTCTTTTTGCTGCTTTCTTCTTCTTAGAACCTTCTGACTCATCAGAATCTTCCTCATCATCAGAGTGAGATGATTGAGGTTGATCATAGGGATCAAAAGCCTCTTGCTCAGCTTGTTCTTTTGCTTTCAATGCAGCTTTCTCTCTTTGTTCTTCTAAGGCATCCTGTGCTAGAAGAGTATCAAGGTCTAGTCCAGGGGTGTCATCCCTGACTGTAGATCTTTCTTCTTGTTCAACTGAAACATTCTCTTGCTCAACTGTAACTGTCTTGAGGACCAGTTCTTCTTGCAAACCTATCTGAGCTGGAGGAGTAGATACAAGTTCTTGAACAGCAGGTTCTTGAGCTGGTTCTGGAGCTTCTAGCTCTTCTTGATCTTCTTGCACTTGATCTGTAGCCAAAGGGACACAAAGATTTTCTAAATGGTATCGAAACATCCCTTCAAGGTATTCACAGGCTAGAATGTCAGTTAACATGTCAAGGAATTGAGTAAATCAATTACCTTGAGGATTTCCTACCTCCCATAAGTCCTCTAGAAAGGTGTAATGTCTCCTTCTAGGTAAAGGGCGATAATGGGAGTGGAGACTTCTTTAAGGCACACTTTGAAGGCAAATTCTACTTCCATTATAATATCAGATTGCCTCTGAACTGGTGCTTGAACTACTTGAACAGCAGCTGTGTCTGGAGGTGTCTTTTCTGGAGCTTCTATCTCTTCTGTAACTGCTGTCTCTTCTTGAATATCTGCTGGAAGAGTAATTAGGGGCAGTCCTGAGGCATCTTCCTCGAACATCTCCCTTTTCCTGATTTCAGTAGATACTGAAGTCAGGCCCCTAAGTGAAGAGGGCTCAGTAGACTTGGAGAGGGCTGTGATGGAGGATGACAGGGAAGAAATGGTAGAAACAAGAGGGGCAATTGCTTCTTCAATTATGGTTTTGATTGAAGGAGTAATTAGCTCCAGGATGTTGGCAAGGAATGTTGGTGTTATTTCAAAAGATGTGGATGGGGGAATCTCAGTAGATGGAAGATCATCAGGGATAGTGGTCTCCTGATGAGATATGTTGTGAACTAGAGATTGATGAGTAGATGGAGGAAGATCAATATGATATGGATGAGAAATTGGTGACTGAGATGGAGTTTGTAGAGTCTCAAATGCCAACAGATCAAAACTAGGATTAGAAATCCCAGCAAGATGTGAAGGAAGTGGAGATGCTGATTGTGATGCATGGAGAATAGTGGAGGAATCAAGTAGAAGAGAGGCAGTGGATGTAGATGGCACTTCAGTAGAAGTGGATGGTAATGCAGAGGTAGATGGCAATGCAGATGTAGAAGAAATGAGGGGAATGAAGGAGCCTTCTTCAGGTAGGTGGGATGTGACTGGTACAGTCCTTGTGCTCTCAGATAAAACAGGAGCTACCCCAGCTGGTGAAGGCTTCTCAATGCTTCTTTTCCACTTAACAAATAAGGTGGGATCCATTTTCTTACTGGCATTGATGGTAGTTGCAACTGTACCCAACAGTTGAGGAAAATTTTCTTTTAGGAAAATTCCTATTACCCTTCCAAGGGTTACTTCCTTCTTGCTGTTCTTCTTCCTAATCAAATCAAACATTATCCCTGCCCAATTTATCTCTTTCTTATTGATAATTGCACTCATCAAGGCAAACTGCTGCCTGGTTATATTGTCTTGAGCTGATTGCTTACCTATCAGCACTTTTCCAACAAGTTCAGCTAAGAACTTAATCCTCAAAGGGAAGTTAACTTTCAGCAACTTTGTAGGAATGCCCTCAGCTTGTCCTAGCTCGACGAGCATTCTTCCATACTCTTGAATATCTTGGTCATATTCTTCTTGACCATTCAATAATCCGAAAATTTTAGTCAGTACGGAAGGAGTCAGGATTACCTCTTCACCGCCTATTGTCCCGGTCATGGATTCGTCGCTGGAAGACGAAGAGTAAACCCATTCTTTGATCTCTGGAATGTTGATCTTGATCCTTGTTGACATTAGCTTTTCCAGTCCTTTATCCTTATAGAGCTGTAGCATCTCTATAATCTCCGCATCGCAAGCGCTGAACGAGTCAAAATCCACAATGAAACCGGCATGAAACT
Source organism: Platanthera zijinensis (assembly GCA_039513925.1). Classification (NCBI taxonomy): domain Eukaryota; kingdom Viridiplantae; phylum Streptophyta; class Magnoliopsida; order Asparagales; family Orchidaceae; genus Platanthera; species Platanthera zijinensis. Next base: position 212,321,622 of record CM077081.1, on the reverse strand, counting down.
TCATCGCTGTCAGGAGAGCTGGAGCAATCGCCATCGATTTGGTTGGAGAGGACGACGAAACGAAACGGCAGAGAGCGCGGGGCAGAGCTCAAGCAGAAAGATGGAATACGAAAAGACGAGCTGTGTCGACTACTAAAAGATGATATATTAACCTAGGTCGACGATCGTTTTATATTAAAACAAATAATCGTCGATCTATTTTAATAGATAATAGAAATGATAGTCGAACGGTCGTTCGACGATCGTCTCTTGAAGAAAAGTAGTCGAGCAATCGTTCGACTATTTCTGTCTTCACAAACAAACAAGTCATCGTCAATCACAGGTCGGCGATAGACTTGACCTGTTCGACTATCGTCGAACATCGTTTGACGATCTTCAAACAGATTTCAACAAGGCAGAAGTCACACTTACTCTTTTCCATTAAACATGCCTAGTTGATGTAAAAAGAACAGATGCTTCTGTTCATCTAAGGTCTTGGTGAAAATATCACATCTGTGAAGGTCAGTGGATATGAACTCAAGGCTGATCTTGTTCTTTTCCACACAATCTCTCAGGAAATGGTGTCTGATCTCAATGTGCTTGGTTCTTGAGTAGTGCACAGGATTTTGTGCAATGGAGATAGCACTGGTACTGTCACACATGATTTTTGTGTTCTTGTGAGTGTACCCATAATCCAAAAGCTAGTTTTGAATCCATAAGATCTTGTGAACAACAACTAGCAGCTTCTATATATTCAGCCTCTGCAGTTGAAGTTGAGACAGAAGCCTGTTTCTTACAGAACCAAGAGACCAATCTCTCTCCCAGGAACTGACATGTCCCTGAGGTACTTTTCCTGTCAACTCTACAACCAGCATAGTCAGAATCAGAGTATCCAATTAACTAAAATTCTGATTCAGCTGGGTACCATAGTCCTAAATTTGGACATCCCTTCAGGTATCTCAAAATTCTCTTGAGAAGAGTCAAATGAGATTCCTTGGGGTTGACCTGAAATCTAGCACATAGGCATGTGGCAAACATTATATCTGGTCTACTTGAAGTTAAATACAATAGGGATCGAACAATGGCCCTATAGTTTTTCTGATCAACTGGCTTACCATGATCATCAGAATCTATAACTGCATTAGTAGCCATGGGTGTATGCATTGTTGAAGTATCTGCCAACCCAAACTTCTTTACCAATTCCTTGGCATATTTTGATTGGGAGATGAAGATTCCATCAGCATCTTGCTTTACTTGGAGACCAAGAAAGTAAGACAGCTCACCCATACTACTCATCTCAAACTTAGAGTGCATCAGGTCAGAGAACCTTTTGCAAAGTTTGGGATCAGTGGAACCAAAAATAATATCATCCACATAAACTTGAACTGACAGGATGGTGCCTTGTGATGCTTAACAAAAAGGGTTCTATCAACTACTCCCCTAACAAAGTTGTGCTCTTACAGGAAACTAGCTAGAGTCTCATACCAGGCTCTGGGTGCTTGTTTAAGTCCATAAAGAGCTTTTTGTAACTTGTAAACAAATGAGGTTTGAGTTGAAGAGACAAACCCAGGAGGTTGTTCAACAAACACCTCTTCCTTTAGCTCACCATTTAGGAATGCACTCTTGACATCCATCTAGAAAACCTTAAACTTCATATAGGCTGTATAGGCTAGAAAGATTCTTATTGCCTCTATCCTTACAATAAGAGCAAAGGTTTGGTCATAGTCTATACCTTCCTCCTGTCCGTAGCCCTGAGCTACAAGCCTAGCTTTATTCCTTATAATATTTCCATTTGCATCCAACTTGTTTCTAAACACCCACTTAGTGCCTATGATAAGTTGGCCTTTTGGTCTTGGAACCAAAGTCCATACCTTCCATCTTTCAAATTGATTGAGCTCTTCTTACATAGCAATGATCCAGTGGGGATCTAGCTCAGCATCTTTTATGGTGAGGGGCTCAATTTGTGAAAGGAAACAAGCATGCATCACATCCTATCTAAATTGATGTCTTGTTTGCACACCAGCTGATATGTCACCAATCACTTGAGATGTAGGATGATCTCTAAGTGTGACAAGATCAGCAGGTGGGATGTGATCTTCAGCAATAGTTGGGATTAATTCCTCCTGAGGAATAGGATCACCTGTTGGTGGTATAACAACTGCTTCCATAGTGTCTCCATCACTGTCTGAGCTAGTGATATGAAGAGTTGAAAGAGGGAGAATCTCTTGAGTGACATCTTTGCATAAATCTGGTACCTGCAATGAGCTTGAGGAAGGAGATGTTTCCTTCTCCTTGTAAAACATCTTTGACTCATCAAAGGAAACATGCACAGACTCTTCTATTTTAGAAGATGATTTATTAAACACCCTATAAGCTTTGCTTACTTGGGAATATCCAAGAAAAATTCCCATTGAAGCTTTTGCTTCAAACTTTCTAAGATATTCTTTGTTGTTATTGTGAATATACACTACACAACCAAAGACTTTAAAATAATTAATTTTAGGTTTCTTTCCTTTAAGCAACTTCATAAGGAGTTTTACTCTTAAGCTTGTGTATAAGACATCTGTTCAAAACATAATTAGCTGTGCTAACAGCTTCTGCCCAATAAGAAAGAGGCATGTTAGCATCTGCCAATAATGTTCCAGCAGCTTCAATTAGGGTTCTGTTTTTCCTTTCAACTACCCCATTTTGTTGGGGATTTCTAGGAGCAGAGAAGCTATGTTTGATACCTTCTTTCTCACAGAATTCTTGCATGAGAAGACAATAAAACTCAGTACCATGATCACTTCTGATCAAGGCAACATGAGTAGAATACTCAGTCTGCACACATAGCAGAAAGTCTATAAGAACTTTGAAGTTATCAGCCTTAGTTCTCAAAAAGAACACCCAAGTGAACCTAGAGAAGTCATCTACAATCACTAAAGTGTAATACTTCCCTCCTAGACTCTGTACATTTATTGGACCAAAAAGGTTCAAATGTAATAAATACAGGATTCTAGGTGAATCACTTTTATTTACAGATTTAAAGGAATTTTTGGTTTGCTTTCCTAATTGACAAGCCTTGAATAGGCTCTCCTTCTTGTAGGGGCAAGAAGGTAAACCTCTAACAAGGTTGTATTTAGATAACCTAGATATGTTCTTGAGGTTAACATGGCTAAGCCTCCTATGCCATAAGGTGTTATTATTTATTACTTCATTAAACAGGCAGATTTCAGATTGAGTTGAATTAAAATCTACTAAATAAATATTACCCTGTCTAATACCTACTAACACAACATTACTATTTAAAGTAATATTACAGAGAGAGTCAGTGAAAGATACCTGATATCCTGCATCACATAACTGGCTTACTGAGATAAGGTTGTGCTTCAGTCAAGTTATATATGCAACCCTTTTGAATGTTACTGCTCCAATGGTAGTCCTACCATATCCTTCTGTTTGACCACAGCTAGAATCCCCAAAGATCACCTTTGGTCCAAGCTTGGCCTTGAATCTTGACAGATTGTATTTGTTTCCTATCATATGTTTGGAACAGCCACTATCCAAATACCATTTGTCTTTAGTAGATGGATAGGTCTTCACCTTCAAATTAAACAATTAGACATTGTGGACCCAGAAAACCTTGGGTCCATTATTTTTCACATAATGAAAACTTGAAATAAAAGAATAAGCAGGCTGATGTTTATATCCTAAAAGTTAAGATCTCCTAGGTGGAATACTCCATGCAGTTGATGGGTCAACAAACCTAGTGTTTCTATTTATCTTAGGATTTCTAAGGTTCAGGTAATTTTTTTAAAATCATATTGAGATCGTCGATCAGAGTTCGACGATCGATGCTCAGATCGTCGAGCATCGTTCGACCATTGATCCTTCGATCGTCGAGCAGCGTTCGACGACTTTTGTATTTCCTTAAATTTTTGTTTTTTCTTTTCTCTCTTAGCATTATTTAAGGCTTTGTTAACTTGTTTTACTTGCTTAGTATTCTTTATTCCATCAGCTGAAATAAATTTTACTGGTTTGAAAGATGATTTTTAAGAACCAATGGGGGTTCACTTGATGAGGCTCCTAAGCCTAGCTTATTATTGCCTGACCTAGTGTTTGTCATGCTAGTGATCTCTAGCAGCTTAAGGTTTCTACCATTTAGAGATTCTTCTAATCTTTTTAATTTAGCTCGTTCATTTTTAAGAAATTTTATTTCTTCACTAGACTAAGTGAGTTCTGCTTCTAACCTAGCATTTTCAATGGAGAAGATTTCTGATTCTGCTATCCTATTTCTTAGCTCCTTAATTTCTTTTTTTGAACTAATTAAATCTAAACAAAGGGATTTAAATTCAAATTTAAATTCAGCAGAAGAAAAATCATAAGAGGATAATACCTGATCTTCTGTAGGCACTTCTTCATCATCATCAGAACTCTCTACAGCTGAGAGGTTGCTGCAAGCATCAATTGCCATTAGGCAAATTTCCTTTTCCTTCTTCTCTTCCTCATCTACACTGGAGCTTGAGGAGGAAGATTCCTCATCTGAATCACTCCAGGTCTCAGTAACAAATCCTTTCTCCTTCTTCTTGTTTTTGTAGGAGGACTTGGAGTGCTTCTTGTGATGTTCCTTGTCTTTTCTCTTTCCTTTGTTCCTTTCCTATGGACACTCAGGTAGAATGTGTCCAGGTTTCCTGCAACCATAATAGATATTTTCTTTAGCAGGAGATCTGTCATACCTTGGTTTATCTTCATATCTTGAAGATTTCTTTCTGAATTCCTTTCTGCCCATCTTGAGAAACCTTTTGGCAAAGAGTGCCATCAGCTCCTCATTTGATTGGCTTCCTTCAGAAGCATCAGCAGCTTTTAGAGCAAGGGTTTGCTCTTTCCTTGTTGGAGTTTGAGTCTTGGCTTCAGCCTCAGCTTCCCTGGACTTCAGCACTTGCTCAAAAGATTTGAGCTTGCCAAGGAGGGCTTCAGTTGAGATTTCAGTAGTGCTTCTAGCCTCTTTGATGGGCCAGATCCTGAGATCCCATGTGCTGGGGAAGCATATCAGTATCTTATCATTGACCTCTGTCAATGTTATCTCCTTATTGAGAGTTCTAAGCTCATTGATGATTGAGCTGAGCCTGGTGTACATTCCTTCAACTAATTTAGCATCAGTCTTCTTGAAGTTTTCATATTGAGATATAAGGTTGGACCTTCTGTCCTTCCTTTCATCAGCTGAACCAGCTACAATCTGGTTTAGTGAGTCCCACATGGCTTTTGCAGAGGTGCAATCAGCCACTTTCTTGAAGGTTTCATCAGACATAGTTTGAGCCAAAATATTCATAACTTTTGCATCAGCTATTTTTTCTTTCTTGTAAGCATCGTTATAATCATGAGGTGACACTGCACTCAGATTTTTTGAAGTTGTAGCAGTAGTTGAAGCAGGTGGTGTTGGTGGTCCTGTCAAAATGAAAGAAAAAATATCTTCATCAATAGAATTCATATATAACTTGATTCTTGCCTTCCAGATATTGAACTTAACTAAGTTGCAAACTGGAGGTCTGGTGCTAGAATAATCCTTGTACTAGGCCATGAAGTGAATGTCTATAAGCTTGGTATCTATCTAGATCTTGTGACTCAGGTGTTAGCCTGTACAGTCAGTGAACCTCCCTCTGATACCAATTGAAAGTGAGGATAGATACAACTCTAGAGGGGGGGGGGGGTGAATAGAGTATTCAGAAATTATGACACCCTACTCAACTCCCTTAAAGTTAATTTGCAGAATGTGTTTATAGATATTTGAAACCCTAGAGCCTAACACAAAGTGAAGTGCACAAGAGAAAGCTAACTGTAATTATAGTTGAGCTTTGGTCCTATCACAGCAACTAGCAATCCTAGTTATTTCTACTCACAGCCACAATGCAATAATTAAATTAAGTAACACAGACGACACAAGAAGATTTATAGTGGTTCCCTCTAAATAAGTACGTCCACTCTTCTACCACCCTGGTAGGAATCCGCTAGAGGTTTTTGTTCAGGTGCCCTGCCGCAAACTGATCTGGTTCAGGTAGATCAAGTAGACCCTTTGATCTTTTGATCAGGAGCTCAAAATCCAACACAGGTTTTTGCTCAGGTGCCCTGCCACCAAGGTTCACTTTTGAAGGTAGTAATAACCCTTTATATAGGAGGTTGAGAGAGTTATAATGTCTTCTCTATTGTAAAATAAGATTAGAGAAGCTAGTGGATTGCATAGAGCTAGAAATCTCTAAAGAATCAAGGCTCCCCCTGGCTTAGTGATATCCAGGAAGAAGTCTTGCTTCAGGGTGCAGGAACTCTTCTGAACTTTTGACAGAGAGCTGTCTTGAAGTTCTTGAAGGAGCAGCTTGAAGAAGACTCTTGATTTGAAATGGATGTTCTTCTTCAACAGCTTTTCTTTCTTTCTTCTTGTTCTTCTTCTTGAGACTCTGAGTGAATGTTCCTTGAGGCAGGATGAACTCAGGATTGAAGAAGAGAGAGTTAAAGAAGGTTGATCTTCTCAGTTGAATGTAACAATATCTGAGAGCTGTATCTCTTCTTATTTTGAATCTGTCTATGAAACTGTGTGTATTCTCTGCTTGCTTAGTATATATGTGTATGTGTGTATGAGTGTGTATCTCTGTCTTTTGATAGCACTTTATATATTGGCCTTTGTAACGGCTCTAATCTTTGTTTGAATTTTGTCTTCTTCTGAGATCTGCAAACTGGGCTGCAAATAAAACAAAGCAAAACATATCCTGCAGACAGACATCCTATAAAGGGATAAAGCTTTCTAAGAAGCTGTATATCCAATCCAATAAAAGAATACTAGAGAAAGTCACATCAGAACAAACTCTTTACGGCCAGAGAAGACTTTTGAGTCTAACGGCTATAAAGGAAAGCATGGCAGATAAAGCAAAAAGATATTTCAACTAATAAGACAAAAGACTTTGTCAGATAGAACTTGACTTATGCACAAAGGATGGGGCAAAGATTGCCTTGAGATGTAAGCATAAAATCAATGAAATAATCTTTAATAAAATATGCCAAATAAATAGGAAATAAATCACAGAACAGAAGGAGTACAAAATTACTAACAGTAGACAAAAGATCGTCGAACGATCCACAGAGATCGTCGAACGAACAACAGAGATCATCGAACTATCAAACGGATAGTCGAATGAAACAGATAGTCGAACTATCAAAGCAGATAGTTGAACTATCAGAAAGATAGTCGAACTATCAAACAGATAGTCGAACTATCAACACAAAGCAGATAGTCGAACTATCAAAACAGATAGTCGAGCTATCAAGAAAGATAGTCGAACTATCAAACAGATAGTCGAGCTATCAAACAGAGCAGATAGCTGAACTATCAACCAGATAGGCGAGCTATCAGATAGTTGAACTATCCAAGCAGATAGTTGAACTATCAGAAATCTGTCTGGGCAAAAGAAGTCGAGCAGGGTTCGACGATCGACGAGGACGATACCACAGATCGTCGAGCTAACAATAGTTGAACTAACTCAGAGTTAGACGATCTGCTGACTGACGATAGTCGACCAACTGATAGACGATCGTCGAACAGTTGATAGATGATAGTCGAGCGCCGTTCGACTATAGTCAAACCTAAAACAACTTAGCCAGATTTTCACTGGATAAGTGATAACTCTACAACCTAGGAAATCTAACCTAACAACAAACCTTTGACCATAGATAAATATTGGGTCAAGAAACTAACTGAGAAGACTAAACTCAAATCCAAACTAGGGTACCAACAAGTTCTACGAACTCTAAGTTCAGTTCGACGAATTCCAAGTTCAATTCGACGAACTTCAACTTCAGTTTGACGAACTCCAGGCTCAGTTCGACGAATTCTTTGCAGTGTTTTGGGAGTTTTATTTACTCGACGATATCAAGGACTTAGTCTCTTAGACTAGTAGTTTTCGAACAACATCATTTTAGGGGACCGTGGAGCCCAGCATTGAGGAGCAGCCCCGGAGGTCGGCACGCTTGGAGATGGGACAGTCTAGCACCGGAGTTAAGACAGCTGGGACTGTGATTCCCAATCTTTAATAGATGTTTAGTTTTTTCTTTCGCGTCGAGTGATATATAGTGAGGATAATTATGTATCGGGCATGAGCCATATTTTCAGTAACTTTATTATTATTTCTGTGGACTCTCCCTTCGTTGAGATTATTTACTATATATGTGATTTTTGTGGATATTTCTTTTACTCTTTTGCTACTTTTCTGTGATCAATTTGGCCGACAGGATCGGTGTTTTGTAGTGATGACCTTCCCGGGCGTAAAGGTGTCATTGCAAAGCGGCGGTTCTGGGCCTAAGACCTCGTGGTTCTTAAAAAAAAGGGGGGGGGGTGTCTTATAAGTGGTATCAGAGGAAACCTCGATCGAAAAAGTAGAAGTCCATTAACCCTAGGTCACCCCCGTGCGAGCTTAGTTTGAGGACAAACTAGCAGCGGAAGAAGTGGTGTGCCCATAAGGGAAATCACATGTAAAAATCCACTTCTTCATTTAATGGAATTCTTATTTGTAGCCTACGACAAACCCTACCCGAGCAGGGAGCACCTCTGGCTACGAAGATCTCATCTTATAGTTCTCTAGCCAACAAGTTAGACTCAACCCACTAGGACTCATGACTTACCATGACCACTTATAGTATGCCCTAGTCAAAAATAGACCTTCGGTATGAACTTGGTTAAGGTAAGGAGACACCCAAAGAGAATAAAGGAGAAGTTTAACACGAGAATGGAAACAAAAGACATAAACTCATGGGACCCTATGGTCCCTATCAAGGATTACACGAACTGGTAGGACTGCCTTAAAGAGAATTGGGGCTAATAATCTATTAACGTAATGGTATAAGACACTTAGTCTCAATCCTTGTACCAGTAAAAGGATTACCTGGAGACAACCACAAAGACAAACATCGTGGGTCGATAGGAATTTAAGTACAGAAGAGACCCATTTGGGTTAAGAACATTTTGACCCTTATAAGGTTGTCGTTAATGTAACTCAGAGGGTTTAAAGTGTGGAGTATATTAACAAGTTTCAGGATGGAACCCGAAATATAGGATTGATACCCTAGGGATTATGCACCAAGCTAGGATGGATATAACCTGGTAATATCAAAGATACTTAGCCAAAGGTAGGTAGGGGCTTATCTATTGTTTATTGGAGGATTGCCTTTTTTTTATTGGGCAAAGTATTTATTGATTTGGGTTTCCCTTAAACCCTGCCCTAGTAGGGAGCACCTCCGGCTGCGAAGATCTCATTTTATAATTCTCTAGCCAACGAGTTAGACTCAACCCACTAGGACTCATGACTAACCATGACAACTTATAGTATGCCCTAGTCAAAAATAGACCTTCGGTATGAACTTAGTTAAGGTAAGGAGATACCCAAATAGAATAAAGGAGAAGTTTAACATGAGAATGACAACCTAAGACATAAGCTCAGGTGACCCTATGGTCCTTATCAAGGATAAAACGAACCGGTTGGACTTCCTTAAAGAGAATTGGGGCCAATAATCTATTAGCAGAATGGTATAAGACACTTAGTCTCAATCCTTGTACTAGTAAAAGGATTACCTGGAGACAACCACCAAGACAAACATCGAGGGTCGGATAGGAATTTAAGTTCAGAAGAGACCTATTTTGGGTTGGGAACATTTTGACACTGATAAGGTTGTCATAAATGTAACTCAAAGGGTTTAAAGTTTGGAGTATATCAACAGGTTTCAGGATGGAACCCCAAATATAGGATTGATGCCATAGGGATTGTGCACCCAGCTAGGACAGATATAATCTAGTAATATCAAAGATATATAGCCCAAGGTAGGTAGGGGCTTATCTTTTGTTTATTGGGGGCTTGCCATTTATTTATTAGGCAAAGTAGGTACTGATTTGGGTTTCCCTTAGACCTCGTCTAGAAAACATAGCGTTGTGAACATATTAAAATTGAAGTAAATAGAATTCTATATTACTCTGGCTTACTCGAAAGAATAAGAACAAGAACTCAATTTACAAGATGAAAGTTGCGTTTACCCGAACTTGTCTTTGCCCGGAATAAGAAAGACGTCATGGTTTATTGATTCACGGTGAGGTCCGTCAATTAATGAAGGGTAAGTACAAGAGTTTTGGGGAACTATTACAGCCACTGTCTTAGTTAGAGTGGAAGTTCGAGGGTATAATTAGGGGTTTTCATATACAGGATTCCTCGTCCCCACTCCAGGCACAATTATAAAGGGAACATCGACGATAGACTGACCGTGGTAGCTGGGGTCACGCCGACCTAGAAGAAAACTCCTGTGAGTGTTTCATAGGATTTGTGAGTAGTTGTCCATTATCACGGTGTGCTCAAGATGATCGTGTCGAATCAGGATGGATAATGTATGTCCAAGGAGAGAAGATCAGTCCAGGCTTATCTAAACTCTCGACCGACTTTCAACACAACTCTCCACCCTTGTACGGAGGTGCAGGATTCCACTTTCATGGATCTAGGACCTGGATCCAAAGGCACTCAACTCAAAATTTGTGGAGAACCCAGATACCTAGGTGTGACTAATTCGAGATAGGATGCTGGAGGCCCAGGGCAGACCGACCAAATGTTACGATTCGTGACATTGCCATGTAGAGTTACAGGATGGAGACTATGTATTCCTGAATATACATCTGGTGAATAGTGTCTCACGGGTACGCGGGCGAAAGAAGCTCAGTCCAAGGAATATGGGGCGCTATAGGATCCTGGAGCGGATCAACCCATTGGCTTCCCGACTGGAGCTACCGCTGGAGTTAGCGGGTTTGCATGATATCTTCTACGCCTCCTCTCTTAGGAAGACAATATTATGTCCAGAATAGCAGGTTCTTGGTATAGATGGCTCGATGGCTTTTGATCTAATGGTCCACAGTGAGCCGATCAGGATAGATGATGCAGCGATGCGGGTCATGCAAGAAGGTCCCGTTGGTCAAAGCCTTGTAGAGGAACCATGGGCAGGAGGAGTATACTTGGGAGCCACCGAATCTGATATAGTAAAAGTACCCAGATCTCTTCGGGTAAGGTATACATTTTACTTCCTATGGGATGTTACACTAAGTTACTCTCAATAGAAACCCCGTAGGCCTAACCTGAATTTCGAGGATGAAATTTTTATTTTGTTTATTGGGATTTTTTACATCCCATTTCCAACTAGACCCTTAAAAGTGGTTTTGCCATGACTAGGTCATGACAAAACCATAGGAAGCCCAAGAAGACCAAGTGGACCTAGCAATATAGGTGATATCATTATGGTCTACAAATAGTAGATTCCTAAACTCTATTTTAGGATGACCATGAGGCTTCACCATGACTCCAATACCCCACCATGACCTCACAATTCTATTGAAAGGCCCTAAGTGTCCATTGGAGTCAACCTAGGATTGCCAGGTTGACCTAAGACCATCCTATGCCTAAATTGGGCAAGGTGCCCTAACTAAGGGCAATGTGCCCCTAATGAGCACAACAAACCCTACCAAGGTCTTCCTAGACCTAAAGTGGGGTCAATGGGTCACTAAAGATCCATTGGTGTCAACCCTAGAGCCTGAATTTACCCAAGTCAACCCTAGCCCAAAAGTGGTTAAAGTGCCCTAACTAAGGGCATGTGACCTTCAGTGTGCAAGTTAATCCTACATAATACTTCCTAGGCATTAAGGGAATCCAAGGGGTCACCAAGCACTCCTTGGGGTTAACTCAAATGGTCATGTTGACCAAAGTCAACTCTAACCCTAATTTTGTCAAAGTGCCCTTCCTAAGGATCAAGTGACCCCCAAGTGCCAATATAACCCTACCCAGCCCTACCTAGGCCTTAGGGGAGGCTAATGGGTCACCAAGGACCCATTGGAGTCAACCCAAAAGGTCAAAATGACCAAGGTCAACCCAAGTCTAGTTTAGGTCAACTTAGCCCAAATGGACTAACCCAAGCTCAAGACCTTTTTCATTTGGGCTAACCAACTCTTAATTATGTGATGATATGTATTATTGGATTACAAATAGCCTAAAGGGGTTGACCAAGTCATCCTTGATGACTAGGAGAGAGGAAACTTCATTTTCTCCCTTTAATGGAGGAGAGAGAAAATGAAGGGAGGGGCCATTCATGGCTAGGAAGGCCAAGAGCCATCTCCTCTTTCTGGAATCATCTCCCCTGATGAGTTAAGAGGAGGCCAAGGGTTTTCCCGTCCATGGTAGTGGCTAGGGGAGGAGAACCACCATGGCCGAGCCAAGCTTTCAATGGCCATTAATGGCCATTGATGACTTGGCCTTTCCCCTCCCTAACTGAGTCTTTAAACACCATCAGTTCCCTAAGAGGAGTTTTTCCCACCATTTACTTGAAGAATTCGAGCCCTTCCATTGTGTGGTTGTAGAAAACCGAGCGACGCCACCACCACCATGATGACCCGACGGTCGGCGGGACTCCAGACCACCATAAAGGTGCTCCTCCTCTCCTTACTCTGTGGGTAGATCTTAGGTTTCAGTTAGAATGAAGATCGGGCTCAATTGAGCCCGTTCCAAGCTTTCAATTTCCTATTTTTTCAAGAAATTTCCTCTTGCGGGATCACCAGAAAACGCCCATCCGGCGGCTGTGCCGCAACCTGGCGAAAGCCACCACCTTGACGGAGGTGGTTGTGGCGGTGGCCGGCCAGGGAGGTGGCCGGATGGCCGGGAATTAGGCCGGGAAGTGGTTCCAGGTCGGGATGATCCTGGCCATCAGCTGGAGGTAGACGATGACCAGATGTCGTCCATCATGCGCCAAGATTCGTGCTGAATAATATTTAAACTATAGTTTATATATTCATTTAATTTCTGTCACACTTTATGTATTTAATGTTTTTAACTATTAAAAATACCTAGGGTCACCTACAGAAAAAGTGGTAAAGATCAAAGTTGTAGCCCGAGGGGTGCCTTGTTTGACCAGGGCACTCATTATGGTGGGGTTTATACCTAGGTTTAGACAGAAACTAAAATGAGTGCCTCAACTTCATCCCTTGTCCACATGACCTTAAATTTGGACAGGGAGTTACCCTAACATATACCTAGGTCCTGTCCAAAAATGTGAATTTTTGGAGTAAATTTTTCTAGTGCTTTAGAAGTTATTTAATAATCATAGGGTAAATTAATTAGGAGACCTAATTACCTCCAAACCCTCCCAAATTTTGGTGAGTGGTCCTTAGGGTCATCGTGAGGTTCTGTATAAATTTTCACCTCAATTGGAGTTGATTTAGTTTGGAAATGAGTAAACACTAGTTTTGCCCTAAAAGGGGTATTTAGGTCAAAAGTGCACCTTATGGGTTTGGGTGGCCAAACCACCTCAACAGAGTCTGAAATTTGGGCCACTGGTTTGACATGACATTTAACACCCTCATATGGGTGATGGAGTGGTTTGGGGTAGAATTGCCCTAGGTCCAAAGTTTAAACCCTAAGTTTGGACCTTGGGGGTTTAAGAAGGGCATGGGGTCAAATGCCCTTGTATGAACTTGAAATTTGGTGGAGAGGACCCTATGGTGATTATAGTCCTCTGGTGGAAATATTAGTGGATTTAGAGAAAGTTAAAACACCTCAAAACCCTAACCTTAATTTAGGTCCCAAATTTCATAATGGTATGACGGGTTGTCAAAACTTTAAGAAAAGTTGTGAAACTTTGGTAGTGTAGTCATAGGGTTAATTTGAGCCTCTGGTAATTTTATTGGGGATATTAGAACAATATAATTAGTACCTCCTTTGTATTACATGGATTTGCCCTTGATAGTCTTTTGTTTATTATGATCTCACTGTTCATTGGGAAATAGTGAAAATTGGGCAGAGGAAGTTTTAGGTCATTATGGTCATACACGATTTTTATTATAATTTTTAGATGCATATTTTCAGTACTTACTTCACAAGCTTTTAAATATGAAAATATGTTCAATATTAGATTCAAAGCACAATGTTTGTTAAAAAATTGTGAAGCTTGTTCAGTAGTGATATTAGGGCATTATGCTCATAAGGAAATTTTATCATAATTTTAGATGAATATTTTCAGTAGTTGTTTCATTGAATTATGGAAGAGGATTATCATTCTAAATTAAAGTTAGAGTTCATTATTCACTGGAAAATTTGGAAACTTAGTCAGGAGTGTTTTTAGGGCATTTTAGTTATACTTTACTTTACTTATAATTTTTTGAAGCTTATTTACAGCACTTGCTTCTTTAGTTGTTAACTATGTGATTATATTTAAAATTATGGATCAGAGGCTTAAACCTTGCAAAAAATTTGAGAGACTTGAATTTACTGTTAATTAGTTACCTAGTATTTATCATAATTTTATGGAGCATTTTGCATGACTTTAAGGGCTACTTCATATTAAAACTATGACATTTGGATTTTTAGGAGAAATAAATAAAATGTCAGATAAATTAGGAAAATTCCAATATTCTGGATTTAGGCTATAAATATTATGATAGGCCTCCATTAGTTATCTTACGGTGTTTGGATGAGGATTTACAGTACCTCCTATCATGCACGTCATATAGCATAAGGTGGTCTGCATTTAGTAAAACGTTAGAAATCGCGTTAACATGGTGAATGGTCGCAGGGAGATGGGATTGTGGTTTGCTGGTTTTAGTAAAGTGGATTGGAGTATACCATTGGAAGTTGGGATGAGTAGGTTGTAGAGTTTTCTAAGATTAGGTGGTGCTTGGGATCGACGAAAGATCGTCTTTCCTATGAAGGGAGAGACAGGGTCAAAAACACGTTAGGGTTAGAACCAGTATGATACTAAAGGGATCGGGAATCGGATATTAACCAATAATAATAAGTTCCTAGCGAAATAGAGCTTTGGGCTTCAGCCCATCATAGTTCCTAGTGCTCTCGAGAACCCTACACGGGGTATGCCTTAGACAGTCCTGGGTTAACCTAAACTGTAGGCAAAATAAATTTCAAGAGTAACTAATACAACTATGGTTTCACTTTCACACACCCCGGTGTCTCGGGAAGTTAGGTTGGGTTTCACGAGCGGTAGGCTCGGTAGTTTTGGTGATGGGCAGGTTAGCCCGGCGAGCCGATGGCTCGGTAGATAATTGTAACAGACAAGATAGTCCGGTGAGCTTTGGCTCGGTGGTTGATACTGTAACGACCCGGGATTTGGCCCGAAGCCCCCCATGGCATCGCTACCGGGCTGCAGCCCAAGCACCCCAACCCCTCTCCAGCCCACTGGCGGGTTGTTGGTGGCCACAGCCTCCCTTTAATGAGCGAACTCGATAGTTAAGCCCGCACTACGGGGACTTCCCAGGAGGTCACCCATCCCAGTACTACTCCAGCCCGAGCACGCTTAACTATGAAGTTCTTTCAACTCTCATCACCAATGTGGCGAGCACGTGTTTGTGCGACCTGCTGTAACGCTAATGAACTCTGGAATGTCCATTAAGGAATGTACAAACTCTTGTTTGAGGAATCTGCGCGTTCCTTTTTGTGTTGTTTTGCTTGCATACGTTCGCTAATGTGTGTCTTGTCCACCTATAGGTGACACGTAGTGGTGCTGGGCAGTCTGAGCCCCAGCGTTCTGATGAGAGTGCGGCACCAGCTGAGGTGCCAACCCCTCCTCCCTCTGCAGAAACTGTTCGCTTAGTGGCTGAGGCGCTATTTGCCATGATTCAGCCGACCGGGCAAGCGCAGCCGGCGGTAGTGCCAGTTCGTGTTGATGTAAGCCCCGAGCCGGTTGAGGCTGTAGATCCACGAGCAGCTGACCGACAGTTGAAGCAATTCATGAGCTTCAGTCCTCCTACGTTTGCGGGAATGGGATCCCCAACGCAGGCGGAAGATTGGTTATCGCGTGTCAAGAGGATAATTACAGCGATCAGGGCGGAGGAAACTCTCAAGGTCACCTTAGCCACCTTCATGCTTGAAGGGGAGGCGCGGTTGTGGTGGGACGAGGTTGAGTTACACCACTTGGCGGGCAGGCAATTAACACAAGTATCGATTGAGGAGTTCTCTCGGATATTTCTGGCGAAACATGTCCCAGCGGCGCAACGTATTGCTATGGAAAATGAGTTCCAACGGTTAAAGCAAGGGGACGATAGTGTGGATATCTACTTGCACGAGTTTACCAGGTTGGGACGATATGCGGGAACAATCTTCGCGGATGACCAAAGGAAAACGAATCGGTTCTATGAAGGATTGCGGGATGAGTTACGATTCCTGCTTTCGAGTTCTGTGAGCCAAGGGTTTCAGGCGTTGGTTGATACTGCGTGCGCGTTGGAAAAGGACATGAGGCGAGTGCAAGGGAATAAGGGCTTGGTGGTGTCTAAGCCAGAGTTTCAAGCACCTCGCCCAGGCAAGTCGTTTTACCAGAAGAAAGGGGGCAAGAGGTCCAAGCCATCTGGGCAAGTGACTACGACCGTTGTGTCGGGAGCGACATCAAGGCCGGATGCTCGTACGTGCTATAACTGTGGCCGGGTGGGGCATATTGCTCGTGACTGTCGAGTTGTGCAGCCCAAAGGGGAAAAGAAGACGGGTGCGTCGTATGCTGAGAAGGGCAAAGCGGTGGTGGATTCCTCTGCTTCCCAAGCGCAGCCCCGAATCTATCAACTTGGCCAACAGGAAGCGATTAAGCAAAGTGACGTCGTCACAGGTACGAGTTGAGTGAGTTTACTTGCTGTGCTTTTGGTTTTGGTTTTTGTTTAGCTTGTGCATGATGTGTGTGTGCTGCAGGCTTTGTCCTGATTCGGAATACTTTAGCGAGAGCCCTGTTTGATACGGGTGCTTCGCATTCTTTTCTGTCTGAGGATTTCGTATCTCGTATTGGGGTACCGAGTCATGTGACGGTGGATAGTACAAGGGTGCTATTGCCGAATGGCTGTGTGATGCTTGCGGATAGGGCTTGCGATGTGGATGTGCAAATAGGAAGTCGGGACTTCGGTTTGAGTGCAGCTGTGTTACCGTTATCGGAGTTTGATGTGATCTTTGGTATGGACTGGCTCTCGGAGCAGCGTGCCTTTATTGATTGCAACTCCAAAGAGATTACACTGGGCCAGAATACCGGGCTTGTGACGAAGTTCGCTGGTATGCGAGGAGTTGGCGGAACGTTGTTGTCTGCACTCCAAGTCGTCAATGCTGTGCGGAAGGGCGCGGAGTTATTCTTCACGCTAATTCAGGCTGTTGAGCCAAAGGCCAGTGTCGGTGAAGTGCCAGTTGTGTCAGAGTTTGCCGATGTGTTTCCTAAAGATCTTCCTGGGTTACCACCCCAGCGGGAGATTGACTTCTCTATTGAGTTGGTGCCAGGTGCGAAACCTGTGGCCCGCTCTCCGTATCGCGTCGCGCCAAAAGAGATGGCTGAGTTGAAAGTCCAATTGCAAGCGTTGTTGGAGCAGGGTTATATACGCCCAAGTATGTCACCTTGGAGCGCGCCTGTTCTCTTTGTGAAAAAGAAAGACGGTAGCTTACGGTTGTGTATTGACTACCGCGAGTTGAATAAGCTGACAGAGAAAAATAAGTATCCGATCCCACGGATTGATGACCTTTTTGATCAGCTGGCGGGATCAACGGTCTATTCCAAGTTGGATCTGAAATCGGGATATTATCAGCTAAGGATTCGGGAAGGTGACATTCCCAAGACGGCGTTTGGAACACGCTACGGTCATTATGAGTTCACGGTAATGCCGTTTGGCCTATGTAATGCGCCTTCGGTATTTATGGACCTAATGCATCGAACGTTCCGAGAGTATTTGGATTTGTTTATTATTGTGTTTATCGATGACATCTTAGTATACTCTCAGTCGGAAGAGGATCACGCAAACCATTTGCGGTTGGTCTTGCATACCCTGCGGAGGAATAAACTTTTTGCCAAGTTCTCAAAGTGTGAGTTCTGGCTCTCTTCGGTAGCCTTTTTAGACCATGTGGTAAGCGGAGAGGGTATCGCGGTGGATCCGTTGAAGATAAGTGCCATCCGAGATTGGCCAGTGATGTCTTCAGTGGCCGAGGTCAGGAGCTTCCTTGGACTTGCGGGCTACTATAGACGGTTTGTGGAAAACTTCTCACGGATTGCTTTACCTCTGACCACGCTGACGAGAAAAGATCAAAAGTTCATATGGACGCCGGAGTGCGCGCGAGCTTTTGAAGACTTGAAGAGTCGTTTGACCACGGCGCCTGTGTTGACGTCGCCATGTGGTACCGATGGGTATGAGATCTATAGTGATGCATCTGGGAGCGGCTTAGGCTGCGTTCTTCTGCAGTTTGGGAAAGTGATTGCTTATGGCTCGCGTCAGTTGAAAGTGCATGAGCGGAATTATCCCGTCCATGATTTGGAGTTGGCGGCGGTAATCTTTGCGCTCAAGTTGTGGCGGCACTATCTATATGGCGTCAAAGTGGATATCTATACGGATCACAAGAGCCTAAAGTATTTGTTGGATCAGAAGGATTTGAATATGCGACAACGAAGATGGATGGAGTTCCTCGGGGACTACACCTTCGAGATTCACTATACTCCCGGGAAGGGAAATGTGGTCGCTGATGCTTTGAGTCGGAAGACTCCGGTACGGGCAAGCTGGGTGCAGAGGCATGATCAGCGTTTGATCCAAGAATTGGAAGCAATGGAGATATCGTGTGTTGACAAGGGTGCGTCAACCGATGCGTGCTTGAACTGGACGGAGGTGCAGTATGACCTTACGGACAGAATTCGTCGAGCAACGGAGCTTGATGAAAGTCTCCAGCGCTATGCTAAAGATGGGCCGGATGATCAATTCTCTTGGGATAACGGGTTGTTACGGAGAAATGGTCGAGTGTGCGTCCCAAATGTGGGTAAACTGAGGGAAGAGTTGATGTACGAAGCTCACTTTGCAAAGTACTCAGTTCACCCAGGGAGCACAAAGATGTACAGGGATATGAAAAAGCTGTTCTGGTGGCCCGGACTAAAGAAAGATGTGGCTCGTTATGTGGCTAAATGCAACACCTGTGCGTTGGTGAAAGCAGAATGCCAGAAGCCTGGCGGTTTTCTGAAGTCGTTACCTATTCCGGAGTGGAAGTTCGATGATATTTCGATGGATTTCGTGCACGGGTTGCCGAGATCTCAACGCGGTCATGATTCCATCTGGGTGATTGTGGACCGGTTGACGAAAGTGGCGCACTTCCTTCCCAACAGAAGAGACGATTCAGTGGAAACCTTGGCCAAGCTGTATGTGGAGCAGGTTGTTCGACTGCACGGTGTTCCCCGGAGCATCGTTAGTGACCGTGATGGGCGGTTCACATCGAATGATTGGCGGCTCATTCATCAAATGTTGGGTACAAAATTAGCGTTTAGTACGGCCTTTCATCCCCAAACGGATGGCCAGACTGAACGAACCAACAGGACGATGGAGGATATGCTCCGCATGTGCGCCCTAGACTTTGGTAAGAGATGGGAAGAGTATATATTTCTCGTCGAATTTGCCTATAATAATAGCTACCAAGCGAGTATTGGTATGGCACCATTCGAGGCGTTGTATGGTCGGAAATGCCGTACACCCTTAGCTTGGGCAGAAGCAGGCGAATCGAAGCTGAGTGGGAAAAAGGAAGTCGAAGAAGCTACTTCGCTCATACGCTCTATTCGGGAGAGGCTATTGATAGCCCAAGATCGTCAAGCAAAATACTACAATGCCAAGCACCGGAACGTGGAGTTCGCGGTGGGTGATTGGGTATATTTGAAGATCAAACCCTTCAAAGGTGTGTCCAGGATTCGGCGTTTGAAAAAGCTAAGTCCGAGGTATCTTGGTCCGTTTGAGGTGGTGGAGCGTGTTGGGGAGGCTGCTTATCGACTAGCACTTTCAGCGGACTTGGGTGGATTACATGATGTGTTTCACATCTCAGTCCTTCGTAAGGCGGTAAAGGATCCAGCTCAAGTCGTGGAGGCTGATCGGGTACCGGTCGAGTATGGGCTAACGACGAGGGTTAGACCCATTCGGATCGAGGATCGAGCCGAGAAACAGTTGCGGAACAAAGTAATCGGGATGGTCAAGGTCCGTTGGGACAATTGTGGCCGTGAAGAGCTAACATGGGAGCAAGAGCAGACCATGCGAGCTGAGTTTCCCGAGTTATTTGTATAAACTGGAGACCGTGTACTTTATGTTATATCAGAGTTATAGCTGCTGAGTTTTATTTCCTTACCGTGCAAATTTCGGGACGAAATTTTGATAAGGGGGGGAGGGTTGTAACACCCTAAAAGACCCCAATAGACTCAACTTGAAGTTTGAGTAGCAGGTCAGGTTACACGGCCTTGGACACGGGCGTGTCCCAGGGCGTGTCGGGTGTACACGGCCTGGGACACGGGCGTGTCCCAGGGCGTGTTCTATTTATTTTGCGAAATTGGCCTATTCCGGTCAGAGCCGGACACGGCCTTGAACACGGCCGGGAACACGGGCGTGTCAGGCTGGACACGGGCGTGTCAGCTGCCGTGTTCCGACCCGTGTACTGGTTGCAGCTCCGATGGAGCAGGAGACACGGGCGTGTCTCAGGTTTGACACGGGCGTGTCAGGTCCGACACGGGCGTGTCGATGACCCGTGTTGTTCAGTCGGTTCAAGCTGTGTGCACCGCTTCAGGGGTACACGGCCTGTGACACGGGCGTGTCACAGGCCGTGTCGGCCAAAAAGTGAAATTCTGGGGAAATCTTGGCCGTTCAGTTTCCTCTCTTTTGATCCAAAGGCTCAGGTGGTTTCTTGGGCTGGATATGTCGTGAAAGGGGATTGAAGAAGTCATTCTTCTTTATCCTTAAGGAAGAGAGAAAGAGAGAGGAAGAGAGGAAGAAGGAGGAGGAGACCAAGCCACCGGCGGAGCTCCCGTGGTTCGATTCGTGATCCGAAGCCGGCGTTGTGACGGCAAGGCTGCTGCGGTTCTTTCTCACCGGCTAGTTTTCAATGGCACCGAAGAGATCGACAAGGGTAACGATCTCCCTCCTTGGACATGTGAAGTCCTTCTTTTCTGCATTGCATAGGGAAAGCCCTTCCCCGCGAGTGTGCGGTGGGTTGTGGTGTCCCTTGGGGTAGATATGTGAAGTCCCCCTTGTTAGAGGCCGGAATTGGAGTACGGCTCTAGGCATGCTGTGTGAAGCCCATCTGGATGGAATCTGGATTGGTGATGCTTGTTTGCATATCGGAGAAGGCTCCGTGATAATGGCTTGTGATGCCTTGTTCCTACCTGTTGCTTGGTGCGGCAGGAAGTACTGGACGATGTCCAGGAAATGAAGAGGGTTGGCGGCAACTCTTGTGGCCGTGCGTTGCCACTTTGTGAGTAGTTGAGCCGTTGGGCTGCAACTCGATGAAAAGGCAGATTGCCGAACAGGAAAGGTGAAACCGACCCGCGCCTATAAAATGCCATGGATACTTCCGTATTCGAGGTGGCTCGGCGACTTGAGCAACGGGGGATGGCTGATCCGTACCTGCGTTAGGTCCGTCCGACTTGGAAGCCTGGTATAGGTTTTGTTGGAGCGCCTAATGAGAGTCTTAGGCCCGCGCGCCGGAAAGACTAGAAATGCTCAAATACCGTGTAGACGGTGGTGTTGACCCTGGTATTCTGGTACACCGAAAATGTGCCCTGAGTGCACGGACTGTCGGGCCGGGTGGCCGATGGTTGTGATGGCTTGGATGTGCCTGCGCGCACATAGTTGCTATTGATAATGCCATGCTTGCAGGGAAAGAATGCTCATGCCCCGAGAAAGGGGTAGGATTGTTATAATTGGGTCAGCTGAATGCTGACCGTTGCATTGTTTGCCACCGGTTGGGTGGTTTGTTCCCGTGCAGGTGCTGGAGAGCCAAGTGGTAAGTGATGGGCGGGAGAGCCCTACTGCTGGTGCTGATGCTGCTGCGGCTAGCCTGGAAGGCTAAGCGAATGGCTTTGTTTTGTTTTCTCTTTTTACTCATGTATGGCCGGCCTGCGCGCCGAGGTTTGTAAAACATGATGTATGTTCAGAGGAACTGTAAGGCCTTAAGGCCAAACTCTTGTGGTTGTGTACATTCCGTGGTATTTATATATAAAGGTGGTTTTATATATATTGGACATTCCGGTTGAGAGTTCAAAGTACTACTTAAAGCTTCCGCTAGAATGCTCTGAGTTAGGATTCGTATTTGGTTTGGTATTATCCTGTGACCTCACCGTCTGTTTGTGGCATATAGTGTGGGGCCCCGGCCGGACCTTCTACTATACGTCATCTAACGGATGGGGTCGTTACAGATACATCAAGGTTGCATGTGCATAAATTATAAGGTGGTGGGTCTTCAGTGTAGGATGGTCGATGCGCCGACGCCAATACGTTGACTCGGCAAGTATGGTTTAGCACTTCGCCAAATTAAGTTCGGTGGACCAGCGGGTAAATAGTACGAAGGAGCTCCGCTTAGTGCACCAGCATCGAGGCATACAATAAGTTTGACTGGAAGTGCTATTATTGGTTTATAGATGGGGGAGGCCAAACCCACCTCTTCTATTTGCCACTACGGAGGTATCCTGGGAGTTTCGGCTCTAGAAAGGGGAAACTAAAGGTCTGTATGGACAGAGTCGAGTGGGTGTGTTGCACTTGCATGATTCACATCATAACATACTTGCATGTCATAGCATAACCATTGCATTTATCCCTTGACACCTATTGTATAAATTGGTATGAGACTTTTTATACAATAGGCCCTACAAAATGACCCCTTGGTTTATAAGCTCGTTTGAACATGCTTATAAGTTAAGGTTTTTAATCCGTAGATATATACATGCTTGCTAAAAAACTGACACCCTATCGTATAAATTGGAATGTGACTCTTTATACGATAGGAGCCTTGCAAAAGATCCCTTAGCTTATGCATTTTCATATAAGTTAAGGTTACTTATTTCTTGTTCAATTTTTCATACCTATATTTCTGCCACATATACTTATAGATCTGCTAGTTTAGTTCCACCATCATCCGCCTCTTGTTCATTCTCCACCATCACTACCTCTCCTTTCCTTTTCCCTGCTCGGTGCCTAGGAGCAATGGGGGAAGCGGTAGGGGATTAAAGGACTTAGTATTTTATACTAACGGTTTTCGAACCACATTATTTTAGGGGACCGTGGAGCCCAGCATGGAGGAGCAGCCCCAGAGGTTGGCACGCTTAGAGATGGGACAGTCTAGCACCGGAGTTCAGACAATCAGGACTGTGAGTCCCAATTGTTAGTAGATGTTTAGTTTTTGCTTCCGCGCTGAGTGATATGTAATGAGGATATTGATGTACCAGGCATGAGCCCTATTGTCAGTACCTTTATTATTATTATTTCTGTGGACTCTCCCTTCGTGGAGATTTTTTACTATGTATGTGATTTCTTTGGACATGTCTTTTACTCTTTTACTACTTTTCTATGATCTATTTGGCCGGTAGGATCGACGTTTTGTAGTGACGACCTTCCCGGGCATGAAGGTGTCACCGCAAAGCGGCGGTTTTGGGGCTAAGACCCTGTGGTTCTAAAAAAGGGGGTCTTATAGAGAGCATCGAGTGATTAGTCGTTGACATCGAGAGCGTCGAGTGATTAGCTTATGGAATCGAGTATGTCGAGTATTTGTGAGAAGTTAAGTCTTTTTTGTCGAGTAAATCCCGTGGCATCGAGTGCATTTAGTGTAACTGTCTTGGCATCGAGTTCTTTAGTATAACGGTCTTGGTGTCGAGTGTGTTGAGTAAACTCAGCTAGGCATCGTGAGAAGTGAAATTCGTTGAGTTAAGCCCTGACATTGAGAGATGTGTTTTTTTTCGACTTTCGTCTTGAGGTAAAGGAGATTCTTCGAGTATTTTCGATGAATTAAACGTGGACTTAGAAGATTTGTGACGTTTCGTCGAGTGCTGAGGTACGAGCAAGATGATTCGTCGGGTATACTCAACGAAAGGGTGTGGACTTAGGATTTTCTCGCCCAATGAGGTCAATTCGTTGAGTATAGACTTTGATGAGTATTTTTTTTTCTTCCTCCTTGTCATTGAGGAAATTTTGAGGTTAGACTTGAGTTTTTTTGGCATTCTGGACGTTTGTTTGTGGCTAGGTTGGCAATGGATAAAGGACAACCAACTTTACACCGGTTCGTTAATCATTACACATAGTGGGTTTTGTTTTCTATTGGACTATTTGTTTGTGGTTGACAATGTGGAGACCACCAGAGTACCCTTTTTGAGGTGTTTGAACTATTGGGTTGTGTTGGACAATGTGGCCACCAACACAGTACCTCTTGAGATGTTTGGACTGTTGGATTGTGTTGGACAATGTAGTCACCACCCAAGTGCCTTTTTGAGTTGTTTGGTCTGATGGTTCATGTTAGACAATGTGCCACCGACTTAGTACCATTTTTGCCAAGTGTTAATGATTAGAGTGTTTAGAGATGTTTAGTCTCTTTCCTTCTTATTATATAAACATATGTTATTATTCTTAACTAACAAATCTTATCGAAGCAAGGCTTCATTTTGCACTTGCTGCAACTTCTCATACATATACTCTTGAGAACCCTTTCTTACTTATTATATTATGACTTATTTGATGTATTTGGACAGTTTTTCTTATATTTGGGTTAGTACGCCCTTTTGTATCTTTTAGATTATTGCTACTAATAATCTTTGATTGCCACTTATATATTCTTACTGAGGTATTCTTTTCTTTTAAATTCCTCAGGCTCAAAGAAGTAGCTGATCGAGCGGCTAGGATTGGTGGTTGCTGGTGTTTTGCACCTGTTATAGTTATCTTTCCTCATCATTATGAGGTAGTTTTGTTGTTTTGTTTTTTTTCTAGTTCAGACATATTTGCCTTTTGGTGGGTTCATGTCAGGTTGTTGACGCCCACTGGAGATTTTGATGAATGTTAAGTTACTTGCTAGCTACTAAATCACTTTTTATATGATTTGTTGGTTTTACTTTCTCTCTTAGAAGGTTTTATGTTAGGTTTGCAAAGAGTTAATTTCAAATTTTAGAAAGTACAATTATACTATTCTCATACTCATGACATCTTTTAAATCAAATGTCATTCTATTTTAAACAAATGTAAAAGCTCTTTTCATACTTATAATAAATCTAGAAGTATGCATATCATGAGTTGTCCTTTTAGGATGCTTCAGTTCATGTAGGATAATAATTGAGTTAAGTAAGTATTTTACGCAGCGTATATATATATATATATATATATATATATATATATATATATATATATATATATATATATTTGTGGACTAGTTGATCCACTGAGCTGAGGGATATGACCGTCAAACTTAACTAAGAATATGTGTTTTCTTCAAGATAAACTCGAGAATTCTTTGAAATGTGTTAGGAGTAGGTTCTCGCTTGAGCGTCTGTAATTTTCCCGTGCACGGCGTGGCATCACGGCGCATGTTTTTTCTCTTACTCTAACAAAATGCTTTATGTTGAGAAAATACGGGTGGTGACATGCCTCCCAAGAGCAATTTCTTTTTCCCGTCTTTAAGCTAGATAATTTATGTTAGCTATAAAGGAAACAAAAATTAAAGTGTCGCACAAATCGCTTAATTCACTCTTGGGTGAATGTGCTGAAGTACGTCGCCTGGCTACTACTCTGCTTGATTCTTGATTATTCTTTTGATGGTCGGCTTGAAAATGTAAAATCAAAATCACTAATACATACTTGAGGTGATTTAAATTTTTGTAGAAGAGCAGAAAATGGATTGTTAACGAATTTTGATTGCAACGGCTCATCTTCTACATGAAAATCATTAGTGCAAAAAATTCAAAAATAAACGTGTCAGAAAAATTTTTATAAGGAGGAGGTTCTTGCAAAACTATATGAATAAGCTCTGGTTGTTAATTTTCTAATAATAAATTCTCATTAGAATATTCTAGTGAAGAAGCAAATGAAATAAAATTTTTGGACATGAAATTTTCATGAACTTCATTTTAAATAAAATTAGGAGGTCTTTTTGAAAATTCATGACACAAATTAAAAGATTCAGGCATAGTAGGAGAAGAAACTTATACTTATTATATTTCGTATGGTGTGCTCATAACCTTAATATATTTTTGGTACAATAAATTTTCTTACTCTTCGGTATAAGAAACTATGGGATTACCTAAAAATCTTGTACCACCATAGCTAAATTATCCAAAGATGGAGAAATATCACTAGAATAATAATTATTTTCATCTAACTTTTTGGGAAGAAAATGAAATTAAAATTGCTAAAATTCCCCAAAATTAGTGGAAGAAGCTTGCAGTCCAAAAGAAGAAGAACAAAAATTTGGATCTAAAAAATAATCCTCATTGCTCGGGAATCTTTCCGGGTGATCTAGCCACCAAGAATAAACATATTCCGAGATAGAAGAAAAATTATTAATATAAAAAAATTTATTTTCATTAAAGCTTAAAAAATTATTTTCATGAAATTTGGAAAATTTATTTCCATTAAAATCAAAAAAATTATTTCCTTGAAAATTAGAAAATTATTTTTATAAAAGTTAGAATAATTATTTTCATTAAGAGATGAAAAATTATGATCATAAAAATAATCAAAATTATTTACATAAGAATGAGAAAAATCATTTCCATAATATAAATTTGGAGAATTAGAATATGTATAATTAAAATAAAAATAACATTCATTACTTTAATGTGGTGCACCATAATATTGACAAATAATTTAGCGCTTCTATGCGGCTTCCAAAAGATTATCTTTATTTATAAGCTCGGTAACTTTAGCGGCTAATTGAGATAACATTTTTTGAAAAAAAAATAAAACATCCTTCACTTAATAGAATCGAATTTGGAAAAAAATTAAAAAGTGAAATCAGGTTAGAGAAAAAGAAAATGATAAAATTAATAATTTTTTTGCTTTCAAAATATCAATAATAATAACTCCCCAACAACGACGCAAAAACATGATGGGTAAAATTTGTGATAAATATATTCTCCAAATTCTACAAATTATAGGCAAGCGCACCTATCATTCATAATATAAAATCAAGTGTCGTATTTTACGGGTCTGTCGAGTACTTATACTCACACAGAAGAGTTATTATTTTCTCTAACAAAAGTGTTGGTTAATTTGACACTAAGAGAAAAAGTGATTAAAATATTAAGAGGAGAATGATGAGATTAAAGCTAGCACCTGATCTAAAATCCCTTTGGATAAAATGAACTATACGGAAGAATTAAATTTCAAGATCTCAAAATAAACAACTTTGCTCGTGGAGTTTCCCAATTTATGGAAGTGACTCTCTTGAGAATACACTTTCAACTAACCTTAAATGCAACGATTTAGACCCCTCAACTAGTCGAAACACCTAAGCTTACTTTACGCGAGGAACCCCACTATTGAGTTTAAACCCAATCTGGAATATCTATGACGAACACTCTCGAGGTTCTCACATTACTCCTCTTACCCTCAAGTGATCTTCTCGTATTCGCAACCTCTCGGTAAACTAAAATACAGAACATAAATCAAAAAGCATAATCACGTTCAATTTGTCCTTGAATGACCTCGCATTCACAACCTCTCGGTAAACTGGAGGACGGATCTTTGATTAGAAAATGAGTTCGTGAAATAAGAATTCGAAGCGAATAATTCAAAGATAAGTTTTAAAAAAAAATAGAAAATAAAAAGCTTGCTAATTTATAAAAGATAAACTAAAATTCATTTCATTCCAAAGTTCATCATGATCAAGGGCTAAGGGAAATTTAGCTACTTATCACGATGGGGGAATTGCACACAAAATTAGAGAGAAACATGAATAAAAGAAACCTTGAATTGAAAAGTACTACACTAGGAAAGAAAAAAATAAAAGCTACGCTATAATTAGAAATGAAAGTTATAATTAGAACAGACCAAAATTAAAAAATTTCAGCCCTAAAATCTCCTTCCTCAGCTCAAGAACTTTACTGCTATTTTGAGAGTTCTCAGCTGAGGAGTCATGCCCCTTGGTCACACCCATGACCATGGCGTGTCAACCATGAAACTGCCATCATAAAAACCCCAGGAAAAGCTTGGAGAGAAACCGCTAAGCGCATTATCCGGCTGGTCATGCCCCTAAGTCATGCCCGTGTCCTAGGCATGTCTTGACTGAGTCTAGAAAACATTAGGAAAAGACATGATCTGTAGTTAATCTGTTGATTTGGGAAGGTGTCATGCCCTCTAATCACTCTTGTGACCAGTGCGTATTGGCTATAATGTCACGCCGACGTTAACAGTTGGAAAGAAGGCCTGGCCACACTCGTTGGAATGTTGGACACCCCCCCTTTATTATGCCCGAGATAGGGGCATATAAATTCTAACGTGGCGTCTTTTCTATTTCATTGGAGAATGGGCATGGTGCGCGGGATTAGTAATGCCCCCTTATCATGCCTGTGACCAGGGCGTGTAACATTGAACTTTTTCAAAAATCATCCAAAAAGTGCCCCAATTCCTCTAGGGAGATTCAATTTGATAATTATAACACAAATAACCTGAATTGCAAAAAGAAGTCAATTAGAGATTATTTAAAAAAAAATTAATTAAAATAAAACCAATTAGTAAAATAATTTTATATAAATCTAACTCTAAAATTTAGTGTTATCAGTAACTAAACAAACCCTGAGAGAATAAATCTCAAAGATTATCCCCTTTCTCTAGTGATAGGGGATATGACTCTTGTTGTTCAAATAAGGATCCAACTATCATATGATTCTATGCTTCAATGCTTCCACTCCTAATTTGAATCAAAGAAGTTTGAGGAATCAGATAATGATCCCTACTGAATTGCTTCCATGCAAAGGAGCTAGCTCAATTTCAAAGGAACAAGATCTAAACATTAATAGAAGGCCTGGAAATTACCCAATCATTAAAACCTCGTGGGTATGTGGAAACAAGTTGTATTCCAATGGAGTTATTGTCAGGAATACAGAAAGACTTATTTTACAAGGGTATAGGTAAGAAGATGGCATAGATTACAGCCTGACATTTGTACCGGTAGCTAGATTGGTATCAAAAAGGCTATTTCTTGTTTATGTTGCATATATGAAGATTAAAGTCTATCAAATGGATGTCAAGGGTGCTTTTCTCAATGACACACTATAAGAAGAGATGTATGTAGAATAATCCCTCGGTTTTGTCAATTAACCTTATCCCTCTCATGTCTATAGATTAGATAAAGTACTTTAAAGTCTAAACAAAGTTCTGAGAGCTTAGTATGAGACCATATCCACTTTCCTCCTATAACACTCCTTTGAAAGACAAAAGGTGTATAAGACACATTTCATTAGAATGCATAAACACCAATTATTGATAGTGCAAATATATGTGGATGATATTATATTAGGCTCAACATATCTAAGGCTTTGCAAAAGGTTTGCTGACCTAATGAAAAATAGATTTGAAATGAATAACATGGGAGAACTATAATATTTCCTTGGTCTCCAAGTGAGAAAAAGTGATGAAGGCATCTTCATATCCCAAACAAAGTACACTAAGAGCTTATTAAGAAGTTTGGATTAGAAATGACCTCCACTATGAAAAACCTCATGGCTACCAATGTTGTGATTGATAAAGATGACTTTGATCAATCTATTGACCAAAAGACAAATAATACAAATATTGGCTCTCTTCTCTATATCACTGACAGTAGGCCAAATATCTTATTTTCCACCTATGTATGTGCTAGATTCCAAGTGAACCCCAAAGAATCTCACTTGAATTTAGTCAAAATAATTCTAAGATATTTTAAGGGTACTCTTGAACTTAGCTTGTGGTATCTAATAAAATCGGAATTTGAGTTAATGGGATACTCAGATATAGATTATGCTGGTTGTAGGCTTGATTGAAAGAGCAACTCAGGGACTTGTCAATTCCTGAGTGCTAGATTGATTTCTTGTTTTATTAAAAAGATAAATTTAGTCTCTACTTGCACAACTGAAACTGAGTTAGGAGTTGGAAGTTGTTGCTTATATATATTATTGATGCAAAACTAATTACTTGATTATAATTTTCTATTAAAAAGTACACAACATTCTATGATTGCTCAAGTGCAATTTCAATTGCATCAAATCTAGTGCTTAACTATTGGACAAAGCACATAAAAATAAGACACTATTTCCTCAAGGGCAATGTAGAGAAAGGCAAAATATCCCTTCAGTATGTGTCCACTGAAAATCAACGGGCTAATATCTTCACAATGCCCCTTGATGAAATCAAGCATAATTTTTTTGTCAATGCATTAGGAAGGCTTGATGGTGCTCAGTAGAATCTATAATAAGGTGTGGTAAATTTATTTTTCTTTGAAAAATTATTGCTAGGAAAAACAATAAAAGGTTTGAAAATTTTTTTGTCTTTAATTGACACAATATCGAATATAAATTGATGCAATTATAATTTATGTTCAATGCATGTGTCGAGACTAGGCAGATTATGAAGAGTATGAAACTATTCGATGCAATAGCAATTTCTAATCATTACATGTGTTGACAAGTCGTCTGATAATTTTATTCAAAGCTACTACAATTCGACACAATGTTGATTTCCCAAGAGTGCACAAAATTCTTTCTTGACTAAAGTTAGGAAAATTTTGGCACGTTGGGTTGATTTGTTTCCTAAAATATGTTGACTTGTGCCCTTAATTTTGACATATTGTCTTCTTATAACAAACTTTTATTATAATTTTTTATGCTTTCAACCTCTTCATCTTCCCAGCTCTATCTTTCTTGATCTCATTCTCTCATGTGTGTTAAGTCTTTTGTAGGTACAACATTTGCTCTAATGTCATCTAAGTCATACATTCTTGATTCTCTTAATAATATTTTGGCAACACTTGTCTCTGAATTTTCCTCTAGATTTATCATCTTCTTAGTTGACTGCACCAACAAGGTTGCCACTTTAAAAAGTAAATTAGATGAACAATGAAGCTCTTTGCATGAGCTGGAACACCGAATTACTAAATCTCAAGTTCTTGAAGGTGTCAAAAAATCCTTAGTCAAAGATCTAAAGAACATTGAGAATTAGGTTAGTCTAAAGGATTACAATCAGGGTCATAATGTTGTTGATGATAGAATTAATGAGATAGATAATGGTGGTAATATTGTTGATAATAGAGTTCTAAAGCTAGAGGTATGAATAAGATCTATAGATACTATTTATATCATTGCTTCCTAGAGAACTCTCTTTATATATCTAAGGGGGCTGACTATTGTCTCTAAACTGATTTTTAACATGTCAGAATTAAAAATTGGTGTGATGATACCTACATCACAAGGGGATTTATCAGTCAGGGGTAGCTCATGTTGTTGGAGCCTATGGTTCACATCTCTTTCGTTTGACAAAAAAAAATATTGTGTTGTATTTGATCATATAAGGTTTGGGTATAGTATGCGGGTTTATAGGTAAAAAAGAGCGAGAAAATCAAGTTCTAGAACCAACCGCTGAGCGCTAGTGCTACCGCATGTGCTAGCTTCAGAA
The DNA here is from genome assembly GCA_039513925.1 of Platanthera zijinensis. Taxonomy (NCBI): domain Eukaryota; kingdom Viridiplantae; phylum Streptophyta; class Magnoliopsida; order Asparagales; family Orchidaceae; genus Platanthera; species Platanthera zijinensis. The sequence goes on along the minus strand of CM077081.1, from coordinate 212,290,235 downwards.
TGAATTCAGGCAAACGCTTTGTGGACTACCACGTGGCACTAACCTTTACTGCGGCATGCTAGCTATCTCAACCTGTGTTGAAACATCATGTTACTGCCAGACGATAGCTCTATACCGCACCGTAATAGCTCGATAAGGCGTAAAAATATTTTATTCGTATATTTTTCCAAATCGGCTGGACAGGTGTCACATCCACGTGCATCGACCTACTGTCGGGCGTTAGCTCTACCGCCGATAATAGCTTATTCTTTCAAGATGTATAAAAGTGGGCCCTTTTTCCTAGACACTAAGAGAGAGATATATTCTAATTCTTAGGTTCGTGTGCCGTCTCAGAGCACCGTTCCACCATCTCTATCAAAGGAATAGAAAGCCGCCTCCCTCCCGTTCGCTCATGAAGATCTCCGGCAAGCAAAGGACTACAATGACCAAGAGGAGTTAATCAGGTGCAATAGAAAGAAGATCTTTACCATCGGTCACGCACCGCTCAACGGAGGAATTGTTTTGAGAGAGAATCCTTTTAATCTTTTTTACTATCTTATTGTATTTTTCTCTTTTCTAACTATTTATGGGTGATGAAAATCGACAGGTGAAGGTCGTTGGAATTCGACGAGGATTCTGTAAGAAATCAACCCAGGGAAGGGACATCTATATCAGGGGATCTAATGGGGCTCTAAGAAACTTCTAGGAAGGAAGGTCAGCTCGAAGACCTTTCTAGGGAGGGAAATGGAGAGAGTCAACAGGTTCAGGTAGTGGGTCAGTATAGAAAATGAAAAGGAGTTTGTATTTCACAACCTCCAATCTCCGACGTTATGGATATATAGTTATTTGTAATTGCAAACCACTTTCATTTCATTTGGATAAAATTATTATTAATTCTTCTTTCTTATTATAATTTTGTGGTTGTATTCATTCTTCTCTGCAGTATCATCCGGAACCAGTTTTCCTAGATAAAACTAATCTTAATTTTTAAATTAATCTATAAAACTTATTCACCCCCTCCCCCCCTCTAAGGTTAGCTACTCAATCAAACAAGTGGTATCAGAGCCAGGTTAACCCACAATAGTTTCACCACCGGGAATAATGGTCGTCCTAATCTTGAATCGACACGTGGGGATGAAATTTTTTACATAAAAATTTAATTTGCACCACCTCTGTTTACTAGTATGAACTATAACATGTGGAAAATTTTAATGAACAAATTCCTTATATTATTAGATATAGAAGTTTGGAATATGAATGTATCAAGCCCCAAAAAAATGTAAATATATACGAGTGTCATTTAAATGTCAAATCTATGAATATTCTATTTTGCTGGCTTGGTCATTAAATTTTCAAACACATCTAGACGCTTCCTACTTCTTATGATATATGGAAATTTCTTGAGATTGCTTATATTTCTCCTTCGATAAATAATGAATCTGAGCAATTTCTCAAGGATCCAAGTGAAGAACCAAATGGAGACTTTCTCTTGGATGAATACATGGCAACTACATCAAGGGAAAGGGATGGCAAAATCTCAACTATGCATGAGGAAAAACATGAAGAAGTCAAAGAAACTCTATGCTCAAATCTTGCCTCATACAAAAGCACTATATGGAAATTGAATTCCCTTTTTGCCTGTAATTCTATCACTACACTGTGTGTGCTAGAAAATGCTAGACGTTGAATTAAGAAATTGAAATTTATTTATTTGGAATTGCATTTAGAATATAAAAATTTAAAAGCACAACTAAATATAGAACCAAAGCTTGATGTATCCCGTCCTTCCTCTAGCTATATAGTTGAAAATATTATACCTTGTTTTGATTGCAAAGAATTTAAAGATAAATTCAAGGTTTTTGAAAAAGATCTATATATTTCCAAAGAGCGAAATGATAAATTGATTAATGAAAATGTTGCTTTGTCTCATAAACAATAATCATTAAAATTATTTGTGCAAAAAATTTCAAATAATACAAAATCTTTTATGTCTAGTTTATCTTCAAAGATATGTAAGGTATCTACTAGTATTTCAAATTTTATAAGACATAGACCTAGTAGAAGTGTAAATTTGCATTAAACTTCTCCCAATATTAAAGTAAATGTCAACGAATTTCCTATTAATAACAATTTCAAAAATCACTATGATTATAAGACTTAAATGAATGATTATAGAAATTTGTCACATAAAAAGAATATTCAACAAAAGTATGAATGGAGCCCCATCTTTAAAAATAATTCACCTATTCAACTCAAAAGGGCATATTCATCAATATCTCCCTATGGTTTATCACATTATGTTTGGGTACTCAAGGGAACTGCCACACACGGTCTTACTTGGATACCTAACTCTCTATCTTTTAGCATCCAACAATTGCATGAAGTGCAATCAAAATGAAATACACTATTTTTTACTTTACAATTTGTTTCTTTTTGTTTTTGTTGCTTTGTTCTTGCATTTATTTGTTTTAGTGAAATGCAATGGTCACGTTAGTTTTTTTAAGGTATGTCATTCACTCCTTAATCTTAATGAATAACAAAACATCTTGATCAAAATAAAAAGAATGCCATATCACATTGTGTGACCATCTATCTAGTTTTATATCCCCTTAGAAATCCATTTCCAGAAAATATCTTTCAATGTTATGAAAAAAAGACGAAACAATGAATTTCATAAATGATAATATAATGACTAATAAATTATTTAAAAATGGATTTGAAAAGGTGCTCTTAGGGGTCGTATGCTAAACATATCAAATGTGCAAGTTATTATTCTTATTTTATAAATTTTTCCACTATACGACCCTAGTTTTGCATGTTTATCATATAAAAATATTGGAATTTATGAAATCTTGTTCATGCTTGTTGCATAAACTATTGATGTTGCCGAGTGTTATAAGGTGTCTCCAGTGATAGCTCTTCTGTATGTAAATTTTCGACTGTTTCTCTAAATGGATAATTCCTTAAATATCTTATTTTTTGCTTCACTGGAAGTTGCATGTATCTCGTTTGAGTGTGAACATTAGAATCAACTGTATGTTTACAAACATAAGTCACTGAACTAAATTTCACCTCTATAGCTCTATGAACATTGAGATAGGAACACCATCTTGGGTGCATGCAAATCAAACATACGTTTGATTGACCTTTCTTTGCTGCATTCATGGTTATTCTTTCATATCATTCTAGCATCGCTTCTCTATATAAGTAAACCTCATTGTTAATTCTAGTTATGATATCATAATTTGCTAAAGTTAAACTGAATGTGCTCCATATGATACATTAACAAAGTTGAATGTGAACATGGCATACACAACAATGTGTTAATATGATCATCAAAATCGAAAACTCAAATTTTATCTATTTCAATATCCAAATTCATAAGAGTACTTAAGAATAATCTTGAATTGACTGTGTTTGTCAATTCTAGGATTTATGAATCATGTGATAGATATTATAGTCATTGTTCTATAAACTTTTTGGTATATGTTGTTTATACAGTGCTTCACTTGTATTTGCATGTATTTTTGTCTTATAAAGACCATAGAACCAAATGTGAGCCAATCAAAGTCAAATCACCTATTCTTTATCACATCATTCTTGGTCTATGAAATACTTTAGTAATGAAAACATGCAACATCATTGTAATAAAAATCAACCTTTTTTGGAAGCATAACAATACACATTGTTTTCATAGTCATCACTCTAGAGTCACCATAGAGTGTATGTTAAAGTTAAACATTTATGACATGCACTCTATGACTTGATATGCTAAGTCTTTGAAAATAATAATAATAATTAGAGAATTAAAATGGGAAAATCTTGATATTTATTTAACTAAGTTCTTGAATTAAATTCTATATATGTATCCTTAGGAACTAAAGGCATAGATATGAACATGATTACTAACCAACTATGACGTGTCTTATAATAGCAGGGGCATAGGTGTGTGTACATTAGAGTCGCTAACCTATAGACCACGTCTTGTCCTTAACTGAGGAGGGTTCCAGTAGGTCTATGTGAGGTGCTATGGAAAAAGAGTGTTAGGTCAAGTGGGATCTTTAGAATGCATTTGGGATTAAAACCCCACCCTATGGCACTTGTGCAACTTCTCGTGCCCATTCATCACTTTTTATGGGGCTAGGGTGTCGATATTTTTCTTGGGAAGTTTTTATTGTTAGCATTCTCATGATCCTCATATAAATTTCATGATCACTATTTCACGTCTCATATTCGTTAATATCATGCATAATATTTTATCGTGTTATCTTGTGTCTGCTTGTTTTTTTGCATTTTTTGTGTCTTTTTTATGTGTCCAGTATACCTTATTTGTATGATTGCAAAAATCAAACAAAAATCTTGAAAAAATGTCTTTATTTCTATTTTTAGATGGATCTATTTTATTTTTATTAAAACAAAAAATATATAAAACCCCAAAATAAATAAAAAATTACGGATCGTTCATTCTTAGGAGATGCAAAACTAGAACCAAACGCATAACGATTATGTGCAATATTTGATTTAGGATTGTTAATCCCTGTTAACATTGTCTAAATATGTCAAGATGTGTTGAATCTATAGGTGCTTAGCTACTGAATGCGACTAGATAAGATAGTGTATATTGAATATGCCTCTAGGTATGTGTGAGGATTTAAGTAGCATAATGACATTACACTGTTCACACATCCTTAGAAAATGGACTCGGGTAAATTCATGCATACATGCTATAACTCATTATATTTTGTCTAACATGCTAGAAATAACTTGAAAAATCAATGCATGTTTTTATATAAAGCTTAGAACTTTGGGCCAAAATTCTAGTGAATAAGTCTTTTGTATACAAGTTAAAGTGTATCTATCTATATGGGTAGATTTTGATTGATTCGGGGTCCTTGAACTCAAAAAGGTAAAAAAATGATAGTAAAAAAAGTGAATGAAAAAATGAGTGCATCATATGCTATCAAATCATGTGTCATGGATACCCCCAAACACTACTCACTCCTCCTGATAAGTCTTCCAAAGCATTATGAGGATGAGCACCTTGGTCAAAAGAATCATTACAATCTTGTGGAAAGACTAGAACCTAAGTTAGTGCCCCTTGTTGGAATATTGGTATAAAGTAAATAGTCATGTGATATGATTTTTCACGTATTAAATATTATTGAGATAAAACATGTATTAAATATTATTTCTACTTGATGTTTATTCTTTTGATGTTGCACGTATACCTTTTATTGCTCTATCTAATGCTCCCATGCATAAGAATTGGACTTGCACTACATTATATGTCTATAACACATAGGTACTAGTACACGATTTATATTCCTGACTCTTACAATGTTACACTATATTAACTCTATAAATCTCTTAGCATTATACTCCAAATCTTTATGTATTTAGTTTCACTTATTCTATCCAAATTTCTTTTACTCTAAAAAACACGTCAAATCAACTGATTTTTTAATTAGGTAGGTCTATATTCATGGTGTTCTGCTCCAATTTTTGTCGGTAGTGCTTATTATTTTTTTGTGTACATGTGCCCCAGTTCTCTCATCTCCTTAGTATCACATGAACATAGCAAAAGACTTAAGTATTCACGAGACATGTTAGTTAGTCCTCGACCCATTCAATAATATCAAAAGGGGGAGAATTGAGTGTTCATGAGTATATCCTATGCTAGTTGAGTGCTAGTAACCTAGGGGAAGATCTTGTGTAGGAGGCACACATATAGGGGGAGCACATATATAAGGGGAGCCGTATTGATTATTTCGGTATTGATTATTTCTTCCAGCTGTATTTCATGCTTACTGATTGGATCACACTATACCATGTTGTTACTGCTTTTATATCTCATAAAAGGATATTGATATTATCAAAAGGTGGAGTTTGTTAGAGCCTATGGTTTGCAACTCTTTAGTTTGAAAATATAAAATCTCATGTTGTATTTGATCATATGAGGTTTGGGTATAGTGTGAAGGTTTACAAGTATAAAAGAATGAGAAAATCAAGTTCTGGAACTTACCGCCGAGCACTAGCGCAACTACCCGCGCTAGCTTCAAAATTAATTCAGGCAAGCACTCTATGGACTAGCGCATGGCACTTGCCTTTACTGCAACATGCTAGCTCTCTCAATGAGCATCGATACATCATGCTACTACCAGGCGATAGCTATGTACGTGCCGCGATAACTCGAAAAAGCAGAAAAAAAAAATTCAGATATTTTTTCCAAATCGGCTAGACAGGTGTAACATCAATGCGCAACAACCTACCGCCGGGCGCTAGCTCTACCATCGGTGGTAGCTTATTATTTCAAGAGGTATAAAAGCATTCCTCTTTTCTTGGAGACTAAGAAAGAGATAAATTCTGATTTTAGGGTTCATGTGTTGTCTCAAGGCATTGTTCCACCACCTCTATCGAAGGAAGATAAAAACACCTCCCTCTCGTTTGCGCACGAAGATCTCCAGCAAGCAAATGATTACAATGACCAAGAGGAGTTGATCGGGTACAATAACATGAAGATATTTAGCATTGGTCATGCATATCTCAATGTAGTAATCATTTTGAAGGTGAATCACTTAAAATCTTCTTTTCTCTCTTATTGTATTTTTTATCTTTTCTAACTGTTTATGGGTGATGAAAATTGACTAGTGAAGGTCATTGGAATCCAGGGAGGGTTCTAGGAGAAATCATCCTGGGGACGGTACGTCTAGATCGGGGTATCTAGTAGGGCTCTAAGACACTTCCGAGAATGAAGGTGAAGAGCCGGCTTAAAGACCTTTCCAAGGATGGAAAGGGAGAGGGCCAACCGGTTCGGGTAGTGGGTTGGTATAGAAAACGAAAAGGAGTTCTTATTTCACTACCTCCGATCTCCGGTGTCATTGAGATGTTGTTATTTGTAAATGTAAACCACTTTCATTTCGTTTAAATAAAATTATTATTCATTCTTCTTTCTTATTATAATTTTGTGGTTATATGTCGGTAGATCTCTGAAAGCTGTGTGCGTATCCAAGGAAAAGTTACCCAATAAAATGAGTTCTATGACCTGCCTCCACGCGCTAGCAAGATAGCGCCCCGCGGTAGCATCCAGAACCAGTTTTCCTTGATAAAACTAATTTTAATTTTAAAATTAACCTCTAAACCTTATTCATCCCCCCCCTCTAAGGTTGGCCACCCAAACCAACACATGTAAGATGATATAGAACTTCAAAAGAGAATGAAAGAACCTAGGATGTAGGTCAACTCTCCAAGACATATGACCCCAGAGATACTCTCACAAGAGGAATCAATTATAGAACCTATGCCAATATGGAAAAGTTATACAAAAGCTCAAAGAAAACAATATAAAAAGGATCGATTCTACAGGATAGATTATTAGAAAGTTGGTATTACATAAAATACATTTGAAGCATATGAGGATCCTTAGCTTGAAAATAATCTAGAGAAAAGTAGAAAAAGAGATAATGATGAATATGAAGCTAGTTTGAAGCAGACAATAGACAAGATTAAGGTGTTTCTTGCTAAAATTAGGTAAGGAAAACCAAGGAGGATATTCTAAATGAATAATCAACCATAATACCTAATACAATCTTTAAATAGACTAGCTATGCTAAGAAACACTGTTAAGCAAAACTTATTGAGACTAAAGGTCAACATCACAAATAAGGTCTTGATTTTAAGGGCCATATTCCTTATCAAAATGATAGTGAGGAGAAAATTATTTTTGAAAGATCTTTAGCTCTAGTTGCCAAAGAACCTGATTCTGAATCTATAATTAATGACCCACAAAGGAATGATTCTATTTAGAATAATCTTGATATGGTAAATAAATTATTTGTAAGAATCATAAATCTTAGCCTTGAAGTAAATACAGCTTATCCTAATGTTTAGATAGAGATCCAAAAGCTTTAGTGGTATACAATGACATTCATGAAAATAAAAAAAGTAAGATCAGCATATTTTAAGTATGTTGAAAAGACTTCCAAGAAGCTATACATTTCATTTTTTTGAATTTCTTAATGCTAGAAAATAAATTATTGCACTTGAATATATCTCTAAGACTTTTTGTAAAGGAATGGTCTTAAGACTATGATATTATATTTATGGTTATCATATTTCTTTAAATTATTCCTATTTTCTCTTTTTTATATACTGATAATTATTTTAATTTATGTAAAAAAATTTAAGCTAAATAGGAGAGAATGTTTGGAAAAACCCTCGATTTAACTTAACAAATTATTTCTAAGTAATTTTGTTTTCCTAGGATAATTTCTTATGTTATAGAGAGAGTAATTTGATTATTAGATGTCTTAGGAAGCTAGTTCCAGCCAAGGTAGAAGAAATTTATCTAAAATCTAGAAGAAAATCAACTAAGTTACATTTGTGTACATTAGAAATTAATACAACACCGACTAAAAGTAAATGTATTTCCGTTTGGAATTTGAAGCATCCAATGAAGTGAAGTTGACATATCTCTAAAGAAGAAGTTTATGAAAGCTTCGATAAGTAATTGACATAACATTGATTTCTTATTTATGTTGATAAAGATTTATTCTAAGACATAATAAGAAAAACCTTTAGTTAAAACTCGATTTAACATCAAATACTAATCTAGATAGGAAAATTCAGAAGATTTCATTCAAAATTATTTGAAGATCATTATTGTGGAATTCATTTGAATCTTAAGAGCTGCTATAAGAGTTCTTTGGGAATAAGATTTCTATAGTAATTTTTGAAGAAATATTTGGAAGAAAATTAAAGAAGATTGACAGGATTTTAGAATACTACTTTTAGAAAGATCTTCTCAGAGATTATTTTATTCCTTTTGAAGAAAATTAACCAAATAAATCAATTCAAAATCATCCGAAGATTCATACCCATATTTTAAATGAAGAACATACAAGAAGAACAGTAGAAAAAATTCTAGATCACATTCTAACAAGCAGCCAATTGCTTTTCTTCTTCTTCTTTCTCTACTATAAACTTCTATGTGTGGGTCAGTGCATACAATCCTTACTTCTTCTCAAAGGATTAATCAATTATAAGAGATCCAATCTAATTAAGTACCAAGGAATTCTTACAGACATTATTGAAGGAGGATTCAAATCAGAATTCAATTCCTACTACTTCTTTTAATTTCTTACTTTCCCCTTTCACTTCATTCATTTGCTTGAAAGGATTCAACTGTTGGTTAGTTCACCTTATCAAAAATCAAACTGTGTGGTTTTTAGTGTCTCCTTATCAATAGACTTAGGCACTGGTTCTAAGAGTCTCTTAATCAAAATACTCATGCACTATGATATTTGATTCCTAATAAGGTGTTAAAGAGTGGATGCACCCAATTTTTTAGGAACCACTATATCTCTTATGTACATCTATGGTATTGCTCTTTTTGTGTTTTCTTTATTTTTATTTCCTACTTTTACTTATTATATGATTACTTAATTGTTACTATGTTTTGTGGATGTTTATATGAATCTGGTTAATATTTTCATAAATAATTTTAAATCTTTATTCACTTCCCCCTTGGTGAATTCTCAGAGGAATAACTATTCACTTTCAACAGTCCCATCAATCGAATGTTTCATGTAGTTGTGGGGGAGCGATCATTTTATCTAAATAATTTTCTGGAGTCAATTGCTAGAAGCCTGAAGGTTAATTTTAGAAACCATCATGGGCGCTGGACTCTGATTTCGAGACCTAGCCTCCTTTAAAATTCACGCATCCAACTTTAGCCTTCAGAAAATTCTAAAATTTTACATTTTAATTTCAACAAATCTATATGGAACTATTAAATTACTTTTATCAAATTTGATAATCTCGCATGAAAATCCATAATTAATTATTATAAATTATAATTAAATATATTCAAAAAAAACACATTAACATCATTAGTTTGACTCATCCACTTTTTATTGGTTATATAAATCCAAATAGTTGCAATGTATGATGTATTGGTTCCTTCCTAAGTGGAAGGTCTTCTAAGTTATTATCTTCAAGACAATTTGGTTGGATGAACTTAGTCTTTGGAGTTATGTTTTGAATTCCTGTAATGAAAATAAAACTTCAATTATAATCATAGACCTAAAATCCATCTAGACGATCATAATCATAGGGATGCTATCCAAGGTTAATTCTCCATATGTGAAAAAACCTCATTCTTCTCATTAAGATATCATAAAGGCATCTATATTCTCTTAGTTGTTCACTATTATAGAGGGTCACTTGATTTTCTTCCAGTTTAGAGAAATGAATCTCCTTAGCTCGAGTCTGAGCAAAGTGTGAAATCATTCAAAGAGAAACCAAGTAGAAATGAAACTCGTCATTTTAGCATAGAAATCCCGGAAAGAGTGAAAAACAACATGGTCTGATCTTTGTCGGACCAAAATATACTGGATTCCTTGAGGTTATAAGAGTTTGAGATCATTTGAGTGTGACAGGCTGCCTCTATATTTAGAAGTCTTGAAGGAAAAAATAACAAAAATACCAAGTCCATAGAGCTGGAGTGCCCACAAGAAAATTCTCATATGCCTATTATTATACTTGCTGGAGCATCTATGTGAGCATTGAGAGCGAACAGACTTGAGGGAAAACAGAGCAAATTCAGAGAAAATGAATGATGTAGTCTCACGTCCTTGCCTAAAAAACTCAGAGCTCTCTCTTATATACATGGTTGCTTCTAGGTGAGATTGTTTGGGCTTGATCTACATTCTTCTTAGGAGTTGCCTCGTGTGCGCTACAAGTAATTCCTCTTTTTATTGATGCTAGTCAGGGGTGCTTGTGTAGGGAAAGAACAATCCTCAAAAGTGTGTTGAAGTGGTGCAAACACAATCCCATAGACGACACCAAGCTATTACGAGACACTAAGTTTTCAAATAATCTAGAGAATCGGACTGCCTTAGCTCGAGAGTGAGTCGAGTGCACAAATAGTCAATTGGAAACTAAGAAGAAATACCACGAGAAATTTTAGCATAGAAAAATTAGGATAATGTGAAAAACTATGTGGCCAAATCTGTGTCAAAACCAATCCACTAGATCCCTTAAGGTTACAAGATTTGAGATCCTTAAAGGGTGATAGGACACCTCTCCATTGATAAATCTTGAAGACAATGAAAGGAGTAAAAATATCAAGCCACAGAGGTGGAGAATTTATGAGAGCATTCTCTAATGCCTTCTTATGTGCTTGATGAAGCAACTATATGAGCATTAAGAGCACAGATACTTGAGAGCAAACAGAGGTAATTCAGAACAAAGGAACATTCTATGTCCTAGTCTCTCAATAATTTGTGATGTGCACACACTAAAATAATTTGAAGTCCGTGGGTCTAAGTCGGTACGATCAAGGTTGTTGAGTATTATATCCACAATAATCCTGATTTGAAGAAGGGTCCAGTTAAGCTAAGATGAATTGTGACTGTATTTGATATTGTATTTGAAGTTATGTACTTACAGGTTTACAATGCTAAGTACACACCAATGTTAGGTTATAGTGGGTCAGTAAACACGGGACTACACAATGTAATCCTTCATTGTTTAGGCCATGGTGTTGACTCACGTGTAATCTCTCTATTGGGGTGTACTTTGATGCTATGTACATGGGGAGGTTCAAAGAGAAAGAAGAAGAGCTTCATTTAAGAAAAACAGAAATTTTACCTAAGTAAAATTCGTAGAGTATCCTAAGGTATATTCGTCGAATTTGTCGAGTATCATTGATATTCGTTGAATTCATCGTATATACTTACTATTACTTATCGAATTCTTCATATATACTTATGTAGAATTTCTGAAATAATTAAAAAAAATAGTTAAGTAAAATTCGTCGAGTATCATCAAATATACTTGTCGAATTCTTCGAATGCATCTAACGATACTCGTCGAATATACATGACGACACATGCCGAATTCTTCGAGTCATCCTGACGCTACTTCTCTAATTTTTCCTAAGGCAAACGCATCGAGTGCATCTTGGCATTGAGAGCGTTAAGTGCATCTTGGCATCGAGTGAATCGTTTCAAAGAGTCATGTGTATGGATAGCTTTGAGTGTGTTGAGTCTGCTAGCCTATAATCGACGAATTCATCGAGTATACTAGCTGATACTCGACAAATTCTTCGAGTATGACTTGAGTATTGGCGTTAAGTATCTAGCCAGCTTAAGTTGAATCTGTTTAAGTCCAATTCGGTGTATATCAATGACAATCGGCGAGTATACTAGCGATACTCGACGATATTTGATGAATATAACTTAGGTCATTTTTTCTTTCAATTTTTTCAAAACCAGGCTCGCGTTGCGGCGGCCTTGCACAGTGTTTTCTATGTCTCATTTTTGGAAATTTATTTATAGCCGTTACAATTGAATGATGTCTATATATATAGGATGGATTCCTAATCCTGCTAATCGTTTTATTGCTCTTATTTTTCAAATCGAGAATCTTTCCAAAAAGAAAAAACCATCAGCCTCCTGTGCGATACACGACTTCTCTGATCGGCCGTCAACTATGACTGCTACACGATTCAATCTTCATCGATCACTATGTCTGGATTGATCCTCTTTAAATATTTCTATTCCTATTGATCTATTCGATTGAAGATTCAAGATTCAAGGCCTTCCAAGACTTTCTACTTTTCGAGTTCTCCAGAATTTCTTAGATCTAGTTTTTCGAAGAACGTCGGAGTGAAGACTTGTAATCTTTATTATATTGTAATATTCTTTTACATATTATAGGAGATTTTTCTCCGAGTTGTAAATCAATTTATGGATTGAGTGCTAGATCCATATGTGGATTGAGTCATAGATCCATTTATGGATCAAGTTGTAGGAGAGATTGTTCTCCGAGTGGTAGGAGCGTCGTCTCTGAGTTGTGGGAGTTACGACTCCTAGGTCTAAGATTGTTGAAATCTAAGTTTGGTGAAGTAGCACAATCTTACACATCGTGGTAGATAGGCGAGGCAGGAAAGTGGATGTACCTAACTTGGGAAATCACTATAAATCTCGGTGTTTGTGTGCCTAATTTTTTAAGTATTTTTATTCTGTGAAAAGACCCAGAAATCACCTATTCACCCCCACCCCCCCCCCTCTAGGTGATTTAGGTCGATGCTAGATACTTTCAATTGGTATTAGAGGGGGAATTTTGTTTGATATAAGGTTAACACCTTGAACAAGATACTAGATCTTGCATCAAGAGATTTCGCTTAGTAATCATGTATAAAAGTAAAGACATGTCTTCGGTTAAGTTACCAGTATGCACCAAAGAGAACATTCCCATGTGGAAAGAATGAGTCAGGTTCTTCTTGGAAGCTGCAGATCCAAGAATTATTCAGATTGTGGAAGAAGGACCATATATACCTACACAATCCTCAGCCCTGAACCAAGTTATAATGATCCCCAACAAGATGATGGATCTCACAAAAGATGAAATTGCCCTAGTCTCCTTGGACAAAAAGGCAAAGAACATTATAGCCAATGTAGTGGACGATTCGATGTTACAAAATTTATTCCACTACAAATCTGCAAAGGAGATGTTGGACTGCCTTGTAGTTCTGATGGAAGGAACAGAAGAAGTTAGAGATGATAGCAGATCATTGTTGAATCAAGAGTACGAAGAGTTCAAGCAGGGACCAAATGACACCATTCCATACAGCTTCGAGAAATTCTTTAAGATTGTCAACGGTCTCAGAAACTACGGCCGTACCTTCACTAATGGTGAATTGAATGACAAATTTCTTAGATCCTTGACAAAGGATTGGGATATTAAAGTGGTAGTCATTAGGGAGTTAGGGAAGATGCCTGAGATTGACCCTCGGAAACTATTTGGAAAGCTTCTCTCCTACGAGCTTCAAATGAACACAAAAAAGAAGGAGGCGCAAAGCAGCTGGACTTCAAGTAGATAGAAGTCAGTTGTCCTGGAGGCTGAAGGTTTGAGGAAGTCTAAAGTCTTGTCACTAGTAAGGACACGTTCTCCAGACACCCTAGAAGACTCTGAGCCAAGCACATCAGGATCTAAGCTATCTTATACGGAGTTCTCCCTCATCTCTAAGCAGTTCAAGAAATTGCCCAGCAAGAGGAGAAAAATGAAAAATCAATCAACCTCATCTGATTGCAGGAGATCACGTCATGACGGTGATCGTGCTAAGAAAAGCTATAATAAAGAGGACAAGTATAAATCTAAACCAAGTAAACAGTTTTCCTCTGATTTTGTTTGCTACTATTCTAACAAGCCAGGACACATGATTGCGGAGTGTCCCTACAAGAAGAAGGAAGGATCCAAGGGAGAGGAGAAGAGATCCTTCATGGGCAATAGGAAAGAAGAAAAGAGCTTCGTCGCCAAGAAGTCCAAGACTCTAAGTGACAGTGAATCGAGTGAGTCAAGTTAAGAGTATGAGGAAGCTTACTTCGGGCTTATGGCTCGATCGGACGAGGAAGTTGGCGACTCAGAGTATCATGGAAGGGTAAACTTGTATGTGATACTCTCATAATCAGAAACATCAACTAGTTGTCATGAAGGCTATTCTTCTGAGGAAGAGGATTCTGAATTAATGATTCTGTAAGAGAACCTTTTGAAAGCGTTTGACAAATGCTGCAATATAGTTAAAATGCAGTTGAAAGAGATTGCCTCTCTCAAGGAAGTGGAAACCAGTCTGGAGGAAGAAATTGCAAAATTACTTCCTCTCAGAGAGGAAGTCCACTCCTTGAAAGAGGAACTCAAATGCTCTACTAAAACATTGAGTCTGAAGGAGAAATACCTTGATGAGCTAGAGGAAAAGCTCTTGGTGGAGAGAAAACTTGTGGAAAGTTACTCCAAGACAAATACTACTCTTCCCCTCATCGATAAGTTTTTAGCTCCAAAGAAGGGTAGTGGTCTTGGCCACATAGCTGGTAAAGGTAAGGCTGCCAAGAAATCTAGTACTAAAGAAAAGGGGATGGCCCCGCTAGGTTAACCCTTATTTAAGAAGGTAATCTTCCTGACGAATAAGTTTGACCTTAAGTAGTCCAATGTGCATCTTGCTTGGCCTACTTATGTAGAGCCCAAGAAGCGATACCAGGGATGGAATCATCCCCGAGACAATAGTGTCAGTGTTTTCAAGGCACCTTATGAAGAGATTCAACTTCAAAATTATGGTATATATATTCATGGACATAACTATAAGAAGGCATCAAAAGCCAAGACTTTTGTACCTAAGGTAAAGGAGATGGACAAGCCCTGTGTTTGTTGCAATCAGGAGGCTTCCACCTCCAAGTATATTTCCCCTGCGAGACCTTATATTCAAAGGATAAAGCAGGAGTACAAGAGAAGGTACAACGGGTTTGACTGTTGGTACTGCAGCAAAATTGGTCATTTTGGCTCAGATTTTTGGTTGAACCCTAAAAATTTTTAAACTCCACGAGTTAACCGTGCGAGACAGACAACTTGATAGGTTAATGTTCTTAGTGGTGGTAAGATGACAAGGAACCAAGGACCCAAATATGTTTGGGTTCCTAAGGTAAAATGATTTATGGTTGCAGGTATGTCCAAAGGCCAACAAAACTCCTATATGCTATTTGGATAGTGGATGCTCTCGATATATGACCGGGACAAGAAGCCTATTGTTTAATTATACCCCAGTCAAAGACGGACCAAAGTCATCTTTGGAGGGTCAAACAGGGGAACTACTTAAGGGTACGGTATGATATATCCAACGGTGTAGTTTTCTTCACTGAAGTGGCTTATGTTGAAGGATTACAACATAATCTGATAAGCATAAGTCAACTATGTGACAAGGGCAATATCATTGAGTTCTATAAGGACAAGTGTCTGATAAAGTCATCTGCTAATTTGGAGACGTCCTTAACACGCACTAGGAGTAGAAATATATTTTGTTTAAATTTTTTATGTTTAGACAATTCTACCCCAGTGTGCTTTTTGGCTAAAAGTAGTGCGTCTCTTTGTGACCAATGTCACAAGAGATTAACACATATTAATTTCAAAACCATAAATATGTTATTTTTTCACAACTTAGTGTGCAATGCCCGCAATATTAATTGCCTTAAAGGGAGTCTGTGTCACGCATTCTAAATGGGTAAGCAGACAAGGGCTACCTTTAAGGGTATTACTGAAAAAGATTCTACGAGAAGTCTGTACTTACTTCACATGGACTTATTTGGTCCCATGCCAATTCACAATTTAAGAGGTAATAAATATATGTGGGTAAATATTGATGACTACTCTCATTTTACTTGGGTGTTCTTTCTGAAACACAAGTCAGACACCTTTGATTCTTTTATTAATTTTGTTCGGCAAATTCAGAATTAATTGAACTGCTCAGTGGTCAAAATAAGAAGTGATCACGAAATAGAATTTGGGTCTGGCGCTATGAAAAATTCTATGAAAGCTAAGGTATCTTTCATGAGTTTTCCTCCTCGCACACTCAACAGCAAAATAGAGTTGCTGAGAGAAGGAATATAACCCTAATTGAAGCATGTACAACTATGTTGAATGATGCCTCACTTCTAGAGTACTTCTGGGCTGAAGTAGTCAACACAGCATGTCACGTGAAAAATAGAGCACTAATCAACAAGCACCATAATATGACTCCCTATAAACTATTGAAAGGCATAAAACTGGCTGTGTCCTACTTTAGAATCTTTGGAAGTAAATGCTTCGAACATAATAATGGGAAGTATTACCACACAAAGTTTAGTGAAAAATGTTTTGAAGTTACTTTTGTAGGATATAGTTGCTATAGTAAGGCAAATAGGATTTTTAACAAGAAAACCCTTGTGGTAGAAGAGTCTATTAATGTTGTATTTGATGATACAAGTCTGCTCCAAAGCAGCTCGTATAGTTTTATTGGTGCAGATGTAGGTACAAGGTTCAAGGAACTAAGCTTGGATGAAGCAGTCAAAGAAGATGCTCCAAGCTCAGTCAAGGTCATCAATTCAGGCTCAGTGGATGAAGAACTTCTAGAGGAAGAATTTCTTCAACCTATAGAAGATGCACCAGATATTGCAGAACCTGCTGGAGGGAGAACAAGAAACCTATTGTTCAGATACATAAGAGATCACCCAGCTGATCAAATCATTGGAGAGCCAATCAACGGTGTTAGAACCAGAAGAGGTACAGCTAATGAGGTATTGCATCTTAGTTTTCTATCTCAAGCTGAGCCAAAGAAGTTTGAAGAAGCAAACAAGGATGCCTCTTAGATCATGGCAATGCAAGAGGAGCTCAACTAATTCGAACGATGCAAAGTCTGGGAGTTAGTGCCCAGACCCAAGGGACAAAATGTGATCGACACTAAGTTGGTTTTCAGAAATAAGCTGGACGAGAATGGCGTAATCATAAAGAATAAAGCCTTGCTTATAGATCAAGCATATAGATAAGAAAAAGGGATCATCTTTGACCAGACCTTTGTTCCATTGTCCAGGCTCGAGGTGATCAGGTTGTTTCTTGTATTTGCTTCCCTCAAAGGCTTCACGGTCTATCAAATGGACTTGAAGTCAGTATTCCTCAACGGGAATCTGATAGAGGAAGTATACATAGCGCAACCCCCCGGGTTTTGTAAATTATACTTTCCCTGAACATGTTTACTTTTTGAATAAAGCTCTTTACGACTTAAGGAAAGCTCCACGAGCATGATATGATACATTGTCTAGCTTTCTTCTTGAGAACAATTTCACAAGAGGAAAGATAGACAAGATATTATTTCTTAAGTAAAAGGCAAGATTCTGCTAGTGCAAATCTATGTTGATGACAATATATTTGGCTTTACAGAAGACAACCTTTGCAAGAAGTTTTCAAACTTATGCAAGGGAAGTTTGAAATGAGTAGTATGGGAGAGCTGAAGTATTTCATAGGACTTCAGGTGAAGCAATCTGAAGATAGAATTTTTATCTCTTAGATGAAGTTCACCAAGGAGCTTCGTAAGAAATTTGGAATGGAGAACGCAACCTCGATGAAGACTGTAATGGGTTCAACTATGTCTCGGGACAAGGATGAGAAAGGGAAATTTTTTGATGAAACCAAGTATAGAAGCATAATTGGATTCTTGCTCTAGCTTACTACAAGTAGACCAGACATAACGTTCTCAACATGCGTCTGTGCTAGATTTCAGGTGAACTCAAAAGAATCTCATTACGTCGCTGCAAATCGACTTTTAAGATACCTTAAGGGTACACCCAATCTTGGCCTATGGTACCTGAGAATTAATGATATAGAGCTAATTGGTTTTTCAGATGCCGATTTTGCAGGAAGCAGGGATGATAGGAAAAGCTCTTCCGAGACATGCCAATTGCTCGGAAGACAGCTTATTTCATGGAGCAGTAAGAAGCAGAATTTTGTGGCTACCTCTACTATCGAGTCAGAGTTTATCTATGCAAGTAGTTGTTGTGTATAGCTTCTACGGATAAGGAATCAACTGGAAGACTACAACCTAAAGTTCAAAGAGATTCATATGTATTGCGACTCTTACGATTGCGCATAATCCCGTCTCTCACAACCAGACAAAGCACATTGAATTTCGATATCACTTTATCCAGGAGCATGTGGGGAACAAGGATATAGCCCTCAACTATGTCTCGACGGATAAGCAGGTCACAGATATTTTTGCGAATCCACTAGACGAGGCCAAGTTCTCGTTCTTCAAAATGGAATTGTACATGCTGAATAAGGATTCATAAAGAAGGCCAACAAGAGGAAATCACTCAGGAAATTCATAAAGAAAGAAAGAAATTTGTCTAAGGAAAAATTGGTTGAGTATCGGTCAGCCCTAGTCGCTGATTCGTCAGATATTCATGAATATTCAAGCCAAAACTCGCTGAATTGACTGTGCATCCGGTGAAACTCGCCGAATGTACATTAGGGTAAAAATTCTCTTTCTATATTAGATCCGAAGAATCGTCGAAAATCAAGTACGCGCCTTTTTAAGTCAAATTTAAAAAGCAGTCGTGCACGGGGGACCCCGTGCGGGTAATAATTATCGTGAATACGACATTTGTCATGGGGGCGACATTCGTCGTGGGGGCGACATTCGTCGTGGGAGCGACATTCGTCATTGTGGCAACATTCGACATAGGGGCTACATTCAGCGTGGGGGCTACATTCGTCGTGGGTGCGACATTTATAGTGGGTTCAATATTCATCGTGGGTGCGACATTTGTCGAGAGGGCGACATTTTTCATGGGGGACAAATGTTGTCGTAGGGGCGACATTGGTCGTGGGGGGCGTCATTTGTTGTGGTGGTGACATTTTTCATGGGTGCGATATATTTTATGGGCGTGACATTTGTCATGGGGGCTTATATCGTCATGGTGGCGACATTCGTCGGAGCGGCGACATTTATTGGGGGCGGAGACATTATTCGGGGGAGACATCATTCGTCGGGGGAGACGTCATTCGTCGGGGGTGGCGTCATTCGTCGACGACTGTGTCATTCGTCAGGGCGGATATATGGTCATATGAGGGTGTGTGTAAACAGATATAATAAAAAATATCATACCGCCTACTATATTGAACATCATTGCTTTCCTAAAATAATCATAAGGATGGAATAGCTTTTAACTTAAATTAAATCACACAACAAAGATGTGCGTGTATGCAATTTAAAATTCTTAAAATCTATTATAATCCTCACAACCATAAGCATGAAGTAGCTTGATATTCGCTTCTTTAAGAATGATAGCTTTAAAAGAGGAAAAAATATTGAATCTGAGATTTGATCGCATTATTACTCACAAAAACATATTGTACCCACCAAACAGTAATAAAAATAAACAGAATTAGTTTAGAAATAAATTTTGCCAAATGATATAAATATCTCCCTATGCTTAATGCATGGATAATTATGGGTCCTCAAAGATAAGTTCACTATGAAGATCAAATATCTGCGATGGTATTTCTGGCTGCGTCGTTACTCCAGGTTCAAGAGATTTTAACTACAATTTAGGTAAACCCTTAACCAAATTTAGGTAAAAGTAAGTAAAGGTTGACCATGACATCTCCAACAAATATTGAGCCAAACATAAACATGTCATGATGAAAAGCAACTGAAGTTTGACCAAGTCTTATCTTAAAAATATAATTATTCTATGCCATTTTTGGGCTTCAGGAGAGTTAATTGGAGTATGGTGTAGGATTTGAAGATGTTACAGGTAAATCAACACATCATTTAAATTACTTTATAGTATTGAAGGTGAACACTACTCTTAAGAAATAAAAATAACGCTTAGTTTCTTTGAAAGTAAAATTAAAATATCATTAACAAAGTTCTTAAGATGTATTCAACCTGCACATCACAGAGTCATTCGATAAATTTTTTCTTTGCAGAAACTGGACCGCATGTTGAATTAGAATGCCTGGACCAATTTAATGCATACACTGATGATGAAAATCTGGACCTGATAAGTAACTTCCCAAACTTTGTAAAGGATGCCAGAGGTAGTGCAATTAAATGTGTCTACCTCATATTTACAGACAGTGCAATATACACTGATGCAAATAAACCTACCAAAACCTTGATATCAGCTCTAAGAAGTCAAAATGATTTTTAAAATCATCATCAGCTAATATAGATAAAGACATTTAAAAAACTAATCACATCAAAGATTATATATTGGAGGGAAAAAGAATATCTATGAGCCCCCCGATGATGCTATTAATAAGAACCAACCATGCTAAAAAGAAAAAAAAGATAATGACAAAACTTCCACTGCATTGCAAGCTAAGAAATCATACCATAAACAAAGACTTTAAGTAAATATCATAAAGCTGATAAGATAATAAGAAATCAATCCAGGAGGGGCTTTAAACTTAGGGCTTAACAGTAAAGAAATCATACCCAATTTTTAACTCAAGAGAAAACATTGCAGCAATTATTCGATAGGACTTAAAATGAACTCGAGTATTAAGCTCTAGAAAGGTAAAGTGATCACAACAAAGTGCAATTAAGTGGTGTAAAGAAAAAAATATAGGAAATGAAATTAAAACCCACTGTGGTTATACTTGGGTTATGACCCACTGCAATTAATAACCCATTGCTGAATGGAGACGAAGATGTGATTACCTAGATGATCAAGCTAGTCAGGAGGAAGGAAAAATAAAGTAAATTGGAATACTGGATAAATAACTATTAGTAGAGATGGGAAAGGAGCACTGGGAAAATGAGTCCAGTGGTGACGTCGATTTGTAGAAAGAGAAAGTAATAGCTAATCAAAAAAATTCTCTTTTAATGGAGGATGTGGAAGAATGAGGGGGAGTGTTACTGGAGGCGATGCGCCGGGAAAGGCTTCAAGTGGAAAGTTTCGAGGATGAAGGAGCCACTGAGGATTAACTGAGAAGGATTAGCTGTGGAGGAGGCTATGTGTGAGGAGGAGCTTTGGAGTGATAGAAGCTCTGCCAAGGAAGAAGCACGACTTTTATGTAGAGGTGGCCTGATACAGAACCTTTCAGCGGGAAGTGATTTTTTGGGAGGAAAACCAATCGAAAAACCAAATGTCAATGTTTTACCGCATTGCCCGTCGCCGATGTACAAGGAGGAGAAAGGAGGAAGGAAGGGAGATCGGTCGTAGATTCACTGTGACCACTCTTGCGACATACGACGATGGCAGTCTTGCGACGGGCTTGTGATAGGAAGGAAGAGGAGGAGATGTTGCGGCTTTGGACGGGCGTCGTGGGATCTTCCCTAGCTGTACAGAAGAAGAAGAGGGGGGTATCGAGAATTTGAGGTTAATGAACAGCGCCCGTTTGTATTAATTAAGCTTTGATCCCACCAAATGACCCAAATACCCCGCAAATAACTCACAAAATTTTGTTTATGAGGGTATTGTGGGATAAAAATGTTACACATGGTATAACATAGATCCTTCCTTATAGTATAAAGATAAATAATCAAGAGTCGGGCAACCATAACACATTTCGTCGAACCAAAATAGTGATAGTCACCGAACTTTCCTCCCAACCATTCGGCTCCAGCGTGTCTCATCGTCTCCATCTCGTTGCCCTGCTCCCATTTTCTTCGATTAGGACAGAGCAAGAGGTTCTAGCAAAGACTTTCCTATTTCTAGAAGCTTTACCCTAGAGAGTTGGTTTCCTCCCGTAATTCCGACGGACTATTATTGTCATTCCAACAGTGACATACATTAGTTCCAACCGACAGTTCATTCCTGACTTTAGTTTATTCTCTGATTCTCCATGGATCCTAGAAGAACCAGTGGTCTGCTAGGGGTAGGAGAATTAGTTCGAACTGGTTTTTCTTAAGCTTCTGAGTAGTTCAGAAATTTGATCCTGATGCTTGAGACACCTGAACTATCCTTTGTCCTAGAACACCCTTGCAAGGTGCTGGATAAAGATGGCCATGAGTTCTTCCAGAATGCAAATATCCAACATGAAGATACGGTAATCAAGAGCAAAGTTCATGGAATTGCCACTAAGGTGAAGGCCTCTCACCTGACACGGCTCTTGTGTCTTCTAGCCTGTGAAGAAGCAGACTACCTCGACGAGGAGAACTTCACAAGGGCTATGTTATTCTTTGGTTTGCCTAGAGGCACAAAAGCCATCAAACGGAAAGGAATGAATGATGAAGATAAGCTAATGTAAGATATCATCGGGAAAGTGTTGCTATGCAAGACTTATTTATACGACTATCTATCTATATAAATGTTCAAGGTACTAGTGACGATCATATGCAGAAAGAGATTGGACTGGGGTGCACTACTATTTGAAAAAATCAAGGACAGTCTCCGCGCTCCCAACTTTGAAAGGATTATCAGCTTGTACCTGAATCAAATGGACGGTGACAAGTTTGATATGACCAAAGGTATGTCTATCCATCACTTGAAGAAGATCGAATCAACTATCCTCTTAAGGTGGGATAAGAGGATCCTATGACAAGGGGGAGCACTAAATTTGTCTGTGGAGGAGGAAGATCAAGCTCCTTAGGATAGGATTCCTACTCCACCCCTGAGTGAGATATTGAGAGCTTGAGTGTAGGAATGGAGGTGGAGCTAGCTGATATACAAGTGGCCACTCAAAGAGTGCTCTTGAGTGTTTCTTCCAAGTCATTTCCAGATGCTCCAACTGCAGAGATTTCAGTTCCAGATGTTCCAGCTCCTTCTAAACAAGAGATTGATGATGCCTTGGATACTACTAATGATGATTTTACTGTTGATGATTATGAAATAGATGTTGATGAAGTGTTGGTAGTTGCTGATGAGACCAAAGCTGCTAATAATGCAAATGATGGTTCTGAGCTTGTTTCAATAGAGAACTTGATTGTCCCTCTCCCAGAAATTCTTCCTGCCTCACCTTCTTAGGGGCAGGTTACTAGGCCCTCAAAATCGGTTGTTACTAAGGTTGACAGGTTTATTCACAACCTTCAAAAAAGAGTTGTCAAGGCTACAGGTATTCTTCCTGTTGTTCATAAGAAGGTAGTGGAAGTTCTTGATAAGGAAGGAGATGCATAAGAGCATCTTCCTTTCCTAGTTGCTGAAGAGCCTCTGCAGATTTCCAAAGCCAGATTATCTCCAGTTTTGGAAGATCTGCCCTCTTTCCCAAGTATTGCTTTTGAAACAATTGTCACCTCTAGTGCTGATAATTCAATTCTAATGAAAATAGAGGAAATGTTGGCAAGATAGCAAGCGCAGTTTGAAGCAATAATGAAGAAAGTTCTAGAAATGGTCAAGGAAATAAAGCAAGATGTTAACAATGGCCTTGCAGAAGTTAAGATTCAGATTGAAAAGCTGGATACTAAGATTGATTCCATATATGTTGAGGGTGGAAAAGATATCACGCTTCACATGCAATGACTCAAGTATGCTTCAGAAGTTCTTGGTAATGTTGACAAGAATGTTGTGACAATGATTGATGCACACAACAGATTGATGGCTCACTTTTACAACACTATTCCTGCGTATTCTAATACTGTCATTGATGAAGTCAGAAGGGGGGGGGGAGGATACGAAAGCTAAAGTTGTTGCAGTTGAAGCTAACATGTTAGAAAATTTCAAACAAACAAATGACTACTGCTATGAAAACTTTGTGTGGATGTATGGTCAAATATTTGGTTCTTAAGTACCTGTTGTGCCCGATCATGTCGAAGTTCATCCTTCTGAGGATTACTCTCAACATGGGACTGACACACGAGAATTCTTTCAAGATGTTGCAGCTGCTTTTGAAGTTCAAGTAATTTAAGACTTTCCTCCTGCTCTAGTCAATAAGAAAAGAAAGTATGGTGAAGGCCCTTCTCCTACAAGATCAGACCCCGCCAGAGACAGAGAAATGGGTGAAGTGTAGATTCCAACTTCAAGAGAAATCATTCTAGACACCTTCACCCTGGTGGATATTAACAATGAAAACAAGTAGCCCCACTATGATGAGGATGAATGACACAAGTATGAACTGGCCTCTCCTAAGAGGAGAATACACTTCAGAAAATACAAGAATGATGATTCTACGCCTCCAACCCCTCCAAAGTACTTTCCTAAGCCAAGGGCTTATTTTGTTAGGCAGCGACAGAAGAATCAAGATGGGCAGGCCTGCTGTTCATTTTTTTGATTGAGATTGTTGGAACCCTTGTTTGGATTTGTGCTAGGTTCACTCTTAGGATTTCTTGACCCCCTTGTATAGCCAGGGTCTCTGTCTAAGTCTTAGTTAGGTCCCCTCTAGGTCAGGTTTTGTGCAGACCAGCATTGCAGTGGACTCAGATTTTGATTCAGATAAATGTTGTGGACTATCTATATCAGTTAGACTATAGTCAAACTCAGCTCAACGATCGTTGATCTCTCATAGACGATCTAAGAATCTTCTACTCTGAACTGAGCTCGGCGATCTACGAGCTCAGGTCGAAGATTTCATTTTTCTCAGCAGTAATCTCAGTTCTACGATAGCCGTTCTCTGGTCGATGATCTCTTAACTCAGTTCGACGATCTCTGAACAGAGCTCTACGATTCTCTACTGCTTTTAGTTATCAGTTCTTCAGAATGGTCAGAGTTATTTATTTTTTATTATAATAAAGTTTTTCAAGGCAGATATATTCTGATAAATAATGCTGATTCTCTCAAGGCTGATAGCCGTATTCTTGAAGCATTAATTATGGTATTCACAGAATATTTTATCAAGACAGTTATGGTAATGCATTTATGATTGCCAGCAATATCTAACCGTTAGGACTCCTCAATTCTTGCAGAGAATTATTTTTTGTCTTGGGAATTCAAATTGATGCCATTTTTTCTTCATTCTGACAAAATATATATCTTAGAAAGACTACAAGAAAAAGACAGTAGTAATCAATCAGTAGTCAGAGAAGAATATTTCTCTCAAAGGATCTTGCATGTTTTGCTGAAAAGAAGAAGAACAAGAACCTTTTCAAACACAACTCTCTCCAGTCTTCTTCCTTCTTCAGTCTTCAAAGATTTACAGAGAGCCAAAAATCTATAACAGCTCAAAGACTCAAAAGGCTCTGCAACATATTTTGAAGACCTACACCCAGGGCCAAGTTTTCCTCTTCCTGAATATATACACCATCTCAGGGGGAGCTTTGACACTCAACTTTAATCCACATAGTCTTCTAATTTGCCTGAGAAAGAGAAGATTTAAAATCATTCTTGTTTCTTTTACCTCTATCTATATAGGGTTATATCTCCCTTAAAAAGTGAACACTTATGGTGATAGGGCACCTGATCAAAAACCTATTAGACTTTGAGCTCCTGATCAAAATCTTAAATGGTCTCTAGATCTACCTACAACAGATCTTGTGGTGATAGGGCACCTGATCAAAAAGCTAAGTGGATTCCTACATTGGTGGTAGAAGAGTGGATGTACCCAGATTTGGGGAACCAATATAAATTTTCTTGTGTCATCTGGTTGCTGTGTGCTTTCTTTGTGTGCTGTGTTATGCTGTGGTTGTCTAGCCTATTTTATTTCACTAGTTATAGTTATCAGTATTTTAATTCCGCAATAAATCTAAACAATTTTTTAAATACTTTATTCACCCCCTTTAGAGTAAAACCTACCTATCCCTCTCTTTCAATTGGTATAAGAGGGCGTGTTTTTAAGGTTGTACAGGCTAACACCTGAACCTAAGATCTCTGATAGATATTTTTTTCTCTATTTCTTTTTGTTATACCATGGAACAGTATAAGGACTTTGCAAGCACCTGACCTCCAGTTTGCAACTTGCAAAAGTTGGGAATCTGGAAGGCAAAAATCAGACTTTTTATGAATTCAATTGATGGAGACATTTATGCTTCTATCTTAACAGGAGTACCTCCACCACTAGCTTCCACTCCAAGTACTTCCACAAATATGAATGTAGTACCTCCTCCAGACTACAATGATGCATACAAGAAAGCAAAGATTATTTATGTAAAAGCCATTAATATACTGGCACAAACAATGTCTGATGACATATTTCAGAAAGTAGCTGAATGTGAATCAGCTAAGGCCATCTGGGACTCCTTAAACCAAATGGTTGCAGGATCAGCAGATGAAAGGAAGGACAAGAGAGCTCATCTAATCTCCCAGTATGAGAATTTTAAAAAGGAAGAAACTGAGGAAGTTTCTGAGATGTACAACAGACTCAGTATCATTTTAATGAACTGAAAACCCTTGATAAGGACATCTTAGTCACAGAAATAAATAACAAGATTCTCATGTGCTTCCCTAGCTCATGGTACTCTAGAATCTGGCCTATCAGAGAGACCAGAAGCACACATGAGATGACTACTGAATCAGTCTTTGGAAAGATGAAATCATATGAACAGTTGCTAAAGACAAGAGAAGTTGAGCAATAAAAGATTGCTACACCAACAAGGAAGGAACAGAATATAGCTTTCAAAGCTTTAGAAGAATCATAAACCTCTCCATCAAATAAAGAGTTGATGAGTCTCTTTGTAAAGAGATTCTCCAAGATGGGGAGAAAAGAATTCAGATGTAAATCATCAAGGAGTGATGATAAACCAAGGTATGATAAAACCCCCCACTAAAGAGATTATCTGTTTTGGTTGCAGGAAAGCTGGACACATTCTTCCAGAATGTCCAGAAAATAAGCACAAGGAAAGGAGAAAGGAGAAAGACTCCAAGAAGCACTCCAGCAAACCATCCTCCTACAAACACAAAAAGAAGGAGAAAGGGTTAGTTGTAGAAACATGGAGTGACACTGAAGAATCAACTTCCTCAAGTTCCAGTGAGGATGAAGAAGAAGCAAAGGCCAAAGAAATTTGCTTAATGTCCATCAATGCTTCAGGACATGACTCAGAAGAAGAAGTGAGAGTGAGGGGATAAGTTGTAAACTACTCTAGAGGGGGGTGAATAGAGTATTCAAATTTTATGAACAACTAGTCAGCTCCCTTGGAGTTTATTTGCGGAATAAATAATCTGATACTTGAACCCTAAGATCCTAACACAGTGAAGTGCACAAGTGAGAGAGTTAACTGAAATTTCAGTTTAACTATAAGCCTATCACAGCAACTAGCAATCCTAGGTAGTTCTATCACAGCCACAGAATAAACAATTAAACAAGATAGCCAGAGACATAGGATATATAGTGGTTCCCTCTAAATAGGTACTCCACTCTTCTACCACCCTGGTAGGAATCCACTACAGGTTTTTGCTAAGGTGCCCTGCCACCAATGATCTGATTCAGGTAGATCAAACAGACCCTTTGAGCTTTTGATAAGGATGCTCAACCACAGGTTGTGGATAAGGTGCCCTATCACCAATGTTCACTTTTGAAGAGGTGTGAACAAACTCTTTTACAAAGGGGTTGAGAGGGTTAGATTATCTTCTCTGTTGTAAATACAGATTAGAGAAGACTTGTGGATTCTCTAAAGAATCAAAGTCTCCCCCTAGCTCAGTGAAAGTCCAGGGAAAGCCTTTGCTTCAGGATGAAGGAGTTTCAGATATACTGAAACTAAATCCTCAGAGATCTGTAGACTGATTTTTATCAGGTCTTCAGATTCTGGAATAATTGAAGCAGAACTGGAGCTCTTTCTGAAGTCTTGAAAACTCTAAGCAGATGCTCAGGAGACTTGAGAATGAAAGTAATTGCTCTGGGCTTTTTCTTCAGGGGAGCTTTTCTTCTTCTTTTTGTGAGATGGTGAAGAGTTGCTCTGAAGATGCTTGAGAGAATGCAACACTGAGAAAAAATCTCTCTGTATCTGTAACTTCTTATTTTTCTGAGAAAAAAATCTCTCTTAAATATGTCTTCTCATTTTTCCTTTGGAACGGCTCTATTGATTTGAATTCTCGAGCCCTGCAACAGATTATCTCAAAATAGAATATAGCAATAGGAATAGAATGACCTATTAGCTTACTGTTAGTCCCAATAAGGAATTAAATAAGTGGGAAAATATCTCAGTATAAAGACTTACCATTCTTGGAAATAGCAAACAGTGCCAACGGCTAGAATACAGCCTGGCAATATATTTTGTATAATAGGACAAAAATGCTTTATCAAAATACTGAATCCCGTGATTTAAGCTTGACATATTTGGTAATTAATTTATTTTGAATTTAAGCCATAAATCTGCAAAAACAACTTCAGAAAATTCTCTAACCACAAGCTAAAACACTTGGAAATAAACCAAGGAATAGAATGAATATAAAAAGATAAAGGCAGACAATAATCGTCGAACAGGGGTTCGATGATCGTCGACCTAGCTAACAGATCGTCGACTAAAAGCAGAAATCTGTCGAAACAGAAATCGTCGAACAGAAATCGTCGACCAGCTCAAGATATCGTCGACTAAAGCAGAAAATCTGTTGAGACAGATATCGTCGAACATCTCATGATGTCGACGACTAAGGCAAAAAATCTGTCGAGACAGAAATCGTGAAGCAAGAACACGATCGTTGAACTGCTGATGGCATATCGTCGACCAACCTTCAGAGCATAATAAACTTGCTCTGAGATCGTCGACCATCGGTCGACGATAATTGTCTTGACTTCAACGATTCTATAGCCCTGCTATCGTCGACCAATGATCGACGATCGCGAGGCCTCGTTCGACGATGGTCGAACGGAAAATGCCTTAACCAAAAATACATCTAGAACATCTAGCCTAAGCTCTAGGTCAGTTATAAACTGTCCTAGGGAAACTGAACAAGGCCTAATCATGATCATATATAGTTATATGGATCAAGAGGGGCTGGAAAGGGATTACATAAGCCAAATCACATCTAGGGTACCAACAATCTCCCCCTATTTAGGTTATGTTATCCAATCCAATCTAAAAACTAAAGCACACAATAACAAAAGCAGAGATTAACCAAAAATTTAAATCACAGGCAATCCACAGAAAAACATAAAAACATAAATCAGCAGAACTATAAAGTATCAAGCAGATTTATCAGAGGTTTTAGCATCAGATGAGTTCTTAGGGATTACAACTGGTTTGAAAATAATTTCTCTGTTTGGATTTGCTGCTTGTCTTTTGGATAGCATTAGGTCATGTTCACCAATAATTTTCTTTTCAATATAGCTTGGCAGAACTGCAGCACGGTGCAACTTCATGTATTCTTCAGTATCAAAAATTTCAGAGTTGACTTGAATTTTGCTGAGTTCCTTTTCTCTGAATTCAGACATAGTTGTATATGCTGTAGGGTCTAGTCCTTGAGCTTTGGCTCTCTCCATCATGCTTAGTGCAATAGATTCCTTAAATCTTGCCATAGAGGCAATTCTTTCAGTTTCAGTCATATCTGATGGAGAGGGTGGTCTGTCAGTATCAGCTTGAGCTGCAATCTCCATGTTCCTTTGAAGAGCTGTGGCTAATTTGCTTGAGTCAAGAGGAATCTGTGCAGCCTTCTTAGGATCAGTTTCAGCATATAGAGATCTTGGAGGTGCAAGTTCAATGAACTTCTTGTGGGATTTCTCTGAATAGACCACTCTTTTTCTTTTGTTTCAACTGTCTCAGAAGCAGCAGGATTCCTTGATGTGGAGGATGGACCTCTCCTGGGAGGAGAAGGTTTCCATTCTGGAACTTTCTTTTTAGGAGAAGGAGGAGGAGAGAAAGTAGGTTGCTGACATGTCATCTCCTTTATTTGTTCCATGGGAACATTTTCATTTCTTTTCCTTCCTTGTCCTGATACATCTTGGCCTCCCTGGCTTTAGTTACTCCTTCTCTGGTAGGACTGAAAGGTGTTAGTACTGGCTGATTTTGCAGATGGGGCAGAAGAGAGACTTCCAGAGGCTCCAGCACCAGGAGGTGGAGGAGGACCTCTGGGGGGGAATTTCTGAATTGGAGTGTCATATCTTTTTGTTCTCTTCTTCTCTCTTGTCTGATTCTTTGAGAGTCTCATCCATGGTTGAAAATCTTTGCTCTTGGGATCAATTCCCTTCAGAATGAAATAGGGAACATCCTTGTCTGGATTAGCAGTAGGAGGAGCAGATGCTTTTCTTTTCTTAGATACAGCCTTTTACTTCTTCTGGGTGCTATCAGAATCCTCAGAATCATCATCATCAGAGGAGTGGGATGAGGTTCTGCCAGCATAATCATCAAAGTCTTGTTCTGAGATATCCTTGGCAACTATAACATGTTCAGCCTTTTCTTTCTCCTGCTTCTCTCTATCTTCTTTTTCTCTTGCTTCCTCAATGGCATCTTGCACAAGGAGGGCATCAAGATCAACATTTGGAGATCTCTTCCAGAGTTCTGATTCAGGATACAAGTCAGGAACTATCCTGGGGACTAGTTCTGCAATAGAAGGAATGGGTAGAGGATAGGTAAGGATAGGTGGAGAAAAGATGACTGTATCTGCAGGGGCAGATGCTTTTCCTAGAGAGATGGCTAGGGAAACCATATGAAATTTAGCCAACTCTTCAATGTACTCAGAGGCAATATTCTCAGCCACAAAGGCTATATATTGTTCAAGGTTTAGAGTACCTGAGCTTGATTCCTTTTCAGTCATCTTGGAGGCATTCTCTAGTAAGTCTTGCACAGCCTCAACTTCTTCAGCAGCAGCAGTAGCAGGGATGTTGATTGTGCCTGCATACAAAGAAAGATAAATTAACTACCAAGTGGGAATAGAGTATTCCCCCCAAGGTGAACAACAGCAGGTAATTGATAGAGTTACCTGTAGATCTACACAGGATACCACTTTGCATCTAGGAAGGAGGTTATAATTCCTTCTAGATGTTCAGTGACATCAGGGATAGACACCTCTGCAAGGCATAAGAGGAGTGCCATACAGGAAAAGAAGAGAGAGTCCTTGACCAAGGGGTCATCAAGGTACTCAGGTTTATAAGGGACCGTTTTCTCTTGAGAAGGAGGAACATAAGGAGTAGATGTGAGTGTGAACTCACAGTCTGAGTTAAGAAAGGATTCCAAAGCATTATCAGAATCAATGGAATTTGCAGCATCAACTTGCAACACTGATGCAAGATCATCAGCAGCTGTGATGGGAAGAAAGGAATAAGAGATTAACTCAAAGTTGGAGTTTGAATTAATTAGAATCTTAAATAAAACTATACCATCTGGTTGGGCAGCATCATTCTTTGATTTTTGAACCACTACTTTTGAGTCAGTAGTGTTCATTAGAACTTTTTCACACAAGTCCATGAGGACTTCCTCATTATCTCTCTCAGAGACTTCTTCATCAGAAGCTAGATTCACTAGGGAGTGAATGTCTTTGTTAGATAAAGATATCAATTTAAAGTCCTGATTTAAAGTCCTGATTATAACCTTTAGAGGAAGTGTTTTACCTTCTGGTTGCTCTGGATCTTTCATCAGAGACTCTTTCTCTGGAATAGCTTGCTCTAGAAGCTCTTGAGGTTCTTCTATAATTGCTGTAAGGGGATGGGAAGAATTGTCCTGAAGGGTCAAGGCATCACCTGAGACCACTTCAACAGACATCTCCCCCTACATGACTTCAGTGGGGACTGGAGTCATGCATCTTACTGAAGAGGGCTCAGCAGAGGGTGGAAGTGATTTGATGGCTTTAGTAAGGGCATTGATGGATGCAATGAGAGGGGCATTGGCAGCCTCAATCATTTTTTGTATGGATGGAGTTATGAGCTCTACAATATGTGCAAGCAATTTAGGAGTTATCTGAAATGCTGAGGGTGTGGAGGTGGATGGATGACTGTGGGATGCAAATTGAGGTGGTGATGGAATGGAAGCAGTATGATCTGCCACATGATCAAATGAATCATGTGGAGATGAGTGATCATCAACATGAGTGTGGGATTCATGTTGAGAGAGGTGTGTGAGGATGGTAGCAGCATGTTGGGATTCATGTTGTGGTGGCACTGCAGATTGTGTGGAGGGTAATGCAGGAGATGAGGATGCAGGGGTAAAGAGGGAGGATGGAGGGATTACTGAGTCTTCCCCAGCAAGCTGGAGAGTGGCTGAATCAGCCCTTGTGTCTGATGGAGGGTTAGGATCAACCCTGGCTGACTTCTTGATGACTCTCTAGGATTTCTTGAACAGAGAGGGGTCCAACCTCTTGCTGGCGTTGACTGCAGATGGTGCAGAAACAAGCAGCAGGGGTGCTTTCACATACAGAAACACACCCAACACCCTGGCAAGGGTTACTTCTTTCTTGTTGTTCTTTCTCCTTATCAGTTCAAACAGAACTTTTCCCCAGGCTATCTGCGTCTTATTCACCAAAGCTGACATTAAGGCAAATTGTTGCCTGTTGATGTTGTCGTGAGCAGAGTGTTTTCCAAAAATGACCTTGCCCACCAGGTCTGCCAGAAACTTATACTCTGGAGACAGATTGATCTTCAGCAGCTTAGCTGGAATACCCTCAGCATGGCCCATCACAGTTAGCATGCGGCCATATTCCTCTGTATTTTGCTCATAGTCCTCAGTACCGGTTGGTAGTCCAAACAGCTCAGTCAGAACTTCAGGAGTCAGAATGACCTCCTCTCCATTTATCTTTCCAGTCATGGCTTCGTCGCTGGAGGACGAAGTATATACCCATTCTCGAATCTCTGGTATATGAATCTTCGGTGAGAATGACATAAATCTCTTTAGGCCTTGATCTTCACGCAGCTGCAGAATGTCTTGGATGGGTTGATCACATCGACTGAAGGAATCGAAGTCGACACAGAATCCAGTGTCGAACTTCATCCCGAAGAGAACTGCTGAAGGAATCGCCATTGGATTGAAGAGAGAATGGAGAATCGAGATGCAAGGCAGGGGAGAAGAGAATCGCGCGGGATTAGAGTTCGAGAGCGAATTCTAAGCCAGAAGATGGAATATGAAAAGACGGAGCGGAAGAACGACGATCTCCAGCCCTAAATCGACTATCAGATATAAATCTGCGATCGTCGAACCCGGAACAAAATCGGTCGTCAAACAATGACCGACGATAGTCAATATTTGACTAATCGATAAACATCGACCGACTACAAGCAATCACCACGATCGTCGATCAATATATGTTGGTCGACGATTCTCCACACAGCACAGAAAATCTGTCGTCGACCATTGGTCGACGATAGATACCTAAGGAGAGATCGTTGACCAGTTGATCGACGATTTCTGCCTTACTACAAAAACGATCTGTCGTCGACCATTGGTCGACGATAGATACCTAACCTGGTCGAAGATCGTCGAGCAGTCGTTCGACGATTTTAGACAGAAAACAAATCTATCCAAATTTTCACTACTCTGAACCATTAATCATACCAAGCTGGTTCAGGAAGAACAAATGCCTTTGTTCATCAAGGGGCTTAGTGAAAATATCTCCTCTCTGCAGGTCTGTGGATATAAATTCCATTGCTATCTTGTTCTTTTCCACATTATCTCTCAGAAAATGATGTCTAATCTCAATGTGCTTGGTCCTGGAATGGTGCACTGGATTCTGAGCAATTGATATTGCACTGGTACTGTCACACAGAATTTTTGTTTTTGAGTGTGTGTACCCATAATCCACTAGCTGATTTTGAATCCACAGGATCTGTGAACAACAACTAGCTGCTGCTATATATTCAGCCTCAGCAATTGAAGTAGACACAGATGCCTGTTTCTTACAAAACCAAGAGACAAGTCTCTCTCCCAGGAACTGACAGGTCCCTGAGGTGCTTTTCCTGTCAACTCTACAACCAGCATAATCAGCATCTGAATATCCAATTAATTCAAATCCTGACTCAGCTGGGTACCACAGTCCTAAGTTAGGGCATCCCTTAAGGTATCTCAAGATCCTCTTGAGAAGAGTTAAGTGAGATTCCGTTGGGTTGACCTGAAACCTAGCACATAGGCATGTAGCAAACATTATGTCAGGCCTACTTGCAGTCAAATACAGCAGGGAACCAACAATGGCTCTATAGTTCTTTTGATCAACAGACTTGCCATTGACATCAGAATCAATAACTGCATTTGAGGCCATAGGTGTGCTCATTGATGAAGCATCAGACATTCCAAATCTTTTAACCAGCTCTCTGGCATATTTTGATTTAGAAATGAAGATACCATCAACACACTGTTTCACTTGGAGACCAAGGAAATAGGATAACTCACCCATGCTGCTCATCTCAAACTTGGAGTGCATTAGCTCAGAGAACCTCTTGCATAGTTTGGGATCAGTGGAGCCAAATATAATGTCATCTACATAGATTTGAACTAACAGTTGTGAGTCCTTATGATGTCTAATAAATAGGGTTCTATCTACTACACCTCTCACAAACTTGTGTTCTAGAAGGAAATTTGCTAAGGTCTCATACCAAGCTCTAGGAGCTTGCTTAAGTCCATCTAGAGCCTTTTGGAGTTTGAACACATGAGTGGGTAAGGTTGATGAAACAAACCCTGGTGGTTGTTCAACAAACACTTCTTCCTTTAAATCTCCATTGAGGAAGGCACTCTTCACATCCATTTGGAAGACCTTAAATCTCTTATAGGCAGCATAGGCTAGGAAAATCCTAATGGCTTCTAGTCTAGCTACAGGGGCAAAAGTCTGATCATAATCTATGCCTTCCTCCTGTCTATAGCCTTGAGCTACTAGCCTAGCCTTATTCCTAACTACTATGCCTTGGGCATCAAGCTTGTTTCTAAACACCCACTTGGTGCCTATGATCAGTTGGCCTCTTGGTCTTGGAACCAAAGTCCAAACTTTACATCTTTCAAACTGGTTAAGTTCCTCTTGCATGGCTATAATCCAGTGTGGATCAAGCTCAGCGTCTTTAATGGTTAGGGGCTCAACCTGAGAAAGGAAACAAGCAAACATCACATCTTTGTTGAGTTGATGTCTTGTCTGGACTCCTACTGAAATGTCTCCAATTACTTGAGATACAGGGTGATCTCTAAGTGTGACAAGATTAGTAGGTTCAACAATGATCTGATCTTCAACATGTTCAAGATTTAATTCCTCATGTGGAATTTGATCAACTGTTGGAGCAGGTGCTTTAACTTCTAAAAGTTCTACATCAGATTCAGAATCTGAAGAAGCAACCTGAGGAGTTTGTTGGGGATGATTCTCCTGTGTGAGTCTCAAACCTTCCAAATCCTTACTTACTCCTAGGACTTGCACTGTACTATTAGAGGAAGAGTCCTTCTCCTTATAATACATGACTGTCTCATCAAAAGAGACATGTGCAGACTCTTCTATCTTAAGAGAGGATATATTAAGGACCCTATAAGCTTTGCTTACTTGAGAGTATCCTAGAAAAACTCCCATTGAAGCTTTTGCCTCAAATTTTCTAAGGTATTCTTTGTTATTGTTATGAACAAAAGCAACACAGCCAAATACTCTAAAATAGTCTATTTTAGGTTTCACTTGCTTAAGTAACTCATAGGGAGTCTTACCCTTAAGTTTATGTATCAGACTTCTGTTCAATACATAGTTAGCTGTGCTAACTGCTTCAGCCCAAAAGGACAGAGGCATGTTAGCATCTGCCAACAGTGTACTTGCAGCTTCAATTAGGGTTCTGTTTTTCCTTTCAACTACCCCATTTTGTTGAGGTGTTCTGGGAGCAGAGAAGCTATGTTTGATACCTTCCTTCTCACAGAATTCTTGCATAAGAAGAGACTCAAACTCAGTACCATGATCACTTCTGATCAAGGCAATCTGAGTAGAATACTCACTCTGTATACACTTTAGAAAGTCTGTAAGAACCTTGAAGTTATCAGCCTTAGTTCTCAAGAAGAATACCCAAGTGAACCTAGAGAAGTCATCTACAATTACTAGAGTGTAAGACTTTCCTCCAAGACTCTGTACAGCAATAGGACCAAATAGATCCAAATGTAGCAAGTACAGAATCCTGGGAGAATCACTTTTATTAACTGATTTAAAGCTATTTCTTGTTTGCTTACCTAATTGACAAGCTTTGCAAAGGCCTTCCTTCTTGTAGGGGCAAGAAGGTAAGCCTCTTACAAGATTGTATTTAGCCAGCCTAGAAATGTTTTTCAAATTTACATGACTAAGTCTCTTATGCCAAAGGGTATTATTACTGGTTACTTCATTAAATAAGCATATTTCAGATTTGGATGAGTTAAAATCTACAACATAAACATTACCAATTCTAATACCTACTAACACAACAGTATTATTTAAAGCAATATTACAAGCAGTGTCAGTAAACCATACCTTGTACCCAGCATCACACATTTGGCTTACAGAGATTAGGTTGTGCTTTAGTCCTGAGACATAAGCAACCTTCTTGAATGTTACAGCTCCTATGGTGAAGCTGCCATACCCTTCAGTCTGTCCACAGCTGGAATCCCCAAATACAACTTTTGGTCCCAGCTTGGCTTTGAACCCTGACAGATTCTTCTTCTTTCCTGTCATATGCTTTGAGCATCCACTATCCATATACCATTTGTCATGTATGACTGGATAGGTCTTCACCTGCAGAGAGAACAGTTATACATTGTGGACCCAGGTTACCTTGGGTCTAGTATTCTTCACAAAAGAAAAACTAGATATAAAAGATTTTGCAGGCTTAGATTTATATCCTAAAGGGTGTGATCTCCTAGGTGGGATAATCCATTCAGTTGAAGGATTAAACAACCTAGGGTAGTGATTGGGATTTGCAATTCTGGAAGTTTGAAATTTATTTTCCAGCTTAAGTCCAGATCGTCGATCCACGGTCGACGATCGCAAGCCATATCGTCGATCATTTGTAGTAGTGCTATGTTCTGGATTCCACGATCGTCGATCACTGGTCGACGACTCAAGATGAGATCGTCGATCTCCTGTACCAAAGATATCATACTTGGTGAAGGTGTTCAGCGATCGTCGATAGACGTTCGACGATTGGTTTGACGATCGTCGATTAATGTTCGACGATTTTTGTAAAGCTAGAAATTTTTTCTTCCTGTTCTCTTTCTTAATCTTATTCTGAATTTTCTTACATTTTTCAATTTCCTCAGTATTCTTTATTCCTGATTCAGAAATAAATTTTACTGGAGTGCTAAATCTCTCCTTTGTGAGGAGGATGGGTTCACTAGATGTAGCACCTAAGCCTAGTTTATCATTACCAACCCTAGTGTTTGCTATACTGGTTATTTCAGATAATTTAAGGCTTCTGCCATTTAATTATTCTTCTAACCTCTTAGATTTAGCTAGTTCTAATTTTAGGAATGTTACTTCTTCTTTTGAGCTTTCTAATTCCTTTTCTAATCTAATTATTTCAGTACTTTCCATGTCTAGTTCCATTATCTTTAATCTAAGTGACTTAATTTCTTTTTCAGATAATAGTAAATCTAAACATAGAGTTTTAAATTTTAATTTGAACTCAGGAGATGAGAAATCAAATGAGTTGATTACCTGGTCTTCCATAGAAGGATCTTCTTCATTGTCTCCTTCTTCTTCAGAATTCTCTGCAGCTGACAGAGAGCTGCAGGCATCAATAGCCATGAGGCAGACCTCTTTTGCTTTCTTCTCTTCTTCTTCTTCTGAATCACTGGAGCTAGAGGAGCAGGTATCCTCTTCTGTTTCACTCCAGGTAGCAGCCACAAACCCCTTGTCCTTCTTCTTGTATTTGTGTGAGGAGGACTTGGAGTGGTGCTTCCTGTACTCTTTCTCATGTTTCTTCTCCTTGTGTTTCTTCTCTGGACAATCTGGAGCAATGTGTCCAGGCTTGCTGCAGACATAACAGATGATTTCTTTAGATGGAGTCTTGTCATACCTTGGTTTGTCCTCATACTTAGAGAACTTCTTTCTGAGGTCTCTTCTTCCCATGTTGAAGAACCTCTTGGCAATGAGTGCCAGTAACTCCTCATTTGATTGACTTCCTTCAGAAGTCTCAGCAGCCTTAAGAGCTAGAGAGTGCTTTTTCTTTGTAGGTGTAGGAGTTTTTACTTCAGTTGCAGCAGCTCTGCTCTTTAAAGTTTGCTCATATGACTTGAGCTTTCCCAACAGAGCTTCTGTGGAGAGTTCCACAGTGTTTCTTCCATCCTTGATGGGCCATATCCTTGAGTCCCAAGAGATGGGAAGGCACATCAGGATCTTGTCATTGACTTCTGACAAAGTTATCTCCTTGTCCAAAGACCTCAGTTCACTTATTATTGAACTGAGTCTTGTGTACATTGTGTCAATGTCTTCAGCATCATCCTTCTTGAAATTTTCATACTGAGAAGTGAGGTTGGATCTCCTGTCCTTCCTCTCATCAGCTGATCCAGCAACTATGTGGTTGAGGGAATCCCACATAGCTTTGGCTGAGGTACATTCAGCAAGCTTCTAGAATATTTCATCAGACATTGTCTGAGCTAGGATGTTCATTGCTTTTGCATCAGCTGCTTTTGCCTTCTTGTAAGTTTCATTGTAGTCAGGTGGTGGCACAGCACTGAGATCAGCAGAAGTGGAAGCAGCAACAGGCCTAGCAGGTGGTCCTGTCAAAATAGAAGAAAAGATATCTTCATCAATAGAATTCATGTATAGTCTTATCCTGGCCTTCCATATGCCAAACTTGGACAAGTTGCATACAGGAGGTCTGGTGCTTGAATAATCCTTAGACTGGGCCATGTGTGAAAGTGTTTGTGAATGGTATCAGGAAACAACTTATCACTGGATCTTTTAACTCAGGTGTTAGCCTGTATGAACAGCCAACCTCCCTCTGATACCAATTGAGAGTGAGGGGATAAGTTGTAAACTACTCTAGAGGGGGGGTGAATAGAGTATTCAAATTTTATGAACAACTAGTCAGCTCCCTTGGAGTTTATTTGCGGAATAAATAATCTGATACTTGAACCCTAAGAGCCTAACACAGTGAAGTGCACAAGTGAGAGAGTTAACTAAAATTTCAGTTTAACTATAAGCCTATCACAGCAACTAGCAATCCTAGGTAGTTCTATCACAGCCACAGAATAAACAATTAAACAAGATAGCCAGATACACAGGATATATAGTGGTTCCCTCTAAATAGGTACTCCACTCTTCTACCACCCTGGTAGGAATCCACTACAGGTTTTTGCTAAGGTGCCCTGCCACCAATGATCTGATTCAGGTAGATCAAACAGACCCTTTGAGCTTTTGATAAGGATGCTCAACCACAGGTTGTTGATAAGGTGCCCTGTCACCAATGTTCACTTTTGAAGATGTGTGAACAAACTCTTTTACAAAGGGGTTGAGAGGGTTAGATTAGCTTCTCTGTTGTAAATACAGATTAGAGAAGTCTTGTGGATTCTCTAAAGAATCAAAGTCTCCCCCTGGCTCAGTGAAAGTCCAGGGAAAGTCTTTGCTTCAGGATGAAGGAGTTTCAGATATACTGAAACTAAATCCTCAGAGATCTGTAGACTGATTTTTATCAGGTCTTCAGATTCTGGAATAATTGAAGCAGAACTGGAGCTCTTTCTGAAGTCTTGAAAACTCTAAGCAGATGCTCAGGAGACTTGAGAATGAAAGTAATTGCTCTGGGCTTTTTCTTCAGGGGAGCTTTTCTTCTTGTTTTTGTGAGATGGTGAAGAGTTGCTCTGAAGATTCTTGAGAGAATGCAGCACTGAGAAAAAATCTCTCTGTATCTGTAACTTCTTATTTTTCTGAGAAAAAAATCTCTCTTAAATATGTCTTCTCATTTTTCCTTTGGAACGGCTCTATTGATTTGAATTCTCGAGCCCTGCAACAGATTATCTCAAAATAGAATATAGCAATAGGAATAGAATGACCTATTAGCTTACTGTCAGTCCCAATAAGGAATTAAATAAGTGGGAAAATATCTCAGTATAAAGACTTACCATTCTTGGAAATAGCAAACAGTGCCAACGGCTAGAATACAGCCTGGCAATATATTTTGTATAATAGGACAAAAATGCTTTATCAAAATACTGAATCCCGTGATTTAAGCTTGACATATTTGGTAATTAATTTATTTTGAATTTAAGCCATAAATCTGCAAAAACAACTTCAGAAAATTCTCTAACCACAAGCTAAAACACTTGGAAATAAACCAAGGAATAGAATGAATATAAAAAGATAAAGGCAGACAATAATCGTCGAACAGGGGTTCGATGATCGTCGACCTAGCTAACAGATCGTCGACTAAAAGCAGAAATCTGTCGAAACATAAATCGTCGAACAGAAATCGTCGACCAGCTTAAGATATCGTCGACTAAAGCAGAAAATCTGTTGAGACAGATATCGTCGAACATCTCATGATGTCGACGACTAAGGCAAAAAATCTGTCGAGGCAGAAATCGTGAAGCAAGAACACGATCGTTGAACTGCTGATGGCAGATCGTCAACCAACCTTCAGAGCATAATAAACTTGCTCTGAGATCGTCGACCATCGGTCGACGATAATTGTCTTGACTTCAACGATTCTATAGCCCTGCTATCGTCGACCAATGATCGACGATCGCGAGGGCTCGTTCGACGATGGTCGAACGGAAAATGCCTTAACCAAAAATACATCTAGAACATCTAGCCTAAGCTCTAGGTCAGTTATAAACTGTCCTAGGGAAACTGAACAAGGCCTAATCATGATCATATATAGTTATATGGATCAAGAGGGGCTGGAAAGGGATTACATAAGCCAAATCACATCTAGGGTACCAACAAGAAGAATTTGGAGAATGTTCAGATTGTGATTAGGTATTGGAAGACTTTGACTTTACCATTAAAGATTTTAAATCAAACTTTAAATCTTTGTGTAGTGATCTGATTAGATCTGAGAAGGAAATCAAACTTCTCACAGATAGACAATTAAACTATGATAGTTTTGTATCAGAAAACAACAAATTGAAAAATGAAATAGACATGTATAGTGAACAAATCATTTTTCTGAAAAAAGAATTAAGTAAAGCAAAACAACTAGAGGAATCACTAAATGGGAGAAGCAAACAACTAGTAGAAATTACCAGCACACTTAATGCTAGACTTAACAAAAGTAAGTTAGGATTAGGTGCATCATCTAGTGAACCTCCAGTTATTCAGAAAAACCATCTCTCACAACCTATAAAGTTAATTTCAGATAAAGGTAAGAAAAATACATAACAAATTAAAAAGGTTAATAAAGTTTTAAAAGAAGTTGAGAAAAAAAAAAAGAAAAACAAAAAACTAAGTCTCAACAAAAATCGTCGAACCAAGATCGATGATCTCAGCATTATGCGTCGAACGACGATCGCAGAACCAAGAGTTTGAGCCTAAACACTCTGCAAACGGAGATCGACGATATCATTATGTATCATCGAACAAAGATCGATGATCGTGGAACCCAGATAATAGCTACTATTACACTAAGAACCGAGATCGACGATATCAATGCTGGTCGTCGAACGCAGATCGACGATCTCAACCTAAATTATCAAACCAAAATCTGTATCATCAAAACTATAATTTCAACCAAAACTTTAATAAGAACTCTATGTCTAAAACTTTTCATCCCTTAACTAACTGGATAATCCCACCTAGGAGTTTTCATCCCTTAGGTTATAAAAGTCAACCTGAATACTCTTATATTTCTTGTTTTAAGTATGAAAAGAAGCCAGGAACCAAGGTCACCTGGGTCCAGAATATATAAGCTATTATTGTGCAGGTGAAGACCTATCCTACCATACCGGATAAATGGTATCTAAACAGTGGGTACTACAAGCACATGATAGGAAATATGGCTAACCTGAATAACTACAAGGCAAATCTAGGTCCAAAGGTTATATTTGCAAACTCAAGCCTTGGTCAGACAGAAGGCTATGAAGAATTCTCACTTGGAGCTATCACATTCAAGAAGTGGCATATGTAAGTGGCCTGAAACATAACTTGATATCCATAGGTCAGCTATGTGATGCAGGTTACGAGGTATGTTTTACTGGATCCAAATGCAACATTTCTTTAAATAATAGCATTGTGTTATCAGGTATTAGGTTAGGCAATATCTATTTAGTTGATTTTAATTCTGCTTGTTCAGAAATCTGTTTGTTTAATCAAGTTAGCAATAATAATACATTATAGCATAAAAGGCTAGGACATGTAAATCTTAGAAACATTGCTAGGTTATCTAGGGACAACTTTGTTAGAGGATTGCTAACTTGCCCCTACAAGAAAGAAAGCCTTTGCAAGGCTTGTCAAGTAGGCAAGCAAACTAAAAATAGCTTTAAATCAGTTAATAAGAGTGATTCACCTAGGATCTTGTATCTGCTTCATTTGAACCTTTTTAGACCAATTACTGTACAAAGCCTGAGAGGGAAGTTCTATACTTTAGTTATTGTAGATGACTTCTCTTGGTTGACTTGGGTTTTCTTCTTGAGAAACAAGTCTGATAATTTTAAAGTTGTTACAGACTTTCTAAAATGCATAAAGATTGAGTACTCTACTCAAGTTGCATTGATCAGAAGTGATCATGGTACTTAGTTTGAATCTCTTCCTATGCAAGAATTCTGTGTGAAGGAAGGTATCAGGAACATCTTCTCTGCTCCCAGAACTCCTCAACAAAATGGGGTGGTTGAAAGGAAAAATAGAACACTCATTGACGTTGCAGGCACATTGCTTGCTGATGCTCACATGCCTCTATCCAATTGGGCAGAAGC
Source organism: Platanthera zijinensis (assembly GCA_039513925.1). Taxonomy (NCBI): domain Eukaryota; kingdom Viridiplantae; phylum Streptophyta; class Magnoliopsida; order Asparagales; family Orchidaceae; genus Platanthera; species Platanthera zijinensis. Next base: position 212,247,400 of record CM077081.1, on the reverse strand, counting down.
TGTAAGCACAGCAAATTATGTCCTAAATAGAAGTTCGATACATAAACTTAAGGGCAAGACTCCCTATGAATTACTCAAAGGGAAGAAACCTAAAATAGATTACTTTAGAATTTTTGGTTGTATCTGTTTTATTCACAACAACAACAAAGATTATCTTAGAAAGTTTGAAGCCAAAGCTATAATAGGAATCTTTTTAGGATATTCCCAAGTTAGCAAGGCATATAGGGTTTTCAATAAATCATCCTTGAAAATTGAAGAATCTGTTCATGTTATTTTTGATGAAGCTAATATGTTTTATAAGGAGAAGGAAGCTTCTACTAGTAATTATTTTCAGGTACCCAATCTGTTTGAGAAATTGGATGACTTAAATCTCACCCAAAAAATGACATCTCATCCCTCTTGATAGATTGATGAAGATAGTGAAGAAGAATCTTTGGAAATTGCTGTAGCTTCTCTAACAGCAAATTTAATTCCACAAGAGGAATTAGTTCATGATGTTGCTGTTGTTGAACAAACTCCACCTCCTGACCATGTTACACTTAGAGATCATCCCATATCTCATTTAATAGGAGACATGTCAGTGGGTGTGCAAACAAGGCACCAACTCAATGAGGATGTGATGCATGCCTTCTTCTTATCTCAAAGTGAGCCCTCATCCATTAAAGATGTTGAGCAAGATCCACACTGGATTATTGCAATGCAAGAGGAGCTAAATCAGTTTGAAAGATGCAAAGTTTGGAACTTGGTTCCCAGACCCAAAGGACGGCTAGTTATTGGAACTAAATGGGTCTTCAAAAACAAATTGGATGCTCAAGTTATAGTTGTCAGAAACAAAATAAGACTAGTGGCACAAGGCTACAGACAAGAAGAAGGTATTGACTATGATTAGACCTTTGCACCTGTTGCAAGGCTTGAAACTATCAGAATTTTCTTGGCTTATGCTGCTCACAAAAAATTCAAGGTATATCAAATGGATGTCAAAAGTGCTTTTCTCAATGGGGAACTTAAGGAAGAAGTATATGTGGAACAACCGCCAGGTTTAATCTCTTCAACTCACCCCTCTTTTGTTTTCAAATTGCATAAGGCTCTCTATGGTCTAAAGCAAGCTCCAAGAGCTTGGTATGAAACCCTAGCTAGCTTTCTTTTATAGAAAAAATTTTCTAGAGGCACTGTAGATAGGACTTTGTTTGTTAGACATCATCATGATAGGATTCTGTTAGTTCAAGTATATGTTGATGATATTATATTTAGTTCTACTGATTCTAAACTTTGCAAAAGGTTTTCTGACCTTATGCACTCCAAGTTTTAAATGACTACCATGGGTAAACTCTCTTACTTTCTTGGTCTTTAAGTAAAGCAATCTCCTGATGGCATCATCATATTCCAGTCCAAATATGCTAAGGAATTAGTAAAACGGTTTGGGATGGCTGATGTCTCAGCTATGAAGACACCCATGGCTTCCAATGCAGTAATTGATTCTGATGAAATGTGTAAACCTATTGATCAGAAAAATTATAGGGCAATTATTGGGTCCCTATTATATCTTACTGCTAGTAGACCTGATATAATGTTTGCGACATATCTCTGTGCTAGATTTCAAGTCAACCCTAAAGAATCTCATTTAATTCTTCTCAAGAGAATTTTAAGATATTTAAAGGGTTGTCCTAATCTAGGACTTTGGTATCCCACAGAGTTAGAATTTGAATTAACTGGATATTTTGATGCTGACTATGCTGGATGCAGAGTTGACAAAAAAAGCACTTCAGGAACTTATCAATTCTTGGGTGATAGATTAGTATCCTGGTTTTGCAAGAAACAATCATCTGTGTCTACATCAACTGCAGAAGCTAAATATATAGCAGTTGAGAGTTGCTGTTCACAGATCTTGTGGATTCAAAATAAGCTACTGGATTATGGGTACTCTCTCAAAAGTTCCACAATATTTTGTGACAGTACCAGTGCCATATCTATTGCACAAAATCCATTTCTGTATTCTAGGACAAAGCATATAGAAATAAGGCATCATTTTCTTAGAGATTGTGTTGACAAAAACAAGATTAACCTCAAGTTTATCTCCACTGATTTTCAAAGAGGAGATATTTTTACCAAACCTCTGGATGAGCAAAAACATATATTCTTTTTGAATCAGCTTGGAATGATAAATGGCATGGATTAAAATTGATTTTTGTCTCTGTGAAGATGTGGTCAACGATTGTCGAACAGAGATTGACAATCTTCGAACTCATCTTGAGCCAAATCGTCGACCTAAGATTGACGATAGCTTTGTATGAAGACAAAAATCGTCGACCGGAGATCGACGACTTTGCTTCAGTAAATCAATCGTCGACCTAAGCTCGACTATCGATTTTTTTTTCCGAGATCAGAGACCAAAGACATTATTTGTTTATAAATTAAATCTTTGACCTAAGATCGACGCTTCTTGTTATATCATCGGATAGAGATCGTCTCTTCATATTCCAAAAATAAACCCTATATGTAGGTTTCTCATCGATCTCTGTCCCGTGCTTTCTCTTTCTCTTTGCTCTTGATCTCTCTGTCTCTCTTGAGTCTACAGGTTTTCCATGGCGATTTCTGCAGCAGTTCTCGCAGCGATGAAGTTCGACAGAGGATTCGACGTCGACTTCGACTCGTTCAGTCATTGTGATCCCATTTTTCAGGAAATGTTATAGTTGTGTTATTATCTGGGATTGAAGAAATTCATGAATACAAGGATAAAACTATCTGTTGCTGAAATTAAAGAATGGGTTTACACTTCCTCTACAAATGACTCTTCAATGATCGGTTTCGTCTCAGGACAGCAGGTTACTCAAAACCCTGCAACTCTTACAGATATTTTTGAGTTAAGGAATGGATCAGATGACCTGGAACAGGATAGTTCAGAATATAGCAGGATGCTATTGGAGATGGGTCATGCCGAGGGCATACCATCTAAGTTATTAAAGAAATATATATCCGTAGGTTTTAAGTTCCTTGTGGATATCGTGGGAAAGGTTCTGCTGGGCAAGCATTCGCCCCATGACAACATCAATAGGCAATAGTTTTCTATCATGTCTGCTCTGGTAAATACGAAGCTATTGATTGGGCCAGCTTGTTTCTTGATTTGATTAAGAGGAAGAACAATAAGAAGGAAGTCTGCTAAGGAAGGATTCTAGGAATCTTCCTTCAAAAAAAAGCTCCAGAGCTATTGGTTTCTCCAACCATAGCTATTAAAGCTGACAAGAGGTTGGATTCCTCTCTGTTTGGGAAGTGGGAGAGGATGATTCAAAATCCCTCTAGGGCTGGAACCTCCTCCCTTATATCTGAGGACACAAGGGCTGTCAAAGCCACTTCCCAACCCAATGAAGAAGTTCCTTCTCTTCCTCCTCCTCCTCCTCGTATTATTCCCAGTGTTCCTTCTTCCCCCCCCCCCAATGTTGTCAAAACCATATCTTCACATATTCAGCCATCATCTTCCATTCACCCAGCTGAACCTCAAAACCTTCACACCTTGTCCCTTCCAAATTTTGACCTCCTCCCACCTCTCTCATCTCCTTCTCACCAACCTGATTCACCCATCAACAATAAAACCTCGCCACATATTTCCCCTATTCATTCTTCCAGAAACTCCCCTATTCAGGATGAGATCATGACCGATTTCACTACTCCTCCCATGCAATATTCTGTGTCGACTCAGACTCCACCTGAGTTTCTTCAAATTGATCAAACCTACTCCATCTCTCATCTTCTGGAACACCTCACTCCTACTCTAAAATCCTTGATAGCAGATGCTATTTCACCTCTTAATCTCTCTATTTCCTCTCTTTCTGCCTCTATTTCTTCTTCCACTGTCCCTTCTTCATCTAGGGGCCTGGTTGCAGTTCTCACTGAAACCAGGCAGGGGGAGATGTCCAATGAAGATGTTGCAAGTTCAGTCTAAGCAGAACTTCAGCCTCACTCTCCTCCAGCAGTGCATGAAGACGCTACAGGTTCTATCTCAAAAGATCTTTAGGCTCAGTCTCCTCCAGCTTTGCAGGAAGAAGAACTGTGTCAGAAATTTTGTATAGACGTAGTTCTTTATTCAGATTTGCTGATGTCAGATGAAGACACTGATGTATCAATACCTGAGACTTCTAGTTGTTACTATTTTACTAATCCCTCCATTAATTTACAAATTCTTTTACATTCATTCTCTCTGTTTAGATCAGTTTTGTTTTTAGATGAGATAAACTCTTCCAGGGCCACGGTCTGTAATACTAGACCCATGAGTCCTTCTGTTGTGAAACAACTTCTGCAGATTCAGTTAGCTCAGGTTTATACAGATATTCCATCAGTTACATTGAGTACAGATATGTCATCCCCTTTCCATGTTGAGCCTATGCTTTTGTCAGAAAAAAAGAATGAGTTTGATGCCATCTTAATTGTTGATGAACTTCTTAATCTTGTGGCCTCAGAAAATCTGGCTTTAGCCCTAGAAACAAGTTTAGTTAATCTTTGTGAGTCTTACAACACTATTCCCTCTCTGGATGATTTCATTGCTATTGATATTTAGGAAGAAGCCAAAGAAAAGGATGCTAAAAAGATTGCTGACAAACAGGTGAAGGAAATTGATTAGTTGTATGACAATCCTCAGGGTTCTTCTAATGATGATGATTATGATTCAGAGGATGATATTTCTAAGAAAAAGAAAGTTTCAAGGAAAAGGAAAGTTGCTCCCCAGACTGCTCCCAAGCTAGGAAATACAAATGATACCCCTTATTACATCTTGAAAGGGATTACTCCATACCTTGGGACGGAGAGCTGGATGTGGTTATCTAAAAATGAGCAGAAAGCTGGGAAGAAGAGCAGGAGATATTCTCCTTCTCCTCAGAAGTTCAGAAGAGGTCCTACTCCTCCTCCTGCTGCTGGTGCTTCATGTGTTGTTTCTCAAGCATCTTGTGCATCTTCCCACCCTTCCTCTTTCTCAAGATCATATTAAAGGCAGGATAGATCTTCCAGGACTCATTCCCAAGGAGACAGCCAACAATATAGAAGTCAGAGTTCCTCAGAACAAGTTAAAGAAGTGATTTATCAGAACCCCTCCTTCTCTCCTCCTCAACAACAAGTTCCACCCAAGGAACATAAGACAGCTGCTTATCAATCAAGAATATCTGTTGTATCTCATAAAAGAAAGTACAGTGAGGCTGCTCCTCCAAGATCTCTCTATTCTCAAAGTGATAATCAGCACAGCTCAACAAAGTTTCAAGCTCAATCAACTCAGTTCAAAGCAGTTATAATGATGCCTCCCAAAGAAGATCAGCCACCTGTTGATCAGGAACTTGATCCAAACTTTAGGATGGTCAGGCTTCAGGAACTAATTGGTCTCTCTAAGATCAGAAAAGCTGTGGAATAAGGATAAGATCCATCTAAATTCTCTACTACGTCTTCCTACAGAGAAAAAGAGTTGAATAAACTTCGAGTCAGCAAGAAAGTCTTTGATCCAGCTGAATATATGGCATTGCATCCTGAAGCAATTGTGCCCAGGACTAGCACTCAGACATCCCTTGGTGGACAAGACTTGATGACATCTAAGAAGAATGTACCAGACCCAAGTAGGAAGATAATTTTCTCTAAACCCTCATCTGGTTCTCCAAATGATAGATTATAGTTAGTACTCTTTGTCTATTATTTAACTGATTATATACAATGCACTACTATAACATATCTGCTGATATTATTTCATCCCTTCAGATATTTATGGTCTTTGTATTTCATTTCTTTTCAGTTTTTATTTTTGAGTGACCTCACACAAATAGGGGGATATTGTTGGAACCCTTGTTTTGATTTGTGTTAGGTTCACTCTTAGGATGTCTTGACCCTCTTGTATAGTCAGGGTCTCTGTCTAAGTCTTAGTTAGGTCCCCTCTAGGTCAGGTTTTGTGCAGACCAGCATTGCAGTGGACTAAGAATTAGATTCAGATAAATGTTGTGGACTAACTATATTAGTTCGACTATAGTCGAACTCAGCTTGACGATCGTCGATCTCCCATTGACAATCTCAGAGTCTTCTACTCTAACTGAGCTCGACGATCTACGAGCAAAGGTCGACGATTTCATTTTTCTCAGCAGTAATCTCAGTTCTACGATAGCCGTTCTCTAGTCGACGATCTCTTAACTCAGTTCGACGATCTCTAAACGGAGCTCTACGATTCTATACTTCTTTCAGTTATCAGTTCTTTAGAACGGTCAGAGTTTTTTTTATTATTATGATAAAGTTTTTCAAGGAAGATATATTCTGATAATTAATGTTGATTCTCTCAAGGCTGATAGCCGTATTCTTGAAGCATTAATTATAGTATTCACAGAATATTTTATCAAGACAGTTATGATAATACATTTATGATTGCCAGTAAAATCTAGCCGTTAGGACTCCTCAATTCTTGCAAAGAATTATGTTTTGTCTTGGGAATTCAAATTGATGCCATTTTTTCTTCATTCTGACAAAATATATATCTTAGAAATACTACAAGAAAAAGACAGTAGTAATCAATCAGTAGTCAGAGAAGAATATTTCTCTCAAAGGATCTTGCATGTTTTGCTGAAAAGAAGAAGAAGAAGAACCTTTTCAAACACAACTCTCTCCAGTCTTCTTCCTTCTTCAGTCTTCAAAGATTTACAGAGAGCCAAAAATCTATAATAGCTCAAAGACTCAATCTGCTCTGCAACATATTTTGAATACCTACACTCAGGGCCCAGTTTTCCTCTTCCTGAATATATACACCATCTCAGGGGGAGCTTGGACACTCAACTTTAATCCACATAGTCTTCTCATTTGCCTGATAAAGAGAAGATTTCAAATCATTCTTATTTCTTTTACCTCCATCTGTACAGGGTTATATCTCCCCTCAAAAGTGAACACTTGTGGTGATAGGGCACCTGAAAAAAAGCTATTTGATTTTGAGCTCCTGATCAAAATCTCAAAGGGTCTCTAGATCTACCTACAGCAGATCTTGTGGTGATAAGGCACATGATCAAACACCTAAGTGGATTTCTACCTGGGTGGTAGAAGAGTGGATGTACCCAGATTTGGGGAACCACTTTAAATTTTCTTGTGTCGTCTGGTTGTTGTGTGATTTCTTTGTGTGTTCTGTTATGCTGTGATAGTCTAGCCTATTTTATTTCACTAGTTATAGTTATCAGTATTTTAATTCCGCAATAAATCTAAACAATTTTATAAATACTCTATTCCACCCCCCACCCCCCCACCCCCCCGCTAGAGTAAAACCTATCTATCCCTCTCTTTCAGAGATGTAGTTGTGGTTTCCTAAAAAATTTTGAACTCTTATTGTTATATCTATATGATTTAAATGTTTGGCTGGAATGTGCACTATTTGTTATTTTCTTTAATTTATTCATCTTGTCAATTTAATATCTAATTATTATTTGCTATGTGCAATTCACCTTAGCTTATAGGATTCTGACTTCTTCAAATAGGGGGAGATTGTAGGGTATTGTATCAACAATAACCCTGATTTGAAGAAGGGTCTAGTTAAGCTAAGATGAATTGTGAATGTATTTGATATTGTATTTGTAGTTACGTACTTGCAGTTTTACAATGCTAAGTTCACACCAATGTCAGGTTACAGTTGGTCTGTAAATACGGGACTACACAATGTAATCCTTTATTATGTATATCACGGTGTATACTCACATGTAATCTCTCTATTAGGGTGTACTTCTAAGCCAAGTAGATGGGGAGGTTCAAGGAAGAAGAAGAGCTTCATTTTATAAAAACAGAAATTTTACCTAAGTAAAATTCGTCGGGTATCGTAAGGGATAATCGTTGAATTCGTCAAGTATCATTGATATTAATCGAATTCGTCGTATATACTTACTATTACTCGTCGAATTCTTCATATATACTTGTGTAGAATTTCTGAAATAATTGGAAAAACTATTAAGCAAAATTCATTGAGTATCATCAAGTATACTCGTTGAATTCGTCAAATGTATCTAACGATACTCACAAAATTGGCCTAATATACATGATGATACACGCCGAATTCGTCAAGTCATCCCGACGCTAATTCTTTGATTTTTCCTTAGGCAAATACGCCGAGTGCTTCTTCGCGTTGAGAGCGTCGAGTGCATCTTATTGTCGAGTGCGTCGTGTCCAAGCATCGTGTTCATGGATAGCGTTGAGTGTGTTGAGTCTGCTAGCTTATACTCAACGAATTCGTCGAGTATACTAGCCGATACTCGACAAATTCATCGAGTATGAATTGAGCCTTGGCGCTGAGTGTCTAGCCAGCTTGAGTTGAATCTGTCTAAGTCCAATTCGTTGTATATCAATGACTATTCGGTGAGTATACTAACGATACTCGACGATATTCGACGAATATGACTTAGGTCATTTTTCTGAAAAAAATTTCAAAACCAGGCTCAGGTTGCGGCGACCATACACAGTATTTTCTGTCTCGTTTTTGGAAATTTCTTTATAGCCATTACAATTGAAAGAAGTAAACATATATTTAGGATGGATTCCTAATCTTGCTAATTTTTTTATTGCTCTTATTTTTCAAATCTAGAATCTTTCAAAAATAAAATAAAATGTCGTCGGCCTCCTGTGCGATATGCGACTTCTCCGATCGGCCGTCAACTACGACATATGCACGATTAAATCTTTATCAATTTCTATGACTGGATTGCTCCTCTATGAATATTTTTATTCCTCAATATCTAGTCGATTGAAGATTGAAGATTCAAGTTCTTCCATAATTTTCTACTTTTCGAGTTCTCTAGAATTTTCAAGATCGACTTTTTTGAAGTACGTCGGAGTAAAGACTTGTAATATTTATTATATTGTTATATTCCTTTACATATTGTAGGATATTTTTCTCCGAGTTGTAGATCTATTTGTTTATCGAGTGGTAGATCCTTTTGTTGATCGAGTCATAGATCCATTTATCGATGGAGTTAAAGGAGACATTGTTCTCCGAGTTGTGGGAGTTGCGGCTCCAAGGTATAAGAGTGTTGAAATCTGAATTTGTGTGAAGTAGCCAAATCTAGCCCTTTGTGGTAGATAGGCGAGGCGGGAAATTGGACGTACCCAACTCGGGGAACCACTATAAATCTCGGTGTTTGCGTGCTTAATTTTTTAAGTATTTTTATTCCGTGAAAAGACACAGACATCACCTATTCACCACCCTGTAGGTGATTTAGGTAGACGATATATACTTTCAAAGGTTCAAAATTTTTAGGCTTATCTCTCTACAATTCACGGCTAGCAAAAATTAGGGGGCATCTGATTAGGTTCACCCAAAAAGTATTGGAGTCAAGTCAAATCAAAGAACTCAATTGAGTCAACCCAACCAAGTTTTCCTGACTGGGTGAGCAGCACGGGTTTACTGCACTCGCTTGATGGTCCGCAAATTCTCCTAAAGGGGGCTACGATAAATCTAGTACATAACACCATATAAGAGGCCACATGATCGCACACCACAAATGACCCCCGCACGCACGTACATGTAAGGCTATATACATGGACTCCCCACATGCACACTCATTGAGGTTGCGTGCACAACCTCCTCGCATAAACAAGCCTGGGTGAATGAATAAGGTCGTGCTTAGCCAGGTTCGTCTATGTAGGAAGGTCATGTACGCGGCCTCGCGCGCACGTGCATTCAGGGAGGCTGTGTGTGTGTCCTCGTATGGGCGTGCATGTGGTGGGGGCGAGTGTGGTGTGCAAACACATTGCATTGTGTGCGGTGTTGTGCATGTACTTCGTCCAAGACCCCCTTTGTTTGGCATTACAACCCTTCGAGTGATCGCGGTTTACTCAAGTGGTTCACTCTGTTAGGCTAACTTTTTGACTGCTTCTATAAAACATGGCTCAAAAACATTCTGGGAATGAGAAAGTGAGAATGAGAAGAGAGAGAGTGAGAAAGTTAGAATGAGAAGATAGTTTACTCTCTTTTGCTATAGTTTACTCAGGACAAACATCAGCCACAAGATCTCCCTTCCAATAGGAATGAATGGCCCAATTTTTGTGGAGAGATGTGTTTAAAACTCTATCGCCGGGCAATATCATTATCGCTAGGTGATATTTCTAGTGGTGACTGCTTGACCAAGTCAGCGCCGCTCATCAACCGCTACATGACCAACTGACACGTGGTTTCCTACCACATGACACACTATTGTCGGGTGATATCACTATTGCCAGCAATAGTTCAAACATTCAGAACTGTTTTCTTATGGTGGGAACACTGCAGTGTTACAAATCACCCTTCCTTTATGAAATTTTGCCTTGAAATTTATAATATAGAAAAACAACATAGAAGTACATAATCCCAAAATAAAATGTTTCTCAATGGAACAGCTCGGGGAACTCCTCAAACATGGTATGCTCAAGCTCCCATGAAATATCCTTGTGACTGCAGTTGTCCCAATGGACCTTAACCATTCTGATCACTTTCTCCGCAACTTCTTGACCTCCATGTATTCGATACGAATGGGCTCGACCTTCGTCATCAACCCATTATTGACGGCACCTGACTCGCAACAACTATTTGAGTAGGATTTGGCACAACCTTACTTAGCACTTATATTCAAAACACATCATGCAAACCGCTCGATTTTATTGAAAGAGCCAGCCTTTAGGCAGCTTCACCAACACACTCCACTATCTCAAATGGTCTAAGGAATCTTGGACTTAACTTTTTCAAGCATCGAATCCTTAACACACCCTTGAAAGGTTTGATTTTTAGATAAACCCAATCACTAGTAGTTGACTTGATATCTCCAATGCTTGTCGAATTTTGTCCACGTGGTCATATTGCACCTCCATCCAGTTCAAGCATGCATTCACACTTGCTCTCTTATCCACACAATGATCTCTAAGGCCTCCAAATCACAAATTAAACACACATCATACATCTAAATTTAGTTTTCCTATGCTGGAGCCCTGCGACTTAATGCATCTGCGACAACATTTCCCTTCTCGGGAGTGTAATGAATCTTGAAGGTGTAGTCCCCAAGGAACTCCATCCACACACTCTATCACATATTTAAATCCTTCGAATTAAATTGATACTTTAGGCTCTTATGGTCTTTAAAGATATAGATCTTCACACTTTACAAGTAATGGCGCCATAGATTAAGGGAAAAAATCATGGCCAGTATATCCAAGTGGTGAATTGGATATTTTTCTCATGCACCTTCAACTGGCGAGATCCATAAGCAATAAGCCTTCCTAATGGAAGAAGAATGTCACCTAAGACACTCACTGAGGCGTCACTATATATCTCATAGCCTTTTGCACCATATGGGGAACATAAGACTAGCATCGTGGTCAGACGACTTTTTAACTCTTCAAAAGCTAGCGTGCACTCTAGCGTCCAAACAAACTTCTGATCCTTCCTTGTCAAGGTTGTGAGAGATAATGCTATCCTTAAGAAGTTCTCTACGAAGTGCCTATAATAGTTAGCAAGTCCTAGGAAACTTCATACTTCCACTACAGTTGTAAAAGATTGCCACTCTTGTATGGCAACAATCTTCACCAGATTCACAGTAATACCGTTTCCACTAACCACATGCCCAACAAATGCCACCGATGTTAGCCAGAACTCACTCTTAAAGAATTTGGCATAGAGACGACACCTCCTCGGGGTATGCAATAAAACACGTAAATGGTTCACATGATCCTCTTCTATTTGTGAGTACACTATTATATCATCCATATAGACGATCACAAACCGGTCTAAGTACTGTAGAAAGGTTCTATTCATCTGATCCATGAATACTGATGGCGCATTTATTATCCCAAATCGTATTACAGTGAACTCATAATGTCCATATCACGTACTAAATGCTGTCTTGGGAATTTCACTTTCCCTAATCCTCAACTGCTAATAACTAGACTTCTAATCCCACTTCAAATATACAGTTGATCCAACCAGCCGATTAAACAAATCATCAATTCTCAGAATCAGATACTTGTTTTTCTCTGTCATCTTATTCAGTTCATGGTATTCTATAAATAGATGCAAGCTTTTGTCCTTCTTCTTCACAAAAGGACGGGTGTACTTCAAGGAGATGAACTCGGACGTATATACCCTTGCTCTAGTAACTCCTACAACTAAACCTTTAATTTCATCATATTTTTTGCACTATATGGTATGGCAAGCGTGAAACATGTTTCACACCTATTACCAACTCAATAATGATGTCAATCTCTCACTAAGGTGGAACTCTACGGAGATCCTTTGGCAATACATCTGCATACTCTGATTCTATAGAAACATCACTCAACCTGGGCTTGGACTCTGGAGCATCTAATAGTATGAAAAATAACTCCATGCTTTTCTAAACAGCCTTGACCACATGGAGAGCAGACATCAATATCTTACTTTATCCTCACATACTTGCAAACTTAGTCTCACATTCAGTATTTTCCCCAGTGTAATTTCCTTAGGGTTGAAAATGCATGTACAGTACTCTGAAAGCCAGTCCATGTCAATTATCATATCAAACTCGAATATCGGCAGCATTGATTCTTCCAACCCAAACTCATAACTTTCGATCTGCACCTTAACACAACAAAGTCTATCTATACGCATGAAGAACCTATTAGGCAGCAACACATCCAATCTATCTTTTGAAAATAAAGAAGGGACTCTGACACGCAATGCGAAGTCCTCAATAAAAAAGGAGTGAGAAGATCCTACATCAAATAGTACTCTCGCCGAATATTCCAGAATTATTAAAAATCCTAATACAAACAAGTTAAACAAGAAATTCATAAGATAACAAGTATATGAAGTAGCAAAAGATGTATACTAAATAGCACCTATCAGCACATCACTCTATTTGTTGGCCTTTTAGTATCCAAGACTGAGTATAATGGAATGGAGTTGACTCCACTGTCTTCCCTTTGTCCTCATATGACGCACCCATTATTTTCCCTGTCTTCAGAGGACCAACACGACAATCTCAAGAAAAAAATCCTAGCTAGCCATCTTATATAGCAAGTAAGCAGAACTCACCTAGTAGTTGTTCCAAAAATAATAGAAGAAGCTGGCTCCAAAAACCTAGAGTTCTTCCTCCACTTATTGAGCCTAGACTTCGCAGAGCTCGACACCTTAAACCTTTGCTTTTTCACTACCAAGTCCCTCTTACATTTGACCCGCTTCATATCCTACTCTAGGGATTAGTAAGTATTCACCAAGGTCAGAAGCCCCGTGTTATCGGACCTGAAAGAAGTAACCTCAAATACTCCTGCATACCTTCATAAAACCTACTGGTCTTTCACTCCTCGTCAGCAAATGTGGAGCCTGTATATCGCCCAAGTCTAGTAAACTCAAGAAGATAATCATCTAACAAACTATCACCATAAGTCAACCTCAGATATTAGTTCTCCATCATAATCTGTTGCACAGAAGGGAGATACCTTGCTAGATATAGCCTCGAGAACTCATCCATTGAGACTTGAGTCATTTTCTTGACCGCAAACTGATGCACCTTGATCTCATACCACCAAATACTCACCTCTTCATCCAACAGGAAATTAGCTAAGGTGACTCTTTATCCTTCCTCCATCTCTATTGCTATCAAGGTTCTCTTTATCCTCAAGTTCCAATCTGTCGCTCGTATTGTCATTAATGGCTCTTCCTCCACTTGCCTTACCACCACAATCTCTACTCCGCAAACTAACAATGGGGACACTAAAGGTGTAGGAGGCTGTACAGGCCCTCCTGGTTGCGCATTAATTATTGCAAAGATGGCTTCAACAACTAATTGAATTATTTCTGTAAAAGGAGGAGGTGTAGACAAATTAGTTGTTGCGCTTCTCTCCTCATAGTGTTGGGGTTAAGACTGCCACACACTATTCCTAGTCATCTATAATCATAAAACACAGAATTAAGCGATTAAAATCATTTGCAAAAAACAATCATAAAAACACGCTCCTCAAACATGTGTATTTTTCTTTCCTAAGTGGGCATTCATGAGTTATTTCATGTTATAAAAACAACACACACCTGTTCTCAGCAACCTTTAAAAGAATTCGACCATGAATTTCAATGAGAGAGAACCAACACCAGAAGTGGATACAAAATTATAAAAACATGTCCATCACGAAGAATATAACAGAAGGTCGTGTCGGGGCCCCATGTCCTATTAAACGAATAGACAACATGGTTACCAAATGAAACCAAACATCTACGCAACCTAACACAGAGTTATATGTTAGTGGAAGCAAAAGAGAAATAATAACCCATAACTAGGAATGTCCACTATATAATATACAACTCGGAATTAGTGTACATAAACGTTTGCCCTTAAGGCCTTACAGACTTCTTTAATGTTTACACCACAATGTGGTTTCCATACATTGGCATGAAGACCGGCAACACGTGGAAGAAATTAATAAGTACTTAGGCTTTCGAGGACCAACACAACATCAGGCCATCAGCTCTCTATTCCAAGTTAGCTCGCTAGCACATTCACAAGTACATTCCACGAAAATTTTGGAAAACAAAACACCAGCCAGATTTAGCTGAGCATAATTATAATGAACCCAGCCCATTCCTGGGGCGGTGGTACTCCTTCCCTATAAGTAAGCAGTATAATAATATATATATAGTTGCACATTCATCATAAATGTTAGTATGTACCGCAACATGCTTCATGCACAAAGGGCATATTTTTGGTGTACTGAATTTTAATTCACACCACCATCCTAAGTATCAACCACTTAGATGGTCATTAAGCTTTTACTATCAGGGACACCTTACCTTACGGGCTCACCCAAGATCAGAAGGTGCATAGATGAGTGACCTCTAAACCTACCAGCATGGGATGGGTTCAGATCAGATTTTTCTCGTGCTTGTTGGAATCACACTATCATGATATGGGCACGGCTTCACCTCGGCCCTTTTAAAATGATAGCCAACATTATCTTAGACATTCGGCAAACAAGGCCACCAAGCTAGGTACGCAGGCCCTCCACTTAACATGCTACACACCTAGTCTCTAAGACATAGGTTTCACAACCATAATTGCTCATTGGGAGCTATTTCCTGCGATACTCACTATCTCTGGGAAATATCGACAAAACCTTAAATCTGTTAGTCTTGGGTACTGCACACCCAGCGCATACCACAACTTAATGGTCTCAATCAGAAGAGTTATCGCCAACGATAACACTATCACAAATAATAACAACAATACTTCGATTTTGTTGCCACTTTGGGTGTTTCCTGGAGTAAACCTCCAGTACTTCCTGCAGCAACTACAATACCTCAAAACCCCATAAACTTACATGTTCTTCCACGAAGTCTTATCCAACATGAAAATCAACATCCCCAATCAAGACCAACACATCACATGTGGGATTCATATAGTATTCCCATGTTTGTATAATGATTCGGACTCTATATGTAATTTCTATAAGGAATAACTTAAATCAACCTGTTGGAAGTCTCTTCCTCCACCAGTTGGTGGGAACCTCCACGCAAATATGCCAAATAAAAGGACTGAAGATGTCGCAATATTTAGAGGGAGAATCCCTACCCTCATAGATGGTTTCAAAGCCATAAACTTGTGGTCGATCAAGATAGCAAGGTTTGCAATTCTTTCCTCTCTACGGATCTTCCTTCGGTTCGCGAATCCATGCTCAATCATTATTCCATTGGCCAAGAACAAACCTCTTCTTGTTCCTCTCCTTTCTTTTCTCTTATTTTCTTAAGTTGAAGAGAAAGAGTGAGAAAGTTAGAATGAGAAGAGAGTTTACTCTCTTCTACTATAGTTTCATCATGAAAATCCTCTGCCACAAAATATCCCTTTTATTAGGAATGGATAGCCTGATTTTCATGGAGAGATAAATTTAAAACACTTCGTCGGGCGATATCTCCAGCGGTGACCACATGACCTTTTTAGTGTTGCTCATCAACTATCACATGACCAACTGATACGTGGTTGTCTGCCACATGGCACACTAACGCCGAGTGATATCACTATTGCCAGCGATAGTTCCAACATTAAGAACTATTTTTTTCTATTATGGGAACACTTGAGTGTTAGCAAAACTATGCGAGAAGTAAAGCACGGGAGTTGAGATCGTAGCTTTTAACAAGCGAGCTGCTGGATTCGAGTCAACATATTTTGGGGCGTAATGCCCGACTATTTATAGGCCTGGGGGCCTGTCTGAACGGACAGGGATAAAATAACCACCTTCGCAGGGTATTGGAGAATCAGGCTGAGGTAACGAGATATGGAAGAGGAGGAAAAAAGACTAACTATTATATGTCATGAACGGGCAGTTAGCCCTTATGGTATAAATCTCTTGTCTTCGGTTGTTGGTTGCGAACTGGGCAAACGTTGTGATCTGGTAATCTAGACCGCCATGACTTGAGAGTTGGCTTGATGCATTATTGCGAGCTTCCGGGTAAACATGTCCACTCTTATCATAGAGTAAAAGTACACTTGTTTCACTTGTTTAGAAAGCGCATAAGGTCCCATATTCCATTCTTATAAGAAACATATAAGGGCTCAGTGTTTGTTCTTTATGGGTGTATAGATGGAATCGATGTCCATTCATATCGATAGTTGAAGCATAACAATTCAAGTCAGAGGATGAGTTGGCATGACTAGAGGACGATAAATCATTGATGGATGTTACTCTTTAATACATAAGGATGGTGCAGTCTTTCAGGATTACTGAATACAGGGATTCATAGGGCCTTAGAGTGGGATGAACCCAGATTTCGGAGGAGGCCTAGTTATTATAGCCATAAAGATGGATCCACTATAGAAGGTTGAGCACAATGATGCACTCTGTCTTGCATTTTATAAGGGATTCCATATAGGTCAAAAGGTGTTGGGCAGCTCTTACCTTTGAATGGGAGATTTCTCAGATGACGGTGCTCCCGTAGAAACCGAGGGATTACTTGATTATATTCACATAGTTCTTGAATTTTGTACCTTTTGTTTGCATTTTCCCTTGTTATCATTGGCGCATCTTTGCCCCATAGTATTTCTTTGCTAGCCCTTAGGGTATTATAGATTTGTTCTCATTTTTGAGCCTTGTGTATATCTCGCTGAATTGAAAGCATTTTTTTGTTATGCTCCCTTTAATGAACTCATATGTTTGATTTAGCACATTGAGTTTACAATCTTCACTCAGCGTTTGTGCTAAGGACTAGTGTTATGATGTTATTGATGAGTCCAAAATTATATATACGCAAGTGTATAGGTCGAATCAAGTACTATAGCGTTAAAATATAAAGTATTGATCCCTCGAAGACAAATACTTATTCTAAGTTTGTGAATACTAATAATGTACTTTTCTTCCAAGTCATGAAACTCAATTACTTTTATTCTGTTGAAAACTAATTTTTCAATGAAAGTAATTAAAAACAAAGTTTAAACAATAGAATGATTAAGAGAAGTTTAGATTTTTTATATTGATTCCTATATTTGCATGTCATTTTGTTTAGAATAAAGGATTTTGCTACTTATCTTATGAAAACCTGCAAACTGCAGTAAGAATCTCTCAATTCCAATATTGCATTATGCATATTTAACATGTATATTATCTCAAATTCTACACAATTAAGTATGTGTAGTAAAAATTTAAGTCTTAATTTCACAAATACAATGATAGACATTCTGCCTACCTATGCATTCAAATTCTACTCCCTTACACTTACGAATTATGACTCTCACCTCTTAAATCGTAGTAAAGATATAAAATAGTAAAGTAATCTCTTACTTCACTTCTAACAATGAGAAGAGAATTTAAGATAGAAAACAAAATTACTTCATTCATTTTCTAAGATCTCATAACATGACCAACATGTTCACACCATATAAAATTTGAAAAACAAATTAATTACTCATAACGAAAATTTCATGAGAAAACATCATCTTCATAACTTACTTCATAATAAAGTAATAGAATATTAAAATCGAAGCAAACAAAATAATTTTTAGAGTGATCTATTGTTTCATTCTTCACATTCTTCAAAAACTTGATGTTGATCTCCAAAACTCCTCTCTCTAATTTCATGTTTTTCCTTCTCCGTTCTTTTCTTCTTCCATCCCCTGCCTATCTCCTTTTAAAATGATGCTGTCATCCTTCCAAAAGACAACTTTTTATTCTGAATAGTAGCTTTTTCATAATTTAAATTCGTTCAAACAACAACTGTTTTGATGTAATAATTTTAATACTATGCTGCTATAATTCGTCAGTTTTCGGTAACTATTCAAAACAGATAGCCACTTGTTACAACATAGTTATAATTTCATGTTGCAATAACTCATCATTTTTCTATAACCACTCCAAACAGAGAGCTACTTGTTGTAACATAATTATAATTCTTTATTGCAGTATATTTTTTCGAGCTTCAAATAAGTTTAACCCATATTATTCAAGTTGAATGTTTCAAACCTTTTACAATAAAATGTAAATAAATGACAATAATACTAAAATTTAAACAAAATACAAAATTACTCACATTTAACACATTTTAACTCATATTTATCAAATATAATAAACAAAGATTAAATATATAGATCTAAATAACTATTTCTTGAGAAGTTATCCCACCTAAACATTTAGCCCTTTTCTAGTCCCTAGCAAACATAATTTAAAATAATGAATTGAATGAACAAATATCTATCAAAATATAATTTTGAATCACCTTACTCCCAAAAATAACTAATAAAGCTTGCTCAAGAGATTCACATTAACATTTGATAAACTTGACAATCATTAAGATTTAAAATATTGACAAATCCATTAGTTTGATAAAAGATAAAACACAATAAATATTTCTAGTATTATGTGTATTATTCCTTAAAATTATTTACACTCATATAACTTATCTCATTAAACTTCCTTATCAAAAGGAAGGGTTAAGAATAAGCTGAAACTTTAATTTAGCCTCCACAAAAGTTTAGTAGTTTAAGTAAAAAAACATAAGGCATCATATTAGGATTGACTTTGGATTTGTAAATAATTTTTGTTTAGGTTTTGATATTAGAACGGTATTTCCCTAGTTAACAATCTTAATAACTTTCCATATTATGGAGTTTAATTATCAAATAATGTTTTCATATATTTGGATTTGAATCCTTATAACAGTATATTTATTTATGCTTCATATTTACAATCATTCCAAGTATATGCACGCATACTTGAGCCATATATAAAAATAATATATTTATATATATAGATACATATTATATATCACTATGCATGCATATATGAATGATCAAGAATAATGGTTGGCATTATGGTTGGGGGTGATCCAAAATGGATTTAATCTTTTTTCCAATTAACTACCAAATCCTAATGTCTTGGATCACTTTATTGAATCATTTTTTGTGCACCTTTCTAATACTAATATTTTTAGAAGCCAATAAAAACACATTGTCAAGAAGCAAACTCTTCTAAAGAATATAGTGCATAAAAGAAATATTTAAGAGAGCTTTAACATATCATACTAACTTCAAATTCATAATTATAACTCTTAGGATTACCTAGTCCACCAGTAGATTTAAATAGAATAACTTGAATAGCTTACTCATTAATTAAATTAAGAAAAGAGGCATTCAACTAAATATAGAATATTCATTACCCTTTCATTAGATATAACAATAACAAGGAATACGATATAAATATAAAACAATGAAAAACTAAATAAAATATTTGATAATGCTAAAGAAAAAGTTGAATGCTAACGCTAAAATAAAATAAATACTCCCATGAAATCAACAGTCTAAAGATTTTTTTCGTCTTTTTTCCTTTAGTGCTAAGCAAACTTGAATCACAAAGGTTACTTCTTAATCTATTTTTATGCATCATCTTCATTCCTTAAGTAACATACAAATTAAATTAGTGTACATAAAGCAAATACTAGTTTCTCAAATTCTGGGAATTCAACTAGTTTTCATTATAAGTAGAAGTATTTCAAAACATAATTAATTAATAGACAAAGCAATGCAAATAGTAATCCAAAAAATAACATAATATTTTACATTACCATCACAATCAGAAGAATCACATTATACATTTGGTTGCCTCCCAAAAGCACCTAATTTCAAGTTTCGTAAAGACTTCTTTAATTTAATCAATTTTTTAAATTTAATGATGATTTCACATGATCATCATTGCTTTAGAAATATTCTTTTAACCTCTGCACATTTACTTCGAATTCTAAACCATAACTCTCATTTCAAATGGTTACTACCCTATATAGATGTACTTCTTTCACTTTAAAAGGTCCTAACCATCAAGACTTTTATTTTCCTCGGAATAACCTTAATCTTGAATTGAATAAGAGAACTAATTATACTATTTTGCATTCCCTTTTTACTAATCTAGAGTAGTGCCATTTATTTTTCTCTCCTTATATACCTTACCACTCTCATATGAATTCAACCTAATTTCTTCTAATTAAATAAGTTGTAAAGGTAGTTTATTAATTATTAACCAAAATCCTGCGACGATGGAGGAGTGCATCCGAAAGAAGCCAGGACTACTTTCCAAGTAACCATTATCTATGCTCGCCGATCTATCAGGTGAACACTTTGTAGTATTTATGGACCCCTGGAAGTTTAGCAGTGTTCAGCATGGACGATCAATAGGAGGCATTCAGATAGCTTCACAGTCTCCTTTCTAAAGTACGCATAAACACTTCAACAAAGCACTCACAGACTCCTCTTTTTTGATCTAGTTCATGCATCGTCACGTGGTTTTGTGCAGTATCTTCTTTAGTCTCTGCCGCCCGACTATTCATGTACCTCAAGCCACTGTGCATTTAATGTCATAATTTATAAGGCATTAAAAGCTTGTCGGCTCGTGAACTGTCCATGCGGCCTAACCGCAAGAATAAAAGGGGGACTAGGGGTGCTTGGGGGGCTTGCAGACTTAGCCTAGAACTAGCCCAGTTGCTGGGGTGGACAATAAATCTAGTTAAGCTTTCCTTTTCCCTTTACATTTGATCGAACGCTCTTATACCCTTATTTTTCAATCAATCAAGAGGCCTATTGCAAGGAAAGCATTCGTTGCAATGGGTCAAATCTGGTGTTCATCGTTGCCATCTGCACTTTCTGTTCAGTACATAGGCTCAGTACTGATAAGTTGCGTACCATATTTTCCTCTACTGACAACCTTACCAAGGGATAGCATGTGGAGAGTTCGTGATATTTTTGGCTCCAACAGAATTTGGTGCGGAGAGTGTGGACAAATATGATTCGATATATAACCCTTTCCATCTCTAGAAGTAATGCTCGCCCATTCAACAAGTTAGTGAAGTAACCTGGTGCCAGTATAGGGTAGACAAAGACTATAGGGGTCCTCAGAGAAGGATGTAATTGACCTCTCCTCCAAGAGAGCAGACACACACAGATGACTGCGAGATACGTGTGGAAACCCAATGTTGGTTTGTAGCTCTCATGTGAAGGGTACGTCTCGAGCCCGCACAAGATTTCTAACAAGTTCCCATCAAAGGATATGGTGAGAGTAGGATTGTTTTTATCAATGTTGAGTTGGAATAAAAGAGTAAAGCACTCCTCATTTAATGCTTGCTATGTAACCTTGATGTCTTCATGTGGTCAGCCTCTAACATGTTGGGAATTAGGACAGACGTCGCATGTCACCATCTCAACATCGATCAAAATTTTAATCCTATAACAAAAGAAGTGAACGGTTGCTATAACCCTCAATTATCCCATCCACAAAGAAGTGGCTAAATTGTTGGAGGCTGGGTTTATTCTGAAAGTACAATATCTTTGCTAGATTTCCATTGTAGTGAAGGTACGAAAGCCCATTAAAAAGTGGAGAATGTGCATTTACTTCACGCGCCTTAAAAAGGTATACCCCAAGGATTGCTATCAACCACCCCAAATTGACACATTAGTAGACTCTATAGTATTATTTTTGATAATGAGCATTTTGGATGCCTTCTCTGGATATCATTAGATAATTATACATGAGCTCGATGTTCCTTATGCTACGTTTTTCATATATGAGGGATGCTATTATTATTGGGCAATACCATTCGGATTAAAGAATGCCGGTTCCACGTACCAATGGATAATGGATTATGTATTCAAGGATCAGAAGGGTCGTAACTTAGAAGTCTATGTAGACGAACTTTTCATTAAAACTCATAAATTTGATGATCATATGAGTGATCTAGTAGATACATTCGGTACGCTTTGCAGGAACAAAATGAGGCTCAATCTCGCCAAATGCATTTTGGAGCAAGCAACGAGAAATTCATGGGGCATTTACACACCCCTAGGGTCTAGAGCACAATCGTAACAAGGTGAATGCACTCTTAGAAATAAAACCCCCAAAAAGTCCAAAGAAAGTTCAATAGTTGGCAGGAAGGGTGGTTAGGAGCAACCATTTTATCTTACAGTCAGGGGATAAGTGCGCTCCTTTCTTCAAAACCCTCCGTAGAAAAAAGAAGTTAGAGTGGACCAAAGAATGCGATTGGACCTTTGAAGAGCTAAAGAAAAAGTTGACCATGACTCCTCTTCTTCAGAGTCCCCACCCACTAGAGGACTTATTCTTATACTTAGGAGTTAGTAAAGATATCACTAGTTCAGTTTTACTATAAGAAAAAGGCAAGAGGCAATTCCCCCTGCACTAAGTTAGACATGTATTAAAGTGTGCAAAAACTTGTTATCCAATTCAAAAAGGCTGGCATAAGCTGTAACAACCCGCATTTTCTCAGTATTAAAATAACGCGAATGTGAGACAAAATACGCGATCGTAAGGCCACGACATACAAGGGACAATTGCAGGCATTCAGGCAATCATGTCCCTTCTCTTATTTTATTAAATACACATGAATTATGTTTTAAGACATATTTTGAATTTGTAGGTATTACCGACTGCTTCCCTCAGTCTGGTGGATCAACTAGTCCACGAATGAGAAATTATAAGTTTACGCAGCAGAAAATACTCAATTTATTTCATTTATTATCCTATATAAGCATAAAGACTCATCGAATTTTTCAATGGAAATGTGACTTCTACATTTAGTATAAGTAAAAATGTAGTTTTATGGCTCTTAAAATAAGAAAAAATTTAAGTTAAAATATATGATATATAACTACGCTAGAATGCAGTTTTTTATATTTAAGAATATCTAACATACATCTTCCCAGAGAGCAAGTGCATAACTAACAGTAAGTAACATCAGTAAAACTAGCAAGTAGCCTAACATCAGAAACTAACACTATGAGCATCAACAAACTGACACGAACCCATAGAAAATAAGTCTAATTTGAAATAAATAAATAACTACCTCACTATACTAAGGAGGAAAATAAGCAACAATAACTATTCGCAGTTCAGAAACAACGAACTCTACCAGTCAAACCTACTATAGCTCTGAACCTGAGGCATTCAGAAGAACAACACCACAATAACAAGTTGCAAGCGGTGGTAAAAGAAACCAGTAATTATAACATCCCTCAGGCAACTAGACCCCTATGTCAATTTTTTCATGACTAGGTCATGACAAAACCCTAGGAAGCACTAAAGTGATGGGTGAACATGGGTATTAGGGTGTGAACTACTTTGGGCTGCAAATAGCAGAACTTCAAACACTAGCTTAGGGTTGACCGTAGGACTTCACCATGACTCCATGACCTTACCACAACATCTCTAACCCATTAGAGTGTCCATTAGAGCCATAGAGACCCATTGGAGTTAACAAAAGAGGCCAGGTTGACCAAGGCCCACCTTAAGCCTAAGAAAGTCAAATTAGCTTAATTTGGGTCAATTGACCACCTAAGTGTCAAATTGACCCCACCCTTAGTCTCTTGGCGTCATGGGGGACCCAATGGCCCCAAAATCCCCATGCCTAAGTCACCCAAGTGGCTAATTTGGACAAAGTCAACCCATAGTTAAATTTGGTCAATTTGGGCTAACCTAGCCCAATCCAAGTGGGCTAAGCCCAAACTAGTGTGGCCCATTGGTCTAGGAGGTGGGAGACATCTTTGGCGCCCACCAATTTTAGAGATTGGTGACTAGGAGAGAGAGAATAGGAGTTTCTCCAATTTGGAGGAGAGAGAAAATGTGCGCTTAATGGCCATCATGGCCATGGAGGCTCCATAACTCTCCACTTTTATGGGTCTTTTACTCCTCTGAGGGAGAGGAAGAGTTTCCCTGGGGTGGTTAGCCATTGGGATGGCTCAGCCCCTTTAATTTGGCTGAAACCGAAAAAATAGGTTTTTGGCCATTAATGGTGTTTTATCAAATCGGGGAGTTACAAACCTCCTCTCCCAAATCCCCTCTTTAAGGATCTTCACCAGAGCAAGGTCAAGCATTTCCCCCGATCCTTACTCAATTTCATTGAGGTTATTTTAGGAGTTGCGGAGAGTCCAAGCTCGGTGGCCGGAAATGGTGAGGAGGCAAAGCACTTGCGTTCAAGCCGCAAACCAGGTCCTCCTCTACTCCTTTATCATGGATTAGATCCTAGGAATCTTTAGAGAAATGAATCGGGCTCAATTGAGCCCGATCAGATGGATTTTTCCACTGGTATTCTGTGAAAAAAGAGGGTGTCGGGTTTGCCAGAATTCGCCTTCTCCGGCGACCAAACCACCGTCGGTCGATAGCCCTCACCTCGATAGAGGTGGTGCTGGCAGTGGTTGGCTGGGGAGGTGACTGGAGGGCTGGGAATTGGGGATGGAATTGGCTCCAGGTTGGGTGGATCGGGATCATTGGCTGGAGGATGAAGAAAGACATCCGCCGCCCGATCATGCTTTAAGATCTGTGTAGATCTTGATGAATTAAACTTTAGGGTATATGTATTTTTGTCATAGAAAATCAGCTGCCTAAGGATTTAAATTAAAATATTTAGAGATGTTTTCAGAAAAAGTGGTCAACATGAAACTGGTATACCTGTGTGTCTAGTTTATGTTGAAATTGATTTGAACCAATTTGGAGTTCAGGTCAGACCGCATCACTGATTTTGGCGAGGTCTATACTTAGGGTTGATTAGAGATTATTTGGGGTTCCCCCATCAATCCTGACCACCGAATGACTTGAAATTTGGATCATGTTCCATTCATATCTAGATCTATAACATATACAAAAATAGGAGTTTTTGGAAAACATTTTTAAAATTTTTTGAAATCATTTCATTTTTCATATAAGTGTTAATTAAAGGGTCTAATGATATCCAAATCCTCCCAAATTGTGGTGAGTGGTCTTTCGGGTCAATATACGACTCTGTATAAAATTTCATCCCATTTGGAAATGATTTAGTTTGGAATTTAGTAGACCGTAGCCTTGGCCTAAAAGGGTTATTTAGGTCAAAGTGTCCCTTGTGGGTATTAGTGACCAAATCACCTCAATAGAGGTTGAAACTTGGGTCACTGATTTGTTATGACAATAAACACCTTCACATGGAGTTTGGTGGTGTATTAGGGTGGATTTTCCCTAAGACCCTAGTTCAAACCCTAAGGTTGAACTTTGGTGGTTTGTCAAGGACATAGCGTGATATGTCCTTGTATGGACTTGGTGTTTAGTCCATGTGATCTTAGGGTGGTGAAATTCCCTAGGAAGGAATTTTTTGGTATTTGGACACATGCACCCCACTTTAATCACTTGGATATTATTTAGATATATACACCTTATGGAATAATTAAGGGGTCCTATGACCTTGGATATTCATGAGATTTTAGTAGGGGTAATTTTATAATATTTTAAATCTCTGGAATTTATTATAGGATGTTTAGATAATAGTTGCTCATACTTGTAGATATAACCTTCATCTTGTCCTTTTTGATGATATTGAAGTAACTGTGGTTTAATTGTCTTAGAATGATATGAAACTCTGGCAAAGTTAATCAAATACCATTTTTATGCACTGATAAATTATTTGGAATAATTGGACATTTCCTCTTAGTACTTCATGTGTAAAGTGAACTAGTGCACCTTATTTTAATAAATAGATAGTAAATATCATATCTTGTTGGAAAATTATCTTGCTTGTCCAGAAAACCTTTTAGGACATATTGAAGCTTAGGAAATTATTACATGTAGTTTGGAAGAGGTTACATACATGTTTCTTCACAAAGTGCCCTAATGTGAATTTATACGGAGTATTTTTCTATGTAGCTTACTGACCTTGGAATTACATGAAACTTAGTCAGTAAAGTTTTGTGATCATATTAAATCTCTGGTAATTTTTGGAAAAAGTTTGGTGGTGCTTCCTTCTTTACCTTTATTTATTGCTATTATCTTAAAATAATTAATTAGAGGTTAATACATTTATGAAAATTTGCAAAATTTGGTATTCTCTGATATTTTGGAATCTTATAGTGTTCATAATTTTTAGGTGGTCATAACTTAAGGAAATCTACATGTTCAAAATTACCCATGACCTTATTTTTGGGAAAATTTAATAAATGCTAAATTAATTAGGAAAATTACAAGTTTCTTAATTTAGGCTAAATATGTCATAATAGACCCCCAATAATTATCTTAGGGCTTTTGGATGAAAATTTGGAGTACCTCCTAACATGTACATCATATAGCATAGATTGGCCTGCATATAGTTAAAATATAGAAATTGTGATAGCATGTGGAATGAACATATGGAGTTGGGGTTAATAGTTTACTGATTTTGGTGAAGTGAAAAGGACTTCATCATTAGGATTCATGTTGTGGAAATTGTTGGGTTAACTAGTGTTAAGTGGGGCTCGGGATCGACGAAAGATTGTCATTCCTGAGGGGAGAGAGAGTCAAAATACAATAAGGTTAGAGTAAGCATAACATTAAATGGGGTTGGTTGTGGGTAGATACCAATAATAATAAGTACCTTGCGAAAGGGAGCTTTGGGCTTCAACCCATCGTAGTTTCTAGTGCCCTCGAGAGCCCTTCATAGGGAATGCCTTGGGCAGTCCAAGGTTAACTCAAACCGTAAGACTAAAATGAATATGAGAGTAATTAGAAATATTCTAGGATTTATCTTGCACTCACCCCATGTATATGGGAGGTCAGTTTTGTTTATTCACTCGGGTGGTAGGCTCAGTGGTTATAGTGATGGGCGGGTTAGCCCGGCGAGCCGATGGCTTGGATGGTTTTGTGTCGTAAGGGATAGTCTGGGGAGCTTTGGCTCGGTGGGAAATTCTTTCATGTTACATGTGCATAAAATATAAGGCGATGGGTCTTCGGTACTGGAGTTTCGTCGCACCGACACCAATATGTTGACTCAGCAAGTGTGGTTTAGCACTTAGCTAAATAAAGTCCGGTGTGCCTGCCGGAAAGAGTATACAGGAGCTTCGCTTAGTGCGCCAGCATTGAGGCATATGATAGGTTTGATTAGTAGTGTTGATACCAGTCTAGAGGTGGGCGAGGCCCAACCCACTGCTTCTGTTTTCCACTACGGAGGTATCCTGGGAGGTTAGGCTCAAATAAGGGGAAACTAAAGGTCTGTGTGCACAGAGTCGGGTGTGTGAGTTGGACTTGCATGTTCATACCATAGCATACTTGCATGACATAGCATAATCATTGCATATAACCCTTGACACTTATTGTATAAATTGGTATGGGACCTTTTATACAATAGGTCTTGCAAAACGACCCCTTGGTCTATAGGTTTGTATGGGCATTCCAATTGATCATGGTTACTTACTCTAATTTACTTTGTCTGTGTAGATAATAAATACACTCTTTACTTATTTATTGTGCGCTGCCTACTTATTTACTTTACAGCTTCTGGTTATGGCTCTTTTATTTATATTCATGTTATGCTAGTTCCGTCGTCACCTGCTTGCTTTTGTTACTCTGCACCTTAAATACCTTCCTTTTCCTTCTCCCCACTCGGTGCCTAGGAGCCATTGCGTGAGGGGTGGAGGATGATAAGAATTAGTATTTTATACTAACGGTCATTTGACCAAAACATTTTAGGGGACCATAGAGTCAAACCCGGAGATACAGCTCCAGAGGTCGGTGCACTTGGAGACGGGACAGTCTAGCACGGGAGTTCAGGCAGTAGGGACAGTGAGTCCCGATCATTAGTGGCTTTATGGATTTTCTTCCGCATTTGAGTGATATGTAATGAGGCTTTGATGTACTTGGCATGAAGCCCTTATTTGGTACTCTGGTTATTATTGTTGTGGACCCTCCCTTTGTGGAGATTTATATTATATTAATATGATTTTTGATGAACTAGTATTTGGGTTTTAACAATACTCTTATACTTACTCTTCTCTTCTGCGATCGGTATGGCCGGCAGGATCGGCGTTTTGTATTGACGACCATCCCTGGAGTGTTGGTGTCACCGCAAAGCGGCAGTTCTGGGCATAAGATCTTGTTAGTTTTGCAAAAAAAAGTGGGGTCTTACAAACTGGTATAAGAGCGAAACCTCGATCGGAAGAGAAAAAGTCCACTAACCTTGGGTAACCCCCGCTCGAGTTTAGTTTGGGGATAAACTAAGCAGCGAAAGCGTGGTGGGCCCATAACCCATAGGTCGGCATTCGTGAGCTTGATGAACCGGGTGTTCGAGTCGTACCTCGACAGGTTTGTCATTGTATTCATAGATGACATCCACATTTATTCAAGGACAAAGGAAGTGCATTCACAAAAACTTGCCTTGACTCATGAGAAGCTCAGGAAGTTGTATGCCAAGTTCAGCAAGTGCTAGTTTTGGCTAACGGAGGTGGCCTTTTTAGGCCACATTATAAGTGAAGGCGGACTGACAGTGGATCCCACGATGATTTAGGCAGTGCGAGATTGGCGTCAGTTGAAGACGGCCACGGATGCCCGAAGTTTTCTTGGATTGGTCGGGTATTACCGGAAGTTTGTGCAAGCATTCTCTCAGATAGCCCTTCCACTCACTTCTTTGACAAAGAAGTACACTTCGTTCGTCTGGATGCCGCAGTGCTAGACGACCTTCAAGGAGTTGAAGGGTCGGCTTCCATCGGCCCCTATCCTCGCTCTTCCGTCTTGGAAGCAGGGCTTCCAGGTGTACATTGATGCGTCATTTCAGGGGATGGGTGTTTTACTAATGCAGCATGGGCATGTGATAGCATATGCCTCCCTCCAGATGAAGAAACACGAGAATAACTACCCTATGCATTACTTGGAGATGGGAGCAGTGGTGTTCACTCTAAAGATTTGGCGGCATTATCTTTATGGGGTACACTGTGAAATATTTTCGGATCACAAGAATCTGAAATATATTGAAACACAGAAGGAGTTGAACATCTGTCAGAGATGATGGGTGGAGTTTCTATCTGATTATGAGTACACGATACACTATCACCCGGGAAAGGTGAATGTGGTGGCGGACGCACTGAGCTGGAAGACTACCACTTCAGGAGCAGATCCCCAGTTGAAGGTTATGGACCTGGTACGGATGATGGAGGATATGCAAATTACTTTGGTGTCCTCGGATGACTCAGAGCTTTATTAGGAGTATCTGGCCGCGATGAGCACTACCGATGATATTCGAGATTGCATCAAGGCTGAGCAGAGAATTGGTGACAAGCAAGAGCATGTATTCAGGACCTTGGAGGCGGGCACGGTCAGGGAGTATACAAAGAGGGATGGGTTATTATGCTTTAGAGGACGAGTGTACATATCGGCTGGGGGCAGGATTCGTGAGGACATTATGACTGAGGCTCACTACAGTAGGTACCCGAGCATCACCAAGATGACCACTGACCAAAAAAGGATGATGTATTGGCCGGGCATGAAGAGGGGTATCACATACTTCGTGAACCTCAATTAGTGAAGACAGAATGTAAGAGTTTGATCGGATTATTGCAGCCACTCCCGGTGACGGAGTGGAAGTTCGACGATATCATCATGGATTTCATACATGGTCTTCCTCGGTCACATGCGAGGAATGACTCAATATGGGTGATCGTCAATCGATTGACAAATGTGGCTAGATTTCTACCGATCAGGAAGTATGCTCCAGTGGGTGACTTGGTGCGAAGGTTTATGGAGCAGTTCGTCTAATAACATGGAGTGCCGAGGACTATTGTATATGATCGTGATTGATGATTTACGTTTAAGGAGTGGAGGTCGGTCCAGGATTATTTTGGGACCCATTTGACATTTAGTACTACCTTCCACCCTCAGACGAATGTGCAGACAGAGCGTACTTATCGGACACTGGAGGATTTGTAGTTACTTTGCATTCTGGACTGCGGAGAGCCATGGGAGAGACAGTTACCGTTGATCGAATTCTCGTACAACAACAACCACCAGTCCAACATCGGCATGGCCCCTTATGAGGCTTCATATGGGTAGAGATGCAAGACTCCTTTGTCTTTGATCCAGGATGAGTATTCGAAGGAACTTTGCTCTGAGTTCGTTGAGGATACGGATACTCAGGTGCGGTTGATTCGAGACAGGATGATAGAGGCCCAGAGCAGACAGGCCAAGTATTACAATGCTCAGCATCATCAGGTAGAATTTCAGGTAGGATACTGGGTGTTTTTGAAGATACGACCGATGCATGGAGTCTCGCGGGTGCATGGTCGGAAGAAGCTCAATCCGAGATATATGGGGCCTTACAGGATCCTTGAGCGGATCAGTCCTTTGGCTTACAGATTGGAGCTGCCGCAAAAGATAGCGGGTTTGCACGACATCTTCCACATCTTCTCCCTCAGGAGAGCTCTACTTCGGCTAGAGCAGCATATTATGACTACATATGGGCCTATAGCTTCTGATCGATCGGTGCGCCTAGAGCCGATCCAGATTGACGATACTGGGGTGCGGGTCTTGAGACGCAAGAAGGTTCCACTGGTCAAGGTCTTGTGGAGGAATCATGGACAAGAGGAGCACACCTGCGAGCCGCAGGACTTGATCCAGCAAGGTACCATGAAATTTTCACATCAGGTATCCCCTTTAATCTCTTAGGATGTTATATTGTATTTCTCGTACTTGAAGCCCCGTAGGACTAACCTGAATTTCGGGGGCGAAATTTTTATTTTTATGTATTGGGATGTGTAACAACCCTCAGGCAACTATACTCCTAAGGTGGTTTTTTCATGACTAGGTCATGACAAAACCCTTGGAAGCACTAACGTGATGGGTGAACATGGGTATTAGGGTGTGACCGTGTGAACTACCTTGGGCTGCAAATAGAAGAACTTCAAACACTAGCTTAGGGTTTACCCAATGGTTTCACCATGACTCCATGACCCCACTACAACATCGCTAACCGATTAGAGGTTCCATTAGAGCCATAGAGATCCATTTGAGTCAACAAAAGAGGCCAAGTTGACCAAGGTCAACCTTAAGCCTAAGAAAGTCAACTTGGCTCAATTTGGGTAAATTAACAACCTAAGTGTCAAATTGACCTCACCCTTAGTCTCTTCGCTTCATTGGGACCCAATGGCACCAAAAGCCCCATGCCTAAGTCACCCAAGTGGCTAATTTGGACAATGTCAACCCATTGTTCAATTTGGTCTATTTGGGTTAACCTAGCCCAATCCAAGTGGGCTAAGCCCAAACTAGTGTGGCCCAATAGCCTAGGAGGTGGAGAGACACCTTTGGGGCCACCAATTTCAGAGATTGGTGACTAGGAGAGAGAGAATGGGAGTTTCCCAAATTTGGAGGAGAGAGAAAATGTGAGCTTAATGGCCATCATGACCATGGAGGCTCCATACCCCCCCCCCCCCACTTTTATGGGGTTTTTACTCCTTTGAAGGAAAGGAAGAGTTTCCATGGGGTGTCTGGCCAATGGGGTGGCTCAGCCCCTTTAATTCGGCTGAAACCGAAAAACAAGGTTGTTGGCCATGAATGATGTTTTATGAAATTGGGGAGTTACAAGCCTCCTCTCCCAAATCCCCTCTAGCTTTAAGAATCTTCACCAGTGCAAGGGTAAGAGTTTCCCTGGATCCTTTTTCAATTTTGTTGAGGTTGGTGTAGGAGTTTCAGAGTGCCCAAGCTCGGTGGACAGAAATGGTGAGTAGGCAAAGTACACGCATTCAAGCCGCAAACTAGGTCCTCCTCTACTCATTTTTCATGGATTAGATCCTAGGAATCTTTTGAGAAATGAATCGGGCTCAATTAAGCCTTATCAGGTGAAGTTTTTCCACTGGTTTTCCGTGAAAAAAAAGGGTGTCGGGTTTGCCAGAATCCACCGTCTCCGGCAGCCAAAGAACCATCGACCGATAGCCCTCACCTCGACGGAGGTGGTGGTGGTGGTGGTTGGCCAGGGAGGTCGCCAGAGGGCTAGGAATTGGGGCTGGAGTTGGCTCTAGGTTGGGTGGATCGGGACCGTTGGCTGGAGGAAGAAGAAAGCCAACCGCCGCCCGATCATTCTGTAAGATCCGTGCAGATCTTGATGAATTAAACTTTAGGGTATATGTATTTCTGCCATAGAAAATCAGCTGCTTTAGGATTTAAATTAAAAATACTTAGAGGCCTTTTCAGAAAGAGAGGTCAACATCAAACTTGTAGCCCTAAGAGTTTAGTTTATTTGAAAATTGATTTGAACCAATTTGGAATTCAGTTCAGACCGCAACACTCATTTTGGTGAGGTCTATACTTAAGGTTGATCAGAGATTTTTTGGGGTTCCCCCATCAATCCTGACCTCCAAATGACTTGAAATTTGGAGCATGTGCCATTTATATCTAGATCTATAATATATCAAAAAACGGTAATTTTTGGAAAACTTGTTTCGAAAGTTTTGGAAATCATTTCATTTTTCATGTAAGGTTTAATTAAAGGGTGTACTGACCTCCAAATACTCCCAAATTTTTGTGAGTTGTCCTTGTGGTCAATATACGACTCTGTATAAAATTTTATCCCATTTGGATATGATTTGATTTGAAATTTAGTAGACCCTAGCCTTGGCCTAAAAGGGTTATTTAGGTCAAAGTGTCTCTTGTGGGTATTGAGTGACCAAATCACCTCAACAAAGGTTGAAACTTGGACAACTGATTTGATAAGACAATACACACCTTCACATGGAGTTTGGGGTGGATTAGGGTGGATTTTCCATAGGACTCTAGTTCAAACCCTATGGTTGAATTTTGGGGGGTTTATGAAGGACATAGGGTGATATGTCTTTGTATGGACTTTGTGTTTAGTTCATGTGATCTTAGGGTGGTGAAATGCCCTAGGAAGGAATTTAGTGTTATTTGGATACATGAACCCCACTTTAATCACTTAGAAATTATTTATGTTTATACACCTTAAGGAATAATTAAGGGGTCCTATGACCTTGGATCTTCATGAGATTTTGGTAGGAGTAATTTTATAGTAATATTAACCTTTGAAATTTATTATAGGATGTTTAGATAACAATGGCTCATACTTGTATATATAACCTTCATCTTGTCTTTTTTGATGATATTGAAATAACTATGGTTTAATTGTCTTAGAATGATATGAAACTATGACAAAGTTAATCAAATACCATTTGTATACACTGAAAAAATATTTGGAATAATTGGACATTTCCTCTTAGTACTTCTTGTGTAAAGTGAACTAGTGCACCTTATTTTGACAAATAGATAGTAAATAACATATCTTGCTAGAAAATTATCTTGCTTGGCCAGAAAAACTTTTAGGGCATATTGAAGATTAGGAAATTATTGCATGTAGTTTGGAATGGGTTACAAACATGTTTCTTCATAAAGTGCCCTAATGTAGATTTATTTGGAGTATTTTTCTATGTAGCTTACTGACCTTAGAATTACATCTATAGTAATTTTTGTATAATATTTGGATAAGGTTTGGTGGTTTTTCCTTCTTTACCTCTATTTATTGGTATTATCTTGAATTAATTAATTAGAGGTTAAAATATTTATGAAAATTTGTAAAGTTTTGTACTCTCTTATATTTTGGCATCATATAGTGTTCATAATTTTTGGGTGGCCACAACTTAAGGAAATCTAGTACTTCATGTTAAAAATTACCCATGGTCTATTTTTTGGGAAAATTTAATAAATGCCAAATTAATTATGAAAATTACAAGTTTCTGGATTTACGCTAAATATGTCATGATAGATCCTCAAGAATTATCTTAGAGCATTTGGATGAAAATTTGGAGTACCTTCTATCATGTATGTCATATAGCTTAGATTGGTCTGTATATATCAAAACTATAAAAATTGTGATAGCATATGAAATTGACATATGGAGTTGGGGTTAATAGTTTACTGATTTTTGTGAAGTAAAAATGAGTTCATCATTAGGAATCATGTTGTGGAAAGTGTTGGGTTGACTGGTGTTAAGTGATGCTCGGGATCGACGAAAGATCGTCTTTCCTGTAGAGAGAGAGGGAATCAAAATACACTAAGGTTACAGTAAGCAAAACATTAAATGGGGTTGGCTATGGGTAGATACCAATAATTAAAAGTACCTTGTGAAAGGGATCTTTGGGTTTCAACCCATCATAGTTCCTAGTTCCCTCGAGAGCCCTTCACACAGAATGCCTTGGGCATTCCATGGTTAACAAAAACCGTAAGACTAAAATGAATACAAGAGTAATTAGAAATATTCTAGGATTTCCCTTGCACTCACCCTATGTATATGGGAGTTCAGTCTGGTTTATTCAATCGGGGGGTAGGCTCGGTGGTTACAGTGATGGGCGTGTTAGCCCGGTGAGCCGATGGCTCGGATGGTTTTATGACGGACGGGATAGTCCAGGGAGCTTTCGCTCGGTGGGAAAATTTTGTCATGTTGCATGTGCATAAAATATAAGCTGGTGGGTCTTCAGTATTTGAGGGTCATCGCATTGACACCAATACATTGACTCGACAAGTGTGGTATAGCACTTAGCCAAATAAAGTCCGGTGCGCCAGCCGACAAGAGTACGCAGGAGCTCTACTTAGTGCACCAACATTGAGGCTTATGATAGGTCTGACTGGTAGTCATGATATCGGTCTAGAGGTGGACAAGTCCCAACCCACCGCTTTTGTTTGTCACTACAGAGGTATCCTGGGAGGTTAGGTTCCAATAAGGGGGAACTAAAGATATGTGTGCATAGAGTCAGGTGTGTGAGTTGCACTTGCATGTTCATACCATAGCATACTTGCATGACATAGCATAATCATTGCATATAACCCTTGACTCCTATTATATAAATTGGTATGGGACTCTTTATATAATAGGCCTTGCAAAACGACCCCTTGGTCTATAGGTTTGTATGGGCATTCATATAGATCATAGGTACTTACTTTAATTTTCTTTATCTGTGTAGATAATTAATGCACTCTTTACTTATTTACTGTACGTTGCTGACTTGTTTACTTTACTTCTTCTGGTTTTGGCTCTTTTATTTATACTCATGTTAGGCTATTTCCGTCGTCACCTGCTTACTATTGTTCCTCTCCAACTTAAATATCTTCCCTTTCCTTCTCCCCACTCAGTGCCTAAGAGCCATTGTAGGAGGGGTGGAGGATGATGGGACTTAATCTTTTAGACTAACGGTCGTTTGACCAAATCATTTTAGGGGACTGTGGTGCCGAACCCAGAGATGCAGCACCAGAGGTCGGTGCACTTGGAGACAGGACAGTCTAGCACGGGAGTTCAGGTAGCAGGGACAGTGAGTCCCGATCATTAGTACCATTATTGATTTGCTTCCGCGTTTGAGTGATATGTAGTGAGGCTTTGATGTACTGGGTATGAAGCACTTATTTGGTACTCTGGTTATTATTGTTGTGTGACCCTCCCTTCGTGGAGATTTATATTATATTCATATGATTTTTGATGGACTAGTATTTGGGTTTTTACAATACTCTTATACTTAGTCTTCTCTTCTACAATCGGTATGGCCTGCAGGATTGGCGTTTTGTAGTGGACCTTCCCAGGAGTGTTGGTGTCATCGCAAAGCTGCAGTTCTGCGCATATGACCCTCTTAGTTTTGCAAAATAAATGGGGTCTTACACCAATAACAAACCTCCAAGTAGACGGGAACCAAGCGAGAAACTAGTAGAAAAAGTTAGTAACAACCAAGAAGAACAACAAGAAATGAACTAGCTAAGCAGTTGTAAACTAAACAACTTCAATGCTAAGTGACAAAAAGGGTTATATATATATATATATTGGATATTATTAGGTAAATTCAAATGAGACTAATCAGCTCAAGAAGGGCATTAAAACACAGGGCATGCTTGGGTGTATGATCTACAAACAAGAGAGGTATTGTGTCGGGGGAGTAACCACGACGCGCACAGACCCTACAAATATGGCACTGTGCCGAGTGAGTAATCCTAACGCGCATAGCCCAAAAAATGTTCTATATATGTTTATGTGTGTAACATTAAAAGCTTTTAAATTATGCAGTCGATAGCAGAATGGAACCAAAATCTTGACACACAATCTACGAGATGACTCAAATAGCCCAGCAAGGCTACAAGGATTTTATAACAATGATTACCAAGTAAAATGGTATGCACAAAGACATTCACAATACTTACGATACACACTACAAAACAAGTGTTTTACTTGGTCGAAATGAACTGACAATCCAAACAACACAATGAGCAAGTGATACGACGCACAAGTGACACGATGGAAGGCAATAAAGCTTTCGTCAAACTGAATTCCGTCCAAAGACGACAAGGCTTTTGACAACAAACTCCATCGGAAGACAACAAGGCTTCTGATGGGCTCAACTCCGATAAGACCATGGTTTCACAAAATGACACATACCAAGCTACTCAAAAGAAGTGACTAACAAATTATATAGGTAAATATTCTAAGCAAATTCTACTAGCAAAATATCAATCGGTGGTGAAAAAAGGGGAGAAAAGAAAGAGAAATACTACTTGCCTCGATTTTTCCCGAAATCATCCTCCGAATCACTTCATGTTGTAGATCGATCCAAGCGAAGGCGCGGGAGGGCGAAATCTACGAAGATTTGGCCAAAATGGCGGTCAGGGCCGAAAACCCTAATGCTAGAAAGTTTACAAAACAGACAAAACTTACCATGCATGTGTAGCTCTCGTCGAGAGCAACTCGGATCTAGGCTCCGCTAAGAATTTCGTCCAGCAAAGCTCCCATAATCACGTCCGGAAGGTTCACGAAGCTGAGGGTTTTGTCGTTCTTCACGATGCTCTGGTTCGGTCTCTTTTTTTGTAAGGGAGGAGATGAGTTTGCATAAATAATTATATATATATATATATATCAGTAATAATAATTACAGTAACATTAGTGCTATATTATTATGAAGGGACTAACGCACGTTGATTCAAACGAAATTCGCACCCTAAGTAAATGGCGGTGCTATGAATCAAACGGTGAAGTTAAAACTAAAATCCAATGTGTCGTTCTCGATATATAATTTACAAAATTTTATGGCGATCATTCAATATACAAAACTTCGAAAATTCGCCGAGGCTCCAATATTGCTTGGATCGCGATGAAACTTGACGGGCAAATTCAAAATTAATTGATTAAATTTTGTATCATGAAATTTTACAATTTCAATGAGAATTCCAAGATTTGGTCGGCTCAACCTAACAGATGCGAAAACGCACTAATAGCGACGTGCCATCAATTATGTGTTAATGTAACACACTTACGTCATTATGACGTCACTAAGAGCATTAAAATAATTGTCGGAAAAATCAGGGGCGTTACAGTCACCCCGCCAAAAAGGATGTTTCGTCCTGAAACTTAGGATGCACATCGAAACAATAGAACAAAGAGAGAAATACATTAAAACTCGCTCGATAGAAATACTTACCAGAGAGGACTAGTAGAATAGCTGAGGGTGATATTCTCTTATTGTAGATTCTAAATCACAAGTTACACTCCATAAGTCCTGATTTCTCTAGAGAACTTTAACCATTGGAATCATCTTTTTTCTCAACACCCAATCTTGCGCCTCTAGAACACAGACAGACTCTTCGATATAAGAGAGATTAGGTTGCAGCTGGGGCACCAAGTTGAGGGCATGTCGATCACTACGAACACACTTCTGCAATATGCTCATGTGAAACATGTTGTGAACACCAGGGAATGAAGCAGGTAACTCCAGCCTATAAGATGACACTCCAATGCGCTCCACAATTTAGAAAGGTCCCACATGCCTGGGTTCCAACTTATGGTTCTTTCCAAATCTCT
This sequence comes from Platanthera zijinensis, assembly GCA_039513925.1. Taxonomy (NCBI): domain Eukaryota; kingdom Viridiplantae; phylum Streptophyta; class Magnoliopsida; order Asparagales; family Orchidaceae; genus Platanthera; species Platanthera zijinensis. The sequence continues at coordinate 212,209,353 of CM077081.1, read as the reverse complement.
TAACACCTGGCATCGGAGAAAACTTCAGAAAAACCATGTCCCTAACCGCAAACTCCAGATCAACCCTTCGTTGACTTACATACTTTTTGTATCGCTCCTGAGGCAGCAAAGGCTTCTCACCAACTTCAGTTCAAAATAGGGGAGTTTGACAACGCCTCCCATATAATGATTCAAAGGGTGCCATCTGTAACTCTCCTGATATTTTTTATTGTACGCAAACTCCATCAGTCAAAGGCATTTATCCCAAGCTCCACCATGGTCTAGAATAGAGCATCTAATCATGTCCTCCAAAATTTGATACACTCTTTCTATCTGACCATTAGTCTGAGGATGGTAAGCTGTAGAATATCTAAGATCAGTGCCTAAAACTCACTTCAAGCTTTGCCAAAAATGAGACATGATCCCGGAGTCTCGATCTGACTTAATTCTTATAGGAACACCATGCAACCTGATTACGTCGTCTAAATAAAGCTCAGCTATATTTTCCACAGAATAGTCAATCTTGAAGGGCATGAAGTGAGCACACTTTGTTAGTCTATCGACAATAACCGACAATGCATTATACCCTCTGGGATACCTCGACAATATAGTAATGAAATCCAGAGAAATGCTCTCCCACTTCCAACTCGGAATAACCAATGACGTTACCGTACCACCAGGTCTTCTATGACCAGCTTTAACATGCTGGCGAGTATAACACTCAGATAGAATCATGGTTATATCATTCTCCATACCTAGTCACCAGACAATTTGCTTCAGATCTCGATACATCATTGTAGAACTAGGATGGTAGGCAACATTAGAACCATGCGCTTCACTTTATATCTTTGCTCGAATGTCCTTAGTAGCGGGAATACAATATCTGTCATGGTACTTCAAGGTACCCACATCATCGATCGAAAAGTTTGGTAATTCCCCATTTTTAGTTCTACTTCAAATATGTTGCAGATCAGGATTGTCCTTCTGATGTAGCCTAGTAAGCATAATCCATGAAGGCTCTACCACTTTGAAGCTACCTGGCAAAGTGCTACTCCCAATGGTTATGTCCATCAATAAGAACTCCTCTATTACGGATTGCATAGAGAGGTTCGATACATGCGCGGGCTTTCGGCTCAAGGCATCCGCCACCACGTTAGCCTTGCCGAGATGATAAAGGATATCAACCTCATAGTCCGTAACATACTCTAACCATCTACATTGGTGAAGATTCAGCTCCTTTTGAGTGAAGATATACTTTAGACTCTTGTGATCCATATAGATCTTGCACGACACTCCATACAGAAGGTGTCTCCACAGCTTTAAAGCATAAATGACAGCAGTAAGCACCAAGTCATGTGTAGGGTAGTTCTTTACATGGACCTTTAAATGTCTCGATCCATACACAATCACCTTTCCATTTTGCATCAACACGCAACCGAGCCCAAATTGGGATGCATACACATAAATAACATACTCTAATAATTTAGTGTGCAAAGCCAAAACTGGAGCAGAACACAATCTCCTCTTAAGCTCCTGAAAAGCTTCCTCACAGGCATCACTCTAAACAAAAGCTACGCTCCTCTATGTGTGCTTGGTCAATGGCGCAAACAACACTGAAAAACCCTTGAACAAACCTCCTATAGTACCCTGCCAACCCAAGAAACTCCTTATCTCCTTAGGCATTGAAGTCCTCTTCCAATCCAGCACTACGGTTATCTTTGTTGGGTCCATAGAGATACCGTCTTTGTAGATAATATGACCTAAGAAAGACACCTGAGATATCCAAAACTCACTTTTGCTTAGCTTCGCAAACAACTTGTGCTCCCTTAGAGTACCCAAAACCAAGCGCAAGTGCAAGGTATGCTCTTCAGCATTTCTGGAATACACCAGAACATCGTCAATGAATATAACCACAAACTGATCCAAAAAGTCCTTGAACACTCTATTCATCATGTACATGAAGGCAGAAGGTGCATTTGTTAACCCTAACGACATTATCAGAAACTCAAAATGACCGTATCGGGAGAGAAAAGCAGTCCGCGGAACATCTGACTCACAGATTCTCAACTGATGGTAGCCCGAACGAAGGTCAATCTTTGAGAATACCAAACTACCTCGTAATTGGTCAATCAAGTCATTGATTCGAGGTAGTGGATATCTATTCTTGATAGTTACCTTTTTCAGCTCTCAATAATCTATACACGACATCATCGACCCATCCTTTTTCTTCACTAAAAGGATTGGAGCACCAAAGAGTGAAGAACCTGGCCTAATAAAACCATACTATAAAAGCACATCCAACTTGGTACATAACTACTGTAACTCATGCAGTGCTATGCGGTAAGGTGATTTTACAATAGGACGAGTACCTGGCTCAAGATCTATAACGAACTCCATCTCTCTCTTGGGATGGAGTCCGGAAAGACTAGCAGGAAAAATAGCTAGAAACTCTCGCACCACAGAAATGTTCTCGACACAAGGCACATCAAGTGCAGTTTTCAGAATAGAAATTATAACAAGAAAAGACTCACAGCCAGACTCTAAGAATTGACGTGAATGCACCACAGAAATGATTGGAGAGTCCTGACACGACAAACCATACATGCTCAATGGTTGGCCATGATCCACCCTGAAATACAAGCGCTTAACCTTGCACTGGATGACAACATAAAATCGGAACAGCCAATCCCTTCCCAAAATCATGTCGAAATCCACCAGTTCTAACACATTCCGATCTGAGAAAGCTAGGAAGCCACTGTAACGTCCCCGATTTTCGATGATTTTATTTAAATGGGAAACATCATATTTATGACGTCATGGCGTTACCTTTAACGTCAAGATGACGACGTAATGCCATAAAGGCATTTTCACGTCCATGCGGTCAAGTCGGCCGAATTCTTGTTGTTATGAGAAAATTTTGCATTTGGAATTTAAGTTGAGTAATTTTTGACTTACTCGTCAAGTTTTGTCGCGATCCGAGCGATATTTGGGCCTCGATGTTTTTCCAAAGTTTTGTGGAATTTATGTTCGTCGTAAACTTTTCTCGAGAATGGCTCGCCTGATCTTGGTTTTGACTTCGCCGTTGTGTTCGTAGCGTCTGTGTTCGCCTACGGCGTGAGTTTCGTTCAATTCGGCGCTCGTTTGGGCCTCCGTTTTGATCTCGCGTTTCCTTATTCAAATATATATAAATACGATTATTTTAATATTAAATTACTATTCAAAAATGAAAAGTACTATTCATTCTTATAGTTTGATCAAAAGGTTAGATTTGCCAAGAAATTGTTTTTCCTGCAACCTTGACTCGTGTGAAGTTTCTGCTTATTATGTAAATCTTCTGTTCCTTCAATTCTGTATACTCGAGTAGTTTGTTTATGTATACTCGAGTAGTCTGTTTATGTATACTCGAGTAGCCTTCTGTATACTCGAGTAGTCTGTTTATGTATACTCGAGTAGTCTGTTTATGTATACTCGAGTAGCCTTCTGTATACACGAGTAGTCTGTTTCTGTATACTCGAGTAGTCTGTTTATGTATACTCGAGTACTCTTCTGTATACTCGAGTAGTCTGTTTCTGTATACTCGAGTAGTCTGTTTATGTATACTCGAGTAGCCTTCTGTATACTCGACTAGTCTGTTTCTGTATACTCGGGTAGTCTGTTTATGTATACTCGAGTAGCCTTCTGTATACTCGAGTAGTCTGTTTCTGTATACTCGAGTAGCCTGTTTCTGTATACTCGAGTAGTCTGTTTCTGTATACTCGAGTAGCCTTCTGTATACTCGAGTAGTCTGTCCCTGTATACTCGAGTAGTCTGTTTCTGCTTACTCGAGTAGCCTTCTGTATACTCGAGTAGTCTGCTATCTTTCTCGTGTAGTTCGTCATAGTTTGTGTTCGGGAGCCTTTTTGAGGGTCAAAACAGTGCCGTATTAAAAAATGTCTAACATTAAATTTGTTCGTCTCGACGAGATATACAACTTTTATGTTGGGCACTTTTTGATTTGAAGCCATTCTAGACCTCTAATTTTGTTTTCTGCAAACTGCTCGTACTTAAACCGTTTTTTTTATATATTTAGACAAAACTTTTTATAACTACTTATATATATATATATATATGTATATATATATATATTCTTATACTTAGGTTATTTAGAAAAATAGGAATACTTCATCTTCTCCGATTCTTTCTCCCGAACCAGAGCGGCGTGAGCGAGAGAGAGAATATTTCGTGAATCTTCCGGTGGCCGCCGACGGAGTTCCGGTGCTCGAAATCTTCAACCGAGCATAGATTTGGAAAGCTCTCACCGAGAGCTGCGCTATCGTGGTAAATTTTTCCCCTTTCTTTGAGTTTTCTCGTTAGGGTTTTTCGGCCCTAACCCCCTTTTCGACCATTTTTGTCTAGATTTCAACTTCCTCCATCCTCTTTTTCCCCGATCTGTGACATGGACTAATTTGGAGAACTTTTCCGGTAAAACCAAGGCAAGTGGTGGTTTCCCCTCATTTCTCCTTGTCTAATTTGATGGTAATGGTTCAGTTTTATGTTGTTTAAATTTTTCTTCACTTTGTTTTCCAAGTTATTGCTACGATTAACCTTTTTGGATGATCTTTCGAGATTATAAGATTTTGTCTTGGTGAACTTGATCTTGTCATGATATATTTAATCGTTCTTGATGTGTCTTATTAATGTCTTTAAATGCATTACATATCGTTATTGATCGTATTAGAGTTTGTCTAGGATTGTAAATCGTTCATAAGTGTTTATCAGCCATGTCTTGAAACTAGAAGTGTCAAGTAGAATCTAACGAGCCAAATCTCGAGATATATTTGCGTTGTGGTTTCTTTGGGTCTCTAAAATTTGCGGGAGTTAGTGGATAAAACCACCTCCGCATGGTCTGACTCCTTTATGGTACCTTGTGGAAGCCTATCGGGTTTTTTTGGGCATCTACGGTGTATGGTGGAGAGTATGAGACTCCCTCGCAGTTAAGCAGATAAATTATTCATGAGGGGTGTGTCCAGTTGAGTGACCACCTCGCCCGTGTTGTTGAGGTAGGGTCGACCACAGGTGCTTAGTAAAGCTAGTTAAATTTCTTCTTTATGTTTTTACTTTTGTTGTTCCCTTTTTGCCTTGAGAAATCTGGTGTATTTGTGGGAGTACGTGACGATTCACGTAGGTATTTCTTTTTTTTCTTGTTCGACACCTTACTTCAGTACTGTTGGTCTTGGGTTGGTACCCCGTCTGACCTTTGTTTTGTTTTGTTTATTTTTCCGCCACCATTTGTACCCTCTTGCTGAGGTGTTCTGTCTTTGGAATGTCTCAGGTTCGGAGCATTAGCAGGTAGCAGAGCCGGTTTTGGAGCCTTAGCAGCAGTAGTTTGGCTGTAGTTTTCCCCCTCGCCGTAGCGAGGTAGTTTGTTGTTTTAGTTTTCTTTGCCCAGATTTAGACATATTCATACTGTGGGTTTGTGTCAGGTTGTTGACGCCCACAGGTTTGTTGACCTTTTTGGACACTTGCTAGCTGTTGTGGTTTCCTTATGTTTGGTTTACATTACTTGCTCTCTGGGATGATTTATTGCTTGGATTGCATGTTAGATATTTTTAACCTATAAAACCCTACTATTAGTAAAGCATACTTGTCATCTCTTTCAAAACTAAGCCACTACTTTTTATTTAGCGTAAAGACTTTCCTACACTTATTATAAATCTAGGGTTTGCATTGTATGAGTTGTTCCTCGGGGACATTTATACTCATGTAGGATATTAGAGTCAATTTAAATAAGTATTTTCCGCAAGCGTATAATTTATATTTTAAATCGTGAACTAGATGATTCACTAAGCCGAGGGATACGGCTACCATCTTAACTTAAACTTGATTTTATTCATAACCATTTATGTTTTCTATTAAAATTGTAGAGTTTGGAGTCTTGCCTGAACGTCTGCAGTTATCCCCTGCACGGCGTGGCATGACGACGCGTATTTTCCCCTTGCTCTGATATAATTAAATTGTTGGAAAAAATGCGGGTTGTGACAGTTGGTATCAGAGGGAGGTTGCTTGACAATTGGTCGGGCAACCTTCCCTTGTTAGTGTCAGTTGCTTAGTGTCCTGTCATACACACACCGATGTGTCATCAATATGTCTTGGCTGAAGCATGAACACTACAGTCATAAGCATGATTAGAAGTATACGGGGCATATTATGTAGTATGGGATGCATAATATGTGTTTGTATATGGATCCACCATAGGTGGCAACATTTGAGGGTTATGTAGTATGGGATGCATAACCTCACCACATGAATGCCCATTAGCACGTTTTCTTTTCGTTGCATGCAATATTATGTAGTATGGGATGCATAACATTGCATGTGTACGCCGCTCATAACATGCATTAAGGCCTTTTATAGAATTCATAGCACCACATGCATATCATAACATAACATAAGCACAACATGCCAAGCTAAAGATTTACTTGATGACATATGTACACACATGATTTTAAATAAGAGTAAAGAATTCATGCATTCATATCATAGGCACATGAGTCAATAGGATGATAAGATATCATCCTGAGTAGGACATATGATCATCATATAATCCCAGAGCAAGTGACAGCTTTAGCAAGTGTCTTTCAAGTATGGTCTGAACTAGTTTTGTTTGCCCTAGTCGTAATCTAGGATTTTAATTGGGTTATTCATTTGCCATTTTAGAAATGCCTCCAAAGCGTATTGCGACGAGATCGACTCCCCAGTCGGAGGGTGAGTCGTCAGGTGCGCAGAGTGATGCGTTGATTGAGAGTTTGCGCCAGAGCAACGAGGCTCTGTCAAGGCAAGTAGTTGCGATGCAAACGCAAATTCAGTCATTGTTGTCTACCGCTCCAGCGCGACAACCTTCAGTGCAAGAGCCAGCCTTGGGTCAAGTCGTGCCAAATACCCCTGCTCCTCTGGTGGCCCCGGTGGCAATACCACCAGAAATGAATTTCATATTACATTTCCAGCGATTGGGACCTCCCACCTACGACGGGAGTGCCGACTTTATGATTTTGGATGATTGGATCATCTCAATCGAGGAGATGTTTTCGTATTCCGGGATTCTAGAAGCCCAGAAGGTTATGATTGCAGCCTATCAGCTAAAAGGCCTAGCAAAGAGTTGGTGGATTCGTGAAAAGGAGAGTCTGAAGGAAGGCTGTACCTGGGACTCTTTCAAGAAGATGTTGCTGAAGAAGTTTCTGCCCTCGGTCGAGCAGGACCGTCTCATGAATAACTTCCTGCATTTGAAGCAGATACAGCTCACGGTGAGCGAATATGAGATTGAGTTTAGCAAGTTGAGTAGATTTTCTCCCGATTTGGTAGCTTCGGAGGAGGGAAGAGTGAAACGTTTCTTTGGAGGACTAAGAAGTGATGTCCAGCAGTGGGCATGCGCTTATGGAGCTGACAGTTATGCTATGGCAGTGGAAGCCGCACTAAAAGTTGAAGCGATTGAAAATGCCAAGAACCCCGGTGCTGCGGCGAGGAAAGAGAAAAGGAAGGGTGTTGAGGATGGTAGCTCCAGGGCATCTGGCCCTTCTTCGAAGAAGAAAGGTAAGGAAGTGTGTAGTTTCTGTGGTCGTTCTGACAACCCTTACGAAAGATGTTTCAAGAGAACAGCCACTCTGAAGCAGCAACAAGTGCACACCATCCAGGGTGCACCTAAGGGAGAGCTCGTGTGCTCGTTCTGTGCAAGGAAGGGTCATGATGTGATTCAGTGCTGGATGAAAGAAAGGACCTGCTTCCAGTGCGGGCAGAAGGGACACCAGAAATCTTCGTGCCCCCGGGCTCAAACCCCACTGCAGCCTGCCCCGCTTCGAGCTCTACCGCCACCACCAACCCTAGATAAAGGAAAAGGAAAGCTGAATGTGATGACTAGCGAGGAAGCTCAAAACTCTACGCAAGTTATTTCAGGTTAGCCCCAGTCTATTTTATCCCTATTATTTATCGTTGTTGCCATGGTTATCGTTCGTTTAGTTATGTATGTTACGGTTTTAGGGGAGTTTAAGATGTGGAATAGGTGGGCGTGCGTTCTGTTCGATTCGGGTGCCACCTATTCCTTTGTGGCCAGGAGGTTTGTTGACAAACATCGCCTGGATGTTGATCAATTGAGAGACTCCTTCAACGTCAAGCTTCCCTCCGGTGATTCAGTGATATCCAATCAAGGAGTTCTGAGATGCCCTATTCATCTTGGCAATTTTCTGGCCCTTACGGATCTGTTAATTTTAGACCTGACTGATTTTGATGTGATTTTGGGCATGGACTGGCTGTCCAAGTATGATGCAGTCATCCAGTGCAAGACAAAAAGAGTTTCCCCTGTGAGCGTCTATGCAGTCATCCACTTCAGGTTGGACAATGGCCAACCTATGAGGGTCTATGAATTTCAGGACAGAGTTTCCCCTGTCATTTCTGCGGTACGTGCTATAAAGTCTGGTTGCGAGGCGTTTTTAGTTTCTATTTCTGCTCTGGAAACAGCTTCTGTTACACCACATCTCGAGGATGTCTCGGTGGTGCGAGAGTTTCCAGATGTCTTTCCTGATAGTCTTCCAGGACTTCCTCCTGAGAGGGAGATTGAGTTCGTGATTGACCTCGAGCCAGGCACTCGTCCCATCGCCAAAGCACCGTACCGTATGGCTCCGCGTGAGTTGGATGAGTTGCGTACTCAGCTCGATGAGTTGCTGAGGTGTGGTTTTATTAGACCAAGTTCTTCTCCGTGGGGTGCTCCGGTTTTGTTCGTAAGGAAGAAGGACGGATCGATGAGGCTTTGCTTCGATTATAGGGAATTATAATAAGGTGACTGTTAAGAATAGATATCCCCTGCCAAAGATCGATGATTTGTTCGATCAGTTGCGTGGTAGCTCGGTATTTTCAAAAATCGATCTTCGCTCAGGCTACCACCAGTTGAGGATTCGCGAGGAAGATATTCCACGAACCGCATTCCGTTCACGGCATGGACATTATGTGTTTTTGGTGATGTCTTTCGGTTTAACAAATGCACCCTCTGCTTTCATGGATTTGATGAATAGGGTGTTTAAGGATTTCTTGGACCGATTCGTTATTGTGTTCATAGATGATGTCCTAGTGTATTCCCGCAATATTGAGGAGCATACTCAGCATTTGCATTTGGTTTTGTCGACCTTGAGGGAGCATAAGCTATATGTGAAGTTGAGCAAATGTGAGTTCTAGATACCTCAGGTGTCCTTTCTGGGTCATGTTGTAGGCAAGGATGGTATTTCTGTAGACCCGACCAAGATTTCTGTCGTGATGGAATGGGAAAGACCTTCTACACCTAAGGAGATTAGGAGCTTCTTAGGCCTCGCTGGCTACTATAGAAGATTTGTGGAAGGATTTTCGGTGTTGTCTGCTCCTTTAACTAGACTTACTCAGAAGAATACTGCATTCATTTGGAGTGATAAGTGTGAAGAGGCTTTCCAAGAGTTGAAGAAGAGACTGTGTACTGCCCCAATTTTAACCTTACCTACTGAAGGAGTCGAGTATACTGTGTACGTCGATGCGTCACACATCGGACTTGGTTGTGTTTTAATGCAAGATGGTAAGGTGATCGTGTATGGATCGAGGCAACTAAAGATTCACGAGAGAAACTATCCTACGCACGATTTGGAGTTTGCTGCCGTAATTTATGCGCTGAAGCTGTGGCGACACTTATTGTATGGCGCGCTGTGCAAGATCTATACAGACCATAAGAGTTTGAAGTACGTATTCACTCAGAAGGAACAAAATCTACGCCAGCGTCGGTGGTTAGAATATGTGGCGGATTATGAAGTAGAAATTCTTTATCATCCGGGAAAGGCTAATGTAGTAGCTGATGCCTTGAGTAGGAAGACCGCTAAAATTTTTAATCTATCGGTACAGTCCTTGGTAGAAGAATTCTTGTTGATGAACATCGAGATTGGGAGTAGTTCTACGCCTGCTAGTTTGGAAGCAGAAGCACCCTCTTGGATTTCCCTTACTAGGGTACACCAAAAGGATGATCCGGAATTGTTGCACCTCTAGAATAGGACTGAGAAAGGAGAGTTACCTGATTTTTCTTTGGACGAGCTAGGTACTCTGAAATATCGGGGTAGATTCTGTATTCCTGACATGGGTGACATTCGGGCTAAAATTTGTGAAGAAGCTCATGGTTCCAGTGTTTCCTATCATCCTGGTTCCACCAAAATGTATAAAGATCTATAGCAAATTGTTTGGTGGGCAGGGATGAAGGGCGATATCGCAAAGTTTGTATCAGAATGTTATACGTGTCAGCGTGTCAAGGCTGATCATAGAAGGCCTGGTGGTAAATTGACACCTCTTGATATTCCAAGTTGGAAATGGGAAAGTATTTCAATGGATTTTATCACCGGTCTACCAAAATCTCCCCGTGGGCATGACTCAGTTTGGGTGATAGTCGACAGACTGACAAAGTGTGCCCACTTTGTTCCGTTTAAGATTGGGTATTCGATGAAGAAGATAGCTGAGCTATATCTTGAAGAGGTCATCAAGTTACATGGAGTGCCTGTTAGCATTGTATCAGATCTGGACTCCAGATTTACGTCTCGCTTTTGGAAGAGCCTGCAAGAGGGGTTGGGTACCGACTTGAGGTATTCCACCGCCTATCATCCACAGACGAATGGGCAAATAGAAAGAGTAAATCAGATCGTGGAGGACAAGATTAGATGTTATATTTTGGATCACGGTGGTGTTTGGGATGAGAGTCTCAGACTCATGAAGTTTGCTTACAATAATAGTTATCAAGAGAGCTTGCAGATGGCCCCATTTGAGGCCTTGTATGGGAGGCATTGTAGGACTCCCTTATTTAGGGCTGAGGTTGGTGAGAGACCATTGCTAGGTCCGGAAGCCCTTGAGGAGATGAATTGTGCGGTGACTCATATTCGAGAGAAGCTACGTGTAGCACAAGAGCGTTATGAGAAATATGCTAATCAACGAAGGGTCGATTTGGAGTTTGTCATTGGGGACTTGGTTTTCCTGAAAGTTTCTCCGATGGCAGGAGTAAAAAGATTTGGAAGGAACCATAGGTTAGACCCCCGGTATGTGGGACCTTTTCAGATTCTGGAGCGCATCGGAGTGTCAGCTTATCGACTAGAATTACCTGCTAGCTTCCCTGGTGTCCACGATGTGTTCCATGTGAGCCAGTTGCGGAAGTGTGTTCGAAGTGATCGTCAAATTCTTGACTCGGTGCCCCAAATTCAGCCCAATTTGTCGTATGTGGAAGAGCTTGTCCGTGTTTTGGAATCTCAAGAGCGTGTCTTGCAAAGGAAGACCATCCCCATGGTTAAGATTCTTTGGAGAAATCAAGACGTCGAGAGTGCGACGTGGGAATTGGAGTCAGCAATGAGAGAATCTCATCCGCACCTCTTCTCCTAGTTTCGGGTACGTTGATATGTTTTCAGTCAGGTTTGATTTTATCATTTTGATTTGGTTTTGGAGTTGTGTTAAGTTTCGGGACGAAACTTCTTTTTAGGGAGAGTGACTGTAACGTCCCCGATTTTTCGACGATTTTATTTAAATGGGAAACATCATATTTATGACGTCATGGCGTTACCTTTAACGTCAAGATGACGACGTAATGCCATAAAGGCATTTTTGCGTCCATGCGGTCAAGTCGGCCGAATTCTTGTTGTTATGAGAAAATTTTGCATTTGGAATTTAAGTTGAGTAATTTTTGACTTACTCGTCAAGTTTTGTCGCGATCCGAGCGATATTTGGGCCTCGGCGTTTTTCCAAAGTTTTGTGGAATTTATGTTCGTCGTAAACTTTGAAAACTTATATCTCGAGAATGGCTCGTCTGATCTTGGTTTTGACTTCGCCGTTGTGTTCGTAGCGTCTGTGTTCGCCTACGGCGTGAGTTTCGTTCAATTCGGCGCTCGTTTGGGCCTCCGTTTTGATCTCGCGTTTCCTTATTCAAATATATATAAATACGATTATTTTAATATTAAATTACTATTCAAAAATGAAAAGTACTATTCATTCTTATAGTTTGATCAAAAGGTTAGATTTGCCAAGAAATTATTTTTCCTGAAACCTTGACTCGTGTGAAGTTTCTACTTATTACGTAAATCTTCTGTTCCTCCAATTCTGTATACTCGAGTAGTCTGTTTATGTATACTCGAGTAGTCTGTTTATGTATACTCGAGTAGTCTGTTTATGTATACTCGAGTAGCCTTCTGTATACTCAGTAGTCTGTTTCTGTATACTCGAGTAGTCTGTTTATGTATACTCGAGTAGTCTTCTGTATACTCGAGTAGTTTGTTTCTGTATACTCGAGTAGTCTGTTTATGTATACTCGAGTAGCCTTCTGTATACTCGAGTAGTCTGTTTCTGTATACTCGAGTAGTCTATTTATGTATACTCGAGTAGCCTTCTGTATACTCGAGTAGTCTGTTTCTGTATACTTGAGTAGTCTGTTTCTGTATACTCGAGTAGTCTGTTTCTGTATACTCGAGTAGCCTTCTGTATACTCGAGTAGTCTGTCCCTGCATACTCGAGTAGTCTGTTTCTGCTTACTCGAGTAGACTTCTGTATACTCGAGTAGTCTGCTGTCTTTCTCGTGTAGTTCATCATAGTTTGTGTTCGGGAGCCTTTTTGAGGGTCAAAACAGTACCGTATTAAAAATAGCTAACATTAAATTTGTTCGTCTCGACGAGATCTACAACTTTTATGTTGGGCACTTTTCGATTTGAAGCCATTCTAGATCTCTAATTTTGTTTTCTGCGAACTGCTCGTACTTAAACCGTTTTTTTATATATTTAGACAAAACTTTTTATAACAACTTATATATATATATATATATATGTATATATATATATATATTCTTATACTTAGGTTATTTAGAAAAATAGGAATACTTCATCTTCTCCGATTCTTTCTCCCGAACCAGAGCGGCGTGAGCGAGAGAGAGAATATTTCGTGAATCTTCCGGTGGCCGCCGACGGAGTTCCGGTGCTCGAAATCTTCAACCGAGCGTAGATTTGGAAAGCTCTCACCGAGAGCTGCGCTATCGTGGTAAATTTTTCCCCTTTCTTTGAGTTTTCTCGTTAGGGTTTTTCGGCCCTAACCCCCTTTTCGACCATTTTTGTCTAGATTTCAACTTCCTCCATCCTCTTTTGCCCCGATCTGTGACGTGGACTAATTTGGAGAACTTTTCCGGTAAAACCAAGGCAAGTGGTGGTTTCCCCTCATTTCTCCTTGTCTAATTTGATGGTAATGGTTCAGTTTTTACGTTGTTTAAAATTTTCTTCACTTTGTTTTCCAAGTTATTGCTACGATTAACCTTTTTGGATGATCTTTCGAGATTATAAGATTTTGTCTTGGTGAACTTGATCTTGTCATGATATATTTAATCGTTCTTGATGTGTCTTATTAATGTCTTTAAATGCATTACATATCGTTATTGATCGTATTAGAGTTTGTCTAGGATTGTAAATCGTTCATAAGTGTTTATCAGCCATGTCTTGAAACTAGAAGTGTCAAGTAGAATCTGACGAGCCAAATCTCGAGATATATTTGCGTTGTGGTTTCTTTGGGTCTCTAAAATTTGCGGGAGTTAGTGGATAAAACCACCTCCGCATGGTCTGACTCCTTTATGGTACCTTGTAGAAGCCTACCGGGTTTTTTTGGGCATCTGCGGTGTATGGTGGAGAGTATGAGACTCCCTCGCAGTTAAGCAGATAAATTATTCATGAGGGGTGTGTCCAGTTGAGTGACCACCTCGCCCGTGTTGTTGAGGTAGGGTCGACCACAGGTGCTTAGTAAAGCTAGTTAAATTTCTTCTTTATGTTTTTACTTTTGTTGTTCCCTTTTTGCCTTGAGAAATCTGGTGTATTTGTGGGAGTACGTGGCGATTCACGTAGGTATTTCTTTATTTTCCTCTTCGACACCTTACTTCAGTACTGTTGGTCTTGGGTTGGTACCCCGTCTGCCCTTTGTTTTATTTTGTTTATTTTTCTGCCACCATTTGTACCCTCTTGCTGAGGTGTTCTGTCTTTGGAATGCCTCAGGTTCAGAGCATTAGCAGGTAGCGGAGCCAGTTTTGGATCCTTAGCAGCAGCAGTTTGGCTGCAGTTTTCCCCCTCGCCGTAGCGAGGTAGTTTGTTGTTTTAGTTTTCTTTGCCCAGGTTTAGACATATTCATACTGTGGGTTCGTGTCAGGTTGTGACGCCCATAGGTTTGTTGACCTTTTTGGACACTTGCTAGCTGTTGTGGTTTCCTTATGTTTGGTTTACATTACTTGCTCTCTGTGATGATTTATTGCTAGGATTGCATGTTAGATATTTTTAACCTATAAAACCCTACTATTAGTAAAGCATATTTGCCATCTCTTTCAAAACTAAGCCACTACTTTTTATTTAGCGTAAAGACTTTCCTACACTTATTATAAATCAAGGGTTTGCATTGTATGAGTTGTTCCTCGGGGACATTTATACTCATGTAGGATATTAGAGTCAATTTAAATAAGTATTTTCCGCAAGCGTATAATTTATATTTTAAATCGTAAACTAGAAGATTCACTAAGCCGAGGGATACGGCTACCATCTTAACTTAAATTGGATTTTATTCATAACCATTTATGTTTTCTATTAAAATTGTAGAGTTTGGAGTCTTACCTGAACGTCTGCAGTTATCCCCTGCACGGTGTGGCATCACGATGCGTATTTTCCCCTTGCTCTGATATAATTAAATTGTTGGGAAAAATGCGGGTTGTGACAGCCACCTAGAGAGATATGGCACTACTAAATACTCTGACCTGATATCACCAAATCTTTTGAGGGGAACTTGATGTTAAGAACATCATCTAACAGATCAATAGCCCAACAATGTCGGTATATAAAACTCCTAGCCACAATAGAGTGAGTAGCACCCGAATCGAAGAGAACGTACGCCCACTTATTCTTCACCTTAAACTCACCTAAAAACATTGCGCGCTCAATTGAAATTAATAATTCTAAAATCCAACATAAAATATTACTAGCTAGGTCAGAGACTAACCTGAAATCACCTGGTCAGAGGACTGAGCCTCCTCCTTGGTCAGCACATTATGCTCTCCTTTCCCCTTTCCCACCTGCTATGAGGGCGGTCGTAGAGTCTACAAAAGAACTACCTATAGTGAGGGATGGGACTGTGGACAATTAGCCTTCCTATGCCCTTTCTAACAGTACTGAAAGCAAGCTCCAGCCTTCTTAAAGCAACGGATCACATCGTGCCCCTTCTTCTGGCAGTAGGTGTGGACAATATCTCCCTTAGGTGTATCCTGGATCGCATGCACCTGAGAGTGCTTATGCACGTCCTGTCTCTTGAAACATCTTTCAAAAGGATTGCTTGGCCGGCCACAGAAACTACACACTTCCTTTCATCCTTTCTTCGAAGCGGGGCTAGATGCCCTAGAGCTTCCATTGTCATCAGACTTTCTCTTATCCTTCATCGCTAGCACCCAATGATTCTTTACATTATTAATTTCCTCGACCTTCAGGGCAGCTTCAACTTCTTCAACATAATTCCCAGATCTATATGCACTTGCCAGCTGCTGGATGTCGCTCCTAAGACCACCCAGAAAGTGCTTTGCTCTACCCGCTTGAGAGGCTACCAAATTCGGGGCAAACCTACTCAACTTGCTAAATTCAACTTCATACTCACTAACGGTGAGTTATTAATGCTTTATGTGCAAAAAGTTATTCATTAGACGGTCATGCTTAACTGATGGCAGAAATTTCTTGAGCAACGACCCCTTCAACGATTCCCACGAACATCCATCTATAAGATTCTCTTTCTCCCTTAATAACCAGCTCTTCATAAGACCCATCAGCTGGTACGCTGTTTGGTTAAAACGAGGTTCTTATTTAATGGTGAAAGTGAAGGTTTTTATTTATAACAAAAGAAGAGCATTTTATTTTATTAGAAACCGAGTTTTAATGAGAGGGAGGCAAGTACACCTATCGTGTGTAGTACAAGATATTCTGGTGTGGAATATCGGGGTCGTATTGTTCTCGGGGCCGTCTTAGCTATTTCTACTCTTTCCCTGAAAGTCTATTATATTACCGATAATATTTGAGTATAAGTTATATAATTAATGGCAAACATAGAAATAAATATAATACAAAAAATGAAAGCAGGAAATAAAATGCAGAAAGCCGACGAAGAGCTCGGCGCGATGATATCAAAAAGAGAATTGAACTAAAATAACTTTTAATAAAAAGAGATCCTAAATTTCAAATTAATTAAGGCGGAGACTCGGCCGTGGAGGTTCCATAAGAATGAGCTCACTTATCTCTTGGACTATCGCTCACCTGAACGCTAAGACTATTCGACCGATCGCTAGATCGACGAAGGATTCCTCTTAACGCCCGCATTACGCTAAGAACCCCGCTATTGCGTGGGGAACCCAATCAGGTAGAGTCACGCGCCTCCTCTCTCGAGGGTTAGCACGGAGCTCTCTTCACCCAAGGGTGATCAGTCCATACGCACGACCTCTCGGCATTGTGTTTGGATAACTGAAATAGACCCCGCACATCAATTATGCGGTCCTACGCGTCATTAACCCGAGGCAAACCTTAAGAAATTTTAATAAACTGAAAAACATGAACTTTAATTATTTAAAGCTACTTTATCTGTCCCAATGCTCTTCGATATTGAGGGATAATGGCGGTTAGCCACTCATCGGAATGGGGACACTTACGCTAGAAAGCAATAAAGAAAGCAGTAAAAAAAGTAGTAAAGGAAAGCAGTAAAGAAAGCAGGAAATTGCGAGTCATACTCAAACGAGTGGGGCTGAAGAAAGCAGTAAATGCGAATTCCGGCTCAAATGAGTGGGCGGGGGTAAATTTATCTAATACACGCAATGCGCCATTTAACTCTTAACGAGTAGGCGGAAATAGATGCTCGCACGCACACACTCTACATAAATTGAAATAAAGCAATAAAACTAACCCATACACGCACGCACACTTGTAAAAGTAAGAAAAACAAAGTTGCTGAAAAATTAAAACAACTGCATTTCTACCGCTAGAATACGGTAGAAATGCATAAAAAGACAAAATAAAAATTAACCGAGCGAAAAGTTTTTGCAAATAAACGCAAAATGAAAGTGCTCAAAAAATTAAAACGACGACATTTCTACCGCTAGAATGCGGTAGAAATGCGTAAAAAGACGAAATAAAAATAAAACGGGTAAAAAGTTTTGAAAATAAAATGAAAAGCTAAGTTGGCGAAAAATTTAAACGATGACTTTTTCATTCTTAGGTTTTTATAAAAGAGCTAAAAAAGTGAAAATAAAACTAAAAAAAGACGAAAAGTTGTACAATCCTAAAAAGTCATAAGTTAAAGAAAATAAAAATAACACTTTTTAGGTGTTTTTATAAAGTATTAAGAATGAAAATAGAATAAAAAAGAAAAGCTAAAGCTAAACAAGTGCGGATTATGAAAAAAAATTGGGCGGCGTATGTAACATCCCAATGTTACTTCTAGACCCCTTAACTTAGATTGGGTTAGGCATGGGGTGGGTGTTAGGGTAATGAGCTAGGTTTGACCCTAGATAGTGGGTTGTAGCCATGTGGGGCCCACTATGGGGCCAAAGTCAAACCAGGTCAAACTAGCCTAAACAGGAACCTTAGTCACACCATGACCCCACCATGATGCCCTAACCCTAAATACAATCTAAGTGGACCCCAAGGTAGGCCATGGGGTCAACCAGTTGACCCATGTTGGGTCAAGTCAACATATTGACCTAAATAGTGAAAATGGTGCCCTAGCCCATTTCACTAGGTTGGGTCCACCCAAACCAACCCAAACTCATTAGGTGGGTCTAAAGTGACCCTATACCCCCTATGGAAGAGAAAAATATGGGCATGCAATGGTAATTTTGGGAATTACCTAGGAGAGAGAAAATGTGATAAATAGGAGAGAGAAAAGGTGGTGGAGTTATTTTGGGCCACTTGGGCTCACCCCACCAACCCACATTAGGTTGGCTGACCATGTAGGGCTATTAGGAGGTGTGGGACCCCACCATGCAGCCTTGGGTCAAGCCCAAGCCCAAACCCGACCCTATATAGCCTATTTCACTTATGTGAACCAACCCTCCCTATTCACTCACCAACCTTGGCCCCCAACCCTAGAACCCGACCATTAGGGGTTAATTTAACCTAGATGGAGTAGTGGGACCCACTGCCAAGCCACCTAGCCGGCCAAACACCTCAACCCGAGCCCCACCTTGTTGAAATCACCCCCTCCTTGGTGAATCCGCCCCAACCCTTGGTGAAATCGCCCCCTCTCTTAACTCACCCCCAAACCTCTTCCCCCTCTCTCATTCCATCCAGCCCTATCCCAGAGAGAGAGAGAGAGAGAAGAAGGAAGCCATGGAAGGCCGTGGAGCTCGCCGGAATTCGCAAGCTAGGGGAAGCCGCCGCCACCCTCAACCACAACCACCAAGGGTCCGTATCCCCTCCCCTCTCACTGTACTAGTATCCTAGCTCATCTAGGTTAGAGGTCGAGCTCAAACGAGCTCGACATAGGGATCAAAAAGCTTGGAAAAAGCTTTAAAAAAATGGCGGTTTAGGCTCCTTTCGGTTTGGTTGCGCCGCCGCCGTCCGCCGCCCTCCGCCGCCCAGTCGCCGGCCAGCCCTAGCCCCGACCACCGTGAGGCCGGGGGAGGACTTGGCCGGAGGTCCCGCCGCCGGCAATGGCCGGAAATGGCCTCGCCAAGGACACCTGCTCGGGCTGGCCATGCATGCACTGCATGGGGAAGAAAAGCAGCTACCGTTGGATAGGCTTTAAGATTCGTGCAAAGATTTAATATTAATTCTGCATTATTTAAATTTTATGTATAAATGTGGAATATTGTCACATGGTAACAGCTGTCTTGCATGTTAATTTTGAGGCACTTAGAGGCCTCACCTTAGGTTGAACCCTGAATGAAAAAGTTAGGTAGATGGGTTAACTTTGAAATGCCACAAAAATCATGACTTTTGGACCAGTAGGCTGCTCGGTAGGGCTGTTTTGCTAGGACTGCCCTTAAACTAGGGCAGAAACCAAATTGGATGCCCAAGACAAACCAAGCATCACCATGACCTGAAATTTTGGTCATGGGTGTATTTAGGGCATGCCTATGCCCTGCCAAAAATTTGGAATTTTTGGAAGAACTTTTTCTATAGTTTTTATCAAAATATCAAAAATTAAATTAAGGGCATAATGGTAATTTTAGGCACCCAAATGACCCCAAATTTTGGTGGTATGTCCTTGGGGACATTATTGGTGTCTGGTAGGAATTTCAAGGCAATTGGACCCCTGCATGAAGGGTTATTCCATGTGGTTGTGTAGGCTAATTTAGGCCTTGGTGTGCAATTAGCAATAATTCATATTTTGTGTATTTAACCTAACTGAGGCACCCAAAAGCCATGCAATAAATTCCAGTGATACTTTAGGGCATGTTTCACCCCTAGAATAATTTTTGGGATTTTTGGAATTAAAAATACCACTTAATGGAATTTTTCAAATTATAGGTCCTTTTGTAAAATAAATGGGAAAAATAGGTTTTGGCTATAGAAGACCTTCAGATTCAGCCAAGTCAAAGTATGGTGTTTTAATTGACTTAAGAAAATTTCTTATCTCTGTTTGGCAACTGTTAGAGCAAAATTCATGGAAATGACCATTTTACCCTTTTTGTAAATGTTTATGAATTAGTATAAATACTTGTTGGAAAATTGTGAAAATAATCCTAGAGTTGCATAATTGTTATATTAGTCTTGTAGATTTATATCAGAATTTTTGGGTACAATGTTAATTATTAATTAGCATAATGGCATTTTTGGTAAATAATTAAGAATGGATTTGATAGACCATTACCTTGTAGAAATTAATAAAACTCTGCCATTAGTCATAAAATGGTAATATAAATGCTCAGTAATTTTCCTGGAATTTTGGTGTATATATTTCTTGTACTTCATTTGGAAAGTGATAAATAGGTAGAATTGGTATTAATTATGGGAAAAATAGAAATATACAAAGAGAAATTATGAAATGTTGTAGACAGTAATAATTTATTCATATGCAACTCAGGAAAATTCCCTTAGGTCAGAAGATCTTAATTGTTAATACTTCTTGTGTAAAATGACCTAGGGAATAATGTAAAAGATTTATTTAAAGGCCTTAATGACCTAGGAATATTATAAAAATCAACACACTCATTTTATTAGTCCATACCACCCTAGGATAAATATTTGGGGTCAGTTGGATCAAAGATTTAGAAGTTCGATTTCAGGGTGGTGTTAGGTCATGGGGTGCGCATAGTAAAAGTAGGCTGGACTATAGGCCGCCAGGGGATGAATCAACAGCTGAGTTAGAGTCTAAGATCGGAAGTATAACCCTGGGTAGCAGATGCATTATAGAGACGAGAGTAAAAGTGCAACATTAGTCATGCCTAGGTAGGGTTGACGGAAGACCGTCACTCCTTAATCTATACCTTAAATCACTAGGTCACTCTATGTAACAGGAGAGAGAAAAGAGGTCCGGGGTAAGAAACAACTAAAGTAAATATCCTTGAGAAAGGGAGCTTTGGGATTCAGCCCATCGCAGCTCCTAGTGCCCCTGAGAGCCCTTCACCGGGAATACCTTGGGCAGTCCTGGGATTAACCTTAAGACTCTAAGTATGATAATCTGTAGATAAGAGTAGTCTAATAGGTTAAGTGAACTGGACATGTGCTCACTCGTGCCGGGTTGGAGGGACTTGGAGTCTTGTGACTACTTGCTCACCCGTGCAGAGTTGGAGGGAAAGAAATTGGCTTATATACACTCACCCGTGGCGGGTTGGAAAGATTTGAGACAGGATAGTCCTTTGAGCAGGAGGCTCAATATATAATACTTGCATGTGCATATATTAGTGGCGGGCCATGCGGTGCTGGCCAGTCGTCACACCGACGGCAGTACGGTGGACCAGGCGGGTGCGAGGGTTAGAGGGACCAGTAGGATGTTTATACTGGAGTCTGGAAGGCTTTTCCTAATAACGCGCACCCAGCCCAACAAGACTGACATATAGTCAGCAAAGTTGTACGCAGAGACTCTAGAGTGCACTGACGGTGTACAGAGGCGCACAAGAGAGGTCTAGGCCTGGTAGTGTGTATACCCGCCTAGAAGGCGGAGACGCCCGCTCCGCTGCTGCCGTAGCCACAACGGTGGTACCTGAGAGTGATGCTAGCTCTCGAAAAGTGGGAACTAAAGGTCTGTGATCACGGAGTCGTGTGTGTGTGTTGCACTGCATGTTCATATCATACCCACCATATAGTTGCATAACATTAATCTGCATAACAACCTAAGACACCTAATGTATAAGTGGTATGGGACGCTTATACATTAGGACCTGCTATACGAACCCTTAGCCTATAAGCCTGAGTGGGCATGTTTGTAGGTTAAGGTTATTTTCCTTTATAAATATACATGCTTGTGACTCTGACACCCCATTGTATAAATGGTATGGGACATTCTATACAATGGGAGCCTTGCAAAAGATCCCTTGCTTATGCGTACTCGCATAAGTGGAGGTTACATTTCACTATATTTTGATTATATATACTCTGTTAGTTTCCTGTCACCTGCCCACCTTTTGCCACCCCTTGTTGTCCTCCGCTTCGTCCTCCCGCACGGTGCCTAGGAGTTGCAGGAGGAGGTGCTGAGGATACGACTTAGTCTTTTTGACTAATGGTCGGTGACCTTATTATTTTTAGGAGCTCGAGGAGGTGGTCCAGCACGTCGAGGAGGCCGGATTTGAGGAGCAGAGGCCGGCACCTGCTACTACTACTGGGGCACGTCTACAGGTGATGAGAGAGTTTTAGTTTTTCCGCTGCTATGTATGTGAGAGTGAGAGTGATTATGATGTACTGGGCATAAGCCCTATTTACTTTCCCTTTTGTACTCATTATGGACTGGCTTATATTTCATTTGATATATATATATACTGTGGCTGTGGACTTGCTTTTGCTTTACTCTGATTTATCATGCAATTATTCTCATATTGGCCGAACAGGATATGATCGTACTAGCCGGCAGAATCGGCGTCTTGCGGTGACGACTAACCCGTGCGTTAGTGTCACCGTAAGGCGGCGGTTCTGGGCATAAGATCCGGGTTGCCTCGGATTTGAGGAACAGGATCTTACAAACTGGTATCACTTGAAACCACGATCATATGAGAATACAGTCCACCACACTGGAACACCCCGCCCCAGCATTAGTTTGCGGACAAACTATGCAGCGGAAGCAGTGGTGTGCCCATGCGTAAAAAGCCACATAATCAGTCCATCAAACAATGAGTTAGGCCAATTTTGACGTTAAGTTTTTCCTTTATGCAGCCTCCGCAGGATACGGTTCCTCCCCCTCCGGCTGCCATTCCGTTCATGCAGACGGAGATGGGGCAAACCCTGACGGCTATCCTGGATGCCTTCAGAGCGCAGCAAGCCCCGGTTCAGCTGCCCAACCCAGGATCGAACTGGTTGAGTGCATTTAAAAGTCTGTCTCCGCCACTGTATCGTGGGACAGAAGATGCCGTGAAGACAGAGGAGTGGTTGGAGACCATCCAGGAGCTGCTAGCCGGCATCAGCTGCCCCGTCAGACAGGCAGTTCCCCTTGCCACCTCGGCACTAGATGCTCATGCAAAGAGGTGGTGGAAGTCGGTGCGGGACTCTACATTCGCCGACCGGGAGCTGATGGACATATCTTGGGAGGAGTTCAGCGACGTCTTCTTGGAGCATTATGTATCTTCCACAGACCGAGATACCTTGGAGGCGAGGTTTCTGAGCCTCCAGCAGGGAAGCCGATCAGTTATTGAATATCAGAGAGAGTTCTCCCACCTGGCTAGGTTTGCAGGCTTCCATGACTGGGACGACCAGAAATACGCGAAGAGATTCTATCACGGGCTCCGCGACTCCTTGAGGCAGCCCTTGCTATTCATTGCCCACGGTACCATGGCGCAGATCATCGAGATGGCAAAGAAGCTGGAGGCTGACCAGCTGTTGGTGCAAGGCAGGGGGAAGAGATCGTTGGATGGACAGTCATTTGGGGAGAGCAGCAGATCGTCTCAGAGGGGAAAGACGATTGGATACAGGAGAGGTGGGGGACGTCGTCGTCCCAACTATAGGCAGGATCAGGGGCCTCCTCCACCTTTGGCTCCCCCACCTATGCAGATTCCCGGACCGATGAGACAGGATGATCGAGGTCAGAGGCAGATCACCTGCTTTGGTTGCGGCCAACCTGGGCACATCAGGACGCAGTGCCCGCTTCAGGTCCACCCTCTTCCTCCTCCTCCACCTCCAGTGGCCCCTCCAGTGCACCAAGGCCGAGGACGAGGACGAGGACGAGGACGAGGCCGAGGCCGAGGATATCACGGCCGAGGCCGAGACCGGGAGCAGGTATACGCGCTGGATCTCACGGAACAGAGGGACCCAGAGGAGGTGATTACAGGTACTTAAAATTTTGTAAGATTTATAAATTTTAAATTTTCTCTTTCTAAGAATACCTTAGACATTAATAGTAATACTATTCTTTGAACTCAAACGAACCCAGGCATAGTGATGATTAGCGGCAAGCCCGCTCACACCCTCTTCGACACGGGCGCGTCACACTCCTTCGTATCGGACTCGTTTATTGAAGGATTAGAGGGAGTGGAGAAGTTTTCCGGTTTGGAAAAGAGAGTGCGACTCCCTGATGGTACGGAACTTCGAACCACAGACTGCTGCAATATGGATGTCGAGATAGGAGGCAAAGCGTTCGAAGCCCCGGCAACAGTTCTGAGCCTACCGGATTATGATCTGATCCTAGGCATGAATTGGCTTCATTGGAACTACGCGCAGATAGATTGCCCCACGAAGAGGATCACACTCAGACACGGGGACTCCCACGTCATCATTGAAGGTATCCGTTCCATTCCCCGACTCTCTTTATCTTCAGTACAGGCCGTTAAGGCCTATGAACAGGGAGAAGAGGTATACCTCATTTGTTTCGAGATGGCTGTGGTAGAGAGTTCCATAGCTGATATTCCAGTGGCACGAGATTATGCTGATGTCTTTCCGGAGAAGTTACCTGGGCTACCACCATCGCGGGACTTAGACTTCAGGATCCAGTTGGTGCCAGGGGCAAGACCAGTGTCCCGAGCACCCTACAGAATGGCCCCTAGAGAATTGGCAGAATTCAGGGCACAGTTACAGGAACTGGTGGAATCGGGTTTTGTACGACCGAGTTCTTCGCCTTGGGGAGCACCTGTTCTATTTGTGAAGAAGAAGGACGGATCGCTGAGGCTATGTATAGATTATAGAGAACTGAACCGATTGACGGTTCGGAATACATATCCATTGCCACGAATAGATGAGCTCTTCGATCAGCTTCAAGGAGCTTGCTGGTTTTCAAAATTGGATTTGCGCTCGGGTTATTATCAGCTCCGCATCAGAGAAGAAGATATACCGAAGACGGCCTTCAGCTCCCGTTATGGCTTATATGAGTTCACGGTGATGCCGTTCGGGCTCACGAATGCTCCCTCGGCCTTTATGACGCTCATGAACAGGGTATTCGAGCCTTATCTGGACCGGTTTGTTATAGTCTTTATTGACGACATTCTGATTTATTCGCGATCTCGAGAGGAGCACGCAGAGCATTTAGCACTGGTATTGCAGAAGTTAAGAGAATTTCAGATGTATGCGAAGTTCTCAAATGTCAATTCTGGCTTCAGGAAGTGGCTTTCCTAGGACACACAATCAGTGGAGCTGGATTAGCTGTGGATCCTGCTAAGATAGAGGCAGTGCGGGATTGGCCACGGCCAAAGACGGCGTCGGATATACGTAGCTTCTTGGGTCTGGCAGGTTATTATCGTAAGTTCGTGGAGGGGTTTTCAAGGATAGCCCTCCCCCTCACGTCCTTGACGAAAAAGGATGCCGCATTTGACTGGACAGAGCGGTGCGAGTCAGCATTTCAAGAGCTCAAGGATCGGCTCACTTCGTCCCCCATCCTTGCACTTCCCTCGGGGAGTGAAGGATTTCAGATATACACGGATGCATCCTATCAGGGGATGGGTGCAGTCTTAATGCAGCACGGGCATGTTATCGCTTATGCTTCGCGACAGCTGAAGAAGCATGAGCATAACTATCCTGTACATGATCTCGAGCTCGGGGCCGTAGTCTTTGCCCTCAAGACATGGAGACATTACCTCTACGGGATTCATTGTGACATATACTCCGATCATAAGAATCTCAAATACATCGACACGCAGAAGGTTCTGAACCTGCGACAGAGGAGGTGGCTTGAGTTCCTCTGCGATTACGACTATAAGATGCACTATCACCCGGGAAAGGCGAATACTGTAGCAGATGCTTTGAGCAGGAGAGCCGGCACTTCTGGACCGGAGTCCCGGGTGATGTCTATGGAGCTACTACGCATGATGGAGGATATGCAGATTACCATGGTCTCGGAAGCCGAGCCAGTGCTCTATCGAGAGTACCTGAACTCTTTGGTCAGCAATGATGATATACAGAAACGCATTCTTACACACCAGAGATTGGATACTGATCTAGAGCCCATCTTTGACGCTCTAAAAGGAGGCAAGCATGAGGACTATACGCTGGAGGACGACCTTCTTCGATTCCGTGGCCGAGTGTACATTCCAGCAGGTGGTGAGATCCGGGATGACATCCTCAGAGAGGCACACTACTCCAGATATTCAGTGCATCCCGGTATTACCAAGATGTGGGCTGACTTACGGCGGACCATGTACTGGCCAGGAATGAAGAGGGAGATCATATACTTGGTGACACACTGCGAGACTTGCCAGCGAGTGAAGGCCGAATGCAAGAGCCCAGGCGGTATATTACAGCCACTGCCAGTCCCAGAGTGGAAGTTCGAGGATATCTCTATGGATTTTGTTCACGGACTCCCTCGCTCTCATTCTGGGCACGACTCCATCTGGGTCATTGTAGACAGGTTGACCAAGGTGGCACGGTTTATCCCGGTCAGAAAAGATGCCCCGGTTGCTGTACTGGTGAGGTTATTTGTAGAGCAGTTCGTCCGGTATCACGGAGTACCCAGGTCTATTGTTTCAGATAGGGATGGTCGCTTCACCTCCAGGGAATGGAGGGCAGTGCACGCTTACTTGGGATCCAGACTTTCCTTTAGCACTGCCTTCCACCCGCAGACCGATGGTCAGACGGAGCGGACGATACGCACTATGGAGGACCTGCTCAGGTTATGTATTTTGGATACAGGGGAACCTTGGGAGAGGCTACTGCCGTTGATCGAATTCTCATACAACAACAGCCACCAGGCCAGCATCGGGATGGCTCCTTACGAGGCGCTTTATGGGAGAAAATGCCGGACTCCGCTATCCTGGGTGCAAGATGTGGATACTCGAGCCCTTGGGTCAGACTTTGTAGAGGATACGGAGGCTCAGATTCATTTGATCAGGGATCGGCTTCTGGAGGCTCAGAGCAGACAAGCGAAATATTATGATGCTCGGCACCGGAAAGTGGACTTCCAAGTTGGGGACAGGGTTTTCCTGAAAATCCGACCGGTACACGGTATTTCTCGGATTCGGAGACATAAGAAGCTCAGCCCCCGGTACATGGGACCATACCTGATTCTGGAGCGTGTGGGCCCCTTGGCCTATCGGCTGCAACTACCTCCGGAGCTGAGCAGCCTACACGATGTGTTCCATGTCTCTTCTTTACGAAGAGCTCTCCTTCGCCCTGAGCAGCATGTCCCTACTGCAGCTGGACCGGTAGAGCCTGACCGTTCGGTTAGATTGGAGCCGATCCGGATCGACGATTCAGCGGTTCGAACGTTGAGGAAAAAGAAGGTTCCACTCGTAAAGGTGCTGTGGTCCAACCATGGACAGGAGGAGCACACCTGGGAACCTAGGGATCTGATGCTGGAGCGTCATCCAGAACTATTTACATCAGGTACCTTTATGTTATTTTCTACAAAATTTCCTTAACAATTTCTGCAACTGGAACCCGTAGACCCAAACTTAAATTTCGGGGACGAAATTATTTCTTTTGTTTATAGGATTTGTAACATCCCAATGTTACTTCTAGACCCCTTAACTTAGATTGGGTTAGGCATGGGGTGGGTGTTAGGGTAATGAGCTAGGTTTGACCCTAGATAGTGGGTTGTAGCCATGTGGGGCCCACTATGGGGCCAAAGTCAAACCAGGTCAAACTAGCCTAAACAGGAACCTTAGTCACACCATGACCCCACCATGATGCCCTAACCCTAAATACAATCTAAGTGGACCCCAAGGTAGGCCATGGGGTCAACCAGTTGACCCATGTTGGGTCAAGTCAACATATTGACCTAAATAGTGAAAATGGTGCCCTAGCCCATTTCACTAGGTTGGGTCCACCCAAACCAACCCAAACTCATTAGGTGGGTCTAAAGTGACCCTATACCCCCTATGGAAGAGAAAAATATGGGCATGCAATGGTAATTTTGGGAATTACCTAGGAGAGAGAAAATGTGATAAATAGGAGAGAGAAAAGGTGGTGGAGTTATTTTGGGCCACTTGGGCTCACCCCACCAACCCACATTAGGTTGGCTGACCATGTAGGGCTATTAGGAGGTGTGGGACCCCACCATGCAGCCTTGGGTCAAGCCCAAGCCCAAACCCGACCCTATATAGCCTATTTCACTTATGTGAACCAACCCTCCCTATTCACTCACCAACCTTGGCCCCCAACCCTAGAACCCGACCATTAGGGGTTAATTTAACCTAGATGGAGTAGTGGGACCCACTACCAAGCCACCTAGCCGGCCAAACACCTCAACCCGAGCCCCACCTTGTTGAAATCACCCCCTCCTTGGTGAATCCGCCCCAACCCTTGGTGAAATCGCCCCCTCTCTTAACTCACCCCCAAACCTCTTCCCCCTCTCTCATTCCATCCAGCCCTATCCCAGAGAGAGAGAGAGAGAGAAGAAGGAAGCCATGGAAGGCCGTGGAGCTCGCCGGAATTCGCAAGCTAGGGGAAGCCGCCGCCACCCTCAACCACAACCACCAAGGGTCCGTATCCCCTCCCCTCTCACTGTACTAGTATCCTAGCTCATCTAGGTTAGAGGTCGAGCTCAAACGAGCTCGACATAGGGATCAAAAAGCTTGGAAAAAGCTTTAAAAAAATGGCGGTTTAGGCTCCTTTCGGTTTGGTTGCGCCGCCGCCGTCCGCCGCCCTCCGCCGCCCAGTCGCCGGCCAGCCCTAGCCCCGACCACCGTGAGGCCGGGGAGGACTTGGCCGGAGGTCCCGCCGCCGGCAATGGCCGGAAATGGCCTCGCCAAGGACACCTGCTCGGGCTGGCCATGCATGCACTGCATGGGGAAGAAAAGCAGCTACCGTTGGATAGGCTTTAAGATTCGTGCAAAGATTTAATATTAATTCTGCATTATTTAAATTTTATGTATAAATGTGGAATATTGTCACATGGTAACAGCTGTCTTGCATGTTAATTTTGAGGCACTTAGAGGCCTCACCTTAGGTTGAACCCTGAATGAAAAAGTTAGGTAGATGGGTTAACTTTGAAATGCCACAAAAATCATGACTTTTGGACCAGTAGGCTGCTCGGTAGGGCTGTTTTGCTAGGACTGCCCTTAAACTAGGGCAGAAACCAAATTGGATGCCCAAGACAAACCAAGCATCACCATGACCTGAAATTTTGGTCATGGGTGTATTTAGGGCATGCCTATGCCCTGCCAAAAATTTGGAATTTTTGGAAGAACTTTTTCTATAGTTTTTATCAAAATATCAAAAATTAAATTAAGGGCATAATGGTAATTTTAGGCACCCAAATGACCCCAAATTTTGGTGGTATGTCCTTGGGGACATTATTGGTGTCTGGTAGGAATTTCAAGGCAATTGGACCCCTGCATGAAGGGTTATTCCATGTGGTTGTGTAGGCTAATTTAGGCCTTGGTGTGCAATTAGCAATAATTCATATTTTGTGTATTTAACCTAACTGAGGCACCCAAAAGCCATGCAATAAATTCCAGTGATACTTTAGGGCATGTTTCACCCCTAGAATAATTTTTGGGATTTTTGGAATTAAAAATACCACTTAATGGAATTTTTCAAATTATAGGTCCTTTTGTAAAATAAATGGGAAAAATAGGTTTTGGCTATAGAAGACCTTCAGATTCAGCCAAGTCAAAGTATGGTGTTTTAATTGACTTAAGAAAATTTCTTATCTCTGTTTGGCAACTGTTAGAGCAAAATTCATGGAAATGACCATTTTACCCTTTTTGTAAATGTTTATGAATTAGTATAAATACTTGTTGGAAAATTGTGAAAATAATCCTAGAGTTGCATAATTGTTATATTAGTCTTGTAGATTTATATCAGAATTTTTGGGTACAATGTTAATTATTAATTAGCATAATGGCATTTTTGGTAAATAATTAAGAATGGATTTGATAGACCATTACCTTGTAGAAATTAATAAAACTCTGCCATTAGTCATAAAATGGTAATATAAATGCTCAGTAATTTTCCTGGAATTTTGGTGTATATATTTCTTGTACTTCATTTGGAAAGTGATAAATAGGTAGAATTGGTATTAATTATGGGAAAAATAGAAATATACAAAGAGAAATTATGAAATGTTGTAGACAGTAATAATTTATTCATATGCAACTCAGGAAAATTCCCTTAGGTCAGAAGATCTTAATTGTTAATACTTCTTGTGTAAAATGACCTAGGGAATAATGTAAAAGATTTATTTAAAGGCCTTAATGACCTAGGAATATTATAAAAATCAACACACTCATTTTATTAGTCCATACCACCCTAGGATAAATATTTGGGGTCAGTTGGATCAAAGATTTAGAAGTTCGATTTCAGGGTGGTGTTAGGTCATGGGGTGCGCATAGTAAAAGTAGGCTGGACTATAGGCCGCCAGGGGATGAATCAACAGCTGAGTTAGAGTCTAAGATCGGAAGTATAACCCTGGGTAGCAGATGCATTATAGAGACGAGAGTAAAAGTGCAACATTAGTCATGCCTAGGTAGGGTTGACGGAAGACCGTCACTCCTTAATCTATACCTTAAATCACTAGGTCACTCTATGTAACAGGAGAGAGAAAAGAGGTCCGGGGTAAGAAACAACTAAAGTAAATATCCTTGAGAAAGGGAGCTTTGGGATTCAGCCCATCGCAGCTCCTAGTGCCCCTGAGAGCCCTTCACCGGGAATACCTTGGGCAGTCCTGGGATTAACCTTAAGACTCTAAGTATGATAATCTGTAGATAAGAGTAGTCTAATAGGTTAAGTGAACTGGACATGTGCTCACTCGTGCCGGGTTGGAGGGACTTGGAGTCTTGTGACTACTTGCTCACCCGTGCAGAGTTGGAGGGAAAGAAATTGGCTTATATACACTCACCCGTGGCGGGTTGGAAAGATTTGAGACAGGATAGTCCTTTGAGCAGGAGGCTCAATATATAATACTTGCATGTGCATATATTAGTGGCGGGCCATGCGGTGCTGGCCAGTCGTCACACCGACGGCAGTACGGTGGACCAGGCGGGTGCGAGGGTTAGAGGGACCAGTAGGATGTTTATACTGGAGTCTGGAAGGCTTTTCCTAATAACGCGCACCCAGCCCAACAAGACTGACATATAGTCAGCAAAGTTGTACGCAGAGACTCTAGAGTGCACTGACGGTGTACAGAGGCGCACAAGAGAGGTCTAGGCCTGGTAGTGTGTATACCCGCCTAGAAGGCGGAGACGCCCGCTCCGCTGCTGCCGTAGCCACAACGGTGGTACCTGAGAGTGATGCTAGCTCTCGAAAAGTGGGAACTAAAGGTCTGTGATCACGGAGTCGTGTGTGTGTGTTGCACTGCATGTTCATATCATACCCACCATATAGTTGCATAACATTAATCTGCATAACAACCTAAGACACCTAATGTATAAGTGGTATGGGACGCTTATACATTAGGACCTGCTATACGAACCCTTAGCCTATAAGCCTGAGTGGGCATGTTTGTAGGTTAAGGTTATTTTCCTTTATAAATATACATGCTTGTGACTCTGACACCCCATTGTATAAATGGTATGGGACATTCTATACAATGGGAGCCTTGCAAAAGATCCCTTGCTTATGCGTACTCGCATAAGTGGAGGTTACATTTCACTATATTTTGATTATATATACTCTGTTAGTTTCCTGTCACCTGCCCACCTTTTGCCACCCCTTGTTGTCCTCCGCTTCGTCCTCCCGCACGGTGCCTAGGAGTTGCAGGAGGAGGTGCTGAGGATACGACTTAGTCTTTTTGACTAATGGTCGGTGACCTTATTATTTTTAGGAGCTCGAGGAGGTGGTCCAGCACGTCGAGGAGGCCGGATTTGAGGAGCAGAGGCCGGCACCTGCTACTACTACTGGGGCACGTCTACAGGTGATGAGAGAGTTTTAGTTTTTCCGCTGCTATGTATGTGAGAGTGAGAGTGATTATGATGTACTGGGCATAAGCCCTATTTACTTTCCCTTTTGTACTCATTATGGACTGGCTTATATTTCATTTGATATATATATATACTGTGGCTGTGGACTTGCTTTTGCTTTACTCTGATTTATCATGCAATTATTCTCATATTGGCCGAACAGGATATGATCGTACTAGCCGGCAGAATCGGCGTCTTGCGGTGACGACTAACCCGTGCGTTAGTGTCACCGTAAGGCGGCGGTTCTGGGCATAAGATCCGGGTTGCCTCGGATTTGAGGAACAGGATCTTACAGCGTAACGGCTAGAAATGCCGATAAAATCCTAAACTAAACTAGTTATAAAAGTTATAAATGAAGAAAGCACAAAAAGAATAAAAAAGGAGAACGAAAAATCGCTTAAGGTAGGCGCATTCAAATGGACATTTCATACTTAGCAAGAGAGAAAATAAGCAATTTTATTAAAATCAAGAACGATTACAACAAAGTTAAAGCAGAAAATCTAATACAAACTAAGAGAGAGGGGGATAAAATTCCCTTACATAGCATTTGGATCCATATGGGCAACAACTCCCCTAAGCAAAATGGTCAAAAAAAGTGGACTCTTAAAGCTTTCTGAAAACTTTTATTTATAGACCAATTTTTCAGGCTTGACACGCCCTAGGTCACGGGCGTGACAGGGGGCGTGTCGGTCAGTTGCGTGTTTGACTTGGCGACTTGGCGACTTGGCTGGCTGGATTGTTTCTGGAAGCTCGGGTGCGTGACACGTGGAGGTCACGGGCGTGACATGCGTCAGTCACGAGCGTGGCTGGGGGCGTGACTTAGACAGCTGGCATTTCTGATGTCGGTAGCGTTTAGTGTTGAAAAAGCGTTGAGTGTCGACATCGATACCGGCGTGACGGGTCTTGGACACGGGCGTGACTAGGGCGTGTCAGGACGGCGTTGAGTGTTGAACAGTGAAATCGTTGAGTGTCGATTGGCTGAAGGCGTTGAGTGCCTGACACGCCCGTGTCGGGCAAGTTCACGGGCGTGATAGGTCAGAAAAATAATTTTTTCTGCAAAAAATTCAAAAAATATAAAGGTTAAGTTAGAAATAAAAATTACAAAAAAGAAGTCTTTTATTAAATTAAACAAACAAAAAAAGACAAAAATAAACAAAAATAACTTAAATAAAATACGAAAATATAGGTATATTTACAACTCATCAAATACCCTCATACTTAAGCTTTTGCTATTCCAGAGCAAAAGTTGGAGATGAACCTATAAGGAATAAAAAAAAATCCTAAATTTAACTAATGCTTAATTAATTGTAAGAAAGATCAAAATGAATTTCTGGGGTTTCGGAATTAAATCCTAAATTATGAAAGTGTTATAAATAGAGGAACTGTTTCAAAAAATACTTATAAACGAGAAAAATAAAAAGCGAAAAATAATTTTGTTAGTTTAACAAAAATGGATTGGAATTACAGAAAAAACTTTAGCTGAAAAGAAATTAATAGGAAATAATTCAATTTAAAAATTAACCTCTCAAAAAGATTTAAATTAATTCTAGAATCATGAAAATTGGGCTAAGTGGATTGGCGGTTATGAAGAGGGCTTTGATTTTCTAGGTGAGGTAATTTTTTCTCGAACCTCCACATTTTTTTTTATTTTTGGATTATTAGGAAAATGGAATCTTATTTTCCTAATATACATTTTTTTTCTTTATAAGTATAAATAAACCCAATGCATATGTATAGGAGTAATGAATTTTATCCTCTTACTCAGTGGCATATAATCTTTTAATTATTGGGTGTCTATGTTTACGGGAAGAAATCTTATCCCCATTGACATAAGATCTTTTAAGGGTGAGTGGGGAATCATACTGATTAAGGCATGAAAAAAAGGTGGATGGTTTAGTTTCTAAAAGAAAGCTAGAGTATAATAAAAAATTTTTGAGAGCAACCTCTTTAATTTGAACGTTCTTACGTTTCTAAAAACATGAGTAGAAATAATATAAAATCCATAAATGTTATTTTCTAACATAAAAACATGCTTTTATTCAAAAAAACAGAAGTGAAAATGAGAAAAACAAGTTCCCTATAATAAGAAAAAGACTTAAAAAATTCTTTAAAATCTTAACCCCAGAAATCTAAGTCTATCGAGCTACAATTAATAAACGAATAGTAAATTAAGAATTAATTAAAATTTGCTTATAAATAAACTCGAAATGATTATTTTGGAGAGCAATGAGGTTAAGAAATGATGTATTCGAATTTTTTAACTCAAAATAAAATTTGTTTGATTTTTTTGGAGTTTTTCTGATTTTTTTTTTTATATTTTGGGGTTATTTTCATTTTATTGCAAGTTTTTTAAAGGTTATACAAATTTTTTTATGTTTTTTGAGTTATACAAATTTTTTGGAATTTTTGATTTACAGAAATATTTAGAAGAGGAAAGAGAAAAATTTTTACA
Source organism: Platanthera zijinensis (assembly GCA_039513925.1). Lineage (NCBI taxonomy): Eukaryota > Viridiplantae > Streptophyta > Magnoliopsida > Asparagales > Orchidaceae > Platanthera > Platanthera zijinensis. The sequence goes on along the minus strand of CM077081.1, from coordinate 212,175,463 downwards.
AGATAGGAAAGAGAAGGGGAAAGAGACGAGAATATTTACAAAATATTTACAAAGTAAAAAAAGGATCGCCCGCGAACAGACTCTTATTTGTGGTTGGTTCGATGACTCGAACGTCGCGGAGCGATGATTAATTTTTTGAAAATTTATTATTATTATTATTATTATTATTATTATTAAAGCATGAAAATATTATTTGAAGTTTTTAATTTTTGCAAAAATTTTTTGGAAATTTTTTTTTTATTAAGTGCAGGAAATAAAAGGACAGAAAATAGGAAACACCCCCATACTTAAGTCCAACATTGTCCCCAATGTTGCACTAAGTATGAGGAACGAGATATATATATAAAAAAGACTAAGCAGTTATTGACAAAAATTAAAATTAAAAAAACAAGAGTTTAGAAAAGCTTCCCTGAAAACGTGTTCGGGGAGTCCCGCTAAATTAAGACCTGCAAAAGTTTAGAAGAAATAGCAAAAATATAATATAAAAAACAAAAAAGATAAATTCGGCGAAAAAATGTGCGGGTGATAGGGGGGCAAGTGAGTGTGAGAGATGTGCGAACCCCTGACGCTCACAATAGTGAAGCGCGCCGAAACGACAAAATAAATATATAATTAATTTTTTGTTTTATATATAATTTTTTGTTAGTTTTTAGAATTTTTTAGATTTTTAAGTTTATGTTTTTTTTTTTGAAAATTAAAAATAAAATCAAAATAAGTTAAAGGCAAAATAGAATCAAATAATAAAAAAATATGGAAAATATATTTTTTTTTGAATTTTTAATTTATTTGATAAAATAAAAAAATTTCATCATTTTTTCGATTTTTGAATTTTAGGTGTTTTTAAATTTTTTAATTTTATAAGTTTTATAAGTTTTTAAGTTTTTAGTTTTTTGATTTTTTTTTTAAGTTTTCTTGTTTTCTTATTTTTTTTAGTTTTAAAGTTTTTAAATTTTTTTATATATTTTGTTTTTATTTATTATTATTATTATTATTATTATTATTGATATTATCATTATTATTATTATAAATATAATTTTTTTGGTGGCCATTTTGTTGTCGTTTATTTTTTATATATATAGAAATAAAGGGTAAAATTAATAGGTTTCAGGAATTCAAAATAGTAAGTCGAAATTCTCCCCAGCAACGGCGCAAAAACTTGATGGGTTAAAACGAGGTTCTTATTTAATGGTGAAAGTGAAGGTTTTTATTTATAAAAAAAGAAGAGCATTTTATTTTATTAGAAATCGAGTTTTAATGAGAGGGAGGCAAGTGCACCAATCGCGTGTAGTACAGGATATTTCGGTGTGGAATATCGGGGTCGTATTGTTCTCGGGGCCGGCTTAACTATTTCTACTCTTTTCCTGAAAGTCTATTATATTACCGATAATATTTGAGTTTAAGTTATATAATTAATGGCGAACATAAAAATAAATATAATACAGAAAATGAAAGTAGGAAATAAAATGCAAAAAGCCGACGAAGAGCTCGGCGTGACGATATCAAAAAGAGAATTGAACTAAAATAACTTTTAATAAAAAGAGATCCTAAATTTCAAATTAATTAAGGCGGAGACTCAGCCGTGGAGGTTTCATAAGAATGAGCTCACTTATCTCTAGGACTATATCGCTCACCTGAACGCTAAGTTTATTCGATCGATCGCTAGACCGACGAAGGATTCCTCTTAACGCCCGCATTACCCTAAGAACCCGCTATTGGGTGGGGAACCCAATCCGATAGAGTCACGCGCCTCCTCTCTCGAGGGTTAGCGCGGAGCTCTCTTCACCCAAGGGTGATCGGTCCAAACGCACGGCCTCTCGGCGTTGCGTATGGATAACGGAAATAGACCCCGCACATCGATTATGCGGTCCTACGTGTCGTTAACCCGGGGCAAACCTTAAGAAATTTAATTAAACTGAAAAACAGGAACTTTAATTATTTAAAGCTACTTTATCTGTCCCAATGCTTTTCGATATTGAGGGCTAAGGGCGGTTAGCCACTCAACGGAATGGGGACACTTACGCTAGATAGCAATAAAGAAAGCAGTAAAAAAAGTAGTAAAGGAAAGCAGTAAAAAAAGCAGGAAATTGCGAGTCCTACTTTATGTAGAGACGACCGTGATTCGGACATGACTACAATACGGACTCCTAATCGCCACAAAACAAAAATAAAAAAAAAGATAACGCCGACCAAAAGCGAGCGAAAAGGGGTCGGTTTGTTCTCGAAATAAGGGACTCAATACCACGTCCTTAGGACCAACCTCTCCAACAAGCACACAACTCACCGTAAGCCGGACTCGATACAACGTCCTTAAGACCTACCTCTCCAACAAGCACACAACTCACTGCACCTACACAAGCATCTATTCATTTCAATATAGCCGTTTCAAGCGCAGAAATAATTTTATTTTGGAGCGGCGGAAAACCTTTAAGAGCGATCGTAATTCGAGTCGTGATTAATTCCCTTGTTGGCACATAAAGTGCGCCGAATGGAAGGGCAAATCGAGGCTAGGCCACGTTGCACTCCCGAGACGGATCTTCCCGTTCCGGACAATAAGAGATTCAATAACAACACTTTAAAATTCATATTTTGCAAGCGACGGATTTAAAAATCACGGAAAAAACGGTGCATGAAAAAACCTCCACAAACTAAAGCAAGAATCACACAAGGACAAGAGATTTCCCAACTGGGATGAAAGTTCACACAAAGATAAGGTGGGAGAATCACTCTCACCACGGATCCGCCGGCGTCACACCGAATGGTTTGCAACCTTCTTCCACAGAGTCGCACCAAGGAAGCCGCGTCGGAGTCGCACCGAACGGATGGAGGGAGCAAGGGGTGGCGGCTTCACACCACACAAGGGGGCCCGGCGGTTTCACACCACCAAGGGGCCAGTGGCTTGGAGAAAACTCTTGGCCAAAATTCTCAAAGGAGAGGGAGTTTTAGGTTTCAAATATTCAATGATCATATTCCTCTTAAACACCTCCTTAAATAGGAGTTTACAATATCTCTTAGCCCTCCATGATGGAGATGTAATTTCATCCATCAAAAAGGCTAAATGCACACCAAAATAAAATATTTTTCTAAATGAAAAAAATAACACATGCTATGAATATAAAATTATCACTTAAACATAGGATAATTTTATATTCCCGAAATATTAAATAAAATTCATGAAATAAGAAAATTAGGCTAATTTTTTCATGGCGGTTTTAGCACGCTGCGAGCGGAGGTTGTAACGTTCACTTCCTTCAGCGTCATCACAGCATCTGAGATCTTTATGTCGTAGCTCCTCGGCAACCGGGTCATCATCAAGTAGCGGTGGCGCTGCATTAATCCTCCCCCACTCAAAATCACGTATCTCTGATGCGTGAGTGGAGAGATAGCGGCGGAGAAGCTTGGCATCCAAACGCTGAAGCTCTGTCGCGAGTACCCAAGAGTCGTCCGAAGGAGGGCGGTCACGCCAACCTACAAGGCAGAGGTAAGTAGTACCATCCGGAGTAGTGAATGGTTCCGCAGCGAGTATCATATCTGGAGTGAAAAATGTCCTGGGGAACCTGGGAAACATGTCAGCAGTAGGAGTAAAAGAAGGCAACGTACCATCTGATGTTTTACCTGCGGGGACCAAAGGAGAGAGATCATCCGAACTACCACTCCCCAACCCATCAGAATTTTTAGTGGAGGGAGAAGACGACAGAGAATTAAACTAAGGTGGAGGTAAAACAAACAGCGTCAAATCCGAGACATTAAAAATAGGGGAGATACCCCAATCAGCCGGCAAATCAAAAACGAAAGCGTTGTCACCTAGTTTCATGATAATCTGAAAAGTGTCGGCGCGCTTCGGTGCTAACTTCTTAACGGTGCCAGATCGCAAGCGTTCGGGAACTAAGCGGACTAGGACCAAATCGCCAACTTTAAAGTGCGACACCCTCCTATGTAAATTAGCGTGCGACTGATAAGACTCGTATTGAGCAGTCAAGGTAGCTCGTATACGTGCATGTAAGTCATGAATATGTTTGGCGAAGGATTGTGCAAACTGACTTGTCTTGTATGCTAGGGGCAACGGTACCAAGTCAATAGGCACAGGGGCCTTGTATCCATGGACAATCTCGTTTGGTGACAGACTAGTAGACCGATTTTTTGAATTATTATAAGCTAACTGGGCGTGGGGAAGAATAAGATCCCACGTGCCTTTATGATCACTCACTAGGCATCTAAGAAGGCTACCCAAGCTTCGATTAACTACCTTTGTCTGCCCGTCAGTATGGGGGTGATAGGCAGAGGAAAATAATAGCTTGGTACCCATTAAGACCCAAAGTATCTTCCAGAAATAACTAGTGCACTTAACATCACGATCCGAGACTATTGTCTTCGGCACTCCCCGGTGACTAACTACTTCTTTAAAATATAATTTGGCAATATGAGACGCATCGTTAGTTCTAGTGCACGGGATGAAATATGCCATTTTGGAGAACCTATCCACAACTACTAAAATAGAATCGTGACGTCGTAACGTAGTGGGTAAGCCTAAGACAAGGTCCATACTCACATCTTCCCATGGGGTGGAAGGAATAGGCAACGACGTATATAAACCAACGTTGGTTTTGGTGCCCTTAGATAATTGACAAGTACGACAACTACTCACCACTCGTCCCACCATTGCCTTAAGTTTAAGCCAATAGAATTTTTCTTCAACTAACGTAATTGTCTTATCCCTACCGAAATGACCACTCAACCCTCCGCCATGCATTTCCCAGATGATATGGAGACGTAATGACGACTGCGGAATACATAACTTTCCAAGTCTAAATAGATAGCCGTCCTTAAGGACGAAAGCCGATATGTTCGTGGGGAGCTATCTTGGGCCGACAAATATGCGTCCTCGAAATCGGGGCACATGGAGTACTCATCTTTGATGTTCTCGAATCCTACCACATTAACCTCCATAGTGGTGACTAACAAGGTTAAGAGACTAAGAGCGTCCGCGACTCGGTTTTCAGCTCCCTTAAGGTGTTTAAGATTGAAAGTGTATTCTTGCAAAAATGATACCCATTTAGCGTGGCGCGGGCTGATTTTGTGTTGACCATTAATGAATCGTAACGCCTCATGATCGGAAAGGATCACAAACTCCTTAGGAAGGAGATAGTGCCTCCAATGGTGCATACATCTAATAACGGCGTAGAACTCTCTATCATAATTGGAGTAGTTTAATTTGGCGCCCGCCAACTTCTCACTAAAATAACTCACGGGGTGTCGCTCCTGACTCAAGACACCTCCAACTCCAATGCCAGATGCATCACACATAAGCTCGAAGACCTTGGTGAAGTCGGGGAGACGCAACACCGGGGCTTCGGTCATAAGCTCTTTAATGCAACGGAATGCAAACATGGCAGATTTCGTCTATGTGAATTCGCCCTTCTTCATGCAGTCGGTAATGGGTGCCATAATGCTACTAAAATCACGTATGAAATGACGATAGAAGGTAGCTAAGCCATGGAAACTACGCACCTCTCGAAGACTAGTGGGCTCGGGCCAGTCTCTAATCACTTGAACCTTTCCTGGGTCAACTTGAATTCCATCAGAACCAACTATGTAACCCAAGAATTCAACCTCCTTAACATGAAAGGTGTACTTCATAAGATTCAGAAATAAGGTTTCCTTCCTTAAAGTGGTGAGGATTACTTTGATGTGGGAGAGGTGTTCGACGGGGGAGGTACTAAAGACTAAGATGTCGTCAAAATAAACCACAACAAACTTCCCCATATACGGCCTAAAGATGTGCGTCATCATCCGAGAGAAGGTGCTAGGGGCATTGGATAACCCGAAGGGCATCACAAGCCACTAATACAACCCGTCCTTTGACTTGAATGCGGTCTTCCACTCATCCCCCTCTCGGATACGAATCTGGTGGTAACCACTCCGTAAGTCTAGCTTCGAAAAGATAGTGGCACCTGAAAGAACATCCAAGAGATCATCTAACCGCGGGATTGGAAACCTTTATTTGATAGTAATTTTGTTGATAGTTTGACTATCAACACACATGTGCCAGGTGCCATCCTTCTTTGGAGCAAGGAGGGCTGGGACAGCACACGGGCTCATACTCGCTCTAATAAACCCTTTACGCAGAAAATCCTCTATCTGGGTTTGTAATTCTTGATGGGTGGCAGGATTAAGCATATACTGAGGTTGGTTGGGTATGGACGATCCGGGGATAAGGTCGATGGCATGTTGTATATCTCTAAGCGGAGGCAACGATGATGGTAACTCATCCGGGTAAACGTCCCTAAATTCATCCAACAATACCCATAGCTCTCGGGGTAAATCATCCAACACACCACTATCAGTCTTGGCACCCATGAGAACGAGAGCGTACATATGCCCTCAATGAAGGGATCCTTCATAAATTCTTTCCTACCAACCAAGCTCAACGCCTTCCTCTCTACCGGAATAGTGGTATCCTTAGTCATCGCTACCGGTTCTTTTGGCACAGTCGGTCTCAAGGTGATGGTCTTGCAGTTGAATTTGAACTCATATGTGTTCGCACGACCATAGTGCGTCACATTACGGTCATAGAGCCAGGGGCGGCCTAGTAACACATGACAAACGTCCATCGGTAGGACGTCGCACCAAACCTCATCCGTGTAGGATTTGAATGACATGGGGACTAGGTATCGTTGGGTTACCTTAATAGTAACCTTACTAATCCAATCAACCTGATAGGGGGTCGGGTGCGGCTCAACATTCAAGGACATACGCTTAACGACGTTCTCAGAAACGGCATTCACGTAACTACCACCATCAATAACTAGTTTGCATAACTTCTCGCCACTCTTAAAGATCAGGGAAAATATGCTCATCCTCTTCCAGTCGTCTACGGGACGAGGAGTGGTAAATGTTAGATATTTAATTATATGTCCGCACGCGTGTTAGCCTAACTCGGAATAGGTTTCGGGTTCGTGTCGTTCTAGGGTTAGGCTCTACGCTGGAAGTACTATAAATACCCATTCCAAACTTGATGGTGTATTCGTAGAATACTTTGAGCGGAGCCTCTAACATTCTCAAAGTAGCGGTTAGGGTTTCTCCGCTCTCCGTTGTTCTGCGCTCTGCGATTTCGCCGACTTCATTCGTGAAAATTTCTCGCAGTGCTTCCCATGATTTCGCCGACTTCGTTCGCGATTCTGTCGCCGTATTCGCGAAAACGAGATACCTCCCGTGCCGTTTGCTCCGGCAGTTTTCTCGCGATTTTTGCTGCAAGTCGATCGAGTAGAGGGTCTTCCCGTCGCCGATCGAGAAGAAGGAAGAGGTTCATTGCCGTTTTCTGCGGGTGTCTTCCGCCAATCAGATCGGGTATTTGCACCGCCGACTAGTTTTTTCCTAACCGATCGGATCCTGTTGGTGTTCTTCATCGCCGATCTTTGCTCTGCATAGATCCAGAATTTGGATTTTCCTGGTTCCAGTTTCTTTTTATTTTTCATCAATTTTTTTCAAGAAATTGGAGAAGAGAAATTTGGAGTAGAGCCCTTATGCCAATCCAGATCCAGGTGCCGATTCAGATCACTGTACCGATCAAGTGTTTCTTGCTGAACAATTTTTGGAGGAGAGGATTTCTTTTCTTAATCGCCTGTAGATCAGATCACCTCCAGTGGATCAGGATTTTCTTCCCGATTCCTGTTTTGTGTGAGGTTGAAGATCCAAGAAGAAGTTCTGGACTCTCCTTCTTGAGATCTGGGCTTTCCACATCTTCTAGATCAAGGGAGGAAACTCTCTGTCGCCAGATTTGTTGTCTAATCCAGTGGATCTGCTAGTTTCTTTGGTGATTCCTTCCAGTGGAGCATTTCGATTAGAAGTGGATTTCCACTGTTTTGGTACTTGCTTTGGCAACGTGCTCAGCAGGAGATTAGGAGGAGACTCACATCTAGATTGGATCCGAAGACCCGTGTCTCGTCTCACGCGACTCAGGTGACTTTGTTCTAGCATTTAATTTCTGTTTTTGAATCTAGAAATATGTCGAAGAAAAGCGCGCTCGACACCGTGAAATTGCAATCGTTCGACGCCTCTGATTTCCTTAGTTGGAAAATTCAAGTCCAACTAGGGATGAAAGAACGCGAGATCTTCTACACTGTTCAGAGTGACTTCGCTTCTACGATCGAGGAAGTGGGCGAGTACTAGTGGAACAAAGATGAAGACTTCTGCAGGGATTATCTTTTGAACTCCCTGAATCCTCGTCTCGCGTTGACCTACCACACTTACAAGTCTGCAAAGGAGATATGGGATCGTCTGAACGCGCACTTTTAGAAGGAGGAAGGACTGTCCAAGTCGCTCATCGGAGAGACATTCTTCAACTTTAGATTCAAAGCGAACGTGCCTATCACTTCTCAACTATTAGAACTGGTTAACCTGCATCAAAACCTAGATGATGATCATTCGAAGATGGACGACAACCTCTTTGTATACATTATTCTGAGTAAGCTGCCTTCTGAGTGGCTCTTTTTCAAGACTGAAATGCACAGAGTGAAAGAGAAGATTAGTTTGGATGAACTCAAAAGGTTCATCCACATTGAGGATCAGAACATGGCTGGGAAAAGCTCGGAGCAAGTTGTTCAGCCCTCACAGGCTGTAAACTTCATTTCGAAACCTAGCAAGTCCTATCAGAAGCCATCAGCGCCCAAAGGTGAAGCCTCAGCACAATTGGCGCCTAAAAAGCCCTCTTTTAAAAAGAAGAGGGGAAAGTGCCACAACTGCGGCAAGTGGGGACACTGGGCGGCTGACTGCAAGGCCCTGAAGAAAAAGCAGGAGGGAGCTCCACAAAATGTTGCGAATATGCTGGCAGAGGCTTCAGATCCCAAGTCCTTTATGGCTATGATCGGGAACAGTCACCGCAGCTCGTCTTCTAAGTGGTGGCTCGATAGCGGTGCTACCTGCCATGTGACGAATGACAGAGGTCTACTAGCTGACGTCCAGGTGGTCCAGGAGAAGGTGGAGAACTGCAATGGAGGAGAGACTCAGGTGACCCATGCATGGACAGCCGAGCTGGTCCTCTCTTCAGGTAAAATTTTATTTTTGCATAATGTTAAAGTTGTTCCTAACTTAACCAAGAACTTGATTTCCATTAGTCTATTAGATAAGGCTGGGATGTCCTTCACAACTCAAAATGGTAGAATAACCTTAACAGTCAATTCACATTATTTTGGGTGTGCGTACCTGATCAACGGAATGTATAGACTTAGCTTAAACATTGATATCATTCACCAAATTAGTTCGAACCTTATTGATCCTAAGTTGTTACATAACAGACTTGGACATGTAAACTATAGGAAGATGCTAGATCTATGATGGTTAAAACGTCGGCTCTTATTTAGGTGTGAAAGTGGAGGTTTTTATTTATAAAAAGAAGAGCGTTTTGTTATTTTAGAAACCGAGTTTTAACGAGAGGGAGGCAAGTGCACCTATCGCGTGTAGTACAGGATATTCCGGTGTGGAATATCGGGGTCGTATTGTTCTCGGGGCCGGCTTAGCTAGATCTACTCTTTCCCTGAAATACCTATTATTCTACCGATAATATTTGTTGGTTTTATATGAAAAAGGAAAATGGCATAAAAATTATATAAAAAGCATAATAATAATAAGCATCAAAAGAAAGCAGGAAAAATGCAGTAAACAAGTGCGGAAGTCCGATGACCAACTTAGCGCGACGCTATCAAAAAGAGAATTGAACTAAAGTAAACTTTTAATAAAAAGAGATCCTAATTTTCAAATTAATTAAGGCGGAGACTCGGCCGTGGAGGTTCCTTAGACATGAGCTCACCTTGGTCTAGGGATATCGCTCACCTGAACGCTAAGACTATTTGACCGATCGCTAGACCGACGAAGGATTCCTCTTAACGCCCGCATTACGCTGAGAACCCCGCTATTGGGTGGGGAACCCAATCCGGTAGAGTCGCGCGCCTCCTCTCTCGAGGGTTAGCGCGGATCTCTCTTTACCCAAGGGGGATCGGTCCATACGTGCGGCCTCTCGGCGTTGCGTATGGATAACGGAAATAGGGCCCGCACATCGATATGCGGTCCTACGCGTCGTTAACCCGGGGCAAACCGTAAGAAATTTAATTAAATAGAAAACAGGACCTTTAATTATTTAAAGCTGCTTTATCTGTCCCAATGCTCTTCGATATTGAGGGCTAAGGGTGGTTAGCCACTCATCGGAATGGGGACACTTACACTAGAAAGCATTAAAGAAAACTGTAAAGAAAGCAGTAAGAAAGCAGTAAATTGCAAGTCCTACTCAAACGAGTAGGACTGAAGAAAGCAGTAAATGCGAATCCCGGCTCGAGCGAGTGGGCGGGGGTAAATTTATACTCATACACACACACACTCTACAGAAAAGTAAACACACGCACACACTCTACAATAAATGAAACACACGCACGCACACAAGGTTTCCTACTCAAGTGAGTAGGAGAAAATGAAAGCAATAAAAGACAAGTCCTACTCAAACGAGTAGGCGGGAAATGAAAGCAGAGCGCCATTTAACTCTTAACGAGTAGGCGGAAATAAATGCATACGCACACACTCTACAGAAATTGAAACAAAGCAATAAAATCTAGCTCATACACGCACGCACTCTTGCAAAAATAAGAAAAAGCAAAGTTACTGAAAAATTAAAACAACTGCATTTCTACCGCTAGAATGCGGTAGAAATGCATAAAAAGAGAAAATAAAAATTAAACGGAGCGAAAAGTTTTGCAAATAAACGCAAATGGAAGTTGGCGAAAAATTAAAACAAGTGCATTTCTACCGCTAGAATGCGGTAGAAATGCATAAAAAGTGCAAATAAAAATAAACTGAAGTTAAACGGGTGCGGAATATGAAAATAAAATGGGCATTACAACGGCTAGAAAGTGCGATAAAATCCTAACTGAACGAGTTATAAAAGCTATAAAAACATGAAAACATAAAAAGCACGAAAAAGGGAACGAAAAATTACTTAAGTTAGGGCGCAACCAAATGAGATTCATGCTAAGCAAGAGAGAAAATAAACTATTTTTATAAAATAAAAAGCTATTACAAACTAAGGGAGGGGGGAGAAAATTCTCTTACATAGCATGGAATCAAAATGGGCAGCACCTCCCCTAAGGAACTTGGACCAAAAAGTGGACAAGAATTGCATACAGCAGCTGCCTTTTTATAGGCAAAAATATCGGGTCGGTCACGCCCTAGGTCACGGGCGTGACAGGGGGGCGTGACAGTACTATTCATAAGCTTGATTGGTGATTTGACATGAGGCTTGACTTCGGCTGAAAACGTGGCGGTCACGCCCAGGTCACGGGCGTGACAGGGGGGCGTGACAGGGAGCTGGCTCTGGCGATTTGACGCGGCATTTGACTTCGGGGCGATCCACGTGGCGGACACGGGCGTGACAAGCTTGTCACGGGCGTGACAGGGGGGCGTGACCGGGACAGCTGGCATTTCGATGTCGGCAGCGTTGACGGTTGACGGAGAGTTGCGTGCCGACATCGACATGGGCATGACGAGGCTTGGACACGGGCGTGACGGGGGCGTGTCGGGCTCGGGACAGTGAATTTGTTGGTTTTGACTGCTGGTTGCGTTTGAGAGCCTGACACGCCCGTGTCGGGGGGTGACACGGGCGTGACAAGGCCGAAAATTATTTTTCTGGAAAAATTCAGAAAACAAAAAACTAAGTTAGAAAAATAAAAATTACAAAAAAGAAACAATTTATTAAAGAAAATAAACTAAAAAAGACAAAAATAAAGTAAAACAACAAAATAAATACACTATAAAATGGGTATATTTACAACTCATCAAATACCCCCATACTTAAGCTTTTGCTATTCCAGAGCAAAAGTTGGAGATGAACCTATAAGGAATTAAAAAGAATCCTAAATTTAACTACCGCTTGATTTAATTGTACGAAAGATCGAAATGAATTTCCGGGGTCTCGGAATTAAATCTTAACTTATGAAAATGTTAAAATAGAGGAACCGTTTCAAAAAAATACTTGTAAATGGAAAAAAGAGAAAGCGAAAATTATTTTGTTAGGTTAACAAAAATGGATTGGAATTATCGAAAAAACTTTAGCTAAAAAGAAATTGATAGGAAATAATTCAATTTAAAAATTATGCTCTCAAAAAGTTTTAAATTAATTCTAGAATCATGAAAAAATAGGCTAAGTGGTTTGGCGGATATGAAGAAGGCTTGGATTTTGAGGCGAGGCAATTTTTTTCTCGAACCTCCACAATAATAATTTTTTTGAATAATTAGGAAAATGAAATCTTATTTTCCTAACTTATAATTTTTTCTTTCTTTCTTCATAAAAATAATGAACCCAATGTATATGTATAGGAGTAATGAATTTTATCCTCTTACTCCGTAACATATAATCATTTTAAACTATTGGGTGCCTATGTTTACGGGACGAAATCTTATCCCCATTGACACAAGATCTTTTAAGGGTGAGTGGGGAATCATACTAAGTAAGGCATGAAAAAAACTGGAAGGGATGAATTTCAAAAAGAAAACTAGAGTTTAATAAAAAATTTCGAGAGCAACCTTTTTAATTTGAACGTTCCTACGTTTCTAAAAGCATAAGTAGAAATAATGTAAAATCCATAAATGTTATTTTCTAACATAAAAATGTGCTTTATTTCAAAAAATGAGAAGTGAAAAGGAGAAAAACAAGTTCCCTATAATAAGAAAAAGCCATAAAAAAAATTCTTTAAAATCTTAACCCCAGAAATTTAAGTCTATCGAGCTACAATTAATAAACGAATAGTAAATGAAGAATTAATTAAAATTCGCTTATAAATAAACTCGAAACGATTATTTTGGAGAGCAAAGAGGTTAAGAATTAAGGTATTCAAATTATTTATTACAAAATCATTTTTTGGAAATTTTTAAAGGTTATGCAAATTTTTTGAGTTTTTTTTTTTTTAGTTATATAAATTTTTTGAATTTTTTACTTTTCGGAAATATTTACAAGAGGAGAGAAATTTTTATAAGAAAGGAAAGAAAAGGCGAAAGAGACGAGAATATTTACAGAATATTTACAAAGTAAAAAGGATCGCCCGCGAACAGACTCTTATTTGTGGTTGGTTCGATGAGTCGAATGTCGCGGAGCGATGTTTCATTTTTTTTTTTTTGAAATTTTATTATTAATATTTAAAGCATGAAAATATAATTTTTTGAAATTTTTAATTTTTGCAAATTTTTTGGAATTTTTATTAAGTTCTTGAAATAAAAAGACAGAAAATAGGAAACACCCCCATACTTAAGTCCAACATTGTCCCCAATGTTGCACTAAGTATGAGGAACAGGATATATATAAAAATCTAAGTAGTATGTACAAAATTTAAAATTAAAAATAGGGGTTTAGAAATCTTCCCTAAAGCGCGTTCGGGGAAGCCCGTTAAGATAACCCTGCAATAGTTAAAAGAAATAGCAAAAATATAATAGAAAAAAAAACGAAAAAAGAAAAATTCGGCGAAAAAGGTGCGGGTGATAGGGGGCGACAAGTGGGTGTGACTCGGAAGCTAACGTCTTAGCTAGGAGCGCGACCGATATGGGATCCCCTAGCGCTCACAATTGTGAAGCGCGCCGAAACGACAAAATAGATACTTAATTTATTTTTATTTTTTTTTGTTTTATAAAAAATTTTTCTTAGTTTTTTTTATTTTATTTTTTTGAATTTTTAGATTTTTAAGTTTATGTTTTTAGTTTTTGATTTTTTTTGTTAAGTTTAAGTTTTTTTTTTTTGAAAAATAAAATGAAAAAAGAGAAAATAAGATAAAGACAAAATAAAATAAAGAAGAAAAATATAGTTTTTGAATTTTTTAATTTTTTGATGAAAAGAAAAAAAATCCTCATCATTTTTTTTTTATTTTTAAGTTTTCAAATTTTTACTTTTTATAAGTTTTTAAGTTTTTAAGTTTTTTTTAAGTTTTTGATTTTTTAAGTTTTAAAATTTTTCTTATTTTTTTTTGTTTTAAAGTTTTTAAATTTTTATTTTGATTTTTTTTTTGTTTAAGTATTTATTATTAATATTAATAATGCTATTATTATTATTATTAATATAAATTTTTTGTTTAATCAAAATATATATATATATATATATATTTTTATATATATATATTAGTAGAAATAAAGGGTAAAATTAATAGGATTCAGGAATTCAAAATAGTAAGACGATAATTCCCCGGCAACGGCGCCAAAAACTTGATGGTTAAAACGCCGGCTCTTATTTAGGTGTGAAAGTGGAGGTTTTTATTTATAAAAAGAAGAGCGTTTTGTTATTTTAGAAACCGAGTTTTAACGAGAGGGAGACAAGTGCACCTATCGCGTGTAGTACAGGATATTCCGGTGTGGAATATCGGGGTCGTATTGTTCTCGGGGCCGGCTTAGCTAGATCTACTCTTTCCCTGAAATACCTATTATTCTACCGATAATATTTGTTGGTTTTATATGAAAAAGGAAAATGGCATAAAAATTATATAAAAAGCATAATAATAATAAGCATCAAAAGAAAGCAGGAAAAATGCAGTAAACAAGTGCGGAAGTCCGATGACCAACTTAGCGCGACGCTATCAAAAAGAGAATTGAACTAAAGTAAACTTTTAATAAAAAGAGATCCTAATTTTCAAATTAATTAAGGCGGAGACTCGGCCGTGGAGGTTCCTTAGACATGAGCTCACCTTGGTCTAGGGATATCGCTCACCTGAACGCTAAGACTATTTGACCGATCGCTAGACCGACGAAGGATTCCTCTTAACGCCCGCATTACGCTGAGAACCCCGCTATTGGGTGGGGAACCCAATCCGGTAGAGTCGCGCGCCTCCTCTCTCGAGGGTTAGCGCGGATCTCTCTTTACCCAAGGGGGATCGGTCCATACGTGCGGCCTCTCGGCGTTGCATATGGATAACGGAAATAGGGCCCGCACATCGATATGCGGTCCTACGCGTCGTTAACCCGGGGCAAACCGTAAGAAATTTAATTAAATAGAAAACAGGACCTTTAATTATTTAAAGCTGCTTTATCTGTCCCAATGCTCTTCGATATTGAGGGCTAAGGGCGGTTAGCCACTCATCGGAATGGGGACACTTACACTAGAAAGCATTAAAGAAAACTGTAAAGAAAGCAGTAAGAAAGCAGTAAATTGCAAGTCCTACTCAAACGAGTAGGACTGAAGAAAGCAGTAAATGCGAATCCCGGCTCGAGCGAGTGGGCGGGGGTAAATTTATACTCATACACACACACACTCTACAGAAAAGTAAACACACGCACACACTCTACAATAAATGAAACACACGCACGCACACAAGGTTTCCTACTCAAGTGAGTACGAGAAAATGAAAGCAATAAAAGACAAGTCCTACTCAAACGAGTAGGCGGGAAATGAAAGCAGAGCGCCATTTAACTCTTAACGAGTAGGCGAAAATAAATGCATACGCACACACTCTACAGAAATTGAAACAAAGCAATAAAATCTAGCTCATACACGCACGCACTCTTGCAAAAATAAGAAAAAGCAAAGTTACTGAAAAATTAAAACAACTGCATTTCTACCGCTAGAATGCGGTAGAAATGCATAAAAAGAGAAAATAAAAATTAAACGGAGCGAAAAGTTTTGCAAATAAACGCAAAATGGAAGTTGGCGAAAAATTAAAACAAGTGCATTTCTACCGCTAGTATGCGGTAGAAATGCATAAAAAGTGCAAATAAAAATAAACTGAAGCTAAACGGGTGCGGAATATGAAAATAAAATGGGCATTACAACGGCTAGAAAGTGCGATAAAATCCTAACTGAACGAGTTATAAAAGCTATAAAAACATGAAAACATAAAAAGCACGAAAAAGGGAACGAAAAATTACTTAAGTTAGGGCGCAACCAAATGAGATTCATGCTAAGCAAGAGAGAAAATAAACTATTTTTATAAAATAAAAAGCTATTACAAACTAAGGGAGGGGGGAGAAAATTCTCTTACATAGCATGGAATCAAAATGGGCAGCACCTCCCCTAAGGAACTTGGACCAAAAAGTGGACAAGAATTGCATACAGCAGCTGTCTTTTTATAGGCAAAAATATCGGGTCGGTCACGCCCTAGGTCACGGGCGTGACAGGGGGGCGTGACAGTACTATTCATGAGCTTGATTGGTGATTTGACTGGAGGCTTGACTTCGGCTGAAAACGTGGCGGTCACGCCCAGGTCACGGGCGTGACAGGGGGGCGTGACAGGGAGCTGGCTCTGGCGATTTGACGCGGCATTTGACTTCGGGGCGATCCACGTGGCGGACACGGGCGTGACAAGCTTGTCACGGGCGTGACAGGGGGGCGTGACCGGACAGCTGGCATTTCGATGTCGGCAGCGTTGACGGTTGACGGAGAGTTGCGTGCCGACATCGACATGGGCGTGACGAGGCTTGGACACGGGCGTGACGGGGGCGTGTCGGGCTCGGGACAGTGAATTTGTTGGTTTTGACTGCTGGTTGCGTTTGAGAGCCTGACACGCCCGTGTCGGGGGGTGACACGGGCGTGACAAGGCCGAAAATTATTTTTCTGGAAAAATTCAGAAAACAAAAAACTAAGTTAGAAAAATAAAAATTACAAAAAAGAAACAATTTATTAAAGAAAATAAACTAAAAAAGACAAAAATAAAGTAAAACAACAAAATAAATACACTATAAAATGGGTATATTTACAACTCATCAATCTAGCTAAGAGTCATAACATCCCCTTAGATCTGTTGATTCGATTTGATAAGTGCGAGGTGTGTGCTCAGACCAAAATCACTAGAAAGCCTTTCAGATCGGTTTCTAGGAGCATGAAACTTCTTGAATTAATACATTCAGACCTCTGTGATTTTCGTAGTCACGCCACTAGAGGGGGAAGGAAGTATCTGATTACGTTCATAGACAATTTTTCAAGATATTGTCATGTATATCTGTTAAAATCGAAAGACGAAGCCTTTGAGACGTTTATGACATTCAAGTCTCGTGTGGAAAATCAGTTAAACCTGAAAATCAAGAGATTTAGAAGTGATCGAGGAGGAGAATACACTGTTACTAGGTTCAAGGAATTCTGTGCCTCTGAGGGAATAATCCTTGAAATAACAGCTCCTTACTCACCTCAGTCGAATGGTGTTGCCGAGCGT
The DNA here is from genome assembly GCA_039513925.1 of Platanthera zijinensis. Taxonomy (NCBI): domain Eukaryota; kingdom Viridiplantae; phylum Streptophyta; class Magnoliopsida; order Asparagales; family Orchidaceae; genus Platanthera; species Platanthera zijinensis. The sequence goes on along the minus strand of CM077081.1, from coordinate 212,158,307 downwards.
AAGAATAGAACTTTAACAGAGATGTTGAACTCTATTCTCCTAACAGCTGGCATACCTAATTCCTTTTGGGGAGAAGCAGTTCGTGCTGCAAATCACATTCTGAATAGAGTGCCTCATTCTCAGCTCACTTCTACCCCGTATGAGCTGTGGCACGGTCATCCTTGTAGATATGATATTCTAAAGACTTGGGGCTGTATTGTCTATGTGCGTATACAAGACCTTAAGAGGCCTAAGGTGGGACCTAGAACAACGACCTGTGTCTATCTAGGTAGTGCAGAAGATAGTGCAGTAGACAGATTTCTCGATCTATCCACGAATACCGTGATAGAGTCTAGAGATGCCATATTCTTTGAAGATAAATTTGTCAAGGATCATGGTTTATCTATCTCTGGGTCTAATGATATGATTTCAGAATCTATCGTAGAACCTGAAGCTGGACCCTCTGGCACTGCTCCCCAACCTATAGAGGTGGAACCTGTTCCACTTAGAGCATCTACAAGAGAGAGAATCCCTAAGAACTTTGGTGAGAACTTCGTCACCTATCACTTAGAGGATGATCCATTCTCCTACCAGGAAGCAATGAGATCTAGAGATTCGTTGATGTGGGCAGAAGCCATTGATGATGAGATGGACTCACTGTTACATAACAATACTTGACATCTACTTGACTTGCCGAAAGGCGCTAAAGTCCTAGGATGCAAGTGGGTGTTGAAGAAAAAACTTCATAGTGATGGGTCTATAGCCAGGTATACAGCACGTTTCGTAGCTAAAGGTTATAAATAATAGGGGGGAATAGACTATTTTGATGTTTATTCACCTGTGTGTCACCTATCGACTATCAGGATTCTTCTGGCCTTAGTGTCTATCGAGAACTTTATTGTTCATCAGATGGATGTGAAGACAGCCTTCTTAAATGGAGAGCTTGATGAAGAGATCTACATGGCACAACCTGAAGGTTATGTGCAGAAAGATCAGAAAGATAAAGTGTGCAAACTTGATAAATCAATCTATGGGCTTAAACAAGCACCTAAGATGTGGCACATGAAGTTTGACCAGGTGGTAAAGAGTCTCGGATTTCAGTCCAGTCTCTCAGATAAATGCGTTTATCACCGCTCCTTGTCGAATCAGACAGTCATCATATGCTTATATGTAGATGACATGTTGATTTTGGGATCTAATCTTGCTGCAGTTAGGGATATTAAATCCACTTTGGCATAAGCTTTTGACATGAAGGACCTCGGTCCTGTAGATACCCTGTTAGGTATGAAGGTCAGAGTTGACAAGGGTCGAGTTACTCTTAGTCAGGCTCATTATATAGAGCAACTTCTTTCTACCTGGGGTTATGATAATTGTAGGCCGGCTGAGACACCGTTTAATCATAATATCAAGTTGTGTCCTAATGAAGAGACCAGCATTGATCAAGTTAAATATTCCAAAATAATTGGTAGTCTCATGTACGCCACAAGTTGTACAAGACCAGACATTGCTTTTTCAGTTAGCATGCTGAGCCGTTTTACCAATAATCCAGGCAAAGAGCATTGGGAAGCCCTAGACAGGCTGTTAAGATACCTGAGAGGTACTAAAGATCATGCTCTGTGCTACACTGGTTATCCACCTACTGTGGAAGGACATTCTAATGCCTCATGGTGTTCAGAAGTCGGGAACAGCAAGTCTACCAGTGGATATATATTCATCTTGGCTGGAGCTGCTATCACTTGGAAATCCAAAAGACAGACCTGTATAGCATTGTCGTCTATGGAAGCCGAGTTGTTTGCCCTAGCCTTGGCCGATGAAGAGGCAGATTGGATCAGGAACTTGATTCTAGACATTCCCTTGTCTAAGCTACGAGTCAACTCGTTGAGTTTGTACTGTGATAATCAAGCAGCAGTTCAAGTCGTTAAGAATGCTCTCTATAATACTAAGAGGAGACATGTACGACTGAGACATGCTTTACTGAATTATCTGAAAGAACAAGGAATTATCACTTTGATTGATGTACGTTCAAAGGATAACCTGGCTGATCCATTGACGTAAGGAATGCCCAAAGACCGACTAATCAAAACAGTGGGGGAAATGGGACTAAAAGGCGATTTAGTTCGGCTTTATTTCAGCAATAGGCGACTTAGTTCAGCCTTTTTTGACCAAGTGTTTTGACTAGTCTGATTTCCTCTGTCAAAGCAAGCATGTTGTGCTCTGTTGATGCTCTTGGTTGGTGAGTTCGGATCTGGTAAATTGTTTCATTCCAAACTTGATGCTAACAATTTCACCTGGATTCGACTTTTGCCTTGGAGGAGAGTGTTATTCCAAACTTGATAACACAATCTGACTTGGTCTTGACTCTTCTTCTGGAGATTGGTTCCATTCCAAACTTGATGAGTTCCAATTAACTTTAGAAGGGCAGTAACCGTGACATTCCATATAGGATCACAGATATAGCTGCGGTGTACAGAAGTCTGAGATCGTTTCGGTTGAAACAGATATCAGGTCCTAAGGTAAAACTATAATACTCTGTGAACGTGTCCTCCCAGCCATTAAAATGATTAATACTAAGTTCTTTTTGTAGAACTAGATATTTGCAAATTTGCAAAGGATAGAATTCATTCTGAAATGAAATTCTGTGTTGAAATTGCAGGAGCTGCTGGGATAGGAGGAGCACTGGTTGACTAGAATCCGGATCAGGATGATCTTTTAGATGATGAGTTTTAGAGCGTTATTAGTTTCTTTTTTGCTACTTCTGTTTAGAGCACTGTTTAGCTCTTCTTTTATGCACTGTTTTGTTTGGACTTTCTAGCTCTCTGTTGATTTGTGACGTCAGGCATATAAGGCCTGTGTCTTGTTGTACCTGAGACTATTTATGTGTTGCAGCTGAGTTTTGTTTACTTATGCGTGCATACTATTCTATGCTTAAGTCTAATTTTGTTTGAAATAGGTGCTGGACACGGTTGTGTATGATTCACGGTTTGGTTGAACTTTGCACCAACCACCCTCTATCCGAAGTCTGGGTACACGGCGGACATAGGAGGAGATTGTTAGATATTTAATTATATGTCCGCACGCGTGTTAGCCCGACTCGGAATAGGTTTCGGGTTCGTGTCGTTCTAGGGTTAGGCTCTACGCTGGAAGTACTATAAATACCCATTCCAAACTTGATGGTGTATTCGTAGAATACTTTGAGCGGAGCCTCTAACAGTAAAGATACAACACATCACCATAAGGCGGTGATCGTCCTCTAAGTCACTAGGGACTCCTTCGGGGTCGCTTTCCTCCGCGGCCTCGTACTCAAAATCATTAGGATCAGTGGAGGGATCTAATAAGGCTAGAGTTTTCGTCTTGGTTTGGCATTTGTAGGCATAGTGACCTTGAACACCGCAAGAGTAACAAGTGGTGTTAGCCTTGCTAACTTTTCCTATAGGGACACGCTCACTTGCGGGGTTCTTAGTGTTTCGCGCGGTGATCACGACAGACTTCGACTCGTGGGATTTGAACTTTCCCTTATCAGGATATGTTGAAGAAGATGTCCCAGTGGTGGACTTGTTCTTCGCGTGAGAATAACGGGAATGAGACTTAGAGGCTAAGTGTTTTTCAATGTCTAGGGCGGCATTGAAAGTTGCGTTCAAATCCGTGTGCCTATATCGCAGGAGCTTCCTTTGGATATCGGGGTGAAGCCCTTTTTGAAACCTAGATAAAGTGACTTCGAGGATTTATTTTAAGTCACATCGCACCATAAGGTCCTTAAGTTCACCCGTATAGTCAGCTACCGAACTTGAGCCTTGCTGCAGGGTGGCAAGCTCATCAAACATCTGTGTCCGATGGTACGCGGGGACGTACTGATCGGTCAACAAATTCTTCATTACGGTCAATCCGATAATTGGGTCGTCGTTCCCAGTGCCTAACCTACGCTCTTCATTCAACCAATAAGTTTTGACACGACCAGATAATTTTATCCTGGCAACTTGGACCTTTTGGGGGTCCGTGAGATGGTGCTAGTCGAAATAACATTCTATATCCACGGTCCAATTAAGGAAGTTTTGTGGATCTCCCATGCCGTCGTAAGTGGGGGCTTCGATCTTAACGGCTCTAGTAATGTAAAAGTCTCGCTCGTGGCGTCGGCCTCGTGGGGGGTACTCGAGGGGAGTCACCATCAGAATCCAAATCGGAGCTTTGTTGGCGCCGGCGGGGCAACTCAACATTAGCGGGTGGTGGGGGTGGCCTAGCTTGGGTTTGTATGAACTGGGTTAACATGTTCCTAAGTTCAGTCATCTCATTACGCAGCCCCGCTATGGCCTTAGTGTTGGGATCTACATGCTCATTCGCAGCCATCCTAGTCGTAGACGGAGTCGAATATTCTGATCCTAGCCTAGTGCGCATTCAGGATTAGAAAAACCATGGAAAGATAAATTTTCCTAGGGCTGTAGCTATACTGAAAATAATATATTTTTATAGATTCCCAACGTGATTAACATGTAGATCGTTAAAAATTTTTTTTTTGAGATTTCGCTGAAAAATAAGGATTTCAGCCCGCTATTTGCAGACCAACTAGATAGAATTACGATGTTCCAATTTGCAGGCTGACCTAACGAGGATGAATCGAAAAATTTTCTGTTTTAATGTTGCTGGAATCAAGGTTAGGAAGCTACAGAGTTTTTTTCAGATTTTTTTGACAAGTTTTAAAATTCCGAGGGTTTACTAAACGCAGACCAATCCGAAAATTTCAGATCTTTGAAAGTTCAGATCAACCAACGAATAACGCAGAGAGGATGTTTGCAACGTGGAAGTTGAAATGATCGCCTCTGATACCAAATTGATGTAGAGACGACCGTGATTCGGACGTGACTACAATACGGACACATAATCGCCACAGAACAAAAATAAAAAAAGATAGAACGCCGACCAAAAGCGAGCGAAAAGGGGTCGGATGGTTCTCGAAATCCGAGACTCGATACCACGTCCATAGGACCTACCTCTCCAACAAGCACACAACTCACCGTAAGCCGGACTCAATACAACGTCCTAAAGACCTACCTCTCCAACAAGCACAAAACTCACCGCACCTACACAAGCATCTATTCATTTCAATATAGTCGTTTCAAGCGCAGCAATAATTTTATTTCGGAGCAGCGAAAAACCTTTAAGAGCGATCGTAATTCGAGTCGTGATTAATTCCCTTGTTGGCACATAAAGTGCGCCGAACGGAAGAGCAAATCGAGGCTAGGCCACGTTGCACTCCCGAGATGGATCTTTCCGTTCCGGACAACAAGAGATTCAATAATAACACTTTCAAATTCAGATTTTGCAAGAGACGGATTTAAAAATAACGGAAAAAACGGTGCATGAAAAAACCTCCACAAACTAAAGCAAGAATCACACAAGGACAAGAGATTACCAAACCGGGATGAAAGTTCACACAAAGATAAGGTGGGAGAATCACTCTCTCCATGGATCCGCCGACGTCACACCGAAGGGTTTGCAACCTTCTTCCACAGAGTCGCACCAAGGAAGCCGCGGCGGAGTCGCACCGAACGAATGGAGGGAGCAAGGGGCGACGGCTTCACACAACACAAGGGGGGCCGGTGGTTTCACACCACCAAGGGGCCGGCGGCTTGGAGAAAACTTTTGGCCGAAATTCTCAAAGGAGAGGGAGTTTTAGGTTTCAAATATTCAATGATCATATTTCTCTTAAACACCTCCTTAAATAGGAGTTTACAATAACTCTTAGCCCTCCATGATGGAGATGTAATCTCATCCATCCAAAAGGCTAAATACACACCAAAATAAAATATTGTTCCAAATGAAAAAAAATAACACATGCCATGAATATAAAATTATCACTTAAATATAGGATAATTTATATTCCCGAAATATTAAATAAAGTGCATGAAATAAGAAAATTAGGCTTATTTTTTCATGGCGGTTTTAGCACGCCGCGGGCGGAGGTTGTAACGTGCACTTCCTTCAGCGTCATCACGGCGTCTCAGATCTTTATGTCGTAGCGCCTCGGCAACCGGGTCATCATCAAGTAGCGGTGGCACTGCATCACTACTCAAACGAGTAGGGCTGAAGAAAGCAGTAAATGCGAATCCCGGCTCAAATGAGTGGGCATGGGTAAATTTATCTCATACACGCACGCACTATACTTGAAATTAAAACGCACGCACGCACTCTACATGGAATTAAAACGCACACATGCACACAAAGTTTTCCTACTTAAGTGAGTAGGAAGAAAATGAAAGAAATTAAAAAGGATAAGTCCCACTCAAACGAGTGGGCGGGAAATGACAAGTCCGACTCTAAACTGAGTAGGAGGTAAATGAAAGTAATGCGCCATTTTACTCTTAACGAGTAGGCGGAAATAGATGCTCACACGCACACACTCTACATAAATTGAAATAAAGTAATAAAACTAACCCATACACGCACGCACACTTGCAAAAATAAGAAAAACAAAGTTGCTGAAAAATTAAAACAACTGCATTTCTACCGTTAGAATGCGGTAGAAATGCATAAAAAGACAAAATAAAAATTAACCGAGCGAAAAGTTTTTGTAAATAAACGCAAAATGAAAGTGCTCAAAAAATTAAAACGATGACATTTCTACCGCTAGAATGCGGTAGAAATGCGTAAAAAGACGAAATAAAAATTAAACGGGTAAAAAGTTTTGAAAATAAAATGAAAAGCTAAGTTGACGAAAAATTGAAACGATGACTTTTTTATTCTTAGGTTTTAATAAAAGAGCTATAAAAGTGAAAATAAAACTAAAAAAGACGAAAAGTTTTACAATCCTAAAAAGTCCTAAGTTAAAGAAAATAAAAATAACACTTTTTAGGTGTTTTTATAAAGTCTTAAGAATGAAAATAGAATAAAAAAGAAAAGCTAAAGCTAAACAAGTGCGGATTATGAAAATAAAATGAGCGGCGTAACGGCTAGAAATGTCGATAAAATCCTAAACTAAACTAGTTATAAAAGCTATAAATGAAGAAAACATAAAAAGAACAAAAAAGGAGAACGAAAAATAGCTTAAGGTAGGCACATTCAAATGGACATTTCATACTAAGCAAGAGAAAAAATAAGCTATTTTTATTAAAATCAAGAACGATTACAACAAAGTTAAAGTAGAAAATCTAATACAAACTAAGAGAGAGGGGGATAAAATTCCCTTACATAGCATTTGGATCCATTTGGGCAGCACCTCCCCTAAGGAAAATTGTCAAAAAAGTGGACTCTTAAAGCTTTCTGAAAGCTTTTATTTATAGACAATTTTTCAGGCTTGACACGCCCTAGGTCACGGGCGTGACAGGGGGCGTGTCAGTCAGTTGTGTGTTTGACTTGGCGACTTGGTTGGCTGGATTGTTTCTGGAAGCTCGGGTGCGTGACACGTGGAGGTCACGGGCGTGACATGTGTCAGTCACGGGCGTGACTGGTGGCATGACTTGGACAACTGGCAGTTCTGATGTCAGCAGCGTTGAGTGTTGAAAAAGCGTTGAGTGTCGACATCGACACGGGCGTGACGTGTCTTGGACACAGGCGTGACTAGGGCGTGTCGGGACGACGTTGAGTGTTGAACAGTGAAATCATTGAGTGCCGACTGTCTGAAGGTGTTGAGTGCCTGACACGCCCGTGTCGGGCAAGGTCACGGGCGTGACAGGTCAGAAAAATAATTTTTTCTGCAAAAAATTCAAAAAATAAAAAAGGTTAAGTTAGAAATAAAAATTACAAAAAAGAAGTATTTTATTAAATTAAACAATAAAAAAAAGACAAAAATAAACAAAAATAACTTAAATAAAATACGAAAAATATAGGTATATTTACAACTCATCATACACAAAAACCACCACCCTTTGGTAAGCAGAAATCCCAGAATAGGAAAACATTTCCTCGATAGCGATGATACAGTCGTATAATGCCATGAAGGTTGCTCTACTATCATAGGTAGGAGGTTCTAAGCACTGGAAATGCGAAATAAAGTTCATCTCTTATGGCTGCAACACTGGGGGAACCAGACGAGCAGGAGGAATAGGAATGGATTGACCTGCTATAGGGTCCTGCACTCTAGGATGTTGCCCTAAGATGGTTGTTAACAGTGACTGGATAAGCGATTGCATCTCAATAATTTGCCTTGACAGAGTCGCATTGCTCTATCATAGCCCTTCAATTACAGCCTCACTCTGCGCACCTGACGACTCACCCTCCGAATGGGAAGTCGACCCCATCGCAATACGCTTTGTCGACATCTCTACAGGACAAACGTACCTCTAGTCAATATCTAGCTTAAGACACCTCAGCTAGCAAACTCAGATTTCTTAACTCAAATCAAATCAGAGATGTGAAAATACTTGATCTTTCTCTTACCTACCTCTGCGAATTCATGAAATGATGTTATGCTTTTAACTTAGGATGATGAACCATCAACCCACTAACTCCTGTGCATAAGATATGAATGCATGAATGCTTAAATCTTCATTTTAAATCATATGTGTACGAGTGTCATGATGTAAATCTTAACTTGGCACGTGTGCTAATGCTATGCTATGTTATGCATGCAGTGTTATGCATTCTAAAAATTCCTTAATGCATGTCATGAGCGGCATACACATAAAATATTACGCATCCCATACTACATAATATCACATGTAACGAAAAAATAAAATCAAATGGACATCTATGTGATGATTGTTATGCATCTTATACTACATAAAAGTCACATGATGCCTCCTATGAGGATCTATATACCGCCATATATTATGCATCTCATACTATAAAATATGCCCCGTATACTTTTTTTCACGCTTATGAGTGTAGTGTTCATGCTTTTGCCAAGACATACTATTGATACTTAGGTGTGTGTATGTTATGAAATTAGATAACTAAAACTATATCAAAATTAGTCGTCCGACCAACTTATCGAACAACCTCCCTTTGATACTAATTATTAAACTCATATTTTCTCAGTATTAAAATACTATCAGAGTAAGAGAAAATGTGTGATCGTGTTGCCACGCCATGCATGAGACAACTGCAGACATTCAGGCAATCCTATCCCTTCTCTTATTTTATAAAAAGACACATGAATTATGTTTTAAAACATATTTTGAATTATTATGTATTACCGACCGTGTCCCTCGGTCTAGTGGATTAACTAGTTCATGAATGAGAAAGTATAAGTTTACGCAGCGGAAAATACTCAATTTATTTCATTTATTATCCTATATGAGCATAGAGACTCATCAAATTTTGCAATGGAAATGTGACTTCTACATTAAGTATAAGTAAAAAGGTTGTTTTATGGCTTTTAAAATAGAATGAATTTCAGTTAAAATAGATGCTTGTAACAATGCTAGAATGCAGTTTTTTATATTTAAAATACCTAAAATTCATCCTAACATAAATCATTTCCAGAGAGCAAGTGCATAACTAATAGTAGGTAATAGTAGTAAAACTAGCAAGTAGCATGGCATCAAAAAACTAACACTATGGACGTCAACAAACTGACATGAACTCAGAGAAAAGAAGTATAATCTAAAATAAAGAGACAACTACCTCACTATACTGAGGAGGAAAAAAAGCAACTGCAACTAGCCGCTACTCGAAAACAATGAACTCTACAAGTCAAACCTGCTACTACTCTTAACCCGAGGCATTCAGATGAAGAACACCTCAATAATAAGTTCCAAACAGTGGTAAATGAAACCAAGCAGCAATAAAAAATCTCCAAGTAGACGAGAACTAAGAGTGCAAACTAGTAGCAAAAGTCAATAACAACCAAGAAGAACAACAAGAAATAAACTAGCTAAGCTGTTGTAAACTAAACCACCTCAATGTAAAGTGCCAAAAGGGTTATATATATTATTGGATATTATTAGTCAAATTCAAATGAGACTGGTCAGCTCAAAAAGGGCATCAAAACACTGCACAAGCCTGCGTGTATAATCCACAAACAAGAGACATACTATGCCGGGAGATTAACAATGATGCGCATAGACTCTACAAATATGGTACTGTGCCGAGGGAGTAACCCCAACGTGCACAACCCAACAAACATTCTATATATGTTATATGTGTCACATTACAAACTTCTAAATTATGCAGTCGATAACTGATATAAACCAAAATCTAGACACATGCTCGTCGCGATGACACAAATAGCCCGATAAGGCTCCAACGCTTTCACAACAATGATTACCAAGTGAATTGATATGCACCAAGACATTCACAATACTTATGATTGTCACTATGAAACAAGTGTTTTACTTGGTCGAAACGACCCGACAATCCAAACAACACAATGATCAAGTGATACGACACACAAGCAATACAACAGAGGGAAACAAGGCTTCAAACAAACTGAATTCTAATGAAAGACGATAAGGCTTTTGACAACAAAACTCCATCGGAAGACGACAAGGCTTCTGATGGGCTCAACTCTGACAAGACTATGATTTAACGAAATGACACATGCCAAGCTACTCGAAAAAAAGACAATAACAAATTATAGAGGTAAATCTTCTAAGCAAATTCTACTAGTAAAATATCAATCCGTGCTGAGAATAAGGGGAGAAAAGTAAGCGAAACACAACTTGCCTCGATTTTTCCCAGAATCTTCCTCTGAATCACTCCATGTCTAGTTCGATCCAAGCGAAGGTGCGGGAAGGAAAAATCTAGAAAGATTTTGCCAAAATGGCGATTAGGGCCGAAAACCGTAACGCTAAAAAGTTCACAAAACAGACAAAACTTACCACGCACGCATAGCTCTCGTCGAGAGCAACTCGGATCTAGGCTCCATTAAGGATTTCGTCCACCGAAGTTCCCGAAATCATTGTCGGAAGGTTCGCGAAGGATAGGGTGTTGCCATTCTTCACGATGCTCTGGTTCGGTCTTTTTTTTGTAATGGAGGAGATGAGTTTGAATATATATATATGGGTAAAGATAATATGCGGGCAAGGCTACTGTGCAGGCTTACAGACAAGGCAATTTGGGGGTCAGGATGGTTTCAAATCGAAAAGTGATAAACATGAAAGTTGTAGATATCGTCGATACAAACAACTTTCCTGTTGAACACCTTTTGATTTGGAGCTGTTTTGACCTACGATTTGGGGATGGAAATCTTGGGCGGCGAGAGTGCTACAGTAGCACTCTCGCCGCCCCAGATTTTGATCCCCGAATCGATGATAAAAACAGCTCCAAATCAAAAAGTTTTCAACATGAAAGTTTTTCGTATCGACGATATCTACAATTTTCATGTTGATCACTTTTCAATTTTAAGCCATCTTGGCCCTTGCCCGTACGCCCGTACGCCCGCATAGGATACTATATATATATATATATTAAATATATTAGTAATAATAATAATATTAGTGCTATATTATTACGAAGGGCCCAACACACGCCGATTGAAATGAAATTTGCACCCTAGGTAAATGTTGGTGCTACGAATCCAATACCAAAGTCAAAACTAAAATCCAATGAGCCGTTCTCGAGATATAAATTTCTAAAGTTTACAGCGAACATTAAATTTACAAAATTTCGAAAATTCGCCGAGGCTCCAATATTGCTCGGATAACGACGAAACTTGACGGGCAAATTCAAAATTAATTGATTTAATTTCATATTGAAAAATTTTATAATTTTGATGAAAATTCCAAGATTTGGTCGGCTCGACCTAACGGACGCGAAAATGCACTAATGGTGACGCGAAAACGCACTAATGGTGACACATCATCAACTCCGCGTTAACGTAACACCCATACGTCATCATGATGTCACCAAGAGGATTAAAATAATTGTATGAAAAATTAGGGGTATTACATTAGCCCTGATTGTTTCAGTACGAAGTCTCGAACCAAACTTCCAGGCTCATTCCATCCATATTATGACTTATCATCTGCTATGGGCATCTCGGAAAGACTAAATCATTTGGGGTGATTGGCAATGTGGGCCATTGAACTCAACAAATTCGACAATACATATATCCTAAGGGTCATCATCAAAGCACAAGTTTTGGATGACTTTCTCATTGACTTCACACGAAGCGGAAACACAATAGAAGAGACTCCAGGTCCAATGTGTTGGAAGATGTTTGTGGATGATGCTTTTGGTTTGAAATTAGTAGGTGTGGGGATAGTCTTATTCAGCACTTGTTGAGTGGGGTATCGTCTTTGTTAGTCCCTGCAGAGTCAAGATTGAGTAGGATGTAAAGTTCTATTTTCCCATGATAAACAACCAGGCTGAGTACAAAGCTCTAATAGCAAGACTAAACTTGGTCTAGGAAATATGTATTGAAGATCTATAAGTAAAAAAACAGACGCATTAGTCTTGGAATCATAGGTCAAAGGATTTTTTGAGATAAGGGAACCACTCTAATGATATATTGATCTTATCAAAAGTGCATGGGACATTTACACACGTTCAACATAAGCCATATTCCAAGGGAGGAAAATGCGGAGATAGATGAATTGGCCAAGTACTGGAGCCTAGTCGGAGGGACTCTTACAAAGTTTTTTTACTCTATGATAGAGGAAGTAGATGTCATAGAAATAAACCAACATCCATCATGGATATATCCTTCCATTAATAACTTCACGACTAGGAAGGTTAACCATTCATAAAGCGATAAGAGGAGGTTCAAGCTGAAGGTGGCTCACTATGTCCTTATCTCTGGTGTCCTCTATCGAAAAACTCTGATATCACCCTTTGTAAGTTGTATCACGGAAGATGAGGTCCCTCACATCCTGCAAGAAGTACATTCGGGAGATTGTGGCAGCCATTGAGGAGCCATGACCCTTGAAAAGAGGATCCTCCATCATGGATATTACTGGGTAACAATCAGGAAAGATTGTGCAGATTTTACCTTACAAATGTGCAAAAAGGCCGAATTTTTCCCCTCTATAGGTCTAGTCAGCTCAAAAGCTCAATACTATTTCAAATCCCTAGCCTTTTGTCATCTGGGGAATGGACCTAATTAAGCCATTTTCGATGATATGTGAGAAGTGTCGCTTCATCCTAGTTATGATCGACAACTTTAGAAAGTGGATAAAAGCTAAGGCGCTTGCCTAAACTACCACTCAAGTAGTGAAAAACTTAATCTGGGCAGAGATTGTCTGCCAGTATCGAGTTCCAACAGCCATTGTGCCCGACAACAGTCCTCAGTTCGAAAGTGAGGAACTGGCCAACTTCTGCTACCTGATAGAAATTGAGCTCTGATTCTCATCTATATATCACATGCGAAGCAACAACCAGGTAGAGGCAGTCAACAACCAGATATCAAACGTGCTTAAGAAGAAGGAGGAAAATGCTTGTAGTAATTGGGTGAAGTAATTGCCAATAGTTATGTGGACCCTCTAAACGACCCCTTCTTCCACAATCGGTGAAACTCCCTTCAAGTTATCACATAGGGTTGTGGCTCTTATTCCAGTATAATTTGATATAGAAAGCCCTCGTATGCTATTAGCTAGGCAGCACGACCACGATTGGATGATGATCTACAACAAAGAGTAAAGGTGAACTCTTAACCAGATCGACGAACTCTAGGACTAGTCAGTAATCTGATAGGTTGAGATGAAGTAAAGGATGGCCAGATATTTTGACAAGAATGTTCGGGCAAAGCAGTTCGAGAAGGAAGATCTTGTGCTTAAGAAGGTAGATGCAACTGGGTGAGCGGCCTCAGTACTAAAGCTCAAGTCTAATTGGGAAGGAACCTTCATCATCAAGAAGGCGATCAAGAATGGTTCCTACCAATTGTAATCATATGAAGGCGAGGAGCTATCTAATACTTAGAGCGGAGATGACCTGAAGAGGTACTTCTCTAAAAGTAAAGGTGTGTTACTTTCCTCCGAAGACAGACCTGCTTTTCGAAAGTCAATAGTTCCCATTCAATGGAAAACCCTTAGCACGTTATAGTACAATGTAACATCTTAGTAGGCACACGCGACGTATATAGCTTCTAGTCTAGTGAGTCCCGAAGCTTGTCTGGACCACCTCAAAGAATTCAGACATTCTGAGTAGGCGACAGACATCGAGCCTCCGACCCTATTGCTAGTGTAGGCCACTTCCCATACCATAAGACCGCGATAATTACTCTCAGTAGATACTCTTTAGTGGCATAAGTGGTCGGTTTGGATGTGTTGATCAGCCGTACATTGATTGAGGCATTGTTATTATTACTAGTCTCCTTTCTAAGGACGAGATCCAAGAAACAGGCATTTCTTCCCCTCCAACATTTTTAAAATATTGCGAGCAGATTAGAGCCTTGCAGAGACTTTATTCCCGAAACAACGACCTAAACCTCTAGCAACCGACCCAGCCGATGCAATTTCCACAGTCTATCCGGGTGAACACTCCGGAAACTCGTAGGCCCACACACAGTTACCCCCTGACATGCAAACACAAAAAATAAAAATATTATATGGACTATCAATAAGCAATGTGTAACCAAAAAAACAACACGCCAAGAAATAATGGAAAACAATTTTGGTCGGGAATTGATTGTAGATCAAGAATAATTAAAAGTGAATTTTTACAAAATTAGTGTGCGAGCGCGCACTCAAAAGAAAAATAAATGCTATTTACTAACTAAACATCTTTTGAGTCGCTAGAGGAAGTAACGGGTCAGTGTCTCTTTCTCAATCTCTCAGAGGGAGTATACTCATGGGACATAGATCGTCATGGAGGGGACTCCGCAAGGCTGAGCTTTGCATCCTATTACAATTGCTCTTCATGCTGAATATTCATGAATTTGAGTTTGAGGAGGTATAGATCTTGTGCACATTCTATGGTAATCTTACCTGAAACCTTTCTCACCTTTGGTATCTCCTGTGCAAATGTTGGGTTCTCCGTGGACAAGCTCACCCGAAGAATAGATGATTGATTAAGATGAAAGTCTTTTAAGTGTAGTTAAACACCTAGAGGGGGGTGGGGGGTGAATAGGTTTCTTTGGAGTCTCTTAAACCTTTTTAAGATTATACTTGATGTGTTGTAGTTATGATGTTAGCTTTCAAGAACACATGAACACATAGGCAATTTATAGTGGTTCCCCTATCTAGGCTGCATCCACTTTCCCCCTTCACCTATCTATCAGTGAGCTAATTCGGCCAACACTACCAAAAAGTCAGATTAATAGATCTTACACCTCAGATCCTTCTCAGGATCCTACAGCTCAGAGTGCTTTTCACTCCTACGACTCAAATTTCTCACAGTCCTACCTCAAAGATAACACCAAGTCTCCTACCTAAGGCTCACAAGAAAGCTCTACATCAACCTTTATAATATAGGACTACCTTAGATCCTCTACAGAAATCCTACCTCAGACTTTAGAGAAAGTCCTACACTCAACCTTTATAAAGCAGGCCTACACTCAGATCTCAGTGAGATCTTATAATATAAATTTTAATAAGAGGTGCAATGATTCAGGAACTTAAGTTATGCAGTCTTCTTCTTTAGATATTACACCATACAACTTCTCTTCACCACAGCAATATGAAATGATCTTCAAAATATAGGTAGGTTATGCTATGTGAACACTTGCAGAGATCTTCTTACTCATGCTTTTTGAATGTTTAATCTGTAGATTATCAAGCTTGAAGACAATGAAAGATTATCTCTCTCAGCTTGTGGCGACTTTATGCGACTTAGGGTTCCAGAAAGTTTTTTTAATATGTCTAGAAAAAGTCTCGCAAAAGTCTTCCACACTTTTCTTTTATATTCCAGCATCTACAACGACTATATATTGTTTAGTTAAGCGGCATGACCATCTTTAATGGTTGAATCTTCCCATGATAGCATGTCGTAGAAATACAGAGGTTTAAATCTTTTAGCGTGCAATCTACGTTGATTTTAATTTTTGATGATTTCTTCTAAATAGATAGATGACATTTGACTTAGAATAATTTCTGGACTTCTTTGTAGGCACTGAGTGCTAGAAAAAACTTGACTTAGTCAAATTCCTTATCTCTGATTAAGCGTTGAGTGATAGTACTTAAATTAGCACATACTACTCAGGTGTTGGGTGATCTCCTATATCTCCGCATTGGAACTTAGACAACTTTCCCCTTTCTATTGAAGTGTTGAGTGAAGTCTTTTTGAAGAGGCGTTGAGTGACTGTTGTTAACTCAGTGCATTCCACTTAGGCATTAAGTCAACGCATATATCTTGACGTATTTATACTTAGATAGTTTTACTGCTTCACTGCTGAAGCATTGAGTGAATGATCTTCTCTCAATGCATTCGATCTTGGAATGAAACTCAGCTCTATTTTTGAGCCGTTGAGTCAAATACCTACACTCGATGTATTTGAACTTGGTCTTAAATTCTATTATTTTATTGAAGCATTGAGATTGTATTATTTAGTCAATTCCTGGAGTCTTAAGCGTCGAGTGAATTGAGATGACTGTACATATTTATACTTAGGCAGATTTTCTACTTCACTTCTAAGGTGCTAAGTTAATAGCATTGTCTCAATGCCTATAGACCATGATCGTCAATTAAATTGAGGTGACTCAACGCAAGTACACTTAGAAAATTTTCTTCACTTCTGGAAGGTGCTTACTTATTCCCAAACTTTTAGTCAATCAAACATTGATTTCCTATACACTTAAACGAAATTTAAAATACATATTTGTTTATACCATTCACTTATGGTGCTTCTTCAAATCTAGGATATTATGGTCAATGTTTCCAACATAAGCATTCATGCTCTAGGGCATTCAATGTCTCCCCTAGAGTCTGCCAACATATACTGTTATATGACAGTGCCCTCAAGGAGGATGTGGCCGCCCACTATGATAGCTGGTCTTGGAGGATGCTCCTCATCTCAGCAACCTCCTCATCACCAATGATCATAGTGGAAACTGTCAGGGCATGAAAGCTCATTTATTACTTTTATCTCCAGACCAAGAGTCTCGTACTCAGCCTGACTACGCCCTAATCCTGGAGCATCAGTGGGTTGTTAAGGCTGCCCATGAAGAGATCGCCTTTAGGGGAAGGGTCTCATAAGTAGACCAGAGGAGTTTGAATCAACCACTTATTTTGTGTTGTAGGAGAGCTCGTGTGATACTTGTGGGGGAATACCAGGTCCTACTAAAGCACGAACATCCTTAGATCAATGACTTTCTCCTTTTCAGTGATATTCAAGACCACGCCTGGTGGCTCGTAGGGTCTCATTGCCAAAAATCGTAGAATGACTAAAGGAAGAAAAGTTAGAACTCGCCGGTATGACAATTTTTATAAATCAAAAACTTACATTCAACGGTGTCCATTTCGTCCACCTCTCTATGGAGGGTAGTGTTGTGTACTACATCCAAGGGAGCCTTCTCGAATAACTCCATGATGATCTTCTCCACCCCTCAACCAGTGGGATATGATAGTCATCCTCCATCCACTGGTGGGGGTAGGTGATCAACCCTAAGAACTCTGTATTGAATTTAACAAATCTCGCTTTCCATTCATGAACTTTATTTGCGAGGTTCAGGATCACAGCTTGTTTGATCTGATGTATTGCTATCCCTTTAAAAGCTAGCAGATAAAGAATAGCTGCCAAAACATGGTCAGCTAAAGAGGACTCTCTGAATCCGCAAGAATACAAAGAAAGTGCTCATCACAACGATGGAATTTGGGGTGAGTTGCACGAGGATTAAGCCATAGTGTCTGAGCATCTCCAACATCTATGGGAAGATGAGGAAGGTCCACCCCGCATCAACATGTTTGAAGTGGAGGACCAACTCATTGAAAAGCACCGAATGGAGGTGTTCGCCAGGGTCAGGAAGTCGTGTGATGTATCTTTCAGGGAATACATGGATTTGTCCATGGAAAACTCTTCGTCAGGAAGCCTAATTGTTGGAGTCTCGCACATCATGAAGGCCACTGCGGAATCAACATGAGTAAATGGGGAAGGTCGCATATTATCCATAGTTATCAAGGATGTGTGCCGATAAAGAGGGCATGGCAGGCCTTTTTATAAGGATCTCTTTGTTTTCCTTAAAATGCGAATCATTGCAGACACTCACTGTCCACAGGACCTGTTTACAGCAGCCATTACGTAACATTGTTTTTTATCCTGTAAATAGAAAGGTTTAGTATGATTGTCCATTGGTAAGAAAGTTTTAAGCTAGCTACACACCACAAAAAATTATAATAAAAGCATTCAACACACAGAGTATAGTGAACACATAAAGTGTCCACCTACTAGTGTTCGGGCACTGTCTGTAAAATTATTACAAGCATAAAATTTTTCTCTCCCCTTAATCCTTGGAAATGTCCTTGTCGGACACCCGCTCCACACCCTTGAAAGCCAAGTTGTCAGTAACCTCGGCGAGAAAGCTAGATGCTCCCACGTGATACTTATTCAACTTGGTAATTAGGGCGTTGTTGGCACGGATAACCCCTCTATCCTTCCGCACGTAATTTTGTGCAGTTTTTTCTAAAGGGGCCAAGTACTGCACCATGACGTAAGGCTTAAACCATAGCCCCATCAGGATGTCGCGCTGGACATTCTGCTTTAGTGCCTTAATCTCCTTCTCCATATATGCTATGTGTGCAACAACATCCTCAAGACCCTTTTGAAGGGTCGTGATTGCTTATGCATTCTCTAAAAATGGAGAGGGTTATATTTTTATTAATTTTTAACCAAATACTATAGCAAGTTGTTTTTAGTAAATTGTTGTAGTCAGGTCGCTCTCTAGAAAGACCGTCTCCTCTAGCTTATCTTCTCCTCTACTCCTCATTCTTAAACAAGTCTGTGTAGCGGAAGATGGCGTGATAACTATCTTAGTGTACATGGAATCCATTTTCCGCCCCTCCATCCCTGTGTCAAGCTTGTTGTCAGCATCCTCCTGGTCATCATCATCATTATTGCTGGTCTCATCCTCTGAATCTCCCAGCTCTACCGGCATTTTGGTCAATTTTTGCTGACTTGCCTCATCTGATAGGATTTGGTGACAAAAGGCGTCCAGATCTTTCAGGGTGGTCAACATCTCTGGGAGGTATTGTGATTGTATCACCACCACTTTTATGCCCTTCGAGGGAAGCATGGTGTCCAAATTAATTGCAATCTTACAAACTTTTGTCCTCTGGTGTAATACCCAAATTGAACAGCAGAACTTTTGGTCGCTATCGCCAGGGGATAGTGGGTATCGCCAGCGGCGATAGAAATAGCACTCGAGGCCATGAAGCATTGAGTGAGCTCAACACACTCGACACCTTTCGGTGAATTGTTTAGTAAGATTCTATCACGTGGAGATAGTGAGTATTACGCAGCGATTGCCCAAGCTCTCAACTCTCTTGACGCCTTAAAGCGTTGAGTGAACTCAACGCACTCGATGTCGTAAAGCGTTGAGTGAGCTATCCGAACGGAGACATTAGATATTGCCAGACGATACTACCACGTATGGGTGGACACGTGTCGGATGGCCGGAAGGCAGCCAATGAGCAGTGGTTGACTGGGGTCAAAGCAGCTATGAACGATATCGCCCAAGCGATAGCAGATATCGCTAGGCGATAGAAGATATCGCTAGGCGATAGCAGATATCGCCAGGCGATAACGTTAATGTTGACTATTCAACTTAAATCGAGGCCTTTGCTCTCTTTTGATGAAATTATCATGTGGCTGGGATTAATCCTAGGGCCACTTATGTAGAGGAATAGAGGAATGAGAATTCATTCTCTTCTTCTAACTCTCTCTCCTTCTTTCGTCCAAGTTCTTGAGAGAAAGAGCTAAGGGTTGGAGTTAAGGGATGGAGCTGAGCTTGAAATGCTTGGTGAAGGAGATCCAGTAGTCGGAAGCAAGATCCAGGGTTTGGTCCGTGAAGAGGAAAGTGTGGTGCTCCTTTCCAACTGGACAGAAAAGCGGTCATTGCTCCGAAGAAAACTGGCTAACGATCTTCCTTCTTGGACAAGTGAAGTCTTTCTTTTGGCATATGCATGGAATCCCCCACCAAAAGGTGGAAAAGCAAAGGGAATTCTTTTGGGTCGATTCGTGAAATCCCTAGTGAGTCTTGCATATAGATCCAGAAATGTGTAGTACGGAATAGGCATGATGTGTGAAGCCCATCTGGATAGATTGTTCTGGATTAGTGATATTTATTTTGCATGCTGAAGAAGAATCCAAGTATAAATGTGTAGTTTACGGGGTCTGTGGGGTTGCACCTGTAAACTGAAAGCACTAGGAAGTACTGGAGTTGCACTCTAGGAAAATACCGATGAAATACCACAGTTTGAATGACTGTTGGATAATGTCGGGCGATAGTGAGTATCGCCAATGGCTATAGCTCTTAGTTAGCTATTTGTGTTGTGCGCTATAAAAGTCCAATGTTTCTTGCACTGTAGGATGCAGTAAGATTTTGGGTTGACTTTGGGCACAAAAAGAGAACTTCTGTTGGTCCTGCTAAGCAATCGTGATGAATGCTAGCGATAACTCACTTTTGATTTTAAAGACTGTCTCTGGGAGACTGTGAGGCTAATCTATAAGCTGCGAGCTCCTAAAGGCCAGTGAGCCGAATGGACAAGGGGAAGCTAAACCACGTCAGATTATACATTGAATTGAGGATTTGAGCAACGGGAAATGGCTGAATTGTAGCCGCATTATGGTTGTCTAACTCGAGTGACTAAGTTATTTGCGTTCTTTAGGAACGCATAATGAGATTCTTAGGCTGTATGTCGTCAAGACTAAAGTATCAGGCCGGGGGTCGTAGAGGCTATAAATGCTCAAATATAACTGTTATGTCTGGGACCTCTGAACGGTGGTTGTCCCTGGCAACAAGTACACCAAAAATATGCCCTGAGTGTACGGAATGATTGGCCATTGAGGCATTCATTTGTGATATATTGAACTATGCATTAGTGCACGTTCTTGTGATATATATGCTTATAAAAATGCTATACCTATAAGGAAGGAATACCTCTGCCCTAGAAAATTGGTAGGGTCATTATAAATTGGTCAGCTAAATGCTGACCGTTGCCTTGTTTGCCACCCTTGTGGTGGATTGTCCTTGTTCAGTTGCTAGAGAGCCGAGCGGGAAATAGCGGGTTAAAGCCCTTGCTACTATATTGGCCTTTGAAGGCCGAGCAAAGAAGTTTTACTGTTTTCATGTGTGGATGGCTTGTGCGCCGATGTTTATAAACCACACTTGTGAAGTATAACTATAAGGCCATAACTTTTGGGTATTTGTAATTAATATTTTTGATATATATATATATATAAACAGTATGGTTTATATATAGTGGACATTCAATTGGTATGAGTTCATGCAACCCTAAAGCTTTCGCTAGAATTCTCTGAGTTATGGCGTGGCTAGTCTTTTGATATTAACATGTAATCCCGTTGCCTATCCGTGGAATATGTTGTGGGGCCCCGGTCGGATCATCTATTATATTTCATGTGACGGAAGGAGGTGTGAAATTTGGGAGCCGGATTCTTTCCTTTTCTATGATGTACTGTAATATGGCATGAGAAGTTAGATGCCCGCCAGAAGGTTCTCGTGATACTCATCTCCTGTATTTGGATTACCGTACAATAATGTAATGACCTAAAAAACATTAGGGATCAAGCTGGGATTTTTGTCTGAAACTCTCTTTGGCGAAGACAAAGGTGTTTGTTTAAAAGAGCCACCTGGGAACTTGGTCGGTTTTCTTGGTCTGTTCTGATCAGGCTTCTTAGTGGCATCTTCCTTATAGCTCAATTCTGCAAACAAAGCTTAGTTCGTGCTCATAGCAGGAAGATGCAGGAAGCAGCTAGGAACTAATGAGTTGTGAAGGGTGGTCTGTTTAAGTTTCGAGCTACCTTTTTTATAAACTCGTTGAGGCATTAAGTGCGGGTCTTAGTCTATGCAGTTACCATTCTACTTTTTTGAAGCCCACATGGTGTAACAAAATAGTGCAGGGATTATGTAAACCTAAATCCAATGATAATGGATGAGAGCATCCGGAAGAAGCCATGACTACTTGTGAAGCAATCATTCTCGGTGCTCACAGATTCTTCAGGAAACACTCAGAAGTATTCCCGGTCACTCCCTAGAAGTATGACGGTGTTTGTCATGGACAGTCAGCAGGCGGCCTTCAGATTGCTTCATAGAATACAGTTCAGAGGCTCAATTTTGAAGTATGCGTGGACACTTTAACCAAGCCAACGTGGAATCCTCTTTTTTCGATCTAATTGAAGCAGTGCTGAGCGGTTTCATACATTATATTCTTTAGTCTTCTCCTCCCGACTCTTCATGTACCTCAGGAGGCTTTGCATTTAATGTCGTGATTTATAAGGCATTAAAGTAAGTCAGTTCATGGACTGTCCATGCAGCCTACCCTCAAATATAAAAAGGGGACCAGCGGTGCTTATAAGGGACATGCGGACATAGCCAAGAACTGGCCCAATCGCTAGTGTAGACACTAATTCTAATCAAGCTTCCTTTTCCTCTTTATGATCGCTCGAATGCTCTTGTAACCCTATTTTTAAATCAATCAAGAGGCCCATCGCAAAGATGTTATTCATCGTAGCAGGTCAAATCTGGTGTTCGTCGCTGCCAGCGACACTTTTTTTCAGTCCAAATGGTAAAAACCGATTGCTTACAAACCATATTCTCCACTGCAAACCACCCTACCTAGGGATACCGCGGAAAGAGTTGGTGACATTTTCGGCTATAACATTACTTGCTTCCATGAAATTAAAATTACAATTTTATTTTTTCCTAATATGCTTTATGTTCCAACTCAACAGGTAAATCACATGTTTTTCCATATATGATTTTGTAAGAAGTCAGTCCTATAGGTTTTTTAAATGCAATCCTATAAGCTTATAATGCATCATTACTCTTTTGTGACCAATTCTTATAATTTGCGCTCATTGTTTTCTATAATATTGACATAATCTCTCTATTCAAAACTTCACCTAAATTATTAGCCTATAGGTGGTAAGAAAGGGAAAATTTATGTATTACTCCATATATTTTTAAAAATTATTTATATTGAAGATTATAAAAATTTTCCCCTGAATACATAATTATAGATCTTGGCATACCAAACCTAGTGAAAGTGTTTGACTTCAAAAAGTTTAATATGACTTCAGCATCATCATTCTGTGTGTCTATAGCCTCCACCCACTTTAAAATATAGTCAACAACTAGTAAAATATATATTTTTCCATTTGAATTTACAAATGGACCCCTAAAATCAATCCCCCATATATCAAACACGTCAACTTCAAGGATATTATTCGTAGGCAAATTTACCCCCTCCCCCACACCCCATTTAATGTTACGAGTTTTTTGACATCTATTGCATTGCTTATCAAGATTATGTGAATTCCAAAATAATGTTGGCCGATAAAAAACCGCTTATAATACCTTCATTGTGGTTCTTTCTCCCATAAAATGTCCTCCATATGGAGATGCATGACATTTTTCTAAAATACTTTGAACTTCTACTTCAGGTACACATCGTAGGATGACTTGATCAGTACAAATTTTAAACAAATATGACATCCAAAAGGAAGGATTTCATCTAATGGAGAAATCTTTTCCTTTGATGATAGTTCATATATGGGGGAAATACTTTACTAACTATTTGGTTTACAAAATCTGTATGCCCTGGAATACTACCTTCTAAAATTGATAATATTCTTTGATCAAGAAAAAATTTCTAATCTCAATGTGGATATCTTCTTATAAATGAGATAAATGGTCAGTGATTGGGTTCTCTTCCCTGCTATGATCTTTGATCTCAAGACCAAATTCTTATAGAGGAAGAAGCCATCTAACGAGTTTAGGTTCTGCATCATTTTTATTTACTATATATTATATTATTGAATAGTTAGTATAAACTATAGCTTTTGAATTTATTAAATAAGATAATAATTTCTAATATACAAAAACTACTGCTAGTTACTCTCTTCTGTGATTGTATAGTTTATTTGAGCGTCATAAGCATTTTCCTTACATAGTAGATAGTTGTGAAAAACTTTATTATAAATTTGTCCCAAAACTGCACCGATTGCATAATTACTTGCATTCCATATTAAAAAAGGTAATGACCAATCGGCAGTTACAAACATAAGAGATAAAATTAGGCTTTGCTTAAGTGTTTGGAATACTTTTAAACAACCTTCATCAAAAATAAAGGGACTATCATTTTTAAGAAGATGGCATAAAGGTTTAGATATTTTTGAAAAGACTCTAATAAAACATATGTAAAATCTCATTTGACCTAAAACTTCAAACGATTTTTACATTTTTTAGTGGAGGAAGATTTCTAATAAATTTTATATTTGCTTGATCTACTTGTAAACCATTAAAGGATACTTTATGACCAAGCATAATACCTTCACATACCATAATTAACATTTATCCCAATCCAAAACCAAACTTTTTGAACACATCTATCTAAATCTTTCGTTAATATCTCTAAACATTAATCAAAAGATTGCCCAAAAATAGAATAATCATCCATATTAATCTTAATACCTTCATCCATTGAATTCATAAAAGTAGAAATCATGCAACGTTGAAATGCGGGAGGGATGTTACATAGTCTAAATGGAATTTTGTGTAATGCAAAAGTTCTATAAGTGAACGTAAATGTCACCTTTTCTTGGTATTCTTGTGCAACCATTATCTTGTTGTGCCTTGAATACCCATCCAAGTAGAAAAAGTACTTATTTCTAGATATTTTATCAAGCACTTGATCAATAAATGGTATTGGAAAATGATCTCTTTTGGATGTTTTATTTAGTTTCCACTTGTCCATACTTATTCGCCAACCAATTACTTTTCTAGTGGGTATTAATTCTTTATTTTTATTTTCAAAAACTATCATATGCCCTTTTTTGGTACACATTGGATTGGACTTACCCATTTACTATATAAAATAAGATAAATGATACATGCATCTGGCCACTTAATTATCTCCTTCATTACTACTTATTTCATTTGAGAACTAAGTCTATGTTGATGCTCAATTGGTCATTTAGCATCTTTCTCTAATAGTATTTTCTTAATGGAAATATATGGACTAACTCCTCAAATATTAGTAATAGTTTATTAGATTACTCCCTTAAATTCACATAATACCCTGAGAAATTTTTCTTTATTTACTTGCTCTAAATATGCATCGATGATAACCAACAGTGTGTTTCTTTCTCCAAAAATTGCTTATTTCAAATTTTTGAGCATAGGCTTTAAATCAAATATTGGAGGTTCAAGAAAATTAGGTTTCATATTTTTTTATTCACTTGATTTGAACAATGACTCAAATTTCTTAAAAGCTGGTAATTGATCATATGTATAAAAAGTCTTCGCACAATCATCCATCTCAAGATCCTTTTCCCACTCTTGGTTAGTTAAAATTGTTATTAGCTTTTCCTTTATATCATTATTCTTAAATATTATTTGGCTAGACACTTCTATTTCAACAATGGAATGACATTCTTCTTTATCATATATAAATTTAATGGCTCTAAGCATATTAAATGTCACTTCTTCATCATTCACACTCACGATTAGTTCACCTTTTTGAACATCAATGAGTGTCCTTTCTATAGCTAGAAATAGTCTTCCTAGAGTAATGGGTGCTTCTCTATCTTCTTTCATATCAAGTACAATAAAGTCTGCTGTAAAAATAAAATTTTCCGCTTTAACCAGTACATCTTCAACAATACCCTTAAGAAATGCTAATGTTTTATTAGCTAATTGAAAGGGAAAGAGATGTTGGAGCAATCTCTCCTAGTCCTAATTTCCTATAAAATGATAGTGGAATTAAATTAATATATACTAGCCCCCAAATCATATAATGCTCTTCAAAAAAATTACCCCTATAGAACAAGGTATCGTAAAGCTTCCTAGATCATTTATTTTTGATGGTATTTTCTTTTGTCATATTGCACTATATTCTTTAATTAAAGACATTATTTTCTTTTCAACAAATTTCCTCTTCTTCGACAAATATCCTACATAAATTTTACATAACTAGGCGTATGCTCTAGTGCTTCTGCAAATGGAATGCTTATGGTTAACTTTTTTAAATTATCCATAAACTTTTGGAATTATTTATTAAGTTTTGTTTTCATTAGCCTAGATGGAAATTATGGTGGTGGATTTTGTTTCTTTGCCTCTACTACCTCGGAATCCTTACTCTCTAAAAATTTTTCTAGAATATTTCCATTTGTTTTAATTGCTTTTTCATTTTTTTTCTCCACTCTAACTTTCTTTAACAAATCATCCCAACTTGGGATTTCTACTCCACTTCTTAGAGTGATCAATTTTCATTGATTGGATTACTCATATCGTATATAAATTTGAGTAGTATTAGCTGGTAATGAACCAAATTGCCTTAAACATAATGCATTAGCTAGTTGACCCATTGTTTCTTCTAAAGTGCATACAAAAGATTCAAGACCAACTATTTTAGCATCACTTTTCTAAAAAAAAAATTAATATGAAAGCATCAGTTAATTTCCTAGAATTTCCTTTGATATTTGGAGAATGAATTTGCCGAGGATTTTTATTATTATTGAATATCATTGGAGGATTCATGCATGGATTATTTTTCCATGAAAAATTAGGATGACTGTGTTAATTGGTGTAGTAATAGTTTGTAAAGGAATCTGTTGCTTGTCTTTGCTAATCACTAATATACTGCTTCCTACATGATTTGATTTAGTTTCTCTACTGTGAGTGATGCATTAGGTGCATGTGTAAATAAGGAATCTATCTTTTTGTTATTCATGTTAAATTGCGATACCATTTGAACACCTAGGGGTGTGATTTGATCTACTAGATAGATCTCATTGAATTACTTTTCCCTTGTCTTTTAAAAGATTGAAAATTATTAGATGTAAGGTTTTCTAATAAGGCATATGCATTTTTATGATATTTTTTCCTTAATAACACACATGAAACTCCATCAACTAAAATCATAGTAGCTATTTGTAAGCCCTTGTAAAATATAGAGACTTATTGGGGCTGGGCTAACCCATGATGTGGATATTTTCTTAATAACTCTTTAAAACTCTTCTAGGAATCAGAAAGAGTTTCCCTGTGAGATTAACAAAAGCAATTTTGTCCCAAATTAATTTAGCCATCAGAAGGCAAAAATATTTTTTAAAAAATTTCTCTATTAGTTGATCTCATGTAGTGATGAATTCATATTGTAGTTAATTAAGCAAATCTATTGTTTTCCCATCTAAAAATATAGATAACCTCAATTAAATAACCTCATATGTAGCCTTATTAATCTTAAACATGTTCCAAATTTCTAAACAGATCCTAATGTGTGAATTTGCATTTTTATGATTGAAACGAAAGGCATCTCCGCCTTGGTCATGCTCCTCCTCATCTTCTTCGTCAACTTCTGCCCCACCTTCCTCCACAAAGTCCACCGCTCAACTGTGAAGCTTGTCAGCTTGGCAAGCATCACCGCTCCTCCTTCCCTCCAAAGCACATTCGTGGATCCACCCGTCCGTTCGATCTCATCCACTCCGATATTTGGGGTCCTTCTCCTACCCTTACCGTTGGTCGGGGTAGTTCATATTTTGTCACATTCATTGATGATTTCTCTCGTTGTACGTGGGTGTATCTGTTAAAAGATCGCTCCGAATTATTCTCTGTATGGACGTCATTCTATCTCATGATCAAAACTCAGTTTGATGTTTCCATTAAAGTTCTTCGCTCTGATAATGGCAAAGAATATATCAGTCATGACCTTTCTGCCTTCTGCATGCAAAATGGGATTATTCATCAAACGAGTTGTGTCTATACTTCACAACAAAATGGTGTGGCAGAACGCAAAAACCGTCACCTTCTTGATGTCGCTCGCTCCTTGATGACTCAGATGCATGTTCCTCGCTCCTATTGGGGTTATGCTGTTCTCCTTGCCTGTTACCTCATCAATCGCATTCCCTCCACCGTTCTCCATGGAAAAACCCCTTTCTCCATTTTGTATCCGGGCAAAGAGCCGTTTCATCTCCCTCTCCAAATATTTGGATGCACTGCCTTTGTGCATGCCCCTTCTGCCACTCGTGATAAGCTATCTCCTCGCTCCACCAAATGTATCTTTCTGGGGTACTCCACTACTCAGAAAGGTTATTGTTGCTTTGATCCCATCCTTCGTAAGCAGTTCGTTTCTGCTGACGTCACCTTCTTCGAGAATACCTCCTACTTCTCGGATGACTCCCCTCCTCTTCTCCCAGCCTCTGATTCTCCTGCTGTTCCCTTTATTTCCTCGACTCCCACTACGATATTCACCCCTACTCCGCCCTCGTCCACTCCTCTTGTTCCACCTCTCTCTCCCTCTTCTCCACCTCCATCTCCCGCATCTCCGCCGCCGTCGCTCTCTACTCCCGGGCCAGCTCTCTCTGCCACGGATGCTCCGGATGCCGAGGAACCTGCTGACCTGGATCTTCCTATAGCTCTTCGCAAAGGGGTGCGGACGTGTACCCAACACCCTCTTACTACTATTGTTTCATATGATCATCTTACCCCTTCTCGCAGGGCCTTTGCTCTAGCTATCTCCGCCACTGCCACGCCCCGCTCCTACCAGGAGGCCCTTGCTATTCCTCACTGGAAGATGGCCATGGATGAGGAAATGGCCACCCTAACAGAGCGGGGTACCTGGACTCTTGTTCCTCCTCCCTTCAGCACTGATGTTGTTGGCTGTCGCTGGGTCTTTGTGGTGAAATTTGCCCCGGATGGCACGGTGGACCGTTATAAAGCTCGCCTTGTTGCTAAGGGCTTTACTCAGACCTATGGGGTTGATTACTTTGACACCTTCTCTCCCGTGGCTCGTCTCAGCACTATACGGGTTCTTCTCTCTGTGGCGGTCAATAAGGATTGGCCGATTTCCCAGCTGGATGTCAAGAATGCCTTCCTTTATGGTGATCTTCAGGAGGCCGTCTACATGGAGCAACCTCCTGGGTATGTTGCTCAGGGGGAGACACGAGTATGCCGGCTGAAGAAGGCAATTTATGGCCTCAAGCAGAGCCCTCGAGCTTGGTTTGACAAGTTCAGCGGCATCGTGGCGGCCGTTGGTTTTGTGCGCAGCTCTGCTGATCACTCTCTATTTGTTCGCAAAACCTCCTCGGGACTGGTGGTTCTTGCAGTTTATGTTGATGACATTCTTCTCACTGGCGATGATCAGGAAGGGGTAGCCTTGACAAAGCGGCACCTTCGTCAACATCTAGTCACAAAAGACATGGGCTCTCCGAAGTATTTTTTGGGGATCGAAATCTCTCGGAAGCCCAACTCCTTAGTCCTCTCTCAGCGTAAGTATGCCCTTGATCTTTTAAAAGAAGCAGGATTGACTGGGGCTAAACCTGCCCGGTGTCCCATGGCTGTTGGAGAAGACAAAACCTGGACAGATGATTCGCCTCTTCTTTCAGATACTACGCGGTAGAGGCGACTTGTTGGTAAGCTCATATACCTCACCGTGACCAGGCCCGATATTTCCTATGCTGTGGGCAAGGTGAGTCAATTCATGCAAGCACCCAGGGAGTGCCATCTACAGTCCGCCTTGCGGATCTTGGAGTACGTCAAAGCAGCCCCTGGGAAAGGATTGCTCTTTCAGAAGAATGGTCATCTGAGGGTTGAAGCATACTCAGATGCGAGTTACGCTGATGACAAAGGGGATCGCAAGTCCACCTCCGGTTTCTGCACTTTTGTTGGGGGAAATCTGGTAAGCTGGAAGAGCAAGAAGCAGTCTGTTGTCTCCAGGTCCAGTGCTGAAGCAGAGTATCGGAGTATGGCATCGACCACTTGTGAGTTAAAGTGGCTTCGGGCTCTCATGCTGGATTTAGGAGAGGTCTACAACCATCCTCTACCTATGTTCTGTGACAATAAGGCTGCTATATACATCTCCAAAAATCCAGTCTTTCATGAAAGAACCAAGCACATTGAGGTCGATTGTCATTTCATTCGTGAAGAGATTTTAAAGGAACAAATTTGCACTCCATTTGTTACTTCTGAGAAAGAGCTGGCTGACATCTTCACCAAGCCAGTATCCGCCTCGTTCCTGCATATTTGTGACAAGCTGGGCATGATCGATATATATGCTCCAGCTTGAGGGGGAGTGTTGAAGTGTGACCGGGCGGTCTGTCTTGGCGAGTTGGAGACCGCGCGGTCTGGCGGTCTCCCTCAGCGGTTTGGTTGCTGTGCTGTTGCTGTCTGGTGGTAGCCGTGCGGTTAGCCCTTCTGTCTAACCGCGCGGCCTGTGCGGTCTCCCCTGGCGGTCTCTCTCTCTCTCTGGTGGTAGCCGTGCGGTTAGCCCTTCTGTCTAACCGCGCGGCCTGTGCGGTTTGATCTGTATAGTCCGCTTAGTCCTGTAAATTTTTAGTCCCACATCTCTTATTTGTATTCTCTCTCCTCTCCTCCATTCTATATAAGGGAGGGCATACCTTTGTAATAGATACCTTTTCCTGATAATAAAGTTTCAGTTATACTACTTCCGGTTTGTTTCTGTTCGTTTCTCACAGGTACTAATTGCATAGTTATGGATTTTATTTTAAAGGTATTAGCTGCAATACTAGGTTGAGCTATACTAAATTCCAACCTCCTCTTAAGGGTGTATTGTAGTCATGACATCTCATTTGTGGTACAAATTGTTGATCATATTGATCAACTTTGTCTTTAAGGTTTTCCCCTCATTATTATTTTTATTCTGATGTTTATTATTATCCATATCAGGATAAATAATATTAGTTGTTCTAAAAGCTTTATTATTTTGTCTACAAGTGCGCTCAATTTCTGAATTTAAAAGCAGTAGATTAATGCTTCAACGTCTTGACATAAAATGATGCACTCATTAATGATAAAGCAAACAATTCAAACTATGATGAAAGAAATAACAAAAAATAAATTAACTTGAACTCAGTTTACATAGAGTTACTAATATCACATGATAAACTTAAACAAGAAGTTTTCTCTGGCAATGACACCAAAAACTTGATGGGTATGAAATTGTATATACGCAAGTGCACATGACGAATCAAGTAATTTTATGTAAAAAATATAAAGCATTAATCTCTCTAAGAAATTCATTGACAATAATGGATTTTGCTCTCTATCTTCTGACAACACACAAACTACAATATGCATCTCTTGATTTCATTATTGCATTATGAATTTTTATCTTGTAGATTATCTCTAATTCTTTACAATAAAGTATGCATAGTAAAAAATTTAAGTCTTAACTTCATAAATATAATGATAAACATTTCACCTACCTATGTATTCAACTTCAACTCTCCTACACTTGAGAATCATAGGTCTCGCCTCTTGAATCATAGTAAAGATATAAAATAGTGAAATAATCTCTTACTTTACTCCTAAATAAGATAAGAGAATTTAAGATAGAAACAATATACTTAATTCAAGAGCTAAGATATCGTGATATGACCAACATAGCTCACAAAATATAAATCATAATGAAAATTAGTTACTAATAACGAAAATTTAATAAGAAAACATCATCTTTGTAAAACCTCGGGCTCGTAGGAGGTAACTCAAGGAAAAGGGTTAGGGCAAGAAGATTGCATAGGCGAGTAGGACCATAGATATAACTCCCCGGTATTCCTAAAAAGTCAGACACGAGAAGCGAGAGGGGAGCAGCAGTCCAGGCGAGAGGGATCTCACGGCGGGTGAAGATCCCTTAGAAGTACGGTGAAGTATTCGTGAGGCATGTAACTCGTGAGGCGAGAGGGGAGTAGTAGAGCGGGCGAGAGGCTCTCACGGCATAGGTTGGCCTCTTATGGTGAGACGAGTTGTGGGAACCTCTCGCCCACTAGTAGCTATTTTCGTCGAGCGCCGGCTCGATGTTCATCGAGCGCCATTTCGACATTCGTCGAGCGCCAACTCAACGTTCGTCGAATGCCGGGTCGACAATTTATCGAGTGTCGGTTCGACGAAAGGGTCGTTTTTACTTTCTTAGCCCCAAGTAGGGGTTTTATTCTTTGGTATCAGGTAATTTTACTCTTTTGCCCTTGGTGGTCTGCATATAACCTTTCAGAACAACGGAGTTTGACAGTTGGTAGACCCAGCCCAAGGTATTTTGGTAATTTCAGGTCGGTTAAGTTTTGTTATTGGCAGTTCAAACTTAGAGGCCTATAAATAGACAAATAAGGTGCCTTAAAGAGGTGGTTAGACCCTTTCATCTTCTTCCTCAAAGGCACCTTGCTCAGCACTGGCTATGAATGGGAAGGATTTATAGTTCTTCTGAGTAAGAGGTGGGACCTCCAAGATGAAGACCATGGTCTATTTCTAGTTCCCGAGACTCACATCAAGGAAGGAATTCTGGAAGAGTAGGTGTGAGCTGCAACTCTAGATCCAAACTCTAGGTGAAGTCGGGTTCTGTCTTCAACATTTTTGGTTCGGTGACTGTGGATCGAAGCCTATAAAGAAGAATCTTGAGCTACTTTATGACGGGAGATCTCAGCGAAGGAGATGGAGAATGGTCCGAGAACTGGGAGGATACGTGGGAAGAGAAGAGTTCATGGCATCCATCAGGGGCATAATGGACATGTTGCAGGGGATCTCGCAACGAGGCAACTGCTCGACTCCTCTACCCCAGACACCCGCTCTCGCGCATCAGGACGAGCTCCTCTTGGTAAGGGTTAGAGAGGACGCCCCATGGGGGAGACCTGGAAAAGAGAAATTAGTGGAAGAAAGTAGGCGAGACCTGGCGGGTAGGGAGTTCTTCCCCATCCCTGCGAGTGCCCTCTCGCCGGGAGACGTCATCGCGCGAGTGGAGGCGACAAGACCCATGGCGAGAGGGTCCCCATTCTGCGAGTTGATCCTTTCAGCTCCAGTCCCAAAGGGATTCAGGGAGCCCGAAATGACAAACTATGTGGGGAAAAAGATGACCCTCTCCAGCACTTGCAATAGTTCGAAGATGCAGTCTCCATGAGGCCGATGACGGACACATTCAAGTGTCATCTTTTCTCCATCACCTATAAAGATCAAGCTAGGGACTAGTTTCATCAACTCCCAATGGGACCAATCTATGGCTTCAAGGACCTGAGTAGAGGTTTCCAGTTGCATTTCTCAACCTCGAAGAAAAGGAAGAAGAACCCTTGGTCGATCTTTTTGATCCAGCAGAAGGCAGATGAATCCTTAGCCCAGTACGTGGACAGATTCCAGGAAGAAATCTTTGATATTCAGGAGGTGCCAGGATTTGAACTCCAAATGGCTTTCACCATTGGACTGCGAGAGGGTTTCTTTAAGATGAGCCTAACTCAAAAGACACCGTTTTAATTTGAAGGGTTGATGGAGAAAGCAGCAAAAGAGATAGCGATGGAGGCGGCGAACCTGGTGTTTGCAAGGAAATTGGCAAGGTTGACGGAGGTTGAGTCGAGAGAGTCGGCAGGGGAAATACAGCAAGAAGTAAGGAGGAGGTAGGAGTCGAGGGCTCCGACATATTAGGAGTTAGGTGAGAGGCAGCTAAGAGGCCCTATTCAAGGGCAAGGAAGAGGTTTTTCCCAAGGAGGAAGGAATTATCAGGGAGGACCAGGATGACTCAACCAATAGGGATGGGGATACGGTCCTAGACCACCCCTACCCCCGCCTCATCAAGCTATGGCCATCGGCCGAGGGAGAGGAAGGGGAAGAGAAAGAGGGAGAGCAGGAGCTGGAGCTGGACGGAGAAGGAACCACCAGGAGGGGAGACGGGAGGAGGAGGTAGCATTTCCATATTGTGACTTCTATGAGGAGGAGGGTAATGCAACGGCTACTTGCCCGGAGTTTCTAGAGATGAAGAGAGATAGAGTAGTAGGGGAGCAACAGCTACCAGTATAGATAATGGAGATGGCCGGGACCGGGGAGGAGGACCGGTATGTGGATCGAGCTGATATGGGAGATCGGGGTGGGATCAGAGTGATCCATAGGGGAGTGGGGATTGAGGCCACTCTTAAGGCAAGCCTTCATACCATGTACTGTCGGAGCATAGCCTTGACGTCACAAGCCCCTCACCCGAATGAGAAAATTACCTTCTCTCAGAAGTACATGTCGGGCCATGAAGAACCATTTTGCAATGCGTTGGTGATCTGGATCGTCATAAAAAACTTTACAATATCACGGATCCTAGTCGATAATGGGAGTTTGGTGAATGTCGTCTTCAATAAGGAATTCAATGAGATGAGGGTGGAGGCTCAGAGGGTGTTGGCAGCAGATGGGTCGTTGTTCGGAATCTCGGGAGAAAGGAAGGAGGACGAGGGGGGAGTGGGACTCCAGGTGACTCTAGGGGGGGGGGGGGGCAGTCTAGGAATTGTCGCTTTGTGATAGTGGATGCCCCCAGCAATTACGATGCCATTTTTGGGCGCCTTTGATCAGTTCCTTTAGGTGCGTCCAATCATCTTTCCACCAATCCCTGAAGCTCAATGTAGGAGGGCACAAATCAGAGTACGAGGAGATCTGAAGGCAGCTAGGGATTGTTATGTGATGGTAGTAAATACCATTTCTTGGTAAGGATAGGCTGAGGAAATGGAGAATAGGATGGAACGATGGGAGAAGGAGGTCGGGGAAGCGGCAGGAGAGAAGGAGGGAGAGATGGAGGTAGAGGAGGAAATGAAGGGGAAAGGAAATGAAAAAGAAAGATAAAGGAAGTAGGGAGGTCATCCAGGATGGAAGCTCGGCCAGAGAAGAAAGGAGGATCAATGTTAGGAGGGGTCATAACTGATGAAGAGGTGGAGAAGTTTCTGAGGGAGGTTGATGTGGCTGTTGTAGAGAACGAGGCCGTAGACCGTGAAGATAGAGAACATGAGGAGATGTTGAGGGAGAAGGAGAAAGAGGAAGAGCCATCAAGACTGAAGGCGACCGTAGAGGTGCGGGAGATGGAGATTCTCACCAAGGAAGGGAGAAAAGATAAGATAAAAGTCAATGGGGAGCTCAATCCTGAGGATAAGGAGGATATCAGTACGTGTGTGCAGAGGAACGTCGACATCTTCTCTTGGAGCGTAGATGACATGCCAGGAGTTGATGTGGACATGGCATTCCACCGTCTCAACCTCGACCCCAATGCTCGTCCAATATAGCAAAAGAAGAGAGCCATCACCACCAAGATGGTTGGGCCCATCAGAGAAGAGGTGGAGAAGCTTCTCAAGGCTGGATTCATATTTGCAAGCAAGTATCAAGGGTGGGTGAGCAATTTTGTAATGGTAAAAAAGGGAAAGGGAAAGTGGAGGATGTGTGTGGAATTTTCTCTTTTAAATAAAACATGCCCTAAGGATTGTTATCCTCTGCCTCAAATTGTTGCGTTGGTTGACTCAGTCGTCAGTTTTTCACTAATGAGTTTTCTAGATGCATTTTCCCGGAACCATCAAGTATGCATGCATCCCCCAGACATCAAAGATGTTACCTTTATCACGAAGGATGGGTGCTTCAGCTACAACATGATGCCCTTCGGATTGAAAAACGCAGGGGAAACTTACTAAAGAATGATGGACCAAATCTTTCGGGAGCAGAAGGGACGGAATCTCGAGGTTTATGTGGATGACCTGATTATCAAGAGCCGATACCTCGGGTCCAACGCCTTAGATCTAGTGGAATCTTTTGGGACCATAAGGAAATTCAAGATGAGGCTCAACCCTCTGAAGTGTGTCTTCGGGGCCAACAGGGGAAAATTCTTAGGACATCTCTTTACCCCATCAGGAGTGGAGCCCAATCAAGACAAAGTGAAGGCAATCTTAGAATTGGAATCTTCGAAGAACGCTAAAGAAGTCCAACGCCTTGCCGGCAAGCTAGCCGAATTAATCAGGTTCCTCTCCCAGGCTGGAGAGAAGTGCTCGCCCTTCTTTCGAGAACTAAGAGGAGGAAAGAAATTTGAATGGACCACCGAATGCGAAGATGCTTTCCGAGCTCTAAAATAACAGCTCACCCAAACACTGCTACTTTAAGGGCCAAGAGAAGGAGAGGGTTTGTTATTATACCTAGGAGTGGGGACCGGAGTGGTGAGTTTAGTTCTTGTACGAGTGGAAGGAAAGAAGCAGTTCCCTATCTACTACGTAAGTAGAGTCCTAAACAAGGAAAAGCTCTGATACACCATCCTTGAAAAGCTGGCGTTCGCTCTCATCATCTCGGCCAGGAAGCTCAGACCATACTTTTAGGCTCACTCAATCCAGCTGGTGATAGATCATCCTCTCCGCCGCATCCTTGAAAGGGTGGAGCATTCTGGGAGGTTGGCCAAATGGTCGATAGAGCTCAGTGAGTTCTACCTCACTTTCACTCCTCAGATGGCTATCAAGGCGCATGTGGTTGCGGTTTTCTTAGCAGACTATATGGTTAAGGTCAGAGAAGCTGAAACACCTCTCCTAGCTGCCTGGGAGATACTAGTAGATGGAGCCTCTGGGAAAAGTTCTTTTGGAGGAGGGATGATCCTACTGAGTCCCGAATGAACCAAAATTGAGCATGCCCTGAGATTCACTCACCATCACTAACAACCAAGCAGAATACGAAGCGATTATCACATGGATAAAGCTAGCTCGGGAGCTGGGCATAAAATACATCAAAGCTTCCACAGATTTTATGGTAGTAGCAGGACAAATCAATGGAGAGTTTGAAGCAAGGGAACCCACCCTCCAGTTGTTTCTGATGAAGTTCAAAGGCATCATCGGGCAGTTCCATAGCTTTTTAATTTAGCACATCCCAAGAGTGGATAGTGCTCAGTCTGACTTGCTCGTCATGTACGGCCCTCGAGCTAGAGGAACGGTGACGGAACTCTTCTGACCATCTATTGAAGAAGGAGAACTGATGGAAGTAGATCAGCAGGGGTCTTAGATGTACCCCTTCATCTTCTTTTTGACCTCGGGATGACTTCCCGAGAGGAACCTCGATAAGAAGCGGATCAGGTATAAATCGGAATAGTACCTGCTGAAGGATGAGACTATCGGATTTGTTGGCTCGGTGTGTGTCTGAGAAAGAGATTCCAAGGGTTCTAGAAGTGATTCATTCGGGAGAATGTGGGAGTCACTCAAGAAGTCAGACCTTGGAGGGGAGAGTGTTGAGGCATGGATACTTCTAGACTACCCTGAGGAGAGATGCAGAAGAATTCGCAAAGAGATATAAAAAGGGCAAGGAGTTTGCCCCCCTCCAACTCCTTCCCGCCCAAAGATTACGTGCAATCACAGCTCCCTAGCCCTTTGCAATATGGAGGCTAGATTTGGTGGGCCCTTTCCCCTAAGTAAATGGCCAAAGGAAGTTCCTGCTGGTCATGTTGGATTACTTTTCAAAGTGTCTAGAGGTAAAGGCATTGGCTAAGGTGATGTCACAAGTGGTTAGAAATTTTGTGTGGGGAGAGATCATCTGTTAGTATGGAAGTCCGTTGACCATCGTCACTGATAATGGACCGAAGTTCGCTAGCAGAGAATTCGTAGACATCTGTGTACAGCTGGGCATAGACCTCTGCTTCGCCTCATTTCATCATCATCGAAGAGATGGACAGGTGGAAGCCGCGAACATAATATCGTGAATCTTTTTAAAAAAAGGTGGAGAACTTAAGGGGGAGTTTGGTAGAATAACTCCCTTCCATTCTCTCGGCTTTGAGGACCACGCCAAACACCGAAACGGGAGAGATCTCATTTAAACTCTCTCATGGATCAGAGGTCGTTACACATATAGAGTTTTGGGTTGAATCTCTGAGAGTAGCTGCTGCGAAAAAAAGGAGGCTAAGGATGGCAGGTAGAGAATGAGGAGGAGCAAAGGCTCTCTCTTGATCTGGTAGAAGAGCTTCGAGAATTGGCATCGATTCGGAATGAAGAAGTCAAGCGCTGGATGGATAGATATTTTGATAAGCATATATGGGTCAGACAGTTCCAGAAGGGCGACTTGGTCCTCAAAAAAGTAGATGCAGCAGGCATAGGAGCCTCACTGTGAAAACTCAATCCCAACTGAGAAGGCCCCTTTGTGGTAAGGGAGGTCCTGAAGTCAGGAGGGTACCACCTCCAAGATGTGTATGTGGTACCCCTCGATCGTGCCCGAAGCGGTGATGACCTAAAAAGATTCTAACCTTGACATTTTATCATCTTTTCAAATACTTGTAAATCTGTAATTGTTTCCTGATATAATGAAATTCCAGGTGTTTTCTTTCATAAAATGAGATTGCGATGGATGATTGGAAAGGCCCCGAGAAGACCTGCTGACCAGGATCTCATCATACAGGCAGGAATGTAGGCTTACTCGATAGCAGGATGATTGGCAAGGCCCTGAGAAAACCCGCTGACCAGTCTCTCATCAATCTGGTAGGACTGTAGGCTCACTCGGTGGCAGGATGATTGGAAAGGCCCCGAGAATACCCGCACACTAGGCTCTCATCAAGCTGGCAGGATTGTAGGCTCACTCGGTGGCAGGATGATTGGCAATGCCCCGAGAAGACCCGCTGACCAGGCTCTCATCAAGATGGCAGGACTGTAGGCTCACTCGGTGGCAGGATGATTAGCAAGGCCCTGAGAAGACCCGCTGACCAGGCTCTCATCATGTTGGAAGGACTGTAGGCTCACTCGAAGGCAGGATAATTAGCAAGGCCCCGAGAATACCCGCTGACAAGGATCTCATCAAGCTGGCAGGACTGTAGGCTCACTCCGTGGCAGGATGATTGGCAAGGCCCAGAGAAGTGCCGCTGACCAGGCTCTCATCAAGCTGATAGGACTATGGGCTCACTCGGTGGCAAGATAAATGGTGAGATCCCTCAAAGCAAAATATCTGTACTAGTCAGCAAACGAAGAAAGTTCTTAAAAAGTAATAAAAAAAATCCTATAGGAAGAAGAGGGGGTGCAGTACAAGTGAAGATATACATTCCCAGCCGGTGCTCGGGAACGAGGGTCTCGCCCATAGTGTGTGAGCACTCGCGAGGAAAGAAAGTCCTCGCCTAAAAGACGAAAGACGGACGGTTTCCAATAAAGGAGCGGGTTAATTTTTTGGGTCCACTCGCGCCGGATTTATCTCGAGGAAAGACACGGGGAGGAAGTCAAATGGTCTCATGCATGGAAGGGGCGAGAAGAGGTCTATTTACTCGTACCATAAATCGATTCGCGGGTGAGACGACGAGAAGATGAGTAGCTTCATCTCGCATGTAAAAATAGAGTAGAAGGTCGTCTCTCCATAAATAAATCAAAATAAAGTAAAACAAAATGAATGAAAAGCGAGGGGATATGGCAAAAATTTCCTTGTGCATTTGGTCATATTGTTCATTACAAAAGAAGGGGAGTATCTCTCTCATAAGGGAGTACTTTGAAATATCAAAAATAATAAAAACTATTGTGTGGTAAAGAGGCAAAAAAGAGGGGAGAAGGAGCCCCAGGTCCCGCTGGCAGTTCTTCAGTCCTCTTCGCTGGAAGATGAATCCTCGTCTACCTCGCCATAAAGGTGTGGCATGAGGTCGCAGGCGGTGACGGTTTCAGAATCTTCCTTGACAACCCCTAGCTCCTTCATCATCTTCAAAATAAGCTCGGCCATCTTGATGTTAGCATCTCAGCAAATTTCTTCGACCTCGTCTAGGGAGTAATGCGAGGGCGGGGGAGCGTGTAATGGTTCCGGGCAAGAGGAAGGCAGAACACTGTCATGGAGATGGGCATTTTGGGTCGTTAAGTTTTTGTTATCCTCCTCCAAGGCTGCTATGCGTGAGCATATTCGATCCACTATCTCGATATCCTGTGAGACGCCCAACAATCAATAAGAAACATACGCGAGAGAGAAATGTGACAAGAATAAAACAAATGCTTACCACGCCACCCTGGCTCTTTGC
The DNA here is from genome assembly GCA_039513925.1 of Platanthera zijinensis. NCBI lineage: Eukaryota > Viridiplantae > Streptophyta > Magnoliopsida > Asparagales > Orchidaceae > Platanthera > Platanthera zijinensis. Next base: position 212,118,623 of record CM077081.1, on the reverse strand, counting down.
GATGAGGTCTTCAGCAACTGCCAGCTGCTTCTCGAAGCCATCCGATTTCTCTCGCTCCTCCGCAAGGCTCGTCTCAGACTCCTTCCATTTCTTGTTGTTGAAAACAAGGCGACGTGAGATTCGGTGTGAGTGCTCCAGGGCGCGAAGCTGAGCATGAGAGGTCTTTAAGACAAGGTCTCGCTAGGATTCCTTATCAAAAGCATCCGCCTCAGGACAACCGTAAAGGTCGTAGCCAAAGGAGAAGGCGTGGCTAGTGGGATGGTCCTGCTCCCTTCATAAGGGAAGGAGAGTGGATATTGACACCCGGTTCGAGTCCTTTTCCCACAGGAGGACTGGATCACAAGTAATGTCATGTACCACGGGCTCTATGTTATAATTCTGATGCAAGGAGGGGGTTGGGCGGCTAGAGGAACCCATTTTGCGAAATGATAGCTAAGCGGATTGGGCCGAAGTGTGGGCGGCCCGGTCGAATAGTACTGTCTCGCGGGATGGCGAGACGGCTTGTGGGCGGGGCGATTGCAAGTACCCTACAGAGATGGGGCTAAGGGATCCCGACATCTCGTTCCTCTCTTTTCAGGCTATCTTTTTTTCCCTTTCAGTAACGTCACAACCTTCTTAACTTTCTTCTTGAGGCTATACTAAGAGGGAGCAGCATCATCTCCAGGTCTCTTATTGGAGGTGGGGGCCGACAACTCTTTCGTCGCCTCGGCCGCCATGCTTGCGAGGGCGAGACCTTTTGACAGCCCCACGTTGCTCAAGTAAGGGGGATGGATGGGGATATTCCGCTCCCCTAAACAAACACCTCAATGATTAGAGATAGCGAGATAAAGGGATAACAAACATGGACTAAAGAAGTGTGAGTGTACCTTCGCCGGGAAGCACAGGAAGGAGTGATTCGAGGCCCTGCTTCAAGAAATTGACCTCAATGTTCTTTCCTATGAAGAAGTCGCAGAGGACCTTATCTACACCTACGACCTGGGGAGACATGTAGAACATCTCGGCAGGCGACACGGGTGCAAGCGGAACGCCCCCAGGTTTCCACAGATGAAGACAAAATGGGTAAGCCAGTTGTGATTCTTGTTGGGAGTCCAGCACACCTTCGGGTCCTGTCTTGTGAAGTACGAGACGCTGTCAGGGTTGGCGTGGTAGATAAATAACTTGTGGAAGATGTTTATATGAAACTCGATGCGCTCGCGGTGCATATAACTGGCAAAAGCAACCAAACTCGAGATGGCATTCAGATTTAGTTGCACAGGGACGGCTCCAAAATATTTCAATACCTATTTAACCTCTGGCCAGAGGGGAAGTCTAAGCCCCGACTCAAAGTGCGAGACGGGGAAGGCGAGTTCACCGGGGTAGAACGTGTTGATCGACTCGCCGACCTTCGGAGGCCGCGACTCGAACCCCTCCTCCAAAACTCGCGGGAGAAGAGGTTATAGTCCTCCTCAGAGATTTTTCCAGGGGGAAGTCATGATAAGTGAATCTCCGGCCACACCAGCTACTCCCTCACCCTCCTCAGGCTTTTTCTTTCCCATTATAGGAGAAATGATGAAAGCGAAAGAGGGTGGAGAAGCAGTGGCTAGAGTAAGTCGCGAGATAAAGGAGGCGTGAGATCCAGATCTAAGACGCAATAGGAGGGGGAAGCAAAGGTGTAATGTCATTTCGATCTAGGGGGATATTTATAGTGGATAGTGAGTGGAAAAATGTGCAGGAAAAAATATTGAGGAAGTTGAAGAGTTGGCCAACGTTTCACACTCTCTCTCTCCTAACCCCAAAGTGCGGTGCCCAGCGAGTGCTTTTCCAACAAGCCAGAACAAAAGGAAAAATAGATGAAAAAACAATTAACATAGCTATTAATAATCAAGCCCACCATGAAAAGAAATCAATAGGATATCATCATTAATAAATGTTTCATTCTGCACCAGGCGGACATCATGTCCACTAGGCATAAAAATAGGTTGTAATTAAACAGGTGAGATGACAGATTAATAGATACAATAGAATTACATGGTATAATTAAATAAGCGAGACGAGACGAGACGGAGGGTCTTTAGTTCTTGTGCCATTTCCAATGCCCTCCATCACGAGACCTCACGCATGGGGGATGGCAAGGAACATGAAAGGAACAAATGGCTTCAAGACTGCGACATGCAAGACGGAGCTACTGGTTGACCTCGTTGATGATGGCCTGAGGGTCGATCTCATCTATCTCGATGCCAGCATTGACCTCAAAGGAGAGACGGGCGCATTCAATCTCTAGCCAATCAATGCGCCTGTCGGCAGCCTTCTTGTCTAGTTCCATCTCGCGGATGATGCGTATGTACTTTCAAAACATCTCGACCGTCCTACACTTCACCCCTACCAGATCCATAAGATCGCCTTGATAGTCCTTTATCTCATCTGGATGATGAGGAGGCGAGAATGAATGTTGCTCAAAGAAGTCCTCCACTACCGATTCGACCTGGGTACATGTGCAGGAGCAAGCAAGAGATCATGAGGGAAAATTTAGCCCAGCGGTCTCGAACACACCAGGAAGGAGAATGGAAGTCTATATGAAGCGAGAGGACAAGTCTATTTCATTTACCCGGGTTGCGAGAGGTCCCCGTGAGTTGCGAGGGATCATCATTATTCACAGCTGTAGGGGTGAATTACATAGGCGAGTAGGATTCTTGATGATGGATGTCAGTAGTATCAAGCGGGTTTGTAGGTTGGGGATGATGGACGAGATCCCCCTGAAGAAGCATCAAGTAAGTAGGCGGGAAGATTGAAAAGGGGAAAGGAGGGGCCGGAGCAAAAATTTACCTCTCTCTCCTCAAGAGATGCGGAATGGGGAACACAAATTTCCTAATATGCCAGAGTGCTCCCCTCGACCGAGAGGGGGGGGGGGCAGTGGTCTTCATCTTCTTCAGTCGAGACGACGACGGTAAGGAAGTGGGGGTACGAGCCAAAACGGGGGCCAGAGCAGCCACATTAGCCTTGTTTTGTTTACGCACCATCGTGAGACATTCGCGAAAACTCTGGCAATAAGACATGGCGGCAATGGGAGAAATGAAGGAAGAGATGAGAGAGGGGGGCTCTCTCCATGCTGGGATGAGGGTCACATATTTATAGGCCCTAGAGGAGGGCCCTACAAAAGATTCTCTCATAAATGAACTTTAACATCGCGAGCCACGGTTGGACTTTATTTCCGAGATTGGGACAACCTCGAAAAGAGCGGGGATTGTGTACAACCTCGGGCTTGCAGGAGGTAACTCAAGGAAAAGTGTTAGGGCGAGAAGATTGCATAGACGAGTAGGACAATAGGTATAACTCGTTGATATTCCCAAAAAGTGAGACACGAGAATCTAGAGGGGAGCAGCGGGCCAGGAGAGAGGGATCTCGTGGCGGGTGTAGATCCCTTAGAAGTACGGTGAAGTATTCGTGAGGCAAGGCACTCATGAGGCGAGAGGGGAGAAGTGGAGCGGGCAAGAGGGCTCTCCCGTCGTAGGCTGGCCTCTTATGGCGAGACGAGATACCCCCGAGATGAGCTGTGGGCACCTCTCACCCACTAGATGCAATTTTCGTCGAGCGCCGGCTCGACGTTGGTCGAGCGCCGGTTCGACGTTCGTCGAGCGCTAACTCGACGTTCGTCGAATGCCGGGTCGATGATTCGTCGAGCGCTGGTTCGACTTAAGGGCCGTTTTTACTCTCTTTCCCCCAAGTAGGGGTTTTATTCTTTGTTCTCAGGTAATTTTACTCTTTTGCCCTTTGTGGTCTGCATATAACCTTTTAGAACATCAGAGTTTGGCTGTTGGCAGACCAGCCCAGGGTATTTCTGTAATTTTAGGTCGGTTCAGTTTGGTTATTGGCAGGTCAAACTCAGAGGCCTATAAATAGACCGATAAGGTGCCTTGAAGAGGTGGTTAGACCATTTCATCTTCTTCCTTTAAGGCACCTAGCTCAACACTGGCTAGGGAGGGGAAGGATTTCTAGTTCTTCCGTGTAAGAGGTGGGACCTCCAAGCTGAAGCCCACAGTCTATTTCTAGTTCCCGAGACTCACATCAAGGAAGGAATTCGGGAACAGTAGGTGTGAGCTGCAACTCTAGATCCGAACTCTTGGTGAAGTCGGGTTCCCGGCTTCAACAATCTTCATAATATACGTCAAGATAAAGTAATATAATAATAAATTCTTAGCAAACCGAATAATCTTAAATGAGATCTGATGTTTTCTTCTTTGCTTTCTTCAAAAACTTGACGTTGAACTCCAAAACTCCTTCTCTCTCTACATTTGCGTTTTTCTCTCCCCTTTCTTCTCTTCTTTAGTCCATTTCCAATATCCTTTTATAATGATGCCTCCGTCCTTCCAAAATATGTCTTTTTTCTGAACAATTGCCTCTTTGGAATTTAAATTTGTCCAAATGGCAACTATTTTGTTGCATAATTTTAATACTATGTTGCAATAACTCATCATTTTTTTAACCACTCCAACCAGAGAGCCACTTCTTACAACATAGTTATAATTCCTTATTGCAACAAGTCATCTTTTTTTGTAACTACTCTAAATAGAGATCCACTTGTTGTAACATAGTAATAATTTTTTGTTGCAATATATATTGAAAATTTGACATAACTTAAAAGGTTAAATTATAAGAGATTTTACAACCTAGGATTATTTCCCATGTTGTATAGTAAGGGTAATTTGGTCAAAGATGTCCTAAGAAGTCAGTTGAGTCAAGAGCATGGGATAGGCAAACTGAATAAAGGAAGAAAATCAAGTAAAGTCAATATGCATCAACTAGAAGTCAATAACACTTCAATGGGAAATCAAAGCAACATCAGAAGATGGGTGGACGCTACATTAAGGCAGAAGATGATGCCTGCATCGATAAGTTATTGAAGTCATATCAATTATTTGTATAAGTTTACTGGACATCAATTTAGAGGAAGATCTCGATGCACCTTCTACTAGAAGTTGACGTACGTCTAATGGAACTTAGAATGGAAATTACAAAAGATCTATCAAGAATTATTTAGAGGAAATCAATATGGAATTCATCTGAATCTTTAGAATTGTTGGAAGAAGAGATTAAGTAATGAATTCTCCATCAACTACAGAGGAGTTTATACAGAAGAAATTTGAAGAATAATTTAGAATTCATAATGATAGATAGGGAAGAATATTATTCTATTCCTTTTGTTGAAAATTTCCTAGAAGAGGAGGAATTCAAAATCTCTAAGGGTCCGTTCGTTTCAATGACATTGATATTGAAGTATTGGCTTTTAATCCAATATCAATACACATGAGAAATGACATTGAGTTTAAATCCAATTCTTTTGTTCGGCCACATGATGACTTTCTGTCATTGGAATTGACATTAATTACTTTTCATTGTTCGTTTGCAGAAAGATTTTTAATCATAGGAATTGGCATTAGTCAATACTCTAAATTAAAAATAACAAATGCGGATTTTTCTCCCGACTTCAATTTATCGTCCGGAAACGATTTTTTCGTCATGACGCGATGCTTTTGCCCGGGCTTAAATTTTTCGGCCCAAACGCAAAATTTTTCGTTCAAACGCAATTTTTTCACCGAGACGCAAATTTTTCGCACGGACGTGATTTTTACTCCCGAACTAAAATTTTCCGCTTCGACACTACTTTTTCGCCCAGACGCGACTTTTAATCCCAGACACGATTTTTTCACCCGGACGTGACTTTTTTGCTCGCACACGATTTTTTCGCCTGCACGAGATTTTTTTGCCCGACAAGATTTTTTCGCCCCGACGTGATTTTCAAACGGGGTTTTTTTCTTCCACTTTTTCAATGAAAGATTCTTATCAAGTAAATTCAATGTACCCGACGTGATTTTTTTCCCGGACGTGAAAAAAATCGCCCGAACGCGATTTTTTCGCCCGGAAGCAATTTTTCGTCCGGGCGTACCTTTTTCACCCGGACGCTAATTTTTTCCCCCGGACTCAATTTTTTTCGTCCCAATGTGAAATTTTCGTTCGGGGAAAAAAAATCGCGTCCGGGCGAAAAAATCGCGTCCGGGCAAAAAAGTCGAGTCGTGGCGAAAAAGTCGCGTCCGGTCAAAAAAGCCGCGTCCGGCTGAAAAAGCCGCGTCCGACTGAAAAACTCACGTCAGGCTGAAAAAATCGAGCTCGGGCGAAAAACTCGCGCCCAGGCAAAAAACTCGCGCCTGGTCTGAAAAATCGCACTCGATCCGAAAAATCGCGGTCGGGCCGAAAAATCGCGCCCTGGCCGAAAAATCGCGGTCGGGCGGAAAAATTGCGGCAAGGCAGAAAAATCGCGGCTGGGCGAAAAAACCGCGGTCGGGCGGAACAATCGCGCCCGGGTGAAAAAATCGCGACCGGGCACAAATATCAATTTCGGGTATAAAAAACATCCACGAGCGAAAAAATTGCGCCCGGGAGAAAAAATCGCGACCGGGCGAATAATTCTGCCAGTGCGAAAAAATCGCGCCTGGGCGTAAAAATCGCGCACGGCGAAAAAATCGGCCCGGGCGAAAAAAACGCCCACGGGCGAAAAAATAGCGTCTGGACGAAAAAAATCGCGTCCGTGCAAAAAAATTGCGCCCGGGCGAAAAAATTGCGCCCGGGCAAAAAAATCGCGTTCGGGCGAAAAAACGCCAACGAGCGAAAAAAACACCCATGGGCCAAAAAATCGCGTCCGGGCGAAAAAATCGCGTCCGGGCGAAAAAAACACGTCCGGGCGAAAAAACGTGCCGAGCGAAAAAAACGCGTCTGGGCGAAAAAATAGCGTCCTGGCCAGAAAATCGCGTCCGTGCAAAATATCGCGTCCGGGCAAAAAATCATGTCTGGTCCAAAAAAACCTCATTCATGCAGAAAAAATTACTCTTCTTTTGAAAAACCGATGTTGGCAATCTCAATATCTACACTTGGAGATAGTCATTGAAACAATGAGTTTTTAGTTTTGTGTGAATATCTACGGCTTTCCACCAGAAAGCCAATTCCACTCGACAATTGTTGATACGAACAGCGGAAATGACTTTCATTTTCTTAAAGCCAATACTTTAATATCAATATCGTTGAAACGAATGGACACTAAGGGTCAGTTTGTTTCAACGACATTGATATTAAAGTATTGGTTTTAAGAAAATGAAAGTCATTTCCGTTGTTCGTATCAACAATTGTAGAGTGAAATTGACTTTCTGATGGAAAGTCGTAGATATTCACACAAAACTAAAAACTCAATGGTTCAATGTCTATCTCCAAATGCGGATATTGAGATTGCCAACATCGCCTTTTCAAAAGAAGAGTAATTTTTTCTGAATGAATGCGATTTTTTTGTATCAGAAAGGATTATTTCGCCCGAACGCGATTTTTTTGCGCGGACACGAATTACTGGCTTGGACGCTATATTTTCTCCAGAACATTATTTTTTTGTCTTGACGCATTTTTTTTTCGCCCAAACGCATTTTTTTCGCTCGAACACGATTTTTTCATCCGGGCGCTATTTTTTCGACTGTACGCGATTTTTTCACTCGTGAGCGTTTTCATCTCCCGGACGCGATTTTTTGGCTCGGGCGGGATTTTTTTGCACGGACGCGATTTTTTCGCCTCAAGATGTTTTTTCGCACGTGGGTGTTTTTTCGCCTGGGCGCGATTTTTTCGCTCGGGCGCGATTTTTTCGCTCGGGCGCGATTTTTCCGTCCGGGCTCGATTTCATCGACCGTGCTCGGTTTTTTCGCCCGGGCACGATTTTTTTGTCCGGACGCGATTTTTTTGTCGGTGGACATTTTTTTCTCCCGGAAGTGTTTTTTTGCACGGGTGCGATTTTTTCCCTCGTGGGCATTTTCTTCGCCCGGATGCGATTTTTTTGCCTGGACGCAATTTTTTCGCCCGAACGCGATTTTTTCGCCCGGACGAGATTTTTTTCGCCCAAGCGCTTTTTTTTTGCACAGACGCGATTTTTTTCTCCTCGAGATGTTTTTTTGCCCGGGTGCGACTTTTTCACCCGGACGTAATTTTTTCGCCCAGGCCCGATTTTTAAGCCCGTGCGCGATTTTTTCGCCCGAGCGCGATTTTTTCGCCCGTGGACATTTTTTCCGCCCGGGCGCAATTTTTCCGCCCGGGTGCGTTTCTTCCGTCCGTGGATGTTTTTTTTCGCCCGAGCGCGATTTTTCCACCCGGGCGTGATTTTTTCGCCCGGGCGCCATTTTTTCGCCCGGGCGCCATTTTTTCACCCGTGGGCTTTTTTTCGCCTGGAAGTGTTTTTTTTCGAGTACGATTTTTCCGCCCGGCCGCGATTTTTCCGCCTGCTGGCGATTTTTTGCTCGGACATTATTTTTCGCCCGGACGCGATTTTTTCGGTCGGACGTGAGTTTTTCGACCGGACGCGACTTTCTCGCCCCGACACGCCTTCTTCGCCCGGACACGATTTTTTCGGCCCGAAGCGAAAATTTCGCGTTGGGGAGAAAAATCGAATCTGGGCGAAAAAATCGCGTCCGGGCGAAAAAATCGCGTCCGGGCAAAAAAGTCGCGCACGGTCAAAAAAAATAGCTTTCGGGACAAAAAATCGCGTCCGGACGATTTTTTTCACGTCCGGGCAAAAAATCACGTCGGGTACATTGAAATTGATTGATATGAATCTTTCATTGAAAAAGAGGATGAAGAAAACCTCGTTCGAAAATCACGTCGGGCAAATAAATCGCGTCCGGGGAAAAACGACGTCTAAGTGAAAAAATCGCGTCCGGGCGAAAAAATCATTTCCGATATTAAAACTTGCGTCCAGGCGAAAAAGTAGTGTCAGAGCGAAAAATTTGAGTTCGTGCGCAAAAATCGCTTTTTTTACAAAAAATTGTGTCCCGGCGAAAAAATCGCGTTGTGATGAAAAGTTTCGCGTTCTGGCTGAAAAATTTAAGCACGTACAACAACATCGCATCATGACAAAAAAAACATGTTCGGGCGATAAAATTGATGTCGAGCGAAAAATTCGTGTTTGTTATTTTTATTTGAGAGCATGACCAATGTCAATTCCTATTATTGAAAATCTTTCTGCAAACGAACAATAAAAAGTGATTAATGTCAATTCCTATGACAGAAAGTCATCATCTGGCCGAACAAAAAAAATAGATTTAAACTCAATGTCATTTCCCATGTACATTGATATTGCATTAAAAGCCAATACTTCAATATCAATGTCGTTGAAACGAACGCACTAAGGGTTTTATATACCCAAAATTCAAAAGAAGAAACATACAAAAATAGAACACAGAATATAAATATATATATATATAATCAATAATTGTTTTTATGGGATCTTTTGATGCCCTTAGAGGGGGTGAATAAGGGCTTTTTAAATATAGAAGAAACTTAGGAAAATTTCTCAAATAATGAAAATCACAAAATTTTTTTTTATAAGCACTAATATCAAATTAACACTTATAAAATCTGATATGATAAAATGAAGATTTTATTTCACAATAGAAAATACAATTAAAGATGATTTAATAAAGCTTGAAGTCATGGATATAAGTGAAAAATTCTTTTTGTAAATTCATCGGCCCTTCTCCCAAGGACTGACCAGCTATAACCAATCTCTCCCTAAATACAGCCTTTAGCCTACTCCTAAATCTCTCCTTATCCTAGCCACTGCACACAAGGCAGTGATTTCCACTAAACCACAAAAGGGCCTAGCGCGACATGCAAGGAGGCAAATTCTCTACCATTTACAATAATAATTGATAGAATATAAGAAATGAAATCTGAAACTAAAACTCCCCCAAATGAAGAGTTCTACAGGAGATGATGAAGCACTGTGAATATCGTCGGAGTTGAAGTACACAAACATCTCCTTTTCTCTCTAGAATTTTGAAGGTGGTTAGGAGTTTTTTGGAATTAGAGATGAATAGTCTTAGAGTGCATGAGAATAAAGGCTCCAAGAGGTGTGTAACCTTGAATACATATATTATTTGCCTTTTATATAAATTGCAGCTATCACCTATAATAAGTGGCTATTGTTGGTATTATATCCCTAAGCTTTCACGTGTCCCATACCACGGTGATCATGCCAGTTGAGAAGCAAATGTGGATGGTTCATGGAGCTATCGCGAGCGATAATACATTATCGCCTGATGATATTCTAGATTCATGCATGTCGTGGATAGATCATGAGAGATCTGGCTAACATCATCCAGGCTATTGTTAGTGATAGTAAGGTATCGCCTGTGATATCTCTCTTTTTTGAGCTCATCTTCTATTCTTCATATCACATCCACAGGAGTATTAAACCTGTTATATGTGCACACCATAAACATACTATGAAAGTATTTAGTTTCAAGAGTAGCTAACACCTAGAAGGGGGGTGAATAGGTTTTAAGTCTTTTTACAGTTTCTCCTTACTTATGTGTGTTGTGAGTTACATAAAGTTAGCTTTTAAGATCAAATAACAAGCAAACAAAAGATTTATAATTGATGGAGACGACAGCCCACAACTTGTAGAAGAAGAGGACAACACGCTCGCGGAAGATCCTCCTTCGTCTCTAACAAAAGACTTGCGTCGCCATGGTGATCATATGGCGCGAGGCTACAATCTCTTCCCTCGGCGCAAGACTGCTTAATATTATTTAGTTGAATAATTTTAATTTTATTTGATTGAATTTATTATGATATTTGTTCTAAGCATTTTAATTATGTCATCTTGATTTAAAACATTAGAGTGTCTTTTATTATTTGGGCTGCATGTAGCCTAATCATGGTTGTAAGCCTATAAAAGGACTTGTATTATTTCATTTTGGACAAGTTGAATGAAGAATTGAAAACCAAATTTCCCTCTAAGAATTCTGTCCCTCCTCCTCTCTAAAATTCGGCCAAGCTTACCCCTTGCCCTCCTCCTTCTAGCCGCCAACACCACCTCCCCTTTCATCTCTCTCTCAGCCTAACCCTCACTCCTCTCTAAGCCACCGCCAACCAACACCCCGTTTCCCCCCTCTCACGACCACATCTCTACACCATCCCAAAACCGCCACCCTTAGCCTCCTCCCATAATCCTAACCGTCTCACCCACAAAGCCGACCACCCAACCTACTCCTACCCGACCTATTTCAACAAGTCCATACCCGACCTTCCCTCTCCATCATTGCCTGGATTTTTCCGGCCACGGCGTGAAGCGACAAAGGAGGACGAAATTTCTCTCCATCCAGCAAACTCCGGCGGAGCCGTCGAGGGTCGATCCAAGTTAGATAATAGGAATCATCCATTCCGATTTGGGTAACAAAAATCTTTACTCACGTGTGTTTCTTTCCTAGATATTCTTCTAGCGGGAAATTTTAGCGTTGAATTTGAATTATTGAATAATCGTGGTTTTCTTCCAATTTGGTTTGTGTTTATCATGGTTGACTTATTTTCAAAAAGGTTTATTGAACCTCGTAACTTTTTGTTGGGAGAGATCTACAATTTTCCGGATCGTAATTTTTGGTAATCTCTTTTGGTACAACCTTCGCTCGATCGGACAAGGTGGGTCCTTTTGTTCGGAAAGAATATTGACCTATAGCCTCTATTCGATCCCAAATGATTTTGCTAACCCGTGCGTTAGCATAATCGTGATATAATTGCTTTGAGTGTGCGCTGCATGAGATTTTAAGCGAGTGTCAAATTAGAATTGTTTAGAGGCAATCGTAGTTAATCCATAGATCTCCCGGTGTCAACGCATAGGCCTACATCAATTTGGTATCAGAGGGAGGTTCACATCAATTTCTTAATTGGCACCCTCCCCCTTGTTTTTGCACATCGGCACGCACTTTTCTTGCTCGTTTATTTATCAAAATTCAAAAAAAAAATTTACTGGTCTGTCAATAGCGCCCTAAATTTCTTATTTTTCAGCAAAATTCACAATTTTTTTAATAATCTCCTTTTTTTTCCTGTAAGAAAACAAAATTTTTTTTTACCCTAGCCATTAAGTGCAAACAATTCCATCTGTAGTGTTTCCTTGAGTCATTTTATCTCATTTCTGCATGCGCATTAGATTGGGCACTGAGTATTCCCCATCTTCCTCCTAAATAGCGGGCGAGCGGGAAGAGGGTCACATTCCCATAGTGATTGAGGAACTCTATTAGGAGATGATGGAGATTAGGGTATTGCTTCACGAGTTGAGACTGAATCGAGCGGCTCCCCAAAATATAGCCGCTGATCCACTTGATGAAGGGAATAATAACCCAAACAACAACCTTAACAACAAACGAGCCCCACGTGCACCATATGATTTTGACATTACTAGAGTCGTCTGGCTCAAAACCCCATCATATGATGGAATGGGTGAACCCCAAGTCTTCCTAGACTGGGTATGGAGATTGAATGTTAATTTGAGTGGCAAAATTTGACGGATGCGGATAAGGTACGAGTGGCGCGAATGAAGTTGCTGGGTAGAGCCAAGATCTTTTGTTTAAATGAGGAACATCATCTAAGGGATGATAATGGTGACTTACTTATTGGTTGGCCAGGCATGAAGGCTATGCTGACAGACTAGTATGTCTCTTCGTACCATCAAACGCAGATGCTTGATGATTTGGCCACCCTTAAGCAAGGAAGTCGGTCGGTCTCGGAATACATGAGTCTTATTAAGGACATGATGGTTTGGTGTGGTGTAAGAGAGATGTCTGAGATCACCCTTTCTATGTTTCATAAGGGGTTAAACCCCGACATCCAGGGCAAGCTATTGTGTTATGGTCAAACCGACCTAAACACCACTTTCAACGTTGTAATAGATATCAAAAATCACAATGTTTTTTAGAAAAAGTCACGTTCGTATCAAAAGGGAAAATCCTTCTTAGGACCGCCTCCCACCTCTACTTATAAGGATAAGGTCAAGTTCCGATCCACAGAATCGAACTCCATAGTAGTTACTGCCAGGAATATTAAAAACCCAACGGGTGAGAGAGTGCCTGTAGGAAGAGTAAACAAGACGAACGCTACTTGTTTCGCTTGCGGGATTTAGGTTCACTATGCTAGTGAGTGTCCTACAAGGCCCAAGCCCTTAGCCCTGTTAGATTCCACATGTGAGTCAGACGACCTTATATATGAGGCGGGCGAGAATAACGAGTCAAGAGGTGTGCCTAGTGATATGTAGGATGACTCTCATATGATGGTCATGCGGTGTATTCTGGCAACTCCACGAGCGTTAGATGACTGGAATAGGACGAATAGTTTTTTCGCTGAATTTTAAGAGTGTAGAGAAGTGGTGTAGGTTAATTATAGATAGTGGTAGCTGCATGAATGTCATTTCTAAGACTGCAGTGACCCGAATGTCTTTAGTTACTGAGCCGCACCCTCACCCTTATAATGTTGCATGGGTAGATAAGATGTCCCTCCCAGTGTCAAAGTGATGTTTGGTACCCCTTACCATCAAAGCTTATTCTTAAAAGATTTTGTGCGACGTCATCCCTATGGATGCTTGTCACATTTTGTTAGGTCGTCCGTGGCTTTATGATCATGATGTTACTCACTTTGGTCGAGCTAACACTTATGAATTTAAATATAATGGTAAGATCATAATTTTAAAACCCACTCAACCAAAGTATCCTTCGGTCCCCTCTAATGATATGATTATCCCGGTCGAAAAGAAAGCATTAAGTTTGATGGGTAAGAAGGAGTTTGTGCGTAATAACTTTATGGACGGTGTCATATATGCGTTAGTTTGCTTACAAGTTATGGGAGATGCGCCGCCATTTGAGAGTTTACCACCGACATTGAGGGAACTCTTAGAAGAGTTTAAGGATGTGTATTCGGACGAGCTACCATCCGAGTTACCCCTCATGCTGGACATCCAACATGCGATAGATTTCATCCCGGGTTCCTCCTTTCCCAACCTTCCTCACTATCGGTTGAATCCTTCCGCGCACTTAGAGTTAGAAACCCAAATTTCTGATTTATTATAAAAGGGGTTCATCCATCATAGTAAGAGTCTGTGTGCCGTACCTGCCTTACCTGCTCCCAAGAAGGATGGCTCTTAGAGGATGTGTGTGGATAGTAGATCCATAAATAAAATTACTATTAAATATCGATTTCCCATCCCTCGCTTGGACGATTTATTAGACATGTTAGCTGGTGCCACGATATTCTCGAAATTGGATCTTAGGAGTGGCTAACATCAGATCTGAATTAGGGAAGGTGATGAGCGGAAGACTGTTTTTAAATCTAAGGAAGGTCTTTACGAGTGGTTAGTTATGCCATTTGGGCTTTCCAATGCCCCGAGCACGTTTTCAAGGATGATGACCCATGTCTTCCAACCTTATATGGGAAAATTCATAGTAGTGTACTTTGATGATATTCTTGTTTTTAGTACTTCTACGCGTGATCATGAGTCACATTTGAAGATTATCTTTACTACTTTGAAGTCTGAGAAATTATTCATTAATCTTAAAAAGTGCACTTTTCATGTGTCGTCCGTAGAGTTCCTTGGTTATATTGTGAGTTCGGAGGGCATACATGTAGACCCTAAGAAGGTCCAAGCCATTAAGGACTGGTCAGAGCCAGCCAATATTCGGGATGTTTCGAGTTTTCACGGCCTAGCTACGTTTTATCACAGATTAATTAGAGACTTTAGTAGTATCATGGACCCCAATACCGAATGCATGAAAAATTGTGATTTTACTTAGATAAATCGGCCGCTAAAGCATTTCTAATAATAAAACCACGCATGTCGGAAGCTCTGCTTTTGTGATTACCAGACTTTAATAAGGTTTTTGAGTTATCATGTGATGCGTCCGGAGTTGGTATTGGTGGTGTATTGAGTCAGGAATGTCATCCTATTGGATACTTTAGTGAGAAACTCGCGGGGCCAAAATTGAATTATTCTAATTATGATCAAGAGTTTTATGTGGTTATTAGGTGCCTCCAACATTGGCGACATTACATACTTCCTAAGGAATTTGTTCTTTTATCCGATCATGAGGCTTTACGATTTATCAACACCCAAACTAAAGTTAGTCCAAGGTATGCCAAATGGGTCTCTTATCTTCATGAGTACACATTTATCATAAACCACCTTAAGGGTACTCTCAACAACATAACCGATGCCCTGAGTCGAGTATCATTATTATTATCTTTGCTAGAAGTTAAGATGATTGGGTTCGAGAGAATTAAGGCTGAGTATGTTCATTGTCCGGATTTCAAAGATATCTATTTATCCACTCAAGACAACTCACCCATGACCATTTTGACCTTTTATATTTGTGACTGTTATTTATTCAATCATTCAAAGCTATGTATTATACGTTCGTCTCTGCGTCACTTCATCGTTTGGGAATTGCATAACGGTGGGTTAGGTGGACAATTTGGGCGTGACAAGACCATCAAACTAGTAGAATACAAATTTTATTGGCCTGGTCTTAAGTCGATGGTTCATAAAATCGTGGGTAGTTGTCGAGCATGCCAATTAGCTAAGGGCAACAAAACTAAAGCGGGACTTTACACCCCTCTTCTAATTCCTTCCATTCCATGGGAAGACGTTAGTATGGATTTTATTCTAGGCTTTCCTGTCACGTTTAGGCATCATGATTCTATTCTTGTAGTAGTAGTTCGGTTTTCTAAAATGTCTTACTTTATTGCGTGTAATAAGACCAATGATGCGTCAAATGTTGCTAAATTATATTTTAAGGAAGTGGTTGGAAATTGGGGTGTTCCTAAATCGATAATGGCCGATAGAGATGTAAAATTTACTGGTTACTTTTGGAAGACCTTGTGGAGGATTATGGGCACCAAACTTTTGTTTTCTTGGGCCTACCATCAACAAACGAATGAGCAAACGGAAGTGGTAAACAAGAGTTTTTGTAGTCAGCTTCGATGCCTTGTGGGAGACCACAAGGGTACATAGGACCTTATCCTTCCTAATGCTCAGTTAGCGTATAATAATTCCAAAAATAGGTCCACTGGCTTGTGTCCGAATGAGATCGTACACGGTTATAAAGCACCAGTGCCACTTGACTTGATTCTGTTACTGCCATCTTATAAATCAAGTCAATTTGCACAGGATTTTGCCTTTCATATTAATAATTTGCGTAAGCATATAAATGACACGCTAACTACACAATACGCATCTTATCAAACTCATACTAACGTACGTAAAAGAGAAAATCACTTAAAGGTTGGCAATTTGGTCTTGGTGTGTCTCATCCCTGAACGGATGCCTTCGGACACCATAAAAAAAATTAGTGAATCGGCGAGCTGGACCTTTTCGAATCTTAAAGAAATTAGGAGAAAATGCATATCTTTTGGAGTTACCAACTAATTGGGGGTATTTACACTATTTTTAATGTTTCTGATTTAACGCCATATGTTGCTCCGCCACTAGAATTATCTGTCTGTTCGTTTAGCTCCACTGCAAGTTCTAATGGGTTTGGGGTTGAGTGTGTTTCTGGATCGCCTTCTCCATCGGTCTCCAACGGAGGTACGCTTAATGTTGATGAAAAAGTTTTTCCTCCTTTATTGAGTGACGCTACAATCTCCGCCCTCGGCGCAAGACCCCTTAATATTATTTAGTTGAATAATTTTAATTTTATTTGATTGAATTTATTATGCTATTTGTTTTAAGCATTTTAATTATATCATCTTGATTTAAAACATTAGAGTTTCTTTTATTATTTGGGTTGCATGTAGCCTAATCATGGTTGTAAGCATATATAAGGCCTTGTATTATTTCATTTTGGAAAAGTTGAATGAAGAATTGAAAAACTAATTTCCCTCTAAGAATTCTCTCCCTCCTCCTCTCTAAAATTCGGCCAAGCTTAACCCTTGACCTCCTCCTTCTAGCCACCAACACCACCTCCCCTCTCATCTCTCTCTCATCCTGAACCCTCCCTCCTCTCCAAGCTGCTGCCAACCACCACCCCCTTTCCCCCCTCTCACGGCCACATCTCTACACCAACCCAAAACCACCACCCTTAGCCTCCTTCCAAAATACTATCCATCTCCCCCACAAAGCTGACGACCCAACCTACTCCTACCCGACCTCCTTCATCAAGTCCATACCTGACCTTCCCTCTCCATCATTGCCCGGATTCTTTCGGCCACGACGTGAAGCGACAAAGGCGAACAAACTTTCTCTCCATCCGGCGAACTCCGGCGGACCCGTCGAGGGGCGATCCAAGTTAGATAATCGGAATCATCCATTCTGATTTGGGTAACAAAAATCTCTACTCATGTGTGTTTCTTTCCTAGATATTCTTATGGCGGGAAATTTTAGCGTTGAATTTGAATCGTTAAATAATCGTGGTTTTCTTCCAATTTGGTTTGTGTTTATCTTGGTTGACTTATTTTCAAAAAGGTTTGGCGAACCTCGTAACTTTTTGTTGGGAGAGATCTACTGTTTTCCGGATCGTAATTTTTAGTAGATCTCTTTTGGTACAACCTTCGCTCGATCGGACCGGGTGGGTCCTTTTGGCACAAAAGAATATTTTCCTATAGCCTCTATTTGATCCCAAACGGTTTGGCTACCCGTGAGTTATGTAATGCCCCGAAACTTAAAAGTAAAA
Organism: Platanthera zijinensis; assembly: GCA_039513925.1. Classification (NCBI taxonomy): domain Eukaryota; kingdom Viridiplantae; phylum Streptophyta; class Magnoliopsida; order Asparagales; family Orchidaceae; genus Platanthera; species Platanthera zijinensis. Next base: position 212,101,134 of record CM077081.1, on the reverse strand, counting down.
CGGGCGGTGTTCGAACCAAGTTCGGGTCTTGGCAGGGTGAATACAGCCGGTGAAACGGGCGTGTCACATGGTCGTATCGTGCTCGGGTATTCGATTTGAGGTCGACGAGCGTTGAGTGCTCGAACACGGCCTATGACACGGGCATGTCACAGGGCGTGTCAAGCACACGACATGTGACACGGGCGTGTGACATGGCCGTGTACTCCTCTTGAAGTTTGGTCCTATGTCGACCTGGGACACGGCCAGGAACACGGGCGTGTACTTTATGACACGGGCATGTCAGATTCGGCATGGGCGTGTGGTCACCCGTGTCCACCAAGGGTCGTGTCAGTTGGCATGGAGGTTATTCGTGACACGCCACTGGTCACGGGCGTGTCAATGACCTGACACGGACGTGTCAGGTTGGGACACGGGCGTGTCCTAACCCGTGTGCTTTTCTGTACTCGACAATCGTGTCTGGATCGAGGAACACGACCTCGGACACGGCCGTGTGCAAAGTCGTGTTTGGCCAAGGATTAAGAGATTTTAGGCAAATATGAGCCGTTCGTTTTCTTTAAACAAGATCTGACGTCCTAGATGAGTTCGTGCCTTCTTAAGTCCAGGAATAGAGGATTAATTCCTCATTTCCTCTTTAGTTTTCTCTTTCTAAGAAGTTAGAGAGATGAGAGAGAAAGGAAGAGGGAAGGGGAGGAATCCGGCCGCCGGTTGAGCATCGTAGCACGAACTTGAGAACCGAGGCCAGATTCGTGGAGAGAATTCCCTTGCGAAGCCTTTCATCCGACTAGTTCTTCATGGCACCAAAGCAGACTTCAAGGGAAACGATTCTCAACTTGGGTATGTGAAGCTCTTCTTCCTTTGCATAGGAAAACCCTCTCATGCGAGTGTGCGGTGAGTTTGCGGTGTTACTTGGGGTAGATATGTAAAGTCCCCCTTGTTTAGAGTCTGGAATCGTAGTACGGGCATAGGCATTATGTGTGAAGCCTACCCGGACGTGTTTGTCTGGATCAGTGATGTTTCATTGCATGAGTGGTCGGAGAAGACTCTGTGCCTTTGATTTTTTTAGGGTTTCTACGCGGTAGATTGCAGCACAGATCCTTGGGGATTAACTCCAAGGCGCACCCGGAATACTGGGCGGAATCGTAATTCTGATAACTTGGCGGCCGGGGAGCCAGCCTTGAATATAATTGGGTTATGTGATGATTGGGATTGTTTCAGGATCCGAGTGAAGCTTGTCCCTCACGTACGTCTTAAACTGACTAGACGGCGTGAGCAACGGGCGGGTGGAAACGGACCTGGGATTTGCAGTTCGGTGCTAGAGCCCTAAAGTGGAACTGACCGTTGGCATAGTCGGGAGTCTTGGACTGTGGTCGGAAAGACTCAAAAATACTCTCAATATTTTCCATCCCGAGGATGGTAGTGATGCCACGGAATTGACTGGATTCACTGAGAATGTGCCTTGAGTGCACGGGGTGTTTGGCCGAGCGAGCCTACACTTGTGGCAAAATATACATATGCACTAAAAGGTTTAGCTGGGCTAATGAAATGCAGGGAAGGAGCACCACCGTCCCGAGTAAGGGGCGGGGCCGTTATAATTTGTTTAGCCTTAGCTAACCATTACTTTGTTTGCCACCGTGCGGTGGAATGTTGCTTGTAGCTGCTGCGAAACCAAGTGCCAAATAGCGGGCTGAAGCCTAAGTTACTGAGCTGGCCCTCGAAGGCCAAAGAGAACTGTTGTTTTACTTTTGTCATGTGTGGCCAGCCTGTGAGCTGATTTATGTAAAATATTATATTGTCAAGTGAACATTTGTAAGGCCTTAAGGCCAAATACTCTTTTGTGTATTTGTTGTATTTCATTCCTGTGGTGTATAGTGGACATTCATGCCGTTATTGTGCAAATTTTGGGTTCTCTTAAATTGTTTAAAAGCTTCCGCTAGAATGCTCTGTGTTAGGGCGAGTAGTTTAGTTTTTGGTATTATTCTGTAACCCTTCAGACTTTCCGTAGTATATGGCATCGGGTTCCAGCTGTACCTTATGTTTTATGCCATACGACAGATGGCGGTGTTACAATTTGGTATCATACTAGAGTGTCAGTCGTCTGTATTTGAATTCATGGGCAAATTATTTTAAGGGGTGGTGAGCACATGTATGTGCGTCATCGTTATAACATAAAAGAACCCATAAATGTCCACTTAGGAATGAAAAAAATACACTTGTTTTGAGGAACCTGAGTGTTCAAATGATTGCTTTTAGTAATTTGTGTGCTACCTAATCAAGGGTTTATGCTATATTAGGTACCTAGGAGCGGTGCTGGGCAATCAGAACGTCTGCAATCGGCGTAAAGTAGTGCAACGAGTGACGTGCCTACAACACCTCCTTCAATAGAAGCCATCAGGTTGGTGGCTGAAGAAGTCTTTGCTATGATCAAAGCCCAACAAGTGCAGCCCGCACCACCTACTAATGAGCAAGAACCGATTAGAGTGGCAGAGCCGGGAGTGGTAGAGCGCGGGGCAGTTTATCTGGTAATTCCAAGGAGTGCAACAGATAAACAACTCAAGCATGTGATGAGCTTTAATCCTCCGGTATTCGACGGGATGGGAACGCAAACTCAAGCTGAGGATTGGATCTCTACTATGAAGAGGGTCATGACTGGCATATAAACTGCGGAGTGGCAGAAGACAATAATAGCGAACTTCTTATTGGCTAGTGAAGCAAGGATGTGGTGGGACGAGTTGGAGGTTCATCTCTTGGTGGAAAGGCAACTTGCTGATGTATCGATGGAGGAATTCTCAAGGTTGTTCTTGGCCAGATACAAAACTTCTGCCCAGAAGCTTGAGATGGAGAAAAAGTACCTTGGTTTGACTTAGGGAGAAAGTAGCGTGGATGAGTATCTCCATGAGTTTACTTGGTTAGGTCGTTATGTTGGTGTTATGTTTACTTAAGAGGAGCGGAAGACCAATCGATTTTATGAGGGCCTACGGGGCGACCTACAGCTACTCCTCGCTGGGCCAAAGGAATAGGGATTCCTAGCCTTGGTAAATGCGGCTCGGTCATTGGAAAGGGTCATGAAGAAAGTTCAAGAGAATAAGGACCCAGGGGAAAAGAGGTAAGAGTTCAAAGTGCCAAATTCAAAGTCTGGTTTCCATAGATGGAACAAGAAGCAGAAGACTTTGAGTTCAGCCCTTCGTCTGGTACGATAGGGGCAAACACAAGTTGAGTCCCAGGAGCATGCTACAACTGTGGAAAGGTGGGGTATTTTGCACGTGAGTGTTGGAGCAGACGTGCAATGTCGGAGAAGAGGCCTGGAGCAACTTATGAGGAAAAGGGGAAGGCGGCAGAGTCTATCGCATCCCACCATGCTCTAGCCCAGCCTAGAGTATACAACCTTGGTCTACAAGAGTACATTAAGCCAGCTGACGTGGTGACAGGTATGAGTTAAATTATTACTGTTTAGCATTGTAGCCGTTATCTTTTTACATGTTTGATTATAAATCTCGGTGCTAGGCTTTGTGTGAGTTTTCGATAGTCCGGCGAGAGCCCTGTTTGATACAGTAGCTTCGCATTACTTCTTGTCCGAAAGATTCATATCGCGCATCGGAGTTCCTTCCTCGATGGCAAAAGACAAGTTGGATGTTTTGTTGCCCAATGGGTGCTCAATGTGCGCGGATAGAGTCTGTGTGGTAAAGATTCGGATCAGGGATCAGGAGTTCATTTTGCAAGCACGGTGCTACCGTTAGTCGAGTTCGATGTAATCTTTTGAATGGACTGGCTCTCGGAGCAGCGAGCATACATTGATTGCAACTGAAAGGAGGTGAAGTTGGGACTTAATACTGATCAGGAGACTACATTTGCGGTCATGAAAGGGTCGAGCAAGATTATGAGGTCGGCTCTTTAGGTGATTAAGGCAGTTCGTTCTGGGTTGAGCTTTTTGTCATTTCAATGCAGGCTTTAACGCCTAATCTTGGTTTGGACAGTATTGCAGTGGTGTCCGAGTATCCTGATGTATTCCCAGACGATCTCCCGGGAGCCCCTCCTCAAAGGGAGATTGATTTTACAATTGAGCTGGTGTCGGGTGCCAAACCGGTGTCACACTCTCAGTATCGGATATCGCCTAAGGAGATGGCAGAGTTGAAAGTACAATTGCATGAATTGCTAGAGCAAGGGTATGTGCGTCCAAGTTCCTCGCCTTGGAGCACACCGGTCCTCTTCGTTAAGAACAAAGTTGGGAGCTTGCGACTCCGTATTGACTATCGGGAGTTGAACAAGCTTACGGAAAAGAATAAGTATCTGATCCCAAGGATTGACGATCTATTTGATCAGTTGGTTGGGTCAACGGTATATTCGAAGCTAGATCTGAAATCCGGATACTACCAGTTAAGGATAAGGGAAAGTGACATCCAAAAGACAGCGTTCAGCACACGGTTTGGACATTACGAGTTAATGGTCATGCCATTTGGGCTGACCAATGCGCCATCCGTGTTTATGGATCTAATGAATAGAAGGTTCATAGAGTACCTGGACCATTTCATGATAGTATTTATCGACGACATCTTGGTGTACTCGCGGTGTGAGGATGACCACTACAAGCATTTGCATATGGTATTGGAAACATTGAGGAAGAATCAGTTGTATGCTAAGTTCTCCAAGTGTGAGTTTTGGTTATCCTCAATCACGTTCCTTGGTCATATTGTTAGTGGTGAAGGCATAACGGTGGATCCGGCGAAGATAGCAGCGATTCAGGTGTGGCCAGTGTTGACTATGGTGGTGGAAGTTCGGAGCTTTCTAGGGCTTGCGGTCTACTACAGGCGCTTCGTAGAGAACTTCTCGCGAATAGCGCTACCACTCACGACGCTGACAAGGAAGGATCAAAAGTTTGTGTGGACGATGGAGTGCGTGCAGGCTTTCGAAGAATTGAAGAGATGGTTGGACACAACGCCTATTTTGCGTTCGCCGAGTGGGTCTGAAGGGTTTGAAATTTATAGTGATTCTTCGGGCAGTAGTTTGGGCTGTATTTTGCTACAGCATGGGAACGTGATAGCCTATAGATCACGATAATTGAAGGTTCATGAGAGAAATTATCCGGTCCATGACTTGGTGTTAGCGGCTGTGATATTTGCTCTAAAGCTGTGGAGGCACTATCTATACGGTGTGAAGGTCAATATCTACACCGATTCTAAGAGCCTGAAGTATTTGCTAGATCAGAAGGACTTGAACATGAGGCAGTGGAGGTAGTTGGAGTTCCTGGGGGACTACACTTTCGAAATTCATTATGTGCCCAGGAAAGGAAATGCAGTGGCAAATGCGTTGAGTCGTAGGGAACCTACGCAAGCCAACTGGTTGGCAGGGCATGATGAGAGTTTTTTTCGTGATTTTGAGGCATTGGGGATCTCCTGCGTTGACAAGCTGGCTAGTGCTGAGGCAATAGTGTGTTGGACGGAGGTACAGTATGACCTAGCTTATAGGATTCGGCAGGCTTTGGTTCAGGATAACAGTATGAAGCAGGTCTTAGATGAATCGTTGGATGGGACAAATTCCCATTTTGCAGTTGAATATGGACTACTAAGGAAGGACGGTCCCCTATGCATCCCTAGTGCGGATAATATTTGGGAGGAGTTGATGTACAAGGCTCATCATACCAAGTACTCAATCCACCCGGGGAGCACAAAGATGTATAGGGACATGAAGAAGTTGTTTTGGTGGCCAGTGTTGAAGAAGGATGTAGCACTTTTTGTGGCGAAGTGCCGAACTTGTGCCTTGGTGAAGGCGGAGTGCCAGAAGCCCGGAGGTTTCTTGAAGTCCTTGCCTATCCCGGAATGGAAGTTCGACGACATTTCCATGGATTTTGTGCATGGTTTGCCAAGGTTGCAAAAGGGAAATGACGCCATCTGGGTGGTCGTAGACAGATTGACAAAGGTGTCGCACTTCATCCCGAATAGGAAGGAAGATCTGGTGGAAAAGTTAGCCAAGCTCTATGTGGATAATATTGTACGGTTGCATGGTGTTCCACGTAGTATTGTTAGTGACCGAGACAGACGCTTCACGTCAAATGACTGGAGTCTGGTGCATAAGTTGTTGGGAACTAAGCTGAGTTTCAGCACAGCCATTCATCCACAGACGGATGGTCAGACTGAAAGGGTCAGCAGGACGATGGAGGAAATGCTTCGCATGTGCACCTTGGATTTCGGAAAATAGTGGGAAGATCATCTGTACATGGTAGAGTTTGCATACAATCACAGTTTTCAAGCGAGTATTGGAATGACGCCTTTCGAGGCCCTGTATGGGAGAACGTGTTGCACGTCGTTGTCTTGGTTGGAGACAGGCGAGTCGAAACAATACAAACGTCAGGCAGTGGAAGACGTCACTTTAATGGTACGTACGATTCAGGAACAGTTAAAGATTGCTCAGGACAGGCAGGCAAAATACTATAATGCCAAGCATAAGAATGTGGAGTTCAGTGTTAGCGAATGGGTGTATTTTAAAATCAAGCCATTCAAGGGTGTCTCACAGATTCGATGCTTGAAGAAGCTTAGTTCGAGATACCTTAGACCGTTTGAGATCCTGGAGCGGATTTGCGAAGCAGCGTATTGATTGAAGTTGTCGGTGGAATTGAGTGTGCTACACGATGTATTCCACGTTTTGGTATTGCGGAAGGTGGTACAAGAGCCTTCTCAGGTTGTTGCAGTCGATCAAGTGCTGATCTATAATGGGTTGATAACCAAGGTCAAGCAAGTTCGCATTGAAGACTTTAAAGTCAAACGGCTCCGCAATAAGGAAATTTGAATGGTTAATGTCTGATGGGATAACTGCGGATGTGAGGTGCTTTATTGGGAGCGAAAGCAGACTATGTTAGAAGCATACCCCAAATTATTCCATGTAGGTAATATTTAAATTATTTTGTGTACCTTTACATAATTTCGTGGACGAAATTCTTTAAGGGGGGAGATTTGTAACGCCCTGAAACTTAAAAGTAAAACGGGTGGTGTTCGAACCAAGTTCGGGTCTTGGCAGGGTGAACACGGCCTGTGACACGGGTGTGTCACATGGCCATGTCGTACTCGGGTAGTCGAGTCGAGAGCGTTGAGTGCTCGAACATGGCTTGTGACACAGACGTGTCACAGGTCGTGTCAGGCACACGACATGTGACATGGGCGTGTCACATGGCCGTGTACTCCTCTGGAAGTTTGGTCCTGTGTCGACTTGGACACGGCCCAGAACACGGGCGTGTACTGTATGACACAGGCGTGTAAGATTTGGCACAGGCGTGTGGCCACCCATGTCCACCAAGGGTCGTGTCGGTTGGCGTGGCTGTTATTCGTGACACGCCACTAGTCACGAGCGTGTCGATGACTCGACACGGGCGTGTCAGGTTGGGACACGGGCGTGTCCTAACCCATGTGCTTTTCTGTAATAGACAATCATGTCTGGATCGAGGCACACAGCCTTGGACACGGCCGTGTGCAAAGCCGTGTTCGACAAAGGATTAAGAGATTTTAGGAAAATCTGAGCCGTTCGTTATCTTTAAACAAGATCTGACAGCGCAAATGAGTTCCTGGCTTCTTAAGTCCAGGAATAGAGGATTAATTCCTCATTTCCTGTTAAGTTATCTCTTTCTAAGAAGTTAGAGAGAGGAGAGAGCAAGGAAGAGGGAAGGGGAGGAATCCGGCCGCCGGCGGAGCATCGGAGCACGAACTTGAGAATCGAGACCAGATCCGTGGAGAGAATTCCCTTGCGAAGCCTTTCATCCGGCTAGTTCTTCATGGCGCCAAAGCATACTTTAAGGGTAATGATTCTCAACTTGAGCATGTGAAGATCTTCTTCCTTTGCATAGGAAAACATTCTCACGCGAGTGTGCGGTGAGTTTACGGTGTTCTTTGGGGTAGATATGTAAAGTCCCCCTTGTTTAGTGTCCGGACTCGTAGTACGGACATAGGCATTGTGTGTGAAGCCTACCCAGATGTGTTTGTCTGGATCGGTGATGTTGCATTGCATGTGTGGTCGGAGAAGACTCTATGCCTTTTATTGTTTTCGGGATTCTACGCGGTATATTGCAGCAGGGATCCTTGGGGATTAACTCCAAGGCGCACCCGGAAAATTGGGCATAATCGTAATTCTGCAAACTTGGCGGCCAAGGAGCCAGCCTTGAACATAACTTGGTTATATGATGATTGGGAATGTTTTAGAATCCGAGTGAAGCTTGGCCCGCGCGTACGTCTTAAAGGGATGTGGCGGCGTGAGCAACGGGCGGGTGGAAATGGACTTGGGCTTTGCAGTTCGGTGCTAGAGGCCCTAAAGTGGAACTGGACATTGGCATAGTCGGGAGTCTTGGACTGCGGTCGGAAAGTCTCTAAAATGCTCACAATGTTTGTCATCCCGAGGATTGTAGTGAAGCCACGAAATTGACTGGATTCACTGAGAATGTACCCTGAGTGCACGGGGTGTTTGACCGAGCGAGCCTACACCTGTGGCAAAATATACTTATGCACTTAAAGGTTTAGCTGGGCTAATGAAATGCAGGTAAGGAGCACCACTGTCCCGAGTAAGGGGCGGGGTCGTTATAATTTGGTTAGCCTTAGCTGACCGTTGCTTTGTTTTCCACTGTGCGGTGGAATGTTGCTTGCAGGTGCTGCAGAACCAAGCACCAAGTAGCGGGCCGAAGCCCAAGTTGCTGAGCAGGCCCTCGAAGGCCAAAGCGAACTGTTGTTTTACTTTTGTCATGTGTGGTCGGCCTGTGAGCCGATGTATGTAAAACATTATATTGTCAAGTGAACATTTGTAAGGCCTTAAGGCCAAGTACTCTTTTGTGTATTTGTTGTATTTCATTCCTATGGTGTATAGTGGACATTCATGCCGTTGTTGTGAAAATTTTGAGTTCTCTTAAACTGTTTAAAAGCTTCTGCTAGAATGCTCTGTGTTAGGGCGAGTAGTTGAGTTTTTGGTATTATTTTGTAACCCTTCCGACTGTCCGTGGTATATGGCGCCGGGTTCCAGCTGGACCTTCTATTATATGCCATACGACGGATGGGGGTGTTACACGTTAGCATAATCGTGATATAATTTCTTGGAGTGTGTGTTGCGTGAGATTTTATGCGAGCGTCGAATTAGAATCATTGAGAGGCAATCCTTGTTAATCCGTAGATCTCCCGGTGTCAATGCATAGGCCTACATCAATAGTGGTTCCTGTTGGGTACGACGTTCCTTCACTTAACCCGTGGCGCTTTCCTACTTATTTAAGAAATTAAGTAGCGCCCTCTCCAATAGTCTGGGCTTTTGGTACAGTTGGGTATGCACTTGATCCTACAATTGGTATCAGAGGAGGTCACGAGTTCAAGACAGGGGGGCGCTATTAAATCCTGATTTTTCCCTTCTACCTGTGTGGGTCCGGCGGGTCAAGAAAATCGTGGACATGTGGTAACCCCACCTCTGAGCCATGTGGGCCATGTGGTGTTGGTACCCTAGTTTGGATTTGAGTTAAGTCTTTCCTTTTAGTCTCTTGACCCAAGATTTATCTATGGTCAAAGTCTTGTTGTTGAGTATTCTCTTTTCCAGTAAAATTCTGGCTAAGGGATTTTCGGGTTCGACTATCGTCGAACGCCGATCGACTATCGTCGATCAGCCGGTCGACGATCGTCTGTCTGTTTGTTCGACTATCTTCTGTCTTCAGATAGTCGTGCTGTGTTTTGTCAGCTCGACGTTCTGCTAGATCGTCGAGCTCTGGTCGACTATCTATTGATAGTTCGACGTTTTCTGTCTTGCTTTGAGTCGGTCGACTATCTGCCTAGATAGTTCGACTATCTCGTCGTAGGTCGTTCGACTATAGTCGAAGGTCGTTCGACGATCGGCTGTCTGCATATATAATATTATATGCGTTTTATTCTGTGTTTTATTTCTTATTTTATCTGATATATTTACTATATATTATCTGATAGATTTACTTCATATACTTCAAAGCAATCCTTGTTATTCTTAAGTCTTTCCTATCAGATAAAGTGTTTTTGTCTTATTAGTTGACTTTCTGACTGCTTTATTAATGCAGCTGTCCTTTATAGCCGTTGGCCGTAAAGAGTTATTTCTGATGTGATCCTTTTATAGCATTCTTTATCAGATTTAATACTGCAGCTTCTTATGAAGCTTTATTCTTTATATAGAATATATATGTCTGCAAGATATGTTTTGTCTGTATGTTAATTGCAGCCCAGATTCAAGATCTGAGAAGAAGACAAAAGCTCAACTCAAATAATAGATCCGTTACTGCTGCTTATATATAAAGAGTTCTTTTGAAAGAACCAGAAGTAGAAGCAGAGCTGTAGAACAAGAAGAAACCTGTACAGCATACAGAGAAAGAAACAGCTTACAGCTGCTCTCAGCATTCATACATCCATCTGAGATGATTTCTCTTCTACTCTTCCTCAACCTGAGTGCTCCTGTTTCAGAAAGATACACTTAGAGTTATTTTGAAGAAGAAGAAGAAGAAGAAGGAAGCTGAAGAAGAACATCCATCCAGATCTCTAGTCTTCTTCAGGCTTTTTCCTTCAGAACTTCAAGACAGCTTGCTGTCAGAAGTTCTGAAGAGACTCTTGTGCTTCTCTAATCTATGTTAAAATAGAGAAGACAATCTAACCCTCTTCCCCCCTCCTGTAAAGGGTTGTTTACTCCCTTCAAAAGTAAAGCTTGGTTTTTAGAAACCTGATCAAAAGTCTAAAGGGTCTCTAGATCTACCTGCAGTAGATCTTGTTGGTGGCAGGGCACCTGATCAAAAACCTGAGTGGATTCCTACCGTGTGGGTAGAAGAGTGGATGTACCCAGTGTTTGGGGAACCACTATAATATCTTGTGTCGTCTGGATTGCCTTGTTTAATTCCTGCATTGTGGCTGTGATTAGATATAACTAGGTCTGCTAGTTGCTGATTAGGATTTCCAAGCCTTAACTGTAATTACAGTTAGCTTGAGTTTGTGCACAACACTTGTGTTAGGCTATAGGGTTAATTCTATATCTATAATCTTTTCATTCCGCATTTCACTCCAAGGGAGTTGGGTAGACTATTATGTTTTGTCTAGTGCAAAATTTTATAACTCTATTCACCCCCCCCTCTAGAGTAGTATCTATCCCTTCACTTTCATGTGGTAACCCCACCTCTGAGCTAACGGGTTGTGCTGGATGACGGGGGGGGGGGGGGGGGGATTGTAGGGTACAACGTTCCTTCACTAGACCCGTGACGCTTTGCTACTTATTTAAGAAATTAAGTAGCGCCCTCTCCAACAGTCCGGGATTTTGGTGCAGTTGGGTATGCGCTTGATCCTACAGTTCACCATATTATGGGTACATTAACTATCCCTCCCATATTTCTAATAGCTTGTTAGACAAGGCCACTTTTCCAAAGTCATCTCCAAAGAGCTTACAACACAGATCCCTCGGGATCTCTCAGTCTCCTCCAAGACCAACCTCAGGCACAAAGCCCTACCACTCAGAGCCAGCAAAGCTCCTACAGCTCAGTGATCTAAAGACCACCTACCTCAGAGTTATCTTTAAGTCATACAACTCAGGCTAGGAGGATAACCATACCACTCAGAGATAATGACTCTCCTACCTCAGGCCAATAACCCTACCACTCAGATCCATACCTGGATCTTACCTCAAGTTCACCACGTGAATCCTACCTTAGATCTATAAAAGATCCTACACTCTGCCATTATATATTAGGCTCGCACTCAGATCAAATGATCATATAGAGAGAGTAAAGGTTTGTTGATGATGTTTAGATATCATAGAAATGTTCTCTGTGTCTTCCCCTTCTGTGCTGAGATAACTCTGTCCAGTCTTCTTCACATCTCCAGAAATTATTCTTCAGGAATGTTCAGCTTGGGCATGTGAAGTAGCTTCAACTAGGGCTTGCCTTGCTTCTTCTTCTTCTTTGGAGAAATTACTTTTAACTTGTTGTTGGCGATCAACAGCTAACTGGTTGCACTTTTAGATCAATAGATTGAATAACAAATTTTTGGCTCTGCAATAATTGTGAGTGGAAGAAGATGATGTTCAGTTGTATCCCGAAAGTTAATATCTTCTCACTATTCTGATTCCTTTTCTATCTCGTCGTCTAACGGCTCTTTGAGCCATGGGCCCACTCAGAATTGGCAGCTACAAACTTGTTTTTGCATTAGATTCAGTAAAGGAAGATTGTAGCGCTGTTTGTCGCATATTGTAGACTTCCCGCAACATTTTGAATTTCTTTTGATGTCAGCAACTGTGGATTTATTCGATTTCAGACAATTCATCATAGGGGTTGAGTGAAGGTATGTCACTCAGTGCCAAAACACTTAGACAAATATTCTGTAGCACAAGTAGTTGAGTGTGATGACAATACTCAATGAATATAGACTTTGGCTATCTTAACTGATTAGGGGTTCAGTGAACCTTCATCAGTTAATGCATTTGGACTTAGTCGCTTCTCTAAATGGAGGCATTGAGTAAGTTGTCTTCACTCAATGCTTCCTGCCTTAGCTTTCCATCTTGTTGAGGCATTGAGTGAACAACCTTCACTCAACTCTTCTGAACTTAGTACAATTTCTTTTTGAGCTGGTATTGAGTTAACGGCCTTCACACAACGCTTCTGGACCTAGACAGAATTTCTGTCTACTTCTTCTTAAGCTTTGACATCACTCTTTTCTGTCGATGCGTTCTTCTTTAGGCGTTGAGTGAACTGCCTTCACTCAATGCTTCTGGACTTAGCTAGAATCCTGCTCCGATTCTCAGATGCTTTGACTACTTCAACTTGACTCAATGCTTCTTGTCATCTAGAATTGAGTGAACTACCTTTACTCAATGCTTTTGGACTTAACCAAAATTCTGCCTTGGAAATAGTTAGGCTTTGACTGTCCATGCTTTACTTAATGTTTTTGTCTTTCTAGCGTTGGGTGAACTGCGTTCACTCAACGCCTGTGGACTTAGATAGATTTATGTCTTTCCAGCTTCCTTCCTTGTGTCCACCTGACCTATCTTATCATTGTAACAAGTAATCACCTGTATACAAAGAACTTATTGCAACCATTAGTTACACACATGTGTATGTCACTGTGTTGTAGGCCTTCTTCAAATTAGGGACATTGGGATCAATAGACCTAACAATCTCCCCCTATTTGAAGAAGCCAAAACCTAAGACAATGATTTATACTAAAACATATGCAGCAAATAAAACAAATACAACATTGCATAACACAGAGGAAATAATGAATATTCATTCCGTTAAAATTATATTCATTACTAGTAGGATTAATTGTTTTTGAGTTGTGCATAAAACAAAATAACATTTCCTTCAGTCCATAAGATAAACAGGAAACACTTTTTTGTTTCAGGTTCTCTTATCACAATGCCACTGTTCCTTGTCTTCTTGGTAGCCTCCTCAGCTTTAGCTTCAGTTTTCTTTTTTTGTCTTTGGAAGTATTTATAAGGCTTTGGAATTTACTTTTTTGGCTCCACTACATCAGGAAGCAATGTGCCTGCTTTCTTGTCTTTTTTGAATTGCCTCCTATCATTCTCACTCATTTCCATCTTTGCCCACTCAAGGGAGCTGTAGAGCTTTCCCCATTTAGTTTTATTTGACTTGATCTGATCCCAGGCTGGTAGAATGATGGTCCTAGATTATGGACTCCATTGTTCAAAGTCAGGCATGGCTTCCATCTGTTATCTGTACCACTTTTTACTTACTCTGTTTTCTTCTTCGTCTTTAGCAGCAGATTTCCCTTGGACCTCATGATTTGTTCAGCAGTGGGGCTGAATGTAGGAGCAGCAGCTTGTGATGGTTCATCTCCCTGTGCACCCTATTTTGTATATAGAGCACCATGTTGAAAAGCATTTTGATATGCACTCTGATCATAGTATTTTCCATCATACTAATACTGATTATCATGATGAGCCATCTGCTCATGATTCAGTTCCTGTTGAAATTTTTCAAGAACTATGGGGATGTTGTCATACTAAACTTGATCCAGACATAAGGATCCTCTTATAACATTTGACACCCATACAACATTCTCTGTATTACTCCTGATTATCTACATCTCCCCCTTTTTGGCTTCTTCAAAAATTTCTTTGTCTGGGGGGAGCTGGCCTTAGTTAAATGCACATCAAGATAATTTACTCCGGCTGTAACCTGGTTCTTGACTTACAGTATGTGATCATAATAGAGTTTAGTACATGCATCCATCTTAGTTGTAAGAATAGTTATTTGTGTTTCCGGTAGTACTTTGTGAGCATTATGAACTGCCAGCATATTTCTAGTAGTGATGCTTTGATTTTCTATTATTAAGGTTTGAAGATTAATTATCTTATCCAACTTGTTTGTAGTATAATCAATAACAGGGGCTACTCTCATGAAGAATTTGACAGTTTGGCCCTTTTGAAGATTAATTACCTTATAAATTTAATCTCTATTGACAAATCATTTCAGATATTCGTTATTGAATCATAAACAAAATTCTCAAGGATTCATCTTTGATCATCCAATAACCCTTTTAGCTTGGCTAGAAGGAGGGGTGACATCTCATCAGTCCTTATGGAGGTCCCTTGGTCACCTACCATAGTATCTTCATTCCTGATAGCAGGGCTATCTTCAGAATCTGTCATTCTGGACTTAGAAGAGTGATCTCTCTCATGTACTTCAGGAGCACTAGTGTCTTTCTCAGAAGTAGAAGAATAAACCATTACTTGAGCAGGGAGTTCAGAGTGAAGCTCCCCCTCACCCTCTACAATGTCCACAGTGACATTCAGATTTGCACCAACATCTTCTTCCACATTGTCAGCAAGTAGACTTGTCTCTTGAGAAGTCTGGAGTTTCTCCCCTCAGAAAATTCCTCCTCCATAACTTTTTCCAGACGATTCTCCATCTCACTTTGAGGACTAAAGGCACCTTGCTGATCTTCAATCAAAGGGACAGGAGCATCTTCAGTTGGAGTTGGTGACTTTGAAGCCTCCACCTCTATCTCCTCAGAGTTCTTGTTCATTATTTCTTCAACAATCTTTTCAGCAACTTGCACTAGAGGTATATACATTTCCTCTTCAACAACACGATCTTCAGGCTGGATTCTGCTGATTGAAACCAAATCTGTAGGCTCAAAAGAAAATGACACTTGAGCACTTGTGTCTCTCCTTGTCTCTTCAGTGGACTGAGAGAGTTGAGGGTCATGGGGCTCTTCCTTAGCTTGTTCTAACGAGATGCTTTCTATACTTTCCTATGGAGCAGGAACTGGTGTCTTCTTCTTCTTGGTAGAAGTCTGAGGATGTGGTTGTAGTACTCTGTCCCATCTTTCTAGCATTTTGGAATCCATCCTTTTCATATAATGGATTTTAGTTCTTAACCATGTGTTAGGATCCCTAGAACACTTTTTAGCAAGAACAGGGATGGAATTTTACCCATGTTAAGTTCTGTTATGCACTCCACATTCTTTGAAATAGTATTCTTCCCCAATCAGTCCTCTTGGAAAGAATAATTCTTGCCAATAACTCAAACATCTTCTTGGAAATCTTGTTGTGTGAGCTTGACTTGCACAACAAAGCCTTTCAACCACATCAGCCAGGAACTTACCTTTCAGATTTAATTCCATTATTAGAATTGATCCAGTGGTGTGTTTAGATAGACCACGCCACTTAAGTGTTGATTTGATATCACACTGATCCAGTTCCTCTTCCTCATCTGACTCTGAGAACTTCGGTAGTTGTAGTGCCTTGCTTAGTCTTCTAGGGGTTATCTTAATCTTGTTTCCACTGACTAAGGTCTTGATCTTAATAGTTGATGAGTCAACCTTTGCATTGGAGAACAATTTCAATACTTCTCGCTTCCATAAAAAACAGGGCTCTGATAGAATAAATTATAGGTCAGCGTCCTGGAGCAAATGGAGAATGAACTGAACCTCTGCAGGCGTATCTTTGAAGCCATTGCGAACCAGCTCAGATCCCTCAATTAGGAAATCTAAACCTTTCGGCACCATTGCTCTTGCGAAATATGGAAAATCTTCCAAGCCTTTCGTTGATTCATCGAAATCGGGCAGTGAAGAGCAAGGAACTGTGCATCTTGTCTCATGCACACATCCTTCTATTTACAGTTATTTCTATTTTAGAAGGGGAAGAGGAGCGTACCTTTTTAAGATCAATATTTTATCAATGGCTGGGATTTAATCCCAACACTTAGCCGTAGAAATATATTAGTTGGGATCATGCATTGACTGAAGTTGATGCACTCAATAATCTCGATGCTTTAGTCCTTTCAAAGCACTCCACGCCTGAGTGCATATACTGAGCGCATTCGATGCTTTTATACTTAGTCTAATTCATCTCTACTTCCCTACAGGGATTAGATCTACCAACAACATAACACGCAAAATAAATTGTAGAGAGCTGCTGAAGCTGGACTAAATTCAACATTCCCAATTCAATTTTGAAGGTGTTGAATTTATCTTCATCTAGTGGTTTAGTGGAGATGTCTGCAACTTGTTTATCTGTAGGGAAAAATTCAAGACAGGTGTCTTCCTTCTCCATATGCTCTCTAATTAAATGATACCTAATCTCAATATTCTTAGTCCTGCTATGTGAGACATGATTCCTAGCAATAGAGATTGCACTAGTAGAATCACAGTACAAAGGTGTGTTACATATCTTTATGTTGTAGTCCTAAAGTTAAAGCTAGATCCACAGCAACTGAGCATAGCAACTTCCTGCTGATATGTACTCTGACTCAGCTATTGAAATAGCCACACTGGTCTGCTTCTTGCTGCTCTAAGACACAAGTCTTCCTCCTAGGAACTGACAGGTGCCTGATGTTCTTTTCTTATCATCTCTACAACCTGCAAAATGTTCATCTGAATATCCAGTTAGTTCAAAATCTATTGAAATTTCACAAGCTGATCAGGAGATTGCTCTGATACCAAGTAAAACATTCAGATCTATCATGCTGACTACTTGATCAAGCGAAAACGGGAACCAGGCATAGGAACACTCCAACCATAAACTGAGCTAAGTAAATCAGAGACAACAGAGGGAATCAAAAAATCTTGTAATATCAACTATATTCATTACAAGGCAAGACATACATGGCGAGACATGATTTCGCCAAGTACAAGGGAGAAGCAAACAAGCAAACAAGAAGAAATAAGTTGGGCGGACTACCTCAGAGACCGTCAAGTTCGCCAAGTCCGCTGAGACTGCCATGCCGCTGCTGCACCAACTTAACTATAGAGTCCGCGAAGTCTACATACTACCCGTTATTCTGCTGAATGACTGTTATGCAAGCCACAGTCAAACAAAAAGAACATACTGCCTAGTCTACCGAGACCGGTAGACATGTTATTGAATTGGAAATTGCTGAAGGTGAGAAGACTGGCTGGCCGTAAATGCGACCTGCTGAAAAATGCTGATTGATAACCGCAAGCTCCACTAATTCTTGACCGCAGTCAGAACAAGACTCCTTGATTCTCAGTGCTAGCCGCACAACCTGCAAACAACAACTAGTTATTCCTTCTCCATCCGCACGGACAAGAAAACTGAGGCCACAGCAAATAACCAAAGCTTAACTTACAGTTCCTCAGTTACTGTTGATGTGACGGGGGGTCCTATTTATAGGCGTAGAGAGGAGTGTGGTCACCGCCCTAGTGGATAGAATCACCACCCAAGCCCACAACTAGCACAAGGCAGTCCGCCAAGTCCACAAGGACAAAGCCGGACAAGCCGAATCGCCAGACACCAAGGAAAGAAGCCAGTCCGCAACCCGGTAGACACCGCAACAGTCCACACACTGCACAATATGCGGACACAGCAATAACCCAAACACTATACCACTCCGCACACTATATGCGGACACAACACCAGCCCGCAACACAAGTCCACGACCAACTGGCACAAATCGCCCGGTAAACCAGCAGATATTACGGACTTTGCGATCACCCTGGACTTGTCACAGATTGTGACCAAGTCCAACCCACTTTGGTGTGAACTCGGTGGAGAAGGACCCGGTCCGCTCCTAAGACAGCTCGCCAATATGCGAGCTCTGGTCCACTAAACTGCTCCACCAAAGCGAGGCCAATAGCCGAACTTGCAAGCTCCAAGAGAAGTCCGCATAGAGCCAACTTTATGAACTCGGAGTGAGTCTGCCCTTCCGCGGATACTCAACCTATCTGAAAGGTTACACTAGGGAATATCAAACTCCAGGCCGACCAGACAACACCATCATCAGGCCGCAACAATAGGCTACCCGTACCGCACCATTAGTCCGCCTAGGCTATGCGGTCTGCCTAATCATCCCCCCACTTTCACTTCACAATTTTCAACACTCCCCCTTGAAGTGAGAAGTGGTGACCAAGCCCAGTAGTCCCCGTTACCAAGTAAATGGAACCTTCGGTAATGGCTTCGTGAAGATATCCGCGATGTTGTACTCACTCCGCACATGCTCTCCCATAAGAGATCCCTCCAACACCTTCTCTCGAATGAAGCGGTGTTCAATCTCTATATGCTAGGTCTGTGCGTGACAAAATGGATTGTTCACCAGTTTCAGGGTGCTTTCATTATCACCGCACAACAAAGTTAGACCACACACTTCTTCATAGACGTCTTCTACTAGTCTTCTAAGCCAGATGGCTCCCCGAGCTGCCATAGACGAAGCCTTGTACTCTGCTTCCGTAGTAGAGACGTACACCGAGTATTGCTTCTTGCTACACCAAGAGATACTAGCTGATCCACAAGTGAAGACAAAACCGGATAGTGACTTCCATTCATCTGAATCTCCCCCATAATCAGCACTCGAGTATCCTTGAAGAGTAAAATCTGTGTCTCTCCTATAAAAGAGACCCATATCATAAGTGGACTTCATGTACTTCCAAATGTTCTTCGCCGCCATCAGATGAGGCTTCCTGGGTTCCGCCATATATCGACTTACTCAGCCAAATGCATAATCAATGTCTGGCCTAGTAATCATTAAGTAGATAAGACTCCCAACTAGAGCCCGAAACACCAAAGGATCAGGAAGAATCCTCCCCTCATCCCGCCGAAGTTTAATGCCCGAATCAAAAGGAGTAGAGCTACTCTTCCCCTCTCGCATGCTGAATCGCTGAACAATCCGCTCCGTATAGCCCTTTTGGGAAACTAGTATGTCGCTCTCTTTCCTCCCCACCTCGAGTCCAAGGAAGTGGTAGAGCTCACCGAAGTACTTCATCTCGAACCTTATAGCTAGCTCTGTCCTGAGCCTAGCTACCACCTCCTTGGAGTTCCCCGCGATGATCATGTCATCCACATACAATAGCACCAAGACTAGAATCTCCCCCTTTTTCTTGAAGAACAAGCTCGAGTCTGAATTTGAAGCAAGATAACCACAGAACTAGAGGTATTCTGCAATCTTCCTATACCAGGCTCGAGGAGCCTGCTTCTAACCATAGATGGCTTTCTGAAGCTTGTAGATGTAGTCTGGATGATCCTTAGAAACATACCCCAGTGGTTGATCCATGAAGATGTCTTTGTCGATCACCTCATAAAAAAAAGCATACTTTACATACAGCTGCCATATCTTCCACTCTTGGCAATTCGCCAAGGCCAACACCACCCGAACTTAAGTCATCTTCGCCACGGGACTAAATGTCTCTTCATAGTCTTTACCATACTATTGTGAGAACCCTCAAGCAACAAGGAGAGCCTTGTACCACTCGATGCTCCCATCCACCTTCTTCTTCAGCTGATACACCCACTTGCAAGTCACAGGAGTAATGCTATCAACCTTGGGCACACGGTCCCAGGTCTCATTCTTCTTGAGAGAAGCCATCTCCTCATCCATGACATCTTCCCACTCCTTGACTATAGTGGCATCATTAAAGCTAGAAGGCTCCCGCTCATCCAGGGGGCCTGCAAAGAAACAAGAGACAAAGCTCACCGTGTTCCCTTCGCAATATCGAGCTGGTGGCTTGATGGTCCTCTTCGATCTCCGAAGAGTCTGCTCCTTGCTCACCACCTCCGCTGCTTCTTCAGAATCAACTCCATTCCCGGGCACACTTGGAGCATCGCTCCCCCTGATTCCTAAACCAGAAGCCTCTGCCTTAGAGCATGAAACACCTGGAGCTCCTAGTGACACAGGAAGCTCAACTTGAAGATTTTCAGCAGCCTCCTTTTGACCTTCTTCAACACTTCTCTCCTACAGCTATATTTATCCACCTCCATATGACATTAGTTCATCAAAGACAACATCTCTTGATACAACGAACATCCTTGTTGCAGGATCCATGCACTTCCATCACTTCTTCCGTTCATTGTAGCCCACAAAAACAAGCTTCCTCGCCTTTGCATCAAGCTTGGTCCTCTGAGCATCTGGGACGTGAACATAATAGGTTGATCCAAACACCTGAAGGTATTCCACGCTGGGTTTCTCCTTAAACATCATCTCAATGGGAGACTTCATGTTGATCGGACTCAGAGGCATCTGATTGATGACATAAGTTACGCATGCCATTCCTTCCGCCCAAAAGAACCTGGGAATGGAATTTACATGAAGCCAACACTTGTAGGTTTTGGTCAAATGATAGATCTTCCTCTCCGCCACTCGATTTTATTATGGAGTATGAGCATAAGTAAGCTCTCTTTAGATCACGTTCTTCCTGTAGAAGTTAGAGAACTCGGATGAAACAAACTCACCTCTGTTGTCCATTCTAAACTTCTTGATCCGCAGGCTAAGCCGGCCCTGCACCAGCTCCTTGAACTCCACAAACAATCGGAAGGCATCTGACTTATTCTTCATGAAATACACTTAATTGTATCTTGAGTAGTCATCAATCAACACCAGTATGTATCTTCTTCCTCTAAGGCTAGCGGTAATAGTTGGCCCCATCAGGTCACCATGGATACACTCCAATGGTGCATTTATCCTTGTTTATGACTTGTCAAACGGAAGGCGATGAGCCTTTCCGAAATGACACCCCGTGCAAACATGGCCATCTCCATAGGATGACAACTTTGGCAAGCATTTCACAAGGCTTCTCATCGCCATAGCTTTCAGTTTGCCTAACCCTACGTGCCCTAGCCTTTCATGCCAAATAGCAGCGCTATTATTGGCCCTCATCTGATCAACATAAGAGCTTGTTGATAAAATAAATAAGTCTCTAATCCTTCTCCCTACATGAGCAACATCATCCTTAGCCGTTGATATGTTGCGGATAAATTTCACTTTGATTCGGCCAAACAGAACGTGATAGCCCACATCAACTACATTGGTCACTGAGAAGAGGTTCTTCTTCATGCCAGGTACGTGATACACACTCCTTAACGTGAGAAGACCCTAAGCACTATCCAAACAAACAACACCCTCCTAATCTATAGTATGAATAGAATCATCAGCTGTAATAATTGCTTCATTACCTGAAAATGTTTGTAGCGACGAGAACTTCGACTCGTCTCTAGTGAGGTGATGACCACACCCCGAGTCAACTATCCAGCCATCTTGGTAGTCGACGGTAGATAGAGCACAAACACAAGTGCTCGTCAAGAAGGCTCCTCCCCATCTGGCTTCCTCAGCACTGGAACCAGCTCCCTCCTTATTTGCAACATGCCCAGGCTGTAGCTTGACCTTGCAGTCATGGTTGAAGTGCCTTGGCTGATTACACCTATAGCACTTCAACTCCTTCTTTCAGTTATTCTTAGGAGCAGCGCTCCTCACTTGCTGATAGGAAGTTGAAGGCCCATCTACAGCTGTAGACTTCTTCTTAACTCATCTCTTCTTCTTCTTATCAGTGAAGAGAGCCTCACTACCTCCTTCATAGATAGTAATGCCGGCCATCTTGCTAGCCAAGCTCTCTTGTGACGCCAACATATTCTCTATCTCGAGCAAGGATAACTGAGTCGCACATCCTTGAATAGAAGTCACAAAGGCCACATATTTCTTCTGTAACCCGCGGACTATGTTCCTCTTCAACTTATCTTCATAAATGAGCTCATCAGGATCCAAAGATGATATTTCAGCGCACAGGTTCTTCATCTTCAGGAATGACTTTGAGATGGACGGATCTCCTTGAGTTGCCTTAGCAAACTCGTTCTCTAAGAACTATAGTCGTACTACATTCTTCCTATTGAACAGACCATCAATGGTTATCCAAATCTCAGCAGCAGACTCACACCTTAAGATGTGATCAAAGAGCTCAGGTGAGACAGCCCGTTTAAGAGCAAACTCTACCTTTGCATTAGTCTTCCTCCAAACTCTCACCTGCTCAGCAGTACTAGTAGCAGAAGTCACTTCTTGTTTGTCGTCACCACCGACGACTTACCACAACTCCTCGCCCAGAAGATAGCCCTTCATACACGACTTCAACTTCTTAAATATAGTCGCTGTAAGAAGCTAAATACCAAGACCCCTTGTGAAAGCTCCTTCCATTGCAACACCCGCTGATCTAGTAGCTTCCATAAGCACCGAGCACAACTGAGGTTGATCACTGCTCAAGCCACTGTTCCCTCTGATACAATGTTGAAATTTGCAAGCTGATCAGCAGATAGCTCTGATACTATGTAAAACTTTTAGAGCTACCAAGCTGACTACTTGATCAAGCGGAAACTGGAACTAGGCGCAGGAACACTCCAACCATAAACTGAGGTAAGTAAATCAGAGACAACAGAGGGATATCACAAATCTTGTAATATCAACTATCTCCATTATAAGGCAAGACATACATTGCGAGACATGGTTTCGCTAAGTACAAGGGAGAAGCAAACAAGCAAAAAAGAAGAAACAAGTCGGGCAGACTGCCTCAGAGACCACCGAGTACACCGAGTCCGTTGAGACCGCCAAGCCACTGTTGCACCAATTGAACTACGGAGACTATGAAATCCGCAGAATACCCATTATTCTTCTTAAAGACTACTCTATAAGCCGTTGTCAAACTAAAAGAATAGACCGCCTAGTCTGCCAAGACCGACAAACAGGTTATTGAACTGGAAATTGCTGAAGGAGAGAAGACTGGCTGGCCGCAAATGCGACCTGCTGCAAACCGCGGATTGATAATCACAAGCTTCGCTGATTCTTGATCGCAATTTGAACTAGACTCTTGGATTCTCAGTGCTAGCCGCACAACCTGCAAACAACAACCAGTTAATCCTTCTAAATCCACACGGACAATAAAACCGAGGCCGCAGCAATTAACCAATGCTCAAGTTACTATTCCTTAGTTACTGTTGATATGATTGGGGGGTCCTATTTATAGGCGCGGAGAGGATTATGGTCACCGCCCTAGTGGATAGAATCACCACCCCATCCCGCAGCTAGCACAAGGAAGTCTGCCAAGTCCGTAAGGATAAAGCCGGACAAGCCGAATCGCCAAACACCAAGGAAAGAAGCCAGTCCGTAACCCAGCGGACACTGTAATAGTCCGCACTCTATATAGCATATGGACATAGCAATAGCCCACACACTCCACCAGTCCGCACACTATACACAGACACAGCACCAGCCCGCAACACAAGTCCACGACCAATAGGAACAAACCGCCCGGTCAACCAATAGACATTGCGGACTATGCGATCACCCTAGACTTGTCACAGATTGTGACCAAGTCTAACCTACTCTGGCGCGAGCTCGGCAGACAAGGACCCAGTCTGCCAGCTCCCAAGACATCTTTCCAATACGCAAACTCGGGTCAACTAAACCGCTCCACCAAACCAGGCCAAAAGTCAAACTGGCAAGCTCCAAGAGAAGTCCGCATAGAGCGAACTCTGTGAAATCAAAGTGAGTTTGCCCTTTCGC
This sequence comes from Platanthera zijinensis, assembly GCA_039513925.1. Lineage (NCBI taxonomy): Eukaryota > Viridiplantae > Streptophyta > Magnoliopsida > Asparagales > Orchidaceae > Platanthera > Platanthera zijinensis. The sequence goes on along the minus strand of CM077081.1, from coordinate 212,077,394 downwards.
GGATACTCCACCTATCTACAAGGTTACACCAGGGAACATCCAACTCTAGGCTGCCTAGACCGCACCATCATCAGGTCGTAACAACAAGCTGCCCAGACCGTACCATCAGTCCTCCCAGGCCGCACGATCTGCTTGATCAATTCCCAGTTTCACTTCATAATTTTCAACAAAATCACTATTTTTAGGGTACCATAGGCCAAGATCTGGTATGCCCTTGAGATATCTCAGAATTATTTTAACTACAGAATAGTGAGACTCCTTAGGACTAGCCTGGTATCTAGCACAAACACATGTTGCATACATAATGTCTGGCCTACTAGTTGTAAGATAAAGGAGGGAGCCAACTTTGCCTCTATAAATGGATTTATCAACAGGTTTACTTACTTCATCCTTGTCTATTGACATGTTTGACCCCATGGGAGTTTTTAGTATGGAGGCATTCTAAATACCAAATTTCTTGATTAACTCCCTGGTGAACTTGGACTTTAAGATAGACAATCCATCTTCAGTCTGCTTTAATTAGAGGCCCAAGAAGTACTTAAGTTCACCATACTACTTATCTCAAATTTCCCTTGCATAAGTTTGGCAATCTTCTTGCAAAGGTTATCATCAATTGACCCAAAAACAATGTCATCGACATAAATTTGGAATAGAATGATCTTGCCCTTAGATTCCTTTAGGAATATAGTCTTGTCTATCATTCCCCTTGAGAATTTGTTCTCAATTAGAAAGCTAGATAGGGTCTCACACAATTCCCTAGGGGCTTGCTTCAACCCATACAAGGCTTTCCTAAGTCTATAAACATAACCAGGAGAGTTAGGAACAACAAAACCTAATGGCTGCTCAACATATACTTCTTCACTTAAGTCACCATTCAGGAAGGTTGACTTCACATCCATCTGATAGACTATGAATCCCTTGTGGGTAGCATATACAAGGAATAATACGATGGCTTCTATCCTAGCTACTGGGGAAAAGGTTTGATCAAAATCAATACCTTCTTATTGTATATATCCCATAGCCACCAGTCATGCTTTGTTCTTAATTATAATGTCATTTTCATCAAGCGTGTTCCTGTAGATCCACATGGTTCCAACGACATTATGTCCTTGTGGTCTGGGATCCAGCTCCCAGACCATACATCTTTTAAACTGGTTCAGTTCTTCTTGCATTGCCACAATCAAGAAATGGTCTATGTTGACCTCTTCAAATATTTTGGGCTCAACTTATGACAGGAAGCATGAATACATGGGTGTGTTGAGACTTATGCTACTGGTAATAACTCCTTGGTGAGCATAACCAATTATCTAGTGTCTGGGTTGCTCTCTTAGATGCTTAACTTCTTGGGGAATTCTTCCTTCATCATCTTGAGCTTCAGTGGCTGGAGCTTATTATTCTTCATTCTCATCATGTGATCTTTGCCCTTCCTCTATAATGCACACTAATTTTTCTTTATCTTAGGAAGCAGGAGGAGCTTCATTGATGGACAATTTGTCCATCACCAATTCTATACCTGTAGGACTAGATGAGGAGCTTTGTATCTTACTATTAATCATAGTAGATTCATCAAACACTAAATTTATGGACTCTTCCACAACTTGATTTTTCAAGTTTTAGATCTTATAAGCCTTGTTATGATTGTTGTGCCCAACAAATGTCCCATCATTGGATTTGGCAGCAAACTTAGTCAAATAAGACTTCCAATTATTGATCGCATAACATTTGCTACCTAAGATCCTGAAATAGGCCTGGTATGGATTTCTGCTCTTCATAATCTCATAGGGAGTCTTCTTGTGACTCTTGGTGATGGAAGCTCTATTTAGGACATGACATGCAGTATTTACTGCCTCAGCCCAGAAATACTCTGGAGAGATGTGTCACTTAGCAGTATCCTGCTATCTTCAATAAGAGTTCTATTTTTCCTCTCAACTATCTATTTTGATGGGGTGTTCTTGGAGAACAAAATTCCTTATGAATCTCTTGCTCTTCACAAAATCTTGTCATGCCTTCAGACTAGAATTCAGTTGCATAACCACTTATGATTTTGACCACAGTACTGTCCAATTCATTCTGAACTTGCTTGACAAAGGTCCTGAAGATATCAAGGGTTTCAAACTTTTTTTAAGAAAGAAAACCCAAGAAACTAGAGAAGTCATCAACAACAAAAGGGTATAGATATTCCTACCTAGATTATGAACAGGAATAGGACCAAATAAGTCCATATGAAGGAGGTATAAATACCTCACTGAGTTTTTGGCTCCAATGCATTTTAAGGAAGCTTTGGTATGTTTGCCCTTTTGGCATACAGAACAAATACCCTCCTTAGTGCATTTCATCTTAGGACCATTTCTTACTAACTCTTAATTGATGAGCTTACCAATGGTCTTATAGTTCAAATAAGCCTGCCCCTTGTGCCATTGTACATAGTATGAGACTTTCTCAATTACAACTAAACATATAGGGGAGTCTTGACTTAAAACTAGAAAGTTTAGATAATAAACATTTCCACTCCTAGTGCATGTTAAGATGACCTCTTGGTCACTTGTCCTCTTAATATGGCACTCATCCTTGTGGAATATAATGACATAGTCAAGATCAGAGAGTTTTCTTATGCTTATTAGGTTGTGTTGCAACTCTTTAATATAAGCTACTGTTAAGATGGTCACTATGTCATTAGTGATCTTACCATAGTCTTTGGTGACACCTCTATCTTACCTACCAAATATTACTTTGGGTCCATCCTTCACTAGAGTGTATTCATTTAGGTTGCTCCTTGTTTCAGTCATGTGCTTGGAACATCCACTATCCAAGTACCATATATGGGTATGGGAACTTGGACTATCCTGCAAAACATAGTTAATTTACCTTAGGACCATAATTTTTATTGGGTCCTTGGTTCTTATTAGCCTGAAAAAAGGATTTGTCTTCCTGCAGAATTTCTGACAAGAAGACTATCACTAGCCCAAGGCATAGTTGGATTGTTCTAGCAATCAAAGGCAAAATGACCCACTTTTCCATATCACCAACACTCATGTATGTTTTATCTTTTTGTATGAGTAGTTTTGGCAGATTGGTTTTAGTTGCTGACTATTTATAAGGAAGAGCAACTTCCTTGTTCTTGGATCTTCTAACCACTATCTGATTGAAGGTGAGTTTGTCAGTAGAAGAGCTTGGTTTATCTTAAGTTCTACCAATAGTGGTATTCTTTGCAAAAGACATTCTTGAAATAAAAAAGAGAGAGTAATCTCTGATTAACTCTAGAGGGGGGTGAATAGAGTTATATAAAATTCCTTTACAACCTTTTTACAAATATTAAAATAGGTGATATAGTAATAGCTAAGAGATGTTAACAGAAGCAATGAAAAGCTACATTAAGCTACCACATCACAAAACAAAAAGAAAAAAACAAACACACAGACAACACAAGAATTTTTTAGTGGTTCCCCAACTGGGTACATCCAATCTTCTACCACCCTGGTAGGAATCTACTACAGGTTTTGATCAGGTGACTACAACCACAATATCTATTTGCAGGGAGATATTGCAACCCTTTGAGCTTTTGATCAGGTGCCCAAAAACCAAACTCAAGTGTTTTGGAAGGTGACTTGTGAACCATGATAACTTTTGAAGGGAGTTAAAACCCTGTACAATGGGGGTGAAGAAAGATAAAAACAATCTATTGTCTTCTCTTTTCTAAAAACAACTGAGAAGACTTGTGGATTCTTGATGGTGTCAAAGCTCCCCCTGAGATGAAGTTTCTGTTCAGGAAGATTGAGAGCTTTGTAGGGTGAGTAGGTCTTCTTGAAAAGTTTTTCCAGAAGGCTGTAGACAAGTATAGTTGATTGTCTTTGAGAGCTTGCTGGAAGAAGAACACATGAAGAAAATAACAGAGCAGAATTTTTTTTTCTCTTTTGTAATTTTTCGTCTGTCTTGATGTTTTGAATTTTTCTCACAAACTTGATTATATTCTCTACATCAAAATTGTTCTTGAATTTGAATTCAATTACCTTGATTTACTACTGAAATCTTGGAACTTGGACGACGGCTAGAAGTGCAATAAAAGAATTCCTTAACTGTCCCAAGAATTAGCTGTATAATAACTCTGTGAAAACCATTAATTAATGCTACCATAAGAATGGCTATATTCTAAGAATATAAGCATTAATTACTCAGAGCAATATAAGCTATAAAATAAGTCAAATCAAATCTGAAAAACTACAAAGAAGGAAATGTTGAACTGGCAATATTCGTCGACCTAAGATCCTAGATCATCGAACTCAACCTCTCTTTCGTCGAGCTGAGCCTTGAGAACTTTGAACTATTATACAGCTTTCCATACTGGGCTCCAAGATCGTCGAACAGAGATCGTAGATCGTCGAACTCAAGGTCTGATAGAAGATAAGAGTTCGTCGAACTCAGTTCAACTTTTGTCGATCTTAATTCAGAGATGTGACTCTGAGATCGTCGACCTGAGAATGAAGATCGTCGATCTCTCTTTAGAGTTCGTCGAATGACTTCTTCAACATGAAATTTCTTCCTTGTCCTGATTTCTGCAAACTTCTAAGTCTTATGAGGGCTTGGTCTGATAAATATGTCTTTTTGACTTACCCTTAAATCTAAAGAAGACCTATAACCCTAGACTATACAAGGAGGGTCATACATCACCTAATTTAGTGTACATAGCCCAAATCTAACTAGGGATCCAACAATCTCCCGTATTTAGGTGAGGTCACTAACACAAAACAAAAGAAACAATCACAAAGCAAGAAAATATATATCTAACAGAAATAATACATCAATAGATATTTACAACATGTGCTTCATGATTAAATAGAATAAAGCCCAAAAATAATTAAGACAACACAATAATAAAATTATTGTTTCTGTTTAGTCGTTTCTTTCTCTGTCATCTTAGCATATTGTCTAAATTTGATTTCTCTGTTAGGGTTAGCAGCTTCTTTCTTTGACATGAACATGTCAGACGCACCAATGATATTCTGAGAAGATACTTTGGGCAATACAGCCTCTGGATGTAGTTTCATATAGTCATCAACAATAAAGAATTTATTAGCTTTAGCATACCTGGTCAGTTCTTCTTTTCTAAAGGATGACATTGTAGAATACTGAGAAGGATCCTTGCCTTCATCTTTGACTTTGTTAATCAGAGAGAGTCCTATAAGTTCATGAAATCTAGCCATTTTATCAGAAGTCTCCTGTTCTGGATCTACAAATGGAATAGGAGGAGACTCTGGCCTTTTTGGACTAGAGTCCTTCTTTGGTTCATTTGTAGGAGCTCTCTTGGAAGAAGCTGTAGGAGGATGGCTTGAAGTAGTCTGCTGACTTCCATGCCTTGAATGTCTTTGATAAGTTTTGGTAACTGGAGCAGCTCTCTGAGTGATATTTCCAGAAGTTCCTGAAGAGGGAGGAGGAGGAGGAGGGTCTTTCCTGAACTGCCTAGGATGATACATGTACCTTCTCCTCTTCTTCCTTTCTTTCTGATCATTCTTAGACAACCACATCCATTGGGGCATCCTTGGGTATGGAGTTATTTTCTGCAAAATATAATAGGGAATTTCATGGTTGGGATTTGGCTTAGGAACAGCCTTTGGAACAGCCTTTCTCTTCTTGATAGCATTCTTCTTAGAATTAGCAGAATCATCTGTATCATTTTCTACGTCACATTCAAAGGAACTTTGGGGATTGTCATATAGAGCATCTATTTCTTTTAATGTTTCCTTATAAATCTGTTTTTCAACCTGAGAAGAGACTCGAAGCTGAACATCTGCAGGAGAGGCAGTTATCTCTGTAAGTATCTGAGTGTCTTCTATTTCTTGATCAGTTAGAAGAAATTCATTCAACTCTTCTGCAACACCTTGAGCAATTAGGGCATCTAGGCTTGGTATAGGACTATAATCTATAACAAAGGTTGGTCCTTTAGGTTCCACAACCATATCAGTAACAAAACTATCCTTAATAGCCTAAAGAGTTGTTGAACTTGCTAGAGCTGTATAGCAGATGATGTCTGTGCAAAACTTAGGAGAAACAAATAAAAGAATGTTTCTATACAAGATGTCAAAAGAAACTAGAACTGAATTTAGTTCAACTGCTGGAGAGATAGAGCAATCTCGAGAAAGAATAACCAAGGAATGTATTGCATCTGCAGTCTCTGCATCTGGTATTAAAATATCAATAATTTCTACTACTGTAGTTGATGTTGTTGCTGTCTCAGTAGTTGCTGCTGTTTTTGCTATTGCTGTTGTTCCTGCAGGAAGGGGGACTTCTTCATTGAACATCTCCTACTGCCTGGTATCAGGGATGTCTGATGTCAGACCCCTAGATAAAGAAGGGCCAGAAATACAAGCATGGTTATTGGTAAGAGTATGAATGGAAAGAATAAGAGGTATAATGTCATCCTCTATGAGAGATTTTATAGTGGGAGTGATAAGAGAGATACGAGAAGATGGATCAGATGTTGATGCTGGGGGAGAAGTTGTGGTGATACCACAAGAAGTACAGATATTTAATGAGGTTGATGGAGTGGAATGCAGAATTAGAGGGATGATGGTAGATATGGATGGAATGACTGGAGGAGCGAGAGGAGGGATGTCAGATATGATATCCATAGAAATATCATCAGCAAGTGGAGATTGTGGAGGAGTAGGTATTGGTGATTGTACTGGAGATGGGGATGGTGTTTGAGATGTGAGGAGATTGAATGTGGGTGATATCTGAGTAGATATATATTAGTAGATGGAATTTCTTGAAGATAGTTAGGTAAGGGGGATTGAGGTAGTGATGTATGAGGTGAAGATGGAGTGGGAATGACATTTGGAGTGGAAATGACTGTGTTAGAAGGTTTTTGTTGGTTTAAAGATGAAGGTATTCTGGGGGAAGATGTAGGAGGAGTAATTTCTGGTGCCTCTTTAGTAGGTTGAGGAGTAAATCTTGGAGTCATGGTGGCCTCAGAAGTACTTGAGGAAGAGGAGGCCCTGGAGGGCTTGCTGATAGTCCTCTCCCTCTTCCTAAAGAGAACTGTGGTCAGTCTCTTGGAAGCATTAATGAAGACTGTTGGAGAGACCAATAGTTGGGGACATTTTTCAAGGAGGAAAATTCCCAGAGTTCTCCCAAAACATACTTCTCTTTTATTGCTTTTCCTCTTGATTAAATCAAACAAAATAATACTCTAATTTAATGATTTCTTATTTACCATGGCACTCATCAACAAGAACTTGTGCCTGGTGATGTGGTCATGAGCGGTGTGCTTCCCAAGCAGCACCTTGCCGACCACATCAGCAGGGAACTTGTATTGAACAGACAAGTTCTTTTTTAAAAGCTTACTAGGGTTTCCCTCAGAGTGACCCATACTTATAAGCATTTCAGAAAATTCTCTAGATTCAATCTCAAAATCATCATTTCCATTAACAAATCCAAAAAATTCAAATAAAATTTCAGGAGTCAGAAAAACCTCTTGTCCAGATATAGTGCCTACTAGGGTTTGAGCGTCAGGAGATGACGAAGTGAAAACCCATTCTTTTATTTCTGCTACTCAAAGCTTTATCCTGGTAGTCATGAATTTCTGGAGTTGTGGCTGTGAGAACAATAGCAGTATATCCTGAAAGATTTGATCACCGTGTTGGAAAAAGTCCATGTCAATATTGAAACCAGCATTAAACTTCATTCCGGAAAGAGTTACCGCTGAAATCGCCATGGAAAAAGCCTGCACAGAGAAACAGAGATCAAGTGCAAAGGAAATAGAAAGAGCGGGATTGATTTCGTCTAAGACTTAGATTATAAGGTCTTTAGAAGACGAAAAGACGATCTCCGTCCAATGAAAAAGGAAATATCTTCGATCTAAGTTCGACAAAATATTTTAATAGAAAATGAGTTCGTCGATCTTAGTCTGAAAAAGATGAATAAATTGTCAATCTCCGTTCGAAGATCGATTCACTAAAGCAGGGATCGTCGATCTCCGTACGACGAGAACTATTTCACTAAGAAGTGATAGTCAAACTCCGTTCGACGCACTATTCACGAGAGGTTTGCAGATCGTCGATATCCGTTCGACGAACTGTTAACAAATCGTATACTGCAGACAAAATTTAAATTTTCCAATCTCCATTAATCATTCCTAACTGATTTAAGAAAAACAGGAGTTTCTTCTCATCCAATGGCTTGGTGAAGCTGTTTGCTCTCTATAAATCAGTGGAAATGAAGACAAGATTAATTTTCTTTTTGTCTACACAATCACTAATGAAATGATATCTTATATCTATATGCTTGATCCTACTATGATGCACTGTATTATGTGTTATGGATATAGCATTGGTACTATCACAGAATATGGTTGAATTTGTTAGATTGAAACCATAATCCAGGAGTTGGTTTGGTATCCACAAGATCTGTGAACAACAGCTACCAGCTGCTATGTATTCAGCCTCAGTAGTTGATGTGGACACAGATGTTTGCTTCTTGCAAAACCAGGACACAAGCCTATCACTAAGGAACTGATATGTTCCTGATGTACTTTTCTTGTCAACTCTACATCCAGCATAGTCTGTATCAGAAAATCCAGTAAGCTCAAATACTGACTCTGTTGGATACTAGAGTCCTAGATAAGGACAACCCTTTATATATCTTAAAATCATTTTTAGCAAAATAAGATGAGATTCCTTAGGGCTCACTTGGAACCTAGAACAAAGACATGTAGCACACATGATGTCTGGTCTACTTGTTGTAAGATAAAGTAGGGATCCAACAATATCCCTATACTTGGTCTGATCAACTGGTTTTCCATGTTCATTAGAGTCAATCACAGAATTGGCAGCCAAGGGAGTTTTCATTGAGGAGGCATCAGCCATCCCAAATTTCTTAATAAGCTCATTTGCATATTTAGATTGGGATATGAATATACCATCAGGGGATTGCTTCACTTGTAGACCAAGGAAGTATGATAGCTCTCTCATGCTACTCATCTCAAACTTTGAATGCATTAGATCAGAGAATCTCTTGCATAGTTTGGGATCAGTAGAACACAAAAAGGATGTCATCTATATATATTTATACTACAAAAATTTTATCATGATGCAACTTAGTAAAAAGAGTCCTATCTACCATGCCTCTAGAGAACTTGTATTCTAATAAGCAAGAAAAATCCATATTGCTTCTAGCCTTGCAATAGGAGCAAAAGTTTGATCATAGTCAATGCCTTCCACTTGCCTATAGCCTTGAGCAATAAGCCTAGCCTTATTTCTCACCATTATACCTTGGGTATGAAGTTTGTTTCTAAATACCCACTTGGTTCCAATTACTTGATAGCCTTTGGGCCTTGGAACCAAGTCCCAAACTCTGCATTTCTCAAATTGATTGAGGTCCTCTTGCATTACAATAATCCAGTGGGGATATTGTTCTGCATCATTTATGGATTGAGGTTCAACTTGAGAGAGGAAACATGAATGCATCACATCCTGTTTGAGTTGATGCCTTGTCTGTACACCTACTAACATGTCCCCAATCACTTGGGATCTAGGGTGATCCCTTAGTATGACAAGGTCAGTAGGTGGAGTTGGTTCAGCAACAGTATTTGGAACTAATTCCTCTTGTGGAATAATGTCTGCTGTTGGAGGAGGTTCAACCACTTCCAAAATTTCTTCTTCACTATCTTCATCATCTTGTGGAGAAGGATGTGATATGACCTTTTGTGTAAGGTTTAACTCAACCAATTTCTCACACAAGTGAGGTACCTGCAATAAATATGATGTAAAAGAATCCTTCTCCTTATAATACATGTTAGCTTCATCAAATAAAATATGTACATATTCTTCCATTTTTAAAGATGATTTATTGAAAACCCTATAAGCCTTGCTATTTTGGGAATATCCAAGAAAAATTCAATCTGTAGCTTTAGCTTCAAATTTCCTAATGTGTTTCTTATTATTGTTATAAATGAAACATCTATACCCAAAGATTCTAAAGTAATCAATTTTAGGTTGCTTCCTTTTGAGTAATTCATAGGGGGTCTTACCCTTAAGTTTGTGTATCAAACTCCTATTCAGCACATAGTTTGTTGTGCTCATAGCCTCTGCCCAAAAGTATAGGGGCATGTGTGCATCTGCAATCAATGTTCCTGCAGATTCAATGATGGTTCTATTTTTCCTTTCTGCTACCCCATTTTGTTGAGGAGTTCTAGGAGTAAAAAAATAATGTCTGATACCTTCCTCCACACAGAATCTTTACATGGGAAGAGATTAAAACTCAGTACTATGATCACTTCTGATCAATGCAACTAGAGTAGAATACTCAATCCTTATGCTCTTAAGAAAGTCTGTAAGGACTTTAAAGTTATTTGTCTTGTTTTTCAAGAAGAACACCCAAGAGAATTTAGAAAAGTCATCTACAATAACTAGAGTGTAAAACTTCCCTCCTAAGCTTTGTACAGAAATGGGTCTAAAAAGATCCATGTGTAGCAAGTATACAATCTTAGGTGAGTCGCTCTTATTAATTGACTTAAAGCTATTTTTAGTTTGCTTGCCTTCTTGACAAGCCTTGCATAGGCTTTTCTTCTTGTATGGGACAAAAGGCAATCCTCTGACAAGGTTGTCCCTAGATAGCTTAGAGATGTTCTTAAGGATAACATGACCTAGTCTCCTATGCAATAGAGTATTTTTATTACTAACTTGATTGAATAAACATAGTTCTGATCTAGTAGAGTTAAAGTTTACTAGGTATGTATTCCCTTGTCTACATCCTGTTAAAATAATTTGGTTATTTGAAGAAAAAATACATTTGGAATTAGTAAAGTAAACTTGATAACCTGCATCACATAACTGACTTATGGATATTAGGTTATGTTTGAGACCATTTACATATGCCACTTTTCTGAAAGTGACAGTTCCACTGTTGAAGTCTTCATAGCCTTCAGTTTGTCTAAAGCTAGAATCTCCAAAGATCACTCTTGGACCCAGCTTTGCCTTGAAATTTATTAGGCTGTCCTTACATCCAGTCATGTGCTTTGAGCACCCACTATCTAGATATTACTTATTCTGAGTGATAGGATAGTTCTTCACCTGCAAGGAAACAAGTTAGATGTTCTTGACCCAGGTCACCTTGGGTCCTTGTATTTTTTCATAAGAAAAACTGGAAATGTAAGAATATTCAGGTTAGCTTTTATAACCTAAGGGGTGAAATCTTCTGGGAGGAATTATCCATTGCGTGAATGGATTGATATTTTCCCTAGGTTGTTTAAGGTTGTTATTAGACTTTCTGTTAGAGTTGAAGTTTCTGTAAGATTGATCTGGGATCGACGAACTCTGGTAAGTTCGTCGAACTGAGTTCGACAAATTGGGATAGGATCTTCGATCTCTGCTCAAAAAATGAAGGTATTCATTCTCAGGGCACCAATATCGTCGATCTCTGGTCAACGAAATAGACTGGTTTTGTCGATTGTAGATCGAAGAATAACTATTATTGTAGTTGGCATTCGGAGTTCGTCGTTCTGAGCTCGACAAACTGTATACATTTCGTTGATCTGAGTTCGACGAAATTTGTTGAACATTGTTGTAGTTATTTTTATTATTGTTCTTAGATTTTTGTTTGAGTTCCATTTGTTTTAAGACTTCATTTACTTTTTCTGATTGTTCAGTATTCTTCTTAGCCTTATCTGAAATGAAATTTACAGGTTTAGATAACTGATTTTTCTTGATTATAGGTGGTTCACTAGATTATGCACCTAGTCCTAGTTTACTGTTATTTGCCCTAGCATTTAGATTACTAGTTATGTCTAATAGTTTTAAGCTTCTATCATTAAGAGATTCTTCCAATTTCTTGGTTTTGCTTAATTCAGTTTTTAAGAAAACAATTTGTTCATTTGCTGAGTTAAGTTCATCTGTTAGTTTAGTATTTTCAGCAATGTACTTATCTTGTTCAGTTAATCTTTCTCAGAGAAGTTTGTTTTCCTTCTCAGAGCCTATTAAATCTAAGCACAGATTTTTAAATTCAGTTTTAAATTCTTCTAAATCAAATTTGATAACTCTAATTATTTCTTATTTTTATTATGCAATTTTCTAATTAATAGTTAGATATTATATCAATTTTATAATATTTAGTTTATAATTAACTTGTTTCTATGCTTTATATTTATTTGTTCTAATAAAATTATTTTTAATCTTACAGGGCTGATATACAGATTTTTTGGAGCAAAATGGATATTTTAAGTTTTCTGCCTAGACACGCCCTGTGATACGCCCTACCTGGGCGTGACACACAAAAATCAAGTCTGCTGTAGAAGATCGTTGACCCGCGCCTGAACTTCGTCGACCGGCCCAGACACGCCCGTGTCGATATATTACACTCCCGTGTCACACTTACACGGGGCATGCCAGCTGGGGAATGACCATTGAGCCACTTGCCACGTCGGATTAAATTGACACGCCTGGGTCATGGGCATGACCCAAGGGGTGTCACGGGCGTTACCAGCCAATTACTCTACCGTTCAAGCCGTTGCCGCCAGAAGCCATTCTAGCCTGACACGCCCCTAGTTACGGGCGTGACTAAGGGGCATGACACCTCTTTGAAGACCACTTTTACTCCCGCCGTTTTCAGCTTCCTGCAGTTTTGAAGAAACAGCCTTGACACGCCCTAAGTCACGGGCATGACCTAGGGGCGTGACCCGTCAGTTAACAGATTTTGGTGGTTTCTCCTCCAATGTTCCCAGGGTTTAAAGATGACGGTTCTGAGCCTAACACGCCCTAGGTCACGGGCGTGACCTTGGGCGTGACCAAACAGAAATTTTTCCTATAAATTCCAGACAACTTCAGATGTTCAGGAGTCGAAATGTGGAGAGTTGAAGCCTTGTAATTTTGTATTTCTTTTGCTGTATTTTCTCATTTCTAAGTTATATTTACTATTATTATACTTTTAATTCTATTTGTCTTTGATTCAAGCATGTCTCTCTCTACTTTATTTTGTATTTCCCCAATCATAATGAGTATCTAACTTTCTTTTAGCACTTGATCATGATGAACCTTGGAATAAAATATAATCTTCTCCTTCTTTTATCAAATGTCTTGTTCTTAATTTGACTCGCTGCGATTTATCTTTTATGTTTATTTCATCGAATTCATATTACGTGGATATGAGTTTCGATCTAAGATCTGTATTCTAAATGACCGAAAGGTTGCGGATACGAGGAGATCACTCAAAGATAAAAGGCATTGAATGCACTCCTCGAGAGAGGACGACGTAAATCTTCCGGATTGGAGTCAAATCCAATAAGGGGTTCACCGCCTAAAGCAAGCTTAGGGGTTTCGACTGGCCGAATGGTCTTAATCGATCAACCTAAGGTTAGTCATAAGCATGAGCTCGACAGAGACGCTTTTGTACTTTAGGAACCTCCACGGTCGAGTGAGTAGATAAGAACTTACACTACTTTATTTTTCAAGAAGATTTATTTTAGTCTAAGGGGATTCTAGATCAAGTGCTATCTTCCCCCAAATCGTATTTCTCTTTCTTAGTTTAACGCTTAGTTTTTCCTTTTCCGTTTTTAAACATAAATCATCTTTCCTTCTAATAAGATAATAGTTTCTCTTGTGAGTACAAGTACTCGACAGCCCCGAGTTTAAACATGATACTTGATTCTATACTCTGAACGATAGGTATACTTGCCTCATCAATTGTAAACACGCGCTAGCGTGGATAAAATAACCATCAAGTTTTTGGCGCTGTTGCCGGGGACTCTTCTTTGTTGATATTTTGAAAGCAAGGAGCTATTAGTTTTATCATTTTACTTTTTGTTTCAAATTATTTTTTACCAAATTAATAAAAAATAAATTGAAAGTTTTATTTTTAAATTTTTATAATTAAAATTTCTTGCGAAAGGGCCGTGTCTGGTTTTCATCCCGCAATACCGCCTAGTATCTTGCGGAACCGTCATTGGGTAGCCCTTGGGAAGTTCGGGAAATTTTATATTATAAATTTTTAAATCTTAAAACTTTTATCTTTAGTTTTGTTTTTGTGTATGACCCGAGGGAATCCATCACCTCTTTTTTATTTGGATCCAGAAATCGAGCGAACCCTTCGGCACCGCTTACGATTTCGAGTTCCGAATTTTCAAGATACGGAATCCTTAGGAGACACTCCTAATCCTTCATTAATTCTCTCTCCGTCACCGCCTTCTTCTTCTACTTTTCTTCATTTAGTTCTTCTTCTCATTCTCCTAGATCTCCTTCTTCTTCTTCTTCTAATATGGGCGAGCCAAATGCAGTCAAACAACGGACTATGTCATATTATGCCCGTCCAAACTTGGACAAGGCACAATCTAGTATTGTTCGCCCCGTCATTGCCCCAAATAATTTTGAGTTGAAGCCAAGCATCATCCAAATGGTACAACAATATGTACAATTTGATGGGCTTCAAGATGAAGACCCAAACACGCATATTTCTAATTTCTTAGAAATATGCGATACTTTTAAAATAAATGGTGTATCCGATGATGCCATCCGGCTATGGTTATTTCCATTTACATTGCGCACTAAAGCCAAGCAATGGTTGAGTTCTCTACCAAGAGGATCAATCACAACATGGGCTCAAATGACGGAAAGATTTCTTACGAAATACTTTTCGTCGGCTAAAACGGCTAAATTGCACAATGATATTACTTATTTCTCCAAACTTGATTCGGAAACGTTATATGATACTTGGGAGCGTTTCAAGGAATTGCTTCGTCAGTGTCCTCATCATGCAATTCCAGATTGGTTACAAATCAAAACCTTCTATAACGGCCTAAATTCTCAAACTAGACAACATATTGATGTCGCCGCCGGTGGAACGCTTAATAACAAAACACTGGCGGCCACTCAAGAGCTTATAGAAGGTATGGCTTTGAATACCTATCAATGGAGTACACCTCGGTCTAAACCACCTATACCGGCCGGGATGTATGAATTTGATACGGTCTCAAATCTATCTCTCCAGGTTGAGATGCTATACAAAAGATTAGAAGAGATGTCTGCTCCTCTTCTACACCTACCTGGGATCCTACTTCTTCCCCCTCTCCCACTACGTTGGCCGAGAATGTGGATTATATGGGAAATCCGAATCGGCCACCTTATAATCCGGGTAATACTAATTTTGGTAATACCTATCACCCGGGTATAAGGAACCACCCCAACTTCTCTTGGAGTAATCCGGGGAACGCAACTCGCCCACCTAACACCAGCCCTCCCAGTTATTTTCCACCACAAGATCCAAAAGCTCCCAATCTCGAGGAGTTGTTCACCAAATATACAACTACAAATGATGCCAACATCCGGAATCTCACCGGATCTCTTCGTAATTTAGAGACCCAAATTGGACAAATTGCCAAAATGCTCTCTGATCGCCAACAAGGAGCGCTACCGGGCAATACGGAGCCCAAACCAAAGGAGCAAGCTAAAGCCATCACTTTACGGAGCGGGAAGGAGGTAAACATTCCTACAACTCCGGTTGAAACTTCTCCAATTTCGGTTGATACGGAGGTAACAATTTCTTCATCTTCTCCTCCGATTAAGCCTTCTAGTTATATTAAACCCAAAGCTTATCAACCACCGCTTCCCTATCCGTCTAGAATGCAAAAAGACCGGGTGGATGAGCATCACGGTAAATTTTTAGATATGTTTAAACAAATTCAAATAAATTTACCATTTTGCGAGGTAATCGCACAAATGCCGAAGTATGCCAAGTACCTCAAGGATCTTTTATCAAATAAAAAGAAACTTGAGGATATCTCTACGATTCAATTGAATGCAGAGTGTTCGGCAGTTTTACTCAATAAATTACCTAAGAAATTACCCGATCCGGGTAGTTTCTCTATTCCTTGTCTATTTGGTGATTTATTGGTAAAACGTGCGTTAGCTGATTTAGGCGCCTCCATCAATTTAATGCCTTATTCTTTAGTGAAAAGGTTGGGATTAGGAGAGCCTAAGCCCACAAGAATGAGCATTCAATTGGCGGATCGGTCTGTCAAGCTCGCTACGGGGATCATTGAGGATGTGCTCGTCAAAGTCGATAAATTTATCTTTCCGGTAGATTTTGTCATCTTTGGCATCGAAGAGGACACCGAGGTACCAATCATTCTCGGTCGCCCTTTTATAGACACCTCGCGCGCTATCATAAATGTTAGTAATGGTAAACTTCTCCTTAGAGTCATAGATGAAGAAGTTACCTTTACTATTGACTCGTCTATGAAAAATTCGCTTGCTAATGATGACTCATGTTATTACTTGGAGGCTTCTCCTGAAGAAGACTCCCTTCCTTTTTCTGAACTTACTTTATCATCTATTGATCATGAATCTGATTTTGAAAATCTAGATTTTGTTGTTCATGAAAATAGTGATAATATTTCGATCACTCGCGCACCTATATTTGAAATTTTAGTAGTAGGCAGTGATCGTTTTAGAATATCTAATGACGATCCTCCCACTCTTGAATTAAAACAATTGCCTAATCATTTAGAATATTTATTTTTAGGGGAGGATTCTAAACTTCCCGTTATTGTGTCGGCCTACTTGACCGATGATGAAAAAAATAAATTATCTAATATTTTAAAACGTCATCGCCGCACAATTGCGTGGAAGATCACGGATTTGAGAGGGATTAACCCCTCCTTTTGCACCCATAAAATTTTAATAGAAGAACACACTCATAAAACTATTCAACCTCAACGCCGGCTAAATCCTAACATGATGGAGGTAGCCAAGGCTGAGGTAATTAAATTATTAGATGCGGGCATCATCTATCCAATTTCGGATAGCTCTTGGGTGAGCCCGGTCCAAGTGGTGCCAAAGAAATGAGGATTAACAGTAGTTCCTAATGATAAAATTGAATTAATTCCTACTCGAACTGTTACCGGATGGCGGGTGTGCATCGATTATCGCAAATTAAATGATGCAACCCGTAAGGATCATTTTCCTTTGCCGTTCATTGACCAAATCCTTGAACGGTTATCTGGTCACTCTTTTTATTGTTTTCTTGACGGTCTTTCGGGATATTTTCAAATCCCAATTGCGCCCAAAGAACAAGAGAAAACAACCTTCACTTATCCAATTGGCACCTTCGCCTATCGAAGGATGCCCTTTGGTTTATGCAATGTGCCGGCAACCTTTCAAAGTTGTATGCTAGCGATTTTTGATGAACTAGTGGAGGATATCATGGAAGTCTTCATGGACGATTTCCCCATCTTTGGAGATTCCTTTGATTTGTGTTTGACAAATCTTTCCCGTGTACTCCAAAGATGTGAGGACACGAACCTAGTCTTGAACTGAGAGAAGTGCCATTTTATGGTGCGGGAAGGTTTGGTCTTAGGCCACAAAATTTCTAGCAAGGGTATAGAGGTAGATAAGGCCAAAATTGAAACTATAGAAAAGCTACCTCCCACCTCAAATGTTAAAGTCGTTCGTAGTTTCTTGGGGCATGCCGACTTCTATCGTCGGTTTATTAGAGATTTTTCTAAAATAACTAAGCCCCTTACACACTTATTTGAAAAAGATGCGGCCTTTATTTTTGATGAAAATTGTTTGCGCGCTTTTTCTCTTATTAAAGAAAAATTAATCAACGCTCCTATAATGATCGCTCCCAATTGGGAACTTCCATTTGAGATAATGTACGATGCTAGTAGCTTTGCCATAGGTGCGGTTTTAGGACAACACATAAATAAGAATTTTCATCCTATTTATTATGCAAGCAAAACACTAACCGCCGCACAAGAAAATTATATTACCATCGAAAAAGAATTGTTAGCTGTTATATTCGCATTTGATAAATTTCGTTCCTACCTAACCTTGTCTAAAATTATTGTTTTCACCGATCATTCTGCTTTGCGATATTTACTAACAAAAACATATGCGAAGCCGCAATTGATTAGGTGGATCTTACTACTCCAAGAAGTTTACTTAGAGATTCGTGACAAGAGGGGAGCGAAGAACTTGACGGCTGATCATCTTTCACGATTAGAGAACCCCAATTTGGGGGAGCTCATGGAGGAGGACATTGATGACACTTTCCCCGAGGAGCGCCTTCTCGCCATTCATAAGGTAATTACTCTCCCACTCCTTGGTTCGCTGATTTCGCAAACTACCTTGTTGCGAGATTTCTCCCGAATGGTTTTTCTTATCAAGAAAAGAAGAAATTCTTTTCCGATTTGAAAATTCTTTTTTGGGAGGATCCCTTTCTCTTTCGTGTTTGCGCGGACCAAGTGGTACGGAGGTGTGTTTCTCATGAGGAAGGCGCCCAAATTCTGAAGCATTGCCACGAGGGACCTGCCGGTGGCCACTATAAAGCTAATCGGACAGCTCGGAAAGTACTTGAAGCAGGCTTCTATTGGCTAAGCATCTTCAAGGATGCTCATGCTCATGTAAGTCGTTGTGAACAATGCACCCGCCCAGGTAATATTTCCCGCCGTGATGAAATGCCCTTAAATTTGTTTTTAGAAATAGAAGTTTTTGATTTATGGGGGATCGACTTTGTCGGACCACTACCAATTTCCTATAGAAATAAATAAATTTTGGTAGCAGTCGACTACGTGTCACGGTGGGCGGAAGCGCAAGCCCTTCCCACAAATGATGCCCGAGTCGTGTCTCGATTTCTTAAAAAACTATTTTCACGATTTGGAGCACCACGAGCAATAATTAGTGATAGGGGCACACATTTTTGTAACGCACAATTTGCTAAAGTGTTATCTAAATACGGATTTACACATAGGTTAGCCACCCCCTATCACCCTCAAATTAGTGGCTAGGTAGAAGTAGTAAACCAAGAAATTAAATGTATACGAGAAAAAATGATTTCTACTAGTAGAAAGGATTGGTCGGTCAAGCTTGATGATGCTCTATGGGCTTATCGCACTGCGTACAAGACCGCTATCGGTTGTATGCCGTATTGATTGGTCTATAGGAAAGCATGCCATCTACCAGTTGAGCTTGAACATCGTGCCTTTTGGGCACTAAAATTTTTAAATCTTGATGAGAACTTGTCCTCCGAGCTTCGTAAATTCCAACTTAACATGCTCGATGAGTGGCGCTCCCTCGCTTATGAGAATAATAAACTCTATAAGGAGCGCACCAAATTCTATCATGATAAAAAAATTAAGCACCCAAAGGACTTCCAACCGGGAGACCAAGTCCTTCTTTATAACTCGCGCCTACGCTTATTTTCGGGTAAACTTAAGTCTCGTTGGTTCGGCCCCTTCGTCGTAAAGGAGGTTTGGCCATACGGGACGGTGCTTATTTCGCACCCGAAAGGAGGCGACTTTAAAGTGAATGGGGACCAGCTGAAATTATTTACTTCCGGTGATAATATTAACGCATAACTTGACAACATAATGTTGTCAAATCTTTAGATCGCGCGCACCACTATGGTCGAGCTCACCGACCATAAACAAAGCGCTCGTGGGAGGCACCCCACGGTTATCTTTTCTTTTTATTATTTTCTAATTTTCTTTTTAAGTTTTTTTTACAGGCTTGAAGGACATTGCTGCATGACGATCGGGTCGGGACGAGCGTCAAGTCTACGTAATTCTTCAAGTCGGTAACCTTTATTTTATTCTAGTTTATTTGGATATTTTACAAAAAAACAAAAACAAGGAATTTTTTTTTCTCGTACACGCCAAGGTCACGGGCGTGACCCTGTAGGTCACGGGCATGTCCAGGCCGTGATTAGTCTAACTCGCGGGAGGTCCCTCCTCCCCCGGGTTCCCGTCCGTCTTTCGGAGATGGCATGGGCGTGACCAGCATAGGTCACAGGCGTGTCTGGCCCGTGTCGCGGGTTTCTGAGGCATTGACTAGTCACGCCTCAGATCCCTTGTTCATGTATCGGATTTAACTGACATGCCCCATAGTCACGAGCGTGACTATGGGGCATCACAGCAGAATCTGAGGCCAGCGCCTCGGATTCCAGCGCTTCCCTAGAATTGCAGTTACACGCCCAGAGTCACGGGCGTGACTCTGAGAGTTATGGGCATGACTCTGGGGCGTGACACCCGAATCCGAGGCAGAAATCCTCGGATTCCTTCTGCGTTTGACCCGTGCTTGTCACGCCCCCTATCACGGGTGTGACAGGGGGGTGTGACCAACCCAAAAACCCCTATAAATAGGAGTTTTCTCCTTCTCTTCTCTCCGCACCTTCCAGCTTTCACACCTTTTATTCTCTTCTCCTTGTGCTCAAGAGCTTCTCCACTTTTCTCATCATGCCTTGCCACCACGCTCGTTCCTCCGCATCTTCCTCCGAGCACCCCGCCGATCCTGCCTCGGCGGAGGCCATGCTCCTTTTTGAGAACGCCACCCAAAAAGATCGGAACGAACGACTGCGTGCCAAACCCTTTGGCGTTTTCCACATCTTGGACTGGGCCATCCTTGCCACCTTCGGAGCGGCGGAGCTAGTTCAGGGATTTCTATCCACCGCGGGATGGGCTCCCCTCTTTTCCATTTAAGAGCCTGCTTTCCTCGAGCTCACCATTGAGTTCTTGGCTTCTTTCGAGTTCTGGTGGGCGGCGCAAGATGATTTCATCATCTTTTGCATGGGCGAGATAATGCACCAACTCACCATCCGCCAACTCAATGTCGCCTTGGGCTTTTGCTCGGAGGCCTCTTCCACTTCCCCCGCCTACCTCGACCTAAAAACTGATTTCCCGCCCGACTTCAACCTCCTCACTTTTTGGTCGGAAATTTGTAATGATGTCGCCCCCTACACCCCAAAGAAATCCATGGGTAGCCGCCTCATCTCCCCCGCTTTTCACATTCTACACAATCTTCTCACTTTCACTCTTTCCAGATGCGGCGATAGCCACGGTGCGGTGACTCGGGCAGACTTACTATACTTGTATAGTATGTTTTATCGGGTCCCACTCAACCTTGGTTACATGCTCGCCATTTTCTTTCGGCACCAGGCTAAAAATGTGAGATTGGGAGCAGTGCACGGCGGGAATTTTATCACTTTCCTCGCCAAGCAGACCGGCGTGTGGGTTGCTCTTCCGCGGCTCACTTGTATGCAAACGCCGCAGCCTCTTCAGTTCTCAACCCTTTAGGCCCTTGGCTTAGCTCGACGACGCGAAGGCGAGTTTGAGGATATTCCCTCGTTAGTTGGTTGCGGGGGTCTTGATCTTGATCATGGTACCGGTCCCAGCGGCACTCATCATTCCCCCCAGATTCTGCCACCACCGCTACACTCTGCTCAAGCGCACGATCCTCCAAATTATTGGGACTAGCAATTTGGATTGCTACATACTCGCATAGACCAGATGCAAACCAATTTTGACGGTCGCTTCGCTTCTTTTGATGCGCGCATCGTAGTGCTCGAGTGAAACCATGCTTCTTCCATGGCAAACATTACCCGCGAGTTCGCAAACATGCGGACTTTCTATCAGGAGCACGAGGATGCTTCTGACCAGGAGTAGCTGCCTTTTCATTTTCTTTGGACTTGTAGAGGGTCACCTCTATGTATCTGTATCTTTGATTTCTTTTCATGTACTTGTTTTTATTATGAAAAAATTTATAAAAAAATTATGTTTTGTTTTTTCACTCCCTTACAGGTCTCTTTTGATGCTGGTTGGATATTCAGGGAAGTCTTCTTTTCTTACTTTTTCTTAATTTTTACATTGGGGACAATGTCTAGCTTAAGTATGGGGGAGGAATATTTCTCAAGCGAAATATAATATAAAAAAATATAAAAAAATAATAATAAAAAAAATTGTAAACAAAAACCACCAAAAAAAAATTCAAAAAAAAATTAAAACTAAAAAAAAATTTATATCAAAAATTTCAAAAAAAAATGTATCTTTTCATTCTTTAATTTTGTTTTTCAAAAATTACAAAAAATAATAATAATAATAATTAGAATATCGAAAATTAAATTTCTTAGAAAGGAACGTTTGGGATATCACCCCATCTTACCTCCTAGTACCGGTGAGAACCCTTCACAGGGTATACCTCGGGAAGTCTAAGAAGTAACAAAAAAAAATTAGGTTTAATATTTAAATAGATAAGTCATTATTTCTATATTTCTTCACATACAAAATTCCTAGTAATTCAATTTTTTATAGTGTTTAGAGAATTTTAATATTTTAATTGAATTTTGAATTTTGGAGTAAAACTGTTGGCCATGCTGTGTTTCTAGTCAAATGCACGTGTAAGTAGAATTTTATGTAGATTTAAATATTCAACATATAATTAGATTTTCATTTTTCTAAATGCGTGGAAATGTTTTATTTTACTTTCACTTTGAAAACGGTAAAACTTTAAAATAATTTAGGTGAGTAAGTAGAAGTTTGCTAGAGAGATATTTCGCGGACCAAGAAAGAGGTATTCTTTCTTGATGTCTAGAACTTGCCCTCTAACTAGTCTCAAGACTTTGCATAAGTTAGACTAATTAGCATAAACATGATTTAGGCACTTCTTTTGGCCAGTTTGAGCTTTTGTACCCGTACCTAAATTTTTATCTTTGTAAGCCATTTTGAGCCTATTTTCCTATTCCTTTGTTTTAGCTCCACCAAACATTTTACCAAAGCCTAAAAAGCAACCTAATTGCACACCTAAGACCGAGCTTGAACATAGATATGCAATCATGGTTCGTGAGTGATTAGGAGTCTTTTATTTTTGGTGGCTCTTTTCTTATAAAAAAAGGGTTGATTTATTCTTCTCTCCTCTTCAAAATAAAGAAAAAATTTTCTTTAAAAAAATTGAAGAGGTAGAAAAAAATTTCAATATGATGAGAGAGTTGAAAAAAAATTAGAAAAGAAATAAAAGAATTAGGAATTTGGTTGCGTTCTTAAAGCCATAACAAATTTTTGTGTAAAAGCTCTCTCTAGGTTTTGGTGTGACTAGCCACTGTTTTTATCTTTGAGCATCCTCACTAAAAACCTAAGCCTACATTTAACCTAATTAAGCCCTATTGATTTATGTTTTTAAGTTAAACTAGTGTCGTGGCGAGAGTGTGAAAGGGCAAGCCTATGGCCATCGACATTAATGGATTTCTTTGGAGGGTATCTTAATCTTTGTTTGTGCAATGTTATCTTAGTACACACGCTACACTCTCCCAAAATAAAATTTTAAGATTTACCGGATTTATCATTTTAAAAGTAAAAATAATAGTGAAAACGCATTTTAAGAAAAATAAAAACCTAATTTGTATGCTGAGTAAGTCTTTCTACAAAAATAGCTACAAGCATAGGCATAAGACTTCGCATTTTACTCCTTAGGTTCAATTTTCTTTTCTAGCATTTAAAATTTTTCTACTCACTATAGGAAGTTGTTTGCTCGGGACTAGCAAACAGATAAGTATGGGGGTATTTGATAACTATAATTATTTCCTATTTTTATTATGCTATTTTCTAATTAATAGTTAGAAATTATATCAATTTTTTAATATTTAGTTTATATTTAACTTGTTTCTATGTTTTATATTTATTTGTTCTTATAAAATTATTTTTAATCTTGCAGGGCTGATATACAGATTTTTTGGAGCAAAATGGAGATTTTAAATTTTCTGCCTAGACACGCCCTGTGACACGCCCTACCTGGGCATGACATAGGGGCGTGACACACAAAAATCAATTCTGTTATAGAAGATCGTCGACCCACGCCTGAACTTCATCGACCGGCCCAGACATGCTCGTGTCGATATATTACACTCCCGTGTCACACTTACACGGGGCGTGCCAGCTGGGGAATGATCGTTGAGCCACTTGCCACGTCGGATTAAATTGACACACCTGGGTCATGGGCGTGACCCATGGCATGTCACGGTCGTTACCAGCCAATTACTCTGCCGTTCGAGCCATTGCCGCCAGAAGCCATTCTAGCTTGACACGCCCCTAGTCACGGGCGTGACTAAGGGGCGTGACACCTCTTTGAAGACCACCTTTACTCCAGCCGTTTTCAGCTTCCCGCAGTTTTCAAGAAACATCCTTGACACGCCCTAGGTCACGAGCGTGACCTAGGGGCGTGACCCGTCAGTTAATAGATTTTGGCGGTTTCTCCTCCAACATTCTCGGGGTTTCAAGATGATGGTTCCGAGCCTGACACGCCCTAGGTCACGGTCGTGACCTAGGGCGTGACCAAACAAAAAATTTTCCTATAAATTTTAGACAACTTTAGATGTTCAGGAGTCGAAATTTGGAGAGTTGGAGCCTTGTAATTTTCTATTTCTTTTGATGCATTTTCTCATTTCTAAGTTAGATTTACTATTGTTATAATTTTAATTCTATTTGTCTTTGATTCAAGCATGTCTCTCTCTACTTTATTTTGTATTTCCCCAATCATAATAAGTAGCTAACTTTCTTTTAGCACTTGATCATGATGAACCTTGGAATAAAATAAAATCTTCTCCTTCTTTTATCAAATGTCTTGTTCTTAATTTTACTCGCTACGATTTATCTTTGATGTTTATTTCATCGAATTCATATTACGCGGATATGGGTCTCGATCTAAGATCCATATTCTAAATGACCGAAAGGTTGCGGATATGAGGAGATCATGCAAAGATAAAAGGAGTTGAATGCACTCCTCGAGAGAGGATGACATAAATCTTCCGGATTGGGGTCAAATCCAATAGAGGGGTTCACCGCCTAAAGCAAGCTTAGGGGTTTCGACTGGCCGAAAGTTCTTAATCGATCAACCTAAGGTTAGTCATAAGCATGAGCTTGACAGAGACGCTTTTGTACTTTAGGAACCTCCACGGTCGAGTGAGTAGATAAGAACTTGCACAACTTTATTTTTCAAGAAGATTTATTTTAGTCCAAGGGGATTCTAGATCAAGTGCTAGTTTCCCCAAAATCGTATTTCTCTTTCTTAGTTTAACTCTTAGTTTTTCCTTTTCCGTTTTTAAACATAAATCAACTTTCCTTCCGGTAAGATAATTGTTTCCCTTGTGAGTACGAGTACTCGACCGCCCCGAGTTTAAATACGACACTTGATTCTATACTCCGAACGATAGGTATACTTGCCTCATCAATTGGAAACACGCGCTAGCGTGGAGAAAATAACCATCAAAATTCATAGGATGTTATTACCCGGTCCTTTGCAGATAGAGATTCTTTATCTTCTAAAGCTTCAGCCTCTAACTGACTACTGGTTTTATCTATTTCCATTAGGCAGACTTCCTTTGCCTTCTCTTCTTCTTCATCATCATTGGAGCTGGAGGATGATGACTCTTCCTCAGTATCACTACAGGTTTTTGCAACAAACCCTTTTTCCTTCCTCTTCTGTTTGCTGGAGGAGGGCTTGCTGTTATGTGTTCTTTTGGAATCCTTTTCTCTTCTCCTGTCCTTCTTCTGAGTTTCTTGACATTCTGAGATGAAGTGTCCAGGCTTCTTGCATCCAAAATAAACAATTTCTTTAGATGGGGTCTTGTCATACCTTGGATTATCATCTTGCCTTGATGACTTTCTTCTGAAGTCCTTCATTGCCATCTTGAAAAATCTTTTGGCAAAGAGGCTTATCAGTTCTTCCTTTACTGGAGTCCCTTCAGATTCTTCAGTAGCCTTGAATGCAATGTTGTGCTCCTTCTTGATAGGTGTTGGAGTCTTCTGTTTAGCTGCTGCTTCTTTGTCTTCATTAATGGCTCATAGGATTTGAGCTTTCCAAGAAGTGATTCAGTAGAGATTTCTGTCATGCTTCTGGCTTCACTTATTGGCAAGATTCTTGAATCCCATGAGCTAGGGAAGCACATGAGGATTTTATCATTGACTTTTGTCAAAGTGATGTCCTTGTCTAATGTCTTTAGCTCATTGATTATTGAGCAAAGCCTGTTGTACATATCACTCACTGACTCAGCTTCATCCTTCTTGAAGTTATCATATTGAGAAATAAGATTGGATCTCCTATCCATTCTCTCATCAATAGATCCAACCGTCATCTGATTTAGAGAATCCCAGATGGCTTTGGCTGAAGTTCACTCAGCCACTTTTTGAAATATATCATCAAACATAGTCTGAGCTAGGATGTTCATGGCTTTGGCATCTGCAATCTTAGCTTTCCTCTGTGCATCTGTCCAATCTGGAGGTGGAACAACACTCAGATTTGTTGAAGTAGATGGAGTGGAGGCCACTAGAGTTGGTGGTCCTATCAAAATTGAATTGAATATGTCTTCATCAATAGAGTTCATATAGAGTTTCATTCTTGCCTTCCAGATCGCAAACTTGTTTAAGTTGCAAACTGGAGGTCTAGTTCTAGCATAATCCTTATTTTGTTCCATGGTATAAAATATGAAAGAATAAGATTTAATCAGAGATTATCTTAGAATCTTGGTTAGTCCAGGTGTTAGCCTGTTAAAATATAATGACTAACCTCCTTTGATACCAATTGAAAGAAAAAAGGGAGAGTAATCTCTGATTAACTCTAGAGAGGGGTAAATAGAGTTATATAAAAATTCCATTACAACCTTTTTACAAATATAAAAATAGGTTATATATTAATAGCTAAGAGATGTTAATAGAAGCAAAGAAAAGCTACACTAAGCTACCATAGCACAAGACAAAAAGAAAACAACAAACAAACAGACAATATAAGAATTTTATAGTGGTTCCCAAACTGGGTACATCCACTCTTCTACCACCCTGGTAGGAATCCACTATAGGTTTTGATCAGGTGACTGCCACAACAATATCTATTTGCAGGGAGATATTGTAACCCTTTGAGCTTTTGATCAGGTGCCCAAAAACCAAAGTCAAGTATTTTGGAAGGTTACTTGTGAACTAGGCTAACTTTTGAAGGGAGTTAAAACCCTGTACAGTGGGGGTGAAGGAAGATAAAAAGTATATGTTGTCTTCTCTTTTCTCAAAACAACTGAGAATACTTGTGGATTCTTGATGGTGTCAAAGCTCCCAATGAGATGAAGTTTTTGTTCAGGAAGATTGAGAGCTTTGTAGGGTGAGTAGGTCTTCTTGAAAAGATTTTCCATAAGGCTATACACAAGTGCAGTTGATTGTCTCTGAGAGCTTGTTGGAAGAAGAACACTTGAAGAAAATAACAGAGCAGAACTTGTTTTCTCTATTGTAATTTTTCGTCTGTCTTGATGTTTTGAATTTTTCTCCCAAACTTGTTATATTCTCTGCAGCAAAATTGGTTTTGAATTTGAATTCAATTGCCTTGATTTACTGCTGAAATCTTAGAACTTGGACAACGGCTATAAGAGCAATAAAAGAATTCCTTAACTGTCCCAAGAATTAGCTGTATAATAACTCTGTGAAAACCAGTAATTAATGTTGCCATAAGAACGGCTATATTCTGAGAATATAAGCATGAATTACTTAGAGCAATATAAGCTATAAAATAAGTCAAATCAAATCTGAAAAAATGCAAAGAAGGAAATGTTGAACTGGCAATATTCGTCGATCTGAGATCCTAGATCGTCGAACTCAACCTCTTTTTCGATGAGCTAAGCCCTGAGAACTTTGAATGTAATACAACTTTCCATACTGGGCTCCAAGATTGTCGAACAGAGATCGTAGATCGTCGAACTCAAGTTCTGATAGAAGATATGAGTTCGTCGAACTCAGTTCAACTTTCGTCGATCTTAATTAAGAGATGTGACTCTGAGATTGTCTAACTGAGAACTAAGATCATCGATCTCTCTTTAGAGTTTGTCGAATGACTTCTTCAACATGAAATTTCTGTCTTGTCCTGATATTTGCAAACTTCTAAGTCTTCTGAGGGCTTTGTCTGATCAATATGTGTTGTTGACTTACCCTTAAATCTAAAGAAAGCCTATGACCCTAGACTATACAAGGAGGGTCATACTGAAAGATTTGGTTTAAAGAGCCTAAACACATAAAGGGGGGGGGGGGGGTTAAATAGGTTCTAATCCTTTTTAACAACTTAGGCAATTAACAAAGTTATACACAGCACAATTATCACAGCACAAAGAATAACAATCACAAAAAATTCACAGCACAGACATAGTGGTTTATAGTGGTTCCCCAATTTGTGGCTTGTCCACACACCCCCTTCACCTATCAAGTAGAGTACTGGATTCAGCCAAACTTCCTTCCACTATCTCAGATCCTTAGATCTTACAACTCTGAACCCAACTAGTTCCTACAGCTCGGACTTCTTCAAGTCCTACAACTCAGAATCTTCCCAAGACTCCTACCTCAGGCAACAGCCCTACCTCAGCCTTAACCACCAGGCCTACAACTCAGACTTCTTCAAGTCCTACACCTTAGATTCTTCCCAAGAATCCTACCTCAGGCAACAGCCCTACCTCAGCCTTTTTCACCAGGCCTACAACTCAGACTTCTTCAAGTCCTACCTCAGGCTCTCAGCCCTACCTCAGCTTTTATAAATATAGGCTTACAACTCAGATCTATATAAGATCTTACAAGGAAATTAATTGTTTAAAATAATAAAATCTTCACCATGATAGAAAGAGAATAGGGTGAAAGCTTCTTGATCAGTTCTTGATTGAACTAATTACTTTATATCCAAGCTGTCTTAGCTTCTTCAAAGCTTCTTGAATTTGTACTAAGTATGTTGATCTTAAATTGGAGTTGGAGTTGATCTTCAATCCAGCTTCCTTCTTGAATTCAGAATCAGATTTGAATTTTTCTTGCAGTCTCTTCAGGATCTGCCTTCTTCTGGGTTTGTCTCTTTTTCCCCTCTCTTGTTCAATGCTTCTGATTGTGATAGAATAGGTCTATATATAGAATCCATCCAAGCTTACCAGCTGATCCGGTTAATAATGGCATTCTGACAGCTCTGATAGATTTGTCAGCTTTGTTACTTATGAAAGCTGTCAGGTCTTCAGTCTTGACAACTGACTCCTCCTTGAACTTCTATCTTAGCAGAGAACTGTTAGCTTAACACTTCAGATGTGTCGACACAAATATACCATGTGTTGACACAAGTCTTGATGATGTCAACATAGCTCCCAATGTGTCGACACAGTTATTCTTTATATTGTCGACACAGCTTCTGTTGGATGTATAGACACAAGTCCTGTGTGTTGACACAACTGCTTTTGGTCTTGACATAGCTGGTGTTGATAGATTTCTTTGAGTGTGTGTTGACACAAGTCCTGTGTTTCGACAAAGGCCTTCCAGTCTCAGTATAGATGTTGTTGACAGATTTATTTGAGTGTGTGTCGACACAAGTCCCGTGTGTCGACACAACTACTTCTGGTCTTCAACATAGCTTGTGTTGAGTGTGTATCGACACAATTCCTAGGTGTCGATACAACAACTGCTGATAGAATTTTTGTGTGTCGACGTAAGTCCCGTGTGTCGACACAATCTTGCTTCTACTGTTGACACATTTCCCTCACAAGTGTCGACATTTGTACTTAGAAAATTATCTTGTATTTCTTTAACCTGCACATTGAAACTCAACATCCCATCAAATAGACACTGATTTATATCAATGAGTTAAGTGAGGCTTCTCAAAATCTGGTATACAGTTTCTAGTATACCCAACAATCTCCCCCTATTTGGAGAAGTTATAACCCTTAGTCAATGATATACACAACTTATATTAAAACAAAGATTAAGATGTATAAAATCATTTCACAGGCACGGTAACTTATAAACACAAATAACATTTAATATCATCACAGAATATGATAAAATTCATTAATCTGGAATAAGTATTTAATTTACAAGATTGTTTAGAACAAAATTTACATAGTTTTATGTCTAGCCTATCTATCCCTAAGATTGATCAGGCTCCTTAATAACTATTCCTTTACCAGATTGAATCTTAGCTTGCACCTTGGATTTTGTGTCATCAGCTGGCTTCTTCCCTTTCAGATCTTTCTTTTTGAGCTCTTTTGCTTTAATCTTCTGCCTTTCAAAGTAATGATAAGGCTTTGGGAAGTACTTGGTAGGCTCCACAGAGTTAGCAGGTAACTTCCCAGCTTTGATATCCCTCCTGAACTGATGTATTGCATCTTGCCTTTTCTGATATTTACCCTACTCTTGTTCAGAATACAATTTGCCTCTATCATGCATATTATCTTTCACAGCTTTCCAAGCAGTAAGAATGATATTTCTGGAGTTTGGACACCATTGTTCAAAATCAGCCTTTAATTCAGCTTGTTCTCTGAATCTTTTATTACAAAGTTGAGCCTATTTCTGAGTATCCCTAGCTCTTTGTGCTTCTTGCTCTTTTTGTAAAGCAGCTTCAGACATTTCAACCTTTTCAATAATAACATTATGTGCCTCCTGTGGAGGGCTATACATTTTATGTACTTCCTGTTGTACTGCTTCAAAATCTTATGGAGGATAGATGACTTGTGCAACTTCCTGCTAAACCTCTTCAATATGAGCAGGTTGAATACCAGATTCAGATGTGTTATCTTTAGCACAAAGGGATGCATATCCAAGAGTAGCTCTGATGGTATTGGATACCCATTTGGCATGACCTGAGCTTGCTTTAACTAACACTCTCTCCACTTTATGACTTCTCTGGACACATGATCTTGTAGATCATCTTTCTGAAACCTTAACTGATCTGCTAGATAATCTATGTTCCCTTTGTAGTAGAGTCTGAATTTCTCCAGTTGATCAGAAATAGCATTTTGAGATGCCAGAATTAATGTTTGTAAAGCAGTTAGATCTTCTTTGATCTAGTTAGATACTGTAGTTTTCAAATCAGTAGCAATATCTCCCAATAACATTATGTGAGTCTGTGAGATTTTCATTCATTAAAAAATTGATTTTCTAGAATATATTCTTGTTTTCTACTATGTCGGCTAATGTAGTCTTCATTTCTTTTTGTTGGGTGGCCAGATATACTACAGCATTACCTCCCTTATGAAAGCAATCTGTCATCTCTTTCTTATTCAAATTGACTTCAAATCTGATAGATTTAATATCTTGAGCTAGCTGGAACTGCATTTCTTTATGGGACTCATCCACATACTTTTCCAAAGCAAGTTTTTGCTCATCCAATTTCACTTACAGTTGCACCAATAGTTAACTGAAGTCCATTCCTGGAGCATATGCTTGAGGAACTATTTGTAAGGCTGTCTTATAGCCCGTGCTCCTCTTCCTGAGAGCCACCAGCTTCCTTTTCTTAGTCTTGGAAGCTTCTTCATCATCAGAAGAATTTGATGAACTTTGTATATCCACAGTTTCCTTAGTACTAGAGGAATACAGTGGCATCTCCCCCTCAGTCCTTTGCAGCTCCCCCTTAGTCCTTGCATCTTGGGGGTAAGGAAACAACTCTTCCAAAGTTACCTCCTGTTGCATTTGAATAGGAGGTATAATGTTCTCTTATCCAGTAAATGGTTCTCCCTGGACATCAAGATCATTATCCAGGGATTTCTCTAAGCTGGAGGAGTGGAGGTGCTCATCTTTATTTGGATCTGCCATATGCACATCATGTGCTTCCTTTTTAGTGATGACTGTTGCTGTATTTTTGATTTCTGATACTATGTACATAACAGTATATGTTGCATACTCACTCTCCAGGGAAACTTCAGCTATACCTCCTCCTTGGGCAGACAGCTGTGATTGTTCAGGGTCTGTGTTGTCTCCCCCAGGAGTGAAGACCAACTGGTTCTCTGGTACTTGAATGCTCTCCCCATGCGCTTGAGCTTCTTTATCTGGTTGTGGTGTAGGTGATTTTCATTGTTGTTCTTCATCTGAGGTGAAGATAACCTACTCTTCAGAATGACTGGAAGATTCTGCTTCCTGTGTGGTAGTTTTCTTTTTCTTATCTTTCTTCAATGGTTTCTGTGGAGTAGAAACATCTTTGGTAAAAAATCTATCCCATCTGGATAGTATTCTCAAATCCATTCTTCTCATGTGATTTATCTTAGTTCCTGAAGTTTGATTCATCACTATTGGGATGGTGGAAGCCAGATACAAGCTCAATATCCTACCCAGATTAGTCTTCTTGGCACTTTCTTTGATCTTGTCAAAAATTACAGCGGACCAGTCTGTTTTCACTTTGAAGATAACTCTGGTCAGGAGTTTGAACATGTAGGCAGAGATCCTATCATGTCCTCTTGTTTTGCAGAGAATAACTTTGCTCATTATCTCAGATAGATACTTACCCTGGGAATTCATTCCCTTCCTGGTTAGTGAAGATCCAATCTTGGTATTGGGATCCAGCCCACACCATTGGAGTGCATCCGTTGTCATGGAGGATGCGATATCATCTTCTTCCGTAATCTTGGGTAGCTGAAGAGACTTTCGTATACTCTTTGGTGAGAGTTTTACTCGAGTACCATTAATAGAGGACTTTATCTTCTTTCATGAGAATCCATTGTTTCGGAAGAGTAAAATTCAAGAACTTCTTTCTTCCATATCCTTGAAGGTTCAGAGACCAAGTATTCCAATCCATTTTCTGTGATTAAGGTAATCATGCCCTTAATTTCTGATGAGACAGTCCCGAACGCCTTGCATACCAGTTCATATCCTTCATTGATCTTGTCTTCCTGTTGTGACGCCATTGGTGAAAGAGAGAGAAGAGAGTCGACGAGAGATTTTCTTGTCGACACAAAGTCTAGAGTCGAGAGTTCTGAAAGCATTGTCGATCAGATTTTGTCTTCTCCTATTTATAGTATACTTGTAAAAGGAAGGTCAAAATACATGCCTAACTAGGGATTTTACTTGGTCGATGAAATTTTACATATGTCGACATAGACGACCTAGGTCTCGCCAGTATTTTGTAGGTGTCGACATGTTTATGTGTCGACATACTCTTGCCTGTATCGACATACACTACTTAAGTCTTGACAGAGTATTGAGGGTGTTGATATGTCTATGTGTCGACAATGATTGTTGTGTGTCTACACAAAAATCTACTAGTACATGGTCTCGACAGAGTGGTGTCGACACAATTTGCTAATAGTGTCGACAAAATTGGCGTGTGTGGACACAAACTTTCTAACTTAGCCAAATTTCTTGAGAAATTTTGTGCTGACCTACCATCTCATTCTAGGTTCAACATACCTAATTCAATTTTAAAATAATTGAATTTACTTTCATCCAGAGATTTTGTAAATATATCAGCAATTTGATTGTTAGTGTTGACAAATTCTAGACATATGTCTTCTTTTTCAACATATTCTCTGATGAAGTAAAACTTGATTTCTATACGCTTAGTTCTGCTATGTGAAACAAGATTTCTATCAATAGATATAGCACTAGTAGAATCACAATATAATGGAATTCTACTTATCTTGATGTCATATTCTTCAAGTTGATGTTGTATCCACAGCAACTGAGCACAGTAAATGCCTGCAGCTATATACTCTGATTCAGCTGTGGAAATAACAACACTTGTTTGCTTTTTGCTGCTCTATGACACCAACCTTCCACCTAGGAACTGACATGTTCCTGTGGTGCTTTTCCTGTCTTCGTTGCATCCTGCAAAGTCTGCATATGAGAAACCTGTTAGTAAGAAATCTCTATTCTTAGGGTATCAAAGACCTACATAAGGTGTGCCCTTAAGATATCTTCAGATTCTCTTAATAGCAGAATAATGAGACTCCTTTGGGAAATTTTGGTACCTTGCACAGGCACAAGTGTCATACATGATGTCAAGTCTACTAGCAGTCAAGTATAGTAGGGAGCCAATTATCCCTCTATACAAAGACTCATCAACAAGTTTTCCTGCCTCATCTTTGCTTATAGGCATACTTTTCCCCATTAGAGTTTTCATGGTGGAGGCTGACTCCGTGCCATATTTCTTACATAACTCTTTAGTCAACTTAGACTAAGAAATGGACAATCCATCATCAGTCTGTCTAACTTGGAGTCCCAAGAAGAATTTCAGCTCATCCATGGTTCTCATCTCAAACTTCCCTTGCATAAGTTTGGCAAACTTACTACAAAGGTTGTTTTCAGTAGAACCAAAGATAATATCATAAATATATATGTGGACTAGGACAATCTTACCTTTTGATTCCCTAAAGAATAGAGTCTTGTCAATTTTCCCTCTTGAGAATTTATTCTCAATAAGGAAAGCAGACAGTGTTTCATACTAGGCCCTAGGGGCTTGTTTCAATCCATATAGAGCTTTCTTAAGCCTATATATATAGTTGGGATAAAGAGAATCTACAAAACTTGACGGTTGTTCAACATAAACTTCCGCTTTTAATTCACCATTCAAAAATGCTGACTTTACATTCATTTGAAATACTTTGAACCCTTGATAGGATGCATAAGCTAAGAATAATCTTATAGCTTCCAGCCTTTCCACTAGGGAAAATGTTTGATCAAAGTCTATCCCTTCTTCAATTCTGTAGCCCTTTGCTACCAGTCTGGATTTGTTCTTGATTATAGTACCAGTTTCATCTCACTTGTTCCTATAGATCCACTTAGTTCCTATAACGTTGTGGTTCTTTGGTTTAGGAACCAACTCCTATACTTTATATCTTTTGAATTGATTTAACTCTTCCTGCATGGCATCAATCCAATTTGTGTCTTGTATAGCCTCTTCAAACTTCATAGGTTCCATCTGGGATAGGAAGCTTGAACATAGAACTGTGTTCATGCTTTTTCTTCTAGTCAAAACTCCATGTCTTGCATCACCAATAATTTGGTGTGCAGGATGATCCTTCAAATGTCTTCTTGCTGGAGGAAATCTATCCACCTCTTGGTCTTCTTCATTATCCTCATCTAGATGTACTTCATTGTCTTCATCTATATGTACTTCATTGTCTTCATCTCCATCCAGTGAGACTTGTACTCCCTCTGGACAACATCCATCATTTTCTTCATCCTGTCTTGCAGGTTGGTCTTCACTAATTTTAGCTTGTCCATCTTTTCCTTCAAACCTGTAGGACAAACAGAAGTGCTAGACAACTCACAGTTATTTAGCTTAGACTCATCAAAGACTACATGGACAGATTCTTCCACAACTTGTGTAGTCAAGTTGTATATCCTATAAGCTCTACTGTTATTGCTGTACCCAACAAATATCCTTTCTAGGGATTTCGTAGCAAACTTAGTTTGATAGTGCTTGCCATTATTTAGAACATAACACTAGATACAAAAGATTCTAAAGTAGGATATGTTTGGTTTTCTGCCTTTCATAATCTCATAGGGTGTCTTCTTGTATCTTTTATTGATGGATGCTCTATTGAGAACATGACATACAGTATTTACTGCCTCAGCCCAAAAATATTTTGGGAGAGAAGTATCACTTAGTAGTGTTCTACTTGCCTCAATAAGAGTCTTATTCTTACTTTAAGCAACCCCATTTTGCTAGGGAGTTTTAGTTGAGGAGAACTCATAATGATTCTCAAGTTCTTCACAGAACTATATCATGCATTAAGACTGAAATTCAGTCCCATGGTCACTTCTGATTTTGACCACTGAGTTATTAAGTTCATTCTGAATTTGCCTAATAAAATTCTGGAAGACAGTTGGGGTTTCAGATTTCTACCTCAAGAAGAAAACAAATGTAAATCTAGAATTGACATCCACAATTACAAATGTGTAAGCTTTGCTACCAAGACTATGAACTGGCATAGGACCAAATTGAACGAGTTCAGTTGTCTACCTAAATCACCTAGAGGGGGGTGAATAGGTGAGTTATGAGTCTATTTGCAGAATAAAAAAATTTGCGATCTTGCACACAAATCAACCAAGCAAACACAGACGACAAAAGATTTATAATGGTTCCCAGACCTTGGCTACGTCCACTTTCCCACAACGATCAAGTAAACCACTAGACTCGGCTACTCTACTATCTCGGATTGAAAACCAATCCTACGCTCGGAACCAAGTTCCTACAATCTCGATCCAAATGGATCTACACTCGGAAGATAAAACTTCCTACAACTCGGAGAAAAATCTCCGAAAAGAATTGATAATCAAAAATTGAAAATACAAACAAATGATCTTCGAATCTTGAGATGTTCTAGCTGGATCTTCTTAATTGAGAGTTGCGGGTTTATCAGACTTGTTGAAGAAGAACTCACGGCTAGAACTAGATCTAAAGATTTCTTTTGACTTCACCCGATCGGAACGTTGATGGTGAAAGAGAAACTATCAGGATCAGGAAATCAATCATTGTCTGAATCCTTTTAATCGGAAACCCTGACTCTTGCACGAGAAGATCGGCGGCACCGGGTCTCATTTTGGAAAGACAGACAGAGAGGATTCAGCGACTTGAAAAATTATGACAGCATGTAGATCCTTCGTATTCTTGGTATTAGGGTTAGTCGATTTACATGACTTTATATAGGATCTCTCTAACAGTCGTAATTGGTCTTTATGACGTACATGTG
This sequence comes from Platanthera zijinensis, assembly GCA_039513925.1. Classification (NCBI taxonomy): domain Eukaryota; kingdom Viridiplantae; phylum Streptophyta; class Magnoliopsida; order Asparagales; family Orchidaceae; genus Platanthera; species Platanthera zijinensis. Next base: position 212,041,193 of record CM077081.1, on the reverse strand, counting down.
GACCAGTCACATCAAGTGATTTGAAAATCCCATCATTCTGGACTTAACAGAAGTTTTTGCAGAAAATGATTTATGTTTCTCGAGAAGAATGATATTTCTCGAGAAGTAGTGTTTATTACTCGAGAAGAAGATACATGATTACTCGAGACAACATTTCTGCTAAACGGGACTTCAGTTCTCGAGAAAGAAGAATACTACTCAAGAACTAGGAATTGCTTATCGAGAAAGGGCAGCCAATGGCGTTGAGTCAGGTCTTAGCACTCAACTCTCTCAACGCTATTATTATTGAGTACTCGAGTACTATCTAAATTTCTCGAGAATAAAGAAACGTATTACTCGGAAATGAGAATTGCATCTCGAGAAAAGGAAAGTTTCTCGAGAACTAGGAATAGCATTTCTCGAGAACTAAGAGTTGTTCTCGAGAACTACACTTAGAAGATTTTCTGATATAACAAATCAGTTCTCGAGAAGTTGAGGAGTCTACTCGAGAACTAAACTTAGTTTCTCAAGAACTATGGGACTACTCGAGAACTCAGTATAATATTCGAATAAAGTTCCTGACTACTCGAGAACTCTCAAATATACTACTCGAGAACTCGACTTCTTTTTCTCGAGAACTAAAGGACTACTCGAGAAAAAGACTCAGAGAATTTCTGTTCTTAAGAAAACTGTTCTTCTGACTATGCACGACACCAACATCTCATCTCTTGATCCATGTGCTTGAGAATGAAGTGTATCCAAATATAGAGGCTACACATGAGTCAACATCTTGGATCACACAATGAGGAATTACATTGTATGGTCCTGTGTTTATGACCCACTGCAGACTGACATTGGTCTACACTTAGCAATAAAGTCCTGCAAACACATTACTAAAATAGAGGATCAAATACAACTTACATCATCTTAGTTTAAGGGTGACTTCATGCAAATCTGGGTTATTGTGGATGCAATACCCAACAATCTCCCCCTATTTGTAGAAGTCAGAACCCTCTACACTAAGGTGAATTATATCATAATAAAAAGAATAGGAGATGAAAAGTTAAGAATATAAAGAAATGCAAGAAAAAAAGATAGACACATAATTATCAAAACTAGAATTTATATAATCAGAATAGTTTCAGATTTCAAGTCTGCATTCATGCAATCCATATTCTCAACATCCAAAAATACAGTCCTAGCTCTGATGTTATTGATGATGTAGCTTTTCAGACTTCTCTTGTTGCCTCCTGAAATAATTTAATGGCTTTGGGTAGTACTTAGGTGGTCTTGGGGGTGCCTTAGGATTATTTCTGCCATACTCTCTATCATAGATCCTTCTCTTTGTCATGGATTTCTCATAGAGGTCCCATTCAGTAGAACTATAATGGTTAGATCTGTTTTCATTGTAATCCATTACAAGCTTCAAAGTATCTAAAATCAAAGTCTTGGAAGTGGGGCTCCAGATTTCAGCATATTCTTGGGCTTTCCTCTTCTCTGTCTCTGGATTAGGAACTGATTTGGAGGCAGAGGGACCTTCACCATATTTTCTTTTCTTAGGAATGTGAACTTCAGGTAAGTACTGGGGAATAATATCATCCCACACTTGAGTGTAAAAATCTGGAGGAATAGTCTCATCAGAAGGTCTAGGAGAGAAAGTAGACATAGGAGCAGGAACAGGCATCTGAGCAGATTGAGACAACTAAGTTTCAGCAAGAGGGTTGAGATTATGAGGAATAATATTGGGATCTGCTTGAAACTCTAGAATTATCTGATTGTGCATCCAGACTACTGTATTATATGTATGAAATTTGACAGACTGGATTTGGGCAAGCACATCCTTGTTGATTCTAGTTAACTTTTCAGTCCAAAGAGCATGAGCCTTTTTAGTAAATTCATATACAAGCTTGGCTACATGTTCTTTTACTAGATTCTCCCCTTTTTGATTCATACACAGAGAGAGCTTATTGTGTCCTCTTTAAAGGTGCCAACTTCCACACATACCTTCATAACATTTTCTTTGCCTTCTTTCTCAAGAAAAATCTGATTATTTGCCAGAGTTATGCATTCATTCATCACTTCACCAACACTTGTAATAGTGTGGTCCAAGGATTTCCCACCAATCTGAAATAGATGTTTTAGCTAATCAGTGTTATGTTGAATTTCTGCAAATCCTCTACTCATCTCCTTTTCAAGAGCAGTGACTTGAGTTTGCACTAATAGCAAGGAATCATCAAAATGCTTTCTTTAGTCAGCTAACATCTGTTCAATTTTACATAAAATATCAGCAGAACTGGTAGAAAAAGAAGCAATATCAGTAGTAGTGGCAGCAAAAGGAGGAGCAGGAACTTTCCATGGAGAAATTTCTTAAATTACCACAGAGCTTGGAGCTCTCTTGAAGTGATCAGGAACAATTTCTTCTTCTTCATCAGTAAAGACAGGATGAGAGAAATTTAAGTTCCTCAAAGCTAGTTCAATTTGTTCTGGAGAACCTTGGTCATCATCAGAGAGGAGGACAGTGTCTTGCTTGGCCTTATCAGCATGTTCTGAGACAGCAGGAGGTGACATTGAAGACTGAACTAGAGAAGCAGCAGGGGCTGGAGATGGAGTTTTATCTGGAGTATGGACCTGAGGTGGCTCCTCTTCAGTAAGTTCCTCTATCATTCTATCAATATCTTCTGATGTGGATAAGAGAGTATCATGAACTTGTTCATCTGTATGAAGTACTGTAGAAATGTCTGGATGAGGAGATCTGACTGGAGAGGAGGAAGGAATTCTGACAACAGGAGCAGAGGAGACAGGCTCCCCCTCAGTTGCTACACCATTAGTGTGAGCAATCTCAGGATGAGAGGGAGATGGGGTCTTGTCCTCTGAGGCAGCAACTTCAAGATCCTTTGCAACCTGAATTGGATTCTTTAATCTGACTTCCCATCTTTGATTGGAAGCAATAGAAATTTTCTTCATATAGTGGATGGGAGTTCCCTTTGAGGTGTCAAAAACTTGAGGATTTATCTCATGAACCATTAGAGATATTATCCTAGCAAAATTTGGAGCCTTAATGCTCTCCCTTATTTTATCAAGAATCATCATTCCAAATTGAAATTTCTTCCTGCACACTATGGCTGTGAGAACTATAAACAAGTCATTAGATATAAATCCTATTGAACCTGTCTTGCACAAGAGGATTTTTCCAATGATGTCTACCAACAGTTTACTCTTTGCATTCAAATCTGGTCTTCTAATAGAGTTTGCTTCAATAGAGATTCCACAGTAACTGTAAGCCCAGGCATTTTCTTCAGTAACTAAATCATCTTCTTCATCTACAACTGATAATCTTAACAGTTGAGAGACAATGGTCTTATTCAAATTTATCTTAATACCTTTAACCTTAGATATCAGGACTTGGCCATTTCTCCTTACTTTGATATTCTTGAAGAATTCCTCAACTTCTGGAAACATTATCTTGTAGGGTTCTTGAAGAACGAATGACAGACCTGTGCTGTCGAGAAGTATCAGCAAATTCTTGAAGTTGTCAAACAGTTCTGCTATCCCAATAACGACTAACTCACTTCCAACGCCGATCTTAGATTGCGGCGCCATGGATTCTTTAAGAAAAAAGATAAGCGACAGAGGGAAGACGACGACGATGAAAACTTCGGTTAAGCGGCGGAAGACGAAACGATTTCTCGAGAAATGGATTTTGAAATCATGTAAGTTCAATGAAATCTAAAGTTCTCTATTTATATAAGTCTAGTAATGATGATTAAGTCTAAATTAAGCCTTAGATTAGGGCGGAAAGCAGGCTTAGAGCGAAACTGAAGAATTCGAAAATTTTTGAAAATTGAATAGTCATTACTCTAGTGGAGACTTAGTTCTCGAGAAATGAATGACTGCTTCTCGAGAAGTCAGAACCTATTTCTCGAGTGATGATTTTACTTATCGAGAACAAAGTTATTACTCGAGTAATGATACTCGAGCGAGATACTTTTGTTTCTCAAGAAGAAGAAAAGTACTCGAGTAATTTTAGTGCACTTCCCGAGAAGTCATCCTGTTTCCCGAGAAATCAAGTCCACTTAGAGAAACTTCTAACCTTTCTTACTTGTTCTTGATTTTTGAGCCTTGAAATGATTCCACCTTATCTATTCTTTCTTGTTGAGCATGCCAAGTTCAGTTTTGAATAAGTTGAACTTAGTCTCGTCTAGCGGCTTGGTGAAAATATCTGCAACTTGCCTATCTGTAGGAACATATTGCAAATCCACATCCCCTTGCTCCACATGCTCCCGGATGAAGTGATATCTTAGCTCGATGTGCTTTGTTCGGCTGTGCGATACTGGGTTTTTGGCAATTGCTATTGTGCTGGAGGAGTCGCAAAACATTGGAATGTTTTTGACCTCTATGTTATTGTCTTCCAGCTGATTCTTTAGCCAAAGAAACTGTGCACAACAACTGCCAGTAGAAATATATTCTGACTCGGCCGTTGAGATTGCAATACAGTTTTGCTTTTTGCTACTCCATGAAATAAGTCTTCTTCCAAGGAATTGACATGTCCCAGAAGTGCTTTTTCTGTCATCTTTACTACCTGCAAAGTCAGCATCTGAAAAACCAATTAGCTCACTGTCATTACTTCTTTGGTACCAAAAGCCAAGATTTGGTGTACCTTTAAGGTATCTCAAAATCCTCTTCGCATCAGCGTAGTGAGATTACTTACAGTTCACTTGGAATCTAGCACAGGTACATGTAGAGAACATTATGTCTGGTATACTAGCAGTAAGGTAGAGCAAAGATCCAATTATGCTTCTGTACTTGGTTTCATAAAAAGGTTTCCCTTTCTCATCCTTGTCCAGAGACATGGCAGAACCCATAGGAGTCCTCATTGAGGTTGCGTTCTCCATTCTGAATTTCTTAATTAGCTCTTTAGTGAACTTAGTCTGGGAGATGAAAATTCCATCTTCAAATTGTTTCACCTGAAGCCCTAAGAAATACTTCAGCTCTCCCATGCTGCTCATTTCAAACTTCTCTTGCATAAGTTTTGAGAACTTCTTGTAGAGGTTGTCATCAGTAGAGCCAAATATAATGTCGTCGACATAGATTTGCACTAGCAAAATCTTGCCTTTTATTTCCCTAAGAAATAATGTCTTATCTATTTTTCCCCTTGTGAACTTGTTCTCAAGGAGAAAACTAGATAGCGTTTCATACCAAGCTCGAGGAGCTTGTTTCAAACCATACAACGCTTTAGACAATAGCTAAAAATAATCAGGTAGGTTAGAATCAAAAAAACATGGGGGTTGTTCTACGTACACTTCTTCCTTTATATCACCTTTAAGGAAGGTGGACTTCACGTCCATATCTAGTCGAAGTCGATTCCTTCTTCTTGACGATATCCTTTGGCGACGAGTCTTGCTTTGTTCTTTATGATCGTTCCATTTTCGTCCATCTTGTTCCTGTAGACCCACTTTGCCCCGATGACATTCTTACCTTTGGGTCTTAGAACAAGTTTCCAAACTTTACAGCCTTGAACTGGTTCAGTTCTTCTTCCATGGCCAAGATCCATGATGCATCCGAGCTTGCTTCCTCAAACTTCTTTGGTTCAACCTGTGAGAAGAAACTTAAATATAAATTTTCATTAGTTGTACCTCTACGAGTTTTGACACCATCCAGGGGATCTCCTATGATTTGGTCCATTGGGTAATCCTTTAGATGTCTGAGCTCTAAAGTCCTTGCATCTTGAACTTCAACCACTGGAGTGATTTCATCAACTTGGACTACATCTTCATCTTGATCATCTACCTCGCCAATAGGGGTTGGAGTAGTGATCTTGATGAATTTTTCACCTTCATCTTTTTTTGGTTCATCTAAGCTAATTTCTTTCAACTTTGCACCTACATCTTCAATAAGTACACTAGAAGAGTTGCTTTGCAGCAAGTTGTCTCATCAAATACAACATGTATTGATTCATCTACAACCATAGTTTTTCTATTTAATATCCTATATGACTTTCTATGGCTACTATACCCTACAAAAATACCTTCAAAACTCTTTTCGCTAAACTTGGTAGTGTGATACTTACAATTGTTAAGCACGAAGCATTTACAACCAAAAATTCTAAAATATGAGACAGTTGGTTTCTTGTCCTTTAAAAGTTCGTAAGGTGTCTTATCATTATTCTTATTTATGAGTGCTCAATTTTGCATGTGGCATGCAGTATTGACGGCTTCTGCCCAGAAGTACTCCGGTAGTGAAGCATCACTCAACATAGTCCTGCAGGCCTCTACGAGTGTTTTGTTCCTTCTCTCAGCTACTCCATTTTGCTGTGGAGTATGAGGAGAGGAAAAATCATAAAATATACCTAGGCTTTCACAAAATTCTGTCATGGCCCCAGACTTGAATTCAGTTCCATTGTCACTTCTGATCGTGATTACGGAATAATTGTATTCATTCTGGATCTGCCTAACAAAATTCGTAAAGACATCAAAGGTATCTGACTTGTATTTTAGAAAGAACACCCATGCTAAGTGCGAGTAGTCATCAACAATAACCAATTTATATTCCTTGCCTCACAAACATCTAATTTCTAGTGGACCGAACAAGTCCATATGAAGTAGATGTAGACATCTATTTGAATCTTTGACTATAATACTTTTAAAGGTAGCTCTTGTTTGCTTGCCTTTCACACAAGCATGATAAGGTCTATCTTTGACGTGCTTGACCTTTGGAGCATCATGTACCAGGTTTAGTGAAAATAATTTGTTAATAGTTTTAAAATTAATATGTGCTAATATCTTGTGTCATTGGTCAACAAGATACGCACTATCTTTTGCTAAAAACACACTGGTGCAAATTCTTGAACTCTTCTCCTTGCAGCTTCTGGATTTGTATAGGACTGACTAGCAGAAGCACCGTCACCATATTTTATTTTCTTATGAGCTGGAATTTCTGGAGGAGATCTCTGAAACATTTCTTGTTCTGACCAAACTTTAGAATATTCTACAGGAGGCGCTTCAAAATCTTCTGGTCTAGGAGAGAATGAGGGCATTGGGGCAGAAGGTTGCTGAACAATATGATTGAGATGAGGAGGAGGAGCAGCATTTGGATCTACTTGAAATTCTAGAAAAATCTAGTAGTGCATCCAAACTGTTGTATCATATGTGTGAAGTTTAATACCAGCAACATGGGTTAGAACTCAGTATTTATTTCATTCAGCTTTGCTTCCCATTCTATCTTCTTTCTTTCTTCAGATTTTTCTAAGTATTCCTTTACTAAATCCTCCCCCTTTCAGATTTCTACAGAGAGGGTGCTGATGGCATCTTCTTTGAAAGTACCAACTTCTATGCATATTTGGAAAGTATGCTCTTGGGCTTTCTTTTCCAATGGAATTTGATTATTTTCCAAGGTAATTGGCTGATCCATCACCTCATCAATACTGGTGATGGTGTGATCCAGAGCTTTTCCACCTATTTAGAATAGATATTTAAGATCATCAGTATTGTGCTGAATCTCAGCGAATCCCCTACTCATCTCTTTCTCGACAGCAGTGACTTTATATGTGATGGCCTTGAGAGACTGATTAAAATACTCTCTCTGATGTTTTAGCATGAATTCAATCTTACCAAGAATGGTATTACCAGGAGTTCTTGGAGCTGGAACTGGAGGAGACAGATGGAGTTGAGCTGGAACTGACTAAATTAGTATTTCTTCAATAATAACTGAACTTTGGGCTCGGTGGGTGCGAAGCACGACTTCTCCTTCCTCACCAAGAAAATTAGGTAGAGATAAGTTTAATGATTTGAGGGGAGGGTCAACTGGGTCAGCTGGAATCTCTTCGTCCTCGTCAGAAATGATGATCTCAGTCTCCCCCTCAACATATACTGGGGAGTTTGACTCATTAGGAGTTGGTGCTAGAGTTTTAGCAGGAGAGGAGGTTTGAGCTGGAGGGACCTTTGCAGGAGAGATGAGTAGAGGATCATAAGACATGATTAATAAGGGATCTTTACACAGTAGCACTGGGGACATCTGTGGCTACCCATGCATTTTGTTCACGCATGGTTTCTCCCAAACCATGTGAGAAGGAAACACATGATTTTCCTATAGCTTTCCTGTTTGAACCAGTATGTGGTTAATCATGTGATTTGTTCACGCATAGGCGACAGTGCCTGTGCGCGAGTAAAATGCACGGTTTTCCTGTTTGTTCCTTCTTATTCTGTTCTATCGTTACCCTTGTGATTTCCTTAATGCATAGGAGGAAGCGCTCATGCTCGAGTAAGACATACGGGTCAACGCCTCTCCTTCTGCAGGCTTATCCTGAAAATTAAATAACGCACGGTTGACGCACGGTCGTGCGCCAAACCGTGCGTGCCCATTTTTCTGACATGTTTCTATTTAATGTGCAGATTTCTTCTTCCTTCCATCCAAGCCTGAACCAGTCTTCCTCCAACCGCCATTCATGCTCTTTTGTGCGGGAAATCTTGCCTCCAGCCACCATTTTCTCTCTCCTCCTTGGAGAGTTGATCCAGACACCATTTCTACTCAAAGAGCTAGCAAACTCTTCATCTCCGGCCACCATTATCATCCCCAAGCTCCAAGCTCCATGCCAAGCTCAAATGTTGCTACATCTATGAAGTTCTTCGATTAGAACCAGCCAACGATTATTCACGAAGAAGATGGGATATTCGAAGGAAGTGACAGCCCTTTTTGGTTCCCGGACGTCAACCGTATACCGAGTTTGGACAAGGCCCGACAACCCTTGAATCCGGTCATGAATCTCAGAGAGACTTTGTGCGTTTGGTTGAATCTCTCACCCTTCACTTGTAGCGTTTACTTTTTCTGAATATTTGGAGAGTTTGAATGATGTGTGTGAATATTATTAGCTTGAATATTCCAGCATGTCTAGGTGTCATCGATATCTGGGGATTCAATGTAAGACCCGCTTTTTTTTTATTTTTCATCACCGGGATCTTAGGACTAGAACCGCCGCTTTGCGGTGACACCTTCACGCCCGGGAAGGTCGTCACTACAAATCGCCGATCACGTCGGCCAAATCGATCACAAAAAAGAAGCAAAATAGTAAAGGCAAGTCCACAGAAATCACATATATAATAAATAATCTCCACGAAGGGAGAGTCCACAAAAATAATAATGGTATATCAAATAGGGTTCATGCCCGGTACATCAGTATCCTCACTATAAATCACTCAGCACGAAAGCAAAAGCTAAACATCTACTAACGATCGGGACTAGCAGTCCCAGCTGTCTAAACTCTGGTGTTAGACTGTCCCATCTCCAAGCGTGCCAACCTCCGGGGCTGCTCCTCCATGCTTGGCTCCATGGTCCCCTAAAATGATGTGGTTTGAAAATTATTAGTCTAAAAGACTTAGCCCTATCATCCCTCGCCCCTTCCCACATGGCTCCTAGGCACTGTACGGGGAGGAGCAAAGGAGAGGTAATGAAGGTGGAGAATAACAAAGTAACAGGTGATGGCGGAACTAATCTAGCAGTTCTAAGAGTACATGTGACAGTAATGAAAGTATGAAAAATTGAATATATAATATGTAACCTTAATTTATATGAAAACACATAAGCTAAGGGATCTTCTGCAAGGTTCCTATCGTATAAAAAATCTCATACCAATTTATATGATAGGGTGTCGGTTTTCTAGCAGCATGTATATTTCTACAGAGTAAAAACCTTAACCTATAAGCACGCTCACACGAACTTATAAGCCAATGGGTCGTTTTGCAGGGCCAATTACATAAAGCATCTCATACCACTTTATACAATAGGTGTCAGGGGTTATATGCAATGATGATGGTATGACATGCAAAATATGCTATGATGTGAATATGCAAGTGCAACACACCCACTTGACTCTGTGTACACAGACCTTTAGTTCCCCCTTTCTAGAGCCTAACCTCCCGGGATACCTCCGTAGTGGCAAACGGAAGCGGTGGGTTGGGCCTCGCCCACCTCAAAACCAGCAATTTCACTAACAATGAGACCTATCGTATGCCTCGACGCTGGTGCACTAATCAAAGCTCCTGCGTACTCTTGCCGGCTGGCGCACCGAACTTAATTTGGCGAAGTGCAAAACCACACTTGACGAGTCAACGTATTGGCGTCGGTGCATTGACCCTCTAATAACGAAAACCCACCACCTTATACTTTATGCATGAAAGTGGAGGATAAGATCAGTCTGACTCTAGAGGGGGGGGGGGGGTGATTAGAGTTTGTTAAAATAATTTTTCAAAATAAAACTTTGCAGAGGAATAGTTAAGTTAATATAGTATGTGTATTGTGCTGCAGCAATAAAATAGAAGTAATTATAAAAAGAAAACAAAAGATTCACAGCACACAGCAAAGAATACACACAAGCAACCAAACACAAGAAGCTATAGTGGTTCCCCAATAAACCTGGGTACATCCACTCTTCTACCACCCTTGGTAGGAATCCACTCAGGATGAGTTGATCAGGTGTCCTGACACCAATGAGCTTTTGATAAGGTGCTCAAAAACCAGATCTAGATTTTTTGATAAGGTGTCTTACCACCACTGAGTTTTAACAAGGCTCTCAGAACCAGATTCAGAACTTTTGAAGGGAGTTTTGATAACCCTTTTACAGCAGGAAAAGAAAAAGGAAGAGGTGAAGTTGTCTTCTTTGTCTCAATCACTGAGAGAAGACTTAGTGGATTGATTGTGTTGTCAAAGCTCCCCCTGAGATGTAGATGGTTCAGGAGTGAGAGCTTTGCTAGGGTGATAGGCCTTCAGAAGCTTCAGATCTCCAGCAGAAGATGATTTCAGTAGAGGCTGAAATATGAGTTGTTTGGAGTCTTTGATGTTGAAGCTATGAACACTTTTCAGTATACTAATTTTTAATATAACTCTTCATGATTGATCACTTGATTTTTCTCTGAGTTGATCTGACTATCTATGTATGTCTGTATTGAGTGTTATATTTCTCTTGATCATCTGTTGTGTATATTATTCTCTGATGATCCTCTGTCCAAGATAGCCGTTAGCAGTCATAAATATCTTCCATAAATATTTTGTCTTCTGGAGGAAAGTCCAATAAACATTCTCTGAGAAATCCCTTGAAACTTGCTCCAGAATAAATGAAAACGGCTAACAAATCTCTTGAAATAAATGGTGAGAGAATTTGAAAAACATTCCAAAGGCCGACTGAATTTGAATCCTTAAAGTCATCGATCTCTCAGAAAAATGTCAATCTTAGCTCTACGATCGTTGAACTGAGCTCAGAGATTTGTTGAACATCAGACAGAAAACGTTGAACTGAGCTCTACGATCGTCGAACTGAGCTCAGCGACCTGAAGAATGAGTGAGGATAGATCGTCGAACTGAGCTCAGTGACTTAGAAACAAGCTGAAGGCAGATCGTCGATCTGAGCTCGAAGATCGTCGACCAGAGTTCGATGAATTAACAGAGTTGAGCTCAGAGATCGTCGAACGGAGTTCGAAGTTTCGTCGACCTGAGCTCGACAAAAATTGTCTTTGTCTCAGCTCTAAGTCTTGATCCTTGAATGGTCCTGGGGGCAGCTTCAAACCTAAGTTCTAATCCCTAGACACATTCTAACTTGACCTTTTCAACTATACATCTAGGTCAAACTGATTTCCTAAAAAACATAGTGATCCTTGCCCAAATTAGTAATAGGGTGTTCAAACAATCTCCCCCTATTTGGGTTAGGATTACTATTTACAGAGCTCAGTAATAAATACAAAAGCAAATACAGAAAAGCAAAAATTTAAGCAACAGAGCAGAACATGCAGCATAGCAGCATTCAGATAGAATATCAGCAAGTGTTTTAAAATGAATGTACTGTCTGCTTACAGAGATCACTTCTTTTCACTTCCTTTCTTAAATAAGATTTCCCTGTTGGGATTGAGAGCCTCTTTCTTTGACCTTCTGTCATCATCTGCACCTAAGGAGGTTTGAGATCTTGGCCTGGGAACCACAGCCTCAGGATGCAGTTTCATGTAATCCACTAGGTCAAAGAACTTCCTTGAAGCATATCTTTCCAGTTCTGCCTTCCTTTGCTCTGACAAGGTAGTGATGTTGGAAGTGTCTTTTTCTTGCTCTCTGGCCTTCTTCAACTGATCTAAGGCAGCAAGTTCTTTCATCCTAGCAGTCCATGATAAAGGATTGTTCTCTGGATCTTCAAAAGGGATTGCAGGTTCATATCTATTAATAGTTTCTGAAGCAGTAGAAGTCCTTGTATAAACAGTTTCTCTTAGTTTATAAGGGAAAGGACCTTGAGTTGAGTCCATATGTCTTTGTCCTTCCCTTTGTTGTCTTGATTGAATCATGTGTTCTCTCTGATTACCTCTGTATTGTCCCCTTCTGGACTGATAACCTCTTTGATATTGCCCTCTGGGATGATATCTCTGTGAAGATTGGGAGGAGCTTTGCTTTGGAGCAGAGGTTTGAGAAGCTGAGCCTCCACCAGATCCTGAATTTGGAGGAGGAGGAGGAGGAGGCTGAAATTGGGATGATCCTTTCTCATACTTATCCAAGTTTCTTCTTTTCCTCATGGCCTTTAGTTGGTTTTTAGAATACTGCATCCAAGATTCAGTTATCTGGCAATCATGTAGAATATAATAGGGTATGTCATTAACATCCTTGGCCTTTGTAGGAGGGACCTTCATCATGGCCTTACTTCTAGCATTCCTTTTCCTAACAATAGTGCCAGATGTGTCATCAGATTCTGTATTGAATTGATCACTTTCAGAACTCTGTGGTCTGTCATACAAATCATCTATACTTTTGATGTATTCCTCTTAAACTTTTGATTTCTCAGTATCAATAGAGGCAGGAGGTGTTGATACAACAGCAGTAATCACAGCAGTACTCTCAGCAGGAGCAGATGAACTAGTAGGAGTCTAAAATACTTGTACTTCTAAATATTTGGCCAATTCTTCATCAGCGGTATTATCAATATCAGCAGGCAGCATTTCAATGTCATTAGATCCAACAGATATAATAGCAGTACAAACAGAAGCAACAACATCCTCAGCCTTAAAAGAGTTGACATATGATGCAATCAGACTGGGATCACATTCTGAAATAGGAACAATGGCCTTAGTAAGGTCTTCAACTTGCTGAACTGGTAAATATTTCTGTGAAGAGAATCAAAAGCACTAAACAGTGACCTGAGGTCCACTGTAAACACTGGTACTGGAGCAGCAGCAGGCACTTCTTTAGCTTCATGAGGCATCTCCCCCTGTCTTGATTCAGGCAGGACTGGATAAAGGCACTCCATTGAAGGAATTACCTGAGGAGAGGAGATATCTGACAGCCTGTCAGATAGCTCCTGGATAGATTTGAGGAGTGGAGCCAAGGAGATCTCCAGCAGGGCTACTAGCTTGGGGGCTAGTATCCCATAAAGCCTATCAGCTAGAGCTGAAAGATTCACTTGCTCAAGGGATACTTGAGTAGAAGTAGGAGTTGATGTTGCTGGCATAATGGTGGATTGAGTGGCGGTAGGAGGTATAGGGATGGATGGTTGAGATATTTGGATTGTGGAGATAGATGATACGGGTGAGGAGATGGATGGTGAGAAAGAGGGTTGAGCAAGGCTGTCATGGAGGAGCTGTTTGTATGAGGAGGAGGATGGAGGCTCAAGAGGTGAGGAGGGGGAATCATCCATGAAGGATTCATCCAAAATGTTGAAAGATGGAATGGAAGAATCAATGGGTTGATAGTAGTACAGAGGGTGTAATGGTTCTGAGGTGGTGGCTGGAGGAGGTGAAATAGGTGATGAAATTGTGATGGGGGAGGAGATGGCAGATTGGATGGTTGATGAGGAAGGCAAGGCAGAAACAATAGGAGGTGGAGAAGGAGGAGCAGAGGAGGAAGCAGGCAGTTTCTCAATGAGGGCAGGAGCCTAAGGGGAAGAGACTGAAACAGTCCTTGTGCCTGAAGCAGATGGTGCTGCAGTAACCCTATTGGGGTTGATAATCTGCCTGTCCCACTTGATGAAAAGGGCACAGGTGAGCCTTTTGGATGCATTGATGTGCATCCCATTTGAAACCAGTAATTTAGGGCACCTGGAATGCAGGAAAACCCCTAGAATCCTCCCAAAATAGACACAACTTTTGTTAATTTTCTTCTTGATCAAGTCAAAGAAGATAGTTCCCCAATCCAGATGTTTCTTGTCAACTATTGCTCCCATTAAACAGAACTGATACCTTGAGATGGTATCATGAACTGAGTGCTTTGCCAGAAGCACTTTCCCCACAACATCAGCCAAAAATTGAAATTCAATTGATAGATTCTTTTTCAACAGCTTATTAGGGTGTACATCAGAGTGACCCATTCTATCTAATATGGAATCAAATTCTTCTCCAGACAAATTAATAGAGTCATCTCCAGTACTTAAGGTGAATACTTCAGTCAGAAGAATAGGGGGCAATGGTACCATAGTCCCGTTGATCGTGCCGACTATAGTATTTTCATTCTCATTGGTTGCAGTAAAAACCCATTCCTTTATTTCATCTGCCGCAATCTTTATTCTTGTGGTCATAAACTGAACAAACTGCTGTTCTCGGAAAAGATTCAGAATATCTTTGAACCTCTGATCGCTGCCATCGAAGGAGTTCATATCTATGTCAAAACCTGTATCAAATTTCATTTTGGAAAGAGCGGCAACCGACACCGCCATTTGTACCTTCAAAGATTGAACAAACACGACCAAGTGTAGAGAGTTTGGAGGGAAAGAGAAAAATTTGCAGAGAGTATGAAAGCGTAAAAGACGAACGGCAGTCGAAAAATGATATTTATATTAGGGTTCGACGCCGAAATGAAAAATCGTTAAACTCTGTTCGACGATTTGGGCTTCTAATGGAATACGAAGAGGTTTCAATGTCGTCGATCTCAGTTCGACGACATTGACGAGCGTCGAGCTCTGCTCGACGACCGCTTAACAGAAGGAAGGATAGCTTAAAGCTCTCAGGCGGCGCTGAACTCAGGTCGACGATTCAGGAAACGTCGATCTGCGTTCGACGATTTTTGGGAAACCGTCGATTGCCGTTCGACGATTTCTGGGGAAAACGTCGAGCACAGTTCAGAGACAGAAACTATCCTACAGACACAAAGATAAATGAGTTTTTATCCTAATCTTGGTCTGTTTTTAGATTTTAAAATCTTGGAATTCATTTTAGACAGCCTCCATCTAGCATTCCTAACTGATTGAGGAAGAAGTTATGTTTCTTTTCATCCAAAGGCTTGGTGAAAATATCTCCTCTTTGCAAATCAGTTGAGATATATTGAAGTTCAATTTTATTTTTCTCAACATTATCCCTTAGAAAATGATGCCTAATTTCTATGTGTTTTGTCCTACTATGGAGGACTTGATTTTGTGCAATGGAAATAGCACTGGTGTTGTCACAAAATATTTTAGATTCTCTAAGTTATAACCATAGTCTAGGAGTTGATTTTGTATCCACAAGATTTGTGAACAACAACTACCTGCAGCCATATATTCAGCTTCAGCAGTTGAAGTTGACACAGATGTTTGTTTCTTACAAAACCATGAGACAAGTCTATCACCAAGAAACTGACAAGTTCCATTGGTGCTTTTCCTGTCTATTCTGCATCCAACATAATCAGTATCTGAAAATCCAGTTAAGTCAAATGCTGAATCTTTTGGATACCAGAGACCTAGATTTGGACAGATTTTAACATACCTAAGAATCCTCTTTACTAAAGTTAAGTGTGACTCTCTAGGGCTAACTTGGAATCTAGCACATATACATGTAGCAAACATTATATCAGGCCTACTACCTATAAGGTACAATAAAGAGCCAATCATTGCTCTATATGTTGTCTGATCAACTTGTTTCCCATGGTCATCAGTATCCAATACAGCATTGGTAGGCATGGGTGTTTTCATACATGATGCATCAGACATACCAAATTTCTTAACCAGCTCTTTTGCATACTTGGTTTGGGAAATAAATATGCCTTCAGCATGTTGTTTTACTTGCAATCCTAAGAAGAAGGAGAGCTCACCCATGCTACTCATTTCAAATTTAGAGTGCATAAGCTTGGAAAAATTTTTGCACAAGTTTGAATCAGTAAAACTAAAGATGATGTCATCTACATATATTTGTACTAGTAGGGTATGGGACTTATGGGTTCTAATAAAAAGAGTTTGGTCTACTCTCCCCCCTAATAAAATCATTTTCTAGAAGAAAGCATGCTAGAGTCTCATACCATGCTCTAGGAGCTTGCTTTAGACCATATAATGCTTTATATAGTTTGAAAACATAGTCAGGGTGAGTTGGAGAGACAAAACCTGGTGGTTGTCTGACATAGACTTCTTCTTTGATCTCCCCATTGAGAAAAGAACTCTTCACATCCATTTGGTAGACTTTGAATCCCTTATGAGCAGCATATGCCAGGAAGATTCTTATGGCCTTTAACCTTGCAACTGGTGCAAAGGTCTGGTCATAGTCTATCCCCTCTTCTTGAGAATATCCTTGAGCAACTAGCCTTGCCTTGTTCCTTACAATAATTCCTTGATCATCCAATTTGTTTCTGAACACCCATTTTTTCCAACAATGGAATGATCCTTTGGCTTAGGCACTAGTTCCCAAACTTTGTTTCTTTCAAATTGATACAACTCCTCTTACATTGCAATGATCCAGTGTGGATCTTGCTCTGCATCTTGAATGGATTGAGGTTCAATTTGAGAGAGAAAGCAAGTGTGCATCAGGTTTTGGTTGACCTGATTTCTGGTTTGCACATAATCTGAGATGTTTCCAATCACTTGGGAGATTGAATGATCTCTTGGTGTTACTAAATCAACAGGGGTTGTATATTGTTCACCAACCTGTGTTGTTGTTTCCTCTTGTGGAACAGCAACTGGCTCTTCAAGAAGATTTTCTTACAAATGTTGAGCAGCTTCTTCATCTTCACTACCTTCATCCTTTTGAGTAACTTACAATCTGTCCAAGTCTTCAGCTAGAGAATGTACCTGCAAATGTTCTATGGTGGAAGCATTCTTCTCCTTGAAAGACATATTAGTTTCATCAAAGGAAATATGGAAAGATTCTTCTATTTTTTGAGTAGTTTTATTATAAACCCTATAAGCTTTACTGATCTTGGAGTATCCCAGAAACACTCCTTCATCAGCTTTTGCTTGAAATTTTGCTATATATCTCTTGTCATTATTGTGAATATAACAAATGCAACCAAAAATTTTGAAGTAATCTATTTTATGTTTCTTCCCTTTGAGTAATTCATAGGGAGTCTTGCCCTTCAGTTTATGTATCAAACTTCTATTCAGTACATAGTTGGAGGTGTTCACTGCCTCAGCCCAAAAGGATAGAGGAAGGTGAGCATCAAACAACAATGTAGTTGCAGATTCAATTAGGCTTCTATTTTTCCTTTTTGCTACCCCATTTTGTTGAGGAGTTCTAGGAGCTGAGAATGTATGCCTGATCCCTTCACTCTGACAGAACTCTTGCATAAGAAGAGAATTAAACTCTGTCCCATGATCACTTCTGATTAGGGCAATATGAGTATTGAACTCACTCTGTATACATTTGAGAAACTCTGTCAAACACTTAAAGTTATCAGACTTCTTCCTCAGAAAGAACACCCATGTGAATCTTAAGAAGTCATCTACAACCACTAAAGTGTAGGATTTCCCTCCTAAGATTTGTACTGTAATGGGTCCAAAAAGATCCATGTGTAACAGATACAAAATCCTAGGTGAATCACTCTTGTTAAGTGACTTAAAACTGTTTTTAGTTTGCTTGCCTAATTGACAAGCCTTGCAAACTCCTTCCTTCTTATAGGGGCAAGAAGGTAGTCCTCTAACAAGGTTGTCCTTGGATAGCCTAGTAATAGTTCTAAGGTTAATATGCCCTAGTCTCTTATGCCACAGTATATTAGGTCTAGATATGGAATTGAACAGGCAAATATATACTTTAGATGAATGAAAATCTACTAAGTACATGTTACCTTTTCTGTTACCTGTCAACACAGTTGTGTTGTCTTCTGATTTGACCTTGCATATAGCTTTTTTGAAAGTCACTTGATATCCTTCATCACAAAGTTGACTGATACATATCAAGTTGTGCTTGAGTCCTTCAACATAAGCTACTTTCTTGAAGGTGACTGTTCCAATTTTGACTGCACCATATCCTTTTGTTGTTCCAAAGTTTGAATCACCAAAAATTACTTTGGGTCCAAGCTTGGCTTTAAAGTATGTGAAGTTGTCCTTGTTCCCTGTCATGTGCTTTGAGCACCCACTATCCAGATAGCATAGTTGGTTTGATGTTGGATAGGTCTTCACCTGTACATACAAGAATTTACATGTTTTTGACCCAGTTTACCTTGGGCCTAGGTTGATATCTTTAAATTTAGAAATGAAAGACATCCCAGGTTGACTCTTATAACCTTAAGATGGTATCTCCTAGGAGTTACTATCCATTCAGTATAGGGGTTGAAACCTTGGGATGTAGGACTTCTAGGATTGAATCTAGATGTACCTTTGAAAGATTGTTCAAAGCCTTGATCTCTGTTCGACGATCGTCGAGCTGAGGTCGACGATCATGGGTCAGATCGTCGAGCTCTGTTCGAAGATCGACTGTCCTGGAGTTCATTGTTCAGGTGTCGTCGAGCTGAGTTCGACGATTTTTTCTTGGATCGTCGAGCGCCATTCGACGATCGTCGAGCTCTATTCGACGCATTCTGTTGAACTATAACTTTCTTTGGCAAATCCTCATTCTTCCTAGCTAACTCTACAACTTCCTTCCCTTTATCAGAGATAAATTTGATTGGAGTTGTCAGAACTATAGGCTGGTTGTATGAAGCTCCCAAGCCCAGTGTACTATTAAGTCTAGAGTTCACTGTGCTTGTGATATCCATCAGTTTGATGCTTCTCCCATTAAGGGATTCTTCAAACTGCTTGGCCTTGGATAGTTCACTTTTCAGTGAAGCTATCTGCTCCCTATAGTATTCTAACTCTTCAGAGAGTTTGAGGTTATTCTATTTTAAAGTGCTATACTCAGACAGTTGTTTTCTGAGGGAAATGATTTCCTTCTATGACTCTAATAGATCTAGGCATAGTACTTTAAACTCATGTTTAAAGTCCTCAGAACTGAAATCAAATGAATTGATTACCTGGTCTTCTTCTAGTTGAATTTCTGAATCTGACTCTGACTCTTCTTCTTCTGAATATGTTTGAGAGGCATTGATAGCCATCATGCAAAATTCCTTTTCATCAGCATCATCCTCATCATCACTGGAGCTGGATGAAGCTTCAGAATCTTCTTCAATTTCACTCCATGTCTCAGCAACAAATCCCTTCCTTATATGTTTGTTCTTGTTAGAGGAGGGTTTGCCTGAGCTATTCTTATTAAAGTCTTTCTCCTTTCTTCTTTCTCTTCTATCTTTCTTGTCCTTGTTTTTGTTTTCTGGACAGTCAGGCATAATATGGCCTGGTTTCCTACAACCAAAACATATAAATTCCTTGTTGTTATTTGATTTATCATACCTTGGCTTATCATGTCCCTTGTATGATCGCTTTCTGAAGTCTTTTCTGGCCATTTTGAAGAATCTTTTGGCCAATAAGCTGAGTAGCTCCTCATTGTCTGTGACCGTTTCTTCAGGCAGGTCCTCAACAGCTTTAAAGGCTATTATCTTCTCTTTCCTTGTGGCTGGTGAGGCAGCCTTCTGTTCTTCTTCTCTATTTTTAATGAGCAGCTCATAAGATTTGAGCTTGCCCAGGAGAGCTTCAGTGGTAATCTCATTTAGACTTCTGGCATCTTTGATTGGCCAGATTCTTGAATCCCAAGTGCTGGGGAAACACATTAGGATTTTGTCATTCAGCTCAGTCAATGAGATTTCTTTATCCAGAGTCTTTAACTCATTGACAATCAGACTTAATCTGTTGTATATGTCTGCTACTGACTCAGCTTCTCCTTTCTTGAAGTTCTCATATTGGGATATGAGATGGGATCTTCTATCTTTTCTCTCATCAGCAGCTCCTGAGATAATCTCAGAAAGTTTGTCCCAAATTTCTTTGGCTGAGTTGTATTCAACTACCTTCTGAAATATCTCATCAGACATTGTCTGAGCTAAGATATTCATGGCCTTGGCATCTGAAGTCTTCCACTTCTTTATTTCAGTATCTGTTCCTGAAGGAGGTGGAATAGCACTTGTACATGAGCTTGCTGGTGGACTTGGGCACACTGTCAAAACAGAATTAAATATATCTTCATCAATAGAATTCATATAAAGTTTAATCCTAGCTTTCCAAAGTGCAAACTTGGATAGATTGCACACCGGAGGCCTGGTACTTCCATAATCTTTGTTCTGTGCCATGTCTTTATATAAAATTAAATATAATGAAAATAACCCTCTTAAAGGATTGATCTTATCAAGGATCTTTTGGTTCAGGTGTTAGCCTGTATGAACAACCAACCTGCCTCTGATACCAATTGAAAGTCGAGGATAAGATCAGTCCGACTATAGAGGGGGGTGAATAGAGTTTGTTAAAATAATTTTTCAAAATAAAACTTTGCAGAGGAAGAGTTAAGTTAATATAGTATGTGTATTGTGCTGCAGCAATAAAACAGAAGTAATAATAAAAATAAAACAAAAGATTCACAGCACAAAGAAAAGAATACACACAAGCAACCAAACACAAGAAGCTATAGTGGTTCCCCAATCTACCTGGGTACATCCACTCTTCTACCACCCTTGGTAGGAATCCACTCAGGATGAGTTGATTAGGTGTCCTGACACCAATGAGCTTTTGATAAGGTGCTCAAAAATCAGATCTAGATTTTTTGATAAGGTGTCTTGCCACCACTGAGTTTTGATAAGGCTCTCAAAACCAGATTAAGAACTTTTGAAGGGAGTTTTGATAACCCTTTTACTGCAGGAAAAGAAAAAGGAAGAGGTGAAGTTGTCTTCTCTATCTCAATCACTGAGAGAAGACTTAGTGGATTGATTGTGTTGTAAAGCTCCCCCTGAGATGTAGATGGTTTAGGAGTGAGAGCTTTGCTAGGGTGATAGGCCTTCAGAAGCTTCAGATCTCCAGCAGAAGATGATTTCAGCAGAGGATGAAATATGAGTTGTCTGGAGTCTTTGATGTTGAAGCTATGAACACTTTTCAGTATGCTAATTTTCAATCTAACTCTTCAGGATTGATCACTTGATTTTTCTCTGAGTTGATCTCACTATCTATTTATGTCTGTATTGAGTGTTATATTTCTCTTGATCTGCTGTTGTGTATATTATTCTCTGATGATCCTCTGTCCAAGATAGCCGTTAGCAGTCATAAATGTCTTCCATAAATATTTTGTCTTCTGGAGGAAAGTCCAATAAACATTCTCTGAGAAATCCCTTGAAACTTGCACCAGAATAAATGAAAACGGATAACAAATCTCTTGAAATAAATGCTGAGAGAATTTGAAAAACATTCCAAAAGCCAAATGAATTTGAATCCTTAAAGTCATCGATCTCTCAGAAAAACATCAATCTGACCTCTACGATCGTTGAACTGAGCTCAGAGATTAGATTGAACATCAGACAGAAAACGTCGAATAGAGCTCTACGATCGTCGAACTGAGCTTAGCGACCTGAAGAATGAGTGAGGATAGATCGTCGAACTGAGCTCAGTGACTTGGAAACAAGCTGAAAGCAGATCGTCGATCTGAGCTCGAAGATCGTCGACCGGAGTTCGACGACTTAGTAGAGTTGAGCTCAGAGATTGTCGAACGGAGTTCGACGTTTTGTCGACCTGAGCTCAACGAAAATTGTCTTTGTCTCAGCTCTAAGTCTTGATCCTTGAATGGTCCTGGGGGAAGCTTCAAACCTAAGTTTTAATCCCTAGACTCATTCTAACTTGACCTTTTCAACTATACATTGATGCAGGCCCATGGTTTGGAAGAGAGATTTTCTTGAAAACATCCAATAGTTATATGGGGAGGAGGTGTGGGGGGCTCGGATTGTGATGAAGGGAGGAGGACGGTTTTGGCTAGTTGGGTGGAAGGGGTCGGTTTTCTTCGTAGGGGAAGAGGAGGGCTCGGGTAGCTAGAGGAAGAGGAAGATATGAAGGAGGGAGAAGAAAACCAAGAAAGGGGAGAGGGAGGAGAAGGCCGAATATTCCTAGGGGGAGGAAAGAGAGGAGGTGGCCGAGAGAGATTAAAGACGGAGAGGAGGTGGCGGCTTTGGACTTGGCCGAGCCCTAAGGGGGTGGTGGTGGCCGGCGGCTTGGATGGAAAAGGGAGGCCGATATTTTTTTGGGGAAGTAAGAGTGGGCTTGGGTTGGGGTGGTGGAGGTGAGGGAGAATATTGAGGAGGAGGAGGAGGAGAAGGGAGAAAAGAGGTAGCCGAGATTGAGAAGAAAGGGGAGGGGGTGGCCGGCAGCCAAGGTAGAGAGAGGGAGAGAGGGGTTGGCCGAAATTTGCCAAAGAGGGGGGGAGGAAAATTCTCTCAAGAATCTCTAGGTTTTTTCAAATTTTCATTCTTTCAATACTTAATCAAACAAAACATGACTATATATAGTCTTACACCACTCAATCTCCTCCATACATATTTAGAACAAAATAAAAACAATTCCAAAATTAAAATGCATGAAAATGGAAGCAAATATATGATGGTTATAAGTATCCATCATAATTACAAGAATAAAAATATAATAATAAGATTGCTTAAATTAAAACATTGCTTAAATAGAAATTGTTATAAATGATAAAAGATAAATAATAAAATATATAATAATAATTTTAATTTATAATTATATATTTTATTTAAAATGGTGCCGGCAGACGTCGTGCAAAATATGAAGCGGCGTTGGCGAAGGAGCGTCACGGCGTTGACGAAGAAGCGTCACGGCGTTGGCGAAGAGCGTCGTCATCAATTCTCCCACACTTAAAATCACTCATCTCCGATGAGTGGCCCGTGAGGGGGGAACAGTCAGAAGAAAGCAGCAACATTGGGGCAAGTCTGGCCATAAAAGTTGGAGGGTGCCAATTAGAAAATTGGCATGAACCTCCCTCTGATACCAAATTGATGTAGGCCCATGGTTTGGAAGAGAGATTTTCTTGAAAACATCCAATAGTTATATGGGGAGGAGGTGTGGGGGGCTCGGATTGTGATGAAGGGAGGAGGACGGTTTTGGCTTGTTGGGTGGAAGGGGTCGGTTTTCTTCGTAGGGGAAGAGGAGGGCTCGGGTAGCTAGAGGAAGAGGAAGATATGAAGGAGGGAGAAGAAAACCAAGAAAGGGGAGAGGGAGGAGAAGGCCGAATATTCCTAGGGGGAGGAAAGAGAGGAGGTGGCCGAGAGAGATTAAAGACGGAGAGGAGGTGGCGGCTTTGGACTTGGCCGAGCCCTAAGGGGGTGGTGGTGGCCGGCGGCTTGGAGGGAAAAGGGAGGCCGATATTTTTTTGGGGAAGTAAAAGTGGGCTTGGGTTGGGGTGGTGGAGGTGAGGGAGAATATTGAGGAGGAGGAGGAGAAGGGAGAAAAGAGGTAGCCGAGATTGAGAAGAAAGGGGAGGGGGTGGCCGGCGGCCAAGGTAGAGAGAGGGAGAGAGGGGTTGGCCGAAATTTGCCAAAGAGGGGGGGGGGGAGGAAAATTCTCTCAAGAATCTCTAGGTTTTTTCAAATTTTCATTCTTTCAATACTTAATCAAACAAAACATGACTATATATAGTCTTACACCACTCAATCTCCTCCATACATATTTAGAACAAAATAAAAACAATTCCAAAATTAAAATGCATGAAAATGGAAGCAAATATATGATGGTTATAAGTATCCATCATAATTACAAGAATAAAAATATAATAATAAGATTGCTTAAATTAAAACATTGCTTAAATAGAAATTGTTATAAATGATAAAAGATAAATAATAAAATATATAATAATAATTTTAATTTATAATTATATATTTTATTTAAAATGGTGCCGGCAGACGTCGTGCAAAATATGAAGCGGCGTTGGCGAAGGAGCGTCACGGCGTTGACGAAGAAGCGTCGCGGCGTTGGCGAAGAGCGTCGTCATCATACATCTAGGTCAAACTTATTTCCTAAAAAACATAGTGATCCTTGCCCAAATTAGTAATAGGGTGTTCCAACAATGCACATGCAACCTTATGTATCACCTACCGAGCCAAAGCTCCCCGTACCTTCCCGTCCGTCAAAACCAACAACTAAGCCAAAGCTCGACGGGCTAACATGCCCATCACCAAATCCACCGA
This sequence comes from Platanthera zijinensis, assembly GCA_039513925.1. Classification (NCBI taxonomy): domain Eukaryota; kingdom Viridiplantae; phylum Streptophyta; class Magnoliopsida; order Asparagales; family Orchidaceae; genus Platanthera; species Platanthera zijinensis. Next base: position 212,016,989 of record CM077081.1, on the reverse strand, counting down.
GCCTACAACCCGAGTAACCCAAACAAACATCCCAAGACATTGAGGTGAGTGAAAGTGAATCCCTAGTTAAGCTAGTTACTCATGCAGTTTATTTTTCCTACAGTTTAGGTTAGCCCAGGACTGCCCCCGGCATACCCCATGAAGGGCTCTCAGAGGGCACTAGGAACTACGATGGGCTGATGCTTAAAGCTCCCTTTCGTAAGGCACTTATTATTATTGGTTAATACACGATTCATGATCCCTTAAGTATTACACTGGTTCTTATCCTAAAGTGTTTTTACCTTCTCACTCCCTTCACAGGACAGACGATCTTTCGTCGATCCCGAGTACCACCTAAACATAGGCAACTCCACTACCTACTCTCCCTAGATTCAATAGTATACTCCAATCCACATACCAAAATCAGTAAACCACAATCCCATCTCCCTATGACCATTCCCCATGTTAACACGATTTCTACAGTTTTACTAAACGTAGGCCATCCTAAGCTATATGATGTATACAATGGGAGGTACTCCAAATTATCATCCAAAATCACTATAATAATTATTGGGAATCTATCATAACATGTTTAGCCTAAATCAAAAATTTCATAATATTCCTAATTTACTTAATAATTTAATTAATTTTCTAAGAAATCCAAATACCTTAGTTTGAACATGAAGTACCTTTTTTTGCATGAAAAATGCTCCACAAAATTTATGATAAATACAAGATGACTATTTAATAATAAATTCAAAGTCTCCCAATTTTTAAGCAAGGTTCAGACCTCTAAACCTAATTTTAAACATAACTTACATTAATCATTTTAAAGAGACAAGTATTGCTAAAATACTTTAAAAAATTGTGAGAAAATCCAATCAAGTATATAATGACCTATAAACACTCTAGGTCATGTTTCATAATTTTTCAGAGAGTACTGAACTCTAAACTAAAGTTTGCACAATAATACATATTGATAAATTAATGAACAAAATACAGAAATTATTTATCTAAAAATTACAATAAAATTCCCACATGAGCAAATTGTCTTAGAAGCACTACTGATCAAGTTTCACATTTTTTTCAATGAGTGTGGTGATCTGAATATATTATTGATCATATTCCAGTATTTATAAACTTATAAAGTAAGTACTGGTAATTTACATCTAAAAATTACATCAAAATTCATGTATATGCATAATGGTCTAAAACTGCATCTGCACTAATTTCATAACCATCCAATGAATAGAGAGGTAATAATAAACAAATAATTAATAAGGGCTAATGCATGGATTGCAAAGAAAGTACTAAAATTAATGTTCCAAAATTACCAACAAAATCATCAGATGATCTAATTAACCCTATGACCATACTATCCAAGTGTCATAACCTCTTATTGAGTTTTGGCGGCCTATCTTACATTTATAATTATTGTGCCCTAAAATAGGTTAGGGTTTTGAGGGGTTTATCCTTCTCCAAATCCTCTAAGATTTTTACCAGAGGACCTTAGATAACCTAGTGTCCTCTCTACAAAATTTCAAGTCCATACAAGGGCATTTGACCCAATTCCCTTCTCAACCCCCAAAGTTCAAACTTAGGGTTTGAACTTGGGTCCTAGGGCAATCCTATCCCAAACCACCCCATAATACCTATGAGGGTTTAAAATGACATTTCAACCCAGTGGCCCAACCTTCAGCCTCTGTTGAGGTGGTTTGGCCATCCAATCCCACAAGGTGCACTTTTGACCTAAATACCCCCTTTAGGGCAAAACTAGGCCTTACTCATTTCCCAACCAAACCAACTCAAAATGAAGTGAAAATTTATACAGAACCTCATGATGACCCTAAGGACCACTCACCAAGATTTGGGAGGGTTTGGAGGTCTTTAGGTCCCTAAATTAATTTACCCTAGGATTATTAAATAATTTCAAAAACTATAGAAAAATTATCTCCATAATTTCCCATTTTTAGACAAGACCTGGGTATAGCTTAGTGTGACTCCCTATCCATATTTCAGGTCATTAGGACTTGTGGTGAAATGGGGGCACAAAATTTAATCTCTTTCTATCCCTAGGCATAGACCCCACAAAATGAGTGTCCTAGTCAAACCTTGTATTCAAATTAGTTCAAATCAATTTGAAATTAAAGTAGACCCTTAGAGCTACAATTTATATGTTGACCACTTTCTCATATTTATCCTCTAGGTATTTTTAATTAATTTTCCAAGATGACTGATTATAAGGGACAGAAAACTATAATAATCCAAAATAAATAAAATGATTGCACGAATCTTAAAGCAGGATCCAAGGGTGGCTGGATCATCTTCTTCCTCCGGCTTACACGATCCAGCCCGCATGGAGCAACTTCCCGCCCAATTTCCCGACCATCCGGCCACCTCCCTGGCCGGCCACCTCCACCACCACCTCCGTTTAGTTGGTGGCTATCGCCAGGCAGCGTTGTAGCTGCCGGAGGGGTGGATTCCGGCGATCCAGACAAGCTCAAATTTTTGGAAAAACCAGGAGAAATCTTCTCCCGATCAGGCTCAATTGAGCCTGAATCTTGGCCCTAACAGTTCCTGTGATCTACCCACAGTGAAAGAGGAAGGGGAGGACTTTGTTTGCGGGCTGGAGGCGCGCCGATCGCCGGGATGCCATGGTGGTGGTGCCGCCGATCGGGTTTCTGCAACAGCACTATGGAATGCTTCATCTCCATCAAATGAAGTGTGTAAATGACTCCCCTGAGTCTAGTGAAGCTTTTAAAAGAGTGAAATGGGGGGAGAGGAGGGGCAAATCACCAATGGACATTAATGGCCTTCAATGAAGCTTTCGGCCAAGTGGTGGGGGGGGGGTGAACCTGCTTTGTGGTGGCCAGAAATTTGCTAGAAACTACTCCTCTTAACCAGAGGAGTTGAATCCAGCCAATAAAGGTGGCCCTTGGCCTCCCTAAGCCATGAATGGCCTCTTCCTTCCTCTTTCTCTCTCCTCCATTAAAGAGGAATTTGGAGTTATCTCTCCCCTGCCACTCATGGCCGAATTATGTCATGGCACTAGTCTAAATGCAACCCACTAAGCTAATATAAAGTGGTTAGGAGGTGGTTAGCCCAAGTGGCTAGGGGATTAAGCTTGGGTTAGCCCTTTTGAGCTAAGTTTGACTTGACCTATCCTAGGGTTGACTTTGGTCAAATTGACCTTTTGTGTCACCATTAATGGGTTCTTGGTGACCTATTGGCTTCCCCTAGGGTCTAGGTAGGGATGGGTAGGGTTGACTTGTCACCTTGAAGGTTAGTTGACCCTTATTAAGGGCACTTCGACCACTTTGGGGTTTGAGTTTACTTTGGTCAACTTAGCCACAAGGGTTGACCCCAATGGGTCCTTGGTGACCCATTGACCTCACTTTAGGTTTAGGAGGGCATGGGTGGGGTCCACTTGGCTATGGGAAGGTCAATTGACCCTATGTAGGTTAGTTTGACCCATTTAGGGTTAGGGTTGACTTAGGTCAACTTAAGCTCTGAGGTTGACGCCAATGGATCTTTGGTGACCCATTGACCCCATTCTTGGTCTAAGGAGACCTTGGTAGAGTTGGTTGGGCTAATTAGGACGCATTGACCTTAGCTAGGGCATCTTGCCCTATTAGGCCTAGGATGATCCTAGGTCAACATGGTCATCCTGGGTTGACTCAAATGGACCCTTAGGGCCTTTCAATAGATTGGTGAGGTCATGGTCGGGTCTTGGAGTCTCATGATCATCCAAAACTTGGGTTTAGGAATCTACTATTTGCAGACCATAATGATCTCACCTATATTCCTAAGTCCACATGGTCTTCTTGGGCTTCTAGGGTTTTGTCATGACCTTGTCTTGACAAAACAACTCCTAGGGGGCCAGGTTGCCTGAGGGATGTTACATTCAACTCCTCATTTTATTACTTGACTACGATCGGTACACTTGCCGATGCAACAAGTTTTTGGTGCTGTTGCCAGGGAGTGCAACCGTTGTATGTATTTTTCTTTTGAAAAAGTTTGCAAGTGTTGTTGGTATTATTGAAAGATTTTTTTCTGTGTTGTATGACAGATCCCAACTCCGGTGAAAGGGTTGAAGATTTTGTGTTGGATCTAGAAACTGTACATGTGAGGCGAGCACTCCTGCGTGCTGCTACTGTTGAAGAAAGAATAGAGAATAATGGCCTAGGAGGAAATGGCCAAGGAGAACGTGTTGTTGCTGGCAAAGAGGTTGTCCAGCCATGTGTTAGGACAATGCATGATTTCATAACCCCGACTGCAGGAAGTGTTTACACAAGCTTCGGGCCAGCCATCATGAACAACCACTTTAAGATAAAACCGTCCATCCTGAATATGATCAGGAATAATACGTAGTTCTCGGGATTGCCGAGTGAGGACCCGCAGCTCCATCTGGCGGAGTTCTTGGAGATTTGTGGCACATTTTTATATGCTGGAATGTCTGACAATGTTGTGAAGCTGAGGTTGTTACCGTTCTCATTGAGGGACAAGGCAATGACCCGGTTGCATACCATTGCTCTAGGGACCGCTACTACTTTGGAGGCATTGTCCTCTATGTTCTTAGCTAAGTTCCACCCTTTGGACAAGATTGTGAATGCCCAAAGGATATTGCAACCTTCCGAAAACTAGACCAGGTAATGCTATCTGAGTCATAGGAGAGATTCTCGGAACTGCAGCGTCAATGCCCAGAGCACAACTGTGAGCCAGTGAATCTAGCTGAAATATTTTATTTTTGTATTGAGCCTAATTTCAGGGAAATGAATGACGCATCTGCTGGTGGCACAATAATGAACTTATCTTCTGATGAGGCATTGAGGCTACTTCGAGATACCACCTCCCATATCACTTATTGGACCTCCAGGAGAAATTCCCATAAAGGGGCGAGGACTTTGTTTGAAGTTAATGTTGTGGTGCGACAATCAGAGGCGAGCCATCACACTGTAGATGGAAGGAATATGTTGACCAGATCAGCCCCTCCTCCAGCTTAGTATATGGACATATCTTGTCAGGGTTGTTGTAACCCTAACCATCATGCCTACGAGTGCACCGCTGGAGAATGCATTGCTAAGCCGTCAGGAATACTGTGTGATGAAAATGTGAATTTTATAAATAGTCAAAATCACAATGTTCCTTTTAATAATGTTTATAACCCCAATGTGAAAAATCATCCCAATTTCTCATGGAATCAGAATGCTCCCGGTCAGAGATGGCAGGGAGGGCAGCATCAGTTTGATGCTTAAGCCTCTAGTAGCCATCCGCGACCGCTGCATATGGGTTATAATCCTAACGCACAAGGAACTCGTAAAAGTGCTTTGGAAGAGATGATGGAGAAGTTTTTGGAGATGGCCCAATCAAATATGGCCACTCAAACCGCATCTGTGAGGAACTTGGAGACACAGCTGGGTCGACTGGCCCTTGCATTCTCTGAGCATACTCGCAACACCCTCCCTAGTGACACGGATGAAAATCCACGTGAGAAATGGAAGAGTGTTGTGGATGCGGATGAGTGCGATAATAATGAATTGGCTGTCAAATTTGAGATCAATGCAGTAAAGACAATAGCTCTATGTGATTCTGGATCATCCTACAACATTCTTGCTTTGTAAGATGTTGAAAAATTAAATTTAAGTATCGATTCGGATTTCCAGAAATCTCTAGTGCTAGCGAATGGATTGGTAGTTAAGACTGATGGTGAGATCTAAGATGTGGAAGTAATGATGAATGGGGCTGTTGTGGTCACTGACTTTCAGGTGTTAGGACCTATGGGTAACACGTCAAAACAAATCTTAGCACTCCCATTCTTGAAAGCCAATGAAGCTACCTTACAATTCAATGTGAGTGGTGTCACTTTGGCTCCTAAGGTCAATCTGAATCTACCATCTTCACCTCCCCATATTAGTTCAAATGAACATGGAGAATTTTTGCAATTAAATGATTCGTTATCTAATGATGTGTTTAGTGCTGCTAAGAAAAGTCTTCTAATGAAGGAATGCAAGCAGGTTAAGAAAGTGATAGAACCGTTGACGGTAGCTACAGGAGAGATAAAGATAGAGTCATCTGACGTGGAGCAAGATTCCATTTAGAAGAAATGTGAGCTGAGTACGCCTATAGAAAGCGTGCAAAAATCTGATTTGAAAACTTCTATTTATTCTAACAAAGTTTTTAAGACTATTAAATAGGTAACTTGGGCTAATCTTTCACCCGCTGCAGGTGAGAAAAGGATGCCCCCAGTTGAGAAAGATAAACTTGCTGCTGAAATGGTGGGTATGATCGTACCACCCTGGCTATCCCCTTCTATGGATTTGAAACAAAAGGAGCTGTTCCTACATAAGGCAATGAATTCTGTCCACCGATGTGAGAAGGACGAGGTTAGTGGCAGGGTAGTCTCGTCTACCCTAAGCCCTAATGCCTTTGCCTCGCCCTTATCTCGCGTATCTGGGGGATCTATCACAAATTGGCGTTCACTTGAGGAGTGAAAGATCTCTGGGGCCTGCATTCATTTTCTGCTTTCTGTTGTGTGTGGCTGTAGACTTTTTCATTACGTGTTGAACTTATGATTTGCACATTATATAAAACTGCTAATACAGGTTTTTGGTCCACCTTAAGGACCGTAAAGAAAAAGGCTTATGGGAGACATCCCAATTTTGCCACTTTTAATTTATTCATATTTGCTTTTGGAATATATGTTTTGAGTATGCGTGGTTGGAAATAATTTCATGTGCAGGTGGGGTTAATTTGAGCCGTGGATTGTCTGCTAAAATAAACGCCGATCTTTTGGTATGCTCATTTGCTGAGCATGGGGTAACCTCTTCCCTCAACTTTTATTTTTCTATTTTTATTGCAAATCATGGATAGATTATTTATTATAAGTCTAGTGGGGGAAAGTTTTGCAAGTTACCTTTGCACATGCACTTGCATACCATAAGTATATTTTCATTTTCAGTTTTTATTTTATCATGACAGCATTGTGCACCTACACTGCATGAGCGCGCACTTATGCACGCGCTAGGCCCAAGTTTAATTTATTTATTTTGTGTTAACTTTAAGATAGTGGTGCTGGCTTAGGATTTTAGGATAGAGTAGTGTGAAACTCGTGCAATGCCCCTAATCGAGGACTCTGGTGTGTAGAAATAGTATAGATTTAATTTTTCTTTATGCTCGTAGATTTATGCTTTTCTGCATTTGTAAATAATGTTTGTACTACTCAAAATAGTGGAATCTGGAGCAATCGAACGGTAGCGTAGGAATTATTGTAGCCACCACTAGCCTTATATTGCTCGAGTCGGGAGGAAGGATCATCTTACTCGGTGGCTAAGAACTTGCCCCAAGCTACTCTCTAAGCATTGGCGCGTGGTTAGTCAAGCGTGAGCGTGATGTATGCCATCATTTTGGCCCATTTGAGCCTTGTACCATTCCCGACGTTCTATATTCGCTAGCCCCGTTGTGCCTACCTCTTCCTTTGATTCAGCTTCACTATTATTTCACCAAAGCTTCATAGACTTTCCTAGTCGCACACCCAAGTTGAGCTTTAGTGTTGTACATTTCATTTGGTGGTGTGGATGTGGAAATTTTTGTTGTGAATATATGGATGAACTTCTAAGTTTGTATTTGCTGAAAATGATAAAAGTAAAAGAGAAAAGTAAAAAAATGAAAAATGAAAAAGAAATATGCAATAGAAAATTCTATTGATATTTTGTGGTGGTAGGCGGTGCACACGCCTGTGTATTTAAGTTTAAGTCTGGTGGCGTGGAGCTTCTGCTTGTATTGTTAGCTTGGGGATATCTTTTAGTAGAGCTCATTTGGGTTTGGTGCATAGACTTCTCTTTTATCTTTGTTTACCTCACTGAAACACAAGCCCCACTTTTACACTAAAGTCCTACGGATTCGCGCTAGAGTCAAACTAGCCCCGTCAAGAGAGTGTGAACGGGCCAGCATATGGTCCCCGACATTGGTTGATTCCTTTAGAGGTGATCCCGAGCCCGGGTCTTTGGCAATGCTCAACTTAGTGGCCTACCTACTTTCTTCCTACGCATGACTGAACGATTCTCCAGAATTCTATTTTTGAGTAGTTACAATACTTATTTACACTTGTCAAAATTTATAAACTTCGTAGCATATTTAAAAATTGCATCTATTATATTTTCTGTGCCCATACAGTTTTTGATTTCTCTCTTTACTTTATTTATAAATCTCTAAGCCAGCTAGCCATTTTCTAGTTCATGAAGAGTTGATTTGCTTAGGATGAGCAAATGTTTAAGTCTTGTGATGTGATGAGTCTGATATTTATAGGGTTTTTCGGGCTCATCTTGGCTTTTTTTTTCTCACTTGTGCACTACATTTCAACCGGATATCGGTTGTATTTGCATTGTTCGGTCATTGACCGCTTTGTGCACTATTTTGGCCCGTGGGTGTGCAATTGTACATTCATTTGTTGGGGGAAAGCAAATGGTTCTCCCCATGGCTCTTTCTTTCTGGTGTTGTTTCCTTCTTGGTGTGGGGTGCTGGTGTTCCAGCTGGTTTTATTGCTTTACAGGTGGTCGCAATGCCCAAAGTTTCATTTTCCATTTTCTGTGTGAGACGCACGGTCGTGCGAATTTTTTCGCGCACGGTCTGTTGGCAATCGTGCGTTTTACACAGTAGCGCTCGGGACATCTGTGGCTACCCGTGCGTTTTATTCACGCACGGTTTCTCCCAAACCATGCGAGAAGGAAACACATGATTTTCTTGTAGCTTTCCTGTTTGCACTAGTATGTGGTTAATCGTGTGATTTGTTCACGCACGGGCGGCAGTGCCTGTGCACGAGTAAAATGTACAGTTTTCCTATTTTTTCCTGCTTATTCCGTTCTGTCGTTACCTGTGCAATTTCCTTCACGCACGGGCGGAAGCGCCCATGTGCGAGTAAAATGCACGGGTCAATGCCTCTCCTTCTGCAGGCTTATCCTAAAAATTAAATAATGCACGGTTGACGCACGGTCGTGCGCCAAACCGTGGGTGCCCATTTTTCGGACCTTTTTCAATATAAAGTGCAGATTTCTTCTTCCTTCCATCCAAGCCCGAACCAGTCTTCCTCTAGCCGCCATTCCTGCTCTTTTGAGCGGGAAATCTTGCCTCCAGTCACCAATTTCACTCTCCTACTTGGAGAGTTGATTCGGCCTTCATTTCTACTCCAAGAGCTAGCAAACTCTTCATCTTCGGCCACCATTTTCATGCCCAAGCTTCAAGCTCCATATCAAGCACAAAGGTTGCTGCATCTATGAAGTTATCCGGTTAGAACCAGCCATCGATTAGTCATGAAGAAAATGGGATATTCGAAGGAAGTGACATCCCTTTTTGGTTCCCGGATAAGGCTCGACAACCCTTGTTTCCGGCCGTGAATCTCGGAGAGACTTTGTGCGTTTTGTTAAATCTCTCACCCTTCACTTATAACGTTTCCTTTTTCTGAATATTTGGAGAGTTTGAATGATGTGTGTGAATATTATTTGCTTGAATATTCCAGCATGTTTAGGTGTTGATTTATTTTAGTTCTCGATTGCATGTTGAGCTCCATTTTATTCTATGCCAAATGTGATTGTGTCGTTTTAGCGATTGCTAGAAGCTTGCATTGTGAAGAAAGGATTGCAACCCTCGTTAGCTCATCCATCTTCCATATTACTCTCTTTAGTAATCCACCCAAAAGATGTGGTGATGGCGACCCGCAATAGGATTTTTAGCATTAGATTGAGGAAAACCCCAAATAAAACCCCCTTTGGTTGCTTTCCCGCTTGCAATCTCTTTTCAAATACCAAAATCACACTCCCTACTTGCACTCCTCGAGAGATCGATATCTAGGGATTAAACTCCTCACTTTATTACTTGACTATGATCGGTACACTTGCCTACGCAACAAGATACGAGGAGATGATTCTAGCATAGTTTCGAGATTTTATACTCTCTTTGATTTTCTCAAATAACAGAGATCCCGATGGCAACTTTTTGCGACAAATGACGACGATCATAATATCGAAGAGGTCATTGGAGAGATATCCTATTGAGTAAGTTGTGCAAAGTAGTACCTTCCCGATTATGTCGGCTAGCAATTTTCTTTCTACATTCATGTTTGTACTACGAATGGAAAGGCTTTCTTGGGAGACACCACAGAAGGACAAGACCTAGCATAGTCAGGTTCTTCAAGATCATCTTCCTCGACAATTACAGGTAACTTCAAAAGCTCTGTGACAGAGGTCGACTTCATCTTGATCTTGATATCTCGGACTTTAGTCTTTAGATCCTTCCCTGCACGCTTGAGCTTCACATATCTGAAAAAATCTTCAACATCTAGAATCCAAACACTACACGGTTGCACATGAACAAATGTAAGGCCATCGGCTTCGAGAAGATGGATGACATTCTGGAATTCGTCGGATAGTTCAGCGATTCCGGCACAAACAAACTCACTTCTGAATCCAATCTTCGTTGGAGGAGTCATCGATTTCAAAAGTTGAAGTGATTTCTTGCCGGTTTAGGGAGAACGATGACTGCTCGTCGGAAAACCAGGAGGAACTGAAGCGGCGGTGTCGAAATGGCTTTCTTTGGAAGATTTGATTCCGAAAATGGTTGGGCGGATTTTCTATGATCTTCTATAAATATATATATAATTTTTTTATAAAAAATTTAAAAGAAAACAACAGATGTACCTTGGTGACTATTCGAATGTAACACCCCAAAAAGGCCCCAAAAAGACTCAAGATGATTTTGAGGTGCAGGGCAGGTTACACGGGCGTGTCCCAGGGCGTGTCGGGTGTACACGGCCTGGGACACGGGCGTGTCCCAGGGCGTGTTCGAATTATTTTTCGAAATTGGCCTATTCAAGTCAGAGCCGGACACGGCCGTGAACACGGCCTTGAACACGGGCGTGTCAGGCTGGACACGGGCGTGTCAGTTGCCGTGTTCCGACCCGTGTACTGGTTGCAGCTCGATGAAGCAGGAGACACGGGTGTGTCTCAAGAATGACACGGGCGTGTCAGGTTCGACACGGGCGTGTCGATGCCCGTGTTGTTCAGTCGGTTCAAACTGTGTGCGCCGCTTAAGGGTACACGGCCTGTGACACGGGCGTGTCACAGGCCGTGTCGGCCAAAAATTGGTTTTTTGGGAAAATCTTGGCCGTTCAGTTTTCTCTCTTTTGATCCAAGGGCCAAGGTGGTTTCCTGGCTGGTTTATTACGTGAAGGAAGGATGAAGATTCATTCTTCATTTGTCCTTAAGGAAGAGAGGAAGAGAGAAGGAGAGAGGAAGAAGGAGGAGGAGAGCAAGCCACCGGTGGAGCTCCCGTGGTCCGATTCGTGATCCGAAGCCGGCGTTGTGAAGGCAAGGCTGCTGCGGTTCTTTCTCACCGGCTAGTTTTCGATGGCACCGAAGAGATCGACAAGGGTAACGATCTCCCTCCTTGGACATGTGAAGTCCTTCTTTTCTGCATTGCATAGGGAAAACCCTTCCCCGCGAGTGTGCGGTGGGTTGTGGTGTCCCTTGGGGTAGATATGTGAAGTCCCCCTTGTTAGAGGCCGGAATTGGAGTACGGCTCTAGGCATGCTGTGTGAAGCCCATCTGGATGTAATCTGGATTGGTGATGCTTGTTTGCATATCGGAGAAGGCTCCGTGATTATGGCTTGTGATGCCTTGTTCCTACCTGTTGCTTGGTGCGGCAGGAAGTACTGGACGATGTCCAGGAAATGAAGAGGGTTGGATGCAACTCTTGTGGCCGTGTGTTGCCACTTTGTGAGTAGTTGAGCCGTTGGGCTGCAACTCGATGAAAAGGCAGATTGCCGAACAGGAAAGGTGAAACTGACCCGCGCCTATAAATAGCCATGGATACTTCCGTATTCGAGGTGGCACGGCGACTTGAGCAACGGGGGGTGGCTGATCCGTACCTGCGTTAGGTCCGTCCGACTTGGAAGCTTGGTTATAGGTTTTGTTGGAGCGCCTAATGAGAGTCTTAGGCCCGCGCGCCGGAAAGACTAAAATGCTCAAATACCGTGTAGACGGTGGTGTTGACCCTGGTATTCCGGTACACCGAAAATGTGCCCTGAGTGCACGGACTGTCGGGCCGTGTGGCCAATGGTGGTGATGGCTTGAATGTGCCTGCGCGCACATAGTTGCTATTTGATGATGCCATGCTTGCAGGGAAAGAATGCTCATGCCCCGAGAAAGGGGTAGGATTGTTATAATTGGGTCAGCTGAAAGCTGACCGTTGCATTGTTTGCCACCGGTTGGGTGGATTGTTCCCGTGCAGGTGCTGGAGAGCCAAGTGGTAAGTGATGGGCTGAAGCCCTACTGCTGTTGCTGCTGCTGCTGCGGCTAGCCCTTGAAGGCTAAGCGAATGGCTTTGTTTTGTTTTCTCTTTTACTCATGTATGGCCGGCCTGCGCGCCGAGGTTTGTAAAACATGTTGTATGTAAGAGGAACTGTAAGGCCTTAAGGCCAAACTCTTGTATTTGTGTACATTCCGTGGTGATATATAAAGGTGGTTTATATATTGGACATTCCTGTTTAGAGTTCAAAGTTGTAACTTAAAGCTTCCGCTAGAATTCTCTGAGTTAGGATTCGTATTTGGTTTGGTATTATCCTGTGACCTCACCGTCTGTTTGTGGCATATAGTGTGGGGCCCCGGCCGGACCTTCTACTATACGTCATTTAACGGATGGGGTCGTTACATTTTGGTATCAGCTTTTGTCGGTCTTCCTCTTTTGAATTCGTGGTCGAATTCTTTTGTGGGGTGGCGAGCACGTGTTTGTGCGACCTGCTGTAACGCTAATGAACTCTGGAATGTCCATTAAGGAATGTACAAAATCTTGTTTGAGGAAACTGCGCGTTCCTTTTTGTATTGTTTTTCTTGCATACGTTCGCTAATGTGTGTCTTGTCCACCTATAGGTGACACGTAGTGGTGCTGGGTAGTCTGAGCCCCAGCGTTCTGATGAGAGTGCGGCACCAGCTAAGGTGCCAACACCCCCTCCATCTGCGGAAACTGTTCGCTTAGTGGCTGAGGCGCTATTTGCCATGATTCAGCCGACCGGGCAAGCGCAGCCGGCAGTAGTGCCAGTTCGTGTTGATGTAAGACCCGAGACGGTTGAGGCTGTAGATCCACGAGCAGCTGACCGACAGTTGAAGCAATTCATGAGCTTCAGTCCTCCTACGTTTGCGGGAATGGGATCCCCAACGCAGGCGGAAGATTGGTTATTGCGTGTCAACAGGATAATGACAGCGATCAGGGCGGAGGAAACTCTAAAGGTCACCTTAGCCACCTTCATGCTTGAAGGGGAGGCGCGGTTGTGGTGGGACGAGGTTGAGCTACACCATTTGGCGGGCAGGCAATTAACACAAGTGTCGATTGAGGAGTTCTCTCGAATATTTCTGGCGAAACATGTCCCAGCGGCGCAACGCATTGCTATGGAAAATGAGTTCCAACAGTTAAAGCAAGGGGAAGATAGTGTGGATATCTACTTGCATGAGTTTACCAGGTTGGGACGATATGCGGGTACAATCTTCGCGGATGACCAAAGGAAAACGAATCGGTTCTATGAAGGATTGCGGGATGAGTTGCGATTCCTGCTTTCGAGTTCTGTGAGCCAAGGGTTTCAGGCGTTGGTTGATACTGCGTGCGCGTTGGAGAAGGACATGAGGCGAGTGCAAGGGAACAAGGGCTTGGTTGTGTCAAAGCCAGAGGTTCAAGCACCTCGCCCAAGCAAGTCGTTTTACCAGAAGAAAGGGGGCAAGAGGTCCAAGCCGTCTGGGCAAGTGACTACGACCGTTGTGTCGGGAGCGACATCAAGGCCGGATGCTCGTACATGCTATAACTGTGGCCGGGTGGGGCATATAGCTCGTGACTGTCGGGTTGTGCAGCCCAAAGGGGAGAAGAAGACGGGTGCGTCGTATGCTGAGAAGGGCAAAGCGGTGGTTGATTCCTCTGCGTCTCAGGTGCAGCCCCGAATCTATCAACTTGGCCAACAGGAAGCGATTAAGCAAAGTGACGTCGTCACAGGTACGAGTTGATTTAGTTTACTTGCTGGTGCTTTTGGTTTTGGTTATGTTTAGCTTGTGCATGATGTGTGTGTGCTGCAGGCTTTGTCCTGATTCGGAATAATTTAGCGAGAGCCCTGTTTGATACGGGTGATTCGCATTCTTTTCTGTCTGAGGATTTCGTATCTCGAATTGGGGTACCAAGTCATGTGACGGTGGATAGTACAAGGGTGCTATTGCCGAATGGCTGTATGATGCTTGCGGATAGGGCTTGCGATGTGGATGTGCAAATAGGAAGTCGGGATTTCGGTTTGAGTGCAGCTGTGCTACCGTTATCGGAGTTTGATGTGATCTTTGGTATGGACTGGCTCTCGGAGCAGCGTGCCTTTATTGATTGCAACTCCAAGGAGATTACACTGGGCCAGAATACCGGGCTTGTGACGAAGTTCACTGGTATGCGAGGAGTTGGCGGAACGTTGTTGTCTGCACTCCAAGTCGTCAATGCTGTTCGGAAGGGCGCGGAGTTATTCTTCACGCTAATTCAGGCTGTTGAGGCAAAGGCCAGTGTCGGTGAAGTGCCAGTTGTGTCAGAATTTTCCGACGTGTTTCCTAAAGATCTTCCTGGGTTACCACCCCAGCGGGAGATTGACTTCTCTATCGAGTTGGTGCCAGGTGCGAAACCTGTGGCCCGCTCTCCATATCGCGTCGCGCCAAAAGAGATGGCTGAGTTGAAAGTCCAATTGCAAGAGTTGTTGGAGCAGGGATATATACGCCCAAGTATGTCACCTTGGAGCGCGCCTGTTCTATTTGTGAAAAAGAAAGACGGTAGCTTACGGTTGTGTATTGACTACCGCGAGTTAAATAAGCTGACAGAGAAAAACAAATATCCGATTCCGCGGATTGATGACCTCTTTGATCAGCTGGCAGGATTAACGGTCTATTCCAAGTTGGATTTAAAATCGGGATATTATCAGCTAAGGATTCGGGAAGGTGACATTCCCAAGACGGCGTTTAGAACACGCTACGGTCATTATGAGTTCACGGTAATGCCGTTTGGCCTATGTAATGTGCCTTCGGTATTTATGGACCTAATGCATCGAACGTTCCGAGAGTACTTGGATTTGTTTGTTATTGTGTTTATCGATGACATCTTAGTATACTCTCAGTCGGAAGAGGATCACGCAAACCATTTGCGGTTGGTCTTGCATACCCTGCGGAGGAATAAGCTTTTTGCCAAGTTCTCAAAGTGTGAGTTCTGGCTCTCTTCAGTAGCCTTTTTAGGCCATGTGGTAAGCGGAGAGGGTATTGCGGTGGATCCGTTGAAGATAAGTGCCATTCGAGATTGGCCAGTGATGTCTTTAGTGGCCGAGGTCAGGAGCTTCCTTGGACTTGCGGGCAACTATAGACGGTTTGTGGAAAACTTCTCACGGATTGCTTTACCTCTGACCACGCTGACGAGAAAGGATCAAAAGTTCATTTGGACGCCGGAGTGCACGCGAGCTTTTGAAGACTTGAAGAGTCGTTTGACCACGACGCCTGTGTTGACATCGCCCTGTGGTACCGATGGGTATGAGATCTATAGTGATGCATCAGGGAGCGGCTTAGGCTGCGTTCTTCTGCAATTTGGTAAAGTGATTGCTTATGGCTCGCGTCAGTTGAAAGTGCATGAGCGGAACTACCCCGTCCATGATTTGGAGTTGGCGGCGGTAATCTTTGCGCTCAAGTTGTGGCGGCACTATCTATATGGCGTTAAAGTGGATATCTATACGGATCACAAGAGCCTAAAGTATTTGCTGGATCAGAAGGATCTGAATATGCGACAACGAAGATGGATGGAGTTCCTTGGGGACTACACCTTCGAGATTCACTATACTCCCGGGAAGGGAAATGTGGTCGCTGATGCTTTGAGTCGGAAGACTCCGGTACGGGCAAGCTGGTTGTAGAGGCATGATCAGCGTTTGATCCAGGAATTGGAAGCATTGGAGATATATTGCGTTGACAAGGGTTCGTCAACCGATGCATGCTTGAACTGGACGGAGGTGCAATATGACCTGACGGACAGAGTTCGGCGAGCAACGGAGCTTGATGAAAGTCTCCAGCGCTATGCTAAAGATGGGCCGGATGATCAATTCTCTTGGGATAACGGGTTGTTACGGAGAAATGGTCGAGTGTGCGTCCCAAGTGTGGGTAAATTGAGGGAAGAGTTGATGTACGAAGCGCACTTTGCAAAGTACTCAGTTCACCCAGGGAGCACAAAGATGTACAGGGATATGAAAAAGCTGTTCTGGTGGCCCGGACTAAAGAAAGATGTCGCATGTTATGTGGCTGAATGCACTACCTGTGCGTTGGTTAAAGCAGAATGCCAGAAGCCTGGCGGTTTCCTGAAATCGTTACCTATTCCGGAGTTGAAGCTCGACGATATTTCGATGGATTTCGTGCACGGGTTGCCGAGATCTCAACGCGGTCATGATTCAATCTGGGTGATTGTGGACCGGTTGACGAAAGTGGCGCACTTCCTTCCAAACAGAAGAGACGATTCAGTGGAAACCTTGGCCAAGCTGTATGTGGAGCAGGTTGTTCGACTGCACGGTGTTCCTCGGAGCATCGTTAGTGACCGTGATGGGCGGTTCACATCGAATGATTGGCGGCTCGTTCATCAAATGTTGGGTACAAAGTTAGCGTTTAGTACGGCCTTTCATCCCCAAACGGATGGCCAGACTGAACGAACCAACAGGACGATGGAGGATATGCTCCGCATGTGCGCCCTAGACTTTGGTAAGCGATGGGAAGATTATATATTTCTTGTCGAATTTGCCTATAATAATAGCTACCAAGCGAGTATTGGTATGGCACCATTTGAGGCGTTGTATGGTCGGAAATGCCGTACACCGTTAGCTTGGGCAGAAGCAGGCGAATCTAAGCTGAGTGGGAAAAAGGAAGTCGAAGAAGCTACTTCGCTCATACGCTCTATTTGAGAGAGGCTATTGATAGCCCAAGATCGTCAAGCAAAGTACTACAATGCCAAACATCGGAACGTGGAGTTCGCGGTGGGTGATTGGGTATATTTGAAGATCAAACCCTTCAAAGGCGTGTCCAGGATTCGGCGTTTGAAAAAGCTAAGTCCGAGGTATCTTGGTCCGTTTGAGGTGGTGGAGCGAGTTGGGGAAGCTGCTTATCGACTAGCACTTTTAGCGGACTTGGGTGGATTACATGATGTATTTCACATCTCAGTCCTTCGTAAGGCGGTAAAGGATCCAGCTCAAGTAGTGGAGCATGATCGGGTACCGGTCGAGTATGGGCTAACGACGAGGGTTAGACCCATTCGGAAGGAGGATCGAGCCGAGAAACAGTTGCGGAACAAAGTGATCGGGATGGTCAAGGTCCGATGGGACAATTGTGGCCGTGAAGAGCAAACATGGGAGCGAGAGCAGACCATGCGAGCTGAGTTTCCCGAGTTATTTGTATAAACTGTAGACCGTGTACTTTTTGTTATAACAGAGTTATAGCATTACTGGTTTTGTTTCCTTACCGTGCAAATTTCGGGACGAAATTTTGTTAAGGGGGGGAGGGTTGTAACACCCCAAAAAGGCCCCAAAAAGACTCAAGATGATTTTGAGGTGCAGGGCAGGTTACACGGCCTGGGACACGGGCGTGTCCCAGGGCATGTCGGGTGTACACGGCCTGGGACACGGGCGTATCCCAGGGCGTGTTCAATTATTTTTCGAAATTGGCCTATTCAAGTCAGAGCCGGACAAGGCCGTGAACACGGCCTTGAACACGGGCGTGTCAGGCTGGACACGGGCGTGTCAGTTGCCGTGTTCCGACCCGTGTACTGGTTGCAGCTCGATGAAGCAGGAGACACGGGCGTGTCTCAAGAATGACACGGGCGTGTCAGGTTCGACACGGGCGTGTCGATGCCCATGTTGTTCAGTCGGTTCAAACTGTGTGCGCCGCTTAAGGGTACACGGCCTGTGACACGGGCGTGTCACAGGCCGTGTCGGCCAAAAATTGGTTTTTTGGGAAAATCTTGGCCGTTCAATTTTCTCTCTTTTGATCCAAGGGCCAAGGTGGTTTCCTGGCTGGTTTATTACGTGAAGGAAGGATGAATATTCATTCTTCATTTGTCCTTAAGGAAGAGAGGAAGAGAGAAGGAGAGAGGAAGAAGGAGGAGGAGAGCAAGCCACCGGCGGAGCTCCCGTGGTCCGATTCGTGATCCGAAGCCGGCGTTGTGAAGGCAAGGCTGTTGCGGTTCTTTCTCACCGGCTAGTTTTCGATGGCACCGAAGAGATCGACAAGGGTAACGATCTCCCTCCTTGGACATGTGAAGTCCTTCTTTTCTGCATTGCATAGGGAAAACCCTTCCCCGCGAGTGTGCGGTGGGTTGTGGTGTCCCTTGGGGTAGATATGTGAAGTCCCCCTTGTTAGAGGCCGGAATTGGAGTACGGCTCTAGGCATGCTGTGTGAAGCCCATCTGGATGTAATCTGGATTGGTGATGCTTGTTTGCATATCGGAGAAGGCTCCGTGATTATGGCTTGTGATGCCTTGTTCCTACCTGTTGCTTGGTGCGGCAGGAAGTACTGGACGATGTCCAGGAAATGAAGAGGGTTGGATGCAACTCTTGTGGCTGTGTGTTGCCACTTTGTGAGTAGTTGAGCCGTTGGGCTGCAACTCGATGAAAAGGCAGATTGCCGAACAAGAAAGGTGAAACCGACCCGCGCCTATAAATAGCCATGGATACTTCCGTATTCGAGGTGGCACGGCGACTTGAGCAACGGGGGGTGGCTGATCCGTACCTGCGTTAGGTCTGTCCGACTTGGAAGCCTGGTTATAGGTTTTGTTGGAGCGCCTAATGAGAGTCTTAGGCCCGCGCGTCGGAAAGACTAAAATGCTCAAATACCGTGTAGACGGTGGTGTTGACCCTGGTATTCCGGTACACCGAAAATGTGCCCTGAGTGCATGGACTGTCGGGCCGTGTGGCCAATGGTTGTGATAGCTTGAATGTGCCTGCGCGCACATAGTTGCTATTTGATGATGCCATGCTTGCAGGGAAAGAATGCTCATGCCCCGAGAAAGGGGTAGGATTGTTATAATTGGGTCAGCTGAAAGCTGACCGTTGCATTGTTTGCCACCGGTTGGGTGGATTGTTCCCGTGCAGGTGCTGGAGAGCCAAGTGGTAAGTGATGGGCTGAAGCCCTACTGCTGTTGCTGCTGCTGCTGCGGCTAGCCCTTGAAGGCTAAGCGAATGGCTTTGTTTTGTTTTCTCTTTTACTCATGTATGGCCGGCCTGCGCGCCGAGGTTTGTAAAACATGTTGTATGTAAGAGGAACTGTAAGGCCTTAAGGCCAAACTCTTGTATTTGTGTACATTCTGTGGTGATATATAAAGGTGGTTTATATATTGGACATTCATGTTTAGAGTTCAAAGTTGTAACTTAAAGCTTCCGCTAGAATGTTCTGAGTTAGGATTCGTATTTGGTTTGGTATTATCCTGTGACCTCACCGTCTGTTTGTGGCATATAGTGTGGGGCCCCGGCCGGACCTTCTACTATACGTCATTTAACGGATGGGGTCGTTACATCGAATTCGCGAAATATTTCAGAAAATCAGGTTTGGCATTTTTTTTTCTCGAAAGGTCATCACTTTTTCTCGAAAGAGAAGTGTATTTTTTGAAAGGCGGGCAGAGTTTTTTGAAGGGTATAAGATGTTTTCGAAAAGAAAGAAGGACTTTTTTTAGAATTCTTATACGTTTTCAAAAGGGCAAGTGATTTTTCGGAAGAGACAAGGTATTTTTCGAGAAATCCATAAGGCTTTTTGAAAACTCCATAGATATTTTTGAAACATCCAAGTTCTTTTCGAGAAGTCTAAGTACCTTTTCGAGAAACAAGAGTTCTTTTCGAAAAATGAAAGTCTTTTTAGAGAAATCCAATTCTGAGTTTGAACATACCTAAAGATTTGCGAAGTGAGAATTCCTTTGGCATTTTCTTAGGAGTTGATTCTGAATCTTCACTTGACGTGAATTGAACTATTCATGAATCCATGTTGAGCATCCAAAGTTCTGTCTTAAAGAGCGAGAACTTGCCCTTATCCAACGGTTTTGGGAAAATGTCTGCAATTTGCCTATCAATTGGGACATATTGAATGATGATGTCTCCATTCTCGACTTGATCTCGAATGAAGTGATATCATAACTAGATATGCTTTGTCCGGCTATAAGAAATAGTATTGTTGGTGATTGCTATTGCGCTGGAGGAGTCATAGAACATTGGAATATTCCTGAATTTCAAATTATAATCTTCGAACTAATTCTTTATCCATAGAAGATGTTCGCAACAACTGCCTGCAGAAATATATTCTGACTCGGCAGTTGACATTGTAACACAATTCTGCTTCTTACTACTCCATGAAATGAGCCTTCTTCCAAGGAATTGGCAAGTCCTTGAAGTACTCTTTCTGTCATCTTTGCTACATGCAAAGTCTGCATATGAAAATCCAATTAGTTCATTATCATTATTTCTTGGGTACCATAAACCAGAATTTGGTGTACCCTTAAGGTATCTCAAAATCCGCTTTATAGCAATGTAGTGAGATTCCATAGAGTTCACTTGAAATCTAGCACACACACATATTGAAAACATTATGTCTGGTATACTAGTAGTAAGATAGAGCAAGGTTCCAATTATGCTTTTGTACTTGGTTCATCAAAATGTTTCCCTTTCTCATTCTTGTCCAGAGACATAGCTCAACCCATTGGAGACCTCATAGAGATTGCGTTCTCCATTCTGAATTTCTTAATTAACTCCTTGGTGAATTTCATCTGAGAGATGAAAATTCCATCTTCAGATTGTTTCACCTGAATTCCTAAGAAATACTTCAGCTCTCCCATACTGCTCATTTCAAACTTCACTTGCATAAGCTTGGAAAAATTTTTGCAAAGTTTATCGTCAGTATAGACAAATATGATGTCATCAACATAGATTTGCACTAGCAAAATCTTGCATTTTATTTCCCTAAGAAATAATGTCTATCTTTCCTCTTGTGAACTTGTTCTCAAAAAGAAAGTTAGACAACATCTCATACCAAGCTTGAGGGGATTCTTTCAAACCATATAAAGCTTTAAATAAAAGATAAATGTGCTCAGGATTATTAGAAACAACAAATCATGGAGGTTATTCCACATACACTTCTTCCTTTATGTCACCATTAAAGAAGGCCGACTTAACGTCCACCTGATAGACAGTGAAGCCCTTAAGTGATTCATATGCTAGGAACAACCTGATTGCCTCCAGCCTTGTCACTGGAGCATACGTCTCACCAAAGTCGATTCCTTCTTCTTGTATATATCCCTTGGCAACGAGACTGGCCTTGTTCTTTATAATTATGTCATCTTGGTCCATCTTATTAATGTATACCCACTTTGTTCCTATAATGTTCTTACATTTGGGTCTTGGAACAAGCTTCCAAACTTAGCACCGCTTGAATTGGTTCAGTTCTTCTTCCATTGCCATTATCCAAGATGCGTCTGAGTTTATTTCTTCAAACTTCTTTGGTTCAACCGGCGAGAGGAAACTTAAATATAGATTTTCAGTAGTTGTACCTCTACGAGTTCTGACATCATCCTGGTGATCTCTTATGATTTGATCAATTGGGTGATCCGTCAAGTGTCTGAGCTCTAGGATCTGTAGCTTCCTCTATCACTAGTGTGACTTCATCAACTTGGATGACATCTTCATCATGGTGATCATCCTATCCAATTGGGGTTGGAGTGGTGATCTTGATGAACTTTTGAGCTTTTTCTTGAGTCGGCTTATCCAAGTTTTATTCCTTTAGTCTTGAACCTGCATCTTCAATAAACACACTAGAAGAGCTGCCTTGCAGTAGGCGCGTCTTATCAAATACAACATTAATAGATTCTTCTACAACCAGGGTTTTCATATTAAAAATCCTGTATGCCTTACTAGGGCTACTCTAACCTATGAAAATACCTTCAAAGCTCTTTTAACTAAATATAGTTGCGTGATACTTCCCATTGTTAAGGACGAAGTATTTACTACCATAGATTCTAAAATATGAAATAGTCGATTTCCTTCCCTTTAGTAGTTTGTAAGGTGTCTTATTATTGTTCTTGTTTATGAGTGCTCGATTTTGCACGTGGCATGTAGTGTTGACGGCTTCAGCCCAGAAATATTCTAGTAGTGGGGCATCACTCAATATAGTTCTGCAAGACTCGATTAGTGTTCTATTTCTTTTCTAAGCAACTCCGTTCTGTTGAGTAGTGCGAGGAGAGGAAAACTCATGAAAGATACCAAGACTTTCCCAGAATTCTGTCATGGCCCCAGACTTGAACTCTGTTCCATTGTCACTTCTGATTTTGACAACAAAGAAGCTGTATTCATTCTGAACTTGCCTGACAAAATTAGTAAACATATCAAAAGTATCTAACTTGTGTTTTAGAAAGAACACCGACGCAAAGCGAGAGTAATCATCAACACTAACCAATGTATAATCCTTATCTCCCAAACTTCTAATTTCAGTGGACCAAACAAGTACATATGAAGTAGGTGTAAACACCTATTAGAGTCTTTGCCACTAATAATTTTAAAAGTAGCCCTTGTTTTCTTTCCTTTTACACATGCATGACAAGGTCTATCTTTAATGCACTTAATGTTGCGTGCATCACGTACTAAGTTAAGAGAAAATAATTTATTAATAGTTTTGTAATTTTTATGTGTAGGGTATTGCATCCACAATAACCCAGATTTGCATAAAGTCACTCTTGAACTAAGATGAATTAAGTGGTATTTGATCCTCTATTTTAGTTATGTGTTTGTAGGACTTTATTGCTAAGTGTAGACATATGCCAGTCTGTAGTGAGTCATAAACACAGGACTATACAATGTAATTCCTCATTGTGTTATCCAAGGTGTCGACTCATGTGTAGCCTCTTCATTGGGATACACTTCATTTTCAAGCACTTGGATCAAGAGATGAGATGTTGGTGTTGAGCTTAGTCAGAAGAAAAGTTTTCCTAAAAATAGAAATTCTATGAGTCCTTTACTCGAGTTGTCCTTTAGTTCTCGAGAAAAAGAAGTTTAGATCTCGAGTAGTATATTTGAGAGTTCTCGAGTAGTCAGTAACATTATTTGAGTAATATCCTTAGTTCTCGAGTAGTGCTAACTTTGTTATCGAGAAACTAAGTTTAGTTCTCGAGTAGTCAGTAACATTATTCGAGTAATATCCTTAGTTCTCGAGTAGTGCTAACTTAGTTCTCGAGTAGACTCCTTCTCTACTTCTCGAGTACTGATTTGTTATATAAGAAAATTTTCTAAGTGTAGTTCTCGAGAACAACTCTTAGTTCTCGAGAAATTATATTCCTAGTTCTCGAGAAACTTTCCTTCTCTCGATAAATCAATTCACGTTCTCGAGTAATCCGTTTCTTTGTTCTTTGGAAATTCAGACAGTTCTCGAGTACTCAACAGTAAAAGCGTTGAGAGCATTGAGTACTAAGACCTGACTCAACGCCATTGGATACCTTTTCTCGAGAAGAAATTCTTAGTTCTCGAGTAGTATTCTTCTTTATCGAGAGCTAAAGTTCTGTTTAGCAGAAATTTTGTCTCCAGTAATCCTTTGTCTTCTTCTCTAGTAATAAACATTACTTCTCAAGAAATATCATTATTCTCGAGAAACGGAAGTTATTTTTATCAAAAATTTCTGTTAAGTCTAGAATGATGGGATTTTCAAATCACTTGATGTGACTGGTCCACGTGTATGTCATTAAGACTAATTATGACTGTTAGAGAGATCCTATATAAAGTCATGTCAATCGACTAACCTTAATACCAAGAATACGAAGGATCTACACGTCGTCATATATTTTTCTCAAGTCGCTGAATCCTCTCTGTCTTTCTAAAACGAGACCCGCCGCCGCTGCCGATCTTCATCGTACAAGAATTAGGGTTTCGATTCAAAGGATTCAGACAAAGATTGATTTCCTGATCGTGATAGTCTCTCTTTCTCCATCAACTTTCCGATCGGGTGAAGTAAAAAGAAAATCTTCAGATCTAGTTTTAGTCGTGAGTTCTTCTTCAACAAATCTGATAAAGCTGCAACTTTCAAAGAAGAAGATCCAGCCAGAACATCTCAAGATTCGAAGATCATTTGTTTGTATTTTCAATTTTTGATTATCAATTCTTGTAGGAGATTTTTCTCCGAGTTGTAGGAGGTTTTATCTTCCGAGTGTAGATCCATTTGAATCGAGATTGTAGGAACTTGATTCCGAGACATAGGACTGGTTTTCAATCCGAGATAGTGGAGTAGACGAGTCTACTTGTTTACTTGATTAGTGAGGGAAAGTGGACGTACCCAAGGTTGGGGAACCACTATAAATCTGTTTGTTGTCTATGTTTGCTTGGTTGATTTGTGTGAAAGATCACAATTTTTTATTTCGCAAATAGACGCACAACTCACCTATTCATCCCCCTCTAGGTGATTTAGGTAGACAAATGAACTCCTTCAATTGGTATCAGAGGGAGGTTGGTCATTAAAAGCTTTACACCTTGAAAAATTTCCTCTTCAGTTGTCTCTTGAGAATTTGTCCAGCATGGACAAGGGTAAATATTTTGCTAAGCTTCCTCTGTGCACCAAGAATAACTTTCCCATGTGGAAAGAAAGGATTAAATTTTTCACGGAAGCTATGGATCCCCAGATCTTCATGATTGTTGAAGAAGGTCCTCACATTCCCATGACCATATCCACTATAGATCTAACTAAGCAAGTACCTAAGAAATTAATGGATCTAAACAAGGAAGAGATTGCACTTGTCTCACTGGATAAGAAAGCTAAAAATATAATACCAAGTGCAGTCGATGAATCAATGCTGCAGAACCTGATTCATTGTCAATCTGCTAAGGTAATATAGCTGTCTCTTGTCACCTTAATGGAAGGAATATAAGAGGTAAGAGATGATAGAAGGTCCCTCCTGAATCAGAAGTATGAAGCCTTCCGGTAAGGGCCAAAAGACACCATTGCAGACACTTTTGAAAATTTCTTCAAAATAGTCAACGGCCTAAGAGTGTATGGCCGGGTATTCACTAATGGGGAGCTTAATGATAAGTTTCTTAGGTCTCAAACAAAGGAATGGGATAACAATGTCTGTGCCATCCGAGAGTTTAGCAAAATAGCTGAGACAGACCCACAGAATCTATTTGGCAAGTTAATGTCCTATGAACTGCAGATAAACTCAATAAAGGGTGAAGAAGAGAAAAGTCGATTCTATTCAAAGGAAAAGTCCATGCTTTAAAGGCAGACAGTTCAAAGAAGGGCAAAGCTGCCTCACCAGCACCAGCTCCAGAAGAAAGTGAAGTGGAATAATCTGAGCCAAGCACTTCAGGCTTAGAGCTATCTGAAGGAGAGTTATCACTGCTCTCAAGACAATTTAAGAAATTCTTAAACAAAAAGAAGCAATGGAGAGGCAATGATGCCTCAAACAAAAGATAACGACATGATGGTGATCGACGAAAGAAAGGCTCATGCAGCCATGACAAATATAATTCTAAACCTAACAAACATATTTCGACTGACATAGTTTGTTATTGTTATAACAAGCAAGGTCATGTCATTACTGATTGCCCCCACAAGAAAAAGGAGGGTGGTAAGAGAGAAGAAAAGAAGTCCTCATACAACAAAAAGAGGACAGAGAAGAGTCTGATAGCCAAGAAGGACAAAACTCTTAGCGACTCTGACTTATCTGAGTCGAGTGAAGAAGAAGAAGCCTACTTTGGGCTTATGGCTCAGAAAGATGATGAACAAGAGCCCCAGGTCACTAGGAAGGTAAACTCTCTCACTCCTCTTTTTGAATCTGAAGTCTCTGAGCATGATCATGAGTACAGCTCTTCTGACGATGAGTCTGAACTCATGGTATAGTATAAGGAGTTGATTAAGTCATACGATAAATGTTGAAAGATCGTAAAAACTCAGGAAAAAGAGATTAAGTCTCTAAAAGCCGTAGAAAGCTCTCTGAGAGAGGAAGTCGTTAAGATGGACTCACTCAGAGAATACTTAGATACTGCAGTCGATGAGTTCAGCAAGGCTATCAAGCACCCTTATCTTAAGGATGAAATCATCAAGGGGTTGGAAGAATTACTAGAAGTCGAAAAGAAACTTGTTGATGGTTTCTCTAAGCCCAAGGTAGTTCTTCCTCTTATTGCTGAGTTCTCTTCTCAGGCTAAGGGTGCTGGGCTAGGCCATGTAAAAGCTCCTAGTAAATCATCTATGAGGAATAAGGCTCAGAGAATGAATAAGGCCGCCAAGAAGGCCTTGGCAAAGAAAAGGGGAAGGCCCCTCAAGATCAGACTATCTTTAAGAAAGTCATATTTCCAACTATTGAGTTTGATCTTGACTCATCCTACAGCCACTTGACTAGGACACTTATGTAGATCCAAAGTCTCATTAGCAAGGATGGACTCGCCCCAGAAACTTTGGTGAGTGTGTCTTTAAGGCACCTTATGAAGAAGTCATTCTTTACGACTATGGTCTTTATGATCATAATCATAACTTCAAGAAAGCACCAAAGGTAAAACCCATTGTGGAAAAGTCTGCGAAGGAGAAGAAATCATGTGATTGCCATCATCATGAAGCCTCCTCCTCGAAGATTGCAACCCCTGCTATACCACTATCCCAGAAGGTCAAGCAGGAGTACCTAAGGCAAAGATACAACAGGTTCGACTGTTAGTGCTGTGGCATAATTGGTCATTTTATCATTGATTGTTGATTCAATCCGAGAAATGTTGCAACTTCTCAGGTTGGCAACATGAGAATGACCACTTATAATGTTAATCCTCGTAAGGGGAGTGTTCTAACACGAGACCAAGGACCCAAACATGTTTGAGTTCCTAAGGAAAATTGATTATGATTGCAGCGATGTCCAAAGGCCACTAAAAGGCCTATCTGGTATTTGGACAGTGGATGCTCTCGGCTCATGACCGAGACAAGAAGCCTACTTCAGAACTTCTCTCCAGTATTGAACGGACCAAAGGTTATCTTTGGAGGTTCATATCGAGGAATCACTAAAGGCTATGGTATGATCACTAACGGTAGTGTATCCTTTTCGGATGTAGCTTATGTCGAGGGATTGGAACATAATCTCATAAGCTTAAGCCAACTATGCGACAAAAGATACATAGTTGAATTCCATGTTGACAAGTGCTTGATAAAGTCTGTTGACAATATGGAAATGATTCTATCTGGCACTTGAAGCAGGAATATATTTTGTTTAAATTTCATTTTTATAGATTCTTCTACACTAGTGTGCTTTTTAACAAAAGATAGTGCGTCTCTTGTTTACCAAAAGCACAAAAGATTAGCACATATTAATTTTAAAACTATTAACAAATTATTTTCACTAAACCTGGTACGTGATTCCCCAAAGGTCAAGCACGTCAAAGGTAGACCTTGTAATGTTTGTGTGAAAGGCATGCAAACGAGAAATACTTTTAAAAGCATTATTGGCAAAGATTCAAATAGATGTCTACATCTACTTCATAAGGACTTGTTCGGTCCACTGCAAATTAGAAGTTTGGGAGGCAAGGAATATACATTGGTTATTGTTGATGACTACTCACGCTTTGCATGTGTGTTCTTTCTGAAACACAAGTCAGATACCTTTGATGTCTTTACAAATTTTTTTAGGCAGATCTAGAATGAATACAATTGTTCTGTATTCAAGATCAAAAGTGACAATGGAAAAAAATTCAAGACTGGGGCAATGATAGAATTTTGTGGAAGCCTAGGTATCTTTCATGAGTTTTCCTCTCCTCGTACTCCACAGCAAAATAGAGTAGCTGAGAGAAGGAACAGAACACTCATAGAGGCCTGCATGACTATGTTGAGTGATGCTTCACTACCAGAGTACTTCTGGGTAGAAGCCGTCAACACTGCATGACACATGCAAAACCGAGCACTCATAAATAAGAATCATAATAAGACACCTTACGAACTTTTAAAGAGCAGGAAACCGACTGTCTCATATTTTAGAATTTTTTGTTGTAAATGCTTCGTGCTTAACAATGGTAAGTATCACACTACCAAGTTTAGCGAAAAGTGTTTTGAAGGTATTTTTGTAGGTTATAC
Source organism: Platanthera zijinensis (assembly GCA_039513925.1). Classification (NCBI taxonomy): domain Eukaryota; kingdom Viridiplantae; phylum Streptophyta; class Magnoliopsida; order Asparagales; family Orchidaceae; genus Platanthera; species Platanthera zijinensis. The sequence continues at coordinate 211,988,883 of CM077081.1, read as the reverse complement.
TAGCCATAGTAAGGCATATAGGATATTTAATAGAAAAACTCTGGCTGTAGAGGAATCAATACATGTTGTATTTGATGAGACGAGTTTGCTGCAATGCAACTCTTCTAGTGTGCTTGTTGAAGATGTAGGTACAAAGTTGAAAGAAGTAAGCTTGAATGAACCTAATAAAAGTGAAGGTGAAAAATTCATCAAGATCACCACTCCAACACCTTTTGTAAAGGTAGATGATCAAGATGAAGAAGTAGTCCAAGTTGATGAAGTCACTCCAGTGGTTGAAGTTCCAAATACAAGGAACTTAGAGCTCAGACATCTAAACTATCACCCAATGGACCAAATCATAGGAGATCCCTTGGATGGTGTCAGAACTCATAGAGGTACAACTAATGAAAATTTATATTTAAGTTTCCTCTCACAGGTTGAACCAAAGATGTTCGAGGAAGCAAGCTCGGATGCATCATGGATCTTGGACATGGAAGAGGAACCGAACCAGTTCAAGTACTGCAAAGTTTGGAAACGTGTCCCCCGACCCAAAGGTAAGAATGTCATCGGGAAAAAATGGGTCTACAGGAACAAGATGGATGAAGATGGAACAATCATAAAGAACAAAGCCAGACTCGTCACCAAAGGATATCGTCAAGAAGAAGGAATCGAATTTGACCAGACATATGCTCCAGTGGCTAGGCTAGAGGCAATCCAGTTGTTCCTAGCGTATGCTGCACTAAAGGGATTCACTGTCTATCAAATGGACGTGAAGTCCGCCTTCCTTAATGGTGACATAAAGAAAGAAGTGTACGTAGAACAACCGCAAGGTTTTGTTGATCCAAACTTTCCTGACTACATTTATTTATTATCTAAAGTGTTGTACGGTTTGAAACAAGCTCCTCGAGCTTGGTATAAAACGCTATCTAGTTTTCTCCTTGAGAACAAGTTCACAAGGGGAAAGATAGATAAGATATTATTTCTTAGGGAAATAAACAACAAGATTTTGCTAGTATAGATCTATGTCGATGAAATTATATTTGGCTCTACTTACGACAACCTTTGCAAAAAGTTCTCAAAACTTATGCAAGGGATGTTTGAAATGAGCAGCATGTGAGAGCTGAAGTATTTCTTAGGGCTTCAGGTGAAACAATCTGAAGGTGGAATTTTCATCTGCCAGACCAAGTTCACCAAAGAGCTAATTAATAAATTTGGAATGGAGAACGACCATGAGGACTCCAATGGGTTCAACCATGTCTCTGGACAAGGATTAGAAAGGGAAGCCTTTTTATGAAACCAAGTACAGAAGCATAGTTGGATCTTTTCTCTACCTTACTGCTAGTATACCAGATATAATGTTCTCTACATGTATCTGTGCTAGATTTCAAGTGAACTGTAAGGAATCTCACTACGCTGCTACGAAGCGGTTTTTGAGATACCTTAAAGGTACACCAAATCTTGGCTTATGGTACCCAAGAAGTAATGACAGCGAGCTGATTGGTTTTTTAGAGGCTGACTTCATAGGTAGTAAAGATGACAGAAAAGGCACTTCTGGGACATGTCAATTCCTTGGAAGAAGACTTATTTCATGGAGTAGCAAAAAGAAAAACAGTGTCGCAATCTCAAAGGCAGAGTCAGAATATATTTCTGCCGACAGTTGTTGTGCACAGTTGCTTTAGCTAAAGAATCAGCTGGAAGACTACAACATGGAGGTCAAAAACATTCGAATGTTTTGCGACTCCTCCAGCACAATAGCAATTGCCAACAACCCAGTATCGTATAGCCGGACAAAGCACATCGAGCTAAGATATCACTTCATCTGGTAGCATGTGGAGCAGGGGGATGTGGATCTGCAATATGTTCCTACAAACAAGTAAGTTGCAGATATTTTCACCAAGCCGCTAGACGAGACCAAGTTCAACTTCTTCAAAACTGAACTTGGCATGCTCAACAAGGAAGAATAGATAAGGTGGGATCATCTCAAGGCTCAAAATTTAAGAACAAGCCAAAAAGGTTAGAATTTTCTCTAAGTGGACTTGATTTCTCGGGAAACAGGATGACTTCTCGGGAAGTGCACTATAATTACTCGAGTACTTTTCTTCTTCTCGAGAAATAGAAGTATCTCACTCGAGTATCATTACTCGAGTAATAACTTTGTTCTCGAGATGTAAAATCATCACTCGAGAAATAGGTTCTGACTTCTCGAGAAGCAGTTATTCATTTCTCGAGAACTAAGTCTCCACTCGTGAAATGACTCTTCAATTACCGAAATTTTCCGAAATCTTCTGTTTCGCTCTAAGCCAGCTTTCTGCCCTAATCTAAGGCCTAATTTAGACCTAATCATCATTACAAAACTAATATAAATAGAAAACTTTAGATTTCATTAAACCTATACGATTTCAATATCCATTTCTCAAGAAATCGTTTCGTCTTCCGCCACTGAACCAGAGTGTTCGTCGTCTTCCCTCTGCCGCTCATCTTTTTCTTAAAGAATCCATGGTGCCGCAATCCAAAATCGGTGTTGGAAGTGAGTTAGTTGTTGCTGGGATTGCAGAACTGTCAGACGACTTCAAAAATTTGTTGATACTTCTCGACAGCGCAGGTTTGTCATTTGTTCTTCAAGAACCCTGTAGAATAATGTTTCTATAAGTTGAAGAATTCTTGAAGAATATCAAAGTAAGGAAAATGGCCAAGTCCTGAAATCTAAGGTGAAAGGTATTAAGATCAAGTTGAATATGACCATTATCTCTCAATTGTTAAGAATACCAGTTGTAGACGAAGAAGATGATTTAGCTTCCGAACAAAATGCCTGGGCTTACAGTTACTATGGAATATCTATTGAAGCCAATTCGGTTAGAAGACCAGATTTGAATGTAGAGAGCAAACTGCTGGTAGACATCATTGGAAAAATCCTCTGGTACAAGACAGGTTCTATAGGATTTATATCTAATGACTTGTTTACAGTTCTCACAGCCATAGTGTGCAGGAACAAATTTTCCATTTGGAATGATGATTCTTGATAAAATAAGGGAGAGTATTAAGGCTCCAAATTTTACAAGGATAATATCTCTAATGCTTCATGAGATAAATCCTCAAGTTTTTGATACTTCAAAGGGTACTCCCATCCACTATATGAAGAAAATTTCTATTGTTTCCATTCAAAGATGGGAAGTCAAATTAAAGAATCCAACTCAGGTTGTAAAGGATCTTGAAGCTGCTGCTTCAGAGGACAGGACCCCATCTCTCTCTCAACTTGAAGTTGATGGCACAACTGGTGCAGCATTTGAGGGGTAGCCTGTCTCCTCTGCTCCTGCTATCACAATTCCTTCCTCCTCTCTAGTCAGATCTCCTCTTCCAGACATTTCTACAGCACTTCATACAGATGAACAAGTTAAGGATACTCTCTTATCCACTTCAAAAGATATTTATAGAATGATAGAGGAACTTACTGAAAAGGAGCCTCCGCAGGTCAAAACTACAGATAAAACTCCATCTCCAGCCCCTGATGCTTCACCAGTACAGTCTTCAAAGTCACCTCCTACTACCTCAGAACCTGCTGATCAAGACAAGCAAGACACTGTCCTCCTCTCTAATGATGACCAAGGTTCTCCAGAACCAGATGAACCATCTTTGAGCAACTTAAATTTCTCTCTTCCTATCTTTACTGATGTAGAAGAAGAAACTGTTCCTGATCACATCAAGAGAGCTCCAAGCTCTGTGGTAATTGAAGATATTCCTCCATGGAAAGTTCTTGCTCCTCCTGCTTCTGTCATTGCTACTGCTACTGATACTGCTTCTATTTCTACCAGTTCTTCTAATATTTTAAGTAAAATTGAACAGATGTTGGCTGACCAAAGAAAGCATTTTGATGATTCCTTGTTATCAGTGCAAACTCAAGTCACTGCTCTTGAAAAGGAGATGAGCAGAGGATTTGTAGAAATTCAATAAAACACTGATCAACTAAAACATCTATTTCAGATTGGTGGGAAAGCCTTAGACCACATTATTACATGTGTTGGTGAAGTGATGAATCAATGCATAAATCTGGCAAACAATCTGATTTTTCTTGAGAAAAAAGGCCATGAAAATGTAATGAAGGTATGTGAGGAAGTTGGCACCTTTAAAGATGACACAATAAGCTCTCTCTGTGTAGAAATCAGAAAGGGGGAGAATCTAGTAAAAGAACATGTAGCCAAACTTGTAGATGAATTCACTAAAAATGCTCATGCTCTTTGGACTGAAAAGTTAACAGAAATCAACAAGGATGTGCTTGCCCAAATCAAGTCTATCAAATTTCATACATATAATATAACAGTCTGGATGCACAATCAGATATTTCCAGAGTTTCAAGCAGATCAAAATATTATTTCTCATCATCTCAATCCTCTTGCTTAAACTCAGTCTACTCAATCTGCTCAGATGAATGTTCCTGCTCCAATGCCTACATTCTCTCCTAGACCTTCTAATGAGACTATTCCTCCAGATTCTTACACTGAAGTGTGGGATGATATTATTCCCCAAGACTTACCTGAAGTTCACATTCCTAAGAAAATAAAATATGGTGAAGGTCCCTCTGCCTTTAAATCAATTCCTAATCCAGAGACAGAGAAAAGGAAAGCCAAAGAATATGCTGAAATCTGGAGCCCCACTTCTAAGACTTTGATTTTAGATACTTTGAAGCTAGTAATGGATTACAATGAAAGAAGATCTACCCATTACAGTTCTACTGAATTGGACCTCTATGAGAAATCCATGACAAAGCGAAGGATCTATGACAGAGAGTATGGCAGAAATAATCCCAAGGCACCCCCAAGACCACCTAAGTACTACCCAAAGACATTCAGCTATTTCAGGAGGTAATAAGAGAAGTATGAAAAGATACATCATCAACAACATCAGAGCTAGTACTGTATTTTTGGATGTTGAGAATTGTGATTGAATGAATGTAGACTTGAAATCTGAAACTATTTTGATTATATAAACTCTAGTTTTGATAATTATGTGTCTATCTTTATTTCTTGCATTTCATTGTATTCTTAACTTTTCATCTCCAGTTCTTTTTATTGTAATATAATTCACCTTAGTGTAGAGGGTTCTGACTTCTACAAATAGGAGGAGATTGTTGGGTATTGCATCCACAATAACCTAGATTTGCATGAAGTCACCCTTGAACTAAATGAATTAAGTTGTATTTGATCCTCTATTTTAGTTATGTGTTTGCCGGACTTTATTGCTAAGTGTAGACCAATATTAGTCTGTAGTGGGTCATAAACACAGGACCATACAATGTAATTCCTCATTGTGTGATCCAAGGTGTAGACTCATATGTAGCCTCTCTATTGGGATACACTTCATTTTCAAGCACTTGGATCAAGAGATGAGATATTGGTGTTGAGCTTAGTCAGAAGAAAAGTTTTCTTAAAAACAGAAATTCTCTAAGTCATTTACTCGAGTAGTTCTTTAGTTCTCGAGAAAAAGAAGTCGAGTTCTCGAGTAGTATATTTGAGAGTTCTTGAGTAGTCAGTAACATTATTCGAGTATTATCCTTGTGCTCGAGTAGTGCTAACTTAGTTCTAGAGAAACTAAGTTTAGTTCTCGAGTAGTCAGTAACATTATTCGAGTATTATCCTTAGTTCTCGTGTAGTTCTAACTTAGTTCTCGAGTAGACTCCTTCTCTACTTCTCGAGTACTGATTTGTTATATCAGAAAATTTTCTAAGTGTAATTCTCGAGAACAACTCTAAGTTCTCGAGAAATTCTATTCCTAGTTCTCGAGAAACTTTCCTTCTCTCGATAAATCAATTCTCGTTCTCTACTAATCCGTTTCTTTGTTCTCGGGAAATTTAGACAGTACTCGAGTACTCAACAGTAAAAGCGTTGAGAGCGTTGAGTGCTAAGACCTGACTCAACGCCATTGGCTGTCTTTTCTCGAGAAGCAATTCTTAGTTATCGAGTAGTATTCTTCTTTCTAGAGAAATGAAGTTCCGTATAGCAGAAATGTTGCCTCGAGTTATCCTTTGTCTTCTTCTCTAATAATAAACATTACTTCTCGAGAAATATCATTCTTCTCGAGAAACGTAAGTCATTTTCTGCAAAAATTTCTGTTAAGTTTAGAATGAAGGGATTTTCAAATCACTTGTTGTGACTGGTCCACGTGTACGTCATTAAGACTAATTTTGACTGTTAGAGAGATCCTATATAAAGTAATGTCAATCGAATAACCCTAATACCAAGAATACGAAGGATCTACACGTTGTTGTATATTTTTCTCAAGTCATTGAATCCTCTCTGTCTTTCCAAAATGAGACCCTCCGCCGCCGCCGATCTTCATCGTGCAAGAATTAGGGTTTCCGATTCAAAGGATTCAGACAAAGATTGATTTCCTGATCGTGATATTCTCTCTTTCTCCATCAACGTTCCGATCGGGTGAAGTCAAAAGAAAATCTTCAAGTCTAGTTCTAGCCGTGATTTCTTCTTCAACAAATCTGATAAAGCTGCAACTCTCAAAGAAGAAGATCCAGCCAGAACATCTCAAGATTCGAAGATCATTTGTTTGTATTTTCAATTTTTGATTATCAATTCTTGTAGGAGATTTTTCTCTGAGTTGTAGGAAGTTTTATCTTCTGAGTGTAGATCTTTTTGGATCGAGATTGTAGGAACTTGGTTTCGAGACATAGGATTGGTTTTCAATCCGAGATAGTGGAGTAGCCGAGTTTAGTAGTTTACTAGATCGGTGAGGGAAAGTGGACGTACCCAAGGTTGGGGAATCACTATAAATCTATTTGTTGCTTATGTTTGCTTGGTTGATTTTTGTGCAAGATTGCAAATTTTTTTTATTCCATAAATAGACGCAGAACTCACCTATTCACCCCCCCCCACTAGGTGATTTAGGTACACAACTGAACTCCTTCAATATGTGCTAATCTCTTGTGTCATTGGTCACCAAGAGACGCACTATCTTTTGCCAAAAAACACACTGGCGTAGAACAGTCTATGCAAATAAAATTTAAAGAAAATATATTCCTGCTACGAGTTCCTGATAGAATTATTTCTAAGTTATCGACCGATTATATCAAACACTTGTCTGCAAGAAATTCTACTATGTATCCTTTATAACAGAGCTGGATTATGCTTGTAAGATTGTGTTCCAATCCTTCAACATAAGCCACATCTTAGAAGGATACACTACCATTATTAATCATACCGTACCCTTTTGTAATCCCTCTATCAGAACCTCCAAAGATGACCTTTAACCCGTTCATGACTGGAGAAAAATTCTAGAGTAGTCTTCTAGTCCCGATCAAATGTCGAGAGCATCCACTATCCAAATACCAGGTAGGATTTTTGGTGCCCTTTGGACATTCCTGCAAAAGTAGAATCAATTTGCCTTAGGAACCCAAACCTGTTTGGGTCCTTAGTCTCTAGTTAGTATACCCCCCTATGTATGTTAACATTATGAGTGGTCTTTCTCACATTATTAACTTGAGGAGTTACATAATATCTGGGGTTAAACCAGTAATCTATAGCAAAGTGACCAACTTTGCCGCAATACCAATAGTCAAACTTGTTGTATCTTTTCCTAAAGTTCTCCTGCTTGACCATTTGAGAGTGTGGTCTACCAAAGGCAGCAAACTTGGAGGTAGAAGCTTTGTGGTGATGGCACTCACATGATTTCTTCTCCTTAAGAGGCTTTTCCATAATAGTTTAACTTTTGGAGCTTTCTTGATGTTATGACCATGACTATAAGGGTCGTAGCTCTGAAGAGTGATCTCCTCATAAGGTGCCTTGAAGACACTTTCACCAAAGTTCCGGGGACGGGTCCATCCTTGGTACAGAGACTTGGGCTCTACATAAGTAGTCCTGGAAAAGTGATCGTAGGACGTATCAAGATCAAACTCATTTGTTGGAAAGATAACCTTTTTGAATGAAGTTTGGTCTTGAGGAGCTTTCCCTTTATCCTTGGCTTGGGCTTTCTTGGCATCCTTAATTCTTCTTTGGGTTTTATTTCTCCTAGAAGATTTACTAGGGGTAGCCACATGGCCTAAGCCAGCTTCTTTACCCTGAGCAGAGAATTCAGCCACAAGTGGAAGGACTGTCTTGGGCTTGGAAAAACTTTCAACAAGTTTCTTTTTAGCAGCAAGTTGTTCTTCCAACTTTTGAATGATTTTATCCTTCAGGTTCAGGTGCTCGAGAGCTTTATTATATTCTTCCATTGCATCATGGAATTCCTTTATGAGTGAATCCATCATTATGACTTCCTCCCTCAGAGTGCTCTCCTCAGCCTTAAGAGGTTTAATCTCCGTGGCTTGAGTTTTTGCTACTCTTCGACATTTGTCGTAAGCCTTGATTAACTATTTGTATTGAGTCATGAGATCAGATTCTTCATTAGATTAACAGTCCTCATGATCATGGTCAGAAGTATCTGATTCTGAGAGAGTGGTGTGAGAGTTTACCTTCCCAGTGAATTGGGGTTCTTCTTCTTCAACTGTATGTGTCATGAGTCCAAAGTAGGATTCCTCATCATCACTAGACTCATATGAGTCTGTATCACTGAGGGTCTTGGTCTTCTTGGCTACCAAGCTTCTTTCAGTTTTCATCTTATTATAAGAAGATTTCTTTTCCTCTCTTCTTCCACCCTCCTTCTTATGAGGGCAATCAGCTATGACGTGACCTGGCTTATTGAAACAATAACAAACAATGTCAGAAGAAATATGTTTGTTCAATTTTGAGTGATACCTGTCTTGGCTACTTGAGCCTTTCTTGTGATAATCACCATCATGACGTGATATTTTGGACGAGGCATCTTTTCCTCTCCATTGTTTCTTCTTGTTCAAGAACTTCTTGAACTATCTTGAAAGAAGAAGGAACTCTCCTTCAGATAGCTCTGAGCCTGAGGTACTTGACACTGAAGCTTCTTCTTCACTCTCTTCATGTGCGGGAGCAGGAGATGCAGCTTTTGACTTCTATGAGATATCTGCCTTTAGAGCGACAGACTTCTCCTTGAATGAAGACCGGCTTTTCTCTTCTTCAGCTTTTCTTGGGTTTATTTGGAGTTCATATGACATAAGCTTTCCAAAGAGATTTTGAGGGTCAATCTCTGCCAGCTTACCAAACTCTCGGATTGCACAGACTTTGTTGTCCCATTCCTTAGTCATGGATCTCAGAAATTTTTCATTCAGTTCTCCATTAGTGAAGACCCGACCATAGACTCTTAGGCTGTTCACAATCTTGAAAAAACTTTCAAAGTATCAGTAATAAAATCCTTGGGACCATGTCTGAATGCTTCATATTTCTGATTCAGGAGGGATCTTCTGTCATCTCTTACCTCTTCAGTACCTTCCATCAGGACGATGAGAGACTGCCACATTTCCTTGGAAGATTGGCAGTGAATCAGATTCTGCAACATAGAACCATCGACTGCACTTGCGATGATATTCCTGACTTTCTTGTCTAAAGAGACAAGTGCAATCTCATCTTTGTCAAGATTCATAAGCTTCTTTGGAACTTGCTTTGTTGGGTCAATGGTGGAGGCTGTCATTAGAACATGGGGTCTTTCTTACACTCTCATAAAGATCCTTGGATCCACAGCTTCCATGAAGAATTTTATTCTTTCTTTCCACATGGTAAAGATAGTCTTTGTGCATTAGGGAAGCTTAGTAAAATCCTTGACTTTGTCCATTCTTGTATCCTCTTAAGATAACTCGAAGCAGATCTGTTCAAGGTGTTAACCCTTTTAATGAACAACCTCCCTCTAATAAAAATTGATGTTTTTAGTTGTCTACCGAAATCACCTAGACGGGTGGGGTGAATAGGTGAAGTCTGCGTCTTTTTGCAAAATAAAAACTTGTAATGACGGAGCGCAGAAAATAAACAAGCAAGCCACATAAAACACAAGATTTATAGTGGTTCCCCAACCTTGGTTACATCCACTCTCCAGCTCATCGATCTGGCACCACGCTACACTCGGCTACTTCACTATTAGCTTAGATTTGAAAACAATCCTACAACTCATAGCAATGCCCCTATAACTCGATCAACTAAAACGGGATCTACACTCGGAAAAAAACATCCTACAAAACTCGGAGACAAAATCTCCTATAAGAGTTGAAATAGATTTTACAACAACAATAAAATAAACTTCACTTTAAATTTGAAAACTTAAGATTTCTTCCTTCTTGAAAATTGAATGCTCGGTGAAGAAGATGAGGTAGAACTCTTGAGAATCACGATCTAAAATCCTTGAGAGCCGACAAGATCAAACACAGTATTGAGAATCTAGAACCAAGGATCTTGTCGAATATTTCTTTTAGATGAATCGCTCGATCACGGAAATAGGCTTCAGAGAACGATTAAGTCGGCAGCTGCTTTTCCCGTTCTTAGAATATGTGGCGATTCTTTTTCGGATTCTTAGGTCTTGAAAACGAATGACAAGACCTTATATAAGATGTCTGATAACGGTAAGAAATCATCAAGTCAAATTCAGCGTGGATCAATCATAGGAACTGACGAAATTTAGATCGAAGAAATGAGTTAAAACGAAAATCTGATCGAAAAAATGAAATTCGATTTTCTGCAACGACATTCTTCGAAAGGCCTGAAATGTTTCGAAACAGAACTTGTCTTTTCGAAAGAAGCCGTGGAACTTTTCGAAAACAGCCTTATGCAGAATTTCCAAGAACTAAGGAACTTGATTTTCAAAACGGATTTAGTTTTTCATAAGTAAGAGTTCGGTTTTTCGAAAGATAGTTCTGATTATTCGAAAACATCATTGACTTTTCGAAAGCAGAGCTTGGCTTCCCGAAAAACAATTTCATTTCTTTCGAAAAAAATGACTTGCCATTTCGAAAACTCAGACTGACTTATTTCGAAAAGAATGACTTCGAAAATTTGAGAAGGTTTTCGAAAAGTCTTAAAGCTTTCGAGAGAAGTTCTTCTGTCTCGACGAAAACGTCTTGGAATTTTCGAAAGACTTCATTTTTTTGAAAACATGTACTTAGAAAATATTTTTGGAAAAATTTCGTTCTTCTATATCAGCAACCTTTTCTTCCATCCATTTCATTAGCACTTGTAAATGAAGTGTATCCCAATAGAGAGGTTACACATGATCCAACACCATGGATCACACAATGAGGGATTAAATTGCATGGTCCTGTGTTTGGTGACTCACTGTAAACTGACATTGGTCTACACTTAGCAATTATGACCTGCAGGCACTCAACTAGAGAATGACATCAAATATATACTTAATTCATCTTAGTTCAAGGGCGACTTCATACAAATCTAGGTTATTGTGGATATAATACCCAACAAAATATTTCCACTCCTAGTTCCTACCAAAATAACCTCTTGCTCACTTGACCTTTTGATCATACACTTATCCTTATAGAAGACATTGATATTGCCAATATAACATAGTTGGCTTATGCTTAATAGATTGTGTTGCAATCCTTCCACATAATCTACTTTTGTAATGGAGTCCATGCCATTGGTAATCATACCATAGCCTTTGGTAACTCCTCTATCTAAACCACTAAAGATGACTTTAGGTCTATTCCTCACTGGAGTATAATCCTTTTGATGGCTCCTAATTCCAATCATATGTCTGGAACATCCACTGTCCAAGTACCATATTGGCATTTTTTGAGTACTTGGACTATCCAACAATCACAGATTAATTTACCTTAGGAACTCCAAAATTTTTAGGTCCTTGGTTCATGTTAGCTTGAGAATGACTATGTCTACCTGCTATAGCCTTGATAGGAGGACTCACCCTTACCCTTGGCACACAAGGGTTGTGCCAACAGTCTATAGCAAAGTGACCCACATTTCCACAACACCAATACTCATGGAAATTATATCTCTTCTTCTAAACAGCCTTTGAAGTATGCAAGCTATTTGTTTTTATCTGTTCAGAGGGGAGAGCGACAGACTTGTTCCGTTTTATTTCAACAAGTTTTTGACTGAAAGTAAGTCTACTAGTAGGTGCATTAGGTTTATTCTGAATTACACCAACATATGTCTTATTTTCAGCTTATATGGTGTTGATGGTATCAGAAATAGCCAAGTGGGGCATACTGAATGACTTTCTCATAATCATGCTATTTGCTGAAGGAATATGGGAATTGGACAAAGCCTTGCCCTTGAGAGTGTGAGATGAAGCACCAAACACAAATGGTCCACGATGGGCCATTTGGATTCCTTATGGGGATCCTTTAGTGGATTCAATCCCATGCCCTTTCTTCTTCCATTATAAGATACCCTTGTATCCTTTCAAGAAGAGAAACCAATCTTCTAGTGACCATACATACTTTCATGGTAATACCTATTAGAAGGGAGAAATACCTACTAAAAAGTGGTTTAAGGCACAACTGGAGCCTTGTCATTCCCTTTGGAATGGGCAGCTCTAGTATTCACTCTAACCCCGAGCCTCTCTTATCATTTTGGGAGGTGAAGGAGTCAATTAGTGGCAACACTATATTGGGCATAGAAAACTCATCCACTAGCATCCTCTCTTTGATGAGATTCTCTTCAAGATCCATGATGATCTTATTCTTCTGGCTAATGGTGTCAATTTGAATGACTGAGATTGACTTCAGCTGACTGACTTCCCGCCTCATCTGAGCTAGCAAATGATTTGACTCAAGCTATAGGGAAGTAGCTTGCTGAAGATAGGCAATCTCCTCAGCTTGTCTTTTAAGAAGCTTCTTACTCTTCTTCAGAGCATCCAGAATAACACCATACTTATCAATCAGTTGATTGACAACATCATCAGATTCAAATCCATCATCCCCAATGGTTGAAGTGGATGCTTTAGAGTCTGAGCTAGTCTCATAAATAAAAGAAGAGTTGGGGAGAGAGTGTACCTCATTAGGAATAGAGTTGTCTTGAATGACTTTAGTTAGGGCCATGAGGCTGAACTCATAATCCTCTTAAAATTCACTGTCAACAGAGGACAGTGGAGCTCTTATGCCAATTAAGGCACCTGGATGATCAGCTTCTACTTCAATAGAAATGATACCAATATAAGCTACTTCTTCCTCTATTTCTAAAGACTCGAAATCACTATTTAACAAGATGATTTTCTTCTTGGACAAGAAGCCCTTTTCAGCCTTCTTACCCTTATAATACATCTTGTCATCAAATTTCTTGTTCTCCTTACTCTTAATTAGGCTGTCTGCAATGACATGTCCACTTCTATTATAACAATAACAAATAACATTAGTCTTAATAAGTTTGTTCTACTTAGAATCATACCTTTCCCTAGAGGGGTCTTTTCTTAACTTCTCCGTGCTGGAATTAGCCTTTCATGAGGTGGAGCTTGAAGAGCCCTTGTTCTTCCATTATCTTCTCCAACTTAATATTTTCTTAAACTATTTGGAGAATAAGGTCAGTTCTCCATCTGACAGTTCATTGCCTGAGGAGCTGGGATCTGAGCACTCTGACTCTGCAGCTCTTATTGGTGGAGAAGGAGTCTTTTCCCTTATCCTCCTTGTGGATTCAACTCTGAAGTCCATAGCCTTCTCTCTGTTGAGAGTTCTGGCAGCATCTTCTTCTACCCTTTTGGAGTTCAGCTGCATCTCATAAGACATCAGCTTCCCAAAGAGGTTTTGAGGCATAGTGTTGGCCAGGTTACTAACCTCCATAATAGAATAGATATTTATATCCCATTTCATGTTGAGAAATCTCAAGAACTTATCATTCATTTCATAATTTGTGAAATGTCTGCCATAAGTGATCAGAATGTTCACTATCATAAAGAACTTTTCATAGCAATCAACTATGCAATCTTTCTTGCCTTGCTTGAAGGCCTCATACAGTTAATTTAGGAGGGATTACCTGTCATCCCACACGTCCTCTTTCCCTTCCATATACACTATCAGAACATCCCACATCTCTTTAGCAATTCTGTAGTGGACCATATTCTGGAATATGGAATCATCTTTGGCACTTACAATAATGTTTTAAGTCATTTTGTCCATAGTTTCAAGAATGACTTCATACATGGTCATCTCCGAGTATTTCTTGGGTGTCTAGATATTGGCATCTATAGTAGAGACCTTCATGGGAATGAAAGTTCCCCCTTGAACAGTTATGAACATCCTAGTGTTTGAGGCTTCCATAAATAGCCTTATTCTCTCCTTCTAGATCCCAGAATTTTCCTTCCTACATATTAGAAGGTTCATAGAGCTTAAATACTTATGGTTCTCACCTGAACCCATGGAGATAATCTTCTGCTACACTTGGAGATCTATTCAGACGATAAAGTCCGTTTTGATTAACCTCCCTCTGATACCACTTGAATGTCTTTGTTTAATAGTAGCTACACACCTAGAGGCAGGTGAATACGTCTATTTTAAGTCTTTTTTGAATCTTTTAAGCTTTGGTCAAGGCATGCAATAGAATTTGTTGTTATCTTTCAAGAGTGACAACAAAACATAAGAATTTATAGTGGTTTTCATATCTAGGCTACATCCATTTTCCCTATTCTCCTATCTAGTAGTGTGCCAGATTCGGATAACTCCTACTTTTCCTTGGCTCCTTGAGCTTACACCTTAGATCCCTGAGGATCCTACACCTTCGAGTGAATCTCACTCCTACAACTCAGAGTTAAGCAACTCCTATCTCAGGCACAACAGCCCTACACTCAGAGATACACCAGATCTCCTACCTCATATCTACACAAAGATCCTACAACTTAGAGACTCGTCTTCTACAGTTAGCCTTTATAATACAGGCTTATAGCTCAGATCAAAATAATGATGCTACAGAATGAATAATGTTTTTGTAATAATTGACTCCAGATAAATAGTCCTCTGAGTCACCTTCTTGGACTGTGTAAACACAGTCCTAACTCTTCAGAGTAACAAGGCTATAGATCATCAGCGTAATTCTGCTCTTGCGAAGAAGAACTGATACAAAGATCTATTTCTTTAAGCTTTAATATATCTGAGTTTAATGCAGTAGCCTTGAAGAATAACAATAACTTTCTTGAGTACTCTACTACTCCACCTTTTATAGAAAATTAGGTTTTTTGTTCTTGCTGAAGACTCCTTAGAGTTTTCTGACTTTGATCACTTCAATACGCAAGTAGCTCTCTATATTCTAGAACTTTTCTGTTAAAGATCATCATGTCTTTTTCCTGTAAGGATTATTTATATCCCACCATCCAACGGCTCTTTGATCTGTATGGACAAGTTGAAATAGGCAGTTATAAAGTTGCTTTAGCATTAAATACTGTTCAAAAAGCATACATCGCTATTTGGCTTCTAGTGCGCAAATCTCGCTTAATTTTAATTTGTATGACGTCAGAATGACTCAACGCTTGTGTACTTTATAGTTTTCGCAATCAATCTGCACAGGCATAGAGTGAAGCTTTATGACTCAATGCAAAAAAACTTAGCTGAAAATCTGTTTCTTGAGGCATTGAGTGAGCCTTCATCTCTCAACACTCTTGTCTCAGACAGCTAAGCTGATAAGGCGTTGAGTGAACCTTCATCACTCAAAATATTTATAGCTAGCAGAATTCTTCTGGTTGAAGGTGTTGAGTGAATCTACTTTACTTAATGCTTCTGGACTTTGCTGAATTATAGATAAGGCATTGACTGAAGCTTCTTCACTCAACACTTATATACTTCGATAGATTTCCTTTTGAGTAGGCATTGAGTGAATAGCCTTCTCTCAAAGCTTTTGGACTTAGCCAAATTTAAGTCCAGCACCACTGAGGCTTTGAATGCATGATCTTCTATCAATGCTTTTAGCTTTCTAGCATTGAGTGATGTGTACTCACTCAATGCTTCTGGACTTAGGCAAATTTCTGCTTCTCTAGTATTCTATCTTGAGTTTAAGTTGTATTCTAACCCTGACAACCTATTTAATCATGGAGCAATAGATAACCTGTATATTTTGAACTTGAACATATATCAAATACAAACATGTGTATACTAAGACTTGTGGTCCTTCTTCAAATCCTGGACATTATGATCAATATATCAAAAATTTGGGTCTCAACAAACTCATCTCTACTTAGTGTAAACTATATGAGACTGAGTTTTTAGAGTACAACACTCATGTTCAATGTGAGGAAGTGGGCACACTAAAAGGAACCGTTGTTGAACAAGAAGTCTGCATCACTACAAAAATTCTCCAGAGAACTTTTGATTAATTTACATGATATGATTCTGAAGAATTATCAGAGTTAAAGTTAAAGGAGGTACTAAAATCCATGAAATTTTCTAGGGGTAGGGCTATCCATCTTAAGAAGACTGACCTTTCAGATGAGTATAAGTTTTTAGCAGATATAGTGGGAATAATATTTTTATATAAGACTTCAGCGCATGATGCTATACCAAAGCTCGATTGATTCTGATGGGGGTGCTAGTGCTAGGAAAGAAAATTAATTAGGGATAAGGTCTCCTAAAACTTATCTCCTATAAGTATGCATAGAAGGAAAAAAGCATACATAACTTTTATAAGTCAAATCTTAAATAAAAATTTCTCCAGTCAATGCACATCCAAATGAATGACAAATCCTCTAGGGAAGAAGTTGTTAATAGCCTTATTTTAAAAGTTGACTAGGTAAATCATCATGTCTGGATCCCAAAAAGAATCAACTCCTTCGTCATCTCCTATAGCCAATCTCAATGAATCAGTACAACAAGAACACACCCATTACTACCTCCTAACAATATCACTTTACCAAATGTACCATCAACATCTATCTATCCAGAGTCTATAACCACTGAAGAACCTCCTCCAAATATACAACACATCACATACTTACCCTCATCTTCTCAAAATAGGTTAAGTTCACCTTCTGAACCTACAAACTCTACCTTAGATATTAACCCCATTATACTTCTGGCAATTCAATTGACTATAACATCTATTACTACTCCTATAGCTGAGCATGCTAAAATTTGTCAAACATCATTTACTCATATGCAAACCCAGATTGAAGGGTTCACTGCATCCATGAAGAGAATCCAAGATAGACTGACTTCCTCCTTTGTTACCAAATCTTGAATAACCTCACTAGTCCAAGTGGTTCATAAGGGGGATATATTTATGGAATATCAGCATAAAGGAGGGCTAGATCATTTTAATCATGATACTAAAGTGACTCGGTACCTAGATACTTCTATGGTTGAGCATGATGTAGCTAAGGCTATCCTGACTTCTAAGGTACCTCAAGGGGAGCCATCAAGATATTAGTATAATGTTCAAAATGATATACTCATGGTTGCAAAAGAGGTTGTAAAGATAGCTGCAGAAATTGAAAAAGATAATGAAGAAAAAATACTACACAAGCTCAAGGGGAGTTTCAAGAGAAGGCCAATGAGGAGCATCCACAAATGCTTTAGAACATGGAGGAGTAGGAGGCTAAGAATGTAGATTTGTATATTAAGAGAAGAAATATTATGCATAATCATATTAGTGAGGTAGGATGATGGACAAAGTTGTGAAACTTTAATTTATGAGTTCATGAAAGGCCAAGAACAATTTTCTGTCTCCACTAGGATTTTATTTCATTAATTCTTTTTTGGGGATATAGCTGTTCGTTTCCTACTCATCGTGTGTTTCTTTTCTTTAATAATCAAAGTTGTAAATTATTTATTTTCTTTCTTGCTTTATTCTGTAAAATCATAATAAAAGCTTTGTAAAATTTGTTAAGCTAAATAGGCGAAGATTTTTTTAAAAAGCCCTATGATTTAACTTAACAAATTAAATTATAAGTAATTTTACAACCTAGGATTATTACTTATGTTGTATGGTTTGATTAATATGGTCATAGAAATCTTAGGAAGTCAGTTGAGTCAAGAACATGAGGTAAGTGCAGTGAATAAAGGAAGAAAATCAAGTAAAGTCAATATGCGTCGACTAGAATTTTACATAACGTCGACTTCCAACTGGAAGTCGACATCACATTGATTGGAAATAAAAGCAACACCTGAAGATGAGTCAATGCTACTTTAAGGCTGAAGATGATGCAATGTCGATTATTTGTATGTCTACTAAACTTCAATTTAGAGGCAGATCTCGACGCACCTTCTACTTGAAGTCGACGTAGCATCAAATGGAACTTAGAATGCAAATTAAAGTAGATCTATCCTGAAATATTTAGAGGAGATCAATATGGAGTTCTTTTGAATCTTTAGAGATGTTGGAAGAAGAGCCTAAGGAAAGAATTCTCCATCAATTATAGAGGAGTCTATATGGTCGAAATTTGAAGAATAATTCGGATTTCATAATGGTATATATGAAAAAAATATTATTCAATTCCTTCTTAAGATAATTTTTCTAGGAGATGAGGGATTCAAAATCTCCAAGAGTTTCGTATACCCAAAATTCAGAAGAAGAAACATACAAAAATATAATATATAGAATATCCAAAAAATACAGAACCGACAACAATTTTCTTATCTTCTTCTTCTTCCTTTTTGCTGCAATAACAAATTCAAAAGAGATAATCTGAAATACTATGAATCAAAAGGCTTATAATCCTTGCAACCTCTTTTATTGTGGATTCATCAATTAGAGAGGATCAAATACACTTGTTGCTAACAATCTTCAAAAATCTGATGAGGGAGGACTCATCATTAGAATACTTTTTGTTTTTCTTCTTCTCTTATATACTCTCATTGTGTAAACTAAATAAAGAGTTTAAAGAATCCCTATTCAAAGGATTTAGTCCCTATTTCTAAGACTCTACTTATCAAACGACTCAATCCTTGGTTCATGATCTCCTTACAAAAAGATTTAGTGTTGGTTCAAGATCTCCTTACTAAAAGATTTGGTTTGATTCTAAAAGTCTCCTTATCAAAAGCCCATGCACTACGATAATGTATTCCTATCATAGTGGTAGAAGAGTGGATGTACCCAGATTTTGTGGAACCACTATACCTATATGTCTTGTGTACTGTTATTTTTTGTGTTGTCACTTTTTTATTTTCTGTATTTCCTTAGTTTATTGTGGCTGAGATCGTTGATACAAATCTGAAGGTGTTTAGATAACTCAAGTAAAAATATTTTAAATATTTATTCACCTCCTGCCCCCACTAGAGAATTCTATGAGAATTTAATCTAATGTTTACACTTTCAACATAATTTTTCGAGCATCAAATAAATTTAGCTCTTATTCTTCAAGTTGAATTCTTTGAGCTTTCTCCAATAAAAACTTTAAAATGACAATAATGCCCGAAATTAAATAAAATATAAAATTACTTGCATTTAACATTATTTAACCAATATATATAAAATATAATAGACAAAGGATTAAATATATAAATATAGATAACTTCTTTTTGAAAAAATATCGGTAATTCAAAAGTTAATTTGCCCCCTTCGTCTAGATTGCGCTAGAGAACTCGGAGTCCGTGTTCGGCTAAGTGATACAGGAGGGCTCATGGTGCTTCTTGTCTAGAATCCATTGATGGTTTCAAGGCATGCCCTTATCTTGAGGTGTAGAAGGACTCAGGGTCTATTCTATTGGAGGTGGAGTAGAATCTTTATTTGTATGTGCCTTATAAGGATATGAGGTATGTTTTATTTGAGGAGGCTTAGGGCTTTTGTTTGATCACACCTCAGAAGGGCATGAGGCCCATTATATTAGAGAAGGAGAAGGATATTTGTACGTTCATGCCTCAGAAGGACTCCAAGTCCATTTTAAAGGATGAGGTGAAGGACCTTTGTCCATTTGCGCCTCTGAAGGACTCAATATCCATTTTATTGGAGAAGGTGAAGGAAATTTGTCCATTCACACCTAATAAGGACTTGGGGATTGTTTTATTAGAGGAGGATGTTGAAACCAAAAATTCGGTCCATAGGAGTTCACCCATGGGGAAGGGGTGATTGCACACTTACTTATCTCCTGCGAGCCCAAAGAACCAAGGAAAAAGAACTAGAGATAGACCCAAGGCTCCAACACGGAGGTCCCTCCACACACCCGGAAGATCTTAGAGCGCTTCCCCTCCTTATTCAAGTGCTGAAGTTAAGGTATCTCAAAAGCACTAGAAGACCGGGCACCAGTGAGCATGCCTTTCTGAGATACCCCTTGGGTCCTATTTATAGGATTCTGAAACGGCCAACAAATAGCCATATCCCACTGTCCTTGGTAGCTATATGCAGCTTAGGTTGGTCTGCCAACAATGTAAAACCACTTTCTTGGGGGCTAGGGGGCGACTAATGGGGAAACACGGTAAAAACATAATAGGGACCTGGGTGAACAATCCTCTAAAGCCTCTGCTTGCCCTAGAAGGGGTAGTGCCCGGTGGAGCTCGCGCTCGCCTCCCCTCCTTGGGCTCGGGTGAGCACAAGCACGGTCGGCTCTGCTCGCCTGACGTCCGACCCCTACTTGCCATGCTCGGCTCGACGAACTCCGATCTTGTCTAACCCCCATTCGCTATGCTCGGATTGATGAAGTGCAAGCTCGCCCCGACTAATGTTGGACTCGGCCCGGCAGAAGCTGAGCTCGGCCTTCAGATTTCCCTACCGAGCTTGCCTGGGACATGGGCGGTCTAAACTGGTTTGTCGGGGCTCCGGTCAACACTCGCCGGATATGGGTTGTACACAATCCCCGCTCTTGGATAGGTTGGGACAAGCTTGGAAAGAAACATCCAAACTCACATGAGTCGGTGAGTGAGACGGGAGCCCGAAAGAATCTTTTGGTGGGGTCCACCAGTGGATATATATACATCCTCATGCATACCTGGCTGACCTTTGCCATTCTCATTACTTGAGCCTTGTCAAGATGCCGCTTATCCAAGAGGTTCTAGAGCAAGTGGCGCGATCTCGCAAGGAAGCTTCAGCTCGCATCGCGGGCCTGACCGACCTCAGCGCCCCACCTCGTAACCTTGCTTAGTTTAGTTCGGCCAAGAAAGAGAAGCCTCTCCCAAAAGATATCGAGCCCATATATAATGATTTTAAGACAGCTCTGGATAACGGGGCCGGTTCCTCCACTCGGCTAACTCCTGAACCCAAGGACAAAGATATCATTGTCCTTTTCGCCGACCAGGTAAGCCGAGGCCATAACGGCGAGATATCCACACCGCAAGCCAAGAATCCTCTCGATAGTCCGCAGAATCGGGCTTCCGATGCACGCCTGCGGGACTCACGCCCCACCTTCGGGACTACGAGGCTGGACACGCAGAAGCCGAGGTCGCCGGCTCGCCCTCCTCCACTGTAACCTCTTTCTCGTGTACCTGCGGGGGGAGGTCGGAGGTAATCCCCATTCTAGGCTTTATCCGTATCTCTCTAGAGGCTCCTCGGCATGGCCGTGGTAAGGTTTTAGGCCTTCCTCCTCCTCACATCAACCTAGAGGAGCTAGGTTTGCACAGTAGGTTTTCAACTTCCCCAAATCCTGATCGATATCGGCGGTGCTCGCCCCCTTCACTTAATGTTGCCTTCAACTACTCACGTATACCTCACTATTGAGTCTGAGGCCGACAAATCCTCGGGTCAGGCTCGTTACTCGCCCCTCCCATCTCCACGAACTTTGGACGCCTTCCTGGACTCCGAGTTGGAGGGCCCTGAACGATCGAGGCGAGAACAGTTGGTTCTCAAGAAGCTGGTGTGCAAGCTCCACGAGGTGCGGAGAGACAATAATAGGCTACAACGGGAGTGTATGAGGCTTGCATACATGGTGAGGGTCAGCTCGGCATTTGAGGCGGTGTCTTCTTCCATGCCCCTGGACGAGATCGCCAAGAACCATAAGATCATTCATAGGAATCTGGGGCGACTTCGCGAACTCCAAGCGCGATGACCTGCTGCGATAGGGTCGCGAGACTGGGGTAACAAGAGAGGGCCCCACTGATGGGCCTACTGGTACTCGCCCCCATTCTTCCTTGGTCCGCGCGTGTTGGGGTTTTTTTTCATTTCTACTCTGGGCATTATTCAGGTCCTTCCTGTAATAACTTGGATAATTTTTCTATCATTATTAACATCTTCAAATACAACAACAAGTGTCCAATCAATCTCATCTCGCCATAGTACAAGGTTAGCTCGCGACGGTCGGTGAGCTTGAGGTTGCGAGCTGGGGTAGGTGAGCAAGACTAACCAGCATGTTTGGTCTCAAATCTTTTCTTCTATAAATAGGCCTTCTCATCAACCCCTGTCACGCCTTTATTGCCTCTGTATTTTCCCCCCTTTACTTATACTATCCCCAGTGCTCGCGCTTTTAGTTTCGGCGGGCATGGGTAAAGGGAACCCCGATTTTGACGGGCGGACCAAGTGTGCTCGTCACTTCACCGAGCACTGCATCTTCGAGGGGAATATGACCGTGGAAGATCTCGCTGAGTTCGTGGCTGACTTCGTTACCTCGGGCTTTACGGCTCGCCTCCAGGTGGGCCCCGAGGCCATCAACTCCTTTTACTCGGACGAACTCGCCTTCCCCATCTCGCATTTCAAGGTGGGGTTGTGTCTGCCTCTCTAGCCGGAAATCTTCCAGATTCTGAAGTACTACAGTGCGGTGCCCGCACAGCTCAACCCGAACGTCGTCGCTATGATGGTCGCATTTGCCTGCTACCTCCGCTAGGAGCGTATAGAGTTCAACATGTTGGTCTTCCGGAAGTTGTTCTCTTACAAAGCCACTCCCGATGGGGTCGCCTACCTCAGCGTCTCTTTCATAAAGGTTCGCGAGGTTGCAAACAAAAATCATAACTGGATGTCCAAGATCACCTTCATCAAAGGCGATCTCGGCAACATCCTCTTTTCGCCCCTACAGAAGGGCGAGGAGGTATATCCCCCCCCCCCCCCGCAGTATCTGGTAATGACTCCGAGCTCCATAAGTTCTTCCTCCACATGGACTTCGAGGTCACACACATCTGCCGAGACCTCGACTCTCTCCTTCTCGTCCTCCCCAGTGAAGGTATGCCTCAATTCCTTTTTTCGCTGGGCTCGGAAGAAATTATAACAAAATTATGACTAAGTTTTTTTTTTAGGGGAGTGGCTCATCCCCGAGAACACGCCTTTTATGGATTCGTAACTTTACTCTGACCCGCTCTAGCTCGCTCGGGCGGTCGAGCTGGCTTGTCGAGATTAACAGGTGGCGCCCCAGCCTTCCTCTAGCAAGAGGCGGTTGGGGTCGGGCCTACCCTGCCGCCTACCGGCTCAAAAGAAGAGGGCCAGGGTGGTGAAAAGGCTCTCCCCTGCATACATGGACTCGCCAGTGACCTCTTCTGACACCTCGCCAGAGTGCCCGCTAAAATAAATAACAGGGAAAGATCAAAGGGGGTGTGGACCCCACTGCCAATGATGCTGAGGAGATCGCTCCCCGCGAGCTGGGTCTGCCCAACGACCACCCCCTTTTCAGCATGGGGGTAGGTATAAGGACTATGCAGGCGAGCCGATCGTTAGGTGGGATGAGCAGACCCATAGAGTCTCTATCTCCACTCGCCACCCTTCTTGGGGTACTCTCCAACCTTCCACTGTCCACGCTTATGCGCTCGGCTTCAGACTTTATGGACGTGATGGCACCGAGGCTTACAAACGCATGAACCCTCGCTAGCTGGGTCACGAGGGTCTACGGACACATATGTGGTCCTATGAACTGCACTAAATAATGGTGCGCTGAGGCTTCAACCTTGGCTAGCTCCTGCTAAAAACCAAGCAGGAGCGCGACGTGGCGAAGGAAAAAGCTGCCGATGCAGTGAGATGGTGCGGCATCACCGAGGGTTTGCTCGCAAGAGTTGCAGGCAGGCTTATAAGTATCGGCCGCCACTTCATATTTTCACTTGTACTTTTTGCAACAATATTCTCAGTTTTTGATTAACAGGATACCAAGGTGAAAGTGTAAAGTAGTCAACCCAAATCACCTAGAGGGGGGTGAATAGGTGAATCGTGCGTCTATTTGCAGAATAAATATTTTAACGATCATTCACAAGAATTCAAGCAATCACAAAAGATAACAAGATTTATAGTGGTTCCCCAATCTTGGGTACATCCACTTTGCCTCACTGATCTAGCAAATCACTATACTCGGCTACTCCACGATCTCGGATTGAAAACAATCCTACGCCTCGGAACCAAGTTCCTACAAACTCGATCCAAATGGATCTACACTCGGAAGATAAAAACTTCCTACAACTCGGAGAGCAACGCTCCTACACCCGGAGAAAATCTCCTACAACAATAATAAAGGGATTTGGAAAAACAAACACAGTAATTTCTAAGATCTGGAAAAATACAAGTCTCTAGGTCTTCTTCTTGATGTTGCGGCTCTTTCAGAAATGGTTGAAGAAGACGTGTA
The DNA here is from genome assembly GCA_039513925.1 of Platanthera zijinensis. Lineage (NCBI taxonomy): Eukaryota > Viridiplantae > Streptophyta > Magnoliopsida > Asparagales > Orchidaceae > Platanthera > Platanthera zijinensis. Next base: position 211,964,664 of record CM077081.1, on the reverse strand, counting down.
GATCTAACATGAGAAAGCTTTGACCTACTTGATCAAGGAGAGGATGAGGATCCCTTGAACAACAAGTCCTTCTTGTTCGAAAATAGAAAATCTCGATCTACTCGTGAGCGGCGGCGGCGGCTTCAGAGTTTATTCCTTTTCTTTTTAAGAGAGACGGCCGATTCAGAAGATTTAGAAAGTACAGACTGCCGCTTCTTGTAATTGTTAGGGTTTTGTCTTAATGAAAAGACCTTATATTGGATTACCCGTAACATTTAGAAAAGACATTAATGACGATACGTGGACTAATCACGTCAAGTCATTTGAAAATCCGGCCGATCTGGACTTAAACAACTTTCTGAAAAAAATTTGACTTGTAGTTCTCGAGAATTAACATTAGTTCCTGAGAACTAGTTTGATATCTCGAGAACTATACTATCTGGAACTAAAGTTAGTTTTCGAGACTTTAGGGCTAATACTTCTCGAGACCAATCTGGACTTCTCGAGAACCATAAGCTAACTTCTGGAGAGCTATGAAGCTAAGTTTCTCGAGAACTATAAGGACTTCTCGAGAACTACTCAAGACTTCTCGAGAACTAAAAGAACTTCTCGAGAACTACACTAGACTTCTCAAGAGTTTGGACTAGGAAAAATTCTTGAAGCTGTCTGGACTTCTCGAGAACAAAAAGCTGGGACTTCTCGAGAACTTTGAAGCTAAGCTTCTCGAGAACTATAAGGACTTCTCGAGAACTACACATATGCTTCTCGAGAACTATAGTATGCTTCTCGATAACATCTCACTCTACTTCTCGAGAACTATGAGGCACTTCTCAAAAAGTGGACTTAGAGAAAATTTCTGAACTTAGAGAAAATTTCTCCTAGTCCTGTCTTCATCCCAAGCTCCAAGTGGTTGAACATCAAGTGTATCCCAATTGAGAGGCTACACATGAGTCAACACCATGGATCAATCAGTGAGGGATTACACTGTATGGTCCTGTGTTCCACTGATATTGGTCTACACTTAGCACTGAGAATCTGCAAACACACAACTAGAACAAGGATATCAAATACAACTTAATTAATCTTAGTTTAAGGGTGACTTCAAGCAAATCTTGGTTATTGTGGATGCAATACCCAACAATCTCCCCCTATTTGTAGAAGTCAGAACCCTCTACACTAAGGTGAATTATAACAAAAAAGAAAGAACTGGAAATGAATAATTTAATCTAAGTGCAATAAGAGATTAATTGAACACACAATTAAGAAAAACTAGAAATTGTATATATGTAATGTTTTAGATTTCTAATCAACAACCATTTCAACAAAATTATCAAAAACATATCAACAAGAATTCATTCTTTTCCCTGTTGTTGCATGTCCTGCTTCTCCTGCTGTCTCCTCTGATAGCTGAAGGGCTTTGGATAGTACCTTGGAGGCTTTGGAGGAGCTTTAGGGTTATTCTTGCCATACTCTGTTGGTTCCCTAGTTTTTGATTTTGGACATGTCATCTCATTTAGATTTTATTGACCCAAGATTTATCTATGGTTAATGGTTAGAATAATTGTTAGTTTACCATAGGATAGACCCAGATAGGATAGTTGAGATTGGATAGAAATAGAAATTCTGTTTAGTAGAATTGTGCTCGACGATAGTCGATTGTCGCTTGACGATCTTCGAATGATGATCGACGATCTCAGAGTTTTATGTTCTCTGAAGTGAGATCGACGATCGTTTAGCCTAGGTCGACGATTTCTGTTTAGACTTTGTTCTGTCTTCAGGTCGACGATCTGCTTGTCCAGATCAATGATCTTCGTTCTTTGCTCGACGATTTCTGTCTGCCTTTATCAATATTCATTTCAGATGATTCCCTGTAATATTCAATCTTATTTAAATCATAATCTATTCAAATATTTTGCTTTTTAGAATGTCTATACTCTATTGCTTATTTGCAATATTTCTTATGCATTGATTTAAAAGATTTTTAAAGAATAAAGTTGTTTGTTTTATTAAAGGAAAGAGTGGATCGTATACAGCTGTTTTATAGCCGTTAGGCTTGGTTTCCTGTGCTAGTTTGTGAAGTCAAATTGAAAGGATATTTCTTTTATCATTAATTCCTTTTTGGGAATGACAGAGAGATTGCAGGTACAGGTTTCCATATTTTGTCTTATTCTATTATTTGGAAAGACTTTTTGTGCAGGGCTCGAGACTGTTTTCACAAGAGAAGTTTCTATCTTTTAAGGCAGTCGGCTGAAGGCAACAATACACACACAGACACAAAAACAAAAAGAAAAAGAATTTGTTCTTCTGCTGCTTCCTGAGTTCATCCTGTCTTCAGGAAAATCAACACTCAGTGCTCAAGCTTTCAAGACGAACTCTCCTCCCAGATTGCAAAGCTGCTGAAGAAGAACATCCATCGACATCTTGAGTCTTCTTCAAAGCTGCATCAGAAAAGGCTACAAAGCAATCTGGAGTTCCTACACCCTGAAGCAAAGCTTTTTCCTGGACATTCTCTAAGCCAGGGGGAGCTTTGATTTTCTCAGAGCAATCCACTAGCTTCTCTGAACACAGAGAAGAAACCTTCAACTCTTTCCCTTAACCTCCTATAAAAGGGTTATTACTCCCTTCAAAAGTGAACCTTTGGTGGCAGGGCACCTGATCAAAAACCTGTGTGTTTGTTTCTTAGGCACCTGATCAAAAGCCTGAAGGGTTTCTAGATCTACCTGAAGCAGGTCTTGTGGTGGCAGGGCACCTGAACAAAAACCTGTAGTGGATTCCTACCAGGTTGGTAGAAGAGTAGATGTACCCAATTAGGGAACCACTATAAATCTCTTGTGTTGTCTGGTTGTTTACTTTAATCATTGATCTGTGGCTGTGATAGATATAATTAGGTTGCTAGTTGCTGTGTTAGGTATAAAGCTCAACTGAAACATCAGTTAGCTTGTTTCTATTCACTACACTATGATAGGCTTTAGGTTTAAACCTTTTATATTTCAATTCCACAATTTGCTCAAGAGAAGTGTTTAGATTCTCTTAATTTTTGAATACTCTATTCACCCCCTTCTAGAGTAATAAGTATCTTATCCCCTCTCTTTCAATTGGTATCAAAGGGAGGTTACGGGTTCAAGACCAGGGGGCGCTTTTAAATCCTGATTTTTCCCTTCTACCTATGTGGGTCCGGTGGGTCAGGCAACCGTGGACTGTGGTAACCCCACCTTTGAGCCATATGGGCCATGTGGTAACCCGACCTCTGAGCCGACGGGTTGTGCTGGACGACGGGGGGGATTGTTTGGTCCGGCATTCCTTCACTTGACCTGTGGCGCTCTGCTACTTATATAAAAAATTAAGAAGCACCCTCTCCAATAGTCCAGGCTTTTGGTGTAGTTGGGTATACGCTTGATCCTGTAATTGGTATCAGAGGGAGGTTGGTTATTCAACAGCTTAACCATTCCTAGGTTGATTGGTTGAACAGGCTAACACCTGAACCATAAGATCTTGTGATAAGATACTTTGATACCATATTCACTCACATTAGATTCATGGCCCAGTACAAAGATTATTCTTGCACCAGACCTCCAGTATGCAACTTAGCCAAGTTTGGCATCTTGAAGGCAAGAATCAGACTTTACATGAACTCTATTGATGAAGATATTTTTTTCCTCTATCTTAACAGGGCCACCAACACCACCTGCTACTGCTACAACGTCTGCAAATCTCAGTGCAGTGCCACCTCCAGACTACAATGAAACTAACAAGAAGGCCAAGGTAACTGATGCCAAAGCTATGAATATTCTGGCTCAGACTATGTCTGATGAGACATTTCAGAAAGTGGCTGATTGCACCTCAGCAAAGCCATGTGGGACTCACTGAATCAGATTGTAGCTGGTTCAGCTGATGAGAGGAAGGACAGAAGGTCCAACCTCATATCCTAATATGAGAACTTCAAGAAAGAAGAGACTGAGACTGTAGAAGCCATGTACACAAGGATCAGCTCCATCATCAATAAGCTAAGGACACTTGACAAGGAGATCACATTGATAGAGGTCAATGATAAAATACTTATATGCTTTCCCAACACATGGGATCTCCGAATCTGGCCAATAAAGGAGTCCAGAAGTACAACAGAGATCTCAACCGAAGCTCTCCTTGGAAAGCTCAAATCATTTGAGCAAGTACTGAAGTCCAGGGAAGCTGAAGCTGAAGCTAAAGCACCTACTCCAACAAGGAAAGAGAAAACCCTTGCTCTTAAAGCTGATGATGAGTCCAAGGTGACTCAATCAAATGAAGAACTGATGGCACTCTATGCCAAGAGGTTCTACAAGAAGGGCAGAAAAGACAACAGAAGAAAGTCATCAAAATATGATGACAAGCCAAGGTATGATAAAACCCCTTCTAAATAAATTGTTTATTATGGATGAAGGAAGTCTTGACACATTCTGTAACATCCCATTTCCGGCTAGACCCCTAGGAGTCGGATGGTCGAGTCAGAACCCCAGGGAGCACAAAAAGTGAAAATAAATCGATTGAGTTTTCGGGTCAAGGGTTGGTCACGCCCGTGACCGGCCCGTCACGCCCGTGACCTGGGCGTGTCTACTTCGACGATCGTCGATCTCCACGAGACGATCGTCGAATGCGCTGTGTGGGCATGTCACGCCCGTGACCAAGATGTCACGCCCGTGACTATGGGCGTGACCCCATCGACGATCGTCGATCGCCATGAAACGATCGTCGACCTTGCGGCCCGAGCCTATCACGCCCGTGACATGAGTGTCACGCCCGTGACCTAGGGCGTGACCAGCCTTCGACGATCGTCGACCTCAATTCGACGATCGTCGAGCTCGAAACCTGCCGTTCGGGTCTGTCACGCCCGTGACACAGGTGTCACGCCCGTGACCTTCGATCGACGATCGTCGAGCTCAGTTCGACGATCGTCGAACCCAGAATGAGCTACCCGGGCCTGTCACGCCCGTGACCTATGTGTCACGCCCGTGACATTGGCCGAAACGACGGTTCAGGCCCGAAATAATTCTAACGCGCGTGGAAATAAATGCTGGCTTGGGAAGTTACACCAGGAGTAATTTCAGGCCGTTTTTCTTCTATAAATATTTAATAAATGAGGAAAAGGTGGTCCAATAGAAAACCGCCAGCTGGATACACCGGTTCAGTTTTCCACCGTTTCTTATCCCTTCACCGTAACCGAAACGTTAAGACATAATGGCTGTTACCATTTCATCTTCCCACTTCCGATGTTATAAAAGCCCACTTAGGGAAAGAGGAGAGGGTTACACGCTCAAGCAAACGAAGCAGATCCTTGTTCTTGCTGTAAAGAGGAGTTCAGCAACGCCACCACCGCGCCATGGCACCTCGTCGCTCTTCTCGCCTCCAAACCGCGAACAAGGTCCTCCTCTACTCCTTCTCTTTCATGGGTAGATCTTAGGATTCTTAGAAAGGAGATTCGCGCTCAACGGAGCCGGATCCATCTCTCGTTTTCATGTAAAAACCATGAAAAAGATATTTCGAGTTCGCCGGAAACCGCCACCTCCGGCGGGCAAACCACCGCCGACCGCTAGCCATCGCCTCAACGGAGGTGGTGGTGGTGGTGGCTGGCCAGGGAAGTGACCGGACGGCCGGCAACGGATCACAGAATGCTTACAGGAAAAAATGATTTTTCCTGTGTCTGGTTTTCGGGTTCATGAAGAAGATGAACAGTAGGATAAACTTTATAATATACAGATTATTATAAATTACAAGATGGGAAATTGTATTATTAGAATATATTTTTGGGGCTGTAAAATGAGGCACTTAGAGGCCGTTTTAGGAAAAATGACCAGTCACAAAAGTTGTAGCCCTCTGGGTCTACTTTAATATAAAATTGATTTTATTCAATTTGGGTGAGTGGTTTGACCACAGCACTCATTTTGGTGGGATCAAGACCTAGGCTAACCAGAAATTGAATTGGTTGCCCACGGTCCATAACATGTTCAAATGACTTGAAATTTGGACTGGAGGTCTATAATATGTATATCGAGAGGCTGTCCAAAAATGAGAATTTTTGGAGAACTTTTGCCTAAAGTTTTTGTAAAAATTTAATAAACAATATAAAATTAATTAGGAGATGAAATTAAGCCCAAACTCCCCCAAATTTTGGGTGGTGGTCCCTGGCATCAATATTAAGATCTGTACAAAATTTCTACTCGATTGGTCGAGTTTTGAATAGGGAAGTATCAAGTCCTAGATAGGTCTTGGTGAGGGGTACTTTGGGGAAAAGTACGATTGGAGATGGAGTGGACAAATCTCCTCAAAAGAGGCTGAAGTTGTTGGCCACTGATTTGTTGAGTCTATGTCCACCCTCTTGGGTAACATGGTATGGCTTAGGGTGGATTTACCCTAAGAGATTGGCTCAACTCCAACAGGTGGGAGTTTGAGGTTTGTGAAAGACATAGGAGCAAAAGCTCTTGTATGCCCTTGAAATTTGGAGGAGAGGGGGATGATATGATGAAAACCCTCTGGTTGAAATAGTGATGGATTTGGAGGTAGTTAGGTACCTCAAAAGTCGAGATGTCGGATTAGGATAGAAATGTAATTTAGTTATTTTAAGCACTAAAGCTAATCCAAAAATTATGAAACTCGGGAGGAGGGGGTTTTAGGATGTTTTAGACTCATGGTAAATTTTCTGGAATTTTATGATTAATATATATTATACTTCATGTGTTAAAAGATTATTAGCCCAATTTGTTGTTTCAATTAATTTGAGGCTTTACATTAATTATAATTAGTTAAAATTCTCGATTTAGATCTTGACTTGTAGAACATTGATCCCTGAATTTTTATAGAATTTTATGTTGAGTAAATCTAGTACTTTATTCACAAATGATAGAAAGGGCTTTTATGTTTAAAAAATTATTATGGATAAAATGCTTGCTGGAAAATTATGAAACTTAGCCAGTGCAAATTTTAGGCCTTAATCACCATGTCATAATTTATTTAGAATTTTTGGAAGAATATTTTTTGTACTTGATTCATAAACTATAGAAATTAGAGATTATTTCCAAAATAGTTTTCATGTCATTTTGATGATAGAAAAATTGTGATACTGAGGATTTAGCCTTCTGAGATAACCTATTAATTATCATAAATTTGCTGGACATCTTGCATGAATAGTTAGGGTAGTTCATGTTCAAACCGGTAGTCCTTGGATTTTTGAGGAATTTAATTAAATGCCAAATAAATTAGGAAAATTTCCATTTTCTGGATTTAGGTTATTTATATCATGGAAAGTCTCCAGTAATTAATTTAGGGCATTTGGATGAGTAATGGACCATTGCATAACCGGTTCGACATGTAGATTAGGTCGGTCTGCATATAGCAGTTTGTGATATGCAATAGGACATGATCTGATGAAGATATAAAGAGTAGTGAGTAGTGGTGTTAGTTAGAGTTAAGAGGTGCTCGGGTTTGGCGAAAGATCGCTTTTCCCGAAGAGTGGAAGGTTTAAAAATCACCCTAGGATAGTCTATCGTAACATGAGAAGGGAATCGGGCTAAGGGAAAACAACCAATAACAATAAGTGCCTTGTGAAAGGGAACTTCGGGCCGTAATGCACCGTCTTGGTTCCTAGTGCCCCTTGAGAGCCCTTCACGGGGTATACCGGGGGCAGTCCTGGGCTAACGTAAACTGTAATAACAAACCGACAAGAGTAACTTAGTAACTAGGGCTGCACTCTTCACAACACTGTTGGCACAGGAAGGTTGATGAGAGCTTCGGCTCGGTTGATTTGGAAACGGACGGGATGGTCCGGGGAGCTTCGGCTCGGTTGGTTTGGAGACGGACGTTTTGGTCCGGGGAGCTTCGGCTCGGTTTTGTGTGCTTACGATTTAACTTGCATGTGCATAAAAATAGGAAAAGTTAAGGTGGTGGGTCTTTCGATATCGGGGAGTTTGATTGCACCGACACCGATATCGTTGACTCGGCGGGGTGATTAGCACTCCGCCAACAGAAGTCCGGTGCGCCAGCCGGCAAGAGTACGCAGGCGTCCGCTTTGTGCACCAAGCGTTGAGGCGTACGATAGGTCAGACCAGTGTGCTTTACTGGTTTTGGAGGTGGGCGAGGCCCAACCCACCGCTTCTGTTTGCCACTACGGAGGTATCCTGGGAGGTAACGGCTCCGAAAGGGGGAACTAAAGGTCTGTGTGCACAGAGTCGGGTGTGTGAGTTGCACTGCATGACATAACATACCCACCATATAGTTGCATATCATAATCATTCATAACAACCTTGACACCTAAAGTATAAGTGGAATGGGACGCTTATACATTAGGACCTGCAAAACGACCCCTTGGTCTATAAGCTTGTGTGGGCAAGTTTATAAATCAAAGGTTATTTTCAATATATAATAACCCCTGCTGTTTGATAACCGACACCCCAAGGTATAAGTGGTATGAGACACTTATACGATGGGAGCCTTGCAAAAGATCCCTTTGCTTATGTGTTCTCGCATAAGTGAAGGTTTAAATTCATTTAATTGCTTTTCTTACTGCTAGACCTATTACAACAACTTATTAACTGCTCACCTAATACAACTTGCTAGATTAGTTTCCGCTGCCATCTGTTTTCATGTTAAATCTCCACCTTCATGTCCTTCCCTTTCTTCCTCTCCGCTCGGTACCTAGGAGCCATGGGGGAAGGGGTAGGGGATGATAGGGCTTAGTCTTTATGACTAACGGTTTTCGAACCGCATCATTTAGGGGATCGTGGAGCCCAGCATGGAGGAGCAGCCCCAGAGATCGGTGCGCCTGGAGATGGGGCAGTCTAGCTCCGGAGTTCACACAGCCGGGACCGTGAGTCTCGACCTTGAGTAGTTTACTGTTTCGCTTCCGCATGAGAGACTTGTAGTGAGGACACTTTGTACCGGGCATAAGCCCGTATTTATAGTACTCTGATGTTTCTGTGGACACTCCCTTCGTGGAGTTTTATTATATATATGTGATTTTTGTTATTGTGGACTGCATTGCTCTTACTTCAATAATTGTGCTACTTTCTGTGATCGAAATTGGCCGGCAGAATCGGCGCCTTGTGGTGATGACCCTTCGGGACGTGAAGGAGTCACCGCAAAGCGGCGGTTCTGGGCCTAAGACCCCGGTGGTTGAAAAAGAAAAAAAAAGGGGGGTCTTACAAGTGGTATCAGAGCGAACATCGATCAGAAGGAAGTAGCAGTCCACAAACCCTCGGTCATCCCCGCTCGAGTTTAGTTTGGGGACAAACTAAGCAGCGGAAGCAGTGGTGTGCCCATATGGGGATCACATATAATTTGTCCACCTTTATGTAGTATTTGAACGTTTTCTCAGCGTGTGTTTTTGTTTACGCAGCCTCCAGCACGGACTACGCCTCAAGGTGGAGTTCCACAGGCTCAGGATGTTGCACCACCCCCACCGGCCCCCACTCCTTTCCTTCAGTCAGACATGGGACAGACCCTGACTGCCATTCTGGAGGCCTTCAGGGCCCAGCAGGTTCCGGTCCCGCAGCCCAATCTGGGGGCCAACTGGCTCAGCATCTTCCGAGGACTGTCTCCCCCGTCCTATTTGGGGACAGAGTCGGCTGTTCGGACGGAGGAATGGCTAGATATCATGTACGAGATGCTGACCGGGATTCGGTGTCCATGGGAGGAGAGGGTGGCTCTGGTTGTCTCCTGCCTGGAGTCACATGCGAAGAGGTGGTGGAAGACGCTGTTGGACACGACATTTGCTGACAGGGAGGTTGCGGAGGTTACTTGGGAGGAGTTCAGGGCCGCACTGCTGGAGCATTTCGTTCCGCAGTCAGCTAGGGATGATTTGGAGGAGCGGTTCTTACAGCTGAAGCAGGGTACTCGGACCGTGGTGGAGTACCATCGAGAGTTTGACCACCTGGCTCGATACGCAGATTCCTACCAGCTGGACGAGGCAGGGTATATCAGGAGGTTCTACAAGGGCCTGCGGGAGGACTTGAGGGAGGCCCTCTTGTTTGTATCTGACGGGCCCATCTCCCGGATTTTGGAGATGGCCAAAAGGATTGAGGCAGATTGGCACACCACCCGGGGCCGGAAACGGCCAGCAGAGGATCAGGGACGAAGAGGTAGGAATGACCAGCGGCGAGGTGTTGTACTAGAGGGGAGGAGGACAGAGGACCGGCCTCATCAGGACGTGAGGCAGGAGCCGAGGGAGCAGGTGGTATTGGCCCCTCCACCCCTTCGGATGCAGGAGATGCCGAGACCCGGGGGAATGGCGTATCCCCCAGAGTGCTACTTTTGTCATCAGATTGGGCACATTCGGAGGAACTGCCCCATGAGGGGGGCACCACCTCCAGCACATCAGGGCGGCCCACCAGCTCAGCATTACGGAGTCCGAGGATGCGGCCGCGGTCGAGGATACCAAGGGGAAGATCGTAGACAGGGAAGAGAGCAGGTATATGCCTTGGACCTTGCACAGCCGCGGAATCCGGAGCAGGTCATCGCAGGTATGCCGAAATGCTTCTTTGTTTTCATAGAATTTCCCCTTTAAGTTGTTAAAACTTTTAATCGCATTAGATTGATAGCAAGGAAAGTAAAAACTCATTATAGAACCCTAAGATATCTAATCACCCCAGGTATAGTCTTCATCAGCGGCAAGCCTGCCCGCACGCTGTTCGACACTGGAGCTACTCACTCCTTTGTGTCGGAGTCGTTCGTGGAAGGACTGGAAGGTGTGGAGCGGTTCACAGGCTCGAGGATGAGGGTGCGACTACCGGATGGATCTGAGCTCCTTACCACGGATCACTGCAATATGGAGGCGGAGATTGGTGGAAAAGCGTTCGAGGCTCCAGCGACGATTTTGAAGCTGACGGACTACGACCTGATCCTGGGCATGGTATGGCTGCACTGGAACTATGCCCAGATTGACTGCCAGGCAAAGAGGATCACCGTGAGACACGGGGACTCTTTCATTACCATTGAAGGTATAAGACCTGTCTCTCGTATACTCTTATCTTCGGTACAGGCCGTCAAGGCCCATCTGCAGGGAGAGGAGGTCTATCAGATTCTTTTTAAGATGGCGGAAGTTAAGGAGTCGGTGACAGACATCCCGGTGGTGCGAGATTTCGCTGACGTCTTTCCAGAGAAACTACCAGGATTACCTCCACACCGAGAGCAGGATTTTCAGATACAGCTTGTGCCGGGGGCCAAGCCGGCGTCTAGGGCCCCTTATCGGATGGCCCCAAAGGAGTTGGCAGAGTTTCGGACTCAGTTGCAGGAATTAGTTGAGGCAGGTTTTGTTAGACCGAGTTCCTCGCCATGGGGAGCTCCGGTCCTGTTCGTGAAGAAGAAGGATGGGACACTCCGCCTGTGCATCGATTATCGAGCACTAAACAGGCTGACCGTTCGGAATACCTATCCGCTCCCACGGATAGACGAATTATTTGACCAGCTGGAGGGGGCCCATTATTTCTCGAAGCTGGACTTGAGATCAGGATACTACCAGCTGCGGATCCAGGAGGAGGATATTCCGAAGACGGCCTTTAGTAGCAGATATGGCCTGTATGAGTTCACCGTGATGCCCTTTGGGCTCACGAATGCTCCGTCGGCGTTCATGAGTCTCATGAACCGGGTTTTCGAAGCCTACTTGGATGTGTTCGTCATAGTATTCATAGACGACATCCTGATCTACTCTAGGACGGAGGAGGAGCACACTCGGCATCTGGCACTGACCTTGGAGAGGTTGCGGGAGCATCACCTTTATGCCAAATTCAGCAAGTGTCAGTTCTGGTTGAAGGAGGTGGCCTTCCTAGGCCACATCATCAGCGGAGCCGGGTTATCAGTAGATCCAGCAAAGGTTCGGGCAGTTCGCGATTGGCCGCAGCTGAGGACAGCCACCGATGTACGCAGTTTCTTGGGACTTGCCGGTTACTACCGGAAGTTCGTGGAGGGGTTCTCTCGGATTGCCCTCCCCCTCACATCTTTGACAAAGAAGGAGGCACCTTTTGTCTGGACCCCGCAGTGCCAGGCGGCTTTTCAGGAGCTGAAGGACCGACTCATCTCAGCCCCTATTCTGGCCCTTCCATCTGGAAAGGAGGGATTCCAGGTATATACCGACGCATCATACCAAGGGATGGGAGCGGTGCTGATGCAGAACGGACATGTCATAGCATATGCCTCCCGCCAGCTGAAGACCCATGAGAGGAACTACCCGGTGCACGACCTCGAGATGGGAGCGGTCGCTTTTGCTCTGAAGGTCTGGCGTCATTACCTTTATGGAGTCCACTGCGATATCTTCTCCGATCACAAGAACTTGAAATACGTGGACACTCAGAAGGAGATGAATATCAGGCAGAGGCGTTGGGTGGAGTTCTTAGCAGATTATCAGTATGAGATGCACTACCACCCAGGGAAGGCAAACGTTGTGGCCGACGCGTTGAGCCGGAGAGCGGCCACTTCCGAAGCTGCGCCCCAGGTTATGTCTATGGAGCTGGTCCAGTCATTCAGAGACATGCAGATATCCCTAGTGTCCGAGGATGACCCAGATCTGTATAGGGAGTATCTGGCATCGATAGTGGCCATAGACGATATCCGGGATCGCATTCGGGACGGACAGAGGACAGATGCGTGGGCGGAGCCGATGTTCCGAGCTTTGGAGGAAGGTTCGACAGGAGATTATTCCCTGAGAGATGGTTTGCTCCACTTCAGAGGCAGAGTATATATACCTGCAGGAGGCCAGATCCGAGAGGATATTCTGACGGAGGCGCATTGCAGCCGGTACTCCGTGCACCCGGGGATCACAAAGATGACCGCTGATCTGAAGAGGACGATGTTTTGGCCGGGCATGAAGAAAGACATTACGTACTTCGTGACCCATTGCGAGGCGTGTCAGTTGGTGAAGGCGGAATGCAGGAACCCCGCAGGATTGTTACAGCCACTCCCGGTGCCGGAGTGGAAGTTTGACGATATAGCGATGGATTTTATACATGGTCTTCCCCGGTCTCGGACAGGGAACGACTCGATTTGGGTGATTGTCGATCGTTTGACGAAGGTGGCCCGCTTTATACCGATCAGGAAGGATGACTCGGTGGGAGTGCTGGTACGGAAGTTTGTGGAGCAGTATGTCCGATATCATGGCGTGCCCCAGACGATAGTGTCGGACCGCGATGGACGGTTTACATCCAGGGAGTGGCGGTCAGTGCAGGCATATTTGGGCACCCGGTTGACCTTTAGCACGGCCTTCCACCCTCAGACGGACGGGCAGACCGAGCGCACCAACCGGACCTTGGAGGACTTACTACGGCTGTGTATACTGGACCGAGGGGAGCCGTGGGAGAAGATGTTACCGTTGGTCGAGTTCTCCTATAATAACAGCTACCAGTCCAGCATCAGGATGGAACCTTATGAAGCCCTGTATGGAAGAAAATGTAGGACCCCGCTTTCTTGGGTTCAAGACGAGGATCCGAAGCTGTTGGGATCGGATTTTGTGGAAGATACCGAGGCTCAGGTGAGACTGATCAGAGGAAGGATGTTGGAGGCGCAGAGCAAACAGGCTAAATACTATGACGCCCGGCATCGTCAGGTGGAGTTTCGGGTAGGGGATCGAGTGTTCTTGAAGATCCGACCCATGCACGGAGTCTCACGGGTGCGTGGTCGGAGGAAGACACTCAGCCCTAGGTATATGGGCCCTTACCGGATCCTGGAGCGGATCGGACCCCTAGCCTACAGGCTAGAGTTGCCACCAGAGCTGGCAGCTCTACACGACGTCTTCCACATCTCTTCGCTGAGAAGGGCTCTACTACGCCCGGAGCAGCGGATTTTGACCACAGAAGGGCCGCTAGCTTCAGACCGATCTGTTCACTTGGAGCCGGTTCGGATCGATGACAAAGGAGTGCGGATCTTGCGCCGCAAGAAGATCCCCTTAGTCAAGGTTCTGTGGAGAAACCACGGTCAGGAGGAGCACACCTGGGAACCGCAGGATCTGATGAGGCAAAGATACCCGGAGTTGTTCAGTCAGGTACATCTCACCACCTCTCGGTATATTATAGACTGCCTTTTTGTTTTTGAATGTTAAGACTAGATAAGGAAAATCCAGGACCTAGGCATGCACACTTAATCAGAAAGGTAGGGGCTAATCTTTTGTTTATTGGGGAGATTGTCTTCGTTATCAAACGAACAGTCGCCTGAACCCAATAGAAAGATCGTATGGGATGTTACAAGTTTAATTTATTCCGATAGAAATCCCCATAGGCTCAACCTCAATTTCGGGGACGAAATTTTTGTTTTGTTTATTGGGATTTGTAACATCCCATTTCCGGCTAGACCCCTAGGAGTCGGATGGTCGAGTCAGAACCCCAGGGAGCACAAAAAGTGAAAATAAATCGATTGAGTTTTCGGGTCAAGGGTTGGTCACGCCCGTGACCGGCCCGTCACGCCCGTGACCTGGGCGTGTCTACTTCGACGATCGTCGATCTCCACGAGACGATCGTCGAACGCGCTGTGTGGGCATGTCACGCCCGTGACCAAGATGTCACGCCCGTGACTATGGGCGTGACCCCATCGACGATCGTCGATCGCCATGAAACGATCGTCGACCTTGCGGCCCGAGCCTGTCACGCCCGTGACATGAGTGTCACGCCCGTGACCTAGGGCGTGACCAGCCTTCGACGATCGTCGACCTCAATTCGACGATCGTCGAGCTCGAAACCTGCCGTTCGGGTCTGTCACGCCCGTGACACAGGTGTCACGCCCGTGACCTTCAATCGACGATCGTCGAGCTCAGTTCGACGATCGTCGAACCCAGAATGAGCTACCCGGGCCTGTCACGCCCGTGACCTATGTGTCACGCCCGTGACATTGGCTGAAACGACGGTTCAGGCCCGAAATAATTCTAACGCGCGTGGAAATAAATGCTGGCTTGGGAAGTTACACCAGGAGTAATTTCAGGCCGTTTTTCTTCTATAAATATTTAATAAATGAGGAAAAGGTGGTCCAATAGAAAACCGCCAGCTGGATACACCGGTTCAGTTTTCCACCGTTTCTTATCCCTTCACCGTAACCGAAACGTTAAGACATAATGGCTGTTACCATTTCATCTTCCCACTTCCGATGTTATAAAAGCCCACTTAGGGAAAGAAGAGAGGGTTACACGCTCAAGCAAACGAAGCAGATCCTTGTTTTTGCTGTAAAGAGGAGTTCAGCAACGCCACCACCGCGCCATAGCACCTCGTCGCTCTTCTCGCCTCCAAACCGCGAACAAGGTCCTCCTCTACTCCTTCTCTTTCATGGGTAGATCTTAGGATTCTTAGAAAGGAGATTCGCGCTCAACGGAGCCGGATCCATCTCTCGTTTTCATGGAAAAACCATGAAAAAGATATTTCGAGTTCGCCGGAAACCGCCACCTCCGGCGGCCAAACCACCGCCGACCGCTAGCCATCGCCTCAACGGAGGTGGTGGTGGTGGTGGCTGGCCAGGGAAGTGACCGGACGGCCGGCAACGGATCACGGAATGCTTACAGGAAAAAATGATTTTTCCTGTGTCTGGTTTTCGGGTTCATGAAGAAGATGAACAGTAGGATAAACTTTATAATATACAGATTATTATAAATTACAAGATGGGAAATTATATTATTAGAATATATTTTTGGGGCTGTAAAATGAGGCACTTAGAGGCCGTTTTAGGAAAAATGACCAGTCACAAAAGTTGTAGCCCTCTAGGTCTACTTTAATATAAAATTGATTTTATTCAATTTGGGTGAGTGGTTTGACCACAGCACTCATTTTGGTGGGATCAAGACCTAGGCTAACCAGAAATTGAATTGGTTGCCCACGGTCCATAACATGTTCAAATGACTTGAAATTTGGACTGGAGGTCTATAATATGTATATCGAGAGGCTGTCCAAAAATGAGAATTTTTGGAGAACTTTTGCCTAAAGTTTTTGTAAAAATTTAATAAACAATATAAAATTAAGTAGGAGATGAAATTAAGCCCAAACTCCCCCAAATTTTGGGTGGTGGTCCCTGGCATCAATATTAAGATCTGTACAAAATTTCTACTCGATTGGTCGAGTTTTGAATAGGGAAGTATCAAGTCCTAGATAGGTCTTGGTAAGGGGTACTTTGGGGAAAAGTACGATTGGAGATGGAGTGGACAAATCTCCTCAAAAGAGGCTGAAGTTGTTGGCCACTGATTTGTTGAGTCTATGTCCACCCTCTTGGGTAACATGGTATGGCTTAGGGTGGATTTACCCTAAGAGATTGGCTCAACTCCAACAGGTGGGAGTTTGAGGTTTGTGAAGGACATAGGAGAAAAAGCTCTTGTATGCCCTTGAAATTTGGAGGAGAGGGGGATGATATGATGAAAACCCTCTGGTTGAAATAGTGATGGATTTGGAGGTAGTTAGGTACCTCAAAAGTCGAGATGTCGGATTAGGATAGAAATGTAATTTAGTTATTTTAAGCACTAAAGCTAATCCAAAAATTATGAAACTCGGGAGGAGGGGGTTTTAGGATATTTTAGACTCATGGTAATTTTTCTGGAATTTTATGATTAATATATATTATACTTCATGTGTTAAAGGATTATTAGCCCAATTTGTTGTTTCAATTAATTTGAGGCTTTACATTAATTAAAATCAGTTAAAATTCTGGATTTAGATCTTGACTTGTAGAACATTGATCCCTGAATTTTTATAGAATTTTATGTTGAGTAAATCTAGTACTTTATTCACAAATGATAGAAAGGGCTTTTATGTTTAAAAAATTATTATGGATAAAATGCTTGCTGGAAAATTATGAAACTTAGCCAGTGCAAATTTTAGGCCTTAATCACCATGTCATAATTTATTTAGAATTTTTGGAAGAATATTTTTTGTACTTGATTCATAAACTATAGAAATTAGAGATTATTTCCAAAATAGTTTTCATGTCATTTTGATGATAGAAAAATTGTGATACTGAGGATTTAGCCTTCTGAGATAACCTATTAATTATCATAAATTTGCTGGACATCTTGCATGAATAGTTAGGGTAGTTCATGTTCAAACCGGTAGTCCTTGGATTTTTGAGGAATTTAATTAAATGCCAAATAAATTAGGAAAATTTCCATTTTCTGGATTTAGGTTATTTATATCATGGAAAGTCTCCAGTAATTAATTTAGGGCATTTGGATGAGTAATGGACCATTGCATAACCGGTTCGACATGTAGATTAGGTCGGTCTGCATATAGCAGTTTGTGATATGCAATAGGACATGATCTGATGAAGATATAAAGAGTAGTGAGTAGTGGTGTTAGTTAGAGTTAAGAGGTGCTCGGGTTTGGCGAAAGATCGCTTTTCCCGAAGAGTGGAAGGTTTAAAAATCACCCTAGGATAGTCTATCGTAACATGAGAAGGGAATCGGGCTAAGGGAAAACAACCAATAACAATAAGTGCCTTGCGAAAGGGAACTTCGGGCCGTAATGCACCGTCTTAGTTCCTAGTGCCCCTTGAGAGCCCTTCACGGGGTATACCGGGGGCAGTCCTGGGTTAACGTAAACTGTAATAACAAACCGACAAGAGTAACTTAGTAACTAGGGCTGCACTCTTCACAACACTGTTGGCACAGGAAGGTTGATGAGAGCTTTGGCTCGGTTGATTTGGAAACGGACGGGATGGTCCAGGGAGCTTCGGCTCGGTTGGTTTGGAGACGGACGTTTTGGTCCGGGGAGCTTCGGCTCGGTTTTGTGTGCTTACGATTTAACTTGCATGTGCATAAAAATAGGAAAAGTTAAGGTGGTGGGTCTTTCGAAATCGGGGAGTTCGATTGCACCGACACCGATATCGTTGACTCGGCGGGGTGATTAGCACTCCGCCAACAGAAGTCCGGTGCGCCAGCCGGCAAGAGTACGCAGGCGTCCGCTTTGTGCACCAAGCGTTGAGGCGTACGATAGGTCAGACCAGTGTGCTTTACTGGTTTTGGAGGTGGGCGAGGCCCAACCCACCGCTTCTGTTTGCCACTACGGAGGTATCCTGGGAGGTAACGGCTCCGAAAGGGGGAACTAAAGGTCTGTGTGCACAGAGTCGGGTGTGTGAGTTGCACTGCATGACATAACATACCCACCATATAGTTGCATATCATAATCATTCATAACAACCTTGACACCTAAAGTATAAGTGGAATGGGACGCTTATACATTAGGACCTGCAAAACGACCCCTTGGTCTATAAGCTTGTGTGGGCAAGTTTATAAATCAAAGGTTATTTTCAATATATAATAACCCCTGCTGTTTGATAACCGACACCCCAAGGTATAAGTGGTATGGGACACTTATACGATGGGAGCCTTGCAAAAGATCCCTTTGCTTATGTGTTCTCGCATAAGTGAAGGTTTAAATTCATTTAATTGCTTTTCTTACTGCTAGACCTATTACAACAACTTATTAACTGCTCACCTAATACAACTTGCTAGATTAGTTTCCGCTGCCATCTGTTTTCATGTTAAATCTCCACCTTCATGTCCTTCCCTTTCTTCCTCTCCGCTCGGTACCTAGGAGCCATGGGGGAAGGGGTAGGGGATGATAGGGCTTAGTCTTTATGACTAACGGTTTTCGAACCGCATCATTTAGGGGATCGTGGAGCCCAGCATGGAGGAGCAGCCCCAGAGATCGGTGCGCCTGGAGATGGGGCAGTCTAGCTCCGGAGTTCACACAGCCGGGACCGTGAGTCTCGACCTTGAGTAGTTTACTGTTTCGCTTCCGCATGAGAGACTTGTAGTGAGGACATTTTGTACCGGGCATAAGCCCGTATTTATAGTACTCTGATGTTTCTGTGGACACTCCCTTCGTGGAGTTTTATTATATATATGTGATTTTTGTTATTGTGGACTGCATTGCTCTTACTTCAATAATTGTGCTACTTTCTGTGATCGAAATTGGCCGGCAGAATCGGCGCCTTGTGGTGATGACCCTTCGGGACGTGAAGGAGTCACCGCAAAGCGGCGGTTCTGGGCCTAAGACCCCGGTGGTTGAAAAAGAAAAAAAAGGGGGGGTCTTACACATTCTCCCTGAGTGTCCAGAGACAAAGCATAAAGAAAGGAGAAAAGAGAAGGAACATGAGAAGCACCACTCCAAAACATCTTCTCATAAATACAAGAAAAAGAGAAAGGTCTTGTCGCAAAGACCTGGAGTGATTCTGAGGAAGATTCTTCTTCTTCCAGCTCCAGTGAAGATGATGAAGAAGAGAAGAAAGGTAAGGAGATATGCATTATGGCAATCAATGCCTGTAGTAGTAACTCAGCTGCAGAGATGACTGAAGATGAGGAAGTTGAATTTTCTAATGAAGATCGGGTAATTGCATCTTATGATTGTACATCTGATGAATTCAAGCATGAATTTAAAACTCTGTGCCTAGACTTACTTAGCTCAAAAAAGGAAATTAAATTGCTTAGATACAGACTAGCTGAATCAGAATCTATATCAAATGAAAACATTAATTTGAAAGTTGAACTCACTAGATCAACTGAAGAAATTAAATTTCTAAAATTGGAACTAGCTAAAGCTAAAAGGTTAGAAGATTCACTTAATGGCAGAAGCCTTAAGTTTCTAGAAATCACAAGCACAGCCAACACTAGGACAGGCAACAATAAGTTAGGCTTAGGTGCCTCACCTAGTGAACCCCCACTACTCCTTGAATACAATCTATCCACTCCAGTAAAGTTTGTTTCTGAAAAGGGAATAAACAACACTGAGGTTATTCAAAAAGCTAAGAAAACCTTAAATAAAATCAAGAGAGACAAAAAAGAAATAGAAGTTCATAGAAATAAAAAAATCGTAAAACGCCCATCGACGATCGCTTAACCCATCGTCAAACGACAATCGACGATCTCTGAACTCACCTGCTGGGTATAACTACTTGGAAATGAGGGATCGACGATCTTAGCCTGAGTCGTCAACAAGAGATCGACGATCGTGGAACCAAGAATTCTATTCTGTGAACATAGATCGACGATCTGGGTACCGATCGTCGAACATCGATCGACGATCAGAACTAAATTTTCAAAATTACAACAATGCTAATAGAAACAATAAGTTTAATAGCAACCCTAGGTATGCTAATTGGATTATTACACCAAGGAGATCTCATCCCTTAGGATATCACCCTCAACCAGCATATTCTTTTATTTCTAGTTTTTCCTATGTGAAGTACAATGGACCCAAGGTTACCTGGGTCCACAATGTTTAATCTATCTTATTGTAGGTAAAGACCTATCCTATCACTCAGGACAAGTTGTATTTGGAAAGTGGATGCTCCAAGCATATGACTGGAAATAAAGAGAACCTGTCAAGCTTCAAAGCCAAGTTGGGACCAAAAGTGGTCTTTGGTGATTCCAGCTGTGGTCTGACTGAAGGATATGGTAAATTCACCATAGGATCAGTGACTTTCAAGAAGGTAGCTTATGTCACAGGACTGAAGCACAACCTTATTTCTATAAGTCAGCTTTGTGATGCTGGCTACCAGGTTTGGTTTTATAATACTTTGTGCAATATTACTTTGAATAATAAAATTGTGTTAGTAGGTATTAGACAAGGAAATATCTATCTTGTAGACTTTAATTCCACCTCTTCTGAAATTTGCTTATTTGATGAAGTGAGTAGTGACAATACTTTGTGGCATAAGAGGCTTAGTCATGTTAACCTCAAAAATATATCTAGCTTATCTAAATACAACCTTGTTAGAGGTTTTCCCTCTTGCCCCTACAAGAAGGAAGGCATATGCAAGGCTTGTCAGCTAGGCATGCAAACCAAGAATAGTTTCAAAGTTGTAAATAAAAGTGATTCACATAGAATCCTGTACCTATTGCACTTGGATCTCTTTTGTCCAATAGCTGTATAGAGTCTAGGAGGGAAGTTCTATACCCTAGTTATTGTAGATGATTACTATAGATTCACTTGGGTGTTCTTCTTGAGAACTAAATCTGATAACTTTAAAGTTCTTACAGATTTTCTACTTTGTATACAGACTGAGTACTCTACTCAAGTTTCCTTGATCAGAAGTGATCATGGTACTGAGTTCTACTCTCTTCTTATGCAAGAATTCTGTGAGAAAGAAGGTATCAGGCATAGCTTCTCTGCTCCTAGAACTCCTTAACAAAATGGGGTAGTGGAAAGGAAAAACAGAACCCTGATTGAAGCTGCAGGAACATTGTTAGCAGATGCTAATATGCCTCTATCCTTTTGGGCAAAATCAGTTAGCACAGCTAACTATGTACTGAATAGGAGTCTGACACATAAACTTAAGGGGAAGACTCCTTATGAATTTCTTAAAGAAAAGAAACCTAAAATAGGTTATTTTACAGTCTTTGGCTGTGTAGTTTTCATTCACAACAATAACAAAGAATACATTAGAAAGTTTTAGGCAAAGGCTTCAATGGGAATCTTTTTAGGATATTCCCAAGTAAGCAAAGCCTATAGGGTTTTTAATAAATCCACCTTGAAAATTGAATAGTCAGTCCATGTATCCCTTGATGAATCCAAAATGTTTTACAGAGAGAAGGAAACTTCCTCCAGTAGTTCTTTGCAGGTACCTGAATTATGCAAGAACTTGGATGAGCTGAAACTATCTCAGGGGATTCAACCAGCACCTCAGATAATTTATTCAGACAGTGATGAAGATCAGGTAGAAGTGATTGCAACTGTACCAACAACCAATCTAATTCCACCAGAGGAATTAATTCCAACTGCTGTTGAAGATCACATACCACCAACTGATTATGTCACACTTAGAGATCATCCTACATCTCAAGTGATTGGAGACATTTCCACTGGTGTACAAACTAGACATCAACTAAGTCAAAATGTGATGCTTGCTTGCTTTCTTTCACAGGTTGTGCCCTTAACCATAAAAGATGCTGAGCAAGATCTCCACTGGATCATTGCTATGCAAGAAGAGCTAAACCAGTTTGAAAGATGCAAAGTTTGGAAGTTAGTCCCTAGACCAAAAGGTCAGCTGATTGTAGGCACCAAATGGGTGTTTAGAAATAAATTGGATGCACAAGGAATTATTATAAGAAATAAAGCAAGGCTTGTAGCACAATGCTACAGACAGGAAGAAGGCATAGACTATGATCAGACTTTTGCTCATGTTACAAGGCTAGAGGTAATAAGGATCTTTCTAGCATATGCAGCCAACATGAAGTTTAAGGTGTTCCAGATGGATGTAAAGAGTGCATTCCTAAATTGTGAGCTAAAGGAAGAGGTATTTGTTGAACAACCCCTTGGTTTCATTTCTTCAACTTATCCCTCACATGTTTTTAAGTTGGAAAAAGCTCTGTATGGACTTAAGCAGGCTCCTAGAGCATGGAAAAAGCTCTGTTAGTTCAAATCTATGTGGATGACATTATATTTGGTTCCACTGATCCCAAACTATGCAAAAGGTCCTCAGACCTGATGCATTCTATGTTTGAGATGAGAAGTATGGGTGAGCTATCTTATTTCCTTGGTCTTCAAGTGAAACAAGATGCTGATGGCATCTTCATCTCTCAATCTAAATATGCTAAGGAATTGGTAAAGAAGTTTTGGATGGCCGATGCTTCAGCAATGCACACTCCTATGGCTACTAATGTAGTTATTGATTCTGATGATAAGGGAAAGCCTGTTGATCAGAAAAATTATAGGGCCATTGTTGGTTCCCTATTATACCTAACTGTAAGTAGGCCTGATATAATGTTTGCCACATGCCTATATGCTAGATTTCTGGTCAACCCCAAGGAATCTCATTTAACTCTTCTTAAGAGAATCTTAAGATACTTGAAGGGATGCCCAAATTTAGGACTTTGGTACCTAGCTGAATCAGAAATTGAGTTAATTGGATACTCAGATGCTGACTATGCTGGCTGTAGAGTTGACAGTAAGAGCACCTCAGGGACTTGTTAGTTCCTAGGTGAGAGATTAGTCTCATGGTTTTGCAAAAAAGAAGACTTCTGTTTAAACTTCAACTACAGAGGCTGAATATATAGCAGCTGCTAGTTGCTGTTCATAGATTCTGTGAATTCATAATCAACTCTTGGATTATGGGTACACACACAGAAACACCAAAATCATGTGTGACAGTACCAGTATTACTTCTATAGCACAAAATCCTGTGCACCATTCTAGGACTAAGCACATTGACATTAGACACCATTTTCTTAGAGACTTTGTTGACAAGAATAAGATAAATCTCGAGTTTATACCCACAGATCTTCAGAGAAGTGATATTTTCACAAAGACTTTAGATGAACAGAAACATCTATTCTTTTTGAATCAACAAGGCATGATTAATGGATAAGACTAAGTGAAAAATCTGCTAAGTTGAAATCTATTCTGAGATCGTCTAACAGTGTTCGAAGATCGTCGAACAGGTTGAGCTATATCGTCGACCCTTGGTCTACGACAACTCTTTGCCTTTAGAGACAGAAATCGTCGATCGACGATCGACGACTCTGCTTTGGAAATCGATCGTCGACTGACGATCGACGACCGATTCTCATGATCTTCATTCAGAGATCGATGACTTTTGTTTATTTCTAAACGATCGTCTATTTAGGTCTGAAGATCGTCGACAGAGCTCGCCGTTTCATATTCTGCTTCCAGAATTATTTCGATCTCTCTTCCCGCAATTTCTCCCTCTCTTCTTGCGATTTCTCACATCAACTCCATGGCGATTTCTTCAGCAACCCTCTCCGTGATGAAGTTCGATGCTGGTTTCTTTGTTGACTTCGATTCCTTCAGTGCCAGTGAACAAGTATTTAAGGAAATGCTGCAGTTGTGTTAAGATAAAGGTCTTAAGAAACTCATGTCCTCAAAGCTCAAGCTGCACCTAGCAGAAATCAAGGAATGGGTTTTTACATCGTCTTCTGATGACAAAGAGATGAAAGGATCAATCAGCGGCGTGGAGGTAATTCTCACTCCAGATATTTTAGCTGAAATTTTTGAGTTAAAGAATGGCTCTGATGAGTATAAGCAAGATTCTGTTGAGTACAGAAGGATGCTGTTTGAAATGGGTCATGTAGAAGGCATCCCATCCAAGCTCCTGAAGGTAAACTTATCTGTTGGTTTTAAGTTTTTGGCGGATCTGGTTGGAAAAGTGCTGCTTGGAAAGCACTCAGCTCATGACAACATCAACCGGCAACAGTTTGCCTTGATGTCAGCCATTGTGAATAAGAGAGCAATCAATTGGCCTGGATTGCTGTTTGATTTGATCAGGAGGAAGAACAACAAGAAAGAGGTAATGCAAGGAAGGCTGATCGGGTTCTTTCTCTCTCAAAAAGCTTCCCAGTTGTAAGGCTCTATTCTTACAGCGATCAATGACAGCAAAAGGATTGATTCATCCTTGTTTGCTAAGTGGAAAAGGGTCATTCAGAAACACTCCAAGGCAAAGTCTGCTCCTAAAACATCTGAGAGAACAAGGGCTTCTGAAGCCACTTCCCACCCTACTAAAGAAATACCTGCTTCCTCCTCCTTTCCATCCACCTCCATTGACATTACTTCTTCTCCTGTAAACCATCCATCTCAAGCTGCTTCTCCTACTCCAGCTCATCTAGCTGAGATACCCAATCTCAACATAGATTCTTTGTTCAATCTGCTTTCTCCATCTCACTCCCCAGCTATTTCAAATCATCCCTCACCAGATGTTAATCATCCATCCAATCACAATTCTCCAAATACTGAAACTCCTGCTCAGAAAACCATCAATTCTAATGATTCCCCCTCCATCAGTCCTTCATTGTTTCAAATCACACCAGAATTCATTGCAACTGTCCTTCACCTCATAACTCCTTCCATCAAAGCCATGATAGCTGAGGCCATTGCACCTCTTACTCTATCTATCTCTTCTCTTGCTGCCTCCTTTTCCACCCCTACAGTCCCTTCTTCATCTAGGGGCCTGGGTTTAGTTGTCACTGAACCCAGGCAGGGGGAGATGCTTGATGAAGATGATTCAGGCCCTGCTTTGGAGTTAGAAAGATTTTCAGAGTTAGAAAGATTTTCAGCTCCAGATACAGTTTTTCCAGATTCTGTTCAGAGGATAGTTAAAGATTCAGATGCTCCAGTAGTTTTGGAAGAGGAACTGGATGCATTCCTTGACTCAGATGATCAGTCATTCTGTGGAGACCTTTATAATCCTATCTCCTCCCCTTGTTCTTTTGATCCTCTTCAGGCCATTGTGTGCTACCAGAGACAAATGTGCCTTCAGGTTTTTGATAGCTTTGTTATTTCTGAAACAAAAGCTGAAGTAAAGTTTGCTTTCAAAGTTTATCTTGAGGAGATGTCTACTCCTGTTGCTGCTAGATATCTAGAAGGTATTATAACATCATTCTTAGAAACTAAATGGAATTCTGTTGCTCTAGAAATAGTTCCAGAAATTGAGACTACTGTACCTTCTACACTTTGGGATGACACCCCAGGACCAGATTTGGACTCTCTCCTGGCCTAAGACATTCTAGAAGAAGAAAAAGAAAAAGCTCTTCTGCAAGCTAAAAAGAAAGAGGAGGCTATGTTAAAGGAAATTGATGATCTGTATGCAGAACCTCTACCCTCATATTCTGAGGATGAAGATGAAGATTCTGATGATTCTGATGGTAAAAAGAAAAAGAAAAGGTCTGTTCAAAAGAAAAGGAAAGCCACAGCTCCATCTCCTCATAATCCAGATAATGATATTCCCTATTACATTTTGAAAGGAATTGATCCTAAAGCTAAAAACTTTGAGGCTTGGATGTGGTACTCTAAGAATGAACAGAAAGCAAGGAAGAAGAGCAGGAAGTACTCTCCTCCTCCCAAGGGAATTCAGAAAGGTCCTCCTCCTACTCCTCCCTCTGCTGGTGCCTCAAGAAATATTGCTTCTAGATTTTCTGCTCCTTCAGCCAGGCAAAATCATCCCTATACCTACCAGAGAAAGGGAAGGCATCCCCATCCAAGCAGTTCTAGTGATCAGAGACATTCTAAAAGGTCAAACATTCAAAGAGAGCAAGTTACGGAAGTTGTATATCAACAATCCGCCTTCTCTCCTCCTCCAGCCTCTAGATCACCTTCAAAGAAAATACCTGCTCAGGCCAAACCAACAAATTTCAAAGGAAAAAGAGTTATATATTCTGATAAATCAAGCAAAAAGTATGCTGAGTTTGCTCCTCCATCCAGTCTTAAAATTCAAGAACCAGCAAATACAAATGTCAAGCCAGTTCAAGTGCAAACTGAGAGTTTCTTAACTCAATCTGTAAAATTCAAGACTATAAATCCTTTGGATCCTTCTGATGAGAATGCCTATGAAAGTCAAGAGCTTGATCCTAACTATAAAATGGCTAGACTGTTAGAATTGGTTGGATATACACAAATCAAGAAAGCTAAAGCTGAAGGAAAAGATATCTCAGGATTCTCTACCATGTCAAAATACAGAAAGGAAGAACTAGACAGATTTCAAGTCAGTTCAGAGGTTTTTGATGCTTCCAACTATATTAAGAAACATCCTGAAGCTATTCTACCCAAAGCTGGAGAGCTAAAGATCATTGGAGAGTAGGACTTGAAGCTGTCAAAGAAAGATGTCAATGATCCAAATAGGAAAATCTCCTTCGCTCCTGCTACTTCTATTCTTCCTTCAGATTCTGTTGATAAACAATTGTGACTTCTATGTTGCTTATCTATTTCATTTAAATCTATTTGATGATTTATTTGTTGATGTTTAATTTTTTTATCTGATTATCTTAGATTTGTTAGTGTTTGAGTGACATCACCAAAATAGGGGGAGATGGTTGGTTCCCTAGTTTTTGATTTGGGCCATGTCATCTAATTTAGATTTTATTGACCAAAGATTTATCTATGGTCAATGGTTAGACTAATTGTT
Source organism: Platanthera zijinensis (assembly GCA_039513925.1). Taxonomy (NCBI): domain Eukaryota; kingdom Viridiplantae; phylum Streptophyta; class Magnoliopsida; order Asparagales; family Orchidaceae; genus Platanthera; species Platanthera zijinensis. The sequence goes on along the minus strand of CM077081.1, from coordinate 211,937,859 downwards.
AGTTTACCATAGGATAGACCCAAATAGGATAGTTGAGATTGGATAGAAATAGAAATTCTGTTTAGTAGAATTGTGCTCGACGATAGTCGATTGTCGCTTGACGATCTTCGAATGATGATCGACGATCTCAGAGTTTTATGTTCTCTGAAGTGAGATCGACGATCTGCTTGCTCAGATCGACGATCGTTTTGCCTAGGCCGACGATTTCTGTTTAGACTTTGTTCTATCTTCAGGTCGACGATCTACTTGTCAAGATCGACGATCTTCGTTCTTTGCTCGACGATTTCTGTCTGTCTTTATCAATATTCATTTAAGATGATTCCCTGTAATATTCAATCTTATTTAAATCATATTCTATTCAAATATTTTGCTTATTAGAATGTCTATACTCTATTGCTTATTTGCAATATTTCTTATGCATTGATTTAAAAGATTTTGACAGAATAAAGTTGTTTGTTTTATTAAAGGAAAGAGTGGATCGTGTACAGCTATTTTATAGCCGTTAGGCTTGGTTTCCTGTGCCAGTTTGTTAAGTCAAATTGAAAGGATATTTCTTTTATCATTAATTCCTTTTTGGGAATGACAGAGAGATTGCAGGTATAGGTTTCCATATTTTGTCTTATTCTATTATTTGGAAAGACTTTTTGTGTAGGGCTCGAGACTATTTTCACAAGAGAAGTTTCTATCTTTTAAGGCAGTCGGCTGAAGACAACAATACACACACAGACACAGAAACAAAAAGAAAAAAGAATTTGTTCTTCTGCTGCTTCCTGAGTTCATCCTGTCTTCAGGAAAATCAACACTCAGTGCTTAAGCTTTCAAGAAGAACTCCCCTCCAAGATTGCAAAGCTGCTGAAGAAGAACATCCATCGACATCTTGAGTCTTCTTCAAAGCTGCATCAGAAAAGGCTACAAAGCAATCTGGAGTACCTACACCCTGAAGCAAAGCTTCTTCCTGGACATTCTCTAAGCCAGGGGGAGCTTTGATTTTCTCTTAGCAATCCACTAGCTTCTCTGAACACAGAGAAGACACCTTATACTCTTTCCCTTAACCTCCTGTAAAAGGGTTATTACTCCCTTCAAAAGTGAACCTTTGGTGGCAGGGCACCTGATCAAAAACCTGTGTGTTTGGTTCTTAGGCACCTGATAAAAATCCTGAAGGGTTTCTAGATCTACCTGAAGATGATCTTGTGGTGGCAAGGCACCTGAAAAAAAAACATGTAGTGGATTCCTACCAGGGTGGTAGAAGAGTGGATGTACCCAATTGGGGAACCACTATAAATCTCTTGTGTTGTCTGGTTGTTTACTTTAATCATTGATTTGTGGCTGTGATAGATATAACTAGGTTGCTAGTTGCTGTATTAGGTATAAAGCTCAACTGAAACATCAGTTAGCTTGTTTCTATTCACTACACTCTGATAGGCTTTAGGTTTAAAGCTTTTATATTTCAATTCCCCAATTTGCTTAAGAGAAGTGTTTAGAGTCTCTTAATTTTTGAATACTCTATTCACCCCCCCCCCTCTAGAGTAATAAGTATCTTATCCCCTCTTTTTCATACTCTCTATCATATATTCTTCTCTTGGTCATGGACTTCTCATATAATTCCCACTCAGAGGAGCTGTAGTGGAGATTTCTATTTTCATTAAAGTCCATGACTAATTTGAGAGTGTCAAGAATAAAGCTTTTTGAAGTAGGACTCCATACTTCTGCAAACTCTTGGGCTTTCCTTTTCTCTGAGTCAGGCTTGGGGGCACTTCTGCTTGCAGATGGGCCTTCTCCATACTTCCTTTTCTTGAGGATGTGAATTTCAGGTAGATTTTTAGGAATAACATCATCCCAAACCTGGGAATAGGAAGCAGGAGGAGCATTCTGATCTTCTGGCCTAGGAGAAAAGCATGGCATTTGAGGTTGAGGAATCTGGCTGGATTCTCCTTCAGCAAGGGGGTTGAGGTTATGAGGAATGACATTTGGATCAAGCTGAAATTCAGGGAAAATCTGATTGTGCATCCATACTGATGTGTCATAAGTATGGAATTTCACTGATTGAATTTGTTCTAAAACATTCTTATTGATTTCACTTATCTTATCAGATCAGGCTTTGTTTGCAGCTTCAGTTATCTGTTTCACAAGTTTTTCAACATGTTCTTTTACTAGGCTCTCCCCCTTTCTTAATTCTACACATAGGGTTGTTATGGCATCTTCTTTGAAAGTTTCCACTTCTTCACAGATTTTCATGACATGTTCTTGGGCTTTCTTTTCTAACTGAATCTGATTATTTGCAAGAGTGACAGACTGTTCCATTACCTGTCAAATACTAGTAATGGTGTGATCTATAGCTTTTCCACCAATTTGAAATAGACTTTTGAGAGAGTCAGTGTTATGTTGTATTTCAGCAAATCATCGGCTCATTTCTTTTTCCAGAGCAATCACTTTGTCTTGCACTATTTTCAGAGAGCCATCAAAATGTTTCCTTTGTTCAGCCAGCAAAATTTCAATCTTACTCAAAATGTCAGAAGAGAGAGGGGCATCAACAGCAGTAGCAACAGAAGTAATAGCAACAGTAGAGGTACTTGAGGGTGGAGGAGGAGCTTCCCAGGGAAGGATATCTTCCACTACCATAGAGCTCTTTGCTCTTACAGTGTGAAGGACTGTGTCAGCCTCCTCATCAACAATTTTGGGGAGGGAGAAGTCAAGTTTCTTGAGAGGGGCTTCCACCTCTTCAGGTTCTGGCTCATCCTCTTCAGAGAGACGGATGGTCTCTGGTGCTGAAGTGTGTTCAACTGGAGTAGAATCTTTCCTTGGAGAGGGAGAAGGATTTGGAGCTGGAGTATCTTGGGGTGAGGATGGTGGAGATGGTTCTTTGGATAGTTCTTCAGTGATTTTTATGTTTAAGAGAGGAAGTGGTTCATCTGAAGTGAGTTCTTCAATCATACTGTCAATTGCTTTAGCTGTGTTCTTGAGGGTTTCTTGTACTTGAACATCTGAGAGGGTGGCATCTGGAAGATCTGCCACTGGGATTTTGAGAGAAGATCTCACTGAGGGAGGAGGAGAAGGAATCCTGTCATCTTGAGCAGATAGTGCTGGCTCCACCTCAGTTGCTGCACCAGAAAGTTTAGCAACAGCATGTGAAGAAGGAGATGGGGTCCTGACCTCTGAGGCAGAAGCTGCAAGTTCTTTAGCTAACTACTTGGGATTCTTCAGCTTTACTTCCCATCTCTGGATGGAGGCAAATGAAATCTTTTTCATGTGATGAATCTGAGTACCTTTAGAGGTTTTGAAGGTGACAGGATCGATCTTACACAGCAACAATGATATTATCCTTGCAAACTTGGGATCTGGATACTGTCCCTGATCATATCAAATATCATCATTCCATATTGGAATTTCTTCCTGCAGATAACAGCTATCATTACACCAAATAGGTCATTGGTTATAAAACCAATGGACCCTGTTCTGCACCACAAAATCTTTCCAATTATGTCTACCAGAAGCTTGCCTACATCATTCAAGGCATTCCTCCTTAATGAAGTGACATCCACAGAAACTCCACAAAAAGAGCAAGTTCTGTAAGAATCTTCAGTTGTTAGGTCATCCTCTTCATTCACAACAGGCAACTTTAGAAGCTTTGAAACTATGGTTTTGTTCAACTTGATTTTGATCCCCCTGACTTTAGATTTCAAAACTATACCATTTCTCCTTACCTTGGCATTCCTGAAGAATTCCTCTACATCTGGAAATAAAACCTTGCAGGGTTCTGAAAGAACGAACATCAGACCGGTTGTTTCCAGGAGGAGTAAGTTCTTAAAGTCATCAGAAATGTCTGCAATCCCTGCGACAACAAGTTCACTGCTGACTCCTATTTTCAAACTCTGCGCCATGGACGCTGATGGCAGCGACGGACAAAGCGCAAGACGACGGCTGCAACGAAGCTTTTTGTCGACGGAAAACGAAGAGTTTTTGAGAAGACTGATGTCGAAATGACGGTTGATTTAGGATGTCTAAAAGATTATATATATAACCCTAGTAGTGTCAATTAAGTGCCTAATTAATCTAGGATTAGGGATGAAATCAAGCGGGTTTTTGAAATAGAGAAAATTAATCAGAAAACGAAAAAGAACGAGAATTTCTCGAGAGGTGGGGTTAATTCTCAAGAACTGTGAGAGGACTTCTCGAGAACTTAAGAAACTTCTCGAGAGACAGAACAAAGTTCTCGAGAAGTAGTATGATTTTTTGAGAACTAGTACTTTATTTTTCGAGAAATAGACTGAGTTTTCGAGAACTACCTTCCTCTTGAGAAATTTCTGACCTTTTTGAAGTATCCTCGATTCTTGAGCTTTGAACTTATTTCATGTGACTTATCCTTCTTTGTTCAGCATCCCAAGTTCAGTTTTGAAGAAATTAACTTGGTCTAGTCCAGCGTCTTCGTGAAAATATCTACAACTTGCTGATCTGTTGGCACGTACTGTAGATCCACATCCCTTTACTGCACGTGCTCGTGGATGAAATGATATCTGAGCTCGATGTGCTTTGTCCGTCTATGCGATACTGGGTTGTTTGCGATTGCGATTGCGCTGGAGGAGTCGCAGAACAATGGAATATCTTTGACCTTCATATTGTAGTCTTCTAGGTGGTTCTTTAGCCAAAGCAACTGTGCACAACAACTACCGGCAGAAATGTATGTTGACTTGGCCGTTGAGATTGCGACACAATTTTGCTTTTTGCTGCTCCATGAGATAAGCCTTCTTCCAAGGAACTAAAACGTCCCGAAAGTGCTTTTCCTATCATCTTTGCTACCTGCAAAGTCTGTATCTGAAAAGCCAATTAGTTCGTTGTCATTACTTCTTGGGTGCCATAATCCAAGATTCGGTGTACCTTTAAGGTATCTCAAAATCCGCTTTGCAGCAGCATAGTGAGATTCCTTACAGTTCACTTGGAATATAACAAAGACACATGTAGAGAACATTATGTCTTGTCTACTGGCAGTAAGGTAGAGCAAGAATCCAACAATGTTCTTTTACTTAGTTTCATCAAAAGGTTTCCCTTTCTCATCCTTGTCCAGAGACATAGCTGAGGCCATTGGAGTCCTCATAGAGGTTGCACTCTCCATTCCGAATTTCTGAATCATCTCCTTAGTGAACTTCGTCTGTGAGATGAAAATTCCATCTTCAGATTATTTCACCTGAAGTCCTAAGAAATACTTCAGCTCTCTCATACTAGTCATTTCTAACTTCCCTTACATAAGTTTAGAATAGTTTTTGCAGAGGTTATCGTCTGTAGTGCCGAAAATAATGTCGTCAACATAGATTTGCACTAGCAAAATCTTGCCTTTAATTTCCCTAAGAAATAGTGTCTTATCTATCTTTCCCCTTGTGAACTTGTTCTCGAGGAGAAAGGTAGATAGTTTTTCGTAGCAAGCTCGAGGAGCTTGTTTCAAACCGTACAGCGCTTTCGATAACAAATAAACATACTCAGGAAAGTTAGGATCAACAAAACCTGGGGGCTGTTCCACATACACCTCTTCTTTATGTCACCATTTAGGAAGGCGGACTTCACGTCCATTTGGTAGACTGTAAAGCCCTTCAGTGCAGCATAAGCTAGGAATAGTCTGATGGCCTCCATCCTTGTCACTGGAGCGTATGTTTGGTCGAAGTCGATCCCTTCTTCTTGATGATATCCTTTGGCGACGAGTCTGGCCTTGTTCTTTATGATTGTTCCATCCTCGTCCAACTTTTTCCGGTAGACCCATTTCGTTCCAATGACATTCTTACCTTTGGGTCTAGGAACTAGTTTCCAAAATTTGCATGGCTTGAACTTGTTCAGTTCTTCTTCCATGGCCAAGATCCATGATGCATCTGAGTTGGCTTCCTCAAACTTCTTTGGTTCAACCTGCGAGAGAAAACTTAAATATAAATTCTCGTTAGTTGTACCTCGACGAGTTCTGACACCATCCCGGGGATCTCCTATGATTTGGTCCATTGGGTGATCCTTCAGATGTCTGAGCTCTAGATTCCTTGTATCTGGGACTTCTTCAGCCACTGGAGTGTCTTCATCAATTTGACAATATTTTCATCTTTATCCTCTACCTCTCCAATAGGGGTTGGAGAGGTGATCTTGATGAACTTTTCATCTTTGCCTTCGGTCGGTTCATCCAAGCTGATCTCTTTAATCCTTGTACCTTCATCTTCAACAAGCACAATAGACGATTTGCTTTGCAGCAAGCTCGTCTCATCAAATACAACATGTATGGATTCCTCTACAACTAGAGTGTTTCTATTGAAAATCATGTATGCCTTACTATGGATACTATATCCTACAAAAATACCTTCAAAAATTTTCTCACTAAACTTGGTTGTATGATACTTACCATTGTTAAGTACGAAGTATTTACAGCCAAAAATTCTAAAATATGATACAGTCGGTTTCCTGCCTTTTATAAGTTCATAAGGTGTCTTATCATGATTCTTGTTAATGAGGGCTCGATTTTGCACGTGACATGCAGTGTTGACGGCTTCAGCCCAGAAGTATTCTTGTAGTGAAGCGTCACTCAACATGGTCCTGCAGGCCTCTATGAGTATTCTATTCCTTCTCTCAGCTACTCCATTTTGCTGTGGAGTACGAGGAGAGGAAAATTCATGAAAGATACCTAGGCTTTCACAAAATTCTGTCATGGCCCAAGACTTGAACTCCGTTCCATTGTCACTTCTGATTTTGACTATGGAATAGTTATATTCATTCTAGACTTGCCTGACAAAATTTGTAAAGATATCGAAGGTATCCGACTTGTGTTTCAGAAAGAACACCCACGCAAAGTGCGAGTAGTCATCAACAATTACCAACGTATAATCCTTACCTCCTAAGCTTCTAATTTGCAGTGCACCGAACAAGTCCATATGAAGTAGGTGTAAACACCTATTATAGTTTTTTTCTATGAAGCTTTTAAAGGTAGCCCTTGTTTGCTTGTCTTTTACGCATGGATGACAAGGTCTCTCTTTTACGTGCTTTACATTTGGGGCATAATGTACTAAGTTCTGGGAGAATAATTTAATAATAGTTTTAAAATTAATATATGCTAGCCTCTTGTGCCATTGGTCACCAAGAGATGCACTATCTTTTGCTAAAAGACACACTGGTGTAGAAGAGTCTATACAAATGAAATTTAAGCAAAATATGTTCGTGCTTCGAGTGCCTGATAGAATTGATTCCATATTGTCAACAGACTTTATCAAGCACCTGTCAGCGTGGAACTCAACTATGTATCCCATGTCGCATAGTTTACTTATGCTTATGAGATTGTGTTCCAATCCCTCCACATAGGCTACATCCGAAAAGGATACACTACCATTTGTGATCATACTGTAGCCTTTAGTTATCCCTTGGTCTGAACCTCCAAAGATGACCTTTGGTCCGTTGCAGACTGAAGTGAAATTCTGGAGTAGGCCTCTTGTCCCGGTCATGTGCCGAGAGCATCCACTGTACAAGTACCAAATTGGCATTTTGGTGGCCTTTGGACATACCTGCATTCATAATCACTTTGCCTTAGGAACCCAAACATGTTTGGGTCCTTGGTCTCGTGTTAGAATACTCCCCCTACGAGGATTAACATCATGGGTAGTCGTTCTCATGTTGCTAACTTGAGGAGTTGTAGAATCTCTAGGATAAAACCAACAATCGATGGCAAAATGACAAATTTTTCCACATCACCAACAGTCAAATCTGTTGTATCTTTGCCTTACATACTCCTGCTTGACCTTTTGAGATGGTGGTCTAGCAGGGGTAGCATTCTTGGAGTGGAAAGCTTCATGGTGATGGCAGTCACATGATTTCTTCTCCTTCGGAGGCCTTTCGCCAACGGGCTTTACTTTAGTTGCTTTCTTGAAGTTGTGGCCATGATTATATGGACCATAGCCCTGAAGAATCACTTTTTCATAAGGTGCCTTAAAGACACTCTCACAAAAGTTTCGAGGGCGAGTCCATCCTTGGTACCGAGACTTTGGGTCTACATAAGTAGGACTGGTCAAGTGACCATAGGACGAGTCCAGATCAAACATATTTGTTGGAAAGATAACTTTCTTAAAGACAGTCTGATCAAGAGGGGCTTTCCCTTTTAATTTGTCTAAGGCCTTCTTGGCGGCCTTATTCTTCCGTTGAGCCTTGTTTCTCCTAGAAGATTTACTAGGAGCACCCTCATGGCCTAGTCCATCACCCTTGGTCTTAGTTGAGAATTTAGCAATGAGTGGAAGAACATTTTTGGGCTTGGTGAAACTTTCAACAAGTTTCTTTTCAGATTCGAGTTGTTCTTCCAGCTCTTTGATGATTTTCTCCTTAAGGTTGAGGTGCTCCAGAGCTTGATTGTATTCTTTAATAGCAAGATTGATGTTCTCTTGAAGAGAGCCAGTCTTAGCAACTTCTTCTCTCAAGCTACTCTCAATAGCCTGTAGAGACTTAATCTCTTTTGACCGAGTTTTCACGACTCGGCGACATTTGTCGTAATTCATAATCAACTCCTTGTACTAGGCCATAAGTTCTGACTCATCATCAGAAGAGCTTTCCTCATGATCATGCTCAGAACTTTCAGATTCAGAGAGAAGAGTGTGAGATTTTACCTCCCCAGTGAACTGGGGCTCTTGTTCATCATCTGATTTAGCCATTAGTCCAAAGTTGGCTTCCTCTTCTTCACTCGACTCAGATGAGTCGGATTCGCTGAGAGTCTTGACCTTCTTGGCCAACAGGCTCTTCTCTGTCCTCTTCTTATGGTATGAGGACTTCTTTTCTTCTCTTCTACCACCCTCCTTGTGGGGGCAGTCAGCAATGACGTGACCTGGTTTGTTACAGCAGTAGATGACAATGTCTGTAGAAATCTATTTGTTCTGTTTAGAGGCATACCTGTCATGGCTACATGAGCTTTTTTTTCGCTGATCACCGTCATCTCTTGATCTTCTGTATGAGGCATCCTTGCCTCTCCACTGCTTCTTCTTGTCCAAGAATTTCTTGAACTGCCGTGATAGCAACGAGACCTCTCCTTCAGATAGTTCTGAGCCCGAGGTGCTTGGCTCAGAGTTTTCTTCTTCACTCACTTCTTGAGCAGGTGCTGGTGAGGCAGCTTTGTCCTTCCTTGAACTGTCAGCCTTTAATGCAACCGACTTCTCTTTTGAGGAGAAGTGACTTTTCTCTTCTTCAACTTTTCTGGAATTGAACTGCAGTTCATTGGACATCATCTTGCCAAATAGATTTTGTGGGTCTGTCTCAGCTAGTCTGCCAAACTCTCGGATGGCACAGACTTTATTGTCCCATTCCTTTGTGAGAGACATTAGAAACTTATCATTCAACTCCCCATTAGTGAAGACTCGGCCATACACTCTTAGGCCATATACTATCTTGAAGAAATTATTAAAAGTATCTGCAATGGTCTCCTTTGACCCTTGCCTAAAGGCTTCATATTTCTGGTTTAGTAGGGATCTTCTTTCATCCCTCACATCTTCAGTACATTCCATCAGAGTTACTAGAGACTGCCACATCTCCTTAGACGATTGGCAGTGAATCAGATTATGCTGCATCGAATCATCGACTGCACTTGCTATAATATTTTTAGTTTTCTTGTCCAAAGAAAAAAGTGCAATCTCGTCCTTATCTAGATCCATCAATTTATTAGGAGCCTTCTTGGTTGGATTTATAGTGGAGGTAATCATGGGGACGTAAGGACCTTCTTCAACAATCATGAAGATCTGGGGGTCCACAGCTTCCATGAAAAATTTGATTCTCTCTTTCCACATGGGAAAGTTATTCTTTGTGCACAGGGGAAGCTTTGCAAAATCTTTTGCCTTGTCCATTGCTTGACTATCCAAGTGACAACTTTCGAGAGAAAATTGATCAAGGTGTTAACCTTTTAATGACCAACCTCCCTCAAATACCAATTGAAAGTGTAAAGTTGTCAACCTAAATCACCTAGAGGGGGGTGAATAGGTGAATCGTGTGTCTTTTTGCGGAATAAAATTTTTAACGATCATGCACAAGAATTTAAGCAATCACAGAAGACAAGAAGATTTATAGTGGTTCCCCAATCTTGGGTACGTCCACTTTACCTCACCGATCTAGCAAATCACTTGAATCGGCTACTCCACTATCTCGGATTGAAAACAATCCTACTCCTCGGAACCAAGTTCCTACAAACTCGATCCAAATGGATCTACACTCGGAAGATAAAAACTTCCTACAACTCGGAGAGCAACGCTCCTACACTCGGAGAAAATCTCCTACAACAATAATAAAGAGATTTGGAAATACAAACACAGTAATTTCTCAGATCTGGAAAAATACAAGTGTTTAGGTCTTCTTCTTGAAGTTGCGGATCTTTCAGAAATGGTTGAAGAAGACGTGTAGATCTGACCCGAGAAAGATTTGACCTACTCGATCAAGGAGAGGATGAGGATCCCTTGAACAACAAGTCCTTCTTGATCGAAAACAGAAAAGCTCGATCTACTCGTGAGCGGCGGCGGCGGCTTCAGAGTTTATTCCTTTTCTTTTTGAGAGAGACGGCTGATTCAGAAGATTTAGAAAGTACGGACTGCCACTTCTTGTAATTGTTAGGGTTTGGTCTTAATGAAAAGACCTTATATAGGATTACCCCTAACGGTTAGAAAAGACATTAATGACAACACGTGGACCAATCACGTCAAGTCATATGAAAATCCAGCTGATCTGGACTTAAACAACTTTCTAAAAAAAATTTGACCTACAGTTCTCAAGAAGTAACATTAGTTTCCGAGAACTAGTTTGATTTCTCGAGAACTATACTGTCTGGAACTAAAGTTAGTTTTCAAGACTTCAGGGCTAATACTTCTCGAGACCAATCTGGACTTCTCGAGAACCATAAGCTAACTTCTCGAGAGCTATGAAGCTAAGTTTATTGAGAACTATAAGGACTTCTCGAGAACTACTCTGGACTTCTAGAGAACTAAAAGAACTTCTCGAGAACTACACTGGACTACTCGAGAGTTTGGACTTGGAAAAATTCTTGAAACTGTCTGGACTTCTCGAGAACCAAAAGCTGGGACTTCTCAAGAACTTTGGAGCTAAGCTTCTCGAGAACTATAAGGACTTCTCAAGAACTACACTTCTGCTTCTCGAGAACAATAGTATGCTTCTCGAGAACATCTAACTCTACTTCTCGAGAACTAAGAGGCACTTCTCGAGATGTGGACTTAGAGAAAATTTAAGAACTTAGAGAAAATTTCTCCTAGTCCTGTCTTCATCCCATGCTCCAAGTGGTTGAACATAAAGTGTATCCCAATTGAGAGGCTACACATGAGTCAACACCTTGGAACACACAGTAAGGGATTACACTATATGGTCCTGTGTTCCTGAGCCACTGTAGACTGACATTGGTCTACACTTAGCACTGAGAATCTGCAAACACACAACTAGAACAAGGATATAAAATACAACTTAATTCATCTTAGTTCAAGAGTGACTTCAAGCAAATCAGTGTTATTGTGGATGCAATACCAAACACGAGGCCACGAGCAAACTACAGATTCACGCCACTGGGTTGGAGGAAGAGGTCGCCCAGTTGCGAGCTCGCCTTGCCGAGCAAAGTGCTCACTCCATAGAGCAGGGGACTCATGCTGCCGAGCATGAAGCTCGCGCTACCCAGCTAGAGGCCGAGGTGGGACAGTTAAAGGAGCAGAACTGGGGGCTCCATAGCAAGCTCCTTCGGCAGGCAGAGATTTTCCTCCCCGAGGGTGGCAGAAGGCCCCCAACCCCTATCAGAGGCTGCAGGTCTTATGCAAAAAGGAGGTCATGGAGTGGTTGCATGTTAACTCGATCGAGTCTGCCGTATGTCTTATGGACGTCATAAGGGGTACAGGGGTACTGTAGGAAGGCTGCGAGAAGGTTGCAGGTCGGGACCTCCTGTCAAGTGTGTTCTAGCCGAGCCCTCCCGGCGATAAGGAAGATAGCTTCGCCTCGCTTTTCGGGGAGATGAAGGACAAGGACCAATGATATGGGGGTGAGGAGGACCACACGTCGTGGGAGGAAGGAGAGAGTTGACCAAGTATACCTTTGTAATTTCCTTCCCCCCATTTTTTTGTAAACTCACCGAGGCAAGCTCCACTTTTATGCTAGCAATATTACTGAATGAAATTCACATGATTTTTTCTATCTTCTTTTCCATTGAACTTACTTGCTTTGATGTAATTGTCTGTGAGACTTCCACCTTGGGTGATCTTACTAAGATCAATCTCGTCGTTAGAATACACTTGAGTTAGGATGCGTGCTCGCGAAGAGACCCTGAGCTCTGGCCATTTGTCAGGTTCGGGAGCTTCGAGCTCGCCCGTGAACTTTCATCTCACTCGTGAGCACCCAGCTCGCTCGCGAGCTATATCCCTCTTTCTTTTGTCTCCAAAACCCCGGGCTCTACCACCGGGCCCATCGTCTAGGTGAGAGCCTGATAACGGGTGTTGAACATCCTCCGGTCTCATCCCTAGGGTCATAACAACGTCCATCGAGACCCCAGCCATACCAACTAGGTAGTAGCCTGACAGCAGGAGCATCGAGACCTAACCCCAGAGCAAGAATACATAGAACACTTTCCACTCTCGGGTGCTACCACCGGGCAAATCAGCTAGGTGAAAGCCTGACAGCGGGTGTTGAACATCCTTCGGGCTCAGCCCTAGTATCATAATCACGTCCATCGAGACCCCAGACTTGCCAGTTAAGTAGAAGTCTGGCAGGGGGAGCATCGAGACCTAACCCCAGAGTGAGAATACTTTAGAACACTTTCCACTCCCGGGTGCTACCATCGGGCCAATCAGCTAGGTAAAAGCCTGACGACGGGTGTTGAACATCCTCCGAGCTATGCCCTAGGGTAATAACGACGTCCATTGAGACCCCAGCCCTCTCAGCTAGGTAGAAGCCTGACAGCGAGAGCATCAAGACCTAACCCCAGATCGAGAATATTTTAGAACATTTTCCATTCCCAGGTGCTATTACCGGGCCAATCAGCTTGGTGAAAGCCTGACGTCGGGTGATGAACATCCTCCGGGCTTAGCCCAGGGTCATAACGACATCCATCGAGACCCCAGCCCTACAAGCTAGGTAGAAGCCTGACAACGGGAGCATCGAGACCTAACCCTAGAGAGAGAATACTTAGAATACTTTCCACTCCCGGGTGCTACCACCGGTCCAATCAGCTAGGTGAAAGCCTGACGGCGAGTGTTGAACATCCTCCGGGCTCAGCCCTAGGGTCATAACAATGTCCATCGAGACCCAAGCCCTGCCAGCTAGGTTAAAGCCTAGCAGCGGGAGCATCGAGTCCTAACCCCAAAGCGAGAATACTTAGAACACTTTCCACTCCCAGGTGCTACCACCGGGCCAATCAGCTAGGTGAAATCCTGATGGCGGGTTTTGAACATCCTCCGGGCTCAGCCCCAGGGTCATAACGACGTCAATCGAGACCACAGCCCTGCTAGTAATGTAGAAGCCTGGCAGCGGGGGCATCGAGACCTAACCCTAGAGCAAAAATACTTAGAACACTTCAGTGATGGTGAGCATCTGAAACTCACCTGCCATTAAGGTAATTGTCAAGCAAAAGACTGAAAGAATTGGACAATTTATAATAATAGATGAAGCGCATAAAAGGTTTATGGATAAAAGCGTTTCAGGTCGTCACCACTCCAAGTATGGCTAAGGGTCTCACCCCCCCACATTCTGGAGGCGCTATCCTCCCAACCTTAGTGCTTCTTGTACAATATAGGGCCCTTCCCCGTTGGGGTTAAGTTTTCCGATCGCGGTTGACCTTCCTGCTGCATGTACTTTTCTCAAGACCAGATCCCCTTCCGCGAACTGTTTTACCCTGACGTGCTTGTCAAAGTACTTAGCAATTCTTCGCTTTACCTCCTCCTGTCAGATGGCGGATAGGTCGCACAGCTCCTCCACCATGTTTAGGGAGAGTTGCAGCTCCTCCTCATTCTCAGCTCTCCACTCTTCCCGGCCTTCCTGGGCTTCTTCCACTCGAGGTTTCCGAACCTCAAATTCTACCGGATGCATGGCCTCACAACCATGGGAAAGCTTGAAGGGAGTCTCACCCATGGTCGTGTTTGGGGTAATTCGCAAGGCCTAGAGGACTGAAGGGAGCTGCTTGACCCAGCTCCCCTTCAAGTTTTCCACCTTCTTTTTCAGTAAGTTGACGATGATCTTGTTCGCCGCCTCCACCTGCCCGTTGCTCCTAGAGTGTTAACTGATGTAAACCTGAGGTCAATCTCGAGCTGCCCGCAGAAATTGATAAACTCGGTACTAGCGAATTGAGGCCCATTGTCTGTGACTATGGCTTGGGGTAGCCCATGCCTACAGATGATCTCTCACCAAAAAAAAATCTTGATCACCTGGGAGGTCACTTTGGCCAGCGCCTTCACCTCTAACCACTTAGAAAAGTAATCGATCATTACAAACATGAACCTTCTCTGCCCGCTTGCCTGAGGAAAAGGCCCTATCAGATCCATTCACCATATTGCGAAGGGCTAGGGAGCCATGATGCTCTTAAGCCGCTGAGCTGGTTGTAGTTGGAGGAGGGCGAACAGCTGACATTTGTGACACTTCTTTGCAAACTCGGCAACATCATGGCCCAGGGTAGGCAAAAAGTATCCCTGCCTGATAATCCTTCCTTCCAGGGTTCGACCTCCTGAGTGACAACCGCACTCCCTGGAGTGGACCTCCTCCAAAATCCTCGGTACCTCCCTCTCGGCCACATAACGGGCCAACAACCCCGAGAGAGTCATTCGATATAACTGCCCATCGCGCATGAGGTAGTATGTTGACTTGTGTTTGAGTTTCTTCTTGTCCATCCCCTCCGGGTACCTCCCTATGGACAAGAAAGTGATGAAGGGATCCATCCACGTTGGGTGCTGACCCACCTCCATTAGCTCCCCTTCTTCGATGGATGGGCGGAACATGTCGGTGATGGTACCCCCCCCACCCGGGGGCCGTGCTTGGCTAACTGATCCACCTGATCATTTTCCTCCCGCGGAACATCTCGGATGGAGAAGGTATGGAACGCACCAATGACCCCCTTTACCTTTACCAAATATAGCTGAAGGGTAGGCTCTCTTGCCTTAAACACCCCGTTGATCTGGGAAGCCACCACTATGGAGTCAGTGAAGACCTCCACGTCAAGTACCCCCATTTCCCTGGCTAGGCATAGCCTTGCGATCACCGCCTCGTACTCGGCCTGGTTGTTCGTGATGGGAATGTGCACCACCACAATTTGCTCGATCCTTGTTCGCTGATGGCTCTCCAAGATCACCCCCACACCTAGGGAATGCCTCCCCGAAGCTCCATCTACCATTACCTTCCAGGGGGTAGGGTGAGTGAGTTCTTCCTCTGCCACTTCATCCACGTAGTCTGCCAGGAAATCGACTATTGCTTGGGCCTTGATTGAGAGGCGAGGAATGAAGGATTTATTGAACTCGCTCAACTCCACCGATCATTTAGCCAACCTGCCTGAATGCTCCACCCCCTCGAAGATGTTGTGGAGAGGATGGTCAGTCACCACTCGGATCGAGTGTGCCTAAAAGTAGGGCCTGAGTCTCCGGGCTGAGATGACCAGAGCGAAGGACAGATTCTCTAAGATGGGATAACGTAGTTCTGCCTTTATCTGGACTCGACTTACATAATATACGGGGAGTTGCTTCTTCCCCTCTTCCCGGACCAGGACGGAGCTTACGGACTCAGCCCTAACACCTAGATACAAAAATAGGTCCTCCCCCTCCTTTGTCCCTTGGAGCAGAGGGGTTGAGTCAACTTCCTCTTCAAGGCCTGGAATGCCTCCTCACACTCCCTAGTCCATTCGAACTTCTGGCTCCACCTCAAAGTTTTGAAGAAGGGGGAGCACTTCTCTCCGGCCCGGGAAAGGAACCTGCTCAATCTTGCCAGCTTCCCTGTCAATCGTTGCACCTCCTTATCATTCCTAGGTGATCAAAAATCCATGATTGCCCTCACCTTATCAGGGTTGGGCTCCAAGCCTGTGGGGGTAAGGAGATAGCCAAGGAACTTGCCCCTGCTTGCCCCGAAGACACACTTCAGGGGGTTCAACTTCATCTTATACTATCGTAGGGTGGTGAAGGTTTCCTCCAAGTCTCGGAGGTAAGAGTAAACATCTCGACTCTTGATCATGAGGTCATGCACATATACCTCAAGGTTCCTCCCCCATTACTCTAGGAAGACCCTGCCCATCATCTTCTGATAGGTTGCCCCTGCATTCTTTAACCCAAAGGGCATCATTTTATAGCAGAAGCACCTGTCCCCGGTGATGAAGGAGACATCTTTGATGTCAGGAGGGTGCATCCTGATCTGGTGGTAACCTGAAAATGCATCTAGAAAACTCATTACAGGAAAACCGACGGTTGAGTCCACCAGCGCGTCGATCTGAGGCAAGGGGTAACAATCCTTGGGACATGATTTATTAAGCAAAGAAAAATCAACACACATATGTCACCGACCGTCTCCTTTTTTTAACCATTACTACATTGGAGACCCAACTGGGGTATTGTATTTTGGATACAAAGTCAGCCTTGAGAAGCTTGGCCAACTCCTCCCTGATCAGCTCGGCCAGCTTGTCCGCGGTGGACCTCTTCTTTTGTTGGATGGGGCGAGCTCCCGGGTCTAGGTTGAGTCGATGGCAGGACACATCAGCATCGATCCCCGGCATCTCCACGACGCTCCAGGTGAAGATGTCAACGTTCTTTTGGATGCACTCCAGCATCCTGCCCTGGGCCACCGGGGTCAATCCCCCGCTAACGCGAACCTTCTCCACCCTGCCTCCTATGGTGAGAACCTCCAACTCCACCACGTCCTCTGCTACCTCTAGACGGGACTGCTCCCCCCATTCTTCAACGTACTCCCCTCTTGGGGCAAGGACTTCTTCCAAATCCTCCTCCACGACCATCACTCTGGACGACTCCCGGACTTCCTCTGCCTCCTCCTCCCGAGCGCGGTTCTCCTCTTCCTCCATCTTCTCTACCTCCTTCTCCGCCTCCTTCATCTTCTACTCCATCTCCTCGGCTCCCTCCTTCCAAGAGATGGAGTTTACCTCCATCACATAGCATTCCCTCGCCATCTTGGGATCGCCATGGACTCTTACATAGATCCCTACCACGTTGAACTTTAGTCATTGGTGGAAGGACGAGGGGACGCAGTGGAAAGCACTGATGAGGGGTCGTCCAAAGATGGCGTTGTAGCTGCTGGGGGCATCCACAATGACGAACCTATAGTTCTTGGACTGCCCACCCATGCTGACATGGAGCTTCACTCCTCCTTCTATCTCCTTCCTCTCCCACGAGAACCCGAACAAGGGTCCATCCGAGGCCAGCACCCTCTTGGCCTCCACCTTCATCGCGTCAAATGGCTTTTTGAAGATGATGCTGGCAGATCTCCCGTTGTGAACGAGAATCTGGGAGACGGTTAAATTTTCGATGGCTGTCTGAATGACCAGCTCATCGCAAAAAGGGTCCTCATGTCCCAGCATGTTCTCCTTTGAAAAGGTGATCCTCTCATCCGGGGACGGGGTCTGGGATATTGAGCTATGCTCCTTCGATACATGGCGTGGAGGATTGCCTTGCGGGAAGCCTAACTCCCTCCCCCCCCCCATGGATCACTCTGATCCCTCCCTAGGTTCTGACATCGGCCCGATCTTTACATCTGTCCTCATCCGCACGAGGCAGGACCTCTTCAATCCGCACACCCTGCAGGTCCTATCGCTGTTGTTGCTCCCTGTTTGCCCCCATCTCAAGGACATCTGGGCACGTGGCTATGGTGTGCCCCTCCTCCTGATGGAAGTCGCAATAGGGTAGGTCCACCCTGACCTCCCTCCTTCTTCTTGGCTTTCCTCTCTTCCTTCCCCCCAGGGCAATTGCCATAGCCTCCTCCTAATTGGGGAGAGGGGGTCTCTGACCCTTCCTCCTGCCCTGGGGGCAAAACTTACCGTGGCCACCCTAGCGATTATCCTGTCCATGATAACCTCTCCATGGCCCTTGGTCCTGCCACTCCGGCCTCACCCCCAGCCGATTGGTCGGCTCCTAACTCCCCTACATGGGCTGCTGCTGAGGAAGCTGTTTCCTCTGCCGGGGTTCAGCCCTCCTTTCCTCTTGAGCTTGGCCACCCATTGGCCTCTCCTCCTTTGTTTCCCACCTGGCCAGCATCCGAGCAAACTCAAGGTGCACTGCCTCTATATGGCCTCCCTTGCCGCCCTCTACATGAGTGCTTCAAAAGACACTGGAGGCATCCTCTTCATTTCCATGGTGAAAAACTCGAGTTGAAGGCCCAGGGTGAAGCCCACTATCATGGTGTGCCACGACATCTCCTGTATTTGGGACAGTTCCTCCTTGAACTTGTCCAGGTAGTTCCCCAGGGCCTCGCATGCTCCCTTCTTGACACGGAACAAGGACTCAACCTCCTTCTTCCTCTTTCTAAACGTGGTGAACCTCAACATGAACCCTCAGCGCAGGTCCTCAAAATAGTAAATGGAGCCGGCCGGGATTTGGTGGAACTAGTCTCTCGCCTTCTCCCTGAGGGTGATGGAAAAGATCCTGCACTTCAACCCATCCGATATTTGTCGGATCGAAACCACATCCTTAAACCATTGGACTTGCTGGACCGGATCTCCCTTCCTGGTGTAGTAGGACATCTTCGGCTCCAAGAACCCCTTTGGAACTGGGGTAGAAGAAACGAACTCGCTGAAAGGGCTTCCCCCCTCAGCCGAGCGAGCTGGAAAATCCCCTCCTGTCGTCTTGCCGAAGTGGTAATCGCATGCCGAGCCCGGAAATAGGACTCGCCCCCGCATCTCGCGCTTGCCTCCGCATGCGACCTCCTTCCCGAACCGCCGAATGGGTGCGTCGTTTCCTAAGGCTAGGGAGGCGAGCACAGGAACTGCCGGTGCCGTGCTCTCAGCCCGTATGCCGAGTGCGACACTGAGGAGCCCAAGAACTTCCTCTCTGTTGATACCAGGCGGTCTAGCGAGTTTAGAACGGGCGGTCTGGCGGCTAATCCCAGCAGTTTGGTAGCCAGATTGGAGACCAGGTGGTCTGGAGGTTTGTTTGGCGGTCTGGAGGCTTCTCCGAGCAACTTGGTGCCGAGATATTACTGGATGGTGTCTGGCAGTCTGAGCGATCTGGCGTCTTATCTACGATGGCTTGGGGATATTGACTGAATGTCCTCCTCATTGTAGTGGCTGTGCGGTTAGGCTAACCGTGCGGCTTGTGCGACTTATGCGGCTTGTATAGTGATAGTTTTACTTTCAAGACTACCTAAACACCTAGAGGGGGGGTGAATAGGTTCTAATTCTAGTTCTAAAATTAAGACAGAATATCACTTCAATGCTGTAATATAAAATAAAAAATTCTGCAGCAAACTCAGCACACACAATCACAGATTCTATAGCTACACAATTCAAAGATTGCACACAGTATTTATAATGGTTCCCCAAGGTCTGGGTACATCCACTTTCCCCCTTCACCTATCCAGCAGTATGCTAGATTTGGCCTAACTTATTCCTTTATCTCAGATCCTCAGATCCTACAGCTCAGAATGTTTCAACATTCCTACAACTCAGGCTAACAAGCCCTACCTCAGCCTTGCCACAAGGCCTACAACTCAGAGAATACCTTCTCCTACAACGCAGGCACAAACAGCCCTACCACTCAGAGAACAAATCTCCTACACTCAGCCTTTATAAAACAGGCTTACAACTCAGATCTATGAATAGATTCTACAGAATTTGATAAGGAATTTTATAATCTCTTATCCCTGTTGAGAGAGAAGGGATAAGAACTTTCTTGACCAGCTTCTTGAAGAGGCTGATGGCTGAAATACCCTTGATCTTAGCTTTCTTCAAAGCTTCTTGAATCTGAACTTAGTTGGGTTGATTTCCTTTGAATATTACTGACTGGCAGCTTTCTCCTTAGATTCCAAAAATAGATCTAAATCTTCTTGATAGATTAGTTCAGTATCTGCTTCTTGAGAAACCTGTTATTGTCTCCTTCTTGACTTCAATTAGCGGATCTCTCTCTCTCAAAACCTCTTGAAGATACTTCTGAATTCTTGATTGAATTAAACTTAGACACAATCTGAATAGATAACTACTTCAGAACGTCTTCTTAGATCTTCTCACGAAGATCTTCTTTTTTATGACTTATACTTTCTTGATCAGAGATCAATCTCACAAAAGTTGTGTTAGTTGTATGTTGATTGATTAGATTCTCTTATTCTTCTTTTGAATCCATCTATATATACACTTCATCCATGGTAACCGGCTGATCCGGTTTCTAACTAACCTCTGACAAGTCTGACAGCTTCAATACACCTATTGTAACTCACAGCTGTCAAGTCTTTAAACAGTTCTTGAGCCTTGGACTCTGTCAGCAAAGCGTCGAGACTGACAGTCATAAAGTTTCGAGACAGTCTGTTAATATATGTCGACACAAGTGACTTAAGTGTCGACACAGACATTGTTGGTGTCGACATAACTGCCTTGATGTCGACACAGCTTCTTGACACTGCATCTTGAGAATGTGTCGACACTAATTATTTGTGACGACACAATCACTTCATCACTACACAGCACTCGTCATAGTTGAAACTCTACTGAGTGTCGACACAAGTCCTGTGTGTCGACACATTTGTTGTAGACTCATAATTTGTGTGCCGACACTGCCTCATGGTGTCGACATAGTTGATGTCGACTCTTCTTCTCTGTGTCGACACAGCCTCCCGGTATCGACACAAACTCACTAAAGTGTCGACACAGCCATTTCCAAGTGTCGACACAATCTTACTAAAGTGTCGACACAGCTTCCTCAGGTGTCGACACATGGACTTGGAATCTTTTTCCTGCATTCTAGAACATTCTTAACCTGCACATATAAACTCAAAATAACATCAAATACACCTTGATGTATATCATTGAGCTAAGTGAGGCTTTTCCAAATCAGATACACATTTTCCAATGTACCCAACAATCTCCGCCTATTTGGAGAAGTCATAACCCTTTAGCCAATAATATACACCACTTAGAAATTAACATGATGATGTACATAAGCATTATATTACAGGGTACTTTATAAACAAAACACATATCATAATTACTTAAAAGAATAAAGATGTAAAAGAAAATGATCACAGAACAATGTTTTGTATATTAACTCAAAAATGTTTGTTACAAGTTGTTTACATTGATTTTTTTAACAAACTAATAATTATATAGTTCTTGGACAAAAACTAGTAAAACTTATACTAAGGATGGGCTGGCTCCTTTATGACTAATCCTTTCCCAGGTTTAATTTGAGCCTGCACAGAAGGTTCTGTATCTTCAATGAGCTTCTTACCTTTCAAATTAGCCTTCTTCTGTGCTTCAGCCTTAATCCATTACCTTTCAAAGTAATGAAAAGGCTAAGGGAAATACTTACTAGGCTCCTGTGCATTAGGAGGTTACTTCCCCATGTTAGCCTTTCTACTGTATTGAACTATGGCCTCCTGCCTGGATTCATACTTTTGCCACTCCTGCTCATTATACCATTTGCCCCTTTCATGAACTTGGTCTTTTACAGCTTTCCAGGCAGTTAATATAATGTTCCTTGAAGTGGGGCTCCACTGCTCAAAATCAGGTTTTAATTCTGCTTGCTCTCTAAATCTTTTTTTTATATAATTGAGAATCTTGCTGAGCTTTCAGACCAGCTTCTGGCATATCTACCTTTTAAATAATAACATTAGTAACAGGTAGAGGAGGGCTGTACATAGACTCAACTTGTTGATGTACAATTTCAATATCTGCAAGTGGGTAAATGACTTAGGCAACCTCAGGTTGATCACCCTTAAGTAGATCTGTTTGCACGCCTTACTCAGCCACATTATCATCATCACATAAGGGTAAATATCCCAGAGTGGCTCTAATGCTCTTGGTTACCAATTTGGCATGATCAGAGCCAGCATAGACTAACACCCTCTCCCCCTTTATGACTTCCCTGGTCATATGATCTCTTAACTCCTCTTTTTGAAATCTTATTTGCCCATCCAGGTAATTGATACCATCTTTAAAGAATGGCTTAAACTTTTGAAGCTTGTCACTAATTAACTTCTCAGATGAAGTGATGGTAGTTTTAACTGAATCTAGGGCAGCCTGTATCTTCTTATCATATTCTTCCATTTCTGTAGTCCTTATAGCAGTCATTCCAGTAATAGAATTTTTTAACTCAGTGAAAATCACATTGTGAGATTCTGTCAGATTGTCATTCATTCTTATTTGATTTTCAAGGACATAGCCTTGTTTAACAACAATCTCATCCACTCTCTTCTTTATTTCTGCTTGTTGTTTTGCAAGAAATACCACAACATTTCCCCCTTTTTGAAAGCAATCTGTCATCTCTTTTTTATTCTGATTGACCTCAAATCTTATGGACTTTATGTCTTTGGCTAGATCAAATTGAAGAGCCTTATGGCTTTCATCCACATATTTTTCCAAGACCAGTCTTTGCTCATCCAGCTTTATTTGTAAATTCACCATAAGCTTTCTGTAATCAAAATCAGAAGTAGATTGTGAAGTAGTTGTTTGAAGAGCCTTCTTATAGCTTTAACTTCTTCTCTTAAAGACCATAAGTTTTCTTTTCTTGGCCTCCCTGACTTCTTCATGCCCAGACTCTTAAGAACTTTCAATATTAACTCTCTTTTGAGGAGTGGAAGAAATTTCTTTCTCTGCTCCATGTTGCTCCTCCTCAATATTAACCCGCTCCCCCTCAATCCTGACTTGCTCCCCCTCAAATCTTAGGGTCTCCACTTTATCTGCTGCTCCTTAACGATCAGGAAACAACTCTTCAAGAGTGAATTCTTGTTGAGTGTGAGCAGGAGATAGGACTTTCTCAGCAGCAGCAGCAACTCAAGAAATATCAAGATCAGTTGGAGAAATAATATCCTCTGATAAATTGATTCTTTCTTCCTCTTGCACCTATTAAGAATGTTGCTTCCCCTGCAACTGTGCAGTATTTGGCTCCCCCTGCACCTGTGCAGATATAGTCTCTTCTTGGACATGTGCATCTTCATGACCATGCTCAGAAAGGTCATGTGCTGGTGATTTTTCTGTTAGCTCTTGCCTGTCCACATCAGGCATCTCCTTTGAAAGAACTCTATCCCATCTTGAGAATAACCTTATGTCAAATCTCCTCATGTGATTTATCTTTGATCCAGGAATCTGTTGCATCACCTCTGGAATTATTCCAGCCAGGTACAGACTCATGATCCTAGCCAAGTTTGGTTTCTTGATTCCTTCTTTTATCTTATCAAACAGTACTGCAGACCAATTGGTTTGAATCTTAAAGATTACCCTTGTCATCAGGCTGAACATATAGGCAGATATCCTATCATGGCCACCTAGTTTACATAAGATCACTTTTCCCACTATTTAAGATAGGAATTTCCCTTGATGATTCATGCCTTTTCTGTTGATGGTTGAGCCTATCTTTAAGGTTGGATCCAATCCACACCTATGAAGTGCCTCCCTGGTCCTTGAGGCTGAGACCTCTTCCTCATCATGTATTCTAGGAAGATGGAGAATCTTGCTCAACCTTTTCTGAGACAGCTTGACAATTTCTCCATGTATAGTGGATTTGATCTTCAATCCAGTTGAGTCCATTGATGCTGCAGTGTAGAACTCGAATACTTCTTTCTTCCTATCTTTGTAGGTTCAGAGACAAGATATTCTAATCTGTTATCTACAAGAAGTGAAATGACCTGTTTGATCTCCGATTTGGCATCGTCGAATGCATGCCTAACTAACTCATACCCTTCATTGATGTTATCTTCAACCTTGGGCGCCATTGGAATGAAGAGAAAGCTTGGTTGGAGAGAAGAGAGTTTGTCGACACAAGGTTTTTGTCTCAAAACCCTGGTGAGCGTGTCGACAGAATATGTTCTTGACCTATTTATACCCTTCTAATCAAAAGAAGGTCAAAGGCGGGCAAAAACTGTCTAAAAGTGTCGACTTTGTTGGAAAGTGTCGACACAAACTTCTATTATCTCGACCATGGCGCTGACTACTAAGTGTCGACACCAATTGATGATATGTTGACACTGGAGATACTTAGTAGTTCATCAGAAATTCTGTGTCGACTCTTATTACAAGTGTCGACACAAAATTTGTAAGTGTCGACACCATTACTTCGGTTGTGTCGACACTACATTTTTTGATGTGTCGACTCTTTGACCCTTAGGTGTCGACACAATCGACTCTTTGTCGACACAATTTCCCTGAAATGTCGACACAAATCCTCTATGTCAATACTTAATTACTGAAAGTGTCGACACCATTTAACTTAGCCAATTTTTTGTAAACTAACCTATGGTCAACATTCCTAATTCAATTTTAAATCTATTGAATTTAGTTTCATCCAGAGGCTTAGTAAATACATCTGCAATTTGATAGTCAGTTTTATCAAATTCTAATGTGATGTCTTCTTTTTCTACATGTTCTATAAGAAAATGGTATCTTATCTCTATATGCTTAGTTCTACTATGTGAAACAAGATTGTTTGCAATAGAAATGGCACTTTTAGAATCACACAATAAAGGTGTTCTACTTACTTGAATACCATAGTCCCTTAGCTGATGCTGAATCCACAACAGCTGTGCACAACAACTTTCTGCTGCCACATATTCAGACTTAGCTATGGATATTTCCACACTAGTCTGCTTCTTACTGCTCCAGGATATCAACCTTCCTCCCAAGAATCGGCATGTACCTGTAGTACTTTTTTTATCTTCTCTACAGCTTGCAAAATCTGCATCTGAATAACCTGTTAGAAGAAAATCTCCATTCCTAGGGTACCAAAGGCCTAGATTAGGTGTGCCCTTTAGATATCTCAAAATCCTCTTGATTGCAGTATAATATGATTCTTTAGGGCATGCATGGTACCTAGCACAGGCACATGTAGCATACATAATGTATGGTCTACTAGTAGTGAGATATAATAGAGAGCCAATTATTCCTCTATACAAAGACTCATCTACAGGATTACCTGCATCATCTTTGCATATAGACATACTTGTTCCCATAGGAGTTCTCATGGTGGAGGATGATTCCATACCATACTTCTTAATTAACTCTTTGGTGAACTTAGACTGGGATATAGATAAGCCATCTTCAGTCTGTCTTACTTGGAGTCCCAAGAACAACTTAAGTTCCCCCATACTGCTCATTTCAAACTTCCCTTGCATAAGTTTGGCAAACTTCTTGCAAAGGTTGTTCACAGTAGACCCAAAAATTATGTCATCTACATAGATCTGAACTAAGATTATCTTACCTTTAGATTCCCTTAGGAATAGAGTTTTGTCTATTTTACCTCTTGAGAATTTGTTCTCAATAAGGAAAGTAGACCGGGTTTCATACAAAGCCCTTGGGGCTTGGTTTAACACATACAATGCTTTCCTAAGTCTATAGACATAACCAGGTTTAAGAGAATCTACAAAACCTGATGGATGCTCTACATAGACTTCGTCTTTTAGATCACAATTCAGGAATGCTAATTTCACATCCATTTGGTATACTTTGAAGCCTTGATATGCTGCATAGGCAAGGAACATCCTGATTGCTTCAAGTCTTGCTACTGGGGCAAATGTTTGATCAAAGTCTATTCCCTCTTCCTACCTGTATCCTTTTGCAACCAATCTTGCTTTATTCTTCACAATAACTCCATTCTCATCCAACTTGTTCCTAAAAATCCACTTTCTACCAATGATGTTGTGGTCTTTTGGTTTAGGAACTAACTTCCAGACCTTGCATCTTCTAAACTAATTAAGCTCCTCTTGCATAGCATTAATTAAGTGTTGGTCTTGGATAGCTTCTTCAAATTTCTTTGGCTCCAGTTGAGATAGAAAACTTGAGTACAGGACTGTATTCAAATTTATGCTTCTGGTTTGCACTCCATGTCTTGGATCACCAATTATCTGATTTGCTGGATGATCTTTTAGATGTCTTATAGCTTGAGGTAGACTTACTTCTGGCTGAACACCTCCAATTTCTTCATTATGCTGCACCTCTTGGTTGTCATCAGCTTCTAGAGAGTCTTGTACTCCCCCTAGACAGTAGCCATCATTTTCCAATTCTTCATCTGCAGTTGAGCCTTCTGCAATGGAAAGCTTGTCCATTCTATTGCTTATACCTGTTAGACTGCATGAACTACAAGGCAACTCACTATTGATTAATCTAGTTTCATCAAATACAATATGTACAGATTCTTCTATAACCTATGTAATCAAGTTGAAGACCCTATAAGCCTTACTATTGATGATGTACCCAACAAATATCCCATCTTGGGATTTGGCAGCAAACTTAGTTAGATAAGACTTGCCATTGTTAAGGATATAACACTTGCAACCAAAGATTCTAAAATAGGATAAATTTTGTTTTCTACCTTTCATGATCTCATAGGGTGTCTTTTTGTGGCTTTTGGCAATAGAGGCTATATTGATCACATGACATGCAGTACTAACTTCCTCAGCCCAGAAGAATTTCGGGAGAGAAGTGTCACTCAATAGAGTTCTACCAGCTTCAATCAATGTCCTATTCTTTATTTCAACAATACCATTTTGCTGAGGTGTTCTAGGTGAGGAGAACTCTTGAAAAATCCCAAATTCTTCACATAATCTTGTCATACTTTCAGATTGAAATTATGTGCCATAGTCACTTCTGATTTTGACCACTGTACTGTTCAGTTCATTCTGAATTTGTTTGACAAAACTATGTAAAACACTTGGGGTTCATGATTTCTGTCTTAGAAAGAACACCCAGGAATATCAAGAATATTCATCTACAACCACAAAAGTGTAGACCTTCCTACCTAGACTATTAACTGGCATAGGACCAAATAAATCCATATGGAGTAGGTATAGACACCTGACTGAATCCTTGTTTTCAAGGCTATGAAAGGAGGATTTTGTCTGCTTGCACTTTTGACAAGCTGAACATATCCCATCTTTTATACACTTAACCTGAGGACCATTCCTCACTAACTCTTTGCTAAAGAGTTGGCCAATTGTTTTGTAGTTATGATGAGCCAGCCTCTTGTGCCATTTGACACAATAAGATGCTCTCTCATCAGCTATAAGACAAATAGGAGAAACATTGTTCTCACACAAAAAGTCAAGACAATAAACATTTCTTTTTCTATACCCAGTCATTATGACCTTTTGATCACTTGACCTTTTGATATTACATCCATTCTTAACAAATGAAATGCCATATCCTAGATCACTCAGCTAACTTATGCTTATCAGGTTGTGTTTCAAACCTTTTACATAAGCCACTTGAGTGATGGTAATTTGGTTTGAAGAAATGTTACCAAATCCTTTGATGATTCCTCTTTCAGATCCACCAAAGATTACTTTAGGCCCATCCTTGATAGGTCAGTACTCCTTCAGCAGCCCCTTTGTTCCAGTCATGTGCCTGGAATATCCACTGTCCAAGTACCATATAGGGGCATGACAACTTGGACTTTCCTGTAATACAGAATTACTTTCCCTTAGAACCCAAGTAAGTCTTGGGTCCTTGGTTCAAGTTAGCACCATTCATATCAAATCTACCAGCAGCTCTTCTAACTGGTAGACTATTGTTCTTCCTGACATTTATGTTATGCCAGCAGTCTAAGGACAAATGGCCTGTCTTGCCACAGCACTAGCATTCATACTTCTTGTATCTAGGTCTAGATACATTTTTGATAGAAGAATTTCTGTTCTGTGTTGGTGCTGCTGCAGCTACACCCACTATTTTCCTTGGAACATGGGGTTTATTGACATGGGCTGACTTATTGGCATTAACACCCTTGTTATTCAGAACATCAGTCTTATTATGACCATGAATGTTTTCAAGATCATATTTGTTAGAAGGCACTTGTACCTTTCTAAACATTACAGGAACTTTAAAATTTACTAGTTGGACTTGTGCTTTGCCTTTTCTCTTGAAATGGGCAGCCCTGGTGTTACCTTTAAAGCCTATTCCAGCCTTACCCTTTTGAGCCACAAACTCATCTATTAAGGGTAAAATTGATTTTGGCTTGGAGTAGCTATCCACCAAATCTTTCTCCTTTTGAAGTCTGACTTCCAGACTTTTAATTAGATCATTTTTATATGTGATTGTACCCATCTGAATAAAAGTAACAGTTTTCAGCTTGGCAACCTCATTCATTTTCTGATCCAATTCTTTCTCTAAGCCATATGCAGTCATCTTAAGATCTGCAATTTCCTTAGCCTGAGTTTCGGCCAGGTTTTTGCTTTTCTTTAGAGCCTGCAATAAGTCCCCATATTCATCTATCAAATGATGAATATCTCCTTCAGATTCAGATCCATCCACATCACTTGATGCAGATGTATTTGACTCTGTGCCAGTAATGTAATCAAAAATTCTAGAATTACTGTGTACCTTACTGGGACCAAGCTGATCCTTGCACTTGTTGTCTTTTGATTCAGCCATCAGTTCCATGCACTGATGGTCTTCTTGTTCATAGATGGAGTTCAGCAATTGCATAAACTCATCTCCTTCACTAGCTGCATACGGTCCAATATATGCTTCAACTTCAAATACTGACTCTGAGGAGGATTGATCTGTAAGACTCTTCTCCTTCTTAGCAACAAAGGATTTCTCCTTCTTGCCCTTTTGTTGAGTCTTCTTTCTGTCTGCTGACTCCTTCCTCTTTTCTGGACACTCAGCCACCACATGTCCAGGCCTATTGCAGCAATAGCAAAAATTTTTTTATGTTGTAGCTTTGCTGGGCTTAGACCTGCTCCTTTCCTTTCTTGATTATTTTCTCTTTTGATATTAGTCATCAACTAACTGTGATGTGGAGGGCCTTAACTTCCACTTCTTTTTCTTCAAGAATCTTTGAAACTTCCTTGTAAAGGCAGAAAAATCTGCATCTGAATCACTGCTATCTAAGTTCTGATTGTCTGAATTCTCTTAGAGAACTTTAGCAACTTCCTTAGGAGGTGATGAAGATATCCTTCTATTCTTTCTCGTTGCTTCAACCTTAAAGGCCACAGACCTTTCTCTATGCTCTTCTTTTGTATTTCTTTCTTCCTCCTTCCAAGCCATTAGTTGCATTTCATATGATAGCAACTTTCCAAATAAGGTTGGAGGAGAAATGTCTGCTAGTTTGGCCACTTCTCTAATGGCACAAATCTTGGTATCCCAATCCTTTGTCAAGGATCTTAGGAATTTATCATTCAGCTCATATGTACTGAAGACCCTTCCATAGGACATCAGTTCATTCACTATCCTGTAGAATTTCTTATAGAATTCAAATATGCTATCAGACTTCCCTTATCTGAAACCCTCATATTCTTGATTGAGCATAAACTTTCTGTCTTGTCTAACTTCTTCAGAACCCTCTATGTAGACAATCAAAGTGTCCCACATTTCCTTGGAGGTTTTATAGTGAATAAAAATTTTTAAAGTACAATCATCTATGGCACTCACTATGATATTCTGAGCTCTTTTATCCATAGTTGCCAGTATAATCTCATCCTTAGTCATTTATGAAAAATCCTTAAGAGTTCTTTGATTTGCATCTAGAACAGACACATTCATTGGGATATATGGACCTTCTTTTACTGTGATATATATCCTTGGGTCAGAGGCCTCCATAAACAACCTCACCCTTTCTTTCCAGATTCCAAAAATCTCTTTCCTGCAGATGGGTAATTTCATTGACCCTAGTTCCTTGTGATTCTCTCCAGAACCCATTTTCTTGATTCTTGATTATGCCTTAGGGATCTAACTCAGACTGTTAAGTCCTTTTTTGAGTAACCTCCCTCTGATACCACTTGATAGTTTTACTTTCAAGACTACCTAAACACCTATAGGGGTGGGGGGTGAATAGGTTCTAATTCTTGTTCTAAAATTAAGACAGAATATCACTTCAATGCTGTAATATAAAACAGAAAATTCTGCAGCAAACTCAGCACACACAATCACAGATTCTATAGCTACACAATTCAAAGATTGCACACAGTATTTATAGTGGTTCCCCAAGGTCTGGGTACATCTACTTTCCCGCTTCACCTATCCAGCAGTATGCTAGATTCGGCCTAACTTCTTCCTTTATCTCAGATCCTCAGATCCTACAGCTAAGAATCTAGAAGGATTCCTATAACTCAGAATGTTTCCACATTCCTACACCTCAGGCTAACATGCCCTACCTCAGCCTTGCCACAAGGCCTAGAACTCAGAGAATACCTTCTCCTACAACTCAGGCACAAACAACCCTACCACTCAGAGAACAAATCTCCTACTCTCAGCCTTTATAAAACAGGCTTACAACTCAGATCAATGAATAGATCCTACAGAATTTGATAAGGAATTTTATAATCTCTTACCCTTGTTGAGAGAGAAGGGATAAGAACTTTCTTGACCAGCTTCTTGAAGAGGCTGATGGCTGAAATCAACTTGATCTTAGCTTTCTTCAAAGCTTATTGAATCTGAACTTAGTTGGGTTAATTTCCTTTGAATATAACTGACTGGCAGCTTCCTCCTTAGATTCCAGAAATAGATGTGAATCTTCTTAACATATTAGTTCAGTATCTGCTTCTTGAGAGACCTATGATTATCTCCTTCTTGACTTAAATTAGCTGGATCTCTCTCTCTCTCAAAACCTCTTGAAGATACTTCTGAATTCTTGATTGAATTCAACTTAGACAGAATCTAAATAGATAACTACTTCAGAACATCTTCTTAGATCTTCTCACAAAGATCTTCTTCTTTGTGACTTGTACTTTCTTGATCAAAGATCAATCTCACAATAGTTGTGTTAGTTGTATGTTGATTGATTAGATTCTCCTGTTCTTCTTCTGAATCCACATATATATAGACTTCATCCATGGTAACCGGCTGATCCAGTTTCCAACTAACCTATGAAAAGTATGACAGCTTCAGTACACCTGTTGTAACTCACAGATGTCAAGTCTTTAAACAGTTCTTGAGCCTTTGACTCTGTCAGCAAAGCATCAAGACTGACTGTCATAAAGTGTCGAGACAGTCTATTAATATGTGTCGACACAAGTGACTTAAGTGTCGACACAGACATTATTGGTGTCAACATAACTGTCTTGATGTCGACACAGCTTCTTGATACTGCATCTTGAGAATGTGTCGACACTGATTATTTGTGTCAACACAATCACTTCATCACTACACAGCACTCGTCATTGTTGAAACTCTACTGAGTGTCGACACAAGTCCTGTGTGTCGACACAGTTGTTGTAGACTCAGAATTTCTGTGTCGACACTGCCTTCAGGTGTTGACACAGTTGATGTCGACTCTGCTTCTGTGTGTCGACACAGCCTCCCGGTGTCGACACAAACTCACTGAAGTGTCGACACAGCCATTTCCAAGTGTCTACACAATCTTACTGAAGTGTCGACACAGCTTCCTCAGGTGTCGACACATGGACTTAGAATCTTTTTCCTGCATTCTAGAACATTCTTAACATGCACATATAAACTCAAAATAACATCAAATACCCCTTTATGTATATCATTGAGCTAAGTGAGGCTTCTCCAAATCAGGTACACATTTTCCAATGTACCCAACAATCTCCCCCTATTTGGAGAAGTCATAACCCTTTAGCCAATGATATACACCACTTAGAAAATAAACATGATGATGTACATAAGCATTATATTACAGGGTACTTTATAAAAAAAACACATATTATAGTTACATCACAGAATAAAGATGTAAAAGAAAATGATCACAGAACATTGTTTTGTATATTAACTCAAAAATGTTTATTATAAGTTGTTTACATTGATTTCTTTAACAAACTAACAATTACATAGTTCTTGAACAAAAACTAGTAAAACTTAGACTAAGGTTGGGCTGGTTCCTTTATGACTAATCCTTTCCAAGGTTTAATCTGAGCCTGCACAGAAGGTTATGTATCTTTAATGAGCTTCTTGCCTTTCAAATCAGCCATCTTCTGTGCTTCAGCCTTGATCCTTTCCCTTTCAAAGTAATGAAAAGGCTAAGGGAAATACTTGCTAGGCTCCTGTACATCAGGAGGTAGCTTCCCCATCTTAGCCTTTCTCCTATATTGAACTATGGCCTCCTGCCTGGCTTCATACTTTTTCCACTCCTGCTCATTATACCATTTGCCCCTTTCATGAACTTGGTCTTGTACAGCTTTCCAGGAAGTTAATATAATGTTCCTTGAAGTGGGGCTCCACTGCTCAAAATCAGGTTTTAATTCTGCTTGCTCTCTAAATCTTTTCTTTGATAATTGAGAATCTTAGTAAGCTTTCAGACTAGCTTCTGGCATATCTACCTTTTCAATAATAACATTAGTAACAAGTAGAGGAGGGCTGTACATAGACTCAACTTGTTGATGTACCATTTCAATATTTGCAGGTTGGTAAATGACTTGGGCAACCTTAGGTTTATCACTATCAAGTAGAGCTGTTTGCACACCTGACTCAGCCATATTATCATCATCACATAAGGGTGGATATCCCAGAGTGGCTCTAATACTGTTTGTTACCCATTTGGCTTGATCAGAGCCACCATAGACTAACACCCTCTCCCCCTTTATGACTTCTCTGGTCATATGATATCTAAAGTCCTCTTTTTGAAATCTTAGTTGCCCATCCAAGTAATTGATACCATCTTTAAAGAATGGCTTTAACTTTTAAAGCTTGTCACTAATTAACTTCTCAGATGAAGTGATGGCAGTTTTTATTGAATCTAGGGCAGCTTGTAGCTTCTTATCATATTCTTCCATTTTTGTAGTCCTTGGAGCAGTCAATCCAGTAATAACATTTTTTAACTCAGTGACAATCACATTGTGAGATTCTGTCAGATTATCATTCATTCTTATTTGATTTTCAAGGACATAGCCTTGTTTAACAGCAATCTCATCCACTTGCTTCTTTATTTCTGCTTGTTGTTTTGCAAGAAATACCACAGCATTGCCCCCTTTGTGAAAGCAATCTGTCATCTCTTTTTTATTCTGATTGACCTCAAATCTTATGGAATTTATTTATTGGGCTAGATCAAATTGAAGAGCCTTATGGCTTTCATCCACATATTTTTCCAAGGCCAGTCTTTACTCATCCAGCTTTATTTGTAAATTCACCATAAGCTTGTTGTGATCAAAATCAGAAGTAGATTGTGAAGTAATTATTTGAAGAGCCTTATTATAGCTTTGACTTATTATTTTAAAGACCATAAGTTTTCTTTTCTTGGCCTCCCCGACTTCTTCATGCCCAGACTCTTAAGAACTTTCAATATTAACTATCTTTTGAGGAGTGGAAGAAATTTCTTTTTCTGCTCCATGTTTCTCCTCCTAAATATTAACCTGCTCCACATCAATCCTAACTTGCTCCCCCTCAAATTGTAGGGTCTCCACTTTATTTGCTGCTCCTTCAAGATAAGGAAACAACTCTTCAAGAGTGAATTCTTGTTGAGTGTGAGCAGGAGATAGGACATTCTCTGCAGCAGCAGCAACTCCAGAAATATCAAGATCAGTTAGAGAAATAATGTCCTCTGATAAATTGATTCTTTCTTCCTCTTGCACCTGTTCAGAATGTGGCTCCCCCTGTAATTTTGTAGTATTTGGCTCCCCCTGCACCTGTGCAGATATAGTCTCTTCCTGGACTTGTGCATCTTCATGACCATGCTCAGAAAGGTCATGTGCTGGTGATTTTTCTGTTTGCTCTTGCCTGTCCACATCAGGCATCTCCTTTGAACGAACTCTATCCCATCTTGAGAATAACCTTATGTCCATTCTCCTCATTTGATTTATCTTTGATCCAGGAATCTGTTGCATAACCTCTGGAATTATTCCAGCAAGGTATAGACTCATGATCCTAGCCAACTTTGGCTACTTGATTCCTTCTTTTATCTTATCAAATAGTACTGCAGACCAATTGGTTTGAATCTTAAAGATTACCCTTGTCATCAAGCTGAATATATAGGCTGATATCCTATCATGGACACCTGGTTTACATAAGATCACTTTTCCTACTATTTCAGATAGGAATTTCCCTTGATGATTCTTGCCTTTTCTGTTGATGGCTGAGCCTATCTTTAAGGTTCGATCCAATCCACACCACTGAAGTTCCTCCTTGGTCCTTGAGGCTGGGGCCTCTTCCTCATCATGTATTATAAGAAGATGGAGAATCTTGCTCAACCTTTTCTGAGACAGCTTGACTTTTTCTCCATGTACAGTGGATTTGATCTTCAATCTAGTTGAGTCCATTGATGCTGCAGTGTAGAACTCGAATACTTCTTTCTTTCATATCTTTGTAGGTTCAGAGACAAGATATTCTAATCTGTTGTCTACAAGAAGTGAAATGACCTGTTTGATCCCTGATTCGGCATCGTCGAATGCATGCCTAACTAACTCATACCCTTCATTGATGTTGTCTTCAACCTTGGGCGCCATTGGAATGAAGAGAAAGCTTGGTTGGAGAGAAGAGAGTTTGTCGACACAAGGTTTTTGTCTCGAAACCCTGGTGAGCGTGTCGACAGAATATGTTCTTGACCTATTTATACCCTTCTAATCAAAAGAAGGTCAAAGGCGGGAAAAAACTGTCTAAAAGTGTCGACACCGTTGAAAAGTGTCGACACAAACTTCTATTGTCTCGACCACGGCGCTGACTACTAAGTGTCGACACCAATTGATGATATGTCGACACTGGAGATACATAGTAGTTCATCAGAAATTCTGTGTCGACTCTTATTACAAGTGTCGACATAAAATCTGTAAGTGTCGACACCATTACTTCGGTTGTGTCGACACTACATTTCTGGATGTGTCGACTCTTTGACCCTTAGGTGTCGACACAATCGACTCTGTGTCGACACAATTTCCCTGAAATGTCGACACAAATCCTCTGTGTCGATACTTTATTACTGAAAGTGTCGACACCATTTAACTTAGCCAATTTTTGGTAAACTAACCTATGGTCAGCATTCCTAATTCAATTTTAAATCTATTGAATTTAGTTTCATCCAGAGGCTTAGTAAATACATCTGCAATTTGATAATCAGTTTTAACAAATTCTAATGTGATGTCTTCTTTTTCTACATGTTCTCTAAGAAAATGGTATCTTATCTCTATATGCTTAGTTCTACTATGTGAAACAGGATTGTTTGCAATAGAAATGGCACTTTTAGAATCACATAATAAAGGTGTTCTACTTACTAGAATACCATAGTCCCTTAGCTGATGTTGAATCCACAACAACTTCCTGCTGCCACATATTCAGACTCAGCTGTGGATATTGCCACACTAGTCTGCTTCTTACTACTCCAGGATATCAACCATCCTCCCAAGAATTGGCATGTACATGTAGTACTTTTTCTATCTTCTCTACAGCCTGCAAAATTTGCATCTGAATAACCTGTTAGAAGAAAATCTCCATTCCTAGGGTACCAAAGGCCTAGATTAGGTGTGCCCTTTAGATATCTCAAAATCCTCTTGACTGTAGTATAATGTGATTCTTTAGGGCATGCTTGGTACCTAGCACAGGCACATATAGCATACATAATGTCTGGTCTACAAGCAGTGAGATATAATAGAGAGCCAATTATTCCTCTATACAAAGACTCATCTAAATGATTACCTACATCATCTTTGCATATAGGTATACTTGTTCCCATAGGAGTTCTCATGGTGGAGGATGATTCCATACCATACTTCTTAATTAACTCCTTGGTGAACTTAGACTGGGATATGGATAAGCCATCTTCAGTCTGTCTTACTTTGAGTCCCAAGAAGAACTTAAGTTCCCCCATACGTCTCATTTCAAACTTCCCTTGCATAAGTTTGGGAAACTTCTTGCAAAGGTTGTTCACAGTAGACCCAATAATTATATCATTTACATATATCTAAACTAAGATTATCTTACCTTTAGATTCCCTTAGGAATAGAGTTTTGTCTATTTTACCTCTTGAGAATTTGTTCTCAATAAGGAAAGTAGACAGGGTTTCATACCAAGCCCTTGGGGCTTGCTTTAACCCATACAATGCTTTCCTAAGTATATAGACATAACAAGGTTTAAGAGAATCTATAAAACCTGATGGCTGCTCTACATAGACTTCTTCTTTTAGATCACAATTCAGGAATGTTGATTTCACATCCATTTGGTATACTTTGAAGCATTGATATGCTGCATAGGCAAGGAACATCCTGATTGCTTCCAGTCTTGCTACTAGGGCAAATATTTGATCAAAGTCTATTTCCTCTTCCTGCCTGTATCCTTTTTCAACCAATCTTGCTTTATTCTTCACAATAACTCCATTCTCATCAACCTTATTCCTAAAAATCCACTTTGTACCAATGATGTTGTGGTCTTTTGGTTTAGAAACTAACTACCAGACCTTGCATCTTCTAAAATGATTAAGCTCCTCTTGCATAACATTAATCCAGTGTTGGTCTTGGATAGCATCTTCAAATTTCTTTGGCTCCAGTTGAGATAGAAAACTTGAGTGCAGGACTGTATTCAGATTTTTGCTTCTTGTTTGCACTCCATGTCTTGGATCACCAATTTTCTAATTTGCTGGATGATCTTTTAGATGTCTTACAGTTGGAGGTAGACTTACTTCTGGCTGAACACCTCCAGTTTCTTTATTATGCTGCACCTCTTGGTTGTCATCAGCTTCTAGAGAGTCTTGTACTCCCCCTGGATAGTAGCCATCATTTTCCAATTCTTCATCTACAGTTGAGCCTTCAGGAATGGAAAGCTTGTCTATTCTATTGCTTATACCTATTGGACTGCATGAACTAAAAGGCAACTCAATATTGATTAATCTAGTTTCATCAAATACAACATGTACAGATTCTTCTACAACCTATGTAATCAAGTTGTAGACCCTATAAGCCTTACTATTGATATTGTACCCAACAAATATCCCATCTTGGGATTTGGCAGCAAACTTAGTTAGATAAGACTTGCCATTGTTAAGGATATAACACTTGCAACCAAAGATTCTGAAATAAGATAAATTTGGTTTTCTACCTTTCATGATCTAATAGGGTGTCTTTTTGTGGCTTTTGGTAATAGAGGCCCTATTGATCAAATGACATGCAGTACTAACTGCCTCAGCCCAGAAGTATTCTGGGAGAGAAGTGTCACTCAATAGAGTTCTACCAGTTTCAATCAATGTCCTATTCTTTCTTTCAGCAATACCATTTTGCTGAGGTGTTCTAGGTGAGGAGAACTCTTGAAAAATCCCAAATTCTTCACATAATCTTGTCATACTTTCGAATTGAAATTCAGTGCCATGGTCACTTCTGATTTTGACCACTGTACTGTTCAGTTCATTCTGAATTTGTTTGACAAAACTAAGTAAAACACTTGGGGTTTCAGATTTCTGTCTTAGATAGAACACCCAGGAATATCTAGAATATTCATCTACAACCACAAAAGTGTAGACCTTCTTACCTACTATATGAATTGGCATAGGACCAAATAAATACATATGCAGTAGGTATAGACACTTGACTTAATCCTTATTTTCAAGGCTATAAAAGGAGGATTTTGTCTGCTTGCCCTTTTGACAAGCTGAACATATCCCATCCTTTATTCACTTAACCTGAGGACCATTCCTCACTAACTCTTTGCTAAAGAGTTGGCCAATTGTTTTGTTGTTAACATGAACCCCTCCCTCTTTTGATTTTAATTTTTCTGGGGAAGGTCAAAATGGCCAATTTGACCCTTACTCCAATTTTATCCTACCTTGGAGATTGGGAACCCGTCTTATTTTTCTTATGATTTTGCCCCGCAAAGCGCCGCGCCTCTAAATTTTAATTCAATCGATAATGGGTATTTTGAATTGCCAACTTCTCTTGATA
Organism: Platanthera zijinensis; assembly: GCA_039513925.1. Taxonomy (NCBI): domain Eukaryota; kingdom Viridiplantae; phylum Streptophyta; class Magnoliopsida; order Asparagales; family Orchidaceae; genus Platanthera; species Platanthera zijinensis. The sequence goes on along the minus strand of CM077081.1, from coordinate 211,899,984 downwards.
TTATTAATTCACATTTCAAAACCATTATGGATTATTTTTCTCGTGAGGCCGCTTCATTTTCTTCGTCTTCTTCTCCGTCTCCTCCAATTTCTTCATGTAATGAGTCCCCGGATATCCCGGCTTATCTTGTTCCTCTCGAGGAGGATAACTATTCGGATATCCCGAATTGTTTCCTTCCTCCTTTGGAAGACACTGCTATGGATATTCCGGTGTGCTTCTTACCCGTTGAGGATGACGAGACGTCCCTTAATTCTTTTTCCGAAGACGTTTGTGATTCCATTTCGCTCCAAATTTCAACTGTTCCAAATTTTTCTACTTTTAGCGAATCTTTTTCTTATTCTTCTTTCATTTTAGATGACACTCCTTTAGTTCATTTTGCCCCTTCTTCTCCCGAAATTTCACAGGTCTCTCCTTCTCCTTGTGAAATTTCCGTTGATGAAATTTCTTTTTCTACTTCTTTTATTCCTCTTTCTTTTTCATCTTCTTTTTCTTCTTCCTCTTCTTTTGACGACCCCTTCTTTCCTATTTTGCATACAGCAGAGTTCTTCTATAACTCCGTCCGTTCATTTTTGGGCGTCATTCCCTTAAAGAATCCACCGCATGTCGGTGCGATTCTTCAATTTTTCTCTTTTTTGATTTACTCTCCTAAGCGCATACTTAGGGAGTTACCTCTTTATTTCAGTTTTTATTTTCCATTTAGCAAACAAATAATGTCGGGCTCAGACGACGTTAAACAAAGAGCGCTTTTGGGAGGCACCCCTTGCTTATCCTTTTTTTTTCTTTTTTTTGTTTGCTTATTTTGTTTTGCAGGAATAAGACCCCGGCGATTCGTTTGGCTCCATCCTTTCCTCTCTTCCTTAGGCCTGAGCCGGTGTCCAGCTCAAGCATGGGGGAGCGGTATCTGCATTCGGCCTTACGAATCCGGGGAAGTCATTTTCTTTTTATTTATTTACTTCATTGCATCCCCCCTCCCCTATCTTCTTCCTTTTTCTTCCTTGTTTTTTATTTTTCATTGAGGACAATGCAAAATTCAAGCATGGGGGAGGGTTTGGTTGTTTTCTTTCTTCTTTCTTTTCTAAATAATGATTAGTATTGTTTTATTAAGTTTCTTTAGTACTGCTTTTATTTAGCCTTATCAAAAACCTAAAAAAATTATAAAATCAAAAATTCCAAAAAAAGATAATATTTCAAAACCCAAAAAAAAGTCAAAAAAATAAAAAAAATATAATAAACCTCATGTTTATCTTTTTGTTATTTTAAGAAATTTAGTTTGAGTTTGTTTATAAGCATTCTTTTTATTATTTGCTAATCTTTTACTTCATCATATTTAGTTAAATTTAATATTTAGTGATTTAGTTTTGAGGATAATCTTATGGTTTTAATTTGCTTAGAGTAATTTCTTTAGCACTTTGTCCCTTTTATTTAAAATAGTTTCAATTTTGTTGTAATTTTGCTTAATAATTTTGGATTCTAATGATTATTACCTCATGCTTTTAGATTCTTAGGAAATCTCAATCTACTAGTAGTTGCTCTCTAGTATTTTAGTTTATTTTCTAAAATCTTGTTTAACCCCTTATCCTTACCCAATTCTCTTTTTCTTTCTTTTATTGTTAGATCATATGTCATGGGAATAAGGAGATGTTAGTTCCTTATTCTCTGATACACATATGCAACCCAAAAATGAAGAGAGGAATTAAAAGTTCATATATGTCGGGGGTAGTGATAGGATGTTAGTCTATCATTTTCTCGTATTACATATATTATTTAAAAAATTTTGGTGGGTTGTGAAAAAAAATAAAAATGATGATCACCTCCAATCAAAGACCTCTTCATGTTAATTTCCTCCCCAAACCCCTTAGCCAATATTATTGTCTTAGTTTTTAAATTAAAATATTGAGAGAGCATAAGTAGTAGGTTGCATTTTTTTCCTTAAGTTTCTTTTAAGTTATGGTTTTTATAATCTCAATCTAACCTTATTTGCAATTTACTCAATTTTGAGTGCTAGTTAATTTAATAGAGAATTTTTGGCAAAATATTTCTCTTTTCACTTTAATTTCATAATTTAGGACTTAATTCGTAAATCCCTAAATTTTATTTTTGGCTAGATTTTGGTGTAATTAAATTTTTAGTTTAATTGAAAATTTTATTATTGTCTTATAAATATTTCTCATACTTTTGCTCTGGAATAGCAAAAGCCTAAGCATGGGGGAGTTTTAAAAAATCGTCTCACGGACTACAATCCGAATAGGCAAGTGTACCTATTGTTTTATAGTATAGTGATAAAAATAAATCAAGGTCGTTTAAAAACTCTGGGCAGAAAAGTACTATTACTCACAACGACTCTATTATCCTACCGAACGATTGATGGGTTTTGAAAATAAAATAAACTAAACTTAGTTAAAAGAGAAATAAACTATTGCAAAAGAGTGATCGATCGACTATTCATTTTGAAATAAATTAACAAAATAAGTTAGTTTAACATTTGCAATTCTATTTAGACCGTGACGGATCCGATATTAGGAAGTAATCTCGTTAGAGAATTAAATCCCCTAACTTATAGACGTTTTGAACGAAATCTCTTTACAAGTCAAAAAGGCCTAAAGCCGCATTATCGAAGTGACCCGCACTATTGGATTTGACTCAAATCCAGAGGATTTATGTCATCCTATCTCTAGGGTTGCGTTCAACTCCTTCCTTCCTTGAGTGATCTTTCAAATCAACGAGTCTCTCGACTTCTATGAAATGAGATCAAATGCCTACTACCGTATACCGAAATACATAGTCGACATGATAAAAATCAAAGAAGGATCAAAAATAGGAAAAATACAAATGCAAAAATAAAATTTAAGATGAGTTATTTCATCGCAAAGTTCATCGCGATCGGGCACAAAAAGAAATTAGCTAAGCATAATAAAAAGGGAAACCATGAAAGAAAAAGAAAAAGATTTCATTTGCATTGCTTGATAAAGTAAAAGAGTACACAATATTAAAAGACAGGACTATATTATGAAGAAAAATTACAACAATAAAAGAAAACAACAACAAGTAAAGAAAAGAAAAGAACTATTAACACTCTTGAACTAGCACTCTCTACCAAAACTACTTCAAAATAAAACTACTTCTCTAAAACAAGAGGCAAAGGGTTCCTTTTATAGGAGAGGGAGAAGGATCTAGAATGAAAATGAAGAGGAGAAGCAAAGGGGGGTGGCCGGCCATGTATGTGGAAGGGTTCATGCATGATAATTAATGAAGGGGAGAGAGAAAGGAGGAGGTTCAATGTATTGTATTTAAGGGAATGAAAATAAAAATATAAAATAGAGAGGGGGAATGGATGAGTTTAAATGAGAATGAAAGAGGGGAAAAGAGGGATTAATGAGAAATAAAGAAGGGAGAGAGGAGTGGAAGGTGCATGCATGTAATTTAAAAGAAATAGAAATAGAAAATGCAAGGGGAATGAATAAGAAATAAAGAGGGGAGAAAGAAATAAAAGAGGAGAGAGGGGGAGGGGGCCGGCCACATGCATGAAGAATTGCATGCATGTGGTCGGGTTTGATGTTTGGGGGGCTTCTTGGGCTTCATCAAATGCAAATGGACTGCTTTGTTGGCTCGGGTTGGGCTAGGATTGCATGTAGAGGCTTCTCTTAAAGTGGTCGGGCTGCACCATCATGGGCTCGGGTTGGACATGTTGGAGGGCTGCACTTGGATTTGAACCTACAAGAAAACAAAGCAAAAACATGTTAGATATTAGAACATAATATTAATAATTATAACATAAACATAACATAACCTAACAAACATAACATAACAATAATTATTAAATATTAAACAAAACATAACAAGACAAAATAACATAACATAAAATAAAACATAAAGTAAACTATAGATTATTATAACATAAAAGACTTTTTAAAAAAGAAATAAAACATAACAAGTATAAAAATACTTAAAACATATAATTAAACTAGGAATTAATATATTATAAAAAGACATTAAAACATGAAATAAAAAGCATAAAATATAAATAAACTTAGGCATTTAGGCAACTAAATTACCCCAAAAACGATGACTAAAAGTAGTCATCATCTACTAGCAGTGAGATATAATAGAGAGCCAATTATTCCTCTATACAAAGACTCATCTACAGGATTACCTGCATCATCTTTGCATATAGGCATACTTGTTCCCATAGGAGTTCTCATGGTGGAGGATGATTCCATACCATACTTCTTAATTAACTCTTTAGTGAACTTAGACTGGGATATGGACAAGCCATCTTCAGTCTGTCTTACTTGGAGTCCCAAGAAGAACTTAAGTTCCCCCATACTGCTCATTTCAAACTTCCCTTGCATAAGTTTGGCAAACTTCTTGCAAAGGTTGTTCACAGTAGACCCAAAAATTATGTCATCTACATAGATCTGAACTAAGATTATCTTACCTTTAGATTCCCTTAGGAATAGAGTTTTGTCTATTTTACCTCTTGAGAATTTGTTTTCAATAAGGAAAGTAGACAGGGTTTCATACCAAGCCCTTGGGGCTTGCTTTAACCCATACAATGCTTTCATAAGTCTATAGACAAAACTAGGTTTAAGAGAATCTACAAAACCTGATGGCTGCTCTACATAGACTTCTTCTTTTAGATCACAATTCAGGAATGCTGATTTCACATCCATTTGGTATACTTTGAAGCCTTGATATGCTGCATAGGCAAGGAACATCCTCATTACTTCCAGTCTTGCTACTAGGGCAAATGTTTGATCAAATTCTATTCCCACTTCCTGCCTGTATCCTTTTGCAACCAATCTTGTTTTATTCATCACAATAACTCCATTCTCATCCAACTTGTTCCTAAAAATCTAATTTGTACCAATGATGTTGTGGTCTTTTGGTTTAGGAACTAACTCCCAGACCTTGCATCTTCTAAACTGATTAAGCTCTTCTAGCATAGCATTAATCCATTGTTGGTCTTGGATAGCTTCTTCAAATTTCTTTGGCTCTAGTTGAGATTGAAAACTTGAGTGCAGGACTGTATTCAGATTTCTGCTTCTGGTTTGCACTCCATGTCTTGGATCACCAATTATATGATTTGCTGGATGATCTTTTAGATGTCTTACAGCTGGAGGTAGACTTACTTTTAGTTGAACACCTCCAGTTTCTTCATTATGCTGCACCTCTTGGTTGTTATCAGCTTTTAGAGAGTCTTGTACTCCCCCTGGACAGTAGCCATCATTTTCCAATTCTTCATCTACAATTGAGCCTTCTACAATGGAAAGCTTGTCCATTCTATTGCTTATACCTGTTGGACTGCATGAACTATAAGGCAACTCACTATTGATTAATATAGTTTCAACAAATACAACATGTACAGATTCTTCTACAACCTGTGTAATCAAGTTGTAGACCCTATAAGCCTTACTATTGATGTTGTACCCAACAAACATCCCATCTTTGGATTTGGCAGCAAACTTAGTTAGATAAGACTTGCCATTATTAAGGATATATCACTTTCAACCAAAGATTCTAAAATAGGATAAATTTTGATTTCTACCTTTCATGATCTCATAGGGTGTCTTTTTGTGGCTTTTGGTAATAGAGGCCCTATTAATCACATGACATGCAGTACTAACTGCCTCAGCCCGGATGTATTCTGGGAGAGAAGTGTCACTTAATAGAGTTCTACCAGCTTCAATCAATGTCCTATTCTTTCTTTCAGCAATACCATTTTGCTGAGGTGTTCTAGGTGAGGAGAACTCTTGAAAAATCCCAAATTCTTCACATAATCTTGTCATAATTTCAGATTGAAATTCAGTTCCATGGTCACTTCTGATTTTGACCACTGTACTGTTCAGTTCATTCTGAATTTGTTTGACAAAACTATGTAAAACACTTGGGGTTTCAGATTTTTGTCTTAGAAAGAACACCCAGGAATATCTAGAATATTCATCTACAACCACAAAAGTGTAGACCTTCCTACCTAGACTATGAACTGGCATAGGATCAAATAAATCCATATGCAGTAGGTATAGACCCCTGACTGAATCCTTGTTTTCAATGCTATGAAAGGAGGATTTTGTCTGCTTGCCCTTTTGACAAGCTGAACATATCCCATCCTTTATACACTTAACCTGAGGACCATTCCTCACTAACTCTTTGCTAAAGAGTTGGCCAATTGTTTTATAGTTAAGATGAGCCAGCCTCTTGTGCCATTCGACACAATGAGATGCTCTCTCATCAGCTACAAGACAAATAGGAGAAACATTGTTCTCACACACAAAGTCAAGACAATAAACATTTCTTTTTCTATACCCAGTCATTATGACTTTTTGATCACTTGACTTTTTGATATGACATCCATTCTTAACAAATGAAATGTCATATCCTAGATCACTTAGCTGACTTATGCTTATCAGGTTATGTTTCAAACCTTTTACATAAGCCACTTGAGTGATGGTAATTTGGTTTGAAGAAATGTTACCAAATCCATTGATAATTCCTCTTTCAGATCAACCAAAGATTACTTTAGGCCCATCCTTGATAGGTGAGTACTCCTTCAGTAGCCCCTTTGTTCCATTCATGTGTCTGGAACATCTACTGTCCAAGTACCATATAGGGGCATGGCAACTTGGACTTTCCTGCAATACAGAATTCCTGTCCCTTAGAACCCAAGTAAGTCTTGGGTCCTTGGTTCAAGTTAGCACCATTCATATCAAATCTACCAGCAGCTCTTCTAACTGGTAGACTATTGTTCTTCCTGACACTTATTTTATGCCAGCAGTCTACGGCAAAATGGCCTGTCTTGCCACAGCACTAGCATTCATACTTGTTGTATCTAGGTCTAGATACATTTTTGAAAGAAGAATTTCTATTCTGTGTTGGTGCTGCTGCAGCTACACCCACTGTTTTCCTTGGAACATGAGGTTTATTGACATGGGCTGACTTATTGGCATTAATACCCTTGTTATTAAGAACATCAGTCTTATTATGACCATGAATGTTTTCAAGATCATATTTGTTAGAAGGCACTTGTACCTTTCTAAACATTACAAGAACTTTAAAATTTACTGGCTGGACTGGTGCTTTGCCTTTTCTCTTGAAATGGGCAGCCCTGGTGTTACCTTTGAAGCCTATTCCAACCTTACCCTTTTGAGCCACAAACTCATCTATTAAGGGTAAAATCTATTTTGGCTTGGAGTAGCTTGCCACCAAATCTTTCTCCTTTTGAAGTCTGACTTCCAGACTTTTAATTAGATCATTTTTATATGTGATTGTACCCATCTGAATAACAGTAATAGTTTTCAGCTTGGCAACCTCATTCATTTTCTGATCCAATTCTTTCTCTAAGCCAAATGCAGTCATCTTAAGATCTACAATTTTTTTAGCCTGAGTTTTGGCCAGGTTTTTGCTTTTCTTTAGAGTCTGCAACAAGTCCCCATATTCATCTATCAACTAATGAATATCTCCTTCAGATTCAGATCCATCCACATCACTTGATGCAAATGTATCTGACTCTGTGTCAGTACTGTAATCAGAAATTCTAGAATTACTTTGTACCTTACTGGGACCAAGCTGATCCTGGAACTTGTTGTCTTCTGATTCAGCCATCAGTTCCATGCACTTATGGCCTTCTTGTTCATAGATGGAGTTCAGAAATTGCATAAACTCATCTTCTTCACTAGCTGCATACTGTCCAATGCATGCTTCAGCTTCAGATTCTTACTCTGAGGAGAATTGATCTGTAAGACTCTTCTCCTTCTTAGCAACAAAGGATTTCTCCTTCTTGCCCTTTTGTTGAGTCTTCTTTATGTCTGCTGACTCCTTCCTTTTTTCTGGACACTCAGCCACCACATGTCAAGGCCTATTGTAGCAATAGCAAACAATTTTTGATGTTGTAGTTTTGCTGGGCTTAGACCTGCTCCTTTCCTTTCTTGATGATTTTCTCTTTTGATATTAGTCATCAACTGGTTGTGATGTGGAGGGCCTTGACTTCCACTGCTTTTTCTTCAAAAATCTCTGAAACTGCCTTGTAAAGGCAGCAAAATCTGCATTTGAATCACTGCTATCTGAGTTCTGATTGTCTGAATTCTCTGAGATAACTTTAGCAACTTCCTTAGGAGGCGATGGAGATATCCTTCTATTCTTTCTAGTGGCTTAACCTTGAAGGACACAGACCTTTCTCTATGCTCTTCTTTTGTATTTCTTTATTCCTCCATCCTAGCCATTAGTTGCACTTCATATGATAGCAACTTTCCAAATAAGGTTGGAGGAGAAATGTTTGCTAGTTTGGCCACTTCTCTAATGGCACAAATCTTGGTATCCCAATCCTTTGTCAAGGATCTTAGAAATTTGTCATTCAGCTCATATGTACTGAAGACCCTTCCATAGGACATTAGTTCATTCACTATCCTGTAGAATTTCTTATAGCATTCAAATATGCTATCAGACTTCCCTTGTCTGAAATTCTAATATTCGTTATTGAGCATAGACTTTCTGTCTTGTCTAACTTCTTCAGAACCCTCCATGTAGACAATCAAAGTTTCCCATATTTCCTTGGAGGTTTTGCAGTGAATCAAATTTTGGAAAGTAGAATTATCTATGACACTCACTATGATATTCTGAGCTCTTTTATCCATACTTGCCAGTATAATCTCATCCTTAGTCATTTCAGAAAAATCCTTAGGAGTTCTTTGATTTGCATCTAGAACAGACACATTCATTGGGATATATGGACCTTCTTTTACTGTGATATATATCCTTGGGTCAGAGGCCTCCATAAACAACCTCACCCTTTCTTTCCAGATTCAAAAAATCTCTTTCCTGCAGATGGGTAATTTAATTGACCCTAGTTCCTTGTGATTCTCTCTAGAACCCATTTTCTTGATTCTTGATTCATCCTTAGGGATCTAACTCAGACTGTTAAGTCCTTTTATGAGTAACCTCCCTCTGATACCACTTGATAGTTTTACTTTCAAGACTACCTAAACACCTAGAGGGGGGTGAATAGGTTCTAATTCTTGTTCTAAAATTAAGACAGAATATCACTTCAATGCTATAATATAAAACAGAAAATTCTGCAGCAAACTCAGCACACACAATCACAGATTCTATAGCTACACAATTCACAGATTGCACACAGTATTTATAGTGGTTCCCCAAGGTCTGGGTACATCCACTTTCCCCCTTCACCTATCCAGCAGTATGCTAGATTCGGCCTAACTTCTTCCTTTATCTCAGATCCTCAGATCCTACAGCTCAGAATCCAGAAGGATTCCTATAACTCAGAATGTTTCCACATTCCTACAACTCAGGCTAACAAGCCCTACCTCAGCCTTGCCACAAGGCCTACAACTCAGAGAATACCTTCTCCTACAACTCAGGCACAAACAACCCTACCACTCAGAGAACAAATCTCTTACACTCAGCCTTTATAAAATAGGCTTACAACTCAGATCTATGAATAGATCCAACAGAATTTGATTAGAAATTTTATAATCTCTTACCCCTGTTGAGAGAGAAGGGATATGAACTTTCTTGACCAGCTTCTTGAAGAGGCTGATGGCTGAAATTAACTTGATCTTAGCTTTCTTCAAAGCTTCTTGAATCTGAACTTAGTTGGGTTGATTTTCTTTGAATATAACTGACTGGCAGCTTCCTCCTTAGATTGCAGAAATAGATCTGAATCTTCTTGACAGATTAGTTCAGTATCTGCTTCTTGAGAGACCTGTGATTGTCTCCTTCTTGACTTCAATTAGCTGGATCTCTCTCTCTCCAAACCTCTTGAAGATACTTCTGAATTCTTGATTGAATTCAACTTAGAAAGAATCTGAATAAATAACTACTTCAGAACGTCTTCTTAGATCTTCTCACAAAGATCTTCTCCTTTGTGACTTGTACTTCAGAGATCAATCTCACAAAAGTTGTGTTAGTTGTATGTTGATTGATTAGATTCTCCTATTCTTCTTCTAAATCCATCTATATATAGAATTAATCCATGGTAACCGGCTGATCCGGTTTCTAACTAACCTCTGACAAGTCTGACAGCTTCAATACACCTGTTGTAACTCACAGCTGTCAAGTTTTTAAACAGTTCTTGAGCCTTTGACTCTGTCAGCAAAGCGTCGAGACTGACTGTCATAAAGTGTCGAGACAGTCTGTTAATATGTGTCGACACAAGTGACTTAAGTGTCGACACAGACATTATTGGTGTCGACATAACTTCCTTGATGTCGACCCAGCTTCTTGACACTGCATCTTGAGAATATGTCGACACTTATTATTTGTGTCGACACAATCACTTCATCACTACACAGCACTCGTCATAGTTGAAACTCTGCTGAGTGTCAACACAAGTCCTGTGTGTCGACACAGTTGTTGTAGACTCAGAATTTGTGTGTCGACACTGCCTCCAGGTATCGACACAGTTGATGTCGACTCTGCTTCTGTGTGTCGACACAGCCTGCCGGTGTTGACACAAACTCACTGAAGTGTCGACACAGCCATTTCCAAGTGTCGACACAATCTTACTGAAGTGTCGACAAAGCTTCCTCAGGTGTCGACACAAGGACTTAGAATCTTTTTCCTGTATTCTAGAACATTCTTAACCTGCACATATAAACCCAAAATAACATCAAATACACCTTGATGTATATCATTGAGCTAAGTGAGGCTTCTCCAAATCAGGTACACATTTTCCAATGTATCCAACATATAGTTTTATGTTCATGTAATTATTAGTCTCACATTGCTTATGTGTAATCTCTCTTCTCTCCTCAATTCTACAAAAGGGAGGTCATACTTTTGTAATAGATACCTTTTTGGATAATAAAAATTTTGTTACTCAAATTTTTCGGCCTCTTGTTTATTGTTCGCACATGGTATAAGAGGACTCGATCTTTTCCTCCTGATTTTTGAGCCTTCTCTTTCCGTGCGACCTGTCCGCGCAGCTTTTTCCTCTTCTCGCGACCTGTTCTCGCAACCTGTTTCTTCTCTTATCGCGCCCTGTTCGCGCGGTTTCTTTCTTCCCTTGTGTGGGCAACCTCTCTGCCCTTCCTTTATAACCGCTCTCGCTCTTTAGTCGTTGTGACCTGTTCCTAAGTCATTGCGGCCTATTCTCCTTGGCGTAGTTTCCTTTTGTTGCCGCTCCTGCTCTCTAGTCACCGCGACCAGTTCCTAAGTCGCCGCGACCTGTTCTCCATGGCATAGCTTCCTCTCTCGTCGCTCCTGCTAGTTAGTCGACGCGATGTCCTCTTTAGCAGCGCGACTTGTTCTTATCTCTTCTCTTTTCTATGACAACCTTCGATATCTCTACCTCCACTACTCCCGCTGCCGCTCATCCCCCCACTCCTCCTACTCCTTCGGGCAACCTTGGCACCGTTTCCAAACTCGTCAGTCCCAACTACCCGGATTGGAGTGTCTCCTTCACCTTCCTTCTCCGCTCTCAACACAAATGCCATCATCTCACCGATGACCCTCCTCCGCAAGATTGTCATCTTTTTGATGATTGGGATGATAGCGATGACCTTGTCCGCACATGGCTGGCTAACAATCCTTCTGATGAATGCCTACCCATCATCCGTCATGATGAGACAGTCAAGTCTGCATGGTTTCATCTTGCCGCTCTTTACTCAAAGTGCGCTCAGACGTCTCGCATCTATACTCTGTATGCGGACCTCTTTTCCCATCCCTCCATGTCTCCTACTGCTGCATACCAATAAGTTCAGGCTCTTAGAGCCAAAATTATCCAGAATCGCCCCTTCTCTGAGGATTCGGTCGAGCAACACAAACACTTCAAGGAGTTGCTGGTTGTGTGCTACCTTCTGCAACTTACTGAGTCATATGATATGATCCAACAACAAATCCTTGGCAAGGCGGAGTCTCCCACCTTAGATGCAATTGTTTCCCGCATAGCCACTGTTACCTCTCTTCTACAATATACACTATTATCCTCCCCTCCTCCACCAGACAACAATGCTCACTACACTCAGCGGACTAGATCTGGTGGCCGCAACCATCAATAAGGCAAACGCGGTGCTACCTTCTTTCTCTGTTCTCACTGCGTCCGCACCAGCCATACAGTTGATTGCTGCTGGAAGAAACATCCTCATCTTCGACCAACGGGTGATGCTTCAACCTCCTCTTTGAAGCCATCCGCTTTGGTGGTCACATCTTCAGGTAGTGATCATGTTGCTACTCAAGGTAAATGGCTGATCGACTTTGGTGCTACCAATTACATGACTGGCAATCCTCAATATTTTTCTCACCTAGAAAAACATGATCGGTTGCCCCCTATCTTTATTGCGGATGGCTCTCCCTCACCGGTCAATGGGATGGGAGTGGTTCAAGTCACCCTGTCTCTTCGCTTGGAGGATACCCTCTATGTGCCCACGTTCCCTTGCAATTTACTATCTGTCACTTATTTGTGCAAGCAACTACAGTGTTCTGTCACATTCACTCCTACCTCTTATTCTTTTCAAGATCTGGGCTCCCAACGCACAATTGCTACTGGGACTGAGAGCAGCGGCCTCTACTTCCTCAACAATGTTTTTGCATTGTCTGCTTCCTCTTCTACTAATCTTCTCCAGTGGCACCTTCATCTTGCTCACACTCCTCCTTGACTTCTTCATTAGCTTATGTCTCACCTTCCTCCGCAGAGTCCTCCCCTCAACTGTGACGCATGTCATCTTGGAAAGCATCACCGTTCCTTTTTCTCACCTATGCAAAATCATGGATCTTCCCGACCGTTTGATATGGTTAACTCTGATGTCTGGGGACCCGCTCCTACCCTCACCATAGGTCGGGGTAGTTCATATTTTATAACTTTTATTGACGATTTCTCCCGTTGTACATGGGTGTATCTCTTACGAGATCGCTCTGAATTATTTCATGTATGGACATATTTTTATTATATGATTAAGAATCAATTTGATGTCTCTATTAAAATCTTTCGCTCTGATAATGCAAAGGAATATCTTTGTCAAGAGTTTTCCTCTTTCTGTATAAAACATGGAATTATTCATCAAATTAGATGTGTTTATACATCACAGCAAAATGGCGTGGCCGAACGCAAAAATCGTCACCTCATAGATGTCGCGTGCACTCTGCTGACTCAAATGCAGGTTCCTCGCTCCTATTGGGGCAATGCTATTCCCATCTCCTGCTATCTTATCAATCGCATTCCCTCCACCATTCTCCACGGCAAAATGCCCTTCTCCATTCTCTATCCAGGGAAGGATTTGTTTTCTCTCCCTCTCTGTATCTTTGGGTGCACAGCCTTTGTGCACTCTCCTTCTGCCACCCGTGACAAACTCTCACCATGGGCCACCAAGTGTGTCTTTATAGGATACTCTACCACTCAGAAAGGCTATTATTTCTTTGAACTGGTTGCCCACAAGCAGTTTTTTTTTAGTACGTCACCTTCTTTAAAAATGCGTCCTACTTCTCTCCCGACTCCTCTTTCTCTCTTGATACTCCTCCTTCTCCTACCACCCCTTCTGTTCCCTCTACACCTACCGAGACTCCACCACCTCCTATATCTCCACCATCTCCTCTACCGTGTCCACCTACACAAATATCTCCCTCTTCTCCGCGATCGTCTCTCTACTCCCGGGCCAGCTCTCTCTGTCATGGATACCCCGGAACTAGAGGAACTCGCTTACCTGGATATTCTCATTGCTCTTCGCAAAGGGGTGCGGACGTGTACTAAACACCCGCTAGCTGTTGTTGTTTCATATGATCGTCGAACTCCTTCTCGCAGTACGTTTGCCTTGGCTATCTCTGCCACTGCCACTCCCCGTACCTACCAGGAAGCTCTTATTATTCCTCATTGGAAGACCGCCATGGATGAGGAAATTACTACCCTCACTGAAAGGGGAACATGGACCCTTGTTCCTCCCCCTTTGGGCACTGATGTGGTTGGCTATCGATGGGTATTCGTTCAGACTAATGGGGTTGATTACTTCGACACCTTCTCTCTAGTTGCTTGTCTCAGCACCATTCGGGTTCTTCTCTTTGTGGCTGTCAACAGGGATTGGCCCATTTCCCAGCTGAATGTCAAGAATGCCTTCCTCTATGGTGATCTTCAGGAGGATTTATACATAGAGCAACCTCCTGGGTATGTTACTCAGGGGGAGACACGAGTATGTCATCTGAAGAAGGCCATCTATGGCCTAAAGCAAAGCCCTCGGGCTTGGTTTTACAAGTTCAGCGGAATTATTGCGGCCATTGGTTTTGTAAGAAGTTCAGCCAATCACTCCTTATTCATTTGAAAAACCTCCTCTGGTATGGTGGTTCTACTGTATATGTGGATGATATTCTTCTGACTGGCGATGACCAGGGTGGTGTAGCTTTAAGAAAGAAACACCTTCGGCAACACCTAGTCACTAAGGAATGGGCTACCCCAAATACTTTCTGGGGATTGAAATCTCTCGGAAGCCCAACTCTTTATTTCTCTCCCAAAGGAAGTATGCTCTTGCTTTGCTAAGAGAGGCAGGGTTGACTAGTGCTAAACCTGTCAGATGTCCCATGGCTATTGGGGAAGAAAAAACTTGGACAGATGACTCGCCTCCTCTATCCGAGTCTTCGAGGTACCAGCGTCTGGTGGGCAAACTCATTTATCTCACAGTGACAAGACCCGACATCTCCTATGTTGTAGGCAAGGTTTGCCAATTCATGCAAGCTCCTAGGGAGTGCCATCTATAGTCTGTCCGGAGGATATTGGAGTATGTTAAAGCTACTCTAGGGAAAGGATTACTTTTTCAGAAGAATGTTCACTTGAGGGTTGAAGCATACTCAGATTTGAGCTATGCTGATGATAAAGGAGACCGCAAGTCAACATCGGGTTTTTGCACATTTGTTAGAGGAAATCTTGTGAGCTGGAAGAGCAAGAAACAGTCTGTTGTCTCCAGGTCTAGTGCAGAAGCAGAATATCATAGTATGGCATCGACCACATGTGAGTTAAAGTGGTTACGGGCTCTCATGCTTGACCTAGGAGGGGTCTACAACTATCCTCTTCCTATGTTCTGCGACAATAAGGCTGCTATATACATTTCCAAAAATCCGGTCTTTCATGGGAGAATAAAACACATAGACGTCAACTGTCACTTTATTCGAGAAGAGATTTTGAAGAAATAGATTTGTACTATGTTCATCACTTCTGACAACGAGATGGCAGATGTCTTCACCAAGCCGGTGTCCGCTTCTTTGTTTCACATTTGCGACAAGCTGGGCATGATTGATAACTATGCTCCAGCTTGAGGGGGAGTGTTGAGACCGGGCGGTCTAGTGAGTTGAGACCGGGCGATCAGGCGGTATGGCAGCTTGTCCCAATAGTTTTGTAGCCGGGTTGGAGATCGGGCGGTCTAGTGGTTTGTTTAGCGGTCTGGAGGCTTCTCCCAGCGGCTTGGTAGCGAGATGTTGCTGGCTGGTGTCTAGAGGTTTGAGCGATATGGCGGCTTGTCTATGGCAGCTTGGGGATATTAACCGCCTATCCTCCTCATTGTAGTGGTCGAGCGGTTAGGTTAACCGTGCGGCTTGTGTGGCTTATGCGGCTTGTATAGTTTTATGTTCATGTAATTATTAGTCCCACATTTCTTATGTGTGATCTCTCTTCTCTCCTCCATTCTATAAAAAGGAGGTCATACATTTATAATAGATACCTTTTTGGAAAATAAAAATTTTGTTACTCCAATTTTTCGGTCTCTTGTTTTCTATTCGCACACTCTCTGAGCTCTGCGGACATCCCCGCTGTTGCGGGATGGGGAGGGGGTGGCGAGTTGGCCCCGCTTGAACCACATCCTTCATCTCCAGCCATCGAACTTGCAGAAGATTTCCTTTGCTGATCATGCTCCACGCTCACCGTACCAAAATGTTGAAATTGAAAAGTCGTTCTCGAGGAGTTCACCCTTGGTGAAGGGGTGATCGCACACTTACTTCTCTCCTGTGAGCCAAAAGAACCAAGGAAAAAGAACTAGGGATAGACCCAAGGATCCAGCATGGATGTACCTCCACACACCCGGAAGATCTTAGAGCGCTTCTCCTCCTTAGCCAAGTGTTGAAGCTAAGGTATCCCAGAAAGCACTAGAAGACCGGGCACCAGTAAGCATGCCTTTCTGAGATACCCATTGGGTCCTATTTATAGGATTCTGCAAAAGACCAACAAATAGCCAAATCTCGCTGTCCTTGGTAGCTATGTGCAGCCCAGGTTGGTCTTCCAATAGCGTAACTCCGCTATTTTGGGTGGCTAGGGGTAGACTAATGGGGCAACGCGGTAAAAAATAGTTGGAACCTGGGTGAACAGCCCTCTGAAGCATCTGCTCGCCCTGGAGGGGGGAGTGCCCGTTGGAGCTCGCGCTCACCTCCCCTCCTTGGGCTCGGGCGAGTATGGACTCGGCCGGCTCTGCTCGTCTGATGTCTGACCCCCACTCGTCATGCTCGGCTCGATGAACTCCGAGCTCATCCAACCCCCATTTTTCGTGCTTGACTCGACACACTCCAAGCTCGGCCAAACGAATGTTGGACTCAGCTCGGCGGAAGCGGACCTCAGCCTTCAGATTTCCCTACCGAGCTCGCCTGGGACTTGGGCAGTCTAAACCGGTTGGTCGGGGCTCCCGTCAACCCACTCGCCGGATATGGGGTTGTATATAGGAGAAGGACCTTTTTCCATTCACGCCTCAGAAGAACTAAAGCTACATTTAATTGAAAGAGATGTTGAAGGATCTTTATCCATTTAGTTGTGATGGTAAGACAAATGTCTATTCTTTTAAGAGGTGTAGAAAGACATTTGTCATTCTTGCCTTAATAGTAGAAGAACACGACGTCCATTTTTTTAAGTGGTGTAGAAGGACATTTGCCCATCTCACCTTGATAGTAGAAGGACATAGGATTAGTTTTTTCAGGAGGTACATAAGGATATTTTTTAAAAACACCTTGATAGTAGAAGGACACCGGTCCGTTCTTATATGAGGTTCAGAAGGAAATTTGTCCATCTCGCCTTGATAATAGATTGAAATGGGGTTTGTTCTTCCTAGAGAGTTGATTGTAGTGAAAGGAATCAGGAAGCAATTGCGCTATTGCTGAAAGGAAAGATACAAGTGAACGCGAGGTCCATCTCATAGATTTTTCTTGAAGAATAAAAAAGTTGTAAATAGTGTGGGAGGGGGGTCATTCCATCCTTCCCCCCAAGTCAGTCTTAAGTTTTTCTTGTATCTCCAAGAATTCCGCTCTAGCTAGGGCTTGACTACTACAAGTAATAAAGTCGAGCTACATGTAACACCCACATCCGTCATGTAGAATATAATAGAAGGTCTGGTCAGGGCCCCATGCCATATTCCACGTACAGTCAGTGGAGTTACTTATTGAGACCACAACATTCACGCATCCTAACTCAAAGTGCATTCTAGCAGAAGCAGTTACATTAGTTTTAGAACCCAAATACCAGGAATGTCAACTACCAAAGTATAGGAATTACATTAATACACAAAATATTTGTCCTTAAGGCCTTACAACTGTTTTATTTACAAATGTATCTTCCATACATCGGCACACAGGCCTTCCACACATGAAAACAGTAAACGTTCGCCTTTGGGCCTTGAAGGGCCAGCCAATCGCAGCATTAGGGACTTCAACCCGCTACTTTCAACTCGGCTTTCCAGCGCCTGCATAAGCACTGTACACCAAAATGTGGCAAAATAAGGCAACGGTCAGCATTAGGTGACCAAATTATAACTACCTCACCCCTCACTCAGTGAGGCGGTTATCTTTCCCTGCAGACAATAGTATTTTTTTTGGAAACAAAATGTGCATTTAAGCACCAGTCTCCACAGACATAGGCTCAATCGACGTCACGCTCCGTGCACTCATGGAACATTATCAGTGTACCAGATTACCCAGGGTCCCACCACCATCCACAGTCCCAGACATGCTGGTCCAAACTTGAGCATTCTAGTCTTTCTGGCCCGTAGTCTAAGACTCTCATTATGCCAATGACAAAAGCCAGTTACTTTAGGCAGTCTAGTCCCTATGACATAACGCGGGTATGGATCAGCTCTTTCCCATTGCTCAAATCGTCTGGCTTACCAAGCCACGACGTAAGTCGATGTCCCCTTTCCTGTTTGTCTCTAATGCACTCATAGCTGGGCACTTCAGGCTCTCAACATCTATTTCTGCGCACATTATACCGAGGACCAGAGCTAGCAATCATCAAAATAATTACTCTCATGGCCATAACAACTGGGCTTTCTAAGCTCAACAACTTCACATGCAAGCTTCACAACAACAATCAGACTGGCTCTCACAACCATATTATCTAGGCTCTTCAGGCTCTCAGCTCAACACATTAGCACCCAAGTCTCCAAGAGACAGGACTACCAAACATTTCTCACTGGGAGCTACCGATGGCGGTAGCGCTACTACTGCACGGTAGGGGACAGAATATCGTTTCTTCACCCACTTTAGGTGTTTTCCTAGAGTCAATCTCTGGTACAATCACTGCAGCATCCTACACACCACCTGACCCTAGAAACTATACATTTATGTACAGAGACTTCTACGGCACACAAATAAATCATCACCAATTCAGACAAACTTGTCCAAATGGGCTTTACGAAGCATGCATATTCTGTACTTCGATTCTTGATTCTATATGCAATTTCTACCGGGGATCACAACGATCTACCAATTGGAAACCACCTTTTTTAACACTTTGATGAGGTGTTCCATGCACTTATGAAAATTGAGGACATCACTTTTCTAAGGAGAAAGGTCGTTACCCTTGTCGATCATTTGGGAGCAATGATCTTGCACTTGATCCGGATGGAACTGATCACCACACTTTCCTCTCCGCGGATATGGCTTTGACTCGCAAACCTGATCACAAGAACACCTTCACAGTAGGGTTGAATCAACCTTGCCCTTTCTTTCCCTTGCTCTCTTGGCCTTCCCCCTTCTTCTTCCTAAAGATTAAAGAGAGAGAGAGAGAGAGAGAGAAATGAGAAATAAATCTCATTACTATCCTTTATCAGATAGCTACCGCTGCACGATATCTTTACTACCGCTGCGCGGTATCATAGGCGGTGGCTGATTGGACAAATCCGCACCCCTATGCCGCTCAAGACTGCATCAACCTTATCTGATACATGGCACACTACCGCCAGTGTTACCGCTACCGTCAGGCGGTACTGTCCAGAGCCGAAATTTTATTTGTTTCAACTATCGCAGCGTAATATCACTATACCCCAACTCATCAATTCGTTGAAAACATCGAGTGCTACTGCCACACGTTAAACTTCTACCACCGCGTGGTACCTTCATGAAACAAGGGTAGATTTAATTCAACTGGATACCACCAGTGCTATCTCTACGGCTTGGAGGTAACTACCAGTAACCAACTCTCTATTACTTTCAGTAACTTTGGGGTATTACAATTCTCCCTTCTTTTAAGAGATTTCATCCCGAAATCCACATTTAACAAGAAATAACTCAGAAGTACAAAACATATCAAATGTACCTTAAGGGAACAGCTCAAGGAACTCTCCTCGCATGGTTTGCTCGCGCTCCCACGACATCTCCTTACGCCCGTAGTTGTCCCAATAGACCTTGAACATTCAAATCTCTTTATTTCGTAGTCGTTTCATTTCCGTGTCCTCAATACAAATGGGCTTGAATTTCTTCGTCAACCCACAGTCGACAAGAATTTGCTCCATAACAACCACTTGTGTCGGCTCTTGCATAGCCTTCTGTAGCACCGATATGTAAAGCACATAATGCAAACCACTTAGTTCAGCTGAAAGCATGAGTCGATAGGCAGCTTCTCTAATCCGCTCAATGATTTCAAATAGACCAAGGTATCTCGGACTCAACTTTTTCAAGCATCGGACCATTGCTACGCCCTTGAACGATTTAATCTTGAGATAAACCCAATCGCCAACCGCAAAATCTACATTTCTATGCTTGGTATTATAGTATTTTTCCTGCATATCTTGTGCAATCAACAATCATTCTCGAATCAAACGTATAGTTAAAGTCGCATCTTCAACATCTTTATATTTAAACAGCTTCGATTAACCTATTTCTACCCAAATTAATGGACTGCGGCACTGCCTACCATATAAGGCCTTAAAAGGTGTCATTTGAATATTAACTTGGTAGCTATTATTATAGGCAAACTCACTCATAAAGAGATGATCTTCCCACCTCTTCCCAAAATCCAAGGCATACATGCGAAGCATATCTTCCATCATTCAATTTACCCTCTCAGTCTGACCATCCATTTGGCGATGAAAGGTCGTGCTGAATTTCAACGTGGTACCCAACTGTTTATGAATAAGCTTCCAATATGTGATGTCAAATGCCCATCTCAATTGCTAACGATGATATGGGGCGCACCGTACAATCATACGATCTATTCAACATAAAGTTTAGCTAACTTTTCCACTAAATCATCCCTTCGATTCGGAATGAAGTGCACTACTTTCGTCAACCGGTCCACGATCACCCAAATGGAATCATTCCCGCATTATGATCTTGGTAAACTGTGCATGAAATCCATCAATATATCATCAAACTTCCATTATGGTATTGGTAATGACTTCAAGAAACTACTAGGTTTTTGACATTCAGCCTTCATTAGGGCGCAAGTCTGGCACTTCACCACATAAGAAGTATTGGTAACTTCTTCATGTCTTTGAACATTTTTTTGCACCCTGGGTGGATTGAGTACTTGGTAAAATGAGACTCGTACATCAATTCTTCCATCAACTTGCCAACATTCGGGATGTATATCTGACCATCGTTCCACAAAAGAATGTCACTTAGCGAGAATTGGGAATTTGACCCATCCACTATCTCCTCCATATAGCGCTTCATGCTCTCGTTAAGCTCGAACGCCAATCGAATCCTATCTGTGAGGTCATATTGCACCTCCATCCAGTTCAAGCATACATTCTCACTCATCCTCCCATCAACACAAGAGATGTTCAAGGCCTCCAACTCACGAATCAGACGCTTATCATGCATCTGTAACCAATTTGCTCATTTTGGAGCCTTGCGACTCAGCGCATCCGCGACAATATTTCCCTTCTTGGGAGTGTAATGAATATCAAAGGTGTAGTCTCCAAGGAACTCCATCCACCTTCATTATCGCATATTCAGATCCTTCTGATGCAACAAGTATTTCAGGCTCTTATGGTCCATAAAAATATCAATCTTCACGCTATATACATAATGTCGCCATATCTTAAGAGTGAATATCATTTCCTCTAATTCCAGGTCATGAACCAGATAATTCCTCTCGTGCACTTTCAATTAGCGAGAACCATAAGCAATCACATGACCCAATTGTAGTAGAACACAGCCTAAGCCTCTCCCCGATGCATCACTATAGATTTCTAAGCCTTATGTTCCACATGGAGAACTCAGTATAGGCGTCGTGGTCAGACAACTCTTTTACTCCTCAAAAGCTCGTGTGCACTCTGGTGTTCAGATGAACTTCTGATTCTTTCTTGTCAATATAGTGAGAGGTAAAACAATACTTGAAAAGTTATCTACAAAGTGCCTATAATAGCTGGCAAGTCCTAGGAAACTAGTGACTTCTGCTACCGAAGTAAATACTGGCCACTCTCATATCATAACTGTCTTTGCCGGATCTACAACAATACCCCTCCACTAACGATATGACAATGAAAAGACACCGAAGATAGACAAAACTCAGACATAGAAAACATGGCATATAGTCAATTCCTCCTCAGGGTATGTAAAAATAATCTCAAATGTTTTTCATGCTCTTCTTCAGACTGAGAGTATACCAATATGTCATCAATAAAGACGATCACAAATAAGTCCAAATACTCTCTAAATGTCCTATGCATCAATTCCATAAATACTGATGACGTATTAGTGAGCCAAAAAGGCATCATAGTAAATTCATAATGCCTATAATGTGGACCAAACGTTGTCTTAGAAATATCACTTTCCCAAATTCTTAACTGCCAGTAGCCGAACTTCAAATCCAACTTTGAATAGACAGTCGATCGAACTAGCTGATCAAACAAATCATCGATTTGCGGAATCGAAGATGTGTTCTGCTCTATCAGCATGTTTAGTTCACGATGATCAATGCATAGACGCAAGCCTCTATCCTTCTTATTCACAAAGAGAACTGGGGAACTCCATGGTGATATACTAGGATGTATATAGTCTTCTTCTAGCAACTCTTGCAACTGAACTTTCAGTTCTACAATCTCATTTAGCGCCACTCGCTACGGTGAGCGTGACATAGGTTTTGCACCTGGCACCAGATCAATAGTGAAGTCGATCTCTCGTTTAGGGGGAATCCCAAGGAGATCATTAGGAAACACATCTGCAAACTCAGATATAATAGGAACGTCACTCAAACTAGGCTTTTGCTCTACAACCTCTAACAGCGTGAAAAATATTTTGCGCCCTTCCAAACCGCATTGACTAATTGGAGAGCAGACATCAATATCTTGCTCGATCCTCGCATACTCGCGAACTTAGTCTCGAATTTGGTATTTTGCCTCAGTATGACTTACTTCGAGTTAGAATCAATACAGAAACACTGCTCTGAGATCCAGTCCATAGCAAAGATCACATCAAACTCAAATATTGGTAGCACAGATGCTTCCAAGTTGAAATCATGACTTCCTATCCGCACCTTAACATAGCAGGCTCAATCCGCGCACATCAAGCGCCCATTAGGCAACAAATCATTCACTTTATCTATCGGTACAAAATAAGGCACTCTTATACAGACCACAAAGTCCTCTAATAGAAAGGAATGTGAGGCTCCTGTGTCAAACAGTGCTCTCGCAAGATAATCCAAAATCATGACAAAGCCTAACACAAACAAGTTATATAGAAGCAACGCACAAGGTACCAAGTATAAAAAACAGTAAAAATTGTATCTTAACTCATACCTGTCATGATATCACTTTGTTTAATGGCCTCCTATTGGACAAGATTATATACTCAGGGATGCGCTTGGGATGCAGTTGACTCCACTATCTTTCCCTTTTCAGCATATGTCACACCCATCTTTTTCTCACCCGTTGGACGACAATGCCAACAATCTCAAGCTATATGTCCTACCTTGCCACATGTAATAAGAAAATGGACATCGCCTTTCGTCACTTCAAATTTGTTAGAAGAAGCTGGTCCTGAATACTTAGCCTTCTTCCTCCACTTTCTTTGTCTAGGCCTTGTTGAACTCAACACTTTAAACTTTGGCTTCCTTACCACTAAGTCATTCTTCCATCGCATGCGCTTCATAACTTGTTCTAGAGAATGGATCGTATTGACCAAGGTCAGAAAACCTTCAGTTATTTAACTTGAGAGAAGTAATTGCAGTTTATCTCGCAATCCTTCATAGAACCGATTGATTTTTCGTTCCTCGTCGGAAAACGTAAAGCCTACATACCGTCCTAACCTTGTAAACTCGTGAAAGTAGTCATCCACAGAACTATCGCCTTGATTTAACCTTTAGAACTAATTTTCCATTGCAATCCGATGTGTAGATTGAATATATCTCGCAAGAAATAGTCTTGAGAACTCCTCCATTGAGACCTCAATGGACGGCCGACCAACAAACTGGTGCAGCTCCAACTCTTCCAACCATAGCCCTGCCTCTCCCTCTGACAAGAAGGTAGCTATAGTGACTTTCTGCCACTCATCCATTTCCATTGCCATCCTTGTTCTCTTTATTCTCGTGAGCCACTCTTTAGCTTGTGCTGGGGTTCTAGTACCCGCAAACACAAGAGGGTTGAAACTCTTTACATGTTTCAATTGCCTTTCATTCGCTCACCTTGTGGCCACTAGCTCAATGGCCACTTGTCTCTCGGCCACATGCGCAACTACGCCAACCGGCTCCTAGGCCACCGCAGGGGTAGGAGGTTGTACTTGCCCTCCTGGTAGCACATTGATTAATACGAACACGACTTCAACAGCCAATCGTATCTTTTTCGTTGAAGTAGGAGGTGTTGGAACCTCATTTGGTGCACTACACAATGTCGAGTGTTGGGGTTTATGCTACCCCGCACCACTTCTAGTCTCTTATAATCGTGAAACACACAATTAAGAAACTAATAACATTGCAAAATGTAATTATGGGAACACGTGGGTTCCACAAACATGTGTATTTTCATTCCTAAGTAGACATTCAAGGGTTCTTTCATGTTATAGCAGAAGCACACAGACACTAGAAGCTGATACCAAATTATAACACCCCATCCATCACGTAGAATATAAAAGAAGGTCCGGTCAGGGCCCCACACCATATTTCATGGACAGTTAGTGGAGTTACTTTTTTAGACCATAACATTTACGCATCCTAACTCAAAGTGCATTCTAGCGGAAGTAGTTACATTAGTTTTAGAACCTAAATACCAGGAATGTCCACTACCAAAGTATAGGAAGGACATTAATACACAAAATGTTTTGTCCTTTAGGCCTTACAACTATTTTCTTTACAAATGTATCTTCCAAACATCGACACATAGGATGGCCACACATGAAAACAGTAAACATTTGCTTTTGGGCCTTCGAGGGCCAGCCAATCGTAGCATAAGGGACTTCAGCCCACTACTTTCCACTTGTCTCTCACGCACCTGCATAAGCACGACCAACAAAAATGTGGAAAAATAAGGTAACGACTAGCATTAGTTGACCAAATTATAACGAACCCACCCCTTACTCATCGCGACGGTTCTCATTCCCTGCAAACATTAGTATATATTCCTTTTGGCAACAAAATGTGCATTTAATCACAATTTGCCACAGACATAGGCCTGATCGGCCACACACCCCGTTCACTCAGGGCACATTATAGGTATACCAGATTACCCAGAGTCCCACCACCATCCAAAGTCCTAAACTTGATGGTCAAAACTTGAGCATTCTAGTCTTTCTAACCCGTAGCCTAAGAATCTTATTATGCCAATGATGAAAGCTATTTACTTTAGGCACTCTAGTCGAAACAACATAATGCAGGTATAGATTAGCTTTTTCCCATTACTCAAATCGTCAGACGCATCAAGCCACGATGCGGGTCAGACTCCCAACTCTAGTTTGGCTCTTATGGCCTCACAGCTGGGCACTTCAGGATCTCAGCATCAATTTCAACCCACATTGTCCCCAGGACCTAAGCTCACAATCATCACAATAATGTCTCTCATAACCATAATAGTTGGGCTCTCCAGGCTCAACAGCTTCGCATGCTACCCACCTTATCTAGTGGACACAGGCTACACAACAACAATCAGGCTGGCTATAATGTCCACCTTAGCTGGGCTCTTCAGGCTCTCAGCTCACCATAATGGTCTCCAAGAGACATGCCTCACAAATATTGCTCATTGGGAGCTACCGCTGGCAGTAGCACTATATCCATGCAGTAAGGGACGAAATATCGTTTCTTCCCCCACTTTGGGTGTTTTCCTAGAGACAATTTCCAGTACTATCACTGCATAATCTTGCACACCCCCTAACCCCAAAAACTACATGTTTATCCACGAAGTCTTCTATACCAAGCAAATCAATCATCACCAAACCAGACCAATCTATCTAGATGAGCTTCACACAGCATGCCTATTCCATACTTCTATTCCAGATTCTAAATGTGTTGGATCCCTAGTTTGGAATTGGCCTAGGTACCCTATTAGGTTATTGACCCATCATGTATAGCCTAGGGTCAAATTTGTTAGTTCTAAGGCCTAGGTCAGTTTGAATAGGTTAGACATCTTATGTTCCAGCCTTCAGAAGACTCCAAAGACTAAAACTTAGAAGAATTGTAGTTTTTAAGAGTTCAGAAATCAATTCGACATTCTTCGAACTCAGCTTGACGATCGTCAATCGTATATCGACGAACTCAGAGTTTCAACTCTGAGCTTAGCTCGACGATATTCGGGCTCAGGTCGACGAACTCCCTCCTCTACTCAGTTTCTCTGGTCGACAAAATCCTACCTCAGGACGACGAACTTGGAGCTTAGCTTTAACATATACTTTCCAGATTAATTTTCTCTGAGCTCAGCTCGACGAAGAAGATTTCTCAGCTCGACGAACTTTGAGTTTAGGTTGACAAAATCTGTCCTAAGTTCGACGATTTCTGTCAGTATCAGTTTTGGTGATTTCTCGGTTATTTTGATTTCAATTGGTATTATTCTAAGGTTGTAATTCTCTGATAATTAATGCTTATATTCTCAAGAATATAGTCGTTGCTTGGCAGCATTAATTATGGATTTCATAGAGTAAATTACTTGACTTATTTACTGGGACACTTGAGGAAACACATTAAAAGACATTTTCTAGCCATTTCAACTCCAAGATTCTGAGCAGGAAATCAAGGATAATATTCAAAATTCAAAGGCATAAATCCTCTCGGAATATAAAAAGATCTTTTTCAAAAAGAAGAATATCAAGAGATCTTTTCACAACAACTGATACAAAGTTTTTCAGAGAAAAAGACTGCTATCATTCTTACAGGAAATTGAAGAAGAACATCACACATAGATTTTTAGTCTTCTTAGGTTTCTGCTTCATGCTTCAAAGGGACAACTCATCAACACTAGTCCAAGAAGTTTCTAAGGATCTTCATCAAGGCCTATACCCTGAGCAAACCTCTCATCTTCATGAACCTTTCTTTATCTCACGGGGAGCTAACTCCCTTCAAAAGTTATCACCTACTTGACAAGTCTCCTTATCAAAAGACTTGATTTGGTTTTTGGGCACTTGATCAAAATCCTAAAGGGTTGTGAGATCTCTCTTGAAATAGATCTTGTGGTGATAGGGCACCTGATAAAAACTTGTAATGGCAGGGCACTTGATCAAAAACCTATTAGTGGATTACTATCAGGGTGGTAGAAGAGTAGATGTACCCAGTTTTGGGGAACCACTATAATTTTCTTGTGTCATCTTGTTGTTCCTTACTTTATTTATGTTGTGTTGTGATAGTTTTCTTCTTCTTACTTCTCTTTATACATATACTGATATCACTTAGTTTAATTCCGCTATAAAATTAATCAAAGTTTTTAAATACTCTATTCACCCCCCCCCCCACCTCTAGAGTTAGTCAGATCTATCCCCTTAGTTTCAATTGGTATCAGAGGGTGTGTTTTATTTGGTTTCACAGGCTAGTATCTGAACCAAAAGTTCGTTTGATAGATCTTAATATCTCTAATGTCTCTCTTATATCATGGCACAAAATAAAAAATATTCAAGCACCAGACCTCCTATCTGTAATCTGAATAAGTTTGCAATCTGGAAGGCAAGAATCAGATTATATATAAACTCTATTGATGAAGATATCTACAACTCCATTTTGACAGGTCCTACAACTCAAGAGGCTACTACTTCAACAAGCACAAATACAGTCCCATCACCTGAGTGGACTGATGCTCAAAAGAAGGCAAAGATTGCTGATGCAAGGGCCATGAACATTTTGGAACAAACTATGTCAGATGAAATATTCCAGAAAGTGGCTGAGTGCACTTTAGCAAAAGCTATTTGGGACTTTCTAAACCAAATGGTTGCAGGATCAGCTGATGAGAGAAAGGACAGAAGATCCTATTTCATCTCTCAATATGAAAATTTCTATAAAGATGAATCTGAGTCAGTAGATGACATGTACAACAAGCTCAGCTTAATTATCAATGAACAAAAGAACCTGGATAAAAACATCTCACTGACAGAGATTAATGACAAGATCCTTATATGCTTCCCAAGCACATGGGACTCCAGGATCTGGCCAATCAAGGAGGCCAGAAGCCTGAATGAAATATCCACTGAGTCTCTACTAGGCAAGCTCAATTCCTATGAGCAGCTTATAAAGACAAGAAAAGCAGCTGAGTAGAAGACCTCCTCATCAGGAAGGAAAGAGAAAAACATTGCTTTCAAAGCATCTGATGGACCAGAAGCTCCACTAGCAAATGATGAGCTCATAAGCTTACTGGCCAAGAGGTTTTACAATATGGCCAGAAAATATTTCAGAAGGAAGTCATCCGGACAACATGACAGACCAAGATATGGCAAAACTCCTACCAAGGATATTGTCTGCTTTGGTTGCAGAAAAACTGGACACATTCTTCCTGAGTGTCCAGAGAATCTGATCAAGGAGAAAAGAAGAGATAAGGACTCCAAAAAGAAGTACAGCAAGCCCTCCTCAAGCAAGCATAAGAGGAAGGAGAAATTTTTTGTTACAGAAACCTGGAGTGAGATAGAAGAAGAATCTTCAGCTTCCATCTCCAGTGAAGATGAGAAATAAGCTAAAGCAAAATAAGTTTGCTTGATTGCTATCAATGCATCAGACAGCTTTCTAGAAGCTGAGCAATCTGAAGAAGAATCTGAATCTGAAGAGGATCAGGAAATATCTTCATTTGATTTAAATTCAGAACATTTCAGAACTGAATTTAAATTGTTATGTAATGACCTGATCAAATCTGAGAAGGAAATCAAACTTCTCAGAGATAAGATAACAGAACATGAAAATTTGTTATCTTAAAACATTGAATTAAAAGTTAAACTAGTTATAGCTTTAGAAGAAATTAATTCTTTAAAAACTAAATTAAATAAGGCTAAGCAATTTAAAGAATCCCTTAATGGGAGAAGCATCAAATTGATGAACATCACAAGCACAGTAAATGCCAGGCTCAATTGCAAGCTGGGCTTAGGTTCTTCATTAAGCCAACATCATTTAATTCAGAAAAATATTCTTTGTACACCCATAAAATTTATATCTGAAAAGGGTAAACAAAAGGTAGATTAAAATAATGAACCGACTAAATTAAAACATAAACATAATAAAAACAAAAAGAACAAGAAAAACCTTAATCATAACAAAGTTCAACAGATTTCGTCGAACTCAGATCGACAAAATGTGTACAGTTCGTTGAACTCAAGTCGACAAACTCCGAACGCAGAATTCTATTATAATTATTCTTCGAATAGCAATCGACGAAACAAATATGGTTCTTCGAGCCGAGATCGACGATATTGGGGCACAAGAAAGAATATTCCCATTCTCTGAGTGGAGTTCGACGAACTCACCCCTATTCATCGAATACAGTTCGAAAAAATTATCATAATTCTTCGATCCCAATTCAGCTTAACAGAAATTCAAATTATTCCAGAACATTTAATCATTCAAAAGAATTTGTTAACCCATTTACCCAATGGATAAGTCCACCTAGGAAATTCCACCCTCTAGGATACAAGAACCAACTTGAATGCTCTTATATTTCTAGCTTTAAATTTGAAAAGAATCAAGGACCTAAGTTTACCTAGGTCAAGAACACCTAATTTTTCTGTTTGTAGGTGAAAGAATATCCTACCATAGAGGAACAGTGGTACCTAGATAGTGGATGTTCAAAGCACATGACAGGAAACAAAGACAACTTAACAAACTATAAGGCCAAGCTTGGTCCAAAGTTGATATTTCGTGACTCGAACTGTTGCCAAATTGAAGTCTATGGGATTGTCAAGGTTGGAGCTGTCACTTTCAGAAAAGTAGCATATGTGAGTGGTCTAAAACATAACCTGATATCCATAAGCCAATTATGTGATGAAGGTTATCAGGTATCCTTTAAACATTCTTCTTGCATTATTACTTTTGTAGATAATAAAACTGTCCTAACTGGACTTAGGCATGGAATCATTTATGTAGTCAATTTCAAATCTGCTAGGTAAGAAATTTGCCTATTTTATCAAATTAGTAACAATAATGAACTATTACATAAAAGATTAGGACATATAAATCTTAAAAATATTGATAAACTCTCTAGGGACAACCTTGTTAGAGGATTGCCATCTTGCCCCTACAAGAAGGAAAGCCTTTGCAGGGCTTGTCAATTAGGCAAGCAAACCAAAAATAGTTTTAGATCTATTAATAAGAGTGATTCACCCAGGATTCTTTATTTGCTACACATGGATCTATTTGTACCCATTATTGTACAGAGCTTGGGAGGGAAATCTTATACCTTAGTCATTGTAGATGACTTTTCTAGGTTCACTTGGGTGTTCTTCTTAAGAAACAAGTCAAATAACTTTAAAGTTCTTACAGATTTTCTTAAGAGCATAAAGATTTAGTATTCTACTCTAGTTGCATTGATTAGAAGTGATCATGGTACTGAGTTTGAATCTCTTCCTATGCAATAATTCTGTGAAATGGAAGGTATCCGACATTGCTTCTCTGTTCCTAGAACTCCTCAACAAAATGGGGTAGCAGAAAGGAAAAAACAAAACCCTGATTGAAGTTGTAGGAACATTACTTGTAGTTTCTCACATGCCCCTATCTTTTTGAGCAGAGGCTGTAAGCACAGCAAATTATGTCCTGAATAGATGTTTGATACATATACTTAAGGGCAAGAATCCCTTTGAATTACTCAAAGGGAAGCAACCTAAAATAGACTATTTTAGAATCTTTGGTTGTGTATGTTACATTCATAAAAATAACAAGAAATACCTTAGAAGTTTGAGGCTAAAGCTACAATGGGAATTTTTCTTGGATATTCCCAAGTCAGTAAGGCTTATAGGGTTTTCAATAAATCTACTTTGAAAATAGAAGAATTTGTTCGTATTTCTTTTGATGAACCTAATATGATTTACAAGGAGAAGGATTCTTCTACCAATAACTTATTACAGGTACCCCAATTGTGTGAGAAATTAGATGATCTGAACCTCACCAATGAGGCTGAAACACATCCTTCTCCACATATTGATGAAGATAGTGAAGAAGAGGTCAGTTATATAATTGCTGAACCTTCAACAACAAATTTAATTCTATAAGAGGAATT
The DNA here is from genome assembly GCA_039513925.1 of Platanthera zijinensis. Taxonomy (NCBI): domain Eukaryota; kingdom Viridiplantae; phylum Streptophyta; class Magnoliopsida; order Asparagales; family Orchidaceae; genus Platanthera; species Platanthera zijinensis. The sequence continues at coordinate 211,869,202 of CM077081.1, read as the reverse complement.
AATTCCCAATGTTGTTACTGAACCAACTACTCCAACTGATCTTGTCACACTTAGAGATCATCCTGTATCTCAAGTGATTTGAGACATATCAGTTGGTGTGCAAACAAGGCATCAACTTAACCAAAATTTGATGCATGCCTGCTTCATATCTCAACTTGAGCCCCAATCCATAAAGGATGCAGAATAAGATCCCCACTTCATCACTATAATGCAAGAGAAGCTCAATTAGTTTGAGAGATGTAGAGTTTGGGACTTAGTTCCTAGACCCAAAGACTCATAAGTTATCTGAACTAAGTGGGTATTCAGAAATAAATTGGATGCATAAGGAGCATCATCAGGAACAAAGCAAGGCTTGTAGCACAAGGATACAGACAGGAAGAAGGAATTGACTATGATCAAACCTTTGCACCTGTTGCAAGACTGGAAGCTATCAGAATTTTTCTTGCATATGTAGTCTACAAAAAGCTCAAGGTATACCAAATGGATGTCAAGAGTGCCTTCTTGAATGGTGAACTCAAAGAGTAAGTATATGTTGAACAACAACCAGGTTTTATTTCTCCAACTCATCCCTCTTTTGTTTTCAAATTGCATAAAGCTCTTTATAGTTTAAAGCAAACTCCAAGAGCTTGATATGAGACCATAGCAAGCTTTCTTTTAGAGCATAAGTTCACTAGGGGCATTATAGATAGAACCTTGTTTACTAGGCATCATAATAATAACATATTGTTTGTACAAATATATGTAGATAACATTATTTTTTGCTCTACTGATTCCAAGCTATGCAATAGGTTTTCTGACCTGATGCATTCCAAGTTTGAGATGAGTAGCATGGGTGAGCTTTCTTACTTCCTTGGTCTCCAAGTGAAGAAATCCCCTAATGGCATTTTCATCTCCCAATCTAAATATGCTAAGGAATTAGTTAAAAGATTTGGGATGACTGATGCCTTAGCCATGAAAACACTCATGGCTTCTAATGCTGTGATTAATTATGATGAACATGGCATGCCAGTTGATCAGAAAACATATAGGGCTATTGTTAGGTCCTTATTATATCTCACAGCTAGTTGGCCAGATATAGTGTTTGCTACAAGTCTTTGTGTTAGGTTCCAGGTGAACCCTAAAGAATCTCACCTTATTTTCTAAAAGAGAATTTTGAGATATATAAAGGGGTTCCCAAATCTAGGACTCTTTTATCCAACTGAGTCAGAATTTGAATTAACTAGATTTTTCAGATGCTAACTTTGCTGGATGTAGAGTTGACAGGAAAAGCACATTAGGAACATGGCAGTTTCTTGGTGATAGGCTTGTGTCTTGGTTTTGTAAGAAACAAACATCTGTGTCCACCTCAACTATAGAAGCTGAATACATTGCAGCTGGCAGTTGTTGTTCACAAATATTATGGATCCAAAACTTAATCCTGAATTATGGTTATAATCTAAATAATTCAACTATATTTTGTGATAGTACCAGTGCACTTTCCATTGCACAAAATCAAGTACATCATAGTAGGACAAAGCATATAGAAGTAAGGCATCATTCATTAGAGATTGTGTGGACAAAAAGAAAATTAATCGTCATTATCTCTACTGATTTCCAAAGAGCAGACATCTTCACTAAACCTTTAGATGAGAAGAAATATCTATTCTTTCTGAATCAGCTTGGTATGATCAATGGAGAAGGTTAATTTAATTTTCTGTTTGAGGTCAAAGAATTGGTCACAGTTCGTCAAATGGATATCGACGATCTGAAAACTATTCTTGAGAAATTTCATCGACCTGAGATCGACGAACTCTCTGTGTGAAGTTATTTTCGTTTAGCTGAGATCGACGATCTTGCTTCAGAAAATTATTCGTCGACCTGAGAATGACGAAAATTTTTCCCCTCTTCAAACTGAGATCGACGATATCATTTCTTCATGAAATTTTTCGTCAACCTGAGAACGAAGATTTGTTTTCTTTTCACAGGACAGAGTCTGCCACATCATACTCAGATAACCTTTATAACTAGATTTTCTTCGAGCTCCATCCCGTGCTTTCAATTTCTCTTGCACTTGATCTCTCTTTCGTTTTGTAGGAAAACAATGGTGATTCCGGCGACTTCCTTCTCCAGCATGAAGTACGACACCAGCTTCAACATCGACTTCGATTCTTTCCGTCATTCCGATCAGATTTTCATGGAGATTCTATAGTTGTTTGAAGAACAGCAACTGAAGAAAATCATGACCACCAGGATAGAGTTACCAGCAATTGAAATAAGGGAATGGGTTTATACTTCATCTTCTCCATACGCAGATACTATGGCTGGCACCGTTATAGGCAATCAGGTTACCATAACCCCTGCTATTTTAACAGAGATTTTTGGTTTGATAAATGGAGAAGAGGATAATGAAATAGATAGTTCTTAATATGATAATATGCTGGTCAAAATGGGTCATTCTGAAGGAAACCCTAATAAACTGCTTAAAAAGAATTTATCTGCTGAGTATAAATTTCTTGCTGATGTTATTGGGAAGGTGTTACTGGGCAAAAACAGAGCCCATGACTACATAACCAGGCACCCATTCCTGGTAATGTGTGCTCTGGTAAATAAGAACGTTGTAAATTGGGGAAAGTTACTATTTGAGTTAATTAAAAAGAAGAATTCTAAGAAAGAGGTGTGTTTTGGGAGGATATTAGGCATTTTCCTCCAGGTCAAGGCATCTGAATTACTGTTCTCTCAGACTATATTCATTAATGCCTCCAAGAGGCTTACATCTGCCTTGTTTGGGAGATGGGAGAGGACCATCCTTAAGCCATCCAGGGCTTCCTCCTCTTCCAGGACTTCTAAGGACACAAGGGATGTTACATCCACTACTCCACCTCCAAAAATTACCCCTTCCATCAGAATTCAAACTGATATTCCTTCAGCTCTTCCACAATAACAACAACAATCATCAACTACCCCTCCAACTTCACCTTTTCCTCCACCATCACCTCCATAATTAACAATCTTTATCCATGAGGATGAAATTATGACTGATTTCATTTCTCCTCCTCAAACTCATTTGGATGTCATTCCATCTACATCCCCACAGCTCAACTTCAATCTGTTGTCTCCTCAACCATCTCCACAAAACTCCCCAATCCTCCATTCCCCAAGTCAATCCACCACTCAGGAAATCGCCACTATAATAATTTCTACCACAATAATTCCTACTACTCAAATTTCTACTACAACAATTCCAACCACCTCTACTACCATTCCATCAAACATTCCTTCTAACCCTACATCCACATTCCATGAATTCCTTCATACATATTTCCCTCAAGATTTTTCTGTATGTTCTAATTGTGGCCATCATACCACTTATACTCCCTCTGTTCCTGAACCTCTATATTTAAATTTCTCTGATATTGCAAATTATCTTCTAAAATTTATCTCTCATACTCTAAAGCAGTTAATAGATACTGATATTGCTCCTCTATCTGCCTTCATCACTTCTCTCTCTACTAAAATTACTGCCCTCTCTATTGTCCCTTCATCTAGGGGCCTTGCTTCAGGACCCACTGAAACCAAGTAGGGGGAGATGTTAAATAAAGAAGCTCCAGTTCTAGTAGCTCCAGTTCTAGCAGCTCCAGTTCTAGAAGCTCCAGTTCTAGCAGTAGCAGCAGTTTCTCCTCCAGCTCCTCCTCTAGCAATTTTTCCAGAAATTATAACTGTTGGTGATTTTATTATAAATCCCACAATTGATTTGAATTCTTTACTCAATTATTTCAATTCAGTTTACGGAATTGTTCTACCAAGTTTTGATGTTGATTACTCTAAGGCTATTGTATGTTATTCTGCTCCAATAAGTCCTGCAGTTGTAGATCAACTAAGGGCAAGCTTTGCAGTTCCTGTGATTACAAAAATATTAGATGCTGAAGATGTTTGCAGTCCTCCCCCTCATATATGGGTTGAGTCCCCTATTCCATATTTGGATGATATTATGTTTGCAGACATGAAAGAAGAAGAAGGAAATCAGATTGTTACTGAATGTTCTGTAGAGCCAGCCATTCTAGAACAGCCTCAGGCTCGGAAACAAATTTCTAAAAAAGTTCTAAAAGAAATTGATGATCTGCATGATAATCCTCCTGAATCATCTGATGATGATGAGGATTCTACTAATTTTGATGATTCTGATGAATAAAATTCCAAGAAGATAAAATCTAAGAAGTGAAAGGCTCCTCCTATGGATGTTCTTAAGCCAAATCCTATAGCTGACACACCTTATTATATTTTGAATAATATTACTCCTTATCCAGGAATACCTAAATGGATGTGGTACTCTAAAAATGAGTAAAAGGCTAGGAAGAAGAGCAGGAGATACTCTCCTCCTCCTCAAAGGAACTAGAGAGGACCTCCTCCTCCTCCTCCACCTCCTCCTCCTACTGCAGGTGCTTCAGGGAATATTTCCCAATCCTAAGGAAATGTCTCTAAGACTTTGAAGCCAGCCTCAAGTAATTCTCAATCTCAAAGGCCAACTTCCTACAAGTCCTCTAGACCAGCTGGGAAATTCAGTCAATGCAGTCCTCCAAAGTCATATTATCAAAGCAAACATCAACAGAGATCTACTCCAACAAATTTTCTACATCAATCTATTTTATTCAGAAATACTCAAAAGTCTTCTCAGGATACTCCAAAAACTGATCTAGAGAGACCTCTCTCTTCAGCTTATGAACCTGATTTAGATCCAAATTTCAGAATGGCTAGATTTCAAGAGCTGATTGGTTTATCTCAGATGAACAAAGCCATGGAAGAAGGATCATATCCATAAAAATTCACTATAATGTCCACCTATAGACACAAAGAGTTTGACAAATTTCAGATAGACAAGAAAATAATTTGATCCAAATTAATATATGCAGGTACATCTAAAAGTTGTAGTTCCCAGAGCTTCATCTGTGATAGTTCTTGGAGTTCAAGACATGAAAATGTCTCAAAAGGAAGTAGAGAATCCTCACATGATAATTTTGTTTGCTAAATCATCTCCTGTTCCTCCCTCTGACAAATCTTGAACATTAATCTCTCTGTGATATATCTGTGTATTGTACTTAGCTATATTATATCTGCTGAATGATTTTAAAATTCTGTCAGATATTTTTATTGCTTTGTGTTTTTATGCTTTTCTACTTTTGTTTTGTGACCTCACCCAAATAGGGGGAGATTATTGGATCCCTAGTTTTGATTTGGGCTAGGTTCGATAATAGGTTATTGACCCATCATGTATAGCCTAGGGTCAAATTTGTTAGTTCTAAGGTCTAGGTCAATCTGACTAGGTTAGATATCTTATGTTCCAGCGTTCAGAAGACTCCAGAGACTCAGACTTAGAAGAATTGTGTTGGATCCCTAGTAGGATTTGGGCTAGGTTCACTAAGTTAGGATCTTATGACCCAACATGTATAGCCAGGGTCATGGTTGTGTCCTAAAGTCTAGGCCAAGTCCTTAGAGTCAACATCACTTGGACCAGCCATAAAAAGACTGTCAGAGACTCAAGACTTAGAGATTTCAAAGACTCAGTAAAAATGAGTTCGACGTTCGTCGAACTCAGGTCGACGAAATTCGTGCTCAGATCGGCAAAATCAGAGAAAGATTCTCTGAGCTAAGCTCGACGAACTAGTTCACAGGTCTCAGGTCGACTAATTCTATATCTTATGCTTGAACACTCAACGCCAGAGAACATCTCAAATATTCTAAGTCCAAAATCAAACTCAGGTCGATGATCTTGGATCTCAGCTCGATGAACTCAGTTCTCAGATCTCGGGTCGACTAATTCTGGATCATATGCTTCAACACTCAACGCCAGAGAACATCTCAAATATTCTAAGTCTAGAATCAAACTCAGGTCGACGATCTTGGATCTCGGCTCAACGAACAGTGGACTCAGGTCGACGAATCCAGACTTGGTTATTTTCATCCTTCTGTCCTTATTATAATGCAATAATTCCTGAGTAATTAATTCTAAAATTTTCTCTGAATAATACCGTTAGACGGAGCATTAATTATGGTCTTCCTCAGGATTATTGCTTACCGTTTTTCCATGGGAAAGTTGGGGAAATCAATCAATATAAAATATTCTCAGGCCGTCAGCATTGAATGCAGAAAGGATTTCGAAATTCAAAAGGACTTTTACATGGAAAATATAAAAGATGAATTCTTCCTCTTCCTGGATACACAACTGACACAAACACACAGAAAATTAGTCAGGAAGAGAAGAACTCCATCATCTCGCAAAAAGGACTTCTCTGCTCTCGCTCTCTCTTGACAACAAAGTGCTAGAAAGAAAGAACTGCTAGATCAGAAGAAGAACCGCTTTCAGAAGAAGAAGAATAACTATTAAAATCAGGAGTCTTCTTCTTCTGTAATCCTCTCAGGAACTTTGAAAGGACAACAACTACTGCATCAGTCAAAGAAGTTCCTGAAGATCTTCTGGTTGAAGATAAAAGCCTAAAGGCCTATCACCCTGAAGCAAAGTTCCAACCACCTGAATCTATTCACTATCTCAGGGGGAGCTTTTGCAACCATCAAATCCACATGGTATTCTCAGTTGTATAATTGAGAAAGAGAAGACATAATCACTCTCTCAACCCCCCACTATATAAAGGGTTCTCTACTCCCTTCAAAAGTGATTCCTGGTTGCAAGTCACCTAACCAAAAGACTTGAGGTTTGGTTTTTGAGCACCTGATCAAAAGCTCAGTGGTGTCAGGCACCTGATAAAAGATCTGAGTGGATTCCTACTTAGGTGGTAGAAGAGTGGATGTACCCAAGTTGGGGAACCACTATAAGTTCTTGTGTTGTCTGGTTGCCCTTTTCTTTTTGTTCTTGTTGTGGCTGTGCTAGTTAGGACTGCTCTATTTTTTCTTAATTAGTTTTTCATTCTACAATTATTATTTACTGCAAAAGTTCAAATAGTTTTTTAAGGATACTCTATTCACCCCCCCTAAAGTATTCCAGATCTAACACCTCACTTTCAATTTGTATTAGAGGGGAGTTCTTTTGGTTGTACAAGCTAACCCTTGAACCAAAGATCCTGAGTTAGATCTATCATTCTATTCCCATTAGATTTATACTCACACAGCATGTCCCAGAACAAAGATTTTGCAAGCACCAGACCTAAAGTTTGCAACCTAAATAAGTTTTCCATCTAGAAGGCAAGAATAAAATTATATATGAACTCCATTGATGAAGATATCTATAATTCCATTTTGATAGGTCCCCCTACAAAACTTACAACAGCAGCATTATCCATCACTAATACAGTTCTGCCACCTGAGCAGACTGAGGCTCAGAAGAAGGACAAAATTACTGAGGCCAAGACAATGAACATATTGACCTAGACAATGACAAATGACATTTTTCAGAATGTGGCTGAATAGACATCAGCCAAGGCCATTTGGGATTCCCTGAATCAAATGGTGGCTGGCTCTGCTGATGAAAGAAAGGATAGAAGATCAAATCTCATATCACAATATGAGAATTTCAAGAAGGAGGAAGTTGAGTCAGTGGCAGACATGTACAACAGGTTGAGCTCAATCATAAATGAGCTGAAAACCTTGGACAAGGACATCACCCTCACAGAAGTGAATGACAAGATCCTCATGTGCTTCCCAAGCTCATGGGATTTAAGGATCTATCCCATCAAGGAGGCCAGAAGCCTAAATGAGATTTCCACTAAATCTCTTTTGGAAAAGTTAAAGTCATATGAATAACTCATCAAGACAAGAGAAGCAGCTGAGCAAAGAACACCTCCACCATCAAGGAAGGAGAATAGCTTTGCATTCAAGGATGCTGAAGAGACAGAGACTCCAATAGTTAATGAAGAGTTGATGAGTCTATTTGCCAAAAGATTCTACAAGATGGCAAGGAAAGACTTTAGGAGAAAGTCATCTAGGAAGGATGACAAGACAAGATATGATAAAACACCTGCTAAGGAAGTGGTTTGCTTTGGCTGTAGGAAACCTAGACACTTCGTCTCTGAGTGTGCAGAGAATCATAAGAAGGAGAAGAGAAGAGAGAAGGACACAAGAAGACAGCACAGCAGCATGCCTTCTTCCAATAAATATAAGAAAAAGGAAAAAGGCTTTGTAGCTAAATCCTGGATTGAAATAGAAGATGAATCCACATCTTCCAGCTCTAGTGAAGAAGAAGAGGAGGCAAAGGCAAAGGAAGTTTGCCTCATGGCAATTGATGCCAGCAGTAGCATATCAGATACGGATGAATCTGATAATGAAGAAATCATGTCAGCTGAAGACCGGGTATTAGCATCATATGATTTTGAATCTGATGAATTTAAATTTGAATTTAAAAATTTATGTTTAGATTTGATAAGCTCTGAGAAGGAAATCAAACTTCTCAGAGAAAAATTAAAAGATCAAGATAAAATCATTTCTGAAAATGCTAATCTATCTAATGAACTAAAGTCTGCAAATGAACAAATCATCTTTCTGAAATCTGAACTTAGCAAAGCTAAGATAATGGAAGAAACATTAAATGGAAGAAGTTTAAGACTGTTAGATATAACCAGCACATTAAATACTAGAACTAATAAATGTAGATTAGGGTTAGGAGCTTCATCCAGTAAACTAATACTAATCCAAAAGAATAATCTTTCTAAACCAGTAAATTTTGTTTCTGATAAAGAAAAGAAAAACACTGAACAGAATAATAAGGTTAATGAAGTTCTTAAAAAGATTGAAACTAAGAAAAACTTAAAACCCGAAGAATAATAAAAATAACAATGTTCAGCAGTTATCGTCGAACTCAGATCGATGATATATGAACAGATCGCCGACCTCAGTACGATAATATTTGAATGCAAATTTCAATAATAATCATTCGTCTTACTATGACCGACGAACTGTGTATGGTTCGTTGAGCAGAGATCGACGAACTTGGGGCACAGAAAATGAACTTGTACATTCTCAGAGTAGAGATCAATGATCTCATCCCAATTCGTCGAACTCTGGTCGATGAACTCATAACAATTCATCGAAACCAGAAATACTTAACCAAAATTATATCCACAACAGCAACTCTAGTAATCATAGGAAATCAGTTAATCCTTTTAATCAATGGATAATACCACCAAGAAGATATCATCCTAAAAGCTACAAGAACCAACCAGAATATTCTTAAATGCTCAGTTACAGTTATGTAAACCAACACGGACCCAAGGTTACTTAGGTCAAGAACAACTAACTACCATTCTTGCAGGTAAAGAGCTATCCAGCATTTAATCAACAATGGTATCTAAACAGTGGTTGCTCCAAGCATATAACAGGAAGCAAGGACAACTTAAGTGATTATAAGTCCAAGCTGGGACCAAAGGTTATCCTTGGTGATTCAAACTGTGGCCAGACCAAAGGCTATAGTTAAGTCAAGATTGGAGCAGTGACTTTCAAGAAGGTTGCCTATATAAGTGGATTGAAGCATAACCTCATCTCAATAAGTCAACTTTGTGATGAAGGTTATCAGGTAATTTTTAACTGTAGCTCTTGCAATATTTCATCTAAAGAAAACAAAACTGTTTTAATTGGAAATAGACAAGGCAACATATACTTAATTGATTTTCTTTCTGCCAACTCAGACATCTGCTTACTTAATATAATTAGTAATCAGAATGAACTTTGGCATGTAAACATGAAAAACATTGTTATGTTATCAAAAGACAACCTTATGAGAGGTCTGCCTTCTGGTCCCTACAAGAAGGAAGGTCTCTGCAGGGCTTATAACTAGGCAAGCAAACAAAATCTAGTTTTAAATCAGTTAATAAAAGTGATTCACCTAGGATCTTGTATTTGATACACATGGATCTTTTTGGACCCATTGCTGTACAGAGCCTAGGAGGGAAATCCTACACTTTAATTATTGTAGATGACTTCTCAAGGTTCACTTGGGTGTTTTTTCTGAGATTTAAGTCAGATACCTTCAAGGTTCTTATAGATTTTCTCAGGATCATACAGATTGAATACTCTACTCATGTTGCATTGATCAGAAGTGATCATGGTACAGAGTTTGAGGCCCTTCTTATGCATGAGTTCTGTGAGAAGGAAGGTATCAGGCATTGCTTCTCATCTCCTAGAACTCCCCAACAAAATGGGGTAGCTGAAAGGAAAAATAGGACCCTAATTGAAGCTACAGACACATTACTTGCAGATGCTTACATGCCACTAATCTTCTGGGCAGAGGCTGTAAGCACAGTAAATCATGTCCTGTACAGGAGTTTGATACACAAACTAAAGAATAAGACTCCCTATGAATTACTAAAAGGGACGAAACCTAAAATCACTTATTTTAAAGTTTTTGGATTTATATGCTATATACATAACAACAACAAGAGATATATTAGAAAGTTTGAAGCTAAGGCTGAAGAGGGAATCTTTCTAGGATATTCCCAAGTAAGCAAAGTTTATAGGGTTTTCAATAAATCATCATTAAAAGTTGAAGAATCTGTTCATGTTTCCTTTGATGAAACTAACAAGTCTTGCAAGGAGAAAGAGATTTCTACCAATATTCCTTTGCAGGTACCTCACTTGTGTAAGAATTTGAATGGACTAAGCCTCACCCAAGAGGTTCCAACACATCCTTCTCCACAAGTTAATGAAGAAAGTGAAGAAGAAATCACTGATGGAATTTATAATCCCTCAACAGCACACACAATTCCACAAGAGGAATTAGTTCCAATGTTGTTGAAGAACCAACTCCACCCACTGACTTTGTCTCACTAAGGGATCACCCCAGATCCCAAGTGATTGGAGACAACTCAGTAGGTGTATAGACAAGGCATCAACTCAACTAAGATTTGATGCATGCCTATTTTATCTCTCAGGTTGAGTCTCTATCCATACATGATGTTGAGCAGGATCCCCACTGGATCATTGCAATGCTAGAGGAATTAAACCAATTTGAGAGATGTAGAGTTTGGGATTTGGTTCCAAGACCCCAAGACCACCCAGTCATTAGAACCAAATGGGTATATAGAAATAAGCTAGATGCCCAAGGAGTGATTGTGAGAAACAAGGCTAGGCTTGTTGCTCAAGGATATAGGCAAGAGGAAGGCATTGACTATGATCAAACATTTGCCCCTGTTGCAAGGCTAAAAGCTATAAGGATATTTCTTGATTATGCTGCATTCAAGAAGTTCAAGAATATCAAATGGATGTCAAGAGTGCATTCTTAAATGAAGAACTTAAAGAAGAGGTTTATGTTGAACAACCTCAAGGTTTTGTTTCTCCAACTCATCCCTCTTTTGTCTTCAAATTGCATAAAGCGCTTTATGGTTTAAAGCAAGCTCCAAGAGCTTGTTATGAGACCATAGCTAGCTTTCTGATAGAGCATAAGTTCACTAGAGTCATAGTAGATAAAACATTATTCACTAGACATCATAAGGACCAAACTTTGTTAGTATAAATTTTCGTGGATGATATCATATTTGGGTCTACTGATTCCAAATTGTGTAAGAGATTCTCTAACCTCATGCATTCAAAATTTGAAATGAGTAGTATGGGTGAGCTCACCTACTTCCTTGTTCTCCAAGTGAAGCAGCTGCCTGATGGCATCTTCATCTCCCAAGCTAAATATTCTAAAGAGGTTATCAAAAAGTTTGGGATGGTTGATGCCTAAGAAAAGAAAACACCAATGGCTTCCAATGCTGTAATTGACTCTGATGCACTTGGGAAACCTGTGGATCAAAAATTATAAAGGGGCATTGTTGGGTCCCTATTATATCTTACAACTAGCATACCTGATATCATATTTGCAACATGTCTTTGTGCTAGGTTCAAGGTGAACCCTAAAGAATCTCACCTAGTTTTTCTAAAAAGGATTTTAATATATATAAAGAGTTGTCCTAGTCTAGGACTCTGGTATCCCACTAAGTCAGAATTTATGTTAACTGGATACTCAGATGCTGACTTTGCTAGATGCAGGGTAGACAGAAAGAGTACCTCAAGAACCTGCCAATTCCTTGGTATGAGATTAGTGTCCTGGTTTTGTAAAAAGCAGTCATCTGTGTCTACATCAACTGCTGAAGAAGAATATATTGCAGCTGGCAGTTGCTGTTCCCAGATACTGTGGATCAAAAACCAACTCTAGGACTATGGATTCAACTTAAATAATTCAACTCTCTTATATGATAACACAAGTGCTATAGCTATAGCATAAAATCTAGTCCATCACAATAGGATTACATATAGAAATTAGGCATCATTTCATTAGAGAGTGTGTAGACAAAAACAAAATTAAACTTGTCTATATCTACATTGATTTGCAAAAAGCTAATATTCTTGTCGATAATGAAGAATATGATATGATGTTGATTATGATGGGTTATTCTGGAGAAAACCCAAATAAATTTTGAAGAAACACCATCTGCTGAGTTCAAGTTTCTCGCAGATATTGTTGGGAAAGTCTTGCTGTGCAAGCACACTACGCACGACTATATAATCAGGCATCAATTTCTGGTTATGTGTGCAGTGCTGAATAAGAAATAGGTCAACTGGGCATAGATCACTTTTGATATTATCAAGAAAAAGAATAATAAAAAGGAAGTTAACTTTAGAAGGATCCTGGGGATCTTCTTGAAAGAAAAGCTGCTGAATCACTGGTATCCCAGACCATAGTCATCAATGCCATCAAAAGGCTCACCTGTGCCTTGTTTGGCAGGTGGGAGAGGACAATCACAAAGCCCTCTAAGGCTTTATCCTCAGCCACCCAAGCTCCTGAGAGTATAAGGACTACTCCAGCCACTTCCCACCCTACTGAAGAGGTTCCATCCACAACTACACAACCTCTAGCTCTCCAAACTCCATCCTAGCCAGCAATTCCTACATCTCCAACCCATATTCCCTCTCATACTCCTTCCCCCCTGCATGATACATCACTTCCATCACCACTACATCTCCTCTTCCAAGGTATTTAGCTGACATCCCACTATCCAACCTCCCATCCCTCCCATCCTTCAACCTCCTATCATCCCCTCTCAACCATCCCTCTCCTCCAAATGACTCTCACCAAGAAACTCAACTCCCACCTCCACCTCCACCTCTACCTCCAACTCCACCAGCAAATACCACCTCCACTCAACCAACCCCTGCCACAACATCTACCTCCCCCCTCTTGGACCCTTCCATTATCTCTCCAATCATTACCCTCCTCACACCCCTTCTAAAATCACTCATAGCAGAGGCTATCTCTCCTCTTACTACCTCCATCTCCTATCTAGCTGCATAAATATCTGCTTTCACTACTGCTCCATCTTCAGTTGGGGGCCTGGCTTTAGTTTCTATAGAAACAAGGCAGGGGGAGATACTTGATGAAGAAGCAACAGCAGTTGTAGCAGAAGCAGCAGCACCAGCAGAATCAGTTGAAAAGGATATGGACACAGTAAAAGTAGCATCAATAGCATAGTTAGTTGAAACTGACATGGAAATAGTATCAGATATAACAGCAGATGTACAAGAAGATTTTATAGCAGCAGATGTACCAGCAGACAGCACTAAGCCATCCATGGCTATAAGACCTTATACCACACCAATCTGCTCAAGGCCACTTATTCAGCTCCAGAGTCTCCTCCCAGAGTTACTTCCCCCACCATCTCATCCCCTATTTCACAAGTTTATGTTATGGATGATTCTCCAATGCCTGATCTAGATCCACTGGTCATGGCTGATATTGAGGAAGAAAATAAATCAACTGTTGAATGCGCTGATGTATATAGTTCTCCAGCTTCTCCTCCAGTTCCTTCCAAGATAGAAAAGTCAGCAATTCCTGATGACACAATAAGAGAGATTGATGCACTGTATGACAATCCACAGCAATCAGATGATGATGATGATGATGATGATGATGATGATGATGATTCTGATGAGGATCCAAAGAGAAAGAAAGTTTCCAAGAAGAGAAAAGCTCCTCCACCTCCTGCCCCAAAACCCAATCCAGCAAATGACACACCCTACTACATCTTGCAGAATATAACTCCATACAAGGGTATGCCAGCATGGATGTGGCTATCCAAAAATGAACAGAAGGCAAGGAAGAAAAGCAAAAGATACTCTCCTCCCCAGAAATTTTAGAGAGGTCCACCCCCTCCAGCTGCTAGTGCCTCAGGAGCTACTTCTCAAAGTTAAGATGTATCTTCTAAGCCTACATCTTTCACCAGAACATATCAAAGGAAGGAAAGGTCATCCAGAAATCATTCCTAAGGAGGTAATCAGCAAAGGAATATCAGTTCTATAGAGGAAATAAAGGAAGTAGTTTATCAAAGACCAGAATTCTCACCTCCCAAATAATAAGCTTCACAACACCAATACAGAAGGCACACAGGGTCCCATAAGACCAAAGGAAAATATAGTGAGGTTGTTCCTCCAAAGTCCCTATACACTCAAAGTGATGAAAGACAAAAAGTGACATGTTTCCAAGCACAATCCACACAATAAAAGCCTGTTACCCTGCTACCTCCACAAGATGATCAGTCATCTGTCAGTTAGGATGTTTATCCCAATTTCAGGATAACAAGGCTCCAGGAGTTGATTGGTCTGTCACAAATAAAGAAGTCTATAAAGGAAGGTGAAGATCCATCAAGGTTTACAACTATGTCATCATATAGAGAAAGAGAACTGGATAAACTTCAAGTCAGCAAGAAAGTATTTAATCCTGCAGAATACATGGAATTACATCCAGAGGCTATTGTACCCAGAACTTCTACCCTGAATATGATTGGAGCATCAGATCTGTACATGTCAAAGAAAGAAGCTGACAATCCCAATAAGGAGATCATTTTCACTAAGCATGAGGATAGAAGCAAAGAAGAGAAGCCAAAGGAAAAGAAGCAGAAGAAATAAAACCTGAACTGCTGTGTTTATGGTATTATTTTTGAAAAACTGTGTTCTTATGATACAAAGCTTACTGTGTATAAATATATCTGCTGCATATATTATTTCATTCTCTGCCAGATATATGTTTTTCTTGCTTTGTACATTTCTTTTTATCATTGACTCTGTAATTAGTGACCTCAACCAAATAGGGGGAGATTGTTGGATCCCTAGTAGGATTTGGGCTAGGTTCACTAAGTTAGGATCTTATGACCCAACATGTATAGCCAGGGTCATGGTTGTGTCCTAGAGTCTAGGTCAAGCCCTAAGAGTCAACATCACTTGGACCATCCATCAACAAACTGCCAGAGACTCAAGACTTAAAGATTTCAAAGACTAAGTAAAAATGAGTTCGATGTTCATCGAACTCAGGTTGACGAAAGTCGTGCTCAACTCGACAAAATCATAGAAAGATTCTCTGAGCTGAGCTCGACGAACTGAGTTCACAGGTCTCAGGTCGACTAATTCTGGATCATGTGCTTGAACACTCAACACCAAAGAACATCTCAAATATTCTATGTCCAGAATCAAACTTAGGTCGACGATCTTGGATCTCAGCTAGACGAACTCAGCTCTCAGGTATCAGGTCGACTAATTCTGGATCATATGCTTCAACACTCAACGCTAGAGAATATATCAAATATTCTAAGTCCAGAATCAAACTCAGGTCGACGATCTTGGATCTCAGCTAAATGAACTCTGGACTCAGGTCGACGAATCCAGACATGGTAATTTTCATCCTTCTGTCCCTATTATAATGCAATAATTCCTGAGTAATTAATGCTAAAATATTCTCTGAATATTACCGTTAGACGAAGCATGAATTATGGTTTTCCTCAGGATTATTGCTTGCCGTTTTTTGTGGGACAGTTGGGGAAATCAATCAATGAAAAATATTCTCAGGCCGTCAGCATTGAATGTAGAAAGGATTTCAAAATTCAAAAGGATTTTTACATGGAAAATATAAAATTTGGATTCTTCCTCATCCTGGATACACAACTGACATAGACACACGAAAAATTATTCAGGAAGAGAAGAACACCATCGTCTCGCAAAAAGGACTTCTCTACTATCGCTCTCTCTTGATAACAAAGTGCTAGAAAGAAAGAACTACTAGATCAGAACAAGAACATCTTTCAAAAGAAGAAGAATAACTATTCAAATCTGGAGTCTTCTTCTTCTGTAATCCTCTTAGGAACTTTCAAAGGACAACAAATACTACATAGGTCAAAGAAGTTTCTGAAGATCTTCTGGTTGAAGCTAAAAGCCTGAAGGCCTATCACCCTGAAGCAAAGTTCCAACCACCTAAATCTATATACTATCTCAGGGGGGAGCTTTTTCTACCATCAAATCCACAGAGTCTTCTCAGTTGTATAATTGAGAAAGAGAAGACATAATCACTCTCTCATCCCCCCACTATATAAAGGGTTCTCTACTCCCTTCAAAAGTAATTCCTGGTTGCAAGTCACCGAACCAAAAGACTTGAGGTTTGGTTTTTGAGCACCTGATCAAAAGCTCATTGGTGTCAGGCACCTGATCAAAAATCTGAGTGGATTCCTACCAGTGTGGTAGAAGAGTGGATGTACCCAAGTTGGGGAACCACTATATGTTCTTGTGTTATCTGGTTGCCCTTTTCTTTTTGTTCTTACCGTGGCTGTGCTAGTTAGGACTGCTCTGTTTTTGCTTAATTAGTTTTTCATTCTACAATTATTATTTACTGCAAAAGTTCAAATAGTTTTTTAAGGATACTCTATTCACCCCCCCCCCCCCTCTAGAGTATTCCAGATCTAACACCTCACTTTCAAATTACAGTTTGTAAGAGTTCAGAAATCATTTCGATATTCTTCGAACTCTAGTCAACAATCATCGATCGTAGATCGATGAACTCAGAGTTTCAACTATGAGCTGAGCTCGACGATATTCGATCTCAGGTCGACAAACTCCCTCCTATACTCAGTTTCTCTGGTCAACGAAATTCTACCTCAGGATGACGAACTTGAAGCTCATCTTTGACATATACTTTCCAGATTAATTTTCTCTGAGCTCAGCTCGACGAAGACGATTTCTCAGCTCGAAGAACTTTGAGTTCATGTCGATGAAATCTGTCCTGAGTTCGACGATTTCTGTCAATATCAGTTTTGGTGATTTCTCTATCATTTTGATTTCAATTGGTATAATTCTAAGGTAGTAATTCTCTGATAATTAATGCTTATATTCTCAAGAATATAGTTGTTGCATGGCAACATTAATTATGGATTTCACAGAGTAAATTACTTGACTAATTTACTGAGACAGTTGAGGAAACACATTAAAAGACATTTTCAGTCATTTCAACTCCCAGATTCTGAGCAGCAAATCAAGGATAAAATTCAAAATTCAAAGGTGGAAATCCTCTCAGAATATAAAAAAGATCTTTTTCAAAAAGTATAATATCAAGAGATCTTTTCATAACAACTGGTATAAAGTTTTTCAGATAAAAAAACTATTATCATTCTTACAGGAAATTGAAGAAGAACATCACACACGGTTCTTTAGTCTTCTTCAGTTTCTGCTTCAGGCTTCAAAGGGACAACTCATCAACACTAGTCCCAGAAGTTTCTGAAGATCTTCATCAATGCCTACACCCTAAGCAAAGCTCTCATCTTCCTGAACCTTTCTTCATCTCAGGGGGAGTTTTGACAACAGCATCCACTAAAGTCTTCTCAGTTGTTTGAGAAAGAGAATACAACATCACTTTTCATTTCCCACTGTAAAAAGGGTTTCTAACTCCCTTCAAAATTTATCACCTGGTTGACAAGTCTCGTTATCAAAAGACTTGATTTGGTTTTTGGGCACCTGATCAAAAGCCTAAAGGGTTGTAAGATCTCCCTTGAAATAGATCTTGTGGTGACAGGGCTCCTGAGCAAAAACCTGTGGTGGTAGGGCAACTGATCAAAAACCTGTTAATGGATTCCTACCATGGTGGTAGAAGAGTGGATGTACCCAATTTTGGCGAATGACTATAATTTTCTTGCGTCGTCTGGTTATTCCTTTCTTTATTTCTATTGTGTTGTGATTGTTTTCTTTTTCTTACTTCTCTTTATACATATACTGATATCACTTATTTTAATTCTGCTATAAAACTAATCAAAGTTTTTGAAATACTCTATTCACCCGCCCTCTAGAGTTAGTAAGATCTATCCCCTCACTTTCAATATGCAATTTCTATCGAGGATCACAACGATCTACCCAATTAAAACCACCTTTTTTCACAATTTGGTAAGGGGTTCCATACACTTATGTAAATTAAGAACTTCACTTGTCCAAGGATAAATTTCATTACCCTTATCAATCGTTTAGGAGCCAAGATCTTGCACTTGATCCGGATGGAACTGATCACCACAATTTCCTCTTTGCAGATCTGGCTTCGACTTGCAAATCTGATCACAAGAACTCCTTCACAGCAGGGCTGAATCAACCTTGCCTTTCTTGCCCTTTCTCTCTTGTCCTTCCCTCTTCTTCTTCCTCAAGATTCAAGAGAGATAGAGAGAAAATGAGAAATAAATCTCATCACTAGCCTTTTTAAGAGAGCTACTTCTGCGCACTATCTTTGCTTCCACCGCATGGTATCGTAGCTGGTGGCCGCTCTGCCCAATGGACACTTCTCTGCGGCTCAAGACCTCCTCAACCATATCTAACATGTGGAAGGCTACTGTCGGCGTTACCGCTACTGTCGAGCTAGAGCTGAAAGTGGATTTGTTTCAACTACCGCCACGCAATATCACTCTACAGCCGCACGATAGGCTCTAAATGCACCAATTTGTCAAAAGCATCGAGTGCTACCGCCATGCGTTAACCTTCTACCATCGTGTGGTACCTTCCTAAAATAAGGGTAGATTTAATTCAACTGCATTCCACCAGCGCTAGATTTACTGCCTAGCGGTAACTCCCAGTAACAAACTCATTATTATTTTAGGTACTTTGGGGCATTACACTACATCTTTAACTCCCTACATGACATATAACCTTTGAGAATAATGAACTCTATTGCAAGGTGAGGGATCAAAAAAATTGCCTCGAATAGTGTCTAGAGCGCGTGACCGAAGATGGCATTATATGTCAAGCTGGAGTTGACTAAAACACTACAACATTTTTGGCTTTTAACAACACTTAAAAAACTATTGCCTAAAACTACCAAATGTTGCCAAAATAGTAAAAACTGTTACCATAGGGGGTGTTGTATATACGCGTGTTTCCAAAGGTCTAAGGCAATAGTTTTTTTACCTCTAAGCAACACTATACCAAAACTATTGCCTAAACCCTTAGAATTGGCAACAGATCTTTCTTGAACCTATTGTAACATTATAGAAATGTTGACTTGTATTGTTACATTTAAAAACTGTTGTCAAAAATCACAAAGGTAACACTTAAAAATTATTGCTAAAAAGCCGAGAGATTTTTTAAACAAAATCTAAAATAGTGAATTTGCAACCTATTCTTTTAAATATTTATCTATAATGAATGAACTCACACTTAAATTTAAACCAATATCCTAACCAAAAAAATTATAAATTATATTTGACTGAATAAAAACATAAAATCCTTCACTAAATATATAAATTCATCAAGAAATTGCTTCATTTAGAACCCTGGACAAAAAATACATCATTCCACTTTCCTTTCCATTTCAACCTAATATCATTGGAGACCGAAGATAAGTATCATTAAATATTTACAATTTCATTTGACAAGCAAAATACCACAGTGGAAGAACCTATCTAATTTTGCATTTAAATCCAAAATTGTATACTTCAATATGCTGGCAGCACCCTTAGTTGATGGTTGTGTAGAAACTACCATCATGTGCAATATTGGATGAACTCTTCTAGTAACAATTGCTGGTATTCAACGGTTCAAGTATACATTGCTCAGTCCACCATCGCCAAAATACGTGATTAATGAGTATTCTTCTTATCCAGCTTGAGAAAATAAGCAGCTCCAACAGCCTGAGGAAGCTATGTTCTGTGAAGAAGAATTTCTTTCAATAGAGAATTCAAAAATGTTCCCTATGATGGCTTTGAGAACATTTATTGAATGTTTCACAAAAATTATTTCCTAATAATGCTAACCTATTGCAACACTTATAAATTGTTCTTTATCAAGGTATAGACAACATTTTTATAAATGTTTCCAAGTAGGTGTTGCTAAAGACCAAAAATGTTGTAGTGCCATGAATTGAACATTACGCATGAACTGTCTTGGGAACTCCCCTAGGGTTATGATAAGAGTGATCGTCCCTTATATAAGGACTAGGTTATTGTCAAATCTATATAGTTACCAGGTTGCTAGCTCGAGGACTTCTCGGGAAATATTCATGTTGTACACTGTGGATGCAAATAGGATGTATACTGAGCTCCTACTATTTATTAGTATCCTTTTAACCCTAAAGAAGGGGTTGTCCATTCCTATGTTAATGATAAGGGAGTACTTGTGCAGTGTGCATACTCCCTTAAGGTCTTCAATCATAAAGCTTATGGTAGGGTCTTGTGGTTCATGGTTTTTTCAAGCCCTTTCCAATCAAGTGATGGGGAGGGCTCGGATGATGTTGAAGGGTAAACTTGCGATGGTTTTGACTTCCAAAACCTTCTATCTTCCCCTTGTGTGTCATGGAACATGGGAGGTTACTCTAATCCATACTAGTGTAGTGGAGGCTAATTCAGCACTTTGTTCTATAAGAACCTCCTTACGTGTACTTGGCGGAAGAGGCACTCTATCTCCTCCTTCAGTTTTATGTAGTATTCTGTCATGCTCCTTCCCATGGTGAAACTCCCAGTAATATATTTGGTCTTCCCTATTTGGGGGAGTGGTTTGGGCTAGTGGAGCACATTAGAGTCCTATATGTCCATGAGCACTTGCACTCATGTCGTGTTTAGGGAGTGTGAAGTCTTCATGTCTACGGAATCCTAAGTTCCTAATGAACGATTTTCTTATAGTTTTTTTGGCCCATTCTAGCTGTGTTTTAATTGGTAACGCTCATATATTTGTGTATTTTATCGCATAATATATTAGTTCCAAATAGTTTGCCATTTGAGTGAATTGAGGCTTGATAGGGTAGTTGTTTAGCCATTTCATGCATGAAGAACACCTCCTCTCCTTCTTATTTCCTTTTTGTACTGTTATATCTTATTGTTACTATGTGGGATGTGGATTTCTGCTATGCTGGGTACTTTTCCTGCAGGTACGAATATCACGGTATTTTCCCTGTGTGTCTCGACTTTATTTCATTGAGGAGGCAAGTAATTGTGTGTTTTCTTCTTGTATGATCACTAGCCACCTCTGCACATGACCATTGGTCGAGCACGATCATAGTACATCACATTGATAGTTGAGTGAGGCCTACACACATGCGGATTTCTTCACGCACGATCATCGACCCCCTCTCTGCGCATGACCAATAGTCGTGTGGGGCTTATTTGGAATTCTAAACCGAGAAACCTCTTGAAATACACGAGTATATGCATGCATAATGAATAGCACAACCATTGGTCATGTGAGGCAAAGTCATTTTCCCCCCAATTTCCAATTTTCACTTCCATTCCAGGTCCCCCCCTATAAGAACGAGTAGTGGCAAGTTTTTGGCATCGTTGTCGAAGAGCACTATGTGATTTTTATTAAAAGAGAGTCGAGAGAAAGAACCTCTCAATTTTTCTATTTTCTTTTCTCAGATTTGCATCTTTAATTTTTTGCATTTCTCTAATTTGATTTCTCGTTATTGTCTTGCTTGTTTTTTGTGTGTTGCTCTAGACTGGAGAAAGGGTGCATTAGTTTTGTTTGACCCTAAAATTGAGCGAACACTACGACTTTAAATATGAGAGCATGCTCAGGTCATGGATCACTACAACCCAAACCCCAACCAACAAACCCCTAGGAATGTGAATCCAAATCCTAATATTAAAGTAGAGGAGGAAGTGGTGCAGTCGTAGCTCGCATAATATTTGAGAGCACAACCAATACTTTGGGGAGTGTGTACACTCCATTATGACAAACCATCACCAACTAAACCAATATGGGTAGTCTAAGTCACGTAGAGGGGGTGAATAGGTTCTTTGCTTATTTTAGGCTTTTTAAATTAGTTCAGCTAACTAGTGCAAAGAATAAAAATTAAATCACAGCACACACAAGCACACAGGATTTATAGTGGATCCCTAGAGTATGGGTACATCCACTATCCCACACAACCTATCTAGTAATGTGCTAGACTAGGCAACCTTCTACAAAACTTCTCAGATCAATGATCTCACAACTTAGATCCACTCTAGGATCCGACCTCAGGTTTTTAGCAAAACCCTACCACAGACCCTACCTCATAACCACTCTAGAATCCTACACTCAGGCCCACTATACATCCCTACACTAAAGCTTTCAGGATAGCCCTACAACTAAAATCTCAAAAAGATCCTACAAAGTAAATAAGTTTAAAGAAGATTACAAAAATGACTTAGCATAAGTATAGGTTTGAGGCTTAGAGACTTCTTGAGATTTCAAGAGAGAAAGCTTCCTTATCAACACTTAAATAGATTTGTAGTATGTTCAGAGTTGAGTCCCTTCAATGAAGAGAAAACTTGATCTCCTTCTTCTTCAATAGCCGGAAGATGAGCTTACTAATATTTTATTGTGTAAGTAAACTTACATCACAGAGTTCTTCTTGTAGCTGCTAATAATTTGCTTTCTAATGGCGAATTAGATGTTAGGGTTTCTTGCTTGAAGATATCCCTTTATAAAGAGCCCTGCCACTTTAACTTAACAGGTCTGACATCTCAAATGGTCATAAACTTTTTTGATAAAAAGTTAAAGCATCCTTGATACATCACTGATGTGAGGTTTACTTTCGGTGCCTCCACAGATTTCAAATCCCGCTTTTCTGGACTTCAAAATAATAAATATCGCTTTAAATCTTTCTTATCAAAATGATATCATTTTTTATTCTAAGCCCATCAAAATGGTATTTGCTAGAACTTCACAGCTCAGCACTTAGACAATTTCTTACTAAAATTTAGATTTGATTTTGGTGTGAACTCATCTCCTGTACTACTGAGTTTAACTATCATTACTGAATATTGAGTCTACATAGATTTTAATAGATAGCCATCAAATACATAATGCACTTATCATTGTTTGATGCACTTTTTCAAATCTAGGAATATTAAGGACAAATTTCGAACAATTAAAATAAATTATCATAGAGGTAATCAAATTGAAAATATTTGAAGAGGTTTAATTATCTGAAAGATAATAATTGATAAAAAGAAATCATATAAATATATGTCAATGGCTTTAAGTTTCTATCAAAACATAAACAACAAATTTATTTAAGCATGGGCCTAGTCTTAGTTACTCAACATCACTCTTTCCAGCTCTCCTACTCTTCACCCTTTGCCTTTCAAAATATTTGAGAGGCATTTGAATGTAGTTGGACGGAACTCTGGTAGGGTTCTTCCTGTTCATGTTCTCTTTAGTAGTCTTCTCCCTGAGAGAGCTCATTTCCAGATGTTTTTACCAATCTTTGGAAGAATGGACTGTGTCAATGTCATTCCTGACTATCTTTACTGACCTAGGCATGCATAATGATAGAACTAGATTCATCACTTCATTCCTCATGATAAGAATCCCTTGCCTTGTCTTTCCTTTTCTTGGACATGAACTCCTTAGGATACATAGTGCCTTCTCTTTCACTTCTTTTAGACTTTTGAACATCCTAAGCATCATATTCTATTATAGCAAAGCCAAATTCTTATGGTTCATTTGGATCCAGTAGGGGAAGGTGGAGCGCAAGCCTTATGCTTTGAAGTACCCATAGGGCTTGATCAGCATTTATATTCTCCCCCTTTCTAGCTTCTACAAATACTTTGTTCTCAATATCAATGGTGGTTGACACAATTCTACTTGAAAGGGTATGAAAGGTATTTTCATTCTCATCAAGAAGGACATCTCTTACCTCATCAATCTGCTTCATAACTTCAGTTTGAGTGGCTTACACTTAGTTCTCTATATGGTTTATACCTGGTTCAATTTTTTGATAGGTTTGGCTGACATATTATTTGAATCTAGTGAGGTCCAGCGTACAGAGCTGCAGATTTTCATTCATTATTTTCATCACTTTTACATTACTGTCCACAACTCCAATAACTTTAACACACCATCTTGTGATCACACTGTTCATATGGGCAATTTCTTCCATGATTACCTTTATTTCCCCCATAAATTCTTCTCTGCCTTCTTGCACTTGTGCATTAATGTAAGTCATTAGAGAAATACTCTGCTCATCCAGCATCATTTTTAGAGTAGTCGGGATTGAAGTTGTGGAATCTGCAGGGTTGGATGTTGAGGGCTTTGAGATATGATCATAATCTTCAAACGGTAGATGTGACTTATTCCTTATCTCACTTAGGTTCTCTTGGACTGTCAACTCAATGTGAGTTGCATCCTCAGGCTCTTTAGATATAAACAATTAAGCATCTAGATTTGGGAGCTCTGTGTGAATCTCCCCCTCAATTTCATCATTCATTCCCAGTTAATCATCTTCTTCATCATACAAGAACCTGTCAAGGATATGTTCAGGTTCCTTATCAAATTTCTCCACTTCAATTATTGTGATATTTTCTGGAAGATCTTTTTCTGCCTGCCCCTTAGATGAGCCATTCTTCTCCACGTCAGATGGAATGCCATAATTTGTCTACCCACATCTTGATTATGGATAGATTCACTTCATTCACCTTCTCCACCTCATATCTCAATGGATTTGATTCCTAAGGCAGTTTCTTCCTCACTTTTTTGTATCCACAACAATAGCTTTAAACTTTTTCTTATACGGACTCTTCTTTTTCTTTGAAAGATTCACCCGAACCTTCTTGTACCTTTCTAGTGTCTTCACATCCATCCTTCTTTTATGATAAATCCTTAATCTTTTCTTCTTTTTGAATATGTCTGGATATTCAGTTAGGAGATATAAAGATAGAATCCTTCCCAGAATAGGAACAAATAAGCTTTCCATAATTCTCTGGAAGACCACTCCAGCCCAATCTGTTTTTTCATGGTTCTAATAATGTTATGTCCTTGAGTTTTTGGAACCAACTTCCACACTTTGCATCTTTTGAATTGATGGAGTTCTTCCTACATAGCCATTATTTAGAAAGTCTTTGGTTTACTTCTTCAAATCTCTTTATTTCCACTCTTAAGAGAAAGCTTTGATACAATGCTTCATTATATATCCTACTCCTTTTTGTGACCTCTTGACTGACACCCCCATTGGTTAACTTGTTAGGGTGATCCTTAAGGTGCATGTTTGTTGTAGGTGACCTTACTGTGGGTGGTTGTGTTCCTAGAATGTCTTCATCATGCTGATCCACATCTTCAGCAACTTGGACTGTATCTGAAGGATGAACTTCCTCGGTTATGATTGGATCATGGTAGGAGATCTTAGTTGTACTGGGCTTATCATTTAAGGACAACTAATTCATATTTACTTCAGTACCTGCAATAATAGAGAAACTAGACCAGCCATTTTATATCAGGCTAGTCTTATCAAAAACAACACTGATTGATTCTTCAATCACATGATATTTCTTGTTGAATACTTTATATACTTTACTATATGAGTAGTATCCAACAAAGATACCTTCATTGCACTTCTCTGCAAACTTTGTTAAATAAGATTTACCATTATTCAAAATATAATAGTTGCATCTAAATATTTTAAAATTTGATATAATTTTTTTTCTCCCTTTCATCAATTCATAAGAAGTTTTCTTGTCATCATTGGTGATGGAAGCTCTATTTAATACATATAAAACAGTATTGACTGCCTCAACCCAGAAACTTTCTTGCAGTGAGGAGTCACTCAATATTGTCTAGCTGCCTCTATTAGGGTCCTATTCTTTCTCCTAGCCACTCTATTTTGAGGTGGACTTCTGGGAGAGGAGAACTCCTGAGAGATAGCTTGCTCTTAACAAAATATTTTAATAGCACTAGATTGAAATTTTGTTCCATGGTCACTTCTCACTTTGACCATAGAATAGTCCATTTCATTCGAAATAGACTTGACAAATGTCATGAAGTCATTTAGTGTATCTGACTTCTTTCTTAGGAAGAAGGCTTATGTATATCTAGAGTTATCATCCACTATCACAAAGGTATACAACTTCCCTCCTAAACATTAAATTAGTAGAGGACAAAAAAGATCCAAGTACAATAAGTAATGACATCTAGTAGAATCTTTATATGGAGTGCTTTTAAAAGTGATCCTTGTTTTCTTGCCCATTTGCCATGCAAGATAGGGGCCATTTTTAATGCATTTTAAGTTAGGTCCATCTCTAACTAGATTCTCAGAGAAAAACTTACAAATTATTTTGTAGTTATTGTGATCTAATCTCTTGTGCATTGTACACAGAGAGATTCCTCCTCATTAGCTACAAGACAAACTGGAATAGAAGAATCTGAACAAATGAAATCTAAGCAATAAATATCTTCACTCCTAGTTCCTGAGAGAATTGTCTCTAAGTCAACTAACTTTTTGATCATGCACTTTTCCTTGTGAAATTCAATGAGATAGTCTAAGTCACACAGTTGGCTTATGCATAAAAAGTTGTGTTGCAACCCTTCTAAAAGTATATAGTTTTCAACCTAAATGACTTAGAGGGGGGTGAATAGGTGAATCTTGCAGATTTTTTTGTAATTACAAACTTATCAAAAATAAAGCGCACAAAATAAGAGATCACAGCAAAGACATAAAAATTTATAGTGGCTTCCCGAAGATGAGAACGTCAACTTTCTCGCCTCGCATATCTAGCAATTCAAGTTATACTCTACTACTTCACCAAAAACTCAGATTAAACAATCTTACACCCAGAATATACAACTCCTACAATCTCGGAGAAAGCCTTCACCTACACTCGATCATATAATAAGGATCTACAAAAACTTGAAAGAACTTTATTCCTATAAAGCAATAAGAAAAATATAGTTTTAATATCGTTTCTCAGATTTGAAAACGTTCCTTCTTCTTTGCATAAAACTCTGACTGAAATCTTGAAGAGGAAGAAAAAGGATCTGAAATTTAGAAGACAGATCTAATCTGAGAAACGACTGATCTCTGAACGTATATGAATCTGAAATCTTGAGATCGATCAAGTCTTTTCTTAGCAGGAGGAATCGCGGATCAGGAGGGATGTCGGCGGCAGAGTTCTTCGTGAAATAAATTTGAAATCCCAATAATTTATGGCAATTTGCAATTAGAACACAGCTAGGTTTTTCTGAAATAATCCTTCACTATTTATAGATTATTTCTCACTAACGGCTCAATTTCAAACTTAGTTCTACCGTCCACGTGTACTGTATATGGCGAAAGCCCTAATTTTGGAAAGTGATAAAAATTAAAATGAAACAGAATGAGAATTTGGTTAAGTCCAAATTCATCAAGACATCATGTGTACTCTCCAAACCACTCGATGAAATAGTCAAAAAAACTTGGGAGAGAGCTTGCGTGAGATGTTGGGACTTCACAAGACCTTTCGACAAATTACCTGAAAGCTCTCGAGAGTACTCGATGAATTTCCTTGACTGCATGATTAAGTTACTTGAATCGTGTAAGACCTCAAACTTTCTCTTGAACATTAAAGTACTTCACTTGACCTCTCAAGAGTACTCAAAGAAATTCATGAGTGCTCACTTAAGTACTCGATGAATTCGCCGAGTATATACGAGAAGTCTAAGTTATTTTAACTTAGCCATTCTGGACAGTAGTTGTCAGTGAACTCTCAAGTACTTCTAAGATCACTCGACGAATTCCTCGAGTACTTATGTGAGTTCTCACGAATTTCACGAGACCTCGCGAGTTTACTTAATGAATTGACTTAGTAAAAATCAGCAACTTCTGGACATAACCTTCCTTTGTGATGCTAGATGAAGTACACGCCATTAGAGAGATTGCATATGGTTCAACATGATGTTCTTTACAACGAGGAATTACATTACACAGAACTTCTTTTGGAGACCCATTATAAGATGGCAATGGTTTGTACATGGCAATAAAGACCTGCATCACACACAAATAAAACTAACATCAAATATAGGCTCAATTCAACTTAGTTCAAGGGACACTTCTTCAAATCAGTTCTATTGTGGATACAATACCCAATAATCTACCCATATTTGAAGAAGTCAGAATCTTATATACTAAGTTGAATTGCACAAAAAATAAAGCATACAAGAAACACTAAAATTACAAAAAATATATAATTGAGATCAACAAAATATCAAAATTAATAGAAGTGTTTCTTAGGGCATTCCAAGACATTACAACATAAATGATCATAAAGAAACAACAGTCTTAGAATTGCCCCTTTCCCTTGCTCTTCTAATACTATTTATCAAAGTATATATTAGGCTTGGGATAATATCTTGGAGGAGGAGGAGGAGGAGCATCAGGATTTGTTCTGTCATGCTTTTTGAAGTAGAGCCTCCTCTTCACATTTGACACTTCATTCTTATTTCACCCTTCTCTATTATAATATTTCATTGTTCCTCATTTGATAAATAAACTAAGGTGAAGGTGTCTAGAATAATTCCTTTGGAGATAGGACTCCAAACATCAGCATATTCTATTACTTGACTGGGATCAGATCTACTAGCTGAAGGGCCTTCTCTATATCTTCTTCTCTTCTAAAGAGGTGGTTTGGAAGATTCTTCGATGATTTCTACATCATCCTCAATAGCATCAGACCACACTTGAGTGTATTTCATGGGAGGATCATATGAATCTGAGCTTTCAACAGGTTTCCCTACAGGCTTTGAACCTGTAAAAGGTTGCTCTGGAGGTGAGAATTGCACTGGAAATTGAGCTAGAGCATGCCCTGTTAATTCCCCATGCAACCACTTTATATTCTTGTAGCAATAAACATTTGGACTGTGCACTTGTTTGCACACATCACGATTCAGCTTATCTATTTTGCTTTTTAACTTTTCATCCCCCTTTCTGACTTCTTCAGTAAGGGTTTGGACAATTTCCTCCCTATACTCTCCCATTTTCCTATCAATATAATGCATGCTCCCATCATTAGAGTGTGCCATAGCATCACTTTCTTTAGATAGGTGAGCTGCCTCGCTATAAACATGACCAATGCCCTGAAGTGCATGGTCTATAACTTTTCTACCTTGAGCTAGCAAATCAGTTAAATATGTAATCAACTGGTCCATACTGTGATTTACCTGAGCCAGTCCATTATTCAGATCTTTTTCCACTTCACCCACTTTGCGATAAACGTATTTCAATGAGAAGTCAAAGTGGTCTTTTTGCTTTACTAGCATAACTTCTATAGACTTCAACAGAGATTCATTTGAAGAAGGAGCACTCTCACCCTGAGACCTTGTCTCCTAAAAACCAAAAGAATCTTATTGAAAGTTACTATTGGAGGAAGTTGGCTGTGGAGATGGAGCAGATCTAAAAAATATGCTCTCCGGCTCCATAGCGACTTATTTTCCTTTAACCAGAGCAAGTGCAGGATTTGGCTCCAGCTACTTTTGGATAGCAAGCTCTTCAGCAACCTCCCACTCACTAGAAGCTCTGACAGTACTGAGGTTATCTTGTAAAGTGCATTTTAATACTGGCTCCGCCTCAGCCTCATATGGTAGTTCTTTCTCAACAAGCACTTCGTCTTAAGCCAGGATGTCTTGTTGAATAGCATATGTCTTAGCAATCTCATCAACTAAAATTTATATCTTATCCCCCTCAATAACTGCACTAACAGTCTCAGTTTCTTCATGGGGGTGAAGGCACATCCTTCTCCATGACTGTATGGTTAGGCCTTTCCTATAAGCCAGAACATTCACACATATCTCTCTCGGCACTTAGTCTGAAATTTCTCTGTTCCCATCTAGCAAAATTGAAGCATCTATCTTCTTAAGGTGATGCACACTAATGGACATATCAAATTGATTCTTATTGAAAGTATCTAGTTGTAAACCTAAATAATCTAGAGGGGGTGAATAGGTGAATTCTACGGCATATAGAAAGTAAAAATAAAGCACACAGAACAAGAGAACCAACACAACACAGACACAAGGATTTATAGTGGTTCCCTAAAATAGGTATGTCTACTGTCCAACATCGGCTATTTAGTACTTTGGGCTATACTCGGCTACTTCACCACTTCTTAAATTAATAATAATCTGACAACTTGGAGTCTTCCACTCCAATAAAATATGAGAACAAATTTCCCTACACTTGACCCTTCAACAAGTATCTACAAAAAAACTCAGAAGAACAAACTTCATACAAAGTAATAAGAACAATAATGTTTGAAAGAAAACTCTTTTTCTCTGATCTAAAAATATCGTCCTACTTCATTACTTGAAAGTTCTTACTGAATTCTTGAAGAATAAGAAGAATCTGAAAGTACTGCACAGATCAGATCTGAGAAATGACTGATCTCTGAAAGAATATTAATCTGAAATCTTGAGATCGATCGAATCTTTTCTCTTCAAGAGGAATCGCTGATCGGGAGAGTTATCGGCGACAAAGTTCTTTGTGAAACTCGATTTGAAATCCTTATTATTTTGGCAATAAGAAATTAGAACACAATTTGATTTGTTATACTATTTGCGATTAGGGTTCTCTGAAATAATCCAATACTATTTATAGATGATTCCTCACTAACGGCTCGAATTCGAACTTAGGTCTACCATCCACATGTATTGTACATGGAGGAAGCCCTAATTTAGGAAAGCCATGAAAACGAGAACGATGCTGAATAAAAATTCACTTAAGTCCAATTCATCGAGATATCGCGTGAACTCTCCATACTACTCGACAAACTAGTCAAAATGACTTGGGAGAGAGCTTGCATGAGATGTTGAGGCTACATAAGACCTTTCCAAGAATTATCTAAAAGCTCTCGATAGTACTCGACGAATATAGTTGTCATCTCGATGAATTTTTCTTAGAACTGGATAACACTAACTTTCTTTGGAGTACAAAGGTAGTTCACTTGACTTTTCGAGAGGACTCAATGAATTTCACCAGTACTCATGTAAGTACTCGACAAATTCACTTGAGCACTCGAAAAATTTAACTAACCGTTCTGATCTGCAGTTCTCAGTGATCTCTTAAGTACTCTTGAGATCACTTAACGAATTCTACGAGTGCTTACGTGAGTACTTGATGAATTTAACAAGACCACATGTGATCACTCGACAATTTTGCCTTAGCCAAAATCTACAAATTCTGAATAACTTCCTTTGTGATGCTAGATGGAGTAAAACCCATTAGAGAGATTACACATGGGTCAACATGATGTTCTATATGATGAAAGATTATATTGCATAGAACTGTGTTTGAAGACCCATTGTAACTTGACAATGGTTTGTGAAAGTCCTGGTTTTTAAGGTAGCTTGCAACCTAGGGGGTGAATAGGTTGTTTAACTGTTATTATTCTCTTTTTAATTTTTCCTTTAGCTCTAAATGTGTTTGCTGTAGTTTTCTTTCAAGAACCTGCACAAATAAAACAATATAAAAAAGCACACACTCAGTTATAGTTGTTCCCCAACTTGTGGGTACATCCACTCTCATCCCACCTTGCCAACTTCCTATTGGTCAAGGAACTTCTCCAAAACACTGCTCCAATGAGCTTACACCTCAGATCCTTCAAGATCTCTCAGTCTCCTCTAAACCTACAACTCATCCGCAAGGGCATACAACTCAGTGATTAGCTGATCACCTACCTCAGGCTAAAGGCCCAACACTCAGGTTGGGAGGACAGCCCTACCTCAGATCCAAAGGATCCTACCTCAGAGAGTTACACTCTCCTACAGCTCAGGCAAGTTAACCTACCTCAAGCAAGTGGCCCTAAAGCCAAGATCTAGTTGGATCCTATAACTCAGAGAGCTTCACTCTCCTACTACTCAGGCATTCTTGTCCTACCTCAGGCCAGTGGCCCTACAAATGCAGATCCAATTGGAACCTATCGAAAGATGAATTTTTGAAGGTTTTGACACAGGGAAATTTCTGTGTCAAAATCTAGGGCTAAGTTATCTCAGCACTATTTTGCTTCAGAGCACCAGGTAGAAAATCTACTGGAAGAAACTCAGAATGAAGATTCTGATCTTACTGAAGAAGAAGGTTAACTTGTGTTCTTCAATTAGTCAACTGAGCAAACTAGATGATCATGGCTCTACTTTCTTCCTTTATCAGAAACCTTTCTGATTATGCTATAGTTAATGAAGAAGCAGCATGTCACTAAACTTTTCATTCCTGCAGGAAGACTTCATGCTCTTTCTCGATGATAATGGAGAGAGAGATGAGATCTGGCTGCTATCTTTTGAAATTGATAATGCCCTAAAAGTTATCTTGCTTCCTATCCCATCACTTACTTTTGTAGTTCGCCGATCAACGGCTCTTAGAGATCAGTGGGCCCCACCTGCAGCTTCCAGATGAACCTTGCTTTAACAGAAGAAGATGTATAGTAGTTTCTCAACAGAGCTTGTTGTGTTCTATAGCTTCTCCGTACTTGATTTGAACTTAGTTGACTTTGTCGATTTTGTCGATGTCAGCACCTGTGGACTTAGGCAAAATCGAGCATTAGTAGAGTAGGCGTTGAGTTAATGAGCTTCACTCGATGCCAAAATACTAGATAGAATTCTATCTATCTAGGCATTGACAACATTGAGTGAGCAAGCTCCACTCAACGCTTTTTTGCCATAGCATATTCTTTAGCCACTTTTGCATGTATGTCGTTAAGAGCGTTGAGTGAGCATGCCTCACTCAGCGCTTTTTGCCTTAGCCAATTTTCTGCATCTCCAAGATCTTAAGTGTTGAGAGCATTGAGTGAGCATGCCTCACTCAACGCTTTTTGCCTTAGCCAATTTTCTGCTACTTGGCGTTGAGTGAGTAAGCTCCACTCAACGCCAAACTGCTTAATAGACATTTTTGTTATCTGGCGTTTAGTGAGTGAGCTACACTCAATGCATTTGGACTTATCCAAATGTATATGTCTAAAAAGAACACTCCTTTTGAGAATTAGTCAACGCATTATCATATGGCGTTGAGAGAGTTTGCCTCACTCAATGCCTGTGGACTTGGTAAATATTTATAGTTTTTCTGTGGATTGACTGACTAAGCTATACTCAATGATTATGAAGTTATCGCATCGAGTGAGTGATCTACACTTAACGCCTGTGGACTTAGCTACTTTCTTCTCATTTCTACTTAGGCTATTACAGTATTAGCCTGTCTCCTAGCTTTTTGCTGTATGGCATTGAGTGAGTTGACTTAACTCAATGCTTGTAGACTTAGCCCCTTTTCTGGCCTGCCATTACTTTTGCTTTGACTCTAAAGGCTCTACTCAACATTATAAGTCATCTGGAATTGAATGAGTAGCCTTCACTCAATGCTTGTGGACATGGACAGATTTTGGTCTATCCACACCATAGGTAAGAGTTTACCTGACTTAGGCTATCTGTACCATCAATGTTATAGGACAAACCTAAATGTATAAACTTGAACATGTATAAAATATACCATTGTGTGTGCTCATTGACATATTTGACTTCTTCAAATCTAGGACATTATGGGCAATGGACCCAACACTTTGTACTTGGCAATAAAAATCTGCATCACACATAACTAAAACTAACATCAAATACACCCTCAATTCAACTTAGTTCAAGGGACACTTCTTCAAATCAGGGTTATTGTGGATACAATACCCAACACAATTTTGGCACAAAATAATGCTTCTTGCTGCTTCATGAGATAAGCCTTCATCAAAGGAATTGTCAAGTGTTGGGTATTGTATCCACAATGTACCTGATTTGAAGAAGCCCCTGAACAAGCTAAGGTGAATTGACAATATATTTGATTACTTGTCTTCAAGTTGTGCTTGTAGTTATTCATCGCTAAGTACACACCAATGTCAGGGTGCAGTAGGTCAATATACACGGGTCTGTGCAACTTAATCCCTCGTTGAGCAGATCAGTGTGTTGGCTTACGTGTACTCTCTCTATTGGAGTGTACTTATTTTCAAGCACAGGGTTATGTAAGATCAAGAGCAGACAAGGAGCAAGGATGGGCCAAAGACTAGCTCACGGGAAGAAAGACGAAAATCGTCTAAGTACAAATCGACGAGAATCACTAAGTGATTCTCGCCGATTCGATGAGAATCACTAGTGATTCTCGCCGAATCATCGAGAATCACGAACGTCATTCGACAATCTTCAAACAGGTTTCAACAAAGGCAGACGTCACACTTAGTCTTTTCCATTAATCATGCTTAGTTGAACCAAAAAGAACAGATGCTTCTGTTTATCTAAGGGCTTGGTGAAAATATCACCTCTCTGAAGGTCAGTGGATATGAACTCAAGGCTAATCTTGTTCTTTTCCACACAATCTCTCAGGAAATGATGTCTAATCTCAAAGTGCTTGGTTCTAGAGTGGTGCACAGGATTTTGTGCAATTGAGATAGCACTGGTACTATCACACATGATTTTTGTGTTCTTGTGTGTGTACCCATAGTCCAAAAGCTGGTTTTGAATCCATAGGATCTGTGAACAACAAATAGCAGCTGCTATATATTCAGCCTCTGTAGTTGAAGTTGAGACAGAAGCCTGCTTCTTATAGAACCAAGAGACAAATCTCTCTCCTAAGAAATGATAAGTTCCTGAGGTACTTTTCCTGTCAACTCTATAACCAGCATAATCCGAATCAGAGTATCCAATTAACTCAAATTCTGATTTAGCTGGGTACCATAGTCCTAGATTTGGACATCCCTTCAGGTATCTCAAGATTCTCTTGAGAAGAATCAGATGAGATTCCTTGGGGTTGACCTGGAACCTAGCACATAGGCTTGTAGCAAACATTATATCTGGCCTACTTGCAATTAAATACAATAGGGAACCAACAATGGCCCTATAATTCTTTTGATCAACAGGCTTTCCCTGATCATCAGAATCTATAACTACATTAGTAGCCATAGGTGTATGCATTGCTGAAGCATCAGCCATCCCAAACTTCTTTACCAATTCCTTGGCATATTTGGATTGGGAGATGAAGATGCCATCAGCATCTTGCTTTACTTGGAGACCAAGAAAGTAAGACAGCTCACCCATACTACTCATCTCAAACTTGGAATGCATCAAGTCAGAGAACTTTTTGCACAGGTTGGGATCAGTGGAACCAAAAATAATATCATCTACAAACACTTGAACTAAAAGGATTGTGTCCTTGTGGTGCTTGACGAAAAGGGTTCTATCAACTACTCCCCTAACAAAGTTGTGCTCTAACAGGAAACTAGCTAGAGTCTCATACCAGGCTCTGGGTGCTTGTTTGAGTCCATAAAGAGCTTTTTGCAACTTGAAAACATGTGAGGGCTGAGTTGAAGAAACAAACCCAGGTGGTTGTTCAACAAATACCTCTTCCTTTAGCTCAACATTTAGAAAGGCACTTTTGACATCCATCTGAAAAACCTTAAACTTCATATAGGCTGCATAGGCTAGAAAGATCCTTATTGCATCTAGCCTTGCAACAGGAGCAAAGGTTTGGTCATAATCTATACCTTCCTCCTGTCTGTAGCCCTGAGCTACAAGCCTAGCTTTGTTCCTTACAATGATTCCATTTGCATCCAACTTGTTTCTAAACACCCACTTGGTGCCTATGATCAGTTAGCCTTTAGGTCTTGGAACCAAAGTCCATACTTTACATCTTTCAAACTGATTGAGTTCCTCTTGCATAACAATGATCCAATGGGGATCTAGCTCAGCATCTTTAATGGTGAGGGGCTCAATCTGTGAAAGGAAACAAGCATGCATCACATCTTGTCTTAATTGATGTCTTGTTTGAACACCAGCTGATATGTCTCCTATCACTTGAGATATTGGATGATCTCTAAGTGTGACAACATCAGCAGGTGGGATGTGATCTTCAACAATAGTTGGGATTAATTCCTCAGGAGGAATTTGATCTACTATTGGTGGTACAGCAACCGCTTCTACAAAGTCTTCATCACTGTCTGAATTAGTGATATGAAGAGTTGATAGATGGAGAATCTCTTGAGAGACATCTTTACTAGATTCTGGTACCTGCAATGAACTTGAGGAAGGGGAAGTTTCCTTCTCCTTGTAAAACATCTGAGATTCATCAAAAGACACATGCACTGATTCCTCAATTTTAGAAGATGATTTATTAAATACCCTATAAGCTTTGCTTACTTGGGAATATCCAATAAAAATTCCCATTGAAGCTTTTGCTTCAAACTTTCTAAGGTATTCTTTATTATTGTTATGAATGTAAACTACACAACCAAATACTCTAAAATAATTTATTTTAGGTTTCTTTCCTTTAAGCAACTCATAAGGAGTTTTACACTTAAGCTTGTGTATAAGACTTCTGTTCAGCACATAATTAGCTGTGCTAACAGCTTCTGCCCAATAGAAAAGAGGCATATTAGCATCTGCCAACAGTGTTCATGTAGCTTCAATCAGGGTTCTATTCTTCCTTTCAACTACCCCATTTTGTTGGGGAGTTCTAGGAGCTGAGAAGCTATGTTTGATACCTTCTCTCTCACAGAATTCTTGTATGAGAAGAGAGTCAAACTCAGTACCATGAGCACTTCTGATCAAGGCCACATGAGTAGAGTACCCAGTCTGCACACATAATAGAAAATCTGTAAGGGCTTTGAAGTTATCAGCCTTAGTTCTCAAAAATAACACCCAAGTGAACCTAGAGAAGTCATCTACAATTACTAAAGTGTAATACTTCCCTCCTAGACTCTGTACATTTATTGGGCCAAAGAGGTCCAAATGTAATAAATACAGGATTCTAGGTGAATCACTTTTATTTACTGACTTAAATGAATTCTTGGTTTGCTTGCCTAATTGACAAGCCTTGCATAGGCTCTCCTTCTTGTAGGGGCAAAAGGTAAACCTCTAACAAGGTTGTATTTAGATAACCTAGATATGTTCTTGCGGTTAACATGGCTAAGCCTTTTATGCCATAAGGTGTTGTTATTTGTTACTTCATTAAATAAGCAGATTTCAGAATGGGTTGAATTAAAATCTACTAAATAAATATTGCCTTGTCTAATACCTACTAACACAACATTACTATTTAAAGTAATATTACAAAGAGTGTTAGTGAACGATACCTGGTATCCTGCATCACATAACTGACTTACTGAGATAAGGTTATGCTTCAGTCCAGTTACATATGCAACTCTTTTGAAAGTTACTGCTCCAATGGTAATCCTACCATATCCTTCAGTTCGACCACAACTAGAATCCCCAAAGATCACCTTTGGTCCAAGCTTGGCCTTGAACTTTGACAGATTTTCTCTATTCCCTGTCATATGTTTGGAGCAACCACTATCCAAATACCACTTGTCCTGAGTGATAGGATAGGTCTTCACCTGCAGTGAGTTAAGTTAAACATTGTGGACCCAGGTAACCTTGGGTCCATTATTCTTCACATAATGAAAACTAGAAATAAAAGAATAAGCAGGTTGGGGATAATAACCTAAAGGGTAAGATCTCCTAGGTGGGATGCTCCATGCAGTTAATGGGTCCACAAATCTAGAGTTTCTATTCATATTCAGGTTTCTAGGGTTCTGATTATAATTTTGAAATTCATGTTGAAAACGTCGATCGGCGTTCGACGATGGATGCACAGATCGTCGAGCTTCGTTCGACCACTGAGCATGCGATCGTCGAGCAGCGTTTGACGCTTTTTGTATTTCCTTAAATTTTTGTTTCCTCTTTTCTCTCTTAGCTTTGTTTAAGGCTTGATTAACTTGTCTTACTTGCTCAGTGTTCTTTATCCCATCAGCTGAGATGAAGTTCACTGGAGTTGAAAGATGATTTTTAAAAATAATTGGGGGTTCACATGATGAAGCTCCTAAGCCTAGCTTATTATTGCCTGACCTAGTGTTTGACATGCTGGTTATTTCAAGCAACTTAAGGCTTCTACCATTCAGAGATTCTTCTAACCTTTTTGACTTAGCAAATTCATTCTTAAGGAATTTTATTTCTTCACTAGAATTAGTGAGTTCTGCTGTTAACCTAATATTTTCATTAGAGATAAATTCAGATTCAGCAAGCTTATTTCTAAGGTCCTTAATTTCCTTTTCAGAACTAATTAAATCTAAACACAAAGATTTAAAATCTGATTTAAATTCAGCGGATGTAAAATCGTAAGAAGACAATACCTCATCTTCTGTTGGAATTTCTTCATCAGAATCTGAACTCTCTGCAGCTGAGTGATTGCTGCAGGCATCAATTGCCATTAGGCAAATTTCCTTTGCCCTCTTCTCTTCCTCATCCTCACTAGAGCTTGAGGAGGAAGATTCCTCATCAGAATCGTGTAACACCCCGAAACTCAAAAGAGAAACGGGTGGCATTTTTAAGCCCAGACGGGGTTTTGAAGCAGGTGACACGGGTCTCGACACGGGCGTGTCGGAGGCCGTGTCAGGGTGTGTTTGACCACGGGTCGTGCGGTCGACACTTTGGCGGTCGACGATCGTCGAGTTGTAGAACACGGCCCAGGACACGGGCGTGTCCCAGGCCGTGTCACTCCAAGGAATCTGCAAGTGTGGTACACGGGCCGTGACACGGGAACGAACACGGGCGTGTCAAATTTGACACGGGCGTGTCTGATGCCGTGTCACAAGTCCGTGTACCTCTCTGACTGCGAAGTGTTGGTCGATCGCACACGGGGGGCGTGACACGGGTCCCGACACGGGCATGTCAAAAGTGACACGGGCGTGTCGGAGGCCGTGTCAAAGGCCGTGTGCTGGTTTTTGAGTCGGTCGAGACGGTGAATGGGTGACACGGCCAGGCACACGGCCGTGTTGCAACCCGTGTTCGGCCCAGATTTTATGATTTCAGATCTAATCTTGGCCGTTCATTTCCTTGACTTTGGATCCGACGGTGGGGGGGCTGCTCCTGGGTGGTTTTAGCCGGGATTTAGGGTTGGTAATCCTCATTTCCTTTAGCCATTCTCTCTCTAAGAGTTTAGAGAGAAGGGAGAGCAAGGAGGAAGGAGGAGTCCAAGATCCGGCCGCCGGAGGAGCTTCGGAGCTCCGAATCACGATTCGAGTCCAGATCCGCGGAGGTGACGTCGTTGCGGTGCTTTCCAACCGAATAGTTTTCGATGGCGCCGCGGAAGAACGCTAGGGTAATGATTTCTCATCATTGGGCATGTGAAGCTCTTTTTCCCTTTGCATAGGAGGCCCTCTCTCGCGAGTGAGCGAAGAGTTGGAGCGTTCCTTGGGGTAGATATGTAAAGTCCCCTTGTGTAGAGTTCGTATGCGAAAACG
Source organism: Platanthera zijinensis (assembly GCA_039513925.1). Lineage (NCBI taxonomy): Eukaryota > Viridiplantae > Streptophyta > Magnoliopsida > Asparagales > Orchidaceae > Platanthera > Platanthera zijinensis. The sequence continues at coordinate 211,829,981 of CM077081.1, read as the reverse complement.
AACATAGGCATTGTGTGTGAAGCCTATCCGGACAAGTAGAGCCGGATCGGTGATGTTGCATTGCATATGAACCGGGGAAGACTCCGGGTGTTTGGGCGTTTTTCGGGTTTTCTACGTGGTAGATTGCATCAGGGAGCCTTGGAGATTAACTCCAAGGTGCACCCGAAAAACTGGGCAAAAGCGAGTTTTGCCAACACGATGGCCGGGGAGCCAACGTGAACATAACCGGGTTATGTGATTATTGTGGTGGAAACGAGACTCGGTGAGTCTTGACCTGCGCATATGGCTTAAATTGCCGTTGCGGTGTGAGCACGGGTCAGGCGGAACCGTACCCGGTCTATGTCGTTCGGTAGGACCGTTGGCATGGATGAGGGTCTTCGGCGGTCTATGGCTTAAATTGTCGTGACCAAGCCAGGAAGGCAAAATGCTCATATGGTTGGCCGTCCAAGAGGCGGTGGTGGAACGGGAGCGTCTATGGATTGAATTGACGTGATGTTGGCCGGTTCACCGTGAATGTGCCATGTGTGCACGAGGTGTGTGGCCATGCGAGCCTACGCCTGTGATGATGTGTGATCACGCTAATAAATTGGCTATACTAATAAAGTGCAGGGAAAGAGCATCGCCGCCCCGATTTTGGGGGCGGGATCGTTATAATTTGGTCAGCATAGCTGACCGTTGCTTTTGTTTGCCACCGGGCGGTGGTTTGTGCTTGCAGGTGTTGCGGAGCCGAGTGGAAAATAGCGCGCTAAAGCCCATGTTGCGGTGCTGGCCCTCGAAGGCCTAACCCTTTTATGCTTTCTGTTTATTTCATGTATGGCCGGCCTGCGAGCCGAAGTATGTAAGACATGTTTTGTTAAGCAAACATTGTAAGGCCATAAGGCCGGTACTTTTGTATTATTCATTCCTACTGTTATTTCTGTAGTGGACATTATTGCTTGGCAGGGTTCTTGTATTTGTGCAAACTTAATAAACTGCTTCCGCTAGAATGACTCTGTGTAGGGCATTGGTGATTAGTTGTATGGTTTCAACGCGTAACCAACCGGTCTGTCCGTAGTATATGGCGTCGGGCCCCGGCCGGACCTACTGCTATATGCTATACGACGGATAGGGGTGTTACAAATTGGTATCAGACTACTGGTTTCGGTCAAACTTAAATGAATTCATGGACGAATTCACTTTAAGGGGTGGTGAGCACATGTGTGCGTCATCATTATAACATGAAAAGAACCCATGAATGTCCACTTAGGAATGAAAATACACATGTTTGAGGAACCTGCGTGTTCCTATAATTGCTGTTTGCAGTAATATTTGGTCGCTTATCGGTGTTTTGCATGATTATAGGTGACCAGGAGTGGTGCTGGGCCGTCAGAACGGCCAGGTTCTGAGGCAAGCAGTGCGCCTAGTGAAGCGCCTGCAACACCTCCGTCTGCCGAGACCATTAGATTGGTGGCAGAAGCTGTCTTTGCTATGATTAAATTGCAACCTGTAAGACAGGTGAAGCAGCCTGCTCCTGCGGGGGAGCAAGTGCCGCTCCAAGCAGCGGAGCCTAGAAGGGTTGAGCAGGTGGCAGTGGAGCCGGAGTTGCCTAGGAGAGCAACTGAAAGACAGTTGAAGCATGTGATGGGCTTCCACCCACCGGTGTTCTCGAGAACGGGAACCCCGACCCAGGCTGAAGATTGGCTCTCAAGAGTCAATAGCGTGTTGACAGCTACAGAAACGGAAGAGTGGCAGAAGACCACAATAGCGACGTTCCTGTTGGATGGGGACGCAAGGTTATGGTGGGAAGGCCTAGAGCTACACCAGTTGAGGGGAAGGCCGTTGGCCGAAGTTCCTATGGCGGAGTTTTCGAGACTGTTCATGGCTCGATACCTCCCCTCAGCGCAGAGGATCGCTTTGGAGAATGAGTTCCAAAAGTTGGTGCAAGGAGATAGCACTGTAGACGAGTACCTCCACGAGTTTACTCGGTTGGGGAGATATTCTAGCACTACCTTTGCCGACGAGGAGCGAAAGACTAACCGCTTCTACGAAGGGTTAAGAGATGAGCTGAAGTTGCTACTGTCAGGGCCCATGGCGCAGGGTTTCCTAACCTTAGTCAACTCGGCCCGGTCCTTGCAGAAGGACATGAGAAATGTGCAAGCTAAGAAGGATTCTGGCGGGAAGAAATCGGAGTTCATAGCGCTGACTACGTCGAAGTCGGGCTATTGAAAATTCTTCAAGAAGGCTAGGACGTCAGGTCCAGCTTCTTCTACGGGTGCCTCAGGGGCAACTACTAATCGAACCCCGGGCGCTTGTTTCACGTGTGGAAAGACGGGGCACTTTGCCCGCGATTGCTGGAGCGGACGCCCAAAGTCCGAGAGAAAGCAAGGAGCTACTTACGAAGAGAAGGGCAAGGCGGCGGAGTCAACCGCGTCCCACTATGCTCCGACTCAGCCTAGAGTCTATAACTTGGGCCAGCAGGAGGCCATCAAACAAGCTGACGTGGTGATAGGTACGAGTTAATTTATAGCAAGTTAACTTTATATACTGTTTTCTATTGCTTGTTAGCCTAATATTGTTTGTATAGGCTTTGTTGTGATTAGTGATAGTCCGGCACGGGCACTATTCGACACGGGAGCTTCACACTGCTTCTTGTCCGAAAATTTCATATCACGCATCGGAGTCCCTTCTTCGATGGCGAAGGACAAGTTGGATGTGCTGCTACCGAATGGGTGCTCGATGCGTGCGGACAGAGTGTGCTCCGTAAAGGTTCACATTGGGAGCAAAGAGTTCGACTTGCTAGCGTCATTGCTGCCGCTAGTAGAGTTCGACGTGATCTTTGGGATGGATTGGCTTTCGGAGCAGAAAGCTTGGATTGACTGCGACCGGAAGGAGGTCAAGCTGGGTGTTGGGCTGGGGACAACATTCGAGGGACTCAAGGGGTTGAGCAAGATGCTGATGTCTGATCTTCAGGTGGTAAAGGCTGTTCGTGCTGGTGCAGAGCTGTTCTTCGCAATAGTGGGGGCTGTGGAGCCAAAGTCCACGTTGGATAGCATCCCCGTGGTTTGTGAATACCCCGATGTGTTCCCGGATAGTCTTCCCAGGGCCCCACCGCGGCGAGAAATCCATTTCACCATCGAGCTCGTACAGGGGGACAAACCGGTGTCACGTGCTCCGTATAGGTTGACGCCTAAGGAGATGGCAGAGTTGAAAGTTCAGCTAGAGGAGCTGATGGAACAAGGTTATGTGCGTCCAAGCTCGTCGCCTTGGAGCGCACCGGTCCTCTTCGTTAAGAAGAAGGATGGTAGTATGCGGTTGTGTATCGGCTATAGAGAGTTGAACAAGCTGACGGAAAAGAACAAGTACCCGATCCCGAGGATTGATGATCTCTTTGATCAGTTAGTCGGATCGTCAGTATATTCTAAGTTGGACTTGAAGTCGGGGTACTATCAGTTGAGGAAAAGGGAATGTGATATCCCGAAGACGGCGTTCAGCACAAGGTATGGGCATTTCGAGTTCACGGTCATGCCGTTTGGACTGACGAATGCGCCATCAGTGTTTATGGACTTGATGAACAGGACGTTCCGAGATTTCCTGGATTGCTTTGTGATCGTCTTTATTGACGATATATTGGTGTACTCGCAGTGCGAAGAAGATCACTTCAAGCACTTGCATCTGGTGTTGGAGACTTTGAGGAGGAATGAGCTTTATACGAAATTCTCCAAGTGCAAGTTCTGGCTACCCTCAGTAGCGTTCCTTGGTCACATTGTTAGTGGGGAAGGTATAGCGGTGGATCCGGCGAAGATCGTTGCGATACGGGAGTGGCCTGCGTTGTCTTCTGTCGCGGAAGTCTATAGTTTTCTCGGGCTTGCCGGATATTATAGGCGCTTCGTAGAGAACTTCTCGCGGATAGCGCTACCTCTCACGAAGTTGATAAGGAAAGATCAGAGATTCTTGTGGACGCAGGAGTGCGTGCAAGCTTTTGAGGAGCTGAAGAGGCGGTTGACCACGGCGCCAGTGCTTAGTTCGCCGAGTGGGACCGAGGGCTTCGAGGTGTATAGTGACGCCTCGGGTAGTGGTTTGGGCTGCGTGTTGTTGCACCATGGGAGCGTGATAGCTTATGGATCGCGTCAGCTGAAAGTGCATGAAAGGAACTATCCGGTCCACGACTTGGAGTTGGCGGCCGTGATATTTGCACTTAAGCTGTGGAGGCACTATCTATACGGTGTAAGGGTCAATATTTATACCGATCACAAGAGCCTGAAGTATCTATTAGATCAGAAGGATCTTAACATGAGGCAGAGGAGGTGGATGGAGTTCCTGGGGGACTACACCTTCAAGATTCATTATGTACCCGGGAAGGGCAATGCGGTTGCTGATGCGTTGAGTCGCAGGGCTCCCGCCCAGGCCAACTGGTTGTCGGTGCATGATGAGCGGCTGATACGGGAGTTGGAGGAGCTTGAGATCTGTTGCGTTGACAAGCAGACGAGCGCCAAAGCAATGTTGAACTGGACAGAGGTCCAGTATGACCTGGCTGATCGGGTTCGGCAGGCATTGGAGTTAAATGACTCCATGAAGGAGCTTATGGAGGCAGCGTTGGATGGGTCAAATTCCCAGTTTTCAGTGGAAGATGGGTTGTTAAGGAAGGATCATCGGTTGTGCGTCCCAAGCGGGAGTAACCTTCGGGCGGAGTTGATGTACTAGGCTCATCATACCAAGTACTCGATCCACCCAGGGAGCACAAAGATGTACCGTGACCTCAAGAAGCTGTTTTGGTGGCCGGGGCTTAAGAAAGATGTGGCGTTGTTTGTGGCTAAGTGCCAAACGTGCGCCTTAGTGAAGGCGGAGTGCCAAAAGTCTGGAGGATTTCTGAAGTCCTTGCCTATACAGGAGTGGAAGTTCGACGACATATCTATGGACTTTGTGCATGGGTTGCCAAGGTCGCAGAAGGGGAACGACGCCATCTGGGTGATCGTAGATCGGTTAACTAAAGTGTCGCATTTCACTCCGTATAGGAAGGATGATCCAGTGGAGAAATTGGCAAAGTTGTATGTTGACAATATAGTTAGACTGCATGGTGTGCCTCGCAGCATTGTGAGTGATCGCGATGGGCGTTTCACGTCCAATGATTGGAGGCTGGTGCAGCAGATGCTGGGGACAAAGTTGAAGTTCAGCACAGCCTTCCATCCGCAAACGGATGGGCAGACCGAGAGAGTCAATAGAACGATGGAGGACATGCTCCGCATGTGTGTCCTAGACTTCGGGAAGCATTGGGAGGACCACCTGTATTTGGTGGAGTTTTCGTACAACAATGGCTACCAAGCGAGTATACAAATGGAACCCTTCGAGGCCCTGTATGGTAGGAAGTGTCGCACGCCGTTATCGTGGCTTGAAATGGGTGAGGCAAGGTTGTACAAGAAGCAGGAGGTGGAAAATGCTACTTCTTTGGTGCGAATCATTCGAGAGCGTTTGCTGATCGCTCAGGATAGGCAAGCTAAGTACTACAATGCCAAGCATCGGAATGTGGAGTTCGCGGTGGGCGATTGGGTGTACTTGAAAGTAAAGCCGTTCAAGGGTGTTTCGCGGGTGAGACGCTTGAAGAAGCTGAGCCCAAGATACCTTGGACCCTTTGAGATTCTAGAGTGTGTCGGCGAAGCGGCTTATCGTTTGAAGCTATCGGTGGAGTTGAGTGGGCTACACGATGTGTTCCACATCTCTGTATTACGGAAGGCGGTGCAAGAGCCTTCGCAGGTGATCGCAGTTGATCAAGTACCGGTGGACGAAGGGTTGACGACTAGGGTCAAGCCTGTTCGTATTGAAGACTCCGAAGTTAAGCGACTTCGTAACAAGGAGATCCGAATGGTCAAGGTCCGTTGGGACAATTGCGGTCGTGAGGAGCTCTCTTGGGAACGGGAGCAGACCATGCTGTAGGAGTACCCAGAGTTATTTCGCTCAGGTACCGGTCTTGGTTTTATGTTTACTTTCCTTTAGTAATTTCGTGGGCGAAATTCTTTTAAGGGGGAGAGAGTTGTAACACCCCGAAACTCAAAAGAGAGACGGGTGGCATTTTTAAGCCCAGACGGGGTTTTGAAGCAGGTGACACGGGTCTCGACACGGGCGTGTCGGAGGCCGTGTCAGGGCGTGTTCGACCACGGGTCGTACGGTCGACGCTTTGGCGGTCGACGATCGTCGAGTTGTAGAACACGACCCAGGAAACGGGCGTGTCCCAGGCCGTGTCACTCCAGGGAATCTGCAAGTGTGGTACACGGGCCGTGACACGGGCACAAACACGGGCATGTCAAATTTGACACGGGCGTGTCTGATGCCGTGTCACAAGGCCGTGTACCTCTCAGACTGCGAAGTGTTGGTCGATCGCACATGGGGGGCGTGACACGGGTCCCGACACGGGCGTGTCAAAAGTGACACGGGCGTGTTGGAGGCCGTGTCAAAGGCCGTGTGCTGGTTTTTGAGTCGGTCGAGACGGCGAATGGGTGACACGGCCAGGCACACGGCCGTGTTGCAACCCGTGTTCGGCCCAGATTTTATGATTTCAGATCTAATCTTGGTCGTTCGTTTCCTTGACTTTGGATCCGACGGTGGGGGGCTACTCCTGGGTGGTTTTAGCCGGGATTTAGGGTTGGGAATCCTCATTTCCTTTAGCCATTCTCTCTCTAAGAGTTTAGAGAGAAGGGAGAGCAAGGAGGAAGGAGGAGTCCAAGATTCGGCCGCCGGAGGAGCTTCGGATCTCCGAATCGCGATCCGAGTCCAGATCTGCGGAGGTGACGCCGTTGCGGTGCTTTCCAACGGCATAGTTTTTGATGGAGCCGCGGAAGAACGCTAGGGTAACGATTTCTCATCCTTGGGCATGTGAAGCCCTTTTTCCCTTTGCATAGGAGGCCCTCTCCCGCGAGTGAGCGAAGAGTTGGAGCGTTCCTTGGGGTAGATATGTAAAGTCCCCTTGTGTAGAGTTCGTATGCGAAAACAGACATATGCATTGTGTGTGTAGCCTATCCGGACAAGTAGAGCCGGATCGGTGATGTTGCATTGCATATGAACTGGGGAAGACTCCGGGTGTTTGGGCGTTTTTTGGGTTTTCTACGTGGTAGATTGCATCAAGGAGCCTTGGAGATTAACTCCAAGATGCACCCAGAAAACTGGGCAAAAGCGAGTTTTGCCAACACGATGGCCGGGGAGCCAACGTGAACATAACCGGGTTATGTGATTATTGTGGTGGAAATGGGACTCGGTGAGTCTTGACCTGCGCATATGGCTTAAATTGTCGTTGCGGTGTGAGCACGGGTCAGGCGGAACCGTACCCGGTCTATGTCGTTCGGTAGGACCGTTGGCATGGATGAGGGTCTTCGGCGGTCTATGGCTTAAATTGTCGTGACCAAGGCCAGGAAGGCAAAATGCTCATATGGTTGGCCGTCCAAGAGGCGGTGGTGGAACGGGAGCGTCTATGGCTTGAATTCACGTGACGTTGGCCGGTTCACCGTGAATGTGCCCTGTGTGCACGAGGTGTGTGGCCGTGCGAGCCTACGCCTGTGATGATGTGTGATCACGCTAATAAATTGGCTATACTAATAAAGTGCAGAGAAAGAGCATCGCCGCCCCGATTTTGGGGGCGGGATCGTTATAATTTGGTCAGCATAGCTGATCGTTGCTTTTGTTTGCCATCGGGCGGTGGTTTGTGCTTGCAGGTGCTGCGGAGCCGAGCGGAAAATAGCGGGCTAAAGCCCAAGTTGCGGTGCTGGCCCTCGAAGGCCTAACCCTTTTATGCTTTCCGTTTATTTCATGTATGGCCGGCCTGCGAGCCGAAGTATGTAAGACATGTTTTGTTAAGCAAACATTGTAAGGCCATAAGGCCGGTACTTTTGTATTATTCATTCCTATTGTTATTTCTGTAGTGGACATTATTGCTTGGCAGGGTTCTTGTATTTGTGCAAACTTAATAAACTGCTTCCGCTAAAATGACTCTGTGTAGGGCGTTGGTGATTAGTTGTATGGTTTCAACGCGTAACCAACCGGTCTGTCCGTAGTATATGGCGTCGGGCCCCGGCCGGACCTACTGCTATATGCTATACGACGGATAGGGGTGTTACAAATCGCTCCAGGTTTCAGCAACGAAACCTCTCTCCTTCTTTTTGTTTTTGTAGGAGGAGGGCTTGGAATGCTTCCTGTGCTGTTCTTTTTCCTTTCTCTTCTCTTTTCTCTTTTACTCTGGACACTCTGGTAGAATGTGTCCAGGTTTCCTGCATCCATAGCAAATTATTTCTTTAGCAGGAGAACGATCATACCTTGGTTTATCTTCATATCTTGAAGATTTCTTTCTGAAGTCTTTCCTTCCCATCTTGAGAAACCTCTTGGCAAATAATGCCATTAGTTCCTCATTGGATTGGCTTCCTTCAGAAGCATCAGCAGCTTTGAGAGCAAGAGTTTGCTCTTTTCTTGTTGGAGTTGGAGTCTTTGCTTCAGCCTCAGCTTCCCTGGTCTTCAGCACTTGCTCAAAAGACTTGAGCTTGCCAAGGAGAGCTTCTGTTGAGATTTCATTTGCACTTCTGGCCTCCTTGATAGGCCAGATCCTAAGATCCCATGTGCTAGGGAAGCACATAAGAATCTTATCATTGACCTCTGTCAATGAAATATCCTTATCAAGAGTCCTCAGCTCATTGATGATTGAGCTGAGCCGGGTGTACATTGCTTCAACTGATTCAACATCAGTTTTCTTGAATTTTTAATACTGGGAGATAAGGTTGGACCTTCTGTCCTTCCTTTCATCAGCTGAACCAGCTACAATCTGGTTCAGTGTATCCCACATTGCTTTTGCTGAGGAGCTGTCAACAACATTCTGGAATACTTCATTAGACATTGTCTGAGCCAGAATATTCATTGCTTTGGCATCTACTATCTTTGCCTTTTTGTATTCATCGTTATAATCTGGAGGAGGCACTGCACTCATATCAGTTGATGATGAAGCAGTAGCTGCAGCTGGTGCTCTTGGTGGTCCTGTCAAAATAGAATCAAAAATAGTCTCATCAATAGAGTTCATATATAAGTTAATCCTTGCCTTCTAGATGCTAAACTTAGCTAAGTTGCATGATGGAGGTCTAGTGCTAGAGTAATCCTTGGACTGGGCCATGAAGTGAATATCTATAAGCTTGGTATCTATCAGGATCTTGTGACTTAGGTGTTAGCCTATACAGTCAGTCAACCTCCCTCTGATACCAATTGAAAGTGATGATAGATACAACTCTAGAGGGGGGTGTGAATAGAGTATTCAAAAATTATGACACCCTACTCAACTCCCTTAGAGTTAATTTGCGGAATTAGTTTATAGATATTGATAACCCTAGAGCCTAACACAAAGTGTACTGCACAATAGAGAGCTAACTGTAATTACAGTTAAGCTTGGGATCCTATCACAGCAACTAGCAATCCTAGTTATTTCTACTCACAGCCATAGTACAATGAATTAAATAAACAGCACAGACGACACAAGAAATTTTATAGTGGTTCCCTCTAAATTGGTACGTCCACTCTTCTACCACCCTAGTAGGAATCCACTACAGGTTTTTGTTCAGGTGCCCTGCCACCAACTGATATGCTTCAGGTAGATCAAGTAACCCTTTGAGCTTTTGATCAGGAGCTCAAAATCCAACACAGGTTTTTGATCAAGTGCCCTTCCACCAAGGATTCACTTTTGAAGGGAGTAATAACCCTTTGTACAGGAGGTTGAGAGAGTTAAGGGTTCTTCTCTATTGTAAAACAGATTAGAGAAGCTAGTGGATTGCACAGAGCTAGATAGCTCTAAAGAATCAAGGCTCCCGCTGGCTTAAAGAATATCCAGTAAGGAGTCTTGCTTCAGGGTGCAGGAACTCTTCTGAACTAAGACAAAGAACTGTCTTGAGGTTCTGAAGGAGAAGCTTGAAGAAGATTCTTGATTGGGAACAGGTGTTCTTCTTCAAACAGCTTCCTTTCTTCTTCTTCTTCTTCTTCTAAGGGCCTCTGAGTGAATGTCTTCCTGTAAGCAGGATGAACTCAGGATGAAGAAGAATGCAGAAGAGCTTTGATCTTCTCAGTTGAATATGAAATTCTGAGAGCTGTAGAACTTTCTTGCTTTTTTTATTTTTCTATGTTGCTGAGTGTATATGTTCTATATGTGAATTCTATTAGCTTCTTTCAAAAAGAAGCTCTTTTTATATGAGCCTTTGCAACGGCTTTAATTTGAGTTTGAATCTTTATCTTCTTCTGGCATCAGCAATCTGGGCTGCAAAAAGCATAAAGCAAAAAACAAATCCTGCAGACAGACATACTATAAGAGGATAAAGCTTTCTAAGAAACTGCATAACCAATCAGATAAGAAGGGTGTAGGAAAAAGGTCATATCAGAAAGAACTCTTTACAGCCAGAAAAGACTTTCTGAGTCTAACGGCTATAAAGGACAGCCTGGCAGATAAAGCAGAAAATATATTTCAACTAATAAGACAAAACACTTTGTCAGATAAAGATTGGCTCATGCATAAGGAATGGAGCAGAGATTGCATGGAAATAATATCATAAATTAACTGAAATAATATGCCAAATAAATATGAAATAAATCATTGAATAGAAGAGGACAAAATTATTAAAGACATACAGCAAAACGTCGAACGACCCTCGGAGATCGTCGACCGAAGCACAGAGATCGTCGACCTATCAGACAGATAGTCGAATGATACAGATAGTCGAACTACCAAAGCAGATAGTCGAACTACCACAACAGATAGTCGACCTATCAGAACAGATAGTCGAGCTATCAGATAGTCGACCTATCAAGACAGATAGTCGAGCTATCAAGCAAAACAGATAGTCGACCTATCAAACAGATAGTCGAACTATCAAAGAAAACAGATAGTCAACCTATCAAACAGATAGTCGAACTATCAAAGAAAACAGATAGTCGACCTATCGAACAGATAGTCGAACTATCAAAGAAAATAGGTTGTCGACCTATCAAACATATAGTCGACCTATCAAAGAAAACAGATAGTCGACCTATCAAACAGATAGTCGAACTATCAAAGAAAATAGATAGTCGACCTATCAAACAGATAGTCGAACTATCAAAGAAAACAGATAGTCGACCTATCAAACAGATAGTCGAACTATCAAAGAAAGCAGATAGTCGACCTATCAAACAGATAGTCGAACTATCAGACACAAACAGATAGTCGACCTATCAAGAAATTTGTCTGGTCAAAAGACGTCGAGCGGGGTTCGACGATCGGCAAGGCAGATTTCACAAAACGTCGAGCTACCAAGAGTTGAACTAACTCAGAGATAGACGATCTACTGACAGACGAACGTCGAACAACTGATAGACGATCGTCGACCAGTCGATAGACGATAGTCGAGCGACGTTCGACCATTGTCGAACAAAAAACAACTTAACCAAATTTTCATCTGGAAAAGTGAAAACTCTAAATCTAGAGCAAACTAACTAAATAACTAACCTTTGACCATAGATAAATCTTGGGTCAAGAGACAGAAAGAGAGGACTGAACTCAAATCCAAACTAGGGTACCAACAACTCCTCATGTTGGCAATGCGAGGCAGACCACTCGTAGGGCTAACCATTCTAGGGGGAGTATGCTAACGAGGAATCTAGGACCCAAGTTCGATTGAGTTCCTAAGGCAAATTTATTCTGTTTTGCAGGAATGTCCAAAGGGCACCAAAACTCCCATATGGTATTTGGACAGTGGATGCTCCCGTCATATGACTGGGACAAGAAACCTGCTGCGGGAGTACTCTCCAGTCGAGAATGGACCCAAAGTCATCTTTGGGGGATCTGATCGGGGAGTCGGCATAGGTTACGGTATGATTTCCAACGGTATACTCTCTATCACCGACGTAGCTTATGTTGAAGGGTTAAATCATAACCTGATCAGTGTAAGCCAGTTATGTGATAAAGGGTATGACGTTAAGTTCTGCAAGGATAAATGCCTGATAATATCATGTGCCTCTTCGGAGACGGTATTAACCGTCATTAGGAGCAGAAATATTTTCTGTTTAGACTTTCTTAGTCTAGATTCTTCTACTCCCGTATGCCTAGTAGCAAAAGGCAGTGCATCTCTTTGTGAACAATGGCACAAGAGATTGGCACATATTAATTACAAGACAATTAATATGCTATTTTCCAAAGATTTAGTAAGGGATGCTCCCATTATTAAGTGCATCAAAGATAGTCCCTGTCCTGCATGCCAGATGGGCAAACAGACTCGGGCTACCTTTAAGGGCATCTCAGACAAAGACTCCTCCAGATGTCTTTATCTTCTGCACATGGACTTGTTTGGTCCAATGCAAGTTCATAGCTTAGGAGGGAAGTCTTATACGCTAGTGATTGTAGATGATCACTCTTAGTTTACTTGGGTGTTCTTTTTAAAACGCAAGTCTGATACGTTTGACATCTTCACCAGCTTTGTCAAGCAGATTCAGAATGAACTTAACTGCTCAGTGGTCAAAATCAGAAGTGACCATGGAATAGAGTTCGATTCTGGTGCTATGATAGAGTTCTGTGAAGAACTTGGTATCTTTCATGAGTTTTCCTCCCCGCTCACTCCTCAACAAAACGGAGTTGCGGAGAGGAGAAATAGAACACTCATTGAAGCCTGCATGACAATGTTGAATGACGCTTCACTCCCAGAATACTTCTGGGCCGAGGCTGTCAATACGGCTTGTCATGTTCAAAACCGGGCGATGATCAACAAAAGTCACCGTAAGATGTCCTATGAGCTACTGAAAGGCAGGAAACCAACCATGTCCTATTTGAGGATCTTTGGTTGCAGATGTTATGTACTGAACAATAGGAAGTACCCGCGTACTAAGTTTGGTGAAAAATGCTTCGAAGGCATATTCATGGGCTATAGTAGTCATAGCTGGGCTTATAGAGTTTTCAACAAGAAAACCCTAGTGGTAGAGGAATCAATAAATGTTGTATTTGATGAAAGAAGTTTGCTTAATTGCAAGTCTTCTTGAAGATGCAGGTGCCAGACTCGAAAAGCTACACCTGGATGAGCCCAAGAAAGATGCAACTCCAAAATACGTCAAGGTCTCCACATCAACGCCGATCGGAGAGGATGACGATCAGGATGGAGCAGTCCTCCCTGAAGAGGAAGGAGCCCCAGAAATTGCTAGAGCTCCTGATGCAAGACTTCTAGAGCTCCGACACGTGAGGGATCATCCCAGAAATCAAATCATTGGAGATCCCCGAGACGGTGTCAGAACTCGCTGAGGTACTCTTAACGAGATTCTGCATTTTAGCTTCCTTTCGCAGGTTGAGCAAAAGAAGTTCGACGAAGCGAACAAAGATGAGTCATGGATATTGGCCATGCAAGATGAGCTGCATCAATTCGAAAGATGCAAAGTCTGGACGCTGGTTGCCAGACCTAAGACGCAAAACGTGATTGGCACCAAGTGGATCTTCATAAATAAGCTGGATGAACACGGGGTCATCATCAAGAACAAGGCCAAACTGGTGGCTCAAGGATACAGACAGGAGGAGGGGATTGACTTCGACCAGACGTTTGCGCCGGTTGCACGGCTCGAGGCAATCCGTCTGTTCCTAGCCTATGCCTCTCACAAAGGATTCACAGTCTATCAGATGGACGTGAAATCGGCATTCTTGAATGGATACTTGAAAGAGGAAGTATACGTCGCTCAACCTCCAGGTTTTGTCAATCCTACTTATCCTAATCATGTCTACTTTCTTAATAAAGCTCTATATGGCTTAAAACAAGCTCCTCGAGCTTGGTATGAGACCTTGTCTAGTTTTCTTCTTGAGAACAAGTTCTCTAGAGGAAAAATAGACAAGACATTATTTCTCAGGGAAGTCAAAGGCATGATCTTGCTGGTGCAAATCTATGTCGATGACATTATATTCGGCTCAACAGACAACAATCTTTGCAAAAAGTTTTCTAAACTTATGCAAGGAAAGTTTAAAATGAGCAGTATGGGAGAGCTGAAGTATTTCTTGGGACTTCAAGTGAAATAGTCTAAGGAAGTAATTTTCATTTCTCAGACAAAGTTCACCAATGAACTCCTCAAGAAATTCGGAATTGAGAATGCAACCTCTTTGAGGACTCCAATGGGATCCACCAAGTCTCTGGATAAGGATGAGAACGGGAAACCTTTTGATGAAACCAAATACAGAAGCATCATTGGATCCCTGCTCTACCTTACTACAAGTAGACCAGATATCATGTTCTCCACATGTGTTTGTGCCAGATATCAGGTGAACACTAAGGAATCTCATTATGTCGCTGCAAAGCGAATTCTTAGATACCTTAAAGGTACCCCTAATCTTGGCTTGTGGTACCCGAGAAATAATGATGTCGAGCTAATAGGTTTTTCAGATGCTGATTTTGCAGGGAGTAGGGATGACAGGAAAAGCACTTCTGGGACGTGTCAATTCCTCGGAAGAAGGCTTATCTCATGGAACAGCAAGAAGCAGAATTGTGTAGCAACTTCCACAGCTAAGTCTGAGTACATCTCAGCTGGCAGCTGTTGCGCACAACTCCTTTGGATCAGAAACCAGTTAGCTGATTATGACCTTCAGTTCAAGGAAGTACCAATGTACTGCGACTCCTCCAGTGCAATTGCCATTACCAACAATCCGGTATCGCACAGCAGAACAAAGCATATTGAAGTGCGCTACCACTTCATTCGGGAGCACGTGGAGAACAAGGGCATCTCTCTCTGCTATGTCCCCACGGACAAGCAGATTGCAGATATTTTCACAAAGCCCTTAGACGAGGCCATTTCAGTCTTTTCAAAACTAAATTGGGGATGTTAAACTATGAGGAATGAAGACTACAGAAGCTCCAGGCTCGTGCATCTAGGGGGCGCCTCTGCCAGGAACTCTAGGGTAAGCACAGGTGCAAGAACTGAGGGGGAGCATGGTGTCAAAGGCACCAGACCCAGATATGCAGAAGCCGAAAAGGGGGAGATTACACTCTCAGCTAAGGTGCTAAGGTGTATGCTCCAAATGCTCTAAAGATAATGGTATGGAATTTCAACTCACTCTCATTTTTCAACGTTTTTCAAAGTTGTGTTTTCTTCCAAGCCGTTATATTCACCTTAGCTTGTAGGGTTTAGGCTTCTTCAAATAGGGGGAGATTGTTGGGTATTGTATCCACAATGTACCTGATTTGAAGAAGCCCCTGAACAAGCTAAGGTGAATTTACAATATATTTGATTACTTGTCTTCAAGTTGTGCTTGCAGTTATTCATCGCTAAGTACACACCAATGTCAGGGTGCAGTAGGTCAATATACACGGGTCTGTGCAACGTAATCCCTCGTTGAGCAGATCAGTGTGTTGGCTTACGTGTACTCTCTCTATTGGAGTGTACTTATTTTCAAGCACAGGGTTATGTAAGATCAAGAGAATACAAGGAGCAAGGATGGGCCAAAGACCAGCTCACGGGAAGAAAGACGAAAATCGTCTAAGTACAAATCGACGAGAATCACTAAGTGATTCTCGCCGATTCGACGAGAAACACTAGTGATTATCGCCGAATCGTCAAGAATCACGAACTGATTCTTGTCGATTGTTGCCGGTTGTCTCAAAGCCGCCTTGAATTATTCTAAGGAAGAATCGTCGAGAATCACGAAGTGATTCTAGCCGATTCGTCGAGAATGACTCTGCATTCTCGACGATTCGGCGAGAATCAATTATGATTCTCGTCGATTCTCATCGGCTTGTGTTATCAATAGAGATTGAATTCTGTTAAGTAGAATTCGGCGAGAATTGTAGTTGATTCTCGCCGATTCGGCGAGAATCACCTACGATTCTCGCCGAATTTGACTTAGGCAATTTTCGCCTATTCTCTGGACCGGTCCAAGTTAACTGAACTATTTCGAACCGGACTTAGGGTTTCCTTTTGGTGGGGCCCACAACGGTCATGTGGAATGACCTAATGTATATATACCTCTGTATGGTTGAGCGAAAGACATACGAATACACGATTTCAAAAAGAAAGGCCGCCGACGTGACCTAAATCGCGATCTTGCTCCGCCGCCATCGTCGTCGCTCGTACAGTTAGTCGCCGTTGCTGATCAAGGTTTCTTACAGATCTCCGGCGACAGAAGCTCAGCCTAGCAAAGCGTCTCACGCGTCTAACCAGAGATCTTTTGTCTCTTGATTCGTAGATCGGGAAAACCATCCCCTTCTGAATCGATCGATATGATCGATCCTAGTGTGACCGTTGGAAGACCTTGCTACCTTTACTACGAAGGTTGAATCTCCATTGCATCGCCGCAGCACTCCGTTGCCGCCGCTAATCTCGAGAGCCAAGCCGCCACCCTTTGCCGCCGCCGGTTTCGGGGAGATTCTCTCCAAGAGAGATCTAGGGTTGTGGACTCTTCGTTGACTTCAAGAACACGTCGTCGAACGAAGAGGGACACCTTAGTCTCCATAAGTTGTTTGTATTTCTAATACATTCTATTTTCAATTTCATTGTAAAGGAACGATTGGTTCCTAGTTGTAAGGGTTGGGTGCAACCCGTTGTGTGGGAGTGGTGACTCCTACGTGTGGAAGGGTTCCTTCCGTTAGTGCAAGGATTGGATTTCAATCCTGTTGGTGAAGTGACTGAGTCATCCCTGGTTGGGAGATAGGTCGAAGGGGGAAAGTGGACGTACCCAAATCGGGGAACCACTATAAATTGCTTGAGTCTTTTCTGTGCTGTGTTGTTTGATTTATTTGTGCAGGTACAGTTTTTAATTCCGCAAAAACGCTATAAGACACCTATTCCCCCCCCCCCCATAGGTGAAGCTTGTTGGCACTAGGTGGACTTTCATCAAGTATCGAAAGTGTTTTTCCTATCATCCCTGCTTCTTGAAAAATCAGCATCTGAAAACCAATTAACTCACAGTCATTAAATCTTGGGTACCATAAGCCAAGATTTTGTGTGCCTTTATGGTAACTCTAAATCCACTTTGCAGCGGCATTGTGAGATTCCTTAGAGTTCACCAAAAATCTAGCGCAAACATATGTTGTAAACATTATATCTGGTCTACTAGTTGTGAGATAGAGCAAGGATCCAATTATGCTTATGTAATTGGTTTTATCAAAAGAGTTCCCTTTCTCATTCTTGTACAGAGACAATTGAACACATTAGAAGTTGCATTCTCCATTCTGAATTTCTTAAGTAACTCCTTGGTGAACTTTGTGTTGGGTATTGTATCCACAATGTACCTAATTTGAAGAAGCCCCTGAACAAGCTAAGTTGAATTGACAATATATTTGATGGTTTTCTTATCAAGTTGTGCTTGCAGCTATTCCATGCTAAGTACATACCAATGTCAGGGTGCAGTGGGTCAATATACACGGGTCTGCGCAACATAATCCCTCGTTGAGCAGATCAGTGTGTTGACTCATGTGTGCTCTCTCTATTGGAGTGTACTTATGTTCAAGTACAGGGTCGAGATAGATCAAGAGCAGAAGAGGAGCAAAGATGGGTCAAAAACCAAGTTCAGAGGAAGGAAGAAGAAATCTTCTAAGTCAAAATCGACGGGAATCACTAAGTGATTCTCGCCGATTCGACGGGAATAACTAGTGATTCTCGCCGAATTGTCGAGAATCACTTGCCGATTCCCGCCGACTTCATCTTGCTAACTATCCTCCTTCAAGACTCATGCTAAGGTAGAATCGACGAGAATCACTAACTGCTTCTCGCCGATTCGTCGAGAATGACATTGCATTTCCCGCCGATTCCATCCGGATGACAAGAGTTTCAACTGGAATCCTGCCAAGGCAAATTCGACGGGAATCACAAGTGATTCCCGCCGACTTCGTCGAGAATCACCAATGATTCTCGCCGAATTTGCCTTAGGCAAATTCGCTCTGTTTGCTGGACCGAAACAAGATACTTTGCTCTGTTTTGACTGGGCCTAGGGTTTCTTCCTTTGGACCCCACAATGGTCATTTAGGGTTGTTCTACGGTATATATACTCGCTTATCTCAAACTTCAACTATAGTGATTCACGGAATAACGAAAGCAGCCGTGCTTGACCTAGCCGATCGCAGAACTCCACCGCACGTCATCGCCGCTCGCAAGTTGTCGCCGCCACCGATCTTAGACCTTCTCTGATCGTCCGGCGACAGGACTGAGGCAAGCCTTGCGTCTCACGCATCTCTCTCGAGATCCCTTGTCTCTTGATTTGTTGAACGAAGTTAGATCTTCTTTCCGAATCAATTGAGATGACCGATCCGATTGAGATCGTTGGTAGACCTTGCTTGTATCGTCAAGAAGTTTGGATCTACAAAGCATCGCCACCGCAATCATTTGCCACCGCCGATCTTGGGAAGATCCTATCCAAGAGAGTGCTCTGGTTGTGGACTCTTCGTCTTCATCAAGAACGCATCAACGAACGAAGAGGGACATCGGGTTCTCCACACATGTAGTTTGTATTTTTTTTATAGATTCTAATTTTCGTGTTGTTGTAAAGGAATAGTGATTCCTCGTTGTAAGGGTTGGGTGCAACCCGTGGTGGAGGAGTAGTGACTCCTTCGGGTGGAAGGGTTTCTTCCATAGTGTGAGGATTGGATTTCAATCCGTTTGGTGAAGTGACCGAGTCGTCCCTTGTTAGGAGATAGGTCGTAGGGGTAGAGTGGATGTACCAAAATCGGGGAACCACTATAATTGCTTTTGTGCTTTTCTGTGCTGTGGTTGTTTTCTTGTGCAGGTTATTTTTCATTTCTCAAAAGACTGCAAATCACCTATCCCCCCCCCATAGTTGAAGATTAGTTTACACTAGAAAATTTTCAAGTAGTATTACAGGGAGGTTACTCGTCAATAAGGTTAACACCTTGAGTAAGATCCTGGTTCTAGTGTCAAGAAGAAAGAAGATCTCTGAAATGGAAGGACTCAAGTATTCAGGGAAGATCCCAGTGTGCACCAAGCTAAACTTTCCTATCTGGAAGGAAAGGATCAGGTACTACATGGAAGCAGTCGACCCACGACTCTTCATGATTGTGGAGGAGGGACCTTATATCCCCACTAAGGCCTCCACCATTGATCCAACCAAGAAATTGCCAAGAAACTTTCTGAAATGGATAAGGATGAGATGGTGCTTGTCGGACTTTACAAGAAAGCTCAGAACATTCTGGTAAGCGCCGTCGATGATTCCATGTTTAAGGTTTTCTGCAACTGTCGGACTGCCAAGGACATTTGGCACTGCCTGATCATCCTGATGGAAGGCACTGATGAAGTAAGGGATGATCGAAGATCCCTTCTGAACCAGAAGTACGAGGCCTTCAAGCAAGGTCCCAAGGAAGAAATTGAAGTGACATTTGAGAACTTCCTGAAGATCGTCAATGCCCTGAAGGGCTATGGCAGAGTGTTCACCGATGGTGAACTAAATGACAAATTCCTTAGATCCCTTACTAAGGAATGGGACACCAAGATCTGCGCCATCAGAGAATTTGGCAAGCTGGCAGAAACTGATCCCCAAATTCTGTTTGGGAAGCTTATGTCCTATGAGCTTCAGTTGAACACCAGAGAAGCTGAAGAAGAAGCCGATAAAACCGCTGCCAAAGAAAAGACTGTAGCCCTGAAACCAATCACTCAAGAAAAGGCAAGGGTGCAGCCTCGTCCCGCTCTTGGAAAAGGGATGAGGTAGAAGACTCTGAGTCATGCTCTTCCGGCTCAGAGCTATCTAAAGAAGAATTCTCCCTCATCACTCGAGAATTCTAGAATTTCCTCAAGATAAGGAATCAAAGAAAGAGAGATGGCTCCTCCTCTAGACATCAGAAGAAGAATTACTCTTCTGACAGTTATGAACCTAAACAAAACAAACATCGCTCTGTTGACATTTTTTGCTTTGGATGCAATAAGCCATGCCACATTGTTGTTGACTGCCATCAAAGCAAGAAAGACAAGGGGAAGGGAGAGGAGCACATGTCCTATAGAGATAAGAAGAAGGAGAGGTGCTACATTGCCAAAAAGACAAAGACACTGAGTGAGTCTGGTTCGTCAGACTCTAGTGATGATGAGGAAGCCTACTTCGGGCTAATGGGTCGCTCTGACTCAGAAGGAGACTGCCCCCCATTTACTGGGAACGTAAAAGATCGCACCCCCCTCTCTGACTCTGACTCTGAGTCTCCTGATGATGATCTCGAGGACAGCCCATCTGCCCGTGAAGCTGAGCTTCTCGAAAAGTATGAGCTTCTGCTCAATACCTTTGAGGAATGTCACAAGAGGTTGAGGGCTCAGAAAAAAGAAGTCTAATTCCTTAAGGCTGAGGGTGTGTCCCTAAGAGAAGAGATCACTAGCTTGTTTTCTCTCCAACAGGAACACCTGGACCTAACTTCTGAGCACTTAGAGTCTCTAAGGCTCCTTGACCAGAAACAGGAAGAAATCAACAAGTTGGAAGAACAACTTGCGGCTGAAAGGAAGATTGTCAAAAGCTTCTCCATGCCCAAGACCATTCTTTCTCTGGATGATCAATTCTCTGCTCAGGCTAAAGGGGCTGGCTTAGGGCATGTGGGTGCACCTGGTAAATCGTCCAGGAGAAATAGAAAACAGAGGAGAAATAAGGCTGCTAAGAAGGCCCCTGCTGCAGAAAAGGGAAAGGCCCCACTCGGTCCTATTTCATTCAGAAAGCCTGGCTTTCCTTGCAATGAGCAGGACTTTGAGTAAACCTATGGACACTTCTTCCGGCCCGCGTTTGAAAAGCCCAAGAGCCGGTATAATGGTTGGACCTTCCCCCGCAACTATGGTGAGAGTGTCTTCAAGGCACCTTATGAGGAAATCCAAGTTGAGGATTATGGCCACTTCTCTAGCAGCCATAATAGGAAGCAGGCACCAAAAGCCAAGCATGTTATACTGACGGAACAGGAGGTGAAGAAATCATGTGACTGCTGTCATTGTGAGGCCTCCACCTCTAGATCCAAGGCCCCGGCTGGACCCATCGTTCCAAGGGTGAAGCAAGAGCCTAGGAAAAGGTATAATAGATTTGACTGTTGGTGATGTGGCAAAGTTGGTCACTTTGCCGTGGATTGCTGGTTTAATCCAAGATTCAACGAGACTCCTCATGTTAGCAATGCGAGGTCGACCACTCGTAGGGTTAACCAACCGAGGGGGGGTGTGCTAACAAGGAACCTAGGACCCAATTCCTATTGGGTTCCTAAGTTAAGGTAATTCTATTTTGCAGGATAGTCTAGGTTCCCAGGAACATGATGGGACCTAGACAAGAGATGTTCCAGGCTTGCACTTGAACAAAAAATTTGAGAAAAGAGATAGTGCGCTACCACTTAATTCGGGAGCATGTGGAAAACAAAGATATCTCTCTCTGCTATGTCCCCATAGATAAGCAGGTTGCAAATTTCTTCACAAAGCCCATAGATGAGGCCAAGTTCAGTCTCTTCAAAACTGAACTCGGTATGCTGAACTATGAAGAGTGAAGACTGTAAGGCTCAAGGCTCTTGGATCAAGGGGGAGCATCAGCAAGGAACTCAACCTCGAGCATGGATGCAAGATCTAAGGGGGAGCATGTGGCTCCATGTGAAGTCCCGGATTTGCAGAAGCCGAAAAGGAGGAGATTACCCTCTCGGCTAAAGCAAAGGTGCTAAGGTACTAAAGTGGCTGCCAAAGGCTAAGAATGTACTAAAGTGGCTGCCAAAGGCTAAGAATGCTAAGTATGCTCTAAGGAAAATGGTAATGAAGTTCATTCTCAACTGATTGTTCATTTTATGTTTTTTATTCCCATCTATCTTATTCACCTTAGCTTGTAGGGTTTAGGCTTCTTCAAATAGGGGGAGATTGTTGGGTATTGTATCCATAATGTACCTAATTTGAAGAAGCCCCTGAACAAGCTATGTTGAATTGACAATGTATTTGATGATTTTCTATCAAGTTGTGCTTGCAGCTATTCCATGCTAAGTACACACAAATGTCAGGGTGCAGTGGGTCAATATACACGGGTCTGCATAATGTAATCCCTTGTTGAGCAGATCAGTGTGTTGACTCATGTGTGCTCTCTCTATTGGAGTGTACTTATGTTCAAGTACAGGGTCGAGATAGATCAAGAGCAGAAGAGGAGCAAAGATGGGTCAAAGACCAAGTTCAGAGGAAGGAAGAAGAAATCTTCTAAGTCAAAATCGATGGGAATCACTAAGTGATTCTCGCCGATTCGACGGGAATAACTAGTGATTCTCGTCGAATCGTCGAGAATCACTCGCCGATTCCCGCCGACTTCATCTGGCTAACTGTCCTCCTTCAAGACTCATGCTAAGGCAGAATCGACGGGAATCACTAACAGATTCTCGTTGATTTGTCGAGAATGACATTGCATTTCCCGCCGATTCCATCTGGATGACAAGAGTTTCAACTAGAATCCTGCCAAGGCAAATTCGACGAAAATCACAAGTGATTCCCGCCGACTTCGTCGAGAATCACCAATGATTCTCGCCGAATTTGCCTTAGGCAAATTCGCTCTGTTTGCTTGACCGAAAAAAGATACTGTGCGTTGTTTTGACCGGGCCTAGGATTTCTTCCTGTGGGCCCCACAACGGTCATTTAGGATTATTCTACAGTATATATACTCGTTTATCTCGAACTTCAACTGTAGCAATTCACGGAAAAACGAAAGCAGCCGTGCTTGACCTAGCCGATCGCGGAACTCCACCGCACGCTATCGCCGCTCGCAAGTTGTCGCCGCCACCGATCTTAAACCTTCTCTGATCGTCCGGCGATAGGATCGAGGCAAGCCTTGCGTCTCACGCATCTCTCTCGAGATCCCTTGTCTCTTTATTTGTTGAATGAAGTTAGATCTTCTTTCCGAATCAATTGAGACGACCGATCCGATTGAGATCGTTGGTAGACCTTGCTTGTCTCGTCAAGAAGTTTGGATCTACAAAGCATCGCCGCCGCAATCATTTGCCACCGCCAATCTCGGGAAGATACTCTCCAAGAGAGTGCTCCGGTCGTGGACTCTTTGTCTTCATCAAGAACGCATCAACGAACGAAGAGGGACATCGGGTTATCCACACGTGTAGTTTATATTTTTTATACATTCTAATTTTCGTGTTGTTGTAAAGAAATAGTGATTCCTCGTTGTAAGGGTTGGGTGCAACCCGTGGTGGAGGAGTAGTGACTCCTTCGGGTGGAAGGGTTTCTTCCATAGTGTGAGGATTTGATTTCAATCCGTTTGGTGAAGTGACCGAGTCGTCCCTTGTTGGGAGATAGGTCGTAGGGGGAGAGTGGACGTACCCAAATCGGGGAACCACTATAATTGCTTTTGTGCTTTTCTGTGCTGGGGTTGTTTTCTTATGCAGGTTATTTTTCATTCCGCAAAAGACTGCAAATCACTTATCCCCCCCTATAGGTGAAGATTAGTTGACACTAGATAACTTTCACTTTGATTGAGAAAAGAAAATTCCATCTTCAGATTGCTTCACCTGAAGTCCTAAGAAATATTTCAACTCACCCATACTACTCATTTCAAACTTCCCTTGCATCAAGTTTGAAAACTTCTTTCAAAGGGTGTCATTTGTAAAACTAAATATAATATCATTGACGTATATTTGTACTAGCAAAATCTTGTCTTTTACTTCACTAAGAAATAATGTCTTGTCTATCTTTCCTCTTGTATACTTATTTTCAAGAAGAAACCTAGACAGTGTCTCATACCAAGCTCGAGGAGCTTGTTTTAAACTATAAAATACTTTATAAAGAAAATAAATATAATCAAGTAGGTATGAATCGATAAAATCCGGGGGTTGTTCCACATATACTTCTTCCTTTAAATTACCATTAAGGCAAACTGACTTCACATCCATTTGATAGACTTTAAAGCCTTTATGGACAGCATACGCTAGGAATAATCTCATCTCTTCGAGTCTGGACACCGGAGTAAAGGTCTGATCGAAGTCGATCCCTTCTTCTTGTCAATAACCTTGAGCTACCAGTCTGGCTTTGTTCTTTATGATAACTCCATTTCCATCCATCTTGTTTCTGAATACCCATTTTGTCCCTATAACATTGTGACCTTGCGACTTGCTACTAGCTCCCACACCTTGCATCTTTTTAACTGATTGAGCACTTCTTGCAATGCGATGATCCATGAAGCATCCTTATTTGCTTCTACGAACTTCTTTGGCGTAATCTGGGAAAGGAAACCCAAATGCAATGCTTCGTTAGTTGTACCTCTTCTTCTAAAAGGCAAGAAAACAACTGTGTCCTGCTTCAAAATCTTTGGAAGCAAATGCTTCACACTTAATAATGGGAAGTACAACAAAACTAAGTTTAGTGAAAATGTTTTGAAGATATTTTTGTAGGATATAGTAGCCATAGTAAGGCATATAGAATTTTCAATAAGAAAACCCTAATTGTAGAAGAATTTATTAATGTTATATTGGATGAGATAAGTATGCTTCATAACAGTTCTTTTAGTTTCTTTGTTGAAGATGCAGGTTCACAACTAAAAGAGCTAAGATTAGGAGAAGCAGTTAAAGAAGATGTCTCAAGATCCGTCAAATTCAATACTCTAATCTTGATTGAGGATGAAGAACTTCAAGTTGAAGAACGTGCCCAAGATGAAGCAGAACCTCTAGGTAGCAAAGCAAGGAATCTTGTGATCAGACATTCAAGAGATCACCCCGGTAATCTGATCATTGGAGATCCTAGTGATGGTTTAAGGTGTCTTACGATGATTCTTGTTGATTAAGACTCTTTTTTGCATGTAACAAACTGTGTTGATTACTTCAGCCCAGAAGTATTCTGGTGATAGTGAATCATTCAACATTATTCTGTCTGCCTCAATGAGTGTTATGTTCTTTCTCTCGGCAACTTCATTTAGTTGTGAAGTATGAGAAGAGGAAAACTTATGAAAGATACCTTGGCTTACAAAGAACTCTGTCATGGCACTAGATTCAAATTTGGTTCCATGGTCACTTCTATTTTTGGCGACAGAGCAGTTCAATTCATTCTATATCTGCCTGACAAAGCTAGTGAAAGAGTTAAAGGCACCTGACTTGTGTTTAAGAAAGAACACACATGCAAAACGAAAGATCGGCGGCACGTACACCTTAGCACCTGACTTGTGTTAACCCCGCGAACTCGCGGACTGAGCACAACCGAACTTGGTTCAAATCAGACGAAGTCCATGTTGGAGCATGCATTCCATGCTTCTTGGTTTGCTAATAGCAAATCTCGTTTTTATTTGATCATTAGGTATTTATGATGTGCAGACATCACTGGTATAACTCTAATGGAATTTTGGTATTGATTCGGGTCAGAATAGATGAGCTCGGGAGATATCGCCAGGCGATATTGGGTATCGCCAACAAGCGATAAGTGTAATGAGCGGTTAACGCACTATCTCCATGCGGATGGCAGTTTCAGTCACTATCGCAGGCGATATCTGATATCGCCAGGTGACATTCCACGATTGATCATGATCGCTCTACGATGTGAAAATGAGGAGTACGTGGGACACGTGGAAGCAAGATACGATATCACTAGGTGGTGATACCTAGTGTCGCCGGGCGATTCGCCAAAATATAAAAGCCATTCAATTTTCTGTGAACATCACAAATTTTCATTACTTGGAGTATTCCTTCCTATTCATCGATCCAGAGAGCTCCAACATCCAGAATTACTCCATACTCTCAAGAAGGTCAAAGCGCGAAAGATCGGCGGCACGTACATGACATTCAAAGCAACATTTGCAAGGATTCGTCGGCATCTTCAGCGCATCATTTAGAGTGAGTTTTAATTTTGAAGTTTTCATTTTGTCTTGTTCTTTATTCCTATTGTAATCGAGAGAGAAAATCGATGCCTTGTGCGTGCCGTCTAAGTCCTTGCATGGCTTAGGAGAGAATCACCGTCTTGTGCGTGGCATCCAAGTCCTTGTGCGGCTTAGGGAGAAATCGTTGCCTTTTGTGCAGCGTCTCGATCATGGTTAGATCTATGGGAGGCTAGTAGCAAGATCTAGGGAGAGATATGCTTTAGCCTGCTGGTTCTTGGTAGAAGGACCGGTGAAATCAAAGGTAAATTGTATTTTTCATAAACCTTTTTTCTCTAGCTATATAGAGATATTTTGTATTCAGATTTAGCACTTTTGAAATAAATTGTTGTTGTTTCTGCTTTTCTAAATTTCTAAGTGTTCAATTTTTCTTGTGAAAAATTAGTCTTGATTTCCTTTTTTTCATTAAGTAAACTCTATTTAGTAAAATAAAGTAATTAACCCTTATTTACCCCCCCCCCCCCCCCTCTAAGGGCGCCTCAAGATCCAACATTTGGTATCAGAGGAAGGTTACTCTGAAATTGGGAGTAACGCTTATTCACCACCGAGAGTAATGGCGCAAAACACTCACGTGTTTTTGAGGGCAAAGGTATAAATAGACCTCCCTTTTTCACGGGTACAGACTATAACTATTAGAAAGCTTGAAGGTGATGCTTTCTAATAGCACTAGATATCGAAGTATGGGGCATGATAGAAACATGCTACACTTCCCGTATGACTGTAGTAGGAAGTGTCACAATGGAAAAACCCAAGGGCATATGGGACAAAATTGATAAGCTTCGCTGTAAGAATAATTCTAAGGCAATGAACGCCTTATTATGCGTGTTAGATGGGGCTGAGTTTAATAGTTTTTTTGTATGTGAAACTGCATATGATATATAGAATCTCCTTGAAGTTACTCATGAAGTTACATCGCAGGTGAATGACTCAAAGCTTTTCCTGTTGGAGTCAGAGTTTGAGAAGTTCAAGATGGAGATTGATGAGGACGTAGACTCCGTGTACATGAGGTTCAACAAGATCGTGAACAACTTAAAGATTCTAGGAAAGAATTTCTCAAATGGAGATTTGGTGAGAAAGATAGATCGCTTCTTCCCGAAGTTCAATCCATAGGTGACCGCCATCTTGGAGTCACATGATCTAAAGACTCTCCAAATTGAGAATCTGATAGGAAATCTGAAAACCCAAGAAGTGTAACTGAGGATTCAACAACAGGAGTATAGCCTGGAGCCAAGAAAGAAAGCATTGGTGTTGAAGTCTGAAAGGAGGGTGTTAGGTAAGATTACTCTAGAGGGGGGGTGAATAGAGTATTAAAACTTTTGGATATTTTTAGATTATATCAGAGTAAATATAGTGATACCATATATTAGCTAAGGAATAATAAAAACTAAGCTAAACAATTCAACAATCACAAGCACAGCAAAAATAAATGAAAAGGAGCAACCAGACGACACAAGAAGTTTATAGTGGTTCCCCTAAACCTGGGCACATACTCTCTTCTACCACCCTTGGTAGGAATTCACTAACAGGTTTTGATCAGGTGACTGTCACCACAAGATCTAGTTCAGGTAGATCAGGAAACCCTTCAGGCTATTGATCAGGTGCCTAAAAACCAACTTCAAGTCTTTTGAAGGGAGACTTGTCAACCAAACTAACTTTTGAAGGGAGCTATAACCTTGTACAATGGGATGGAAAATGTTGATGGAAGTCTTCACTTTTCTCAAGTACAACTCAGAAGACTGTGTGGATTCTTGAGATGTCAAAGCTCCTTTTGAGAGGTAGACTGTTTCTGAAAGAACAGAGCTTTACTAAAGGGTGAGTAGGTCTTCAGCTTGATCTGCCAAGATCCAGGAAATCCAGTAACAGATGGTGATTAGAGTGTCTCTGAGGATTTTTGGAATAGAGGTTGAAGAAGACTCTTGATCTTGATGTTTTATTCTTCTTCAATCTATAGTGATGGCAGAGAATGAGAAAGCGTTGAGAGCATCGAGTGCTTGTTCAGAATTTCCTATTCAGTGCTTCTCGATTTCTCTTCCTGTTTCTATAAATGTCTTTCTTATCTGTTTTTCTCGAAGAAGAAGAGACTTGTTTTTATTCTACTGCTGAAAAATTCACTTTGAATTTTTGAAATCTTCCCATAAATGTTGGCTACTAGAGAGAATAGAAAATGGCTAGAATAATAGCATTGATGAGTTTCCCCAACTCTTCTTGATAGAATAAGAATTATTTATTCTGAAGAATACCACATTTAATGCAGCTAAATAATGGCTATATTCAGAAGAATATTTGCATTAAATGCTCAGAATAATATTGCTAATAAGGAACAGAAGAGGGAAGGACTGATTCTGGAATAACACAGAAAATTCCGAACGCAAAATAGAATTCGTTGACCTGAGATCAAAGATCGTCGACCAGGGAATTCATGTTCGTCGACCTGTGCTCTGCGATCTATTAACTGGGAATAACTTACCAAATCTGCACTCTGAGTTCATCAAGCTGAGAAACTAACAGAAGAAAACTAAGCGTCGACCTGAGCTCTGAGAACGTCGAGCTCAGCTCAGAGAATTAACTCTGAGTTCGTCGATCTGAGATCGAAGATCGTCGAGCTGAGTTTGAAGAATTTCGAACTGATTACTGTCTTTTGAAAACTGCTAAAACTGATTCTCTGAAGTCCACTTCTGGCTTGTCCAAGGAGGTAGCACTAATCAAGACTTAGCCAAACCTCTAGGACTACAACTCATGACCCTAACTATACAATGTTGGGTTATACTCAGCCTAAGTTAGTGAACCTAGCCCAAATCCAACTAGGGATCCAAAAAAGTCCAAGAGGGAAGTGGAAAGAGAGTTTGATGAGAGTGACGATGAAGATGAAGAAAGTCTGTTCGTGATGAAGTTCAGGAAGTTTACGAGAAATCCTGAAAGAAGAAATTCTTTCAGAAGATTTTTTAATAAAAAAGAATCTGGGTATAGAAAAGGAAAATCCCAAGCTGATGGGGAGGATGACGAAGAGAGACCACCACAAAAGTGTTATCACTACAAGAGAGTTGGCCACATTAAGAGCAAGTGCCTAAAATACATGAAAGAGATAAAGGAGAAGCGGCACAAGAAGAAGGATAAGAAGAAAGTTCTGAAGGCTGAAACCTGGGATGACATCACATTTGAGGAATCAAGCAGTTCAAGCTCAGAGACTGAAGAGGAGGCCAACATGTTCTTGATGGGAAAGGACATCTCATCATCTAATGACAAAAGTAGTGTCCAGAGCGAAACTGAGGTAAATCCTCCTTATGAATATTTATATACTTAATTTTTACAAACACGCAAATATTTTGACAAAAGCTTAAATGAGAATAAATTACTCAAATCTGAAAATAAAGAGCTATTAAAAGAAAACAAAAAGTTATCAAATAAGTTAAAAAAACTTGGGAAGCAGAAAGTAACTTTTCAAGAGGATTGTCCCTCTTCGACAAGAATACTAGAACTTGAGAAAGATCTCTCTATGTCTCGATCTTGGGTTGAATCTCTTACAAGAGAAAAAGAGACCTTAGAGATATCTCTAAAGCTTTCTCAATCACAAGTAGAAGGCAGAAAAAGGACCTTCGCAAACCGATGTGTCACCATAGTTGTTGAAAACACCGCATTGAGAGGCCGAGTCTGTGATTTAGAAATGGCCACTAACAAGTTTGGAATGGGAAAAAAATCATTGAATATGATTATGGCAAGCCAATGCTATGGTTCAACAAAATTTGGAATCGGATACGTTCCAGAACACTATCGTCCGACGACAGTCACTGTCGCCGGTGATAAGAAAAATTTCAAAAACTCGCCTGTAGAAATTAAAAATAATAAATCTACTATCATTGTTTCTCCCAGCAAAAATTCAAAACTCTTTTTGAAAAACCCGTCAACTTCCTTCATCATGTGTGCAAAATGTAATAAGTTTGGTCACACAACACACACTTGTACAAAGACTGGACATTATTCTGTTAAATAAGTCTGGGTACCTAAGGCTTCCTCCTAGACTATTGGAGGAACCACTTCGATAACCAGATCTTTACTTTCATCCTCTTTCTAAGTGTGTTGTCAGGCTAAGGACAAAGAAGAGGTGTGGTACTTGGACACAGGGTGTTCCAAGCACATGATGGGCAATAAATCAAAGTTCCTTAGCCTAGAGATGAAGAAAGGAGGAGTAGTCACATTTGGAGATAATGGAAAAGGAAAGATCATCGGCATTGGAGTAGTAGGTAACAAGTCATTTACTATCTCAAATGTTTTGTATGTTAAAGGTTTGAAGCATAATTTAATTTTTATAAGTCAGTTATGCGATATTGGTTTAAATGTTTTATTTGACTCATCTTCAAACCTGTGCAAATTTTTTGATTCCAAAAAAAATGATATTGTTCTTACTGCTCCTATATTTCAAAATGTTTACATGATTAAACATAATGATTTATCACATTCTTCATTAAAATGTTTTATGTCTAAAAATGATGAATTAGCTTTGTGGCATAGGCAATTTGGACATTCTAGCTCCAAGCTAATTGTAAAATTATCTCAAAATAAACTAGTTAATGGTTTACCTATTTTACATGGATATCTATCTTCTTTATGTTCACCATGTCAAAAAGAAAAATTTTCAAAATCTTCATTTAAGAGCAAAAATATCATTTCCACTACTAGACCTTTACAGTTGATTCATATGGATTTGTTTTGTCCAATTAATACACTAAGTCTAGGAGGTAGAAAACACACTTTTGCTTTGATTGATGATTATTCTTGTTTATGTTGGACAATCTTCTTATCGTCAAAATCTGATGCATTCTTAGAGTTTTCTAAATTATGTGTTCGTGTTAAAAATGAACTAGATTTAAAAATAAAATGCATTCGTTCAGATCATGGAGGTGAATTTGATAATGAAACATTTGTATCTTTTTGTAACGAGTTAAGAATTAAACATGAATTTTTTGCTCCTCACACACCTCAACAAAATGGTGTGGTAGAGAAAAAAAAAGAACTTTACAAGAACTATCTCGTACAATGTTATCAGAATACAAATTACCTAGATCATTTAGGGCTGAAGCTATTAGTACTGCATGTTATGTTATTAATCGTGTTATGCTTTGATCCTTCTTGAAAATAACACCTTATGAATTGTATTTTCAAAAGAAACCGAATGTGTCTTATTTTATAGTTTTTGGTTGTAGATGCTAAATTTTGAACACTAAAGATAATTTAGGCAAGTTTGATGAAAAAAGTGATGAAGGCATACTTATTGGCTACTTGATGCACTTTCGGAAAGTGTACCGATCGTAGACAAGTAATAAAGTTGAGGAGTTGCGGTCACCTCTTTGCCACACACGCTCCTAGCAATCGTTAGGACGGCACTAACACAGCAAGAACACAAAAGATGGAAGCGCACCAACACAAACTAGAACTAAAATATATCAACACATAGACATGCTGAAATCATTAAGCAAATCAAGTTCTTACCCATCAAACCAAAAACCATTTAGTAAAGAATAAAGCTACTACAAGAGAAGGGGGAGAGATACAACCAAACGCACGAAGACTTTCCGAGATTCACGGCCGGAGCCAAGGGTTTTCAAGCCTTTTCCATGCTCGGTCTACGGATGACGTTCGGGGTTTACAAGGGTTGTCACTTCCTTCTATTATCCCATCTTCTTCGTGAATAGCCGTCGAGTTACACCTGACCGGAGAACTCCACGTATGCAGCACCAAAGAGCATTAAATAAAGCTTTGAGGTTGGAGAAGATGATGGCGTCAAGAGATGAAGCTATTAAGAGCTTTTGGAGGGAGATTGGTGGACAGACGAGCTCTTAACAGAGGAGAGAGAAGAAAATGGTAGGAGGAAGCTTTTCCCGCTCAGAGGAGCGGAAATGGCGGGTGGATCTTCTTGGAGAATGAGACGTACGACTTAAATAGACAAGTCAGAAATAATAGTCAGGAACAGTTAGGTCCATGACCGTGCGTTATTTAATTACAGAACAGGCTTGTGGAGGAAGAAGAGGCGTTGACCCGTGCGCTACCATGCACACGGACGCTTTCGCCCGTGCGTGAAGGAAATTGCACGGGTAACCATAGAGAGCAGAATTTTTTGGCAAGCAAGTGTAACTGTGTGTTTTACTCGCACACAGGCACTTCCGCCCGTACATAAGCAAATCACACGATTAACCACAGAGAAAAATAAAACAAGGAAGCTACAAGAAAACCGTGCATTTCCTTCACGCACAGTTTAGAAGAAACTGTGCGTTAACCATGCGTTAAGATCGTCGAGCACAGCTCGACAAAATTCATCGAGTTCCACTCGACTATCTTCCGTCAAGTAAAACGCACGATCTCAAAGAATACGTGCGCTAAGGAAACACATGACCGTGCCTTTTCCATAAATCAAAATTCCTATCTTAGGGAAAACGCACCACCTGCACAGCAAAAACAAACACTGGAGCACCAGCTCCCATCACCAATACACAACATAAAAAAAAAACAAATCCTCACGGGGAGTACCCCAGTACTTAACCCCGACTACAGAATGCGCAATTGCAAAAATTTGGGCCAAAGCGGTGTACAAAGTGGTCCTTGACCGATCGAAGAAAATATAATCGATTTCGGGAAAAAAGGTAGTGCACGAGTGAGAATATAGGACCAGATGAGTCCGAAAAACCCTATATAAATCGGACTCATCAGACCATCAGACTTAAACATTTGCTTGTCCCGAGAAAATCATCACTCCGTTGACTAGAAAATAGTTTGCTGGCTTAGTAATTTCCAAATAAAGTATTGAGAGAAATCAATTTCATCACGGGCATAGAAAAAATAATAGACAAACTTTTTAAGTATACTACGTAATTTATACTTTACGACAGGCGTAAATAAATATTGTATCTACTCAAAATTAGAATTCTTGAGAATCGTTCGGTCATGCATAGAAAGAAAGTAGGCTGGCCACTCAGGTGAGCATTACCAAAGACCAGGGATCAGGATCACCTCCAAATAAATCCATCAATGTCGGGGACCATACGCTTGCCTGTTCACACTCTCTCCACGGTACTAGTTCGACTCAAGCGTGAATTTGTAGAACTTTAGGATAATCATGGGGCTTGGGTGTATACATAGGTAAGGATGCACAAGGATAAAAAAACGATGACAACGCACAACCCAAATAAGCTCATACAAAAATTATCCTCAAACCAACAAAAATTGCAGGTGCACCACACCACCAGACTTGAACTTGACTAAAAGTGTGTATGTAACGGCTACCACTACAGCAATGATGCAAATGGAAATTTCTTTTTCACTATCTTATTTCGTATCAAATAACATTTTTTTCTTTTTTTTCCTTTTTTTACTTTTCTTTTCTTCTTCCAAAAAATTTTTTCCTTTAAAAACCACATTCAGCACATATTATCATATTAACTCAAACTCACAATCACATAACAGCACCATAGCTACAACACCAAATACAAGAAGTAACATACTAATAGCTCGAGATAGGGGCGTGCTACTGGGAAAGGCTTTTAGGTATTGGTGATCATGGAGTAGGGCTGAATCAACAGGAGGGATAAGCACAACATAGACTAACAAGGATTAACGTTATGATTGGGTACAAAGCTCAATCGGACCAAAATGATGGCCTACATCACGCTCTTGCTTAGCTAACCATGCACCAATGCTTCGAGAGTAGCATGGGGCAAGTTCTTAGCCACCGAGAAAGATGATCCTTCCTCCCGACTCGAGCAAAACTAGTCTAGTGATGGCTACACACATCCCTACACTACCATTCAATTACATCAGATTCAACATTTTTGAGTAGTACAAACAATATTTACAACTGCAGAAAAAGTATAAATCTATGAGCATAAAGAAAAATTAAATCTATATTATTTCTACACATACCCTGAGTACTCGATTAGGAGCACTACACGAGTTTCACACTACTCTATCCTAAAATCCTAAGTCAGCACCGCTAATTTAAAGTTTACACATAAGCAATGCATTTGACTCGAGTCGCGCTTGTGGTAAAGATCGCGCTCATGTGGTTATAGGTGCACAATGCAGATGAGAATACATTAAATAGAAAATCAAAATGTGCTTTTGGTATGCAAGTGAAAGTGAAGCATGTGCACAGGTAACCACATATCTCTCCCCCACCAGACTTAATCTAAACAACCTAACACAAGATTTGTAATAAAATTAATAAAATAAAAGTTGGGGTAGTTATTACCCCATGCTCAGCGAATTAGCATATCAGAAGACGCGGGAAAACATGAAGCCAAACCTGCAAAAAATTTACTCACTCCACCGCGCAAGGGAAAGGCAACCTGCAAAAGAGCTGCAGAAAAATCTTGTATATACATGACTATACCAAATTTAAACTAAGCAAAGCTTGAAACAAACAAAGAAAAACCTCGCAAGCATGCACTAAAGTTAAAACAAGTTGTACAATACGCAAAACAATTTTCTTAAAACATTAAAAATATCTAACTACACCTACTCCTAGATAAGTATTGGGGTTATTGTCTTCCCAGCATGACTTATTCAGTGAACGAAAAGCCCTAGCTGATGGACCTATGAAATAAAAGGTGCACAGGTAATTGACCAAATATCCATTATAGTAGCTAGTACCGATATGGACATAAAGAAGTTACCCCTCTACCTATATAATAATACATGCCCAACACAGGTAGAGGAAATAAGAAATAAGAAGAGAAGGAGCACTGGTCCTCGCTCATCTCATCACCAGCTAAATCCCTTTCTAGCAAGGCGTCGTCCACCACAGGTCCGTAGGAGGCGATGGCGACGACAGGGACTTCCACAACGAAGGAGGTAGAAACCTTCTCGCACTGGTAGATACACTCGTCGTCAGCATCAGCACAAGGCTCATCATCATCCCAACGCACCCGTGGAGACTCAGTCTACACAGGCTCAGATAATGAAGGGGGTCAAGTAATAAATGAGAGTAAAAACTAAAATGCACAGAATATGGGAGACTGATCCCGGTATCACTCTCAATAGGATCCGAGCACAGATCATCATAGGTATCATATGAGTCATATCGTGGGGAATTCGAGAACTCGAGGTCTGCGGTGATAAGAGCGACCGCCTCATCAATTAAGGAGGTGCAAACCTCTGTATCATAAAGGGGATATTCCTCATCCCACCGGGGAGCGTCATAGAGTTCCGAAGATCCACATTCTCTGTCATATATAGTAGAGTCCACATCCCACTTCGGAGCAACCTCAGGCACCGAATCACCCACAAATACGGCATCATCAGCTGACTCACACAAAAATGGAGTATCGCCATTAGGAAAAAATGTGGAAGGGAAAAACTGCTCTCAAAACTAGGCATTGAATGAGCAGGCCCCATTGCCAAATCATCCACTTACACCTCCTAACCAACGGGAACAATATCATCGTCCCAAATAGGAGTGCCCATGAGTTCCTAATCCTCTTTTTGTTGGCTAACACCAGAGTGATCATCATCACTCAAGGGAAGCTCATAAAAAGGAAGCGAGGGACCCATAAAAGATCTTTATACGGGGAGAGATTCTTCGGTAATATCAACGGGCAAAGAGTGAGCAAGATGTGTGATGTCAGTGTATGGGCCAGGCAACACCCTGGTAGGCATGTCCACAGTAGTCCTCCGTAAACGGGGGGTTGCTGCGCTCATGCCTGTAGAGGGAGAAGGCTTGCACAAACGAGGGCAATCCTTCAAAATGTGGCATATACCTTAGCATAGCAAACACCTAATACAATGCTTGGCATTTAAAATAGCCAAGGCGTCAATATATCGACGCAAAGTGTCATAGAGACGACACTCAACTACAAAATACATTGCGAACAAAAATATTTGCAGCAAGGGTGCTACACAACTGAGAATAAATGAAAAATAACACGGATTCGCTTGCTAATCCAAAAACAGAAAAAGGACAAAAAGAAAAAAACAAAAGATAAAGTAAGCAACGAAAATAATAAAAAGAAAACAACAATCACAAGACTCCTTTTAGAAAACTCACACGACAGTGTTCCCCAATAACGGCACCAAAAAATTGATGCACTTTTGGTAAGTATACCGATCATAGTCAAGTAATAAAGTTGAGGTGTCGCGGTCACCTCTTCTCCATGCACGCTCCAAGAAATCGTTAGGACGACAATAACACGGCAATAACACAAAAGATGGAAGCACACCAACACAAACTAGAACTAAAATATATCAACACATAGACATGCTGAAATCATTAAGTAAATCAAGTTCTTACTCATTAAACCAACAACCATGCAGTCAAGAATAAAGCTACTATATGAGAAGGGGGAGAGATACAACCAAACGCATGAAGACTTTCCGAGATTCGTGGCTGGAGCCAAGGGTTGTCAAGCCTTGTCTATGCTCGGTCTACAGATGATGTCCGGGGTTCAGAAGTGTTGTCACTTCCTTATATTAGCCCTTCTTCGTGAATAGCCATCGGGTTACACCTGACAAGACAACTCCACGTATGCAGCACCAAAGAGCTTGAAATGGAGCTTTGAGGTTAGAGAAGATGATGGTGGCCAGAGATGAAGCTATTAAGAGCTTTTGGAGGGAGATTGGTGGTCGGACGAGCTCTCAACGGAGGAGAGATATGAAAACAGCAGGAGGAAGCTTTTCCCGCTCAGAGGAGTGGAAATGGCGAGCGGATCTTCTGGGAGAATGAGACCTACGACTTAAATAAACAAGTCAGAAATAATGGTCATTCACAGTTAGGCATACGGTCGTGTGTAAACCATGTGTTATTTAATTACAAAACAGGCTTGCGGAGGAAGAAGAAGCGTTGACCTGTGCATTACCTCGCGCACGTACGCTTCTTCCCGTGCGTGAAGGAAATCGCACAGGTAACCATAGAGAGCAGAATTTTCCGGCAAGCAGGTGGAATCGTACATTTTACTCGCGCACGATTAACCATAGAGAAAAATTAAATAATGAAGCTATAGGAAAACCGTGTGCTTCCTTCTCGTATGGTTTAGAAGAAACCGTGTGTTAACCGTGCGTTAAGATCATCGAGCACAGCTCGACAAAATTTGTCAAGTTCCACACGACTATCTTCCATTGAGTAAAACACATGATCTGGAAGAAAACGTGCGATAAGGAAATGCACGACCATGTGTTTTACACAAATAAAAATTCCTGTCTTTGTGAAAACGCACCACCTGCATAGCAGAAACCAAAATTGGAGCACCAGCTCCCAGCACCAATACACAGCATAAAAACTAACAAATCCTCATGGGGAGTACCCCAGTACTTAGCCCCGACTATAGAATGCGCAATTGCACACACATGGGCCAAAGCAGTGCACAAAGTGGTCCTTGATCGATCAAAGAAAATATAACCGATTTCGGGTAAAAAATCAGTGCACGAGTGAGAATACAGGCCCAGTTGAGTCCTAAAAACCCTATATAAATCGGACTCATCACTACTCTTCAACTAGTAAGGCTTATAGAATTTATAATAAAAGGACAAAAATGGTTGAAGAATCTATTCATGTTAAATTTGATGAGTTTTTCTCGTGTGTAGATACTAATCCCATAGGTAATGATGAAGAGCAATTCCCTCCACTGGGGTCAGATGATAATGAAATCCTTGGAGACAAAGGAGAAGAAGTGCAAGAATATGAGCCTCTATGCGAGTTGAGATATTCAAAAGATCATCCACAAGATTTCGTTATTGGAGAACTGTCGAGAGGGATAAGTACTCGTTCATCATTACATGATTTATTCTCAAACATGTGCTTTATTTCTGATATAGAACCTAAAAATATAGAAACCGCTTTAAATGATAATTCTTGGTTTTTAGCTATGAATGAAGAGCTTAGTCAATTTGAACGTAATAAAGTCTGGAAATTAGTAGAAAGACCATCAAATCATCATGTTATAGGTGTTAAGTGGATCTTTAATAATAAAATGGATAGTAAATTTAGGGTGACTAAAAACAAAGCTAGACTTGTAGCAAAAGGTTATTCACAAATTGAAGGAATAGATTTTGACGAAACCTTTGCACCAGTAGCACATTTAGAAGCAGTTAGAATATTTCTTGCATTTGCTAGCTTTAAAAGATTTAAACTATTTCAAATTGATGTTAAAACTGCTTTTCTTAACAGGTATATTAAGGAAGAGGTTTATGTAGAACAACCTCCAGGCTTTGTTGATGTTAAATTTCCTGATCATGTTTTTAAATTAGAAAAAGCTCATTATGGCTTAAAGCAAGCACCCCGAGCATGGTATGATAGATTGACTGTTTATTTATTAAAGAATGATTACAAAATGGGTCGTGCTGATTGTACTCTTTTTATTAAACATGTTCATAATGACCTTATAATTTTGTAAATATATGTTGATGATATTATTTTTGGATCCACTAATGAACAATTATGTAATAATGTTATAAGAATTATGAAAAATGAATTTGAGATGAGTATGGTAGGAGAACTCACTTATTTTCTTGGTTTTCAAATTACTCAAAGACATGATGGTTATTATTTGTCAATCTAAATATATTCATGATGTTTTAAAAAGATTTGGATTTGAAAATCTCAAACAAGCTAACACCCCCATGTGTGTCTCATTGAAATTAGGAAAAGATGAAAGTGGTATTTCTATAGATCAAATAATATATAGAGGAATGATAACATCACTGTTATATTTGACTGCATCTAGACCTGATATTATATTCGATGTAAGTTTATGTGCTAGATTTCAGGCTAATCCCAAATCTCATTTAAAAGCGATTAAACGTATTTTTAGATATCTTATTGGCACATCTAAGATAGGTTTGTGGTATCCACACAATGATACCTTTATTTTACATGGCTTTTCTGATTCTAATTATGCTAGCTGTTCGTTAGACCATAAGAGCACAAGTGGTACTTATCACTTTTTAGGCCCATCACTAATTTTGTGGTCGAGTAGGAAACAGAATTTTGTAGCCTTATCCACCACCGAGGCTGAATACATTGCACTAGGTAGTTGTTGTGCACATGCTTTTTGGATGAAGCAAACATTAAAAGTCTTTGGAATTAATCATGACACGATTGAATTTGATAATAAGAGTGCAATTGACTTACCATATAATCCAGTTCATCATTATAGGTCCAAACACATTGATGTACGCCATCACTTCATTAGAGACCACATTAAGAAAAATTCAATTAAAGTTAGTTTTATAGGCACCGATTCACAACTTGCCGATATTTTCACAAAACCACTTTCAGATTTCCGTTTTTCATTACTAAGACAAGAACTAGGAATCCTAGACTTATCAAGCTAATGAATTGACGTCATAAGTACAAAAAAAACTTTATTAATAGAAAATGATAATTATCATTAAGAAAACCATAATATAATGAGTCAATAACCATACTACAATAGCACTCAAATCATAGAATAAGTTGCATAATATTACAACATAGAATTCCAAATAGAAACATTAAAATTTTAAAACTGCATTGTCGCCTGGCGATACTGACTGTCACTAGGCGATATCGTCAAGTCTCCAGATCAGGCCAAAAACTTCAAAAATTCCTGTTATCCCCTACACAAGTGTCCTCTTAATCTTTTGCAGAACTATGTTCACTGCTTCTTATCCGGCAAGCTCGGCGAGTAGACGATCGACCAGGCTCCATGATCGGATTCTCCCATTCGGCCATCTCTGTTTGAGATGGCTTCAACTTGAGGCTCTTGGTCAGGAATTTAAAAAATTTCTGAATTCCCGAAAAGTTCTTCTTGACCTCTCTCTTATGATCTTCCAACAACTCTTGAAATTAATCCAAACATTCCCACAAAGATCCAACTCTTGAAATCGGTGGGTTTCAGATAGTGGACACTGGTTAACTACTCCTTGTAGAACCTCCTCTTGCTGATCGTCCGATGGTGGGTATTGTTAACCCAAAAATCGGCGATCCCTCCCAAGATAGCTAGCTCGCAAGTCGCGGCCTGCCATAGGAAGTTGCGGCCTGTCAGCCTTTCTTTTTAAGGGTGGGCGGACTGACCTCTCAGTCTGCTCAGTCCGCACGGTTAGGGCGGTCTACCCGGTCTGACCGCCCAGGTCACGCAGTAGCCAGTCGTTATGCAGGGGCTGCGGACTGCTTCCTCTTATCCTCCCCGACAGGCCGCACGGTTAGTTCGGTTAACTATCTAGTGGTTCCTTTTCCCCTCAGGTGCGAACTACTCAATAGAGTGGCAGACTCAAAATCCCTGACCGCCCAAACCGCGCGCAAGATGCCCAACCAGAGGAGGCGACAAGCCCTCCTATCCGCTAGCTGTAGGAGGACTCGATATCAGCTAGTCGCGCGGTCTACTGACCTCACTGGTCAGTCCTCCAGGTCGCCAATCCTTGTCCCCAAGAAAAGGGTGCTACTAGTCGTCAGCGGCTCTCGCCAACAGGCGCGACCTGGACTCTTCAGTTTGCCAGGTCGGCAGTCCTAATCGCCAAGCAATGGCGACAAACCACCGGCTGGTAGCCTGCTCAACCTGTCCGCCGCGAGGTAAGCGGACTCGTTACGCAGTCCGCCAGATCAGCCCTAGCTCGACAGCCTGCGATCTACCTCCTCTCCGCAGTGGGCTGGGCAGACTCGTTCTGCAGTCCGCCGGCTAGCCCTCCAGTTTCCCAGTGTCCGCTTCTACCCAGCAGCGGGCGAACTCCTCAGCTCGCACAGCCCAGCGAGAGCTCGCTCAGCAGTAGGGGCGGAAATGTCCCAGTCCGCCTACAACAGCAGCCATCTCCAGTCCCAACTCCCTAACCGCGCAGCCTGGCGCGGACTCTGCGGACTCAGTATTTGTACTCTCCCGACCCAGCGTGAGCTTACCCAGCAGCAGCCATCTCCAGCTCTAAGTCCCTAACCGTGCGGCCTAGCGCGGACTCCGCGGACACAGCATTGTACTCGAATAGTTCACCGCCTCACCGGTGGTGACATTACAAAGACCGTTACCTCCTCGGGACTATAAATAGGCCCCCAGACCTCTCATTCTCGGCGACAGACGATGCGGTAGAGGCATCCAGATCTCACCATCGCTTCTTGCGTACTCATGTTTCCAGTCCGCGCGACCTGCTCCCAGCTTCTTCTCCTAGCTTGATCAAGCAGCCCGCCCGACTAAGTCCTACGAGCTCCTTGATCGGCTAACCGCGCGGTCTGCCGACCTCCCTAGCCAGTCTGCGCGGCCTCTGGCATTCTCCTCTCCTTAGCCGCTAGCTTCCCCCTTGTATCCTTTTTTCTGCTTTCCTTATAAAGGTGCAACCTCGAGCTGTAACTTCAATTGTATTCAAAGGAAATCCTGTCACAAGAGAGGCATTCAGGCCGCAACGGGCGAAGTTTGTTGTTGCCGCTGCTAGTGGCCCTCTCTTCTATTTTTTCTCTCTATCTTCATGCACGACTAAAAGTAACCAGCTGCCCGGCAGTCTCTCAAACCTCTCCTCTATCCCTGCAACCCTCCTATTCACCTAGCTTGTGAGATCAAATAACCCGTTAACTGAGCGGTGTCTCATTTTGTGCATCAATAGGTATACCACTCATAGAGAAGGTAGAGGGCACACAATCATTGAAATAAAGTTATGGGTCTATCCAAGTGTACTTCTTAGACAAAATGCGTTGGATGTCCGCTCCAAGTGGTAATGTATTCAATTTCTTCTAGGTTGGACTTTTTAATCTAAATGTGTAGCGTATTATTGATAGGAGAAAATATGCCATATCAAACAGCTCTCGTTCCAAGATCATGTAAGTGACGTAGCTCAATTGAGTGGTAATATTTCGTGTATCTCTGGACTTGAGCAAAATGGTATACCTCAATATATCCTGCACTAGTCGTGCATCTGTAGTGAGAGTGTTCATAGATTGAATGAGGGTTTTATGGAATTACCATGCAAAACCATATTCAATAGCGTCCAGTCTCTATCCTTTCGATAGTTTTCTATGACATCTATGACATTTTCCTGATCTATTAACCCAAATTCTTCTCTGAGATCATGATCGGTTATCTCAACTGTTTGTCCCTGTATCCGTTATCGCACTCCACCGTTTAGTTCCGTTATACAAGGATCCTCTAAATGATTATAAAATTCCCTAATTAACATGGACAAAAACGTATCTGGTATAATGACGGACATTATTCCTGCCACCGCTAACAAGTTGTGAATATGTGTATGATGGATGGGATCGAATTCTATTACCCGTCCAATACCAATGTTCGAATTTTCTATCCCGGGAATAGTTTGATAAACTGAATATGTATCACTGCCAGTACTTCAACAAGCTTTCGAGCTAGAATCGATTGCTGCAGTTAAAAACACATTTTTTTTTAAAAAAAACCAGAAATTTTCAATATCGCCAGTCGGCGACACCCACTATTGTCGGGCGATCACAAAAATTGTTCTAATGCAATTTTCGACACCAAATTTGAACTTTCGCCTACTTTAAATCACAAATTTGAAATTTCTTATAGTTTTTTTTCAGATTTCGCTAATGATATTTAAGAGATTTTTATTCAAACACTATTCATCATCTTCTTCCCTAAAATCATAAATCAACTAAAATTTTCTTCTTAAAAACACTAGATCTGAGTTTAGGGATCTTAACCTTCATCAATCTATGCAAACACTACTCCAAACACATAGATCTCTAATCTGCATTATCAAAAGTACAAGTTTTGAACAAAATCCTAACCATGATAAAACCTACTACAAAATTGAAAATATTTTCATCAAAAGTTCCATGATCTAGCCTACAATCATTTAGATCTAAAAATCCTAAAGTATGAAAGAGAAATTCAATGGAAAATACCTTGATCTTAGGTATTCACAGGCTTCCGATTCTTCTTCTGCATCGAGTCTTCAGAAAAAAATGTTGAGAACGGTGCAGTTGACCTGATTCGACAGTCTTTTATATTTTAGCACTATCGCCGATCGGCAATATCCAATATCCCCGGGTGACAGTGAAAGTCATTATTAAGCCAATTTGTCTTCCTTTCTCCGGTTTAGGCATGGTTCAATGCATATTATTCAATTTTAGGTTCCCAGTAACATGGTTCAATTGTTCAACCATCAAATATCATTTCTACGTACATCTATACTAGTATTTTTATACCTGTAAAATTATTTTTTCATGCTTCTAAGTATGAGAAATGTTTTAGTTATGATATTGTTCTCTTACCCACATTTGTGAAAATCTATATATGAATTCACCTTACTGCATATATGAATTGTGAATGTTCTACCATAACCACTAGAAGTTCATGCTTACGCTATCACTTTCTCCTTGTTTTCTTTGCATAATTCTTAATTTATTATCCTATATGGTCCCACAAGTGAATTCAGACTACTTTGATAAGCCAAACAAAAAAATAATAAC
Source organism: Platanthera zijinensis (assembly GCA_039513925.1). NCBI lineage: Eukaryota > Viridiplantae > Streptophyta > Magnoliopsida > Asparagales > Orchidaceae > Platanthera > Platanthera zijinensis. The sequence continues at coordinate 211,786,839 of CM077081.1, read as the reverse complement.
AAAAAAATGTTCATTAAAAAAATAAACATTCAACATCTTTGTTGATGTTTTTCAAAATTACACTAAAAAAGGCTAACAAGGAACCTCCACCAAGCACTACTTACCCTCCTGATAAGTCTTAATAAGTATTGTGAGGTTGAGCACCTTCAAAAGAATTGTAAAGTGTCTTGTGCATCTCTATATCTAGATATTCTTCTTATATGTGCTCTGAATTCTTGGGTACAAGCATAGCTAGTTATGTATACCTCTATGTTATGTTGTTTTTTCACATTCCACGTGTTCATATATTTGTAAGGCCTATACATATGTGTTTTTCATCACACTCTCACATGTACACAACATTATCTTCTCTAAAAAAATTTCTTATGAGAATTGGACCAAAAATGTTTCAAACTTAATCTTCATTAGTGTATGTGTCTATGATATCAATGGCTGAGAGTGGCCAATATTCGTGTTTTCTCACCTTCTTCACTATTTTACATTGATTTACATGTTCTATTCCTGATTTGTTCTTTGTGGTTTTTTCCTCTTTAGCTTCGGCACCACTCTGTTATCTCTTTTGACAATACCAAAGGGGGAGAATTTAATATGAAATCATGAAACTATTCATAATCATGGTGTATTTATCAATTTCAATTTTACATTACAATATATAGGTTCAATCTACATTGATTTAGGGGGAGTACACATGTAGGGGGAGTGTTACATCCAAGAGGAGTTTGTGCACATACAAATGCTTAGTCTTGCTAATCATAGTTACTAAACACTTTATAAATTAGTCATCATTTCTTTTTAAGTGGATTTGTTATTATCAAAAGGAGGAGATTGTTGGAGCATGCGTTCCATGCTTCTTGGTTTGCTAATAACAAATCTTATTTGTATTTGATCATTGGGTATTTATGATGTGCAGATATCACATGTTTAACTCTAATGGCATTTGGGTGTTGATTCGGGTCAGAACAAATAAGCTCAGGAGATATCTCCAGGCAATATTGGGTATCGCCAACAGGCGACGGTGGAATAAGCGGTTAACGCAGTATCTCCACGCGGATGGCAGTTTCTGTCACTATCACCGGCGATATTCGATATCGCCAGACGACAGTTCATGATTGATCATGACCGATCTGTCATGCGAAAATGAGGAGTACGTGGGACACATGCAACCGGTTACGATATCTCCAGGTGGCGATACCCAATGTCGCCAGGTGATATCGCCAAAATATAAATGCCATTCAATTTTTTTTGGAAATCACGAATTCTCATTACCTGGAGTGATCCTTCCTATTCATCAATCCAGAGAGCTCCAGCATCCAGAATAACTCCATACTCTCAAGAAGGTCAAAGCGTGAAAGATCGACGGCACGTACACGACATTCAAAGCAACTCAGGTAAGGATTCGTCGGCATCTTTAGCGCATCGTTTAGAGGGAGTTTTAATTTTGAAGTTTTCATTTGTCTTTTTTTTATTCCTATTGTAATTGAGAGAGAAAATCGCCGCCTTGTGCGTGGCATTAAAGTCCTTGCGTGGCTTAGGAGAGAATCGCCACCTTGTGAGTGGCGTCCAAGTCCTTGTGCTGCTTAGGGAGAATTCGCTGCCTTGTGTGCAACATCTAGATCATGGTTAGATCTAGGGGAGGCTAGTAGCAAGATCTAGGAAGAGATACGCACTAACTGGCGAGATCAAAAGTAAATTTTATTTTTCATAAGCCTTTTGTCTCTAGCTCTATAGAGATATTTTGTATTCAGGTCTAGCACTTTTGAAATAAATTGTTGTTGTTTCTATTTTTCTAAATTTCTAAGTGTTCAATTTTACTTGTGAAAAATTAGTCTTGATTTCCTTATTTTTCATTAAGTAAACTCTATTTAAAAAAATAAAGTAATTAACCCTTAATCACCCCCCCCCTCTAAGAGCACCTCACGATCCAATAGTCCACACCACACAGAGTCCATAGCATAGACACCAAATTGGCGAACTTAAGAACTAGTTCGCATAACCTGGCGGACTCAACACCAGTCCGCACTAACTGGAGAGCTCTGCAGTTTCCACCAAATAACTCCAAAGAAAGTCCAAGGCATAATCCTTTGTCAAACTCGTAAGCTCCAGAACAATCCACAACATGCTGGACTCGGCGAAATCCAGATGAGTCTGCATCTCCTGCGGATACCAATCCAATCCGCCTGGTTACTTCTTAGGAAACAAGCCAACTGCAGAACCACTAGCAAACCTGGCTTGTCGCCAATCCTGTCCACCCAGTCTGCGCAGTCAGTCTATCTATGCTGCCACTTCTATCTTCCTAGCCCTTGCGAACAATCTTCCTAGGCTGCTTCACTTCAAAAAATTCAATACTCCCCCTAGATGTGGGAAGTGGAAACCAGCCCTAGCAGTCCCTGTAACCATCCAAATGGCCCCTTTGAAAGCGGCTTTTTGAAGATGTCTGGGATATTGTCCTCGCTCCACACATACTCAACCATAAGAGTCCTCTCTGGCACCTTCTCCCGAATGAAGTGATGCTCGATCTCAATATGCTTGGTTCTCATGTGACAAACTAAATTTTTAACCAGTTAAAGTGCACTTTTGTTGTCACCACGTAGCAAAGTGGGACCCCACACTTCTTCATGGACATCCTCTACTAGCCTCCTGAGCCAGATGGATTCCTGAGCTACCAAGACCGAAGCCTTGTGCTCCGCTTCCATAGTAGATACAGATACTGATTCTTTCTTTTTGATGCACCATGATATGCCTGCTGATCCACATGTGAAAATATAATCATACGTCGACTTCCGATCATCTGAGTCTCCCCCATAATCAGCATCTGTATAACCGTACTGGTTGAAGCTCGTTTCACTCCCATACAGGATCCCCATATCAGAAGTAGTCTTCACGTACTTCAAAATATTCTTTGTCGCCGACAGATGAGGCTTTCGAGGCTCCGCCATATAATGACTCACTCGCCCTACATCATAAGCAATGTCTGGCCTCGTAATCCTAAAGTAAATAAGCCTCCCAACCAGTGCTCGAAACACCAAGGGATCGGGAAGAACCCTCCACCCATCACATCAAAGCTTAAGACCAACATCAAGTGGAGTAAAACAACTCTTCCCCTCCCGCATGATGAATTGCTAAATGTTCCGTTCTTCATAACCTCTTTTGTAAACTAGTATGCCACTCTTTCCCCTCTCCCCCTCGAGTCCAAGGAAGTGGTGGAGCTCACTCAAATCCTTCATATCGAAATGAACAGCTAGCTCTTACATGAGCCTAGCTATATCCTCCTTAGAGTTCCCCGTGACGATCATGTCATCAACATACAGCAACACTAAGACATGAAGCTCCCCCTTCTTCTTTACGAATAGGCTCGAGTCAGAATTAGAAGCAAAATACCTGTAGAACTGGAGGTATTCTGCGATCTTCTTGTACCATGCCTGAGGCACCTGCTTTAAGCCGTAAAGGGCCTTCCTGAGCTTGCAAATATGTCCTAGATGATTTTCAAATACGTGCCCCACTGGCTGAACCATTAATATGTCTTTATCAATTTATCCATAAAGAAAATCTGTCTTTACATCAAACTGCCACATCCTCCATCCTTGGTAAGCCGTCAAGGCAATCACCACCTATACTGAAGTCATTTTTGCAACAAGACTAAATGTCTCCTCATAGTATTCTTTATAATACTTGGAGAACCCTCGAGCTACAAGTCGGGACTTTTATCATTTGATGCTTCCATCCTCCTCTTCTTCAGCTTATACACCCACTTGCATGTCACAAGAGTAATGCCATCGACCTTGGGTACAAGATCCCAAGTCTCATTCCTTCTGAGGACAGTCGTCTCCTCATCTATATCATCATCTAACTCCTTGAATCCAGTGGCATCTTCAAAGCTAAAAATCTCTCGCTCGTCCAGAGGGCCTGCAAAGAAATAAGAGAAAAGGACAACCAAGTTCCCTTCGCTGTACCGAGCCAGTTGCTTTATGGTTCTCTTCGACCACCGATGAAATTGACCACGGCTCACAACCTATGTCGATTCATCTAAATTAGTTCCGATCCTAGGCATACTAGGAGTATCACTCCACCTACATTATAAAAAAATCCTTTTCCCCGGAGCTAGAAACACATAGAGCTCTTGGTGACACAGACAGCTCCACCAAAAGATCCTCAGCAGCTTCCTCCAACCCTCCATCCGACTTGCATTCTTGTAGCTCTACAGATGAGCCACCTCTATACGACATCAGTTTGTCGAAGACCATGTCTCTGTAGATGACAAACTCTTCTTCACACGGTCCATAAACTTCTATAACTTCTTCCTCTCGTTATATACCATGAATACAAGCTTCCTCGACTTCGCATCCAGCTTAGTCCTGAGAGCATCAAGAATGTGTATTTAGCAGGTTGATTTGAACACCTAAAGGTTTCCAATACTGTGCTTCTCCTTAAACATCATCTCATAAGGATACTTCATGTTGATTAGACTCAGAGGCATCTGATTGATGATATATGTTGTGCAGGCCATCCCTTCTGCCTAGAAGGCTCTAGGAATGCCTTTGGCAAGAAGACAACACTTGTAGGTCTCCATTAGATGACGGATCTTCCACTCTGCTACTCCATTTTGTTATGGAGTATGCGCACAAGTGAGCTCTCCAGATTTCATGCTTCCTGCAGAAGTTGGATAACTCATTTGAAACGAACTCACCTCTGTTATTCGTTCTCAACTTCTTAATCCATAGTCCAAGCTGGCCCTCCACTAGCTCCTTGAACACCAAAAACTAGGACGTGTCCGACTTCTCCATCATAAAGTATACCCAAGTGTACCTTGTATAGTCATCAATGAACACTAGCATCCAAGACAAGCGGTGACGGTCAAACCCATCAGATCACCATGGATTAACTCCAATGGTCCATTACACCTGTTCTGTGACTTGTTAAATTGAACGCAATGAGCCTTACCATATTGACATCCAACACATACATGACGGTCATCGAAGGATGACAATCTAGGTAAAACTTTCACAAGGCTTCTCACTGTCAAAGCTTTCAATATATCAATCTTGACATGTCCTAGTCGTTCTTGTCATATAACAGCACAATCATTATCTCTCATCCGATCAATATAGGAACTTGTTGATAACACAAACAAGTCTTTTACCCTTCTCCCTACATGAGCAAAGACACCTTCATCGCTAATACGTTGCAGAGAAACTTCACTTCTCTCGGATCAAACAAAACGTGATAGCCCGCTTCCACTGTATTTACCTGAGACTGTGAAGTTAGTCGACCCAAAAACTTGGTCCATCTGTCGGTGTTGAGTGAATAACACATCTGGCATTGAGTATTCTTTGTCTCTGAGTCAGCCTTGGCTTTGAGTGAATTATGGCGCTGAGTATTGAAGAGTTAGTCGATCTGAGAATGGATTTCGTCGAGCTCAGCTTAGAGAATTTAGCTCTGAGTTTGTCGAGCTGAGCACGACTATCGTCGACCTGAGATCGATGAATGTAGATCTCTTTCTCCAAATCTTGATTTCTCTAAGTCTTGAGTCTTTGGCAGTGTTGTAGGTTGGTCCTTTGATCTGTTGACTCTAAGAACATGGCCTAGACTTAAGAAACACATAAAATTTGACCCTTCTATACAACATGGGTCACAACCTAAGAAGATAACCTAGCCCAAATCACCTAGGGGTTCCAACAATCTCCCCCTATTTGGGTGAGGTTACTTCAAATAAACAAAAAAGAATCACCAAACAAAATGAAGTAAACATAGCATGAAAACTAAGATAACTGATAGAATAAATAAGCTATCAGTACCTTTATAAAGCTATGTACCCAGATTTTTCACAGAAAGCACAAAAAATAAACAATTTTAAATGTTCTTGTGAGAGTCAGAAGGCTTAGCAAACATGATTATTCTGTTTGGATCATAAGCTTGCTTCATAGTCATGGTCATATCAGTATCACCAATAGTCTTTTGTGAGGTAGTTCTTGGAACCACCTCTTCAGGATGTAAACTCATGTATTCATCAGCATTGAATAATTTTCCTACTTGATATCTTTCGAATTCTTTCTTCTAGTAGCTAGACATAGTGGAGAACTGAGAAGTGTCTTGACCTTTTTCCTTGGCTTGCCTGATTTGAGAGAGCCACAGATTCCTTGAATCTAGCCATTCTTGTAGTTGGACTAATTTTAGGATCATAAGCTGGAATTGGAGGTTCTTCAGGGCCATTAGCTTTGTAAGGAGATGAAGGAGGGGAAAATGTTGGCTTAGGGATAAGCTGTTGAGCTGACTGATGTCTGGAATAAGACTGATGTCTGGAATAAGACTGATGTCTCTGTTTATGCTGACTGTCTCCATAAGAATGAGAAGGTCTTCCCTATCTCTGATAAGTTTTAGTGAGAGTAGGTTTAGTGAATCCTTCTGAGCTCTGGGATAATGTTCTTGAGGCACCTGCAGTTGGAGGAGGAGGAGGAGGAGGATCTCTTCTGAACCTTTGTGGAGAAGCAGAATACCTCCTACTTTTCTTCCTTGCTTTCTGTTCATTTTTAGATAGCTACATCCATGCTGGCATACCCTTGTATGGAGTTATGTTTTGTAGGATGTAATATGGTGTATCATTGATATTTCTAGGTTTGGGAGCAGGTGGAGGTGGATCTTTCCTTTTCTTTGAGGCTTACTTCCTCTTAGGAGCATCATCATCATCATCATCATCAGATTGTTGTTGAGGATTGTCATACATTTCATCAATCTGACTGATTAGATTCTTGGGAATTTCTTTGTTGGCTGGAGTGGGAACAACTTCAGCTTCAGCTTCTTCAGCTTTCACAGCAATGTCCTGATTGATTAGATCATCCAAACTAGGAATAGGGCTATCATCTATGATATAAGTTGGCCCAGGAGGGCTAGATCTTTGTTCATATAATACTACTGGAGTACCTATCAGACTTTTCTTTATAATGGCTAACACTTCTGAACTTGCAGGGGAAGTGTAGCATGTTATTGCTCTGGATGATTGAGTGGGAAAGGAGAGGCAGAACTGAATATAAGATCCAAAGATCTTCAGCAGAGTATGTAGATTTACTTTAGATTTAATGAAGTAGATTCTTCCAGGCAGAACTACTGGCAAGCTGGTCTCTTGAGCATTGGATACTATAATATTTGTACATTGATTATTTACATCTGCTATTTAGTCAGTTAACTCTATATCATCAGATTCCATATTAGTATCAAGAAAATTTAGGAAATCTGTTTCCATGTCAACATTTGTTCCTGCTGCTGCTGCTGGTTCTGCTGCAGCTGGTTCTACTGCAGCTGGTTCTTCTGTTGCTACTACATCATTAAGTGTAATATCAATATTTGTTCATGCTGCTACTGCTGGTGCTGCTAATTCATCATTAAGTATCTCCCCCTGCCTAGTTTCAGTATGAACTGAAGCCAAGCCCCCAGATGAAGAGAGGGTAGAGGTGAGGGTAGAGATTTGAGAGGAGAGAGATTATATGGAGATAGACAGAGGGGAAATAGCCTCTGCAATGATGGTTTGGAGGATAGGCTTGAGGAGCTCAAGAAGTGGTTGGATGATAGAGGAATTTAAAGATGTGGAGTCAGATGTTAGGGTAGGAGGTGGTTGAGAAGGTATAGAGGTAGTGATGATAGTTGCTGGAGGAGATGGTTGATTGGAGGTGTCTGGAAGGGGGTCCTGTTCAAGGGATTGTTGAGGAGAAGGAGTGTTCAGAGGAGATGAGAGTAGATTGAAGGATGGGATTGAAGAGAGAGTGGAGAGGAGGATATAAGCAAGATGAGATGGGAGAGGAGATTGGGGAGGAGTAGGGATGGATATATCAGCCCTAGGACAGGGAGAATTTGATAGAATATGTGTAGAGGAAGAAGGAATTGGAGAAGCTGGTGGTGTAGGGGTATGTATGAGAATAGAAGTGGAGGCTGGGGTTTGTTGAACTTGAGGCTGAGATGGAGCATGAGAATCAGGAGGAGGTGGAGTGGTGGATGGAATATCTATAGTGGGGTGAGGAGTGGCTGATGTAGCTCTTGTACTTTTAGAAGTTCTAGTGGAAGAAGAAGGAGCCTTGGTTGGCTTTGTAATGGTCCTCTCCCACTTGCCAAAAAGAGCACAGGTATGTCTCTTTAGGCATTAATGGATATGGTCGGGGAGACCATGGATCCGATAGCCTTTTCTTTGAGGAAGATCCCTAGGATCCTTCCAAAACATACCTCCTTTTTATTGTTCTTCTTTCTGATAAGATCAAACAGAACTTGAGACCAGTTAATGTCTTTCTTGTTTACTATTGCACACATAACAAGGAATTGATGCCTGGTAATGTAATCATGTGCAGAGTGCTTTCCTAACAGCACTTTCCCTATAATATCTGCAAGGAACTTATATTCAGCAGATAAATGCTTTTTAAGCAGTTTTTGTGGGGTTTCTCCTGAATAACCCATGAGGCTCAGCATTATATCAAACTCTTCAGTTTCAATTTCTAATTCCTCCTCACCATTATGCAATCCAAATATTTCAGTTAAAACTGCGGGAGCGAGGGAGATGGCATTACCAGTGATAGTCCCTGTCATCACGTTCTCCTCCGTGGTAGATGTATAGACCCATTCCCTGATCTCTATTCCACAGATTTTGATGTGTGTTGATAGCAGAGTCTTGAGATGTTGGTCTTCTAGAATTTGCAGAATGTTCACGAATACAGGGTCAGAGTATTGGAAGGATTCAAAATCCATATCGAATCATGTATCAAACTTCATCGCTGCAAGAGAGCCTGCGGGAATCGCCATGAGAATACCTGCAAAAAAAAGTCGAAGATCGAGTACAAGAGAACTGAAAGCACGGGACGGAGGTCGAAGAAAACCTAAATATAGTGTTTTCCTGAATATGAACCGACAGACTCCATTCCACGAGAAATGAATAGATCTTCGATCTGAGGTCGACGAAATACTTTGGACTTAAATGATTCGTCGATCTCAGTCTGAAGGGTTGAATACATTTTGTCGATCTTCGTTCGACGAACATTTTCTGAAGTAGGTTCGTCGATCTCAGTTCGATGAAACTAACTTCACACACATAGAGTTCTTCGATCTCCATTCGACGAATATCTCACAAACTTCCCCCAGTTCGTCGATCTCCGTTCGACGAACTTTGAAAAATTCGCCGAGTGCAGACAGAAATTAAACTAATTCTTTTCCATTTATCATTCCAAGCTGATTTAAGAAGAACACATGATTTCTTTCATCAAGAGGTTTGGTGAAGATATCAGCTCTTTGTAAATCAGTGTAGATATAGACAAGATTAATTTTATTTTTTTCTACACACTCTCTAATGAAATGATGCCTAATATCTATATGCTTAGTTCTGCTGTGATGAACTGGATTTTGTGATATGGCTATAGCACTTGTGTTATCACATAGTAATGTTGAATATTTAAGTTGAGACCATAGTCCAGTAGTTGGTTTTGAATCCACAACATTTGGGAACAGCAACTGCCAGCTGTAATATATTCTGCTTCAGCAGTTGAAGTAGACACAAATGACCGCTTCTTGCAAAACCAAGACACTAATCTCATACCAAGGAACCGACAAGTTCCTGAGGTACTTTTTCTGTCCACTCTGCATCCAGCAAAGTCCGCATCTGAGTATCTAGTTAACTCAAACTCTGACTCATAAGATACCAGAGACCTAGACTAGGATAACCCTTTATATATCTCAAAAAAATTTTTAGAAAAACTAGATGGGATTCTTTAGGGTTCACCTTGAACCTAGCACAAAGGCATGTAGCAAACATAATATCAGGTCTGCTTGCTGTAAGGTATAGTAGGGATCCAACAATGGCCCAATATAGTTTCTAATCAACAAGTTTCCCATGTGCCTCAGAGTCTAGTACAGCATTTGTAGGCATGGGTGTTTTCTTTGCTAAGGCATCAGCCATCCCAAACTTCTTTATGAGCTTTTTGGCATATTTAGCCTTGGACATGAAGATGCCATCAGGGAGCTGCTTCACTTGGAGACCAAGGAAGTAGGAAAGCTCACCCATGCTACACATCTCAAATCTTGCATGCATTAGATCAGAAAATCTATTGCATAATTTGGGATCAGTAGAGCCAAATATTATATCATCTACATATATTTGTACTAACAGTATTTTATCATGATGCAATTTGGTAAACAAAGTCCTATCAACTATACCTCTTGAAAAACCATGCTCTAATAGAAAGCTGGCTAGGGTCTCATACCAAGCTCTTGCAGCTTGTTTTAAACTATAGAGAGCCTTGTGTAACTTAAACACAAAAGAGGGATGAGTTGAAGAAATAAAACCTAGAGGCTGTTCAACATAAACCTCTTCTTTAAGTTCCCCATTCAAGAAGGCACTCTTCACATCCATTTGATATGCTTTTAACTTTTTGAATGAAGCATAGGCCAGAAATATCCTTATTGATTCTAGCTTGGCAACTGGAGTAAAGGTTTGATCATAGTCAACCCCTTCCTCTTGTTTATATCCTTGAGCAACAAGCCTAGCCTTGTTCCTCACAATCACACCTTGGGCATCAAGCTTATTTCTAAATACCCATTTGGTTCCAATGACTGGGTAGTCTTTTGGTCTTGGAACCAAATCCCAAACCCTGCATCTCTCAAACTGATTGAGCTCTTCTTGCATTGCAATGATCCAGTGGGGATCTTGCTCTGCATTAGATATGGATTGAGGCTCAATTTGAGAGAGGAAACAGGCATGCATCAAGTCCTGGTTAAGTTTATGCCTTGTCTGTACACCTAATGTTATGTCTCAAATCACTTGGGATCTGGGATGATCCCTCAGTGTGATAAGATCAGTGGGTGGAGTTGGTTCAGCAAAAACATTTGGGAAGGATTCCTCTTATGGAATTACTTCTGCTGTTGTGGAGGGTTCAACTGCATCCATATTTTCTTCATCACTTTATTCATTGGCTTGTTGAGGAGACTGGGATGTAAATTTCAATTCATCCCATTTCTCACACAAGTTGTTTACCTGCAGGAGGTTTCTGGTAGAAATTTCTTTCTCCTTGTAAAACATGTTAGTCTCATCAAATATAACAGCATGGATTCTTCTATTTTCAATGTGGATTTATTAAAAACCCTATAAGCTTTGCTGACTTGAGAATATCCTAGAAAATTTCCCACTACAGCCTTTGCTTCAAACTTTCTAATGTGTTTTTTTATCATTATTATGAATATAGCATACACAACCAAAAACTTTAAAATAGTTAATTATTGGTTTCTTACCTTTGAGCAATTCATAGGGGGTCTTATGTTTTAGTTTGTGTATCAAGCTTCTGTTCAGGACATAGTTTGATGTGCTCACTTCCTCTGCCCAATAGGATAGGGGCATGTAAGCATCTGCAAGTAATGTGCCTGCAGCTTCAATGAGTGTTCTATTTTTCCTTTCAGCTACCCCATTTTGTTGAAGAGTTCTAGGAGCTGAGAAGCAATGTCTTATACCTTCTTTCCTACAGAACTCTAACATAAGAAGAGACTCAAACTCAGTGCCATGATCACTTCTGATCAATGCAACTTGAGTAGAATACTCAATCTGTATGTTCTTGAGAAAATCTGTAAGAACTTTAAAAGTATCTGACTTTGCTCTCAAAAAGAAAACCCAAGTGAATTTGGAGAAGTCATCTACAACCACTAAGGTATAAGACTTCCCTCCTAGGCTTTGTACAGCAATAGGTCCAAAAAGGTCCATATGTAGTAAGTACAAAATCCTAGGTGAATCACTCTTATTAATGGATTTAAAACTAGATTTAGTTGTTTTGCCTAGTTGATAAGCCCTGTAGAGACCTTCCTTCTTGTAGGGGCCAAGAGGTAAGCCTCTCACAAGGTTGTCCTTAGATAACCTAGCAATGTTTTTCAGATTTACATGTCCTAATCTCTTATGTCATAAGTCATTTTGACTACTAACTAAGTTAAGCAGACATATATCTGAAGTAATAGACTGGAAATTAACTAAATATATGTTTCCTTGTCTACTCACAATTAAAACTGGTTGTTTTCTCTTGAGGTAATAGTACAGGATTCAGAGTTGAATGATACCTAATAACCTTCATCATAGAGTTAGCTTATGGAGATGAGATTGTGCTTTAGTCCACTCACATATGCAACTTTCTTAAAAGTTACAGCTCCTATTCTAATTTTGCCATAGCCCTCTGTTTGGCCATAATTTGAATCACAAAAGATGACCTTTGGTCCTAGCTTGGACTTATAGTCAATTAAGTTGTCCTTGTTGCCTGTCATGTGCTTGGAGTAGCCACTATCCAGGTACTACTGTTGATTATATGCTGGATAGGTCTTCATCTGCAGGTATAACACTTAGTTGTTCTTGACCCAGGTGACCTTGGGTCCTTGTTGATTTACATAGGAATAACTGGAAATATATAAGCATTCAAGTTGATCTTTATAGCCTTTAGGATGATATCTTCTGGGTGGTATTATCCATGTGCTAAAGGGATTAAAGTTGCTCTTAGAATTTGGATTTCTGTTGTTAAAATCTGGGATCGACGATTTCTGGTTGGATCGTCGAACTGAGCTCAACGATGTTGAATGAGATCGTCGATCTCTACTTGAAGAATGAGAGTATTCATTCTTAGAGTACCAAAATCATCGATCTCGGTTCGACGAACCATATTGATGTCGTCGATCATAGATCTAAGAATGATTATTAATCAAGTTTGCGTTCAGAGATCGTCGTTCTGAGTTCGACGATCTGTTCATATATCGTCGATCTGCGTTCGACGATAATTGCTGAACATTGTTATTTTTAATTTCAATCAGTTCAAGAACTTTATTAACCCTATTGACCTGTTCAGTATTTTTCTTTCCTTTGTCGGATATAAACTTTACTGGTTTAGAAAGATTATTTTTCTGAATTATAGGTGGATTACTAGGGGAGGCACCTAATCCTAGTTTATTATTGATGATCCTAGCATTTACAGTACTAGTGATATCTAATAATTGTAGACTTCTCCCATTTAAGGATTCTTCAAATATCTTGGCCTTGCTAAGTTCAGATTCCAAAAAGTATATTTGTTGATTAGCAGAAATAAGTTCATTTGTTAGGTTAGCGTTCTCTGCAGTAGTTTTATCTAGGTCATTTAATTTTTCTCTGATAAGTTTCATTTCCTTCTCAGAGCTGATTATGTCTAAGCACAAATTTTTAAATTCAAGTTTAAATTCCTCTGATTCAAAGTCATACGAGGCTATTACCTGATCCTCAGCTGATAAGAGCTCATCTTAAGACTCATCAGCATCTGATTTTCTACTGCCTGCCTCAATAGCCATGAGGCAAACTTCTTTGGCTTTCTACTCTTCTTAATCCTCACTAGAGCTGGAGGAGGTTGACTCTTCTCCAGTGTCACTCCATGACTCAACAACAAAGCCCTTGTCCTTCATCTTGTGCTTGCTTGAGGAAGGCTTACTATATTGACCCTTCCTTGAGTCACCCTCCTTTCTTCTGTCCTTCTTTTGAACTTCTGGGCACTCAGAGATTAAATGCCCAGGTTTCCTGCAGCCAAAGCACACTACTTCTTTAGATGGTGTTTTGTCATACCTTGGCTTGTCTTTATACTTGGATGGTTTCCTTCTGAAATCTTTTCTAGCCATCTTAAAGAATCTCTTGGCAAAGAGACTCATCAATTCTTAATTCACAGGAATGACTTCAGAGTTTCCTGCAGCTTTGAAAGCTATGTTGTGCTCTTTCCTAGTTGGTGTAGGAGTCTTAACTTCAGCTACTACTTCCCTTGATTTTATCAGCTGCTCATAGGACTTTAGCTTTCCTAGTAGTGCTTCAATTGAGATCTCTGTTGTGCTTCTGGCTTCTCTGATGGGCCAGATTCTTGAGTCCCATGTGTTGGGGGAGCACATGAGGATCTTGTCATTCACTTCAGTCAAAGTGATTTCTTTATCTAGAGTCCTTAGCTCACTGATAATGGAGCTGAGTCTGTTGTACATCACTTCTACTGTTTTAGCTTCATCCTTTTTGAAGTTTTCATATTGAGTGATGAGGTTGGATCTTCTATCCTTCCTCTCATTTGCTGATCCAGCCACCATCTAGTTCAGGGAGTCCCAAATGGCCTTGGCGGATGGGCACTCAGCAACCTTTTGAAATATCTCATCTGACATTGTTTGATCCAATATGTTCATGGCTCTAGCATCAGCTATCTTTGCATTTCTCTATGCATCTGTCCATCTAGGGGGTGGAACTGCACTCATGTCTGTTGAAGTTGATGAGGTTGAAGCCACTGGAGTTGGTGGTCCTGTTAAGATGGAATTAAATATATCCTCATCAATAGAATTCATGTAGAGTCTGATTCTTGCCTTCCAGAGTGTGAACTTGGACAGGTTATACACTGGAGGTCTGGTTCTTGCATACTCTTTATTCTGTGTCATGCTGTATAGATCTAGAAGATTTAAGAGAACGGATCTAACTTGGGATCTTTGGTTCAAGGGTTAGCTTGTACAACCAAAAGAACCTCCTCTGATACCAATTGAAAGTTAGGGTTAGAACTGATATACTCTAGAGGGGGTGAATAGAGTATATTTGTGTGTTTTTAAAATTTTCTTCTCTAACAGTATACTATATTTACCTTTAACAACTATATCTAACTATCATAGATTAAAGTAAATCAAAGATCATAGAATATCTAACTAACACAGCCACAGCAAGAATAGAAAAGAAAGAGCAACCAGACAACACAAGAAATTTATAGTGGTTCCCCAAACAGGGTACATCGACTCTTCTACCACCCTTGGTAGGAATCCACTACAGGTTTTGATCAGGTGACTGTCACCAATGAGCTTTTGATCAGGTGCTCAAAAACCACACCTCAAGTCTTTTGGAAGGAGACTTACAACAAGAATAATTTTGAAGGGAATTAAAACCCTGTACAGAGGTGGGAATGAGAGAGTGATGTAAGTCTTCTTTTCTCAAATCAAAGTGAGAAGACTGTGTGAATTCTTATTTGTTGTCAAAGCTCCCCCCGAGATCTTGAATGGTTCAGTAGTGGATGCTTTGTTCAAGGGTGTAGGCCTTCAGCTTTTCCGAGATCCTTGACTGATTAGAATGTTTCTGTCACTTGAGATCCCTGAGAACAAAGAGGGAGAGAAAGAAAGATTCTTGATGGTGATGGTTGTTCTTTCTTCTTCTCTTCAGAGCAGCCAATTTTTTTTTGAGAGAGATTCTTTTCACTGCACTTTTGAAGAACCTTTCTTTGTTGTGACTCTGGTTGATGATGAATCTCTGCTCTAGTGTATTGTTTTCTTGACAGGGAGATGTATTTTGAGTTACTACAACTTGGTCGAATTCAAAAGAAAACTCTGCAATAAATGTTTAGCCGAAATCTTGGGAACGAAAAAACGGTAAGAATGCTGTCAAATATTCTATTCTATGTCTGTCCTGAGATATAAGCAATTAATTCCATGGAGGATGTTAGCAATCAATGCTGGCAGTAACAGCTCTATTCAGAGAATATAAGTGCATTGATTTGCAAGGAAATTAATAGGCTATAATGGAAATAAAATGATGAGACAGAAAGAGAAAGAATAAATAACAAAATATCTTACAGTTTTCGTCGACCTGAGATCAGCTTTCGTCGACCTCTAATCAGCTTTCGTCGACCTGAGATTTCGTCGACCTCTAATCAGTCTTCGTCGAACTTAGATCTGCTTTTGTCGACCTGAGCTATGTGAATCAACTGTTGTGCATAAGCTGACTAATTCTGCACTCTATGTTCATCGACCTGAGACTGTGAAGTTAGTCGACCCAAAAACTTGGTCCATCTATCGGCATTGAGTGAATAGCACATCTGGCGTTGAGTGTTCTTTATCTCTGAGTCAGCCTTCACTTTGAGTGAATAATGGTGCTAAGTATTTAAGAGTTAGTCGATCTGAGAATGGAGTTCGTCGAGCTCAGCTCAGAAAATTTTGCTCTGAGTTAGTCGAGCTGAGCATGACTATCGTCAACCTGAGATCGACAAATGTCGATCTCTTTCTCAAAATCTTGATTTCTCTAAGTCTTGAGCCTTTGGCAGTGTTGTAGGTTGGTCCTTTGATCTATTGACTCTAAGAACATGGCCTACACTTAAGAAACACATAAAATTTGACCCTTCTATACAACATGGGCACAACCTAAGAAGATAACCTAGCCCAAATCACCTAGGGGTTCCAACAGACGTGTTGATATAGGACTCGGTATAGAGCCCTTGCGTGCAGTTGAGCACGAGTTGTGAAATAAATTAAGGGACACATTATGGATCCCTATAAGTGAAATTCATGCGGTGTGAGTTGACATGTGGTGTCATAATCCTTGGTTAAGGATAGTGTGGCAGGTATACGGGCTCGCTAGTCATCACACCGACGGGAGCTGATAGAAAGACTTTGGACAGTTTGGATGTGTCCTCGGTGCTCATTCCCGAGGCCCTCTCCATGCCAAGTGGATAGATCGGCTGTGTCCTTAGTGCTCATTCCTGAGTCCCTTTCCATGTCATGATGATAGGCTAGTTTGGGCTATTTTCTTGGTGCACATCTACCTAAGACCCCTCTGACCCGCAGTACGCATGTGAGCTCCGCTGTTGTGTTCTTAGCATTGAGGCATACAGAGGCCTAGGTCAGGTAGTGTGGATGCCAACCTAGTAGTGGAGAAGCCCTCTCTACTATAACCGTCTGTCCATGAAGGATGACGCCTAAGAGGTTAGCTACCTGCTCAGAAATTAGGAACTATAAGTTTGTGTCGACATAGCAATTGCATGTGCATGGTAATGGGTGATTCATTGCATTGCATTCATATCATTACATAGATTACATACACAAGATCCTCATCGTATAAGTTTGTATGGGCACTCTTATACGATGAGTTAATTTACTGTTGAGTCGATCCTTAACGTATATGTCTGTATGGGCCTTCATATAAGTTATGTTACTTACTGTCATAGATTTATACCTATACACTATTGTTAATGGTAGAACTGTTAGAGTAGATTGTTTACTCATTTGTTGTATTTACTTTGATATTAATTGTTATTGACTAACTCTATACTACCTGCTTTGTACTACTGATCATTTATATATATTGTACTCTTTTTTCCTTTCTCCTCCCGGTGTCGAGGAGTCATCGGGGGAGCGGATGTGATAGCTTCTTAATCTTTATGACTAACGGTTGTTATGTCTTCCTTTTTAGGAGGAAACCCCGTAGATAGAGCAGCATGTTATGCAGTAGGACAACCAGTCCAGGATGACAGGGCCTGATGTGACGGTACCATCACTGTCATCCGTTACTGATGTGAGTCTTTGAGAGATTTCAGTTATAGTCTTTAAGCAATTTTGTACATCTACTCTATATTATAGAATCTTGTTGATGCTTCTGTTATTTGATGTACTTCTTTTGGACTATTTTACTTATGTGTGGATTTGACTTCTATTTTATATTCTTGGTTGGATTGGCAATGAATGATATTGATTATAGCTAGCAGGATAGGTGTCTTGTAGTACAGGTTAGCCTGTGTGCTAACACTACCGTAATATGGCTATTTTGGGCATAAGACTCCCCTCGTGTCGTATTTTGTGCTTCGGGAGGGGGGTCTTACACTAGCTGTAGCTTGACTTTGTAGTCCTTATTGAAGTGGCCTGGTCGGTTGCATCTGTAGCACCATAGCCCTTCCTTCTTCTTACAGTCCTGCTTAGGAGCAGCATCCCTTTCTTACTAATAAGAATTTGAAGGGCCATTGACAGCAGACGTCTTCTTCTTCTTCTCCCATCTCTTCTTCTTCCCTAAGAAGAGCGCCTTACTACCTCCTTCAGAGATAGTAACTCCATCCATCTACCTTGAAAGGCTTTCCTACAAAGCCGGCAGGTTCTCCAGCTCTAGCAATGATGGCCGAGTGGCCAAGCCTTGAATAGAAGTAACAAAGGCAACATATTCCTTCTGCAATCCGCGGTTTATATGCCTCTTGAGCTTCGCTTTTGAAATCGGCTTATTAGTGTCCAATGCATAAATTTCATCACATAAGTTCTTCGTCTTCAGGAAGAACGTTGAGATGGAAAAATCTCCCTGAGTGGCTCTCTCCAACGCATTCTCTAGGAACTGTAGTTGCACTACATTCTTCCTATTGAACAACCAATCATGAGAAGTCCAAATCTCAGTAGCAAACTGACATCCTATGATGTGATCAAAGAGCTCTGGTTAGATAGCTCGCATAAGAGTAAACTCCACCTTTATGTTTGTCTTCCTCCAAGCTCTCACTGCTTCAGCATTGCCAATGGCAGCAGTAACTTCTTGCCTCTCATCTCCGTAGATGACCTCCCAAAGATCCTCTCCTAGAAGATAATTTTTCATGCACGACCTCCACATCTTGAAGTTGGTCAGTGTTAAAAGTTCAATTCCAACACCTCTTTTAATCCACCTTCTATTGCATACACCCTAGTCTACTTAACATCCAGAAGCAACAATCAAGTCTGACGGTTGATCACTGCTCAAACCACTGTTCCCTCTGATACCATGTAAATATTTGTGAAACATGGAAAATGGGAAAACAGATTGTAGGTACACTCAACCAAAACAAGCCAAGTAAACAAGATGTAAATAGAAGAGCAAGTAAATCTTGTACTATCAAAAATCTTTACAATGCGAGGCATACATGGCGAGACATGATTCTCCAATGTACCCAATGGAAGCAAAAAAAATAAGGCAAAATCTAGCCACGCAGATAGAAAAAGCATCTGTTGACTCTACTAAACTGATCTACGGAGTCCGCTGAAGCCGTTAAGTCCCCATAGAACAACCTAACAATGCAAATACCCTATTATACCAATGTTGAAGAACTTTGTCTACAATCTGCTAGCTGCCTCACCGCAAGGTCACCTAGCTGCCAGATTATCTGCGAACAGCTGCTACCGAACTGAACAAACCGCTAGAAGCGAATATCTTTATTGAACTAGGAAAGATTGTCAAAGAGAAAACTACATAGTCACAAGCCGCGACCTTCTGCTAATCGTCAATTATAACTGTAAAGTCCGCACTAATCCCTGACCTAAGTCAAAACCAAGTCCCTGATATCTCAGTACTATCCACACAATCTGCACAGTAAAAACCGGTCAACTTCTCAAACTGCATGGATACAAAAAACATATCTGAAGCAACCAACCGAGCTCACTTACTATTCATTCAAGTGTATTGTTGATGTGACAGGGGGTCCTATTTATAGGCGCAGAGAGGAGTGTGGTCACCACCCTATTTGATAGGAACACCGCCCATCTCGCAGCGAGCACAAAATGTATTCGTACAGTGCGGACACAAAGCCAGTCCATCGGTTTGCCCCGACGGCCAAATAAGCCATTCCGTCAAAGGATAGAATTTGCAGACACTGCAAGCTCGCAACGATACCAAGCTGACAAGATGCCGAGCTCGGCATATAGAAAAAAGTCTATGTTAGCCGCGCGAACTCTCAGACTGAGCACAATCTGACTTGGTTAAAATCAGACCAAGTCCACACCACCAAGAGTCCATAGCACGGACTCTAAACCGGCGAACTCAAGAACCAGTTTGCACAATTTGGCAGAATCAACAACAGTCCACACTAACCAACAAACTCTATGGTTTCCAACAAGCTACTCCAAAAAGTCCAAGGCATAAGCCTATGTAATACTCATGAGCTCTAGAAGAGTCCGCAATATGCCAGACTCGACAAAATCTAGATGAGTATGCAGCTCCTGTGGATACCAATCCTATCCGCCTGGTTACATCCTGGGAACAATCCAACTGCAGAACCACTAGCTGACCTAGCTAGTCGTCAATCCTGTCCGCCTAGTCTGTGCGGTCAGTCCGCCCAGGCCACCACTTCTGTCAGCATCAGCATTATGCCTTGGCCACCACTTTCACTTCAAAATATTAAACATACTCATCCTCAGAGAGGTGATCTTCATGATCGTCGGAGTCTACATCGGAATTCGATAGAGGAGTGTGTGAATTTACCTTAACATTATATTGGGAGTCGTTGTTATCCTCATCTAAGTTTGTCATAAGCCCAAAGTAGGCTTCTTCATCTTAGCTTGACTCACTTGAGTCGTTATCGCTAAGAGTCTTTAACTTCTTCGTGATGAAGCTTTTTTCTTCTTTCTTCTTTCCTTTGAATGATCTCTTTTCTTCTTTCTTTGATCCTTCTTTCTTCATATGAGGACAGTCGGCGATCATTTGTCCTAGATTATTGCAACAATAACAAATAATGTCAGAAGAAATGTATTTGTTCTGTTTAGACTTATACCTGTCATTATTATTAAAGCTTTTATTGTTATGATCACCATCACGACATGATCTTCTATAATCAGATGAGGAGGGTTGATTCTTTATTTGCCTCCTCTTACTAAGCAACCTCTTAAATTTTCTAGAGAGTAAGGAGAACTCTCCATCTGACATTTCAGAACTGGAGGAGCTTGGATCTATATCTTCATATTCAATTGAGGCTTGTGTCCTAGCTGGTGACCCAGCTCTCCCTTTTCTTGACCCTTCTGCCTTTAGTGCTACAGATTTATCTCTGATTAATGTCTTGCTTCCATCTTCTTCTTCTTTTTTGATATTGATCTTCAGCTCATCGGATAGCAGCTTCCCAAAGAAGATCTGTGGCTCCATTGAATCCATTTTACCAAATTATCTTATAACAACTACCTTGGTATACAATTCTTTCATTAGGGATCTCAGGAATTTCTCATTAAGCTCACCATTGGTAAACTCACATCCATAATTTCTCAGGTCATTGACGATCTTGAAAAACTTCTCATAGCAGTCAGCAATAGTATCCTTCTTATCTTACTTGAAGGCTTCGTATTCCTGATTTAGTAGAGATCTCTGATCATCCCTTACTTCTTCAGTTCTTTCCATGAGAACAATTACAGATTGATGCATCTCATTTGTAGACTTACAGTATATTAAGTTTTGCAACATAGAATCATCCACTATACTGGCAATGATGTTCTTTGCCTTCTTACATAATGATGAAGATTCTGGGGTCAGAAGCTTCCATAAATAATTTTATCCTTTCCTTCCATATGGGGAAAATCTCCTTGGTGCACACTAGAAACTTCATCGAGGACAAATCCTTGCTCATGTCCACTTCTTTTTTGACAACTAGATCAAGATTTTTTTCATGGTGTTAACCTTTTAACGAACAACCTCACCTTGATACCAATTGAAAGCATCTAGTTGTCAACCTAAATAACCTAGAGGGGGTGAATAAGTGAATTTTGCGGCTTATAGCGGAATAAAAATCTAGTAAAAATAATGCGCACAAAGCAAGAGAACAAACATAACATAGACATAAATATTTATAATGGTTCCCCAAATGGGGTACATTCACTGTCCCACATCGCCTATCTAGCAATTCGGGCTAGACTCGGCTACTTCACCAATTCTCAGATTAATCATAATATTACAACTCAATATCTTCCACTCCTACAAACTCGGAGAACAACATCCCCTACACTCGACCCTTCAACAAGGATCTACAAAAAACTCAAAAGAATAAACTTCCTACAAAGTAATAAGAACAATAACGTTTGAAATAAAACTCTTTTTCTCAAATCTGAAAATATCGTCCTTCTTCATTGCTTAAAAGTACTGACTGAATTCTTAAAGAAGAAGAAGAATCTGAAAGTACTGCACAGATCAGATCTGAGAAATGACTGATCTCTGAAAGAATGAAAATCTGAAATCTTGAGATCAATCAAGTCTTTTCTCTTCAAGAGGAATTGCTGATGGGGAGAGTCGTCAGTGACAATGATCTTCGTGAAACTTGATTTGAAATTCCGATCATTTATGGCAATAAGAAATTAGAACACGATTTGATTTGTGATACTATTTGCAATTAGGGTTCTTTGAAATAATTAAAGATTATTTATAGACGATTCCACACTAACGGCTTGAATTTGAATTTAGGTATACCGTCCACATGTACTGTGTAACATCCTATTTCCGGCTAGACCCCTAGGAGTCGGTTGGTCGTCACAGAACCCTAGGAAACCCAAAAATTGAAATGAATCGACCAAGATTTCGGGTCACGGGTTGGTCATACCCGGGACCAACCCGTCACGCCCGTGACCTAGGGCGTGACTCCTTCGACGATCGTCGATCTCAGGGAGACGATCGTCAGGCGCAGAATTTTCGACCCGGCCCTGTCACGCCCGTGACCAAGGTGTCACGCCCGTGACCTAGGGCGTGACCACCCTTCGACGACCGTCGATCTCAGTTCGATGGTCGTCGACCTCAGAATTTGCCATTCAGGCATGTCACGCCCGTGACCCAGGTGTCACGCCCGTGACCAAGGGCATGACACCCCCCCCCCCCTTCGGTGATCGTTGATCTCAGCGCGACGATCGCCGAGCGCGGAATTTGTCTCATGACCCTGTCACGCCCGTGACCAAGGTGTCACGCCCGTGACTTAGGGCGTGACCACCCTTTGATGACCGTCGATCTCAGTTCGACGGTCGTCGACCTCAGAATTTGCCATTCGGGTATGTCACGCCCGTGACCAAGGTATCACGCCCGTGACCTAGGGCGTGACCACCCTTCGACGTCCGTCGATCTCAGTTCGACGATCGTCGACCCCATAATTGGCCACCCGGGCCTGTCACGCCCGTGACCTATGTGTCACGCCCGTGACATTGACCAAAACGACGGTTCAGGCCCGAAATTATTCTAACACGCGTGGAAATAAATGCTGGTGTGGGAAGTTACACCAGGAGTAATTATGGGTCGTTTCCTACTGTAATTTCATAATAAAATAAGGAGATGTGGTCCAATAGGAAACCACCAACTGGACATACCTTTTTATCTTCCACCGTTTCTTATCCCTTCACCGTAACTGAAATGTTATTAAGAGGAGCCTTCATGACCATTAAGGTTTTACCCTTTCACCTCCGCACTTGCTGACTTATAAAAGCCCACTTGGAGCAAGAGGAGAAGTTTACATGCTCAATCAAACAAATTCAGACGTTTGCTCTTGCTGTAGGAGAAGTTCAGCAACGCCACCACCGCGCCATGGCACCCCGTCGTTCATCTCGCCTCCAAACCACGAACAAGGTCCTCCTCTGCTTCTTCTCTTATGGGTAGATCTAAGATTCTTAGAAAGGAAGTTCGTGCTCAACGGAGCCGGACTTATCTCTCGTTTTCATGAAAAACCATGAAAAAAAATGTATTTTCGAGTTCGCCGGAAACCGCCACCTCCGGCGGCCAAACCACCGCCGACCGCTAGCCATCGCCTCGACGGAGGTGGTGGTGGTGGTGGCTGGCCAGGGAAGTGACCGGACGGCCGGCGACGGATCACTGAAATGTTACAGGAAAAATGGTTTTCTGAGTTCTGTTTTCGGTTTCATGTAGAAGATGAACAGTACAATCAATTTATAATATATAAATTATGTATATAATACATAATAGAAAGATAAATTATCTGAGTATATTTTGAGCCTGCAAAATGAGGCACTTAGATGCTGTTTTAGGAAAAATGACCAGTCACGAAAGTTGTAGCCCATTTAGTCTTGTTTAATTTAAAATTGATTTCAACCTGTTTGGGTAGGCGGTTCGACCGCAGCACCCGTTTTAGTGGGGGCTGTACTTAGAGTTGGGCATAAATTAAAATGGATGCCCACTCTTCGTCCCTTGTCCAAATGACCTGAAATTTGGGCAGGGGGTTAACCTTAGCTATACCTAAAGGCAGACCAAAAATGGGAATTTTTGGAGATACTTTGCCTAAAGTTTTTGTTTCAATTTAATTAAGTTAGAGAAATCTATTTAAGTGGTCAAATGACCTCCAAACCCTCCCAAATTTTGTTGAGTGGTCCCTGGCTATAAAACCTAGATCTGTACAAAATTCCAACTAGTTTGGAGGATTTTTGGGTAGGAAATCTTCTACCCTTAACTAGGCATTAGCGAGACATCTTTTAGTAAAAAGTGCACTAAGAGTTTGGAAAGGTCAAATCACCTCAACAGAGGCTGATTTTCTGACCTCTGACTTAGAAGGGTGTTATAACTTGCTTGAAGAAAAAATGGTGAGGTTTAGGGTTGATTTACCCTAGGATCCAAGCTCAAACCCTAAATGAAGGGTTTTGAGGGTTGTGAAAGACATGGGGGCAATTGCTTTTGTATTGCCTTGAAACTCTGTAAAGTTGACAAAGGCCTGATAAGAATTGTCTGGATGGAATCTTGGAGAATTTGGAGACAAGTAGATACCTTAAAACCCTAACTTTAGTTTTAGGGTAAAATATAAATAGGTAAAACCAGTCACTAAACCTTACTTAAAAGCTGTGAAATTCGGGTAGAGTGAGTTTTGGATCAGGTAGAACTTATAGCAATTTTTCTGGAATTTTATGTTGATTATTGCTAGCACTTCATTTGTAAAGCTTGCTATGGCCTTAAATGATATTTTAATTGTTTAGAAATTTCTGTTCATTGAAACCTCATGAAATCTTTGAGGTAAATGTTTTAGGTCAGAATAGTTGCCCCTGAATTTTTGTATGATTTTTAGTTGAGTAATTCTAGTACTTCATTCACAGATGTTAGAAAGGGGTTTTATGGTTAAAAAATTAATTATGGATGATATACTTGTTGGAAAATTATGAAACCTGGCCAATGTTATTTTGAATGTCTTATGTGCTTAGTATAATTAATTTACAATTTTCGGATGGATATTTTCTGTACTTGATTCATAAATAACATAAGATAGAGATTATTTCTAAAATAGTTTTAGTGCCCTTTTGATGGTAGAAAAATTGTGATACTTTGGATTTACCATATTGGGATAACATAATATTTATAGTAATATTTCTGGACATCTTGCATGATTATTTAGGGTAGTTCATGTTCAAACTGGTAACCCTTGGGTCTTTCGAGGAAATTAATTAAACATCAGACAAATTAGGAAAATTACCACTTTCTAGATTTAGGCTAGTTATATCATGATAAGTATCCAGTAAATAATTTAGGGCATTTGGATGAGTATTGGATCATTGCATAGCCGGTTCGACATATAGTCTAGGTCGGTCTGCATATAACAAATTTGTGAAATGCAATATGACATGATCTGAGGAAGTCATTGGAGTTGATCATTTTGTCTGGGTGGACAATTGTGGATGATATCACAATAGGATGATATGAAGAGTAGTGAGAAGTGGTGATAGCTAGAGTTAAGGGGTACTCGGGTTCGACGAAAGATCGTCTTCCCCGAAGAGTGGAAGGTTTAAAATCACCCTAGGATAGTCTATCGTAATATGAGAAGGGAATCGGGTTAAGGGAGATCAACCAATAACAATAGGTGCCTTGCGAAAGGGAACTTCGGGCCGTAATGCCGCCGTCTTGGTTCCTAGTGCCCCTTAAGAGCCCTTCACGGGGAATACCGGGGGCAGTCCTGGGCTAACGTAAACTATAATAACAAACCGACAAGAGTAACTTAGTAACTAGGGCTGCACCCTTCACAAACACTGTTGGTACAGGAAGATTGATGAGATCTTCGGCTCGGTTGGTTAAGAGACGGACGGGATGGTCCGGGGAGCTTCGGCTCGGTTGGTTTGGAGACAGACGTTTTGGTCCGGGGAGCTTCGGCTCGGCTTTTGTGTGTTTACGATTAAACTTGCATGTGCATAAAAAGGAATGGAAATTAAGGTGGTGGGTCTTCGGTATTGGAGGGTCGATGCACCGACGCCAATACGCTGACTCGATAAGTGTGGTTAGCACTTTGCCAACAGAAGTCCGGTGCGCCAGCCGGCAAGAGTACACAGGCGTCCGCTTAGGGCACCAAGCGTTGAGGCGTACGATAGGTCTGATCGGTAGTGCTTTACTGGTTTAGAGGTGGGCGAGGCCCAACCCACCGCTTCCGTCTGCCACTATGGAGGTATCCTGGGAGGTAACAGCTCCGAAAGGGGGAACTAATGGTCTGTGTGCACAGAGTCGGGTGTGTGAGTTGCACTTGCATGTTTCATCATACCCACTTGCATGTCATAACATAATCGATTCATTTAACCCTGACACCTAAAGTATAAGTGGTATGGGACGCTTATACGTTAGGACCTGCAAAACGACCCCTTGGTCTATAAGCTTGTGTGGGCAAGTTTATAAATCAAAGGTTAATTTCATTATATATACATGCTGTTGTTTGATAACCGACACCCCAACGTATAGGTGGTATGGGACACTCTATACGATGGGAGCCTCGCAGAAGATCCCTTGGCTTATGCGCTTTCGCACATAAGTTAAGGTTACCTTTCTTATTTTCTGTTTCTGTTATATTAATATAGAATTACTAGATTAGTTCCGCTGCCATTTGTTTCTTGATTAAATCTCCACTTTCATGTCCTTCCCTTTCTTCCTCTCCGCTCGGTACCTAGGAGCCATGGGGGAAGGGGTAGGGGATGATAGGGCTTAGTCTTTATGACTAACGGTTTTCGAACCATATCATATTAGGGAATTGCGGAGCCCAGCATGGAGGAGCAGCTCAGGAGGCCGGTACGCTTGGAGATGGGGCAGTCTAGCACTGGAGTCCAGACTGCAGGTACCGTGAGTCCTGACCTTCAGTAGAGTTTTAGTTTTGCTTCCGCATTGAGTGATTTTGTAGTGAGGACTTGATGTACCGGGCATGAGCCCTTATATTTCTAGTATCATTGTACTCTGATATTTTCTGTGGACACTCCCTTCGTGGAGTTTATATACATATGATTTATTATTGTGGACTGCATTGCTCTTACTTCAATTATTGTGCTACCTTTCTGTGATCGAATTGGCCGGCAGAATCGGCGCCTTGTGGTGATGACCCTTCAGGACGTGAAGGTGTCACCGCAAAGCGGCGACTCTGGGCCTAAGACCCCGGGTTTTAAAAAGAAAAAAAAAGGGGGGGGGTCTTACATACTGTACATGGCGAAAGCCCTAATTTAGAAAAGCTGTTAAATCGAGAACGATACTGAATAAAAATTCACTTTAAGTCTAATTAATCGAGATATCACGTGTGATAGTTTTACTTTCAAGACAACCTAAACACCTAGAGGGGGGGTGAATAGGTTCTAATTTCTTGTTTATAATTCTAGGCAGAATTCAATTACAAATTTAAACATCTAGCACAGCATTCACAGACAACTAAGCATCACAGATTGTACAATGTTTTATAGTGGTTCCCCAAGGTCTGGGTACATCCACTTTCCCCCTTCACCTATCTAGTAATATGCTAGATTCGGCCAAACTTCCACTATTCTCAGATCCTCAGATCCTACAGCTCAGAACCTGGATAGGTTCCTACAACTCAGGCTCAACAGCCCTACCTCAGCCTTGCCTCAAGGACTACCACTCAGAGAATAACCTTCTCCTACACTCAGGCAAATAGCCCTACCACTCAGAGATCACCTCTCCTACACTTAGCCTTTATAACACAGGCTTACAACTCAGATCTGTGTAAACAGATCCTACAGAAATTTAGAAAAGATATTTTAATGTCTTGCCTTTGTTGAGAGAGAAGAGGACAAGACACTTCTTGATCAGCTGATGAAATCAACTGAATCTGAGCTTTCTTCAAAGCTTCTTGAATCTGAACTTAGCTGAGTTGATTTCCAAACAGCTTCTAGAGAAACCACTGATGGCTTCCTTCTTTTTCTTCAAGATGACTGGATCCCTCTCTATCCAACACCTTTTCTGATACTTTAGACTTCTTCTGCTTCTTCTTAGATCTACTGATGAAGATCTTCTTTAGAGCTTAGCACTTTCTTGAATTGAAGCTACAACAGGATTGTAATCCTTCTGTTTCTTCTTCTTAGATCTTCTTCAGTTATCTTTCTTAATTGTTAATTTCCTTCTGAATGTGTCTATTTATAGACTTTCTTCATGGTAACCGGCTGATCCGGTTTCTAACTGTTTTCTGACAGGTCTGACAGCTTCAGTTAAACGGTGGCAACCCACAGCTGTCAAGTCTTCAAACAGTTCCTGTACCTTAGCCTTGGACAGCAAAATGTCGAGATAGTCTGTTAGAAAGTGTCGAGTCCAATCTGTCTATCTGTGTCGACACAAGTGACTTTGGTGTCGACACAGTCTTTGATGATGTCGACTAAGTTGCCTTTAAGTCGACACAGCTTCTTCAGAAAATAACTTGGTCTAGACTCTGCAGTGTGTCGACACAAGTCCTGTGTGTCGACACAGTTGTTGTAGATTCAGAACTCAGTATGTGTCGACTCAGCCTTCAGGTGTCGACACAGCAATCTTCAACTCTGCCAAAATGTGTCGACTCAGTCTTCTGGTGTCGACACAAGCATAGTCGACTTCTGCCAATATGTGTCGACTCAATCTTCTGGTGTCGACACATCCACCCAGTGTCGACACAGTTGAGGTCGACTATCTTCTTTTGTGAGTCGACACTCTTTCTCTGGTCGACTATCTTTCACTAGTCGACTATCTTCCACTAGTCGACTATTTTTCTCTGGTCGACTATCTTTCACTAGTCGACAAACTTTCTCTGGGTGTCGACTATCTTTCTCTGGGTGTCAACTTTCTCTGGGTGCTTCCCAGTGCTGAGGTCGACGATTTTCTTTATGTGTCGACACTGCTTCCCAGTGTCGTCATAAGTGTGGTCGACTATCTTTCTCTGTGTCGACACTGATATTCTGAAGTGTTGACACAAATATTCTGAAGTGTCGACACAATTTCTTCAGGTGTCGACATGTGGACTTAGAATATTTTTTTGCATTCTTTAATACTTCTTCACCTGCACATGTCAACTCAAAACAACATCAAATACACCTTGATGTATATGATTGAGCTAAGTTGGGCTTCTTCAAATCAGGTACACATTTTCCAATGTACCCAACAATCTCCCCCTATTTGGAGAAGTCATAACCCTATAGCCAATGATATACACCATTTATAAAAAGTATAAACTGATGATATATGACATAACAGGAATACTTAATATAAACAAAATAAAAACAATCCATCACAGAATGAACATTATATGATACCAACCAACATTTTGTTTATAACTTGATAATGTTTGAATACAGAGATTTACATTTAATGATTTAATCAAAACATTACAAAATACTTTGAAAGAACTAAAAATTAAGACTGATCAGGCTCTTTAATGATAATCCCTTTGCCAGATAGAACTTGAGCCTTCACAGGAGCTTCAGAATCTTCAGCTGGCTTCTTGCCTTTTAGATCAGCCTTCTTCTTTGCTTCTTCCTTGAGCCTTTGCCTTTCAAAATAATGAAAGGGCTTTGGGAAGTACTTGCTTGGCTCCTGAGCATCTGGAGGCAGCCTACCCAGATTGGCTTTTCTTCTAAACTGTACTATGGCCTCTTGCCTGGCTTCATACTTCTGTCATTCCATCTCATTGTACCACTTGCCTCTTTCCTGCACTTGGTCTTTGACAGCCTTCCATGCAGTGAGTATTATATTTCTGGAAGTAGGACTCCACTGCTCAAAGTCTGGCTTAAGTTCAGCCTGCTCTCTAAATCTTTTCTTAGAAAGTAGAGCATCTTGCTGGTCTTTCAAAGTAGCCTCAGGCTTATCAACCTTCCCAATAACAACATTAGTAACCTCCTTTGGAGGACTATACATTCCTTGAACTTGCTGATCAATCATATCATAATCTGGAGGAGGGTAAATGACTTGGGCAACCTCAGGTTGATTGCCTTCAAGTAAACTTGTTTGTATTCCTGACTCAGCCACCATAGCATCATCACACAATGGTGGATATCCCAATGTGGCTCGAATACTATTGGTCACCCATTTGATGTGCTCTAAGCCTGCATGAACTAACATCCTCTCCCCCTTTATGGCTTCTCTAGTAACATGATCTCTTAGATCTTCCTTCTGAAATCTAATTTGGCCATCCAGATAATTCACACCCTCTTTAAAAAATGGTTTTAACTTTAGAAGCTTGTCAGATATTTCCTTTTGAGAGGTAGTGATAGCAGTTTTAACAGAATCAATAGCAGCTTGAAAGTTCTTATCAAATTCTTCCATTTCTGTTGCTCTAGCTGCAGACAGGCCTGGAACAATCTTTTTCAATTCCTCAATGATCTCATGATGAGATTCAGTTAAATTGTCATTCATTCTTAACTGATTTTTCAAGATATAGCTTTGCTTTAAAGCAATATCATCCACCTTAGGGATGATAGTCTGCTGTTGTTTTGCCAAATACACCACAGCATTACCTCCCTTATGGAAGCAATCTGTCATCTCCTTTTTATGCATATTGACCTCAAACCTAATAGATTTTATATCTTGAGCTAAGTCAAACTGCAGGGACTTGTTGTTCTCATCAACATATTTTTTAATGGCCACTCTGTGTTCATCCAATTTCACTTGTAAATCGACCAAAAACTTGTTATAATCAAAGTCAGAAGGAGTGTGATGTGCTGTAGACTGTAGAGCCTGCTTATAGCTCTTATTCCTTCTCTGGAAGACCATAAGTTTTCTATTCTTAGCCACCCTGGCTTCTTCATTCTCAGAATCAGAAGTACTATCAATTTGAACTCTTTCTTTGGGAGGAGGAGGAACAGCTGCTTCAGTGCCATGTTGTACAGTCTCAACATGCACTGGCTCCCCCTCAATTTCTTGCTCCACTTCCAGGCTATCAGTAATTATTTCATCATTTGGGAATAACTCCTCCAGAGTATATTCCTTCTGGGCTGGATCATCTGCAGTATTCAAATTTGGAGATAGATCAATTTGAGCATCTTCTTGCACTTGCTCCCCCTGGACCTGTGCAGAAATAGAAAAATTAGAAATCTCTTTTGTAGGAAAATACACCAGCTCCCCCTGCACCTGTACCTGGTCAAGAGTAGATACAGTTTGTATAGGTGAATAAACTTGCTGAGCTGGTATTCTTACTTCTTCTTCTTGATTTGCAGGTATTGTGGCATCCTGAACTTGTGTAGAAGCAGGCTGATCTTCAACCTCTTGTCTTACTTGCTCTTCTTGTTGGTGCTCAGTACTGGTAGCATGACCTGGGGATTTCTCAGGTGAATCCTGCCTTTCCACTTCAGACATCTCTTTGGTCAGCACCCTATCCCATCTGGAGAACAATCTCATGTCCATCCTTCTCATGTGATTAATTTTTGTTCCAGGTTGTTGTTGCATAACATCAGGAATCTCCTTACTTAGGTATATACTCATTATCCTAGCCAGATTTGGCTTCTTCATTCCTTCCTTAATCTTTTCAAAGATTACAGATGACCAATCCGTTGGAATTTTAAACACAATCCTGGTCATTAGGCTGAACATATAGGCAGAAATCCTATCATGTCCACCTGGCTTGCACAGAATAACTTTTCCAACCACTTCTGATAGAAACTTGCCCTGTTGATTCATTCCTTTCCTATTGAAAGCAGCTCCAATTTTCATGGTGGAATCCAATCCACACCATTGAAGAGCCTCCCTTGATTTAGAAGCAGGGACATCCTCTTCATTCTCAATTATAGGTAATTGCAGAATTGTTCTTAACTTACTTGGTGTAATCTCCACTGGTGACCCATGAACTGTGGATTTTATCTCTTGACTTTCAGAAACTACAGATGCAGAAGTAAAGAACTCATGCACCTCCTTCTTCCATATCTTTGATGGTTCGGAGACCAGAAATTCTAAACCTGAGTCGGAGAGGAGAGAGATAACCCTGAGAACATCTGGAGGGGCAGCAGCAAAGGCCTGGCACACCAGCTCATATCCTTCATTCACATTATCTTCAATCTTTGGCGCCATTGATCAGTCGAGAAAGCTTGAAAGATGAGAGAAAGAGAGAGAGAGAGAGAGAGAATGTCGACACAGGGTTTCGAAAACCTTGTAAGCGTGTCGACAGAATGAGTTTTTGACCTATTTATACCTTCCGTTTAAAGAAGATCAAAAGTCGCCAAAAACAGACTATAAGTGTCGACACAGATGGAATGTGTCGACACAAATTTCTATGTCTCGACTTCAAGTCCGTCTATTATGTGTCGACACCAATTTGCTGTTATGTCGACACCAGAGATATATAGTAGAGCTTCAGAAATTCTGTGTCGACTCTTAGTATAAGTGTCGACACAAAATCTGTAAGTGTCGACACCACTATCCTAGTGAAGTCGACACTACATTCCTGGATAAGTCGACAATAAGATTCTTAAGTGTCGACACATATTTTCTGTGTCGACACAACATCTCTGACTTGTCGACATTACTACCCTGAGTCGACACATTATTACTGAATGTGTCGACACCAACTTACTTAGCCAATTTTTGTTTGTTCAACACAACTTATAAGTACTACAAAGTACTTGATACTACTTCAATGTGTCTTTATATCACTTGAATGTCTTGTTACCACATCAACTCCATTGTTGATGATTTTGTGATTACACTAATCAATGGTTAACATACCTAATTCAATTTTGAATTTATTGAATTTGGTCTCATCTAGGGGCTTAGTAAACACATCTGCTATTTGATAATCTGTTTTCACAAATTCCAATGAAATGTCTTCTTTTTCTACATGTTCTCTAAGAAAATGGTATTTTATTTCTATATGCTTAGTTCTACTATGAGAAACAGGATTATTAGCAATAGAAATTGCACTCTTAGAATCACACAAAAGAGGTGTTCTACTTACTTGAATACCATAATCCTTAAGCTGATGCTGCATCCATAATAGCTGTGCACAGCAGCTTCCAGCAGCAACATACTCAGACTCATCTGTGGAAATTGCCACACTGGTCTGCTTCTTACTACTCCATGATATTAGTCTTCCTCCCAGGAATTGACAAGTACCTGTAGTACTCTTTCTATCCTCTCTACATCCTGCAAAATCTGCATCTGAATAGCCTGTTAGTTGAAAATCTCTATTCCTAGGGTACCAAAGACCTAGATTAGGTGTGCCCTTAAGATATCTCAGAATCCTTTTGACTGCAGTATAATGAGATTCTTTAGGGCAGGCTTGGTACCTAGCACAGACACATGTAGCATACATAATATCTGGTCTACTAGCAGTGAGATATAGTAGTGAGCCAACTATCCCTCTATATAAAGTCTCATCAACAGGTTTACCTGCATCATCTTTGCATATAGGCATACTTGTTCCCATAAGAGTTCTCATGGTGGAGGATGACTCCATACCATATTTCTTAATCAATTCTTTGGTGAACTTAGACTGGGATATGGACAAGCCATCATCAGTCTGTCTTACTTGGAGTCCCAAGAAGAATTTCAGTTCCCCCATACTGCTCATCTCAAACTTCCCTTGCATAAGTTTGGCAAACTTTTTACAAAGGTTGTTTTCAGTAGATCCAAAGATTATGTCATCAACATAGATCTGCACTAAGATGATCTTGCCTTTGGATTCCCTAAGGAATAGAGTTTTGTCAATTTTTCCTCTTAAGAATTTATTCTCAATAAGGAAAGTAGACAGGGTTTCATACCAAGCCCTTGGGGCTTGCTTTAACCCATACAGAGCTTTCCTAAGCTTATAAACAAAATCAGGTTTAAGAGGATCTACAAAACCTGATGGCTGCTCTACATATACTTCTTCTTCAAGATCACCATTCAGAAATGCTGACTTCACATCCATCTGGTATACTTTGAAGTCTTGATAGGCTGCATAGGCAAGGAATATTCTGATTGCCTCCAGCCTTGCTACTGGAGCAAAGGTTTGATCAAAATCAATCCCTTCTTCCTGCCTGTATCCTTTTGCAACCAATCTTGCTTTATTCTTTACTATTATTCCACTTTCATCTAGCTTGTTCCTATAGATCCATTTTGTGCCAATTATGTTGTGGCCTCTTGGTTTAGAAACAAGCTCCCAGACATTGCACCTTCTGAATTGATTCAGCTCCTCTTGCATAGCATCAATCCAGTGCTGGTCTTGGATAGCTTCTTCAAACTTCTTAGGCTCCATTTGTGACAGGAAACTTGAATGTAGAACTGTGTTTTGATTTCTGCTTCTAGTTTGCACCCCCTGTCTTGGATCACCTATTATCTGATCAGCTGGATGATCTCTTAAATGTCTTGTAGCTGGAGGAAGATTCCCTTCTGGTTGAACATCTCCAGCTCCTTCATTTAGCTGAATCTCTTGGTTTTCTTCAGCTTCTATAGTGTCTTGTTCTCCCCCTGGACAGAAGTCTTCATTTTCCAATGCCCCATCTTCCTTTGATACTTCAGTAATAGAGAGCTTGTCCATACTTTTGCTTATACCTGTTGAGTCATTTGATCTACAAGACAACTCACAGTTGATTAATCTTGTTTCATCAAACACAACATGCACAGATTCTTCAACAACTTGAGTAGTCAAGTTGAAGACTCTATAGGCCTTACTATTTGTGCTGTACCCAACAAATATCCCATCATGGGATTTGGCAGCAAACTTAGTCAAATATGACTTGCCATTGTTAAGTATATAATACTTGCAACCAAAGATCCTAAAGTAAGATAGATTTGGTTTTCTGCCTTTCACAATCTCATAGGGAGTCATTTTGTGGCTTTTGGTGATAATAGCCCTATTGATCACATGACAAGCAGTGTTAACTGCCTCAGCCCAAAAATATTCTGGGAGAGAGGTGTCACTCAATAGAGTTCTACCAGCTTCAATTAATGTTCTATTCTTTCTTTCAGCAATTCCATTTTGCTGAGGTGTTCTAGGTGAGGAGAACTCTTGGAAAATCCCAAAGTCTTTACACAATTTTGTTATGCTTTCAGATTGAAACTCAGTACCATGGTCACTTCTGATTTTGACCACTGTACTATTTAGTTCATTCTGAATTTGCTTTACAAAATTAAGTAATACACTTGGGGTTTCAGATTTTTGTCTCAGAAAGAACACCCATGTAAATCTTGAATAGTCATCTACAACCACAAAAGTGTAGACTTTCCTACCTAGACTGTGAACTGGCATAGGACCAAAAAGATCCATATGCAAGAGGTATAAGCACCTCACAGAATCCTTGATTTCAAGGCTTTGAAAGGAGGATTTTGTCTGCTTGCCCTTTTGACAAGCTGAGCATATCCCTTCCTTTATACACTTAACTTGAGGTCCATTCCTCACTAACTCTTTGCTAAAGAGTTGGCCAATTGTCTTGTAGTTTAGATGAGCCAATCTCTTGCGCCACTTAACACAATGAGAAGCATTGTCATCAGCTACAAGACAGATGGGAGAAGCCTTATTCTCACATTCAAAATTAAGACAATATACATTTCTCTTCCTATACCCTGTCAGTATAATCTTTTGATCACTTGACCTCTTGATATGACATCCATCTTTAACAAATGAAAGGTCATATCCTAAATCACTTAGCTGGCTTATGCTTATTAGATTATGTTTCAAACCTTTTACATAAGCCACTTGAGTGATAGTAATTAGGTTAGAAGAAATGTTACCAAACCCTTTGATGACTCCTTTTTCAGATCCACCAAAGATCACTTTAGGTCCATCTTTGACAGATGAATACTCCTTCAGCAGCCCCTTTGTTCCAGTCATGTGCCTGGAACAACCACTATCCAAGTACCATATAGGGGCATGGTTACTTGGATTCACCTGCAACACAGAATTACTTACCCTTAGAACCCAAGTAAGTCTTGGGTCCTTGGTTCAGGTTAGCATTAATAAAGCTACCATAACCTCTTCTAACAGGTAGACTATTGTTCTTTATAACACTTGGGTTATACCAGCAGTCTAGTGCAAAATGGCCTCTCTTGCCACAGCACCAACACTCAAACTTATTGTATCTAGATCTAGATACATCATTGTCAGAAGAATTTCTGTTCATTGCTGGTGCTTCAGTAACTTCACCTACTGATTTCTTAAAACCATTGGGTTTATGACCATAGGTAGGCCTGCTTGCATTTACACCCTTGTTCTTCAGAACATTAGTCTTAATATGACCTTGAATATCTTCATGATCATATTTGTTAGAAGGCACTTTCACCTTACTAAACTTTATGGGGACTGAAAGGTTTAGTGGCTGAGCAGGAGCTTTGCCTTTCCTCTTGAATCTGCCAGCCCTGAAGTTACCTTTGAATCCTAATCCAGCCTTACCCTTTTGAGTGACAAATTCATCTATCAAGGGTAAGACAGATTTTGGCTTAGAGTAACTAGCCACTAAATCCCTTTCAATTTTAAGTCTGGCCTCCAGACTCTTCACTTGATCATTAGTATAATTAATTGTGCCCATCTGAATAATAGCTATATTCTTCAGCTTGGCAATT
This sequence comes from Platanthera zijinensis, assembly GCA_039513925.1. Lineage (NCBI taxonomy): Eukaryota > Viridiplantae > Streptophyta > Magnoliopsida > Asparagales > Orchidaceae > Platanthera > Platanthera zijinensis. The sequence continues at coordinate 211,750,637 of CM077081.1, read as the reverse complement.
TCATTTAATTTTTGATCAATAACTTTCTCTAACTCAGTTGTAGCAACCCTTAGTTCAGCAATTTCCTGAGCCTGAGATTTAACCAAGTTCTTGCTTTTCTTAAGGGCCTGCAACAAGTCCCCATACTTGTCTATCAATTGATAGACATCTCCTTCAGATTCAGATGCATCTACATCACTTGATGCAGATGTACCAGATTCTTCACTGGTACAACAATCAGATGTAATAGAAGGACATTGTACCTTATTAGGACCAGACTGATTCTGGCATATGTCCTCTTCTGATCCTGCCATCAGCCCCATACACTGATGATTCTTTTGTTCATTGATGGAGTCTAGCAACTGCAGAAACTCCTCTTCTTCAGATGCAGCATATAGTCCAATATATGCTTCAGCTTCAGATTCTGACTCTGAAGTTGACTGGTCTGTTAGACTCTTATCTTTCTTTGCAACAAAGGATTTCTCCTTCTTGCCTTTCTGATGAGTCTTCTTCTTGTCTGAAGACTCCTTTCTCTTATCAGGACAGTCAGCCACTACATGTCCAGGCCTATTGCAACAATAGCAGACAATCTTTGAAGTAGAGGCTTTGCTGGGCTTTGATCTACTCTTCTCTTTCCTTGATGACCTTTTCTTCTGATAATAGTCATCAACTTGTTGTGATGTGGAAGGCCTAGACTTCCATTGCTTATTTTTCAAGAACCTCTGGAATTGCCTTGTGAATGCAGCAAAGTCTGCATCTGAATCATAGCTTTCTGAACCCTTATCTGAATTTTCAGAACTATCTTCTACAAATTCCTTAGGAGGAGATGGTGATTTCCTCCTATTCTTTCTAGTGGCTTCTGCATTGAATGCCACAGTCTTTTCTCTATGCTCTCCTCTTGAATTCTTTTCCTCCTCCTTGCTCACCATAAGTTGCATTTCATAGGATAGCAACTTTCCAAACAAGGTGGGAGGAGATATCTCTGCCAATTTAGCCACTTCTCTTATGGCACAGATCTTTGTGTCCCAATCCTTTGTTAAGGATCTCAAGAATTTGTCATTCAGTTCATAAGTACTGAAGACTCTTCCATAGGTCATAAGCTCATTCACAATTCTATAGAATTTCTTGTAGCACTCAGTTATGCTATCAGATTTTCCTTGTCTAAAACTTTCATACTCCTGATTGAGCATAGATTTCCTGTCCTGCCTTACTTCTTCAGATCCCTCCATGTAGACAATCAATGTGTCCCACATCTCTTTGGAGGTCTTGCAGTGAATCATATTCTGAAATGTTGAATCATCTATGGCACTAACAATAATGTTCTGAGCTCTTTTATCCATGGTTGCCAAGATGATTTCATCCTTGGTCATTTCTGAATAACTCTTTGGAGTTTGGATATTTGCATCAAGAACTGATATCTTCATTGGAATGAAGGGGCCTTCCTGTACTGTGATGTAAATCCTTGGGTCAGATGCCTCCATAAACAGTCTGACTCTTTCTTTCCAAATTCCAAAAATTTCTTTCTTGCATATGGGTAATTTCATAGACCCTAGCTCCTTATGATTCTCACCAGAACCCATCTTTTTGAATCTTGATTCTACCTTTCAGATCTACCTCAGACTGTTAAGTCCTTTTTGAGGAACCTCCCTCTGATACCACTTGATAGTTTTACTTTCAAGACAACCTAAACACCTAGAGGGGGGGTGAATAGGTTCTAATTTCTTGTTTATAATTCTAGGCAGAATTCAATTACAAATTTAAACATCTAGCATAGCATTCACAGACAACTAAGCATCACAGATTGCACAATGTTTTATAGTGGTTCCCCAAGGTCTGGGTACATCCACTTTCCCCCTTCACCTATCTAGCAATATGCTAGATTCGGCCAAACTTCCACTATTCTCAGATCCTCAGATCCTACAGCTCAGAACCTGGATAGGTTCCTACAACTCAGGCTCAACAGCCCTACCTCAGCCTTGCCTCAAGGCCTACCACTCAGAGAATAACCTTCTCCTACACTCAGGCAAATAGCCCTACCACTCAGAGATCACCTCTCCTACACTCAGCCTTTATAACACAGGCTTATAACTCAGATCTGTGTAAACAGATCCTACAGAAATTTAGAAAAGATATTTTAATGTCTTGCCTTTGTTGAGAGAGAAGAGGATAAGACACTTCTTGATCAGCTGATGAAATCAACTGAATCTGAGCTTTCTTCAAAGCTTCTTGAATCTGAACTTAGCTGAGTTGATTTCCAAACAGCTTCTAGAGAAACCACTGATGGCTTCCTTCTTTTTCTTCAAGATGACTGGATCCCTCTCTATCCAACACCTTTTCTGATACTTCAGACTTCTTCTTCTTCTTCTTAGATCTACTGATGAAGATCTTCTTTAGAGCTTAGCACTTTCTTGAATTGAAGCTACAACAGGATTGTAATCTTTCTGTTTCTTCTTCTTAGATCTTCTTCAGTTATCTTTCTTAATTGTTAATTTCCTTCTGAATGTGTCTATTTATAGACTTTCTTCATGGTAACCGGCTGATCCGGTTTCTAACTGTTTTCTGACAGGTCTGACAGCTTCAGTTAAACGGTGGCAACCCACAGCTGTCAAATCTTCAAACAGTTCCTGTACCTTAGCCTTGGACAGCAAAATGTCGAGACAGTCTGTTAGAAAGTGTCGAGACCAATCTGTCTATCTGTGTCGACGCAGGTGACTTTGGTGTCGACACAGTCTTTGATGATGTCGACTAAGTTGCCTTTAAGTCGACACAGCTTCTTCAGAAAATAACTTGGTCTAGACTCTGCAGTGTGTCGACACAAGTCCTGTGTGTCGACACAGTTGTTGTAGATTCAGAACTCAGTATGTGTCGACTCAGCCTTCAGGTGTCGACACAGCAATCTTCAACTCTGCCAAAATGTGTCGACTCAGTCTTCTGGTGTCGACACAAGCATAGTCGACTTCTGCCAATATGTATCGACTCAATCTTCTAGTGTCGACACATCCACCCAGTGTCGACACAGTTGTGGTCGACAATTTTCTTTTGTGAGTCGACACTCTTTCTCTGGTCGACTATCTTTCACTAGTCGACTATCTTCCACTAGTCGACTATTTTTCTCTGGTCGACTATCTTTCACTAGTCGACAAACTTTCTCTGGGTGTCGACTATCTTTCTCTGGGTGTCGACTTTCTCTGGGTGCTTCCCAGTGCTGAGGTCGACGATTTTCTTTATGTGTCGACACTGCTTCCCAGTGTCGTCATAAGTGTGGTCGACTATCTTTCTCTGTATCGACACTGATATTCTGAAGTGTCGACACAAATATTCTGAAGTGTCGACACAATTTCTTCAGGTGTCGACATGTGGACTTAGAATATTTTTCTGCATTCTTTAATACTTCTTCACCTGCACATGTCAACTCAAAACAACATCAAATACACCTTGATGTATATCATTGAGCTAAGTTGGGCTTCTTCAAATCAGGTACACATTTTCCAATGTACCCAACAACGTGTACTCTCTAGACTACTCGATGAACTAGTAGAAATGACATGGGAGAGAGCTTGCGTGAAATGTTTAGTCTATACAGAACCTTTCGACTAATTAGCTGAAAGCTCTCGAGAGTACTCGACGAATATACTTGTCATCTCGAAAAATTTTACTTAGAACCAATTAAAAATAACTTTCTCTAAAGTACAAAGGTAGTTCGCTTGACTTCTCGAGAGTACTCAACGAATTTCACGAGTACTCACGTAAGTACTCGACGAATTCACTTGAGCACTCGACAAATTTACTTAGTCGTTCTGATCAACAGTTCTCAGTAATTTCTCAAGTACTCCTGAGATCACTCGACAAATTCTACGAGTGCTTACATGAGTACTCGATTAATTTAATAAGACCTTACGCGATCACTTGACAAATTTGCCTTAGCCAAAATCTGCAACTTCTAAACAGCAACTTCCTTTGTAATGCTAAATGAAGTACACCCCATTAGAGATATTATACATTGGTCAACACGATGTTCTATATAATAAAAGATTACATTGCATAGAACTATGTTTGAAGACCCATTGTAACCTGACAATAGTTCGTACTTAGCAATAAAAACCTGCATCACACACAATTAAAACAAACATCAAATACACCCTCAATTCAACTTAGTTCAAGTGACACCTCTTCAAATAAGGGCTATTGTGGATACAATACCCATAACTTGTCCACTTGGTTGAGGTAGAGTGTGATTATTCTTCCAAATTTGGGGGATGTGAAGTAAGCCTTTATCTTTTCCCAAAGAAGAATTCCCCAGTCCATCCTTTTTCTACAAATCACTACTATCAAAAGTTTGAACATATCTCCTTAATATAATCGTGAGACCACGTCTTGCACAAGAATACATTCCCAAGAATGTCAGTTAATAATTTACCTTCTTCAATCATCTCTTTTCGTCAAATTTTGGTAAATTTCTTTTCAAGTCATATAAGGAAAGGTCTTTTGTATTAGTCAGCATCACGGAGTTCATCTTCTTCCTCGACCTCTGCCATTCTTAGAAACTTGTTCAGGAAACTTGTCTTCATTTGAAACTCATAATTTCGAACATTGCTCTTTATTAGGGAACCTTCTCACTTTAGCTCTGCATTTTTATAGAATTCCAGAACTTCCCTGTCCAAAACATAGCACTCATTCTCTAGAATGAACGACAATTCCCCTTATTTCTAGTAGAAGGATGATTTTACGGAACTCATTGGAATGCTAGAAAATCTTAATCAAACTAGTTCTCCTCCTACCTAAAGATTTCCTACTCCCCATCGTGCCATTCCGAGTCCTGGATATGATTCGATGGAAGAGGACGAACGATCGGTGAGAATACCAAGAGTCGACGCACACTTTTGACGGAGGATTTTGGGAAATGTCGTGACGTCTTGAATGTCCTTAGAAATGTTTATATACATTTTTTTTTGTGATAAAAAATGGCACGTACCTTGAGTATTTGAGAAAAAGTCTTTGTATCCAATATTAAAGAAATTCAAAATAAGTCCAATTTGTTGAAACATGGCGCGTACCTCGTCGAATGCTCATGGAAGTACAAGTCTTATTCGTCAAAATTATTTATGTTTTTCCGATTAATTTCACTTGGATAGCTATTTTCAATGCTTCATTCTTCCTTATTGAGCATTCCAAGTTCCATTTTGAAGAAAGAGAACTTGGCTTCATGTAATGGCTTTGTGAAATATCTGCAATCTGCTTGTCCATTGAGACATAGCGGAGGTTGATGTCCTTGTTCTCCACATGCACCTGGATGAAATGATAGAGTATCTCGATATGCTTTGTCCGGCTATAAGAAACTAGATTGTTAGCAATAACTATCGCTCTAGATGAAGCGCAGAACATTGGAATCTCCTTCAACTTCAAGTTATATTCTTCAAGCTGATTTCTTATCCATAGAAGTTATGCGCAACAACTATTTGCAGAGATGTACTCTGACTCGGTAGTTGAAATTGCCACATAATTTTTCTTCCTGCTACTCCATGAGATAAGTCTCCTTCCAAGGAATTGACATGTCTCAGAAGTGCTTTTCCTGACATCCCTTCTTCCTGCAAATTCAGCATCTAAAAAACCAATTAGCTTGCAGTCATTACTTCTAGGGTACAATAAGCCAAGATTCTGTGTGCCCTTATGGTATCTCAAAATCTTCTTTGCAGTAGCATAGTTAGATTCCTTAGAGTTTATTTGGAATCTAGTACAGACACATGTTGAAAATATTATATCTGGTCTACTAGCTGTGAGGTAGATCAAGATCCAATTATTCTTATGTACTTAGTTCCTTCAAAAGGTTTCCCTTTCTCATCCTTGTCTAGAGACATAGTTGAACCCATTAGAGTCCTCATAAAGGTTGCATTCTCCATTCTGAATTTTTTAAGTAACTCCTTGGTGAACTTTATTTAATAGATGATAATTCCCTCTTCAGATTACTTCACATGAAGCCCTAAGAAATACTTCAGCTCACCCATACTACTCATTTCAAACTTTCCCTACATCAATTTTTGAAAATAATTTGCAAAGGATGTCATCTATAGATCCAAATATAATATCATAGACTTTTTTATAGTAGCAGGATCTTGTCATTTACTTCCCTAAGAAATAATATCATATTTATCTTTCCTCTTGTGAACAAATTTTCAAGAAGAAATCTAGATAGTGTCTAATACCAAGCTCAAGGAACTCATTTTAAACTATATAATGCTTTATATAGAAAATAAACATAATGTAAGACCATATTTTTTTCTTTTAAACCACTGGGGTCTTATACCCAGAATCGTCGCTTTGCGATGACACCAACACACCCGGTAAGGTCGTCACTACAGAATGTCGATCCTGCCCGCCATACCGATTGCAGAAAAGTAGAATAAAGTATAAAGAGTAAAGTAGAACTCAAATACAAGTCCACCAGGTTCACATATATAAATAAATCCCCACGAAGGGAGAGTCCACAGAAATGAATAAGCAAAGTACTAAAGAGGGCTCCTGCCCGATACATCATGATCCTCACTACAAGTCACTCAACGTAGAAGCAAAACTATAATAACTACTAATGAACGGAACTCACACTCCCTGCTGGCTGGACTCCAGTACTAGACTGCACTGTCTCCATGCGCACCGACCTATGGGGTTGCGTCTCCTTGTGCGGCTCCATGATCCCCTAAAATTAATTGGTCAATGATTGTTAGTCTAAAAAGACTAAGTCCTATCATCCCCCACCCCTCCCCCAATGGCTCCTAGGTACCGAGAGGGGAGAAGGAAAGGGAAGGTAATGAAAGTGGAGAGTAACAAAGTAGGCAGATGGTGGTGGAGCTAATCTAGTAGTTCTATATAAACAGGAAGCAGTAACAAAAGTATGTAGACCAAGTAGTAAGTATATGAAATACTTAACCTTAACTTATATGAATGCCCAAACAAACTTATAAGTTAAGGGGTCTTTTGCAAGGCTCCCATCGTATAAAGAGTCCCATACCAATTTATACGATGGGGGTGTCGATTATAAGCAAGTGATAAATATCCAAAGGAAAGTAACCATAACTTATAAGCATGCTACACAAGCTTATAGGCAAAAGGATCATTTTGCAAGGCCTATTGTATAAAGCATCTCATACCACTTTATACAATAGGTGTCAGGGGTTATATGTAATTATGATGCTATGACATGCAAGTATGCCATGATGTGAATATGCAAGTGCAACACAGACACTCGACTCTATGCACACAGACCTTTAGTTCCCCCTTTCTGGAGCCTAACCTCCAAGGATACCTCTGTAGTGGCAAACGGAAGCGGTGGTTTGGGCCTCGCCCATCTATAAACTAGTATCACACTACAAGTCAGACCTATCGTACGCCTCAACACTAGTGCACTAAGTCGAGCTACTATGTACTCTTGCCGGCTACGCACTAGACTTTATTTGGCCAAGTGCAAAACCACAGCTGCCGAGCCAATGTATTGGTGTCGGTATGATGACTCTCGAATACAGATGACCCACCACCTTATATCTTATGCACATGCAACATTAATGTATTTCCCACCGAGCCAAAGCTCCCCGGACAATCCCGTCTGTCACAAAACCATCCGAGCCATCGGCTTGCTGGGTTAACCTACCCATCACCAAAACCACCGAACCTACAGCTCGTGAGACCTAAACTAACTCCCAAAACACCGGGAAGTGTAAGTGCATGTGTAATCCTACTTATACTAGTTACTCTTGTAATCCATTTAGTCTTACGGCTTACGTTAACCTTGGACTGCCCGAGGCATTCCCTGTGAAGGGCTCTCAATGGCACTAGGAACTACGATGGGTTGAATCCCAAAGCTCCCTTTCACAAGGCACTTATTATTATTGTTTTCTACCCATGACCATCCCTTTATCAATAATTTAGTTGAGCTAAACCCTAAGTACATTTGAATCTCCATGTTATCCTAGACTACCTCTTCTTATCAGACCAAGGGCTATATGACATGTATAAGGTAGACACCACAAATTCTCTTCCAATTGACCTAAGATTATTATGGGTAACTATTATGTTAAATATGCGACAAATCTAGAAACTTATAATTTTTCTAATTGAACTGATATTTTATTTATTTTCTTAAGAAAATCCAAATGCCCTTGTTTTGAATATGAAGTACCTTTTTCAGTCATGAAAAATGCACAACAAAATTGTGATAAATACAAGGGAACAATTTTACTATAAATTCAAAGTCTCCCAATTTTCCAGCAAGGTTTAGGCCTCTGATAAAAATTTTGAATATAAACCCATAAATATCAATTAAAGAAACAAGTGCTACAAATAAACTTCCAGAAATTATGAGAAAATTCAAGCATGACTATAATGACCTATAAACACTCCAGGCCAAGTTTCCTAATTTTCCAGTGAATATTAAACTCTAATTTTAATTTTGAATAACATTCCACTTTCATAAATTAATGAAATAAGTACAGAAATTATACATCTAAAAATTGTAATAAAATTTCCACATCAGCATATTGACCTAATAACACCACTTATTAAGTTTCACAATTTTCTAACAAGTATTGAGCTCTGAATCTATTATTGAATATGTTTCCATACTTATAAGCTTGTGAAGTAAGTACTGGAAAAATGCATCTAAAAACTATAACAAAATTCAGGTATAAGCATAACGATCTAAAGCTTCCTCTGCCCAAATTACATAATTTTCCTGTGAATACTGAGATCATAATAAACAAATGATTATCAAGGGCTAACACATGTATTGCAAAGGTGGTACTAAAATTATTGTTCAAAAATTTCCAATAAAATTACCAGAGACCCATACTAATCCTCTAACTACAATACCCAAGGTTTACAACTTTTCACAGAGTTTTAATAGCCTAACATACAATTATAAGACTTGTGCCCTAAACTAGGGTTAGGGTTTTGAGGGGTTTAACAACCTCTAAATCCAATAATATTTTTACTAGAGGACCTTAACTACCCTAGAGTCCTCTCTACCAAATTTCAAGTCATTTCAAGGTCATATGACCCCATGACCTTCAATCACCAGGTTAGCACACATAGAGCCTACCCTAGAGTTCTAAGTCTCCACCCTTCAAATTCCACACAAAATCTGTGGTGGGGGTGTTTTAGGTGCTAGTAAGGCAGAGTGTCAAGTTCCATCACCTTTGGGTGAGGTTGGCTAGCTCAAGAACACTTAGAGCACTTTACCCTAATTTGACCTAAAAGGGTCAATCTTTGCCTACACAAATACCCCATCAAATCAAACCCAAATGGGGTGAAATGTTTACCAGAGCCTTATAATATTCCCCAAGATCACCCACCAAAAGTTTGGTGGTTTTTGAGGTGTTTAAGGCACCTAATTAAATTATATATGGTTTATTAAATTTTTCCAAAAACTATAAAAAAAATTTTCCAAAAATTCTGATTTTTGGACAGTCTAATGGAAAGGTTATGAGAAGCCTATATACCAAATTTCAAAGCATTTGGACGAGTGGTTTGGTGTGGGCACTAATTCTAATGTCTGGTCACACTTATGTATAAGTTGCACCAAAATGAGTGTTGTGCTCACACCAGGTATCCAAATTGGTTCAATTCAATTTTAAATTACAGTAGACCTATAGAGATACAATTTTGGTATTGACCACATTCTTTTATTGAGCCTTTAGGTATTTTTAAAATTTAATTCAAAACACTACAAATTGTGAGATAGAATAATATAAAAGCTATTATTTGATTTTATTTAATCCCGCACGAATCTTGGCGCAAGATCGGACGGCACTGGCTCATCTTATACCTCCAGCCAACGGCCACGATTAACCCAACTTGGAGCACTTTCCAGCCCCAATTCCCGGCTCCCCGGCCACCTCCCTGGCCAGCCACCGCCGCCACCACCTTCGTTGAGGTGGGGGCTATCGCCGGGCGGAGGCACTGTCGCTGGAGGGTCCGTTTCCGGCTAACCCGACCCATGAAGTTTTCTCGAAAAATAGGAAAATGAAAGCATGAATCGGGCTCAATTGAGCTCGTTTCTTATTCTAAAAGAATCCTAAGATCTATCCATAGAAGAAGGAGAGGAGGAGGACCTTCTTGGAAGGCTGGAGGCGGGTCGATCTTCGAGTTGCCATGGCCAGTGGTGGTGCTCTCCTGTGCTCTACAACTATACTATAGGAGGTCTCGAATTCTTCAGGTAAGATGTGGAAAATGCTCCCCTCTGTCTGGTAAGGCTTTTAGAAGCACCAATTGGGGATGGGGAAGGGTCTAACTCTAATGGCCATTAATGGAGGTTTTAGTCCATGCCATGGAGGGGGTGAAATTGACTCAGTGTGGCCATAAATGGCTGGAAACTCCCCCCTCTTCCCCAGAGGAGTTGAATCAAGCAATAAAGGGTGGCCCTTGGCTTCCCTTTGCCATTAATGGCCTTCTCCCTCACTTTCTCTCTCCTCCATTAAAGGAAAAAATGGAGTTTTCTATCTCCTGCCCATCAAGGCTAAATTTGATCTCTCCTCCAGCCTATTGGCACCCCATTAACTCATATTAATAATAAAAATGAGGTAAGCCCAAGTGGGAAAAATGGGTTTGAGCTTGGGTTAACCCATTTGGGCTAATTTGACCTAACACTAGTATAGAGTTGACCTTGATCAACATGACCATTTTGGTTCACCCCAATGGGTCCTCAGTGACCCATTGGCCTCCCCTAAGGTCTAGGAAGGCTTTGGTAGGGTTGTTTGGGCATCTTGAAGGTCACTTGACCCTTAGTTAGGGCACTTTGAACTTTTTAGGGTTATGGTTGACTTGAGTCAACTTAGTCCCTTTGGTTGATCCCAATGAGTCCTTGGTTACTCAATGGCCTCTCCTAAGGTCTAGAAAGCCATGGGTAGGGTTGGTGGTCATATTAGAGGCCAGTTGCCCTTAGTTAGTGCAGCTTGCCCAATTTAGGCATATGGTTGTCTTAGGTCAATTTGACCACTTTGGGTTGACCCCAATGGATCCCTATGGCTCTAATGGACCCTCTAATGGGTTAGGGATGTTCTGGTGGGGTCATAGAGTTCTGTTGAAGCCCTATGGTCATCCTAAACTATTGTTTAGAATTCTACTATTTGCAGACCATGGTGATTTCCAACTTCATGCCTAAGCTCACTTGGTCTTCTTGGGCTTCCTAGGGTTTTATCATGACCTAGTCATGACAAAACCACTCTTAGGGGACTAGTTGGAAATGGGATGTTACACATAATCATGTAGAGATGAATCGAAAAAACCTAGGGGGTTGTTCCACGTATACTTCTTCATTTAAATTACCATTACGGAAGGCTGACTTTGCATCCATTGATAGACTTTGAAACTTTTGTGAGCAACATATGCGAGGAACAATCTAATCGCTTCAAGTCTGGCCACCGGAGTAAAAGTCTGATCGAAGTGGATCCCTTATTATTGTCGGTAACCTTGAGCTTCAAGTCTGTCTTTATACTTTATGATAACTCCATTCTCATCTAGCTTGTTTCTTAAGACCCATTTCGTCTCTATTACACTTTGACCTTTGGTCCTTGGTACCAACTCACACACCTTGCACCTTTCAAACTGATTGAGATCTTCTTGCATAGCAACTATCCATGAAGTATCCTTATTTGCATCTTTGAACTTCTTCGGCTCAATATGAGAAAGAAAACTCAAATGTTAAGCTTCATTAGTTATACCTCTTCTTTTTCTAACTCCGTCACTAGGATCTCCAATGTTCAGATCAACGGGTTGATTTCTTGAATGTATGATCACTAGATTCCTTGCAGTACCATTAGGAGGTTCTGCTTCTTTCGGTACACATTCTTTAACATGAGGCCCTTCATCTTCAACCAAGCTTGAAGTATTGACTTTGAGGGAGCTTGAGATATCTTCTTTGACCGCTTCTTCCAAGCTTATCTTTTTTGGCTTTAACCTGTTGGTAATCATACCATAGCCTTTTTTATTCTTCTTCCAAATCTTCCAAAAATATCTTTTGGGTCGTCTTTGACTTAGGTAAAATTCTAAAGTAAGCTTCTTGTTCTGGTCATATGCCTGGAACATCAACTGTCCAAATACCAAATTCAATTTTGGCTGGCCTTTGGACATACCTGCATTCATAGATTAATTACCCTTAGGAACTAAAACAGATTTGGATCCTTGGTTCCTTGTTGGATAACTTCCACTAAGAATGTTAACATTACGAGGGGTCATTCTTGTATTCTTAACTCATGGAGTATTATGATTATTTGGATTGCACCAGCAATCTATGGCAAAATTACCAATCTTGCCACAACACCAATAGTAAAATTGGTTGTACCTTATTTTCTTCTCCTGCTTCACCTTTTGAACGGGAGGTCTGGCAGGAGCTACTAATCTAGAGATAGAAGTCTCATAAGCATAACATATGTTTTGTTTCTTTATCTCATATGGCTTTTCGGCAACATGATTAATATTTGATGGTTTCATATCACTCGATCCATGAACAAATGGACCATAATGCTGAAGGATGATCTCTTTATGGGATGCCTTGAGAGCACTCGTTCCTAGATTTTTATGATGGCTCCATCCTTGGTTATTTTTGTTAGAGGTAACGTACGTTGGTCTAGAAAAATGATCGTAGGAAGAGTCAAGGTCATACTTATTTGTCAGAAAGATCACCATCTTGAAGGAAGGTTGACCTTGAGGAGCCTTAACTTTATCCTTAGCAGCATTATATCCAATGCCACTCTCCTTAGAGGTTGAAAATCCATCAATGAGAGGAAGGATAGTCTTTGGCTTCGAGAAGCTTTCTACAAGCTTCATTTCTGTCAATAATTTTTTTTCTAACTCACTTATGGTATTCTCTTTCAGACTTAGTACCTCAGTATAACATTCCAGTTCCTCTTTCAAGTATTGAATTTCGTCCCTAAAAGGAGTCAATTTCTCAATTTCCTCCCTCAGCTTAGACTCAAATGCCTTGAGCGAGACGATCTCTTTAGCTTAGGATTTGACAACCTTACGACATTTATCAAATGACTTAAGTAATACTTGATACTGTACCATTAATTCTGAGTCCTCTTCAGATGAGTAGTCTTCATGACCATTATAGGTGGAATCAGTTTCAGATGGGAGAGTATGTGAATTTACCTTCTCATTGTATTAGGACTTCAAGTCTTCCTTATCGGTATGTGTCATAAGCCCAAAGTAGGCTTCTTTATTCGATCTTGACTCACTTGGGTCGCTATCTATGAAATTCTTCGATTCCTTGGCGATGAAGCTCTTTTCTTCTTTCTTCTTTCTTCTTTCCTTTGGAGGATCTATTTTCAGCTTTCTTGAATCCTTCCCTCTTCTTATGTGGGCAGTCATCGATCATGTTCCTTGTCAAATTACAACAGTAGCAAAGTATGTCAGAAGAAACATGCTTGTTCTGTTTTGATTTATACCTGTCGCTGCTGTTGGAGCTCTTCTTGTGATGTTCACCATCATGATGAGATTTTCTATAATCAGATGAGGAGGGCTAATTTTTTATTTGCCTCCTTTTCCTGATCATCCACTTAAACATCTAGAGATTAAAAAAAACTCTCCATCTGACATTTCAAAATTAGAGTTGCTTGGCTCTTAATCTTTATGTTCAATTGAGGCTTGTGTCCTTGTTAGTGACACAACTCTTCTTTTTCTTGACCCTTCGACCTTCAGAGTTATAGACTTCTCAATGACTGAAGTCCTGCTTCCCACTTCTTCTTCCTTTCTAGTGTTAAGTTGTAACACATGAGAAAGAAGCTTCCTAAACAAGTATTGTGTCTCTATATTAGCCAGATTACCAAACTCCCTTATAGCACAAACCTAATATCCCATTATTTAATCAGGGATCTCAAAATTTTGTCAGTAAGTTCACCATTGCTAAACACATGACCATAATTTCTTAAGTCGTTGATGATCTTGAAGAATTTTTCGTAGTAGTTAGAAATAGTGTCCCCCTTATCTTGCTTGAAGGCCTCATACTCCTGATTGATGAGAGATTTCCTATCACCTCTGAATTCCTTCATTCATTCCATAAGAACAATAAAAGATTGACATATCTCTTGAGTAGACTTACAATGGATTAAATTTTACAGCATTGAATCGTCCATCGCATTAGCAATGATGTTCTTCGCCTTCTTATTCAGAGCGGCGAAAGAAAGCTCATACTTGTTCAATTTCATCATCCTTTTGGGAACCATCAGATTTATATCAATTGTTGACAGAGTCATAGGAACCTGTGGACCTTCTTCAACAATAGTGAAGATTCTTGGATCACAAGCTTCCATGAAGAATTTAACTCTTTCCTTTCACATAGATAAATTTTCTTTAGAGCACACTAGCAGCTTCATTGAGGATAAATCCTTGCTCTTGTCTATTCCAGACACGCTTGCCTCTTTTGATAACTAGATCATGATCTACTCAAGGTGTTAACCTTTTAACGAACAACCTCCCTCTGATACCAATTAAAAGTATCAAGTTGTCAACCTAAATCACTTAGAGGGGGGTGAATATGTGAATCTTGCGGCTTTTATTGGAATTAAAATCATTTCAAAATAAAGTGCACAAAATAAGATATCACAGTACAGACACAAAGACTTATAGTGGTTCCCTGAAGATGGGTACGTCCACTTTCCCGCTTTGCCTATCTAGCACTTTGGGCCAAACTCGGCTACTTCACCAAAAACTCTGATTAAACAATCTTACACTCAAAGTATACAACTCCTACAATCTCGGAGAACAACTTCCCCTACACTCTATCCTATAACAAGGATCTACAAAAACTCAGAAGAACAAACATCCTACAAAGCAATAAGAAAAATATTGTTTGAAAATAATCTCCTTTCACAGATCTGAAAATGGGCCTTCTTTGTTGCGTGAAAACTCTAACAGAAATCTTGAAGAGTAAGAAAAAGGATATAAAATTTAGAACACAGATCTGATCTGAGAAACGATTGATCTCTGAACGTATGTGAATCTAAATTCTTGAGATCGATCAAGTCTTTTCTTTGCAGGAGGAATCGTGGATCGGGAGGGTTGTTGGAGATAGAGTATTTCATGAAATTGATTTTGAAATCCAATTCATTTATGGCAATTTGCAATTAAAACACGATTAGGTTTTTCTGAAATATTCTTTGACTATTTATAGATGATTCCTCACTAACATCTTGATTTTAAACTTAGTTCTACCATCCAATTGTACTGTATATGGCGGAAGACCTAATTTTTGAAAGCCGTAAAAATGAGAACGAAACAGAACTAGAATTTGTTTATGTCTAAATTCATCGAGACATCGCGTAAACTCTCCAGACCACTCGATGAACCAGTCAAAACCACTTGGGAGAGAGCTTGCGTGAGATGTTCGGACTTCACGAGACTTTATGATGAATTAGCTGAAATCTCTCGAGAGTAATCGACAAATTTCCTTCAGTACATGAAGAAGTTACTTGAACCGGCTAAGACTTCAAACTTTCTCTGGAACATTAAAGTAGTTCACTTGACCTCTCGACAGTACTCGACAAATTTCATGAGTAATCACGTAAATACTCGTCAAATTCGTCGAGTATATACAAGAAGTCTAAGCTACTTTAACTTAACCGTTCTTGACAGCAGTTCTCAGTGAATTCTCAAGTACTCCTGAGATCACTCGATGAATTCATCGAGTGCTTATGTGAGTTCTCGATGAATTTCATGAGACCTTACGAGATCACTTGACGAATTGACTTAGCCAAAATCAATAACTTCTAGACAGTAACTTCCTTTGTGATGTTAGATGAATTACCCCCCCCCCCATTAGAGAGATTGCATAAGGGTCAACATGATGTATTATACAATGAGGAATTACATTGCACAGAACTGTGTTTGGAGACCCATTATAACCTGACAATGGTTTGTACTTGTCAATAATGACTTACAACAAACACAACTAAAACTAACATCAAATACAGACTCAATTCAACTTAGTTCAAGAGACACTTCTTCAAATTAGGGCTATTGTGGATAAAATACCCAACACCTTAGACATAAGCTACCCTTGTGATAGAGACTATGTCATTGGTAATAAACCATAGCCTCTACCGACTTCTCTATCAGAACTTCTAAAGATAACCTTTGGATGATTTATTACTGGTCTGTACTCCTTACAAAGACTTCTAATTCTAGTAATGTGTTTGGAACATCAACGGTCTATGTACCATATTTGTTTCAGACTGGTACTTGAACTATCCTGCAAAAAAATTTTAGTTTACCTTAGGAACCAATCCTGTCTTAGGTCCTTGGTTCCTATCAGTATTTGAAACAACATTTCTATTAAAAGAAACACTAGCTAGGGAAGCCTTCTTTGCAAGAGGCACTGTTAGATTATACCAGTATCCCATAGCAAAGTGCCCCACTTTACCACATAACCAACATTCATGAATGTTATACCTTCTTTTCTGAACCATCTTGGGGGTAGAATGTGTGTGAGAATAAGTTTGCTCAGAGTAGAAAGCCTTAGCATTCTTTAGGTTTCTTTCTGCAAGTAAATAGTTATGAGAATGGTGGTAGGTGAACTTATAAGATAGTACCATCTTGTTATATACCTGTATCATTTTGTTAGCATGTTGTTGCTTCTTAGGAAAGCACATTTGATGGGAGAACACTTCCTCACCCTTCAGAGTGGGTGCTGGTGTACAAAACATAAATGGTTCATATTGACCCATTTGAATTTCTTCATGGGGTGTCTTCAGTGCACTCAACCCAATTCCATTTATTCCTACCCAGTTAGGATCACTGTTTACTTGTCTGGAGGAATATACATTTTTCAGGTGACCATATATACTATCATGGTCATACCTGTTGGATAAAAGAATCCCCCTTTGAAAGGTAGTTTGAGTCACAATAGCTTTAGCTTTTCCACTATTTTTGACACATGTTGCCTTCCTATTATAACCTACTCCCACTCTGAATTAAGATGAGAAGGTACCAATAATGGTCAGCACTATTAGTGGCTTTAAAAACTTGGCCACAATCTTACTCTGCTTGAGAAGATTCTCTTTAAGATCACTAATGATCTTGATCTGATGGCTAATGGTGTCAAGATGGATGATTGACATCCTTCTCAACTTGCTAATCTCCTTGCTCATTTGAGATAGCTGGTTATCAGTCTTAGACTATTCAGATTTTGCAAGCTTGAGAAATACAATCTCCTCAGCTTGCTTCTTATCAAGATGCTTGTTTTTCTTCAAGTCTTCCAGAAGAGCATTATACTTGTCAATTAAATCACAAACTTCATCTTCAGATCCCTAGTCACCCTCATCATTAGATGATGAAAGAGGATTAGAATCTGTACTAGTTTCATAATTAGAAACTGATGTAGATGAAGAGGCTAGAAAAACTACCTTATCAGGATGGGTATCATCCTTATCTGACATAGCGATAAGATAATAACTTTCCTCCTCTTCATTGTCATAATATGAGTGTGATAGGGGAGCCATGATGTCTATCCTTGCAGCTAGATAGTCATCTTCTTCAGTGAATGTAAAGAGTCAAATGTAGGCTTGTTCATCTTCTGACTCATATGAGTCAGAGTCACTATCACTCTAAGTCTTATCCATCTTTGCCAAGAAGGTCTTCTCAGCTTTCTTCCCCTTGTGATATTTCTTATCACCTACATCTTTTCTTTCCTTTCTCTTGACTGGGCAGTTAGAAATAACATGCTCAGCCCTGTTGCAACAAAAATAATTAATATCAGATTTAATATGATTATTCTGTTTAAATGCATACTTGTCCCCTTTAGGGTCCTTCTTGGTGATGGATGAGGACGAATCCTTTTTCTTCTATTGCTTCTTTTTGGACAACATCTTTTTGAACTGCTTGGAGAATACTGCAAATTCTTCATCTATTAACTCAACATCAAAGGTGCTAGGTTTAGAGGATTTTGACTTAGCAACCATTTTAGGAGGAGAGGGAATTCTCTCCTTACTCCTTCTTGTGCCTTCATCTTTGAAGGCCACAGACTTCTCCTTTGGGTGAAATCTGGCAACAGCTACTTCCTCCTTCCTTGAATTGATTTGTAACTCGTAAGATAGCAGCTTCCCAAAAAGAGTATGAGGAGGAATGTTGGTCAGACTCTCCACTTCCCGAATAGCACAGATCTTGTTGTCCAAGTATCTGGTTAGATACCTCAAGAACTTGTCCTTAAGTTCTTAATGAGTGAAGAATCTCCCATAAGTCCTCAACTTATTCACTCTTTTGAAAAACTTTGTATAGCATTCAACCATGCTATCTTTGCTCCCTTGTCTGAAGTCCTCATATTCCTGATTCATAAGGGATTTCCTATCATCCCTAACATCTGTAGTACCTTTCATATACACAATGAGTTTATTCCACATCCCCTTAGCAGTTTGATAGAGGATGAGGTTCTAAAAGGTTAAATCATCAATAGCATTGACTATTATATTCTTGGCCCCCTTGTCCATAGTAGCCAGAACTACCTCATCCATAGTCAATTCAGAGTATAACTTGAGAACTTGAATATTTGAATCTATTGAGGAGATATTCATGGGAATGAATGTGTAACACCCCAAAATGACAGTAGAACCATTGGTGATATCGCCGAGCGATAGTGGGTATCACCGACGGTGATTGCGAAAACACTCAATGCCAAGAAGCATTAAACGAGCTCATCGCACTCAATGACAAGGAGCGTTGAGTAAGATATATCTTGTCAATAGTGGATATCACCAAGCGATAGCAATAAACTTGACACACTCAATGCCTTACATTGAATGAACTCAATGCACTCGACACCGTAAAGCGTTGAGCGAGCTATCGGAATGGCGATAGTGGATATCGCCAGGCGATAGTGCCATGTAACGTTAAACACATGTCAGATGGTCGGTAGGCGGCCGATGAGCGGTGGTTGACTGGTGTCAAAGCGTCTATCGACGCTTTCACCCAGGCAATAGCTGATATCGCCAGGCGATAGCATTAATGTTGACTATTCAACCGAAATCATTTGCCTTTGCTCCTTTTTGATGAAGTGATCATGTGGCTAGGATTAATCCCAAGGCACATAAGAAGAGGAGTAGAGAAATGAGAATTCATTATCTTCTTCTCACTCTCTCTCCTTCTTACATCCAAGTTCTTAAGAGAAAGAGCTAAGGGTTGGAGCTAAGGGCTGGAGCTAAGCTTGAATAGCATTGTGAAGGAGATCAAGTAGACGGAAGCAAGAACCGAGGCAGGATCCATGAGGAGGAAAGTGAGGCATTCCTTTCCAACCGGACAGAAAAGCTCGTTCATGGATCCAAAATAGACTACAAGGGTAACGATCTTCCTTCTTGGACAAGTGAAGTCCTCCTTTTTGCAAATACAAGGAATCCCCCACCAAAAGGTGAAAGGATCAAGGGAATTTAGTTGGGTTGATAGGTGATATCCCTGGGTAGTTTTGCATATATATCTGGAAATCGCAGTAAGGAATAGGCATGTTGTGTGAAGCCTGTCCGGATAGGTTGTTTTGGATTGGTGATGTTTTATTTTGCATACTAGAGAAGACTCTGAGTATAAACGGGGCATTTATAGAGTCTGATGGGTTATGCCTGTGAAAGAGATTAGCAGGAAGTACTGGAGACACACTCCAAGAAAATACCCAGAAAATACCATAGTTCGCATAATTGTTGGATATCGCCAGGAGAAAGTGGGTATCGCCGACGACGATAGCTCTTGGTGAGATATTTGTGTTATGTGTCGTGCTATGTTTCTGGAAGTGTAGGATATTGCAGGTTTGTTTTTTGGACTGATGTTCTAGTAATGGCTCTTGATTACGTAACCTTTTTTATTGTACGTCTAGTCTCTCGGAGACCGTATGCTATTATGAGATATGAGCTCTTAAAGGCCAGTGTGCCGAACAGACAAGGGGAAGCCGACCCGCATAAGTCTAGACTTTGAATTGATGATTTGAGAAACTGGTAATGGTTGAATTGTATCCGCGTTATGGTTGTCTAACTCGAGTGCCTAAGTTATTGGCATTCATTAGGATCGCATAATGAGAGTCTTAAATTGTACGCCGTCAAGACTAAAGCCTCAGGCTGGGGTCCGTAAAGACTATAAATGCTCAAAGTTGACCGTCAAGTCTTGAACTTCTGAATGGTGGTGTATTCTAGGAAACTAGCACACCGAAAATGTGCCCTGAGTGCACGGAGCATTGGTAGTTAAGGCCGGCATTTGTGATATATTGAACTGTGTGTGAGTGCACATTCTTTTCATCTATCTGCTTGTTAAAAAGCTATA
The DNA here is from genome assembly GCA_039513925.1 of Platanthera zijinensis. Lineage (NCBI taxonomy): Eukaryota > Viridiplantae > Streptophyta > Magnoliopsida > Asparagales > Orchidaceae > Platanthera > Platanthera zijinensis. The sequence goes on along the minus strand of CM077081.1, from coordinate 211,730,384 downwards.
TCTGCAACGAAAGAATAACTTAGCCCCATGAAAGGGGTAGGGTCATTATAAATTAGTCAGGTGAATGTTGATTGTTGTCATGTTTTCCATCCTTGTGGTGGATTGTCTCTGTGCAGGTGCTGGACAGCTGAGCGGGATGCAGCAGGCTAAATCCCCGAAAGCTATGCCGGCCCTTAAAGGCCAAGCAAAGTTTATTACTTTCATGTGTGGCCGGCCTGCGTGTCGATGTCTGTAAACCACACTTATAAAGAATAAATGTAAGGCCTTAAGGCTAGAACAGTTTTGATTACAGTTCAATGTCACCAGGCGATAGTTACTATCACCGCCAGCAATAGTAACTTTTGTGTATTTTTGTAATAAACATTCCGGTGTTTATATAGTGGACATTTCTGTGATTCTTGAGTTCAAAAAGTTAACCCATAAAGCTTCCTCTAGAATGCTCTGAGTTAGGAATCGCATAGTTCTTGATATTAACCTGTAACCCGCTGACTGTTGGTGGAATATGGCATGGGGCCCCGAACGAACCCTCTGTTATATTTCATTTAATGGACAGAGGTGTTACAATTTGGTATCAGCTTGTCTTTGTCTTCCTCCTGCGAATTTGTGGTCGAATTCTTTTGATGGGTGGTTAGCACGTGTAAGTGCGGACCATTATAACATAAATGAACTCAAGAATGTCCACTTAGGAATGAAAATACACATATTTGAGGAACCTGCGCGTTACTTATAGTAATTGTTTGCTTCTAAGGTAGTCGCTAAATTGTGTATTTACACTTATAGGTGACTAGAAGTGGTGCGGGGCAGTCTGAGCCCAACCATTCTATTGAGAGTACGACACCAGTTGAGGTTCCCATACCTCCTCCATCCTAAGAGACGGTTTGGTTGATAGCTAATGTGGTATTCACGATGATCAAGGCCCAACCTGAAAGCTAGGTACAGCCCCTTGTCCCTCTAGTGGCATCAATGTCGGTTGGTCTATTTGTACAGGTTGCAAGCGAAAGAGCATTGGCTCAGCCATTGAATATGTGTTTTAAGCAAGGAATGCACACGGTCGAGGAGTACTTTCATGCATTTATTATGCTGATACAATATGTAGAGTTTCTGTTTGAAATCGAGGAGACTAAGATCAATAGATTTTATGATGGTCTGTGCTAGGAGCTACAAATTTAGTTGTTGGGTCCAAAGTTAGTGGGATTCCAAACATTGGTGTAGCTAGCTAGTTTGTTGGAGATGGACTTGGCCAAATTCCACCATGCACCAGTAATCCAGGTACCTAATTTCTCCACGTCTGGATATCGACGATGGAAGAAGAGGTCAAAAACTTTTGAAGTGGCTCCTTCTCTGACGTCTGGAGCGGCATCTGGGCAAACCACTCTTACTAGTTATACATGTGGCAAGAAAGACATCTTGCCCGAGAGTGTTGGGGTGGTGACCGGAAGCCAAAGAAGGTTAAGACTAGAGCAGTTGCAGGGAGAACTCCATGCACTTACTACTCGTGTGGCAAAGAGGGACATATTGCCCGAGACTGCAAAAGTGGCCCTTAGATGACAACAAATTGAAAGGGAACGTTGATTATATGTACATAAATAACGGTAATCGTGTATCGTACATTTACTCGTATGTAATGATGTATACAATGCCGGTTTTGCGTGTATAAACATATTGTGATGAATAATCTTGACGTTTTGTTTTTAGGGCTTAATGTATTCCCTTTTGATTTGGTTTTTACAAACCTGTGAGGTAAGAATAAAAGGTGAACACGGATAGAAAGTTGGGAGTTAAGATGTGTTTATGAATTCATGTTGTTGGTTTGGAAGCTACTGTGATGGCAATAGTTATGTTTGATGTGATCGTAGGTATGGACTAGCCCTTGGAGCAGCGTACGGGTATAGAATGCAACTTTATAGAAGTCACACTTGGATACAACACCGAACGAGAGCCCAAGTTCGCTTGTGTGCTCTCCATGTAGTCAAGACGGTTCAGTAGGGCGCGAAGTTATTCTTCATGCCAACAGAGGCCGTTGAGCCAAAGCCCAGTTGAGTTACGTTCCTATAGTATATCGGCTTATGCAGATGTGTTTTCTAACGATCTCCTTAGGTCACGTACCAGCAAGAGAGTGACTTTGCTATTGAGTTGGCGCCATGTGCGAAACCTGTGACCCGCTCACGGTTCTTAGTAGCGCCAAAGGAGATGGCAGAACTGGAAGTGTTCAACTATAAGAATGGATAGAGCAAGACAATTTACGTCCAAGTGGGTTTCCTTGGAGTACCCCAGTCCTCTTTGTGAAAAAGAAGGATGGAAGCTTGAGTCTATACATCGACTATCGAGAGTTGAACAAGCTAACGGAGAAGAACAAGTATCTGATTCCATGGATTGATTACTTATTCGATTGGCTGGTTGAATCAATGGTATATTAAAAGCTAGATTTGAAGTCTGGCTATTACCAATTGAGAATTTGGTAACGTGACATTCCCAGGACAACGTTTAGAACAAGCTACGGTTAGTATGAGTTCACTGTAATGCCATTTGGGCTAACGAATTCACCATCAGTATTCATGGACTTAATATTTGTGATCGTCTTTACTGACGACATAGTAGTGTGCTCTAAGTCAAAAGAAGATCATGTAAGTCATTTGCGGATGTTTTGCATACCCTGAGAAGAAACAAACTCTATGCCAAATTCTCAATGTACGAGTTTTGGCTGTCTTTGATGGCCTTTCTTGGCCATGTGATTAGTAGAGAGATTATTACGGTGGATCCGGCAAAGATAAGTACGATGTGAGAGTGTCTTGTGTTTTCTATTATAGAAGAAATCAGGAGTTTCCTTGAACTTGTGGGCTACTACAGGCCCTTCATAGAGAACTTTCCACAGATAGCCTTACCTCTCACCACACTGACGTGGAATGATAAGAAGTTCATTTGGACACCTGCGTGTGCACGAGCTTTTGAAGAGTTAAAGAATCGTATGATCGCGGTGCCTATTTTGACGTCGCCATGTGGTATGGAGGGCTTTGAGGTATATAGTGATGCATCAGGGAGCGGCTTAGGCTGCATGCTTCTTCAGTTCAGAAAAGTGATAGCATATGGCTCACGCTAGTTGAAAATGCATGAGTGGAACTATCTCATCCATGACTTGGAGTTGGCTGCGGTGATATTTGCACTTAAACTGTGGCATCACTACTTATATGGCGTGAAAGTTGAAATCTTCACAGAACATAAGAGCCTTATGTAATGATTGGAGCAGAAAGATCTAAATATGTGACAATAAAGGTGGATGCCATTCCTCGGGGACTCCACCTTCGCGATTCATTACACTCCTGGGAAGGGAACGAGGTTATAGATGCCTTGAGTCATAGGAATCCGACAAGGGAAAATTGGTTGCAGGTGCATGATGAAACATCTGATCCAAGAGTTGGAGAACTTAGATATTTCTTGTGTTGACAAGAATACCACTACAAATGCGTGCCTGAACTGGACACAGGTTCAATATGATCTCGCGGATGGGGTTCGGCGAGCAACGGAACTCGGTGAAAGTTTAAAGTGATATACAATGGATAGGTTGAATTCCCAGTTCTCCTTGGATTACGGCCTTTTGTGAAAAGATGGTCGTTTGTGCATCCCAAATGTGGGAAATTTACGGGAGGAATTTATGTACGAGGCACACTCCATGAGGCACTCAATTCACCCAGGGCGCACAAAGATGTATAAGGGCATGAAGAAGATGTTCTGGAGGCCGGCTCTGAAGAAAACATCGCTCATTAAGTGGCAAAATGTCACACTTGTGCCTTAGTGAAAGCTCAATGTCAGAAGTCTAGGGTTTTCCTGAAGTCGTTGCCAATCCCGGTATGGAAGTTCGATGGAATTTCTATGGATTTATGCATGGACTGTCGAGACCACAGAGCGAAAACAATGCCATGTGGGTGATCGTTGACCGGCTGACAAAAGTATCACACTTCATACCTAACCAGAAGGACAATTCATTTTAAAAGTTGGCTAAGGTATACGTAGACAACGTAGTACGATTGCACGGTGTGCCCCATAGCATCGTTAGTGACCGAGATGGATACTTTACTTCTGTTGATTGGAGGCTAATCCACCCACTGTTGTGTACCAAGTTAACATTCAGTACGTCCATTCATCCTCAAATAGATGGTCAGACTGAGAGGAACAATAGAATAATGGAGGTTATGCTCCGTATGTGCAGCCTGGATTTCAGGAAGAGGTGGGAGGACCATCTCTATATAATTGAATTCGGCGACAATAATAGCGATCAATTCATTTAAAGGCGTATCCAGGATTCAGCGCTTGAAAAATTTGAGTCAGAGGTATCTTGGTTGTTTGAAGTGCTTGAATGAATTGGAGAAACTGCCTATCGATTAGCAAATTCGGAGGAACTATGTGGTTTGAATGATGTGTTTCCAATATCGGTGTTATACAAAGCTGTAAAAGAGTCAGCACAAGTGTTTTTTGCTGATCAAGTACCAGTCGATAGTCAGCTAACGACGAAAGTTTAGTCCATTCTAATCGAGGATATTGAGATCAAGCAACTGCAAAACAAGACAATAAGGATTGTCAAAGTATGGTGGGACAATTGTGGTCGTGAAGAGCTGACATGCGAGCGTGAGCAAACCATACACGAGAAATACCCCGAGTTGTTTGTAAAATAATGTTGTAACATTATTTTGTGTGAAAGGATGATATGTTGTAACATATAAGTTGTTGTTTTCCCTTATAGAAAAATAAAATTTCAGGACGAAATTTCTATATGGAGGGGTGGGTTGTAACACCCCAAAATGAAGTCAGAACCTTTTGTGATATCGCCGGGAGACAGTGGGTATCGCCGATGGCGATAGTGAGAACACTCAATGCTATGAAGCGTTGAATGAGCTTATCGCACTCGACTCCAGGGAGCGTTTAGTGAGATATCGCTTGGAGATAGTGGATATTGCCAGGCAATTGTAATAGACTTGACACACTCAATGCCTTGAAGCGTTGAATGAACTCACCGTACTCGACTTCGTAAAGCGTTGAGTGAGCTATCGGAATAGGGACAGTGGATATCGCCAGACGATAATGCCATATAATGTTAGACACTTATCAGATGGCTGGTAGGTTACCGATGAGTGGTGGTTGACTGGGGTCAAAGTGGTTATCGACATTATCGCCCAGATGATAGCGGATATCGCCAGGCGATAGCGTTAATGTTGACTATTCAATCAAAATCGTGGCCTTTGCTCCCTTTTGATGAAATGATCCTGTGGTTGAGATTAATCTCAAGGCCACTTAAGTATAGGAGTAGAGGAATGAGAATTCATTCTGTTCTTCTCACTCTCTCTCTCTCCTTCTTACATCCAAGTTCTTGAGAGAAAGGGCTAAGGGTTGGACCTAAGGGTTGGAGCTAAGGGTTGGAGCTAAGCTTGAATAGCTTGGTGAAGGAGATCCAGTAGACAAAAGAAAAAAAAACCGAGGCAGGATCCATGAGGAGGAAAGTGAAGCCTTCCTTTCCAACCAGAAGGAAAAGCTCGTTCATGGCTCCAAAATGGAATACAAGGGTAATGATCTTCCTTCTTGGACAAGTGAAGTTCTAATTTTTTTTATAGACAAGGAATCCCCAAACAAAAGGTGGAAGGATCAGGGGAATTCCGTTGGGTTGATACGTGATATCCTCGGGTAGTTTTGCATATAGATCTGAAAACCACAGTATGGAGTAAGCCTGATGTGTGAAGCCCATATGGACAGGTTGGTCTGGATTTGTGATGTTTTATTTTGCGTACTGGAGAATACTCCGAGTATAAATGGGGTGTCTATGGAGTCTGATGGGTTATGATTGTGAAAGGGAGTAGCAGCACGTACTGGATACACACTCCAGGAAAAACCCAGAAAATACCACAGTTCCCATAACTGTTAGATATCGCCTAACGATAGTGGGTATTGCTGACGGCGATAGCTCTTAGTGAGATATTTGTGCTATGTGCTATGTGCTATGTTTTTGGCACTACAGGATACTGCAGGTTTGCTTTATGGACTAATGTTCTAGTAATAGCTCTTGATTGCGTAACCTTTTTGATTGCATGGCCAGTCTCTCGGAGACTGTGTGGCTATTATGATCTATGAGCTCTTGAAGGCCAGCGTGTCGAACGGACAAGAGGAAGTCGACCTATGTCAGTCTAGACTTTGAATTGATGATTTGAGCAATGGGCAATTGTTGAACTGTATCTGCATTATGGTTGTCTAACTCAAGTGCCTAAGTTATTGGCGTACGTCACCATCACATAATGAGAGTCTTAGGTTGTACGCCTTCAAGACTAAAGTCTCAGGTCGGTAGCCATAAAGACTATAACTGCTCAAAGTTGACCGTCAAGTCTTGAACTTCTAAAATGTGGTGTAATTCGGGAAACTGGCACACCAAAAATGTTCCCTGAGTGCACGGAGCATCGACAGTTAATGCCGGCGTTTGTGATATATTGAACTATTTTTGAGTGTATATTTTTGTGATATATCTGCTTGTGAAAATGTTATGTCTGCAGGGAAGGAATACCTCTGCCCCAGGAAAGGGGCACGGTCATTATAAATTGGTTAGCTAAATGTTGACTGTTGCCTTATTTGTCACCCTTGTGGTGGATTGTCACTATGCAAGTGCTAGAGAGGCGAGCGAGAAGTAGCGGGCTAAAGCCCCGGAAGGTGTGCCGGTCATCGAAGGCCAAGCGAAGTTTATTACTTTCATGTGTGGTCGGCCTGCATGTCGATGTCTATAAACTACACTTATAAAGAATAAATGTAAGGCCTAAATGCCAAAATAGTTTTGATTACTGTTCAATGTCGTCGGGCAACAATGACTATCGCCACCAGTGATAATAACTTTTGTGTATTTTTGTAATAAATATTCCAGTATTTATATAGTGGACATTTCTGTGATTCTTTGTTTCAAAAAGTTAACCCATAAAGCTTCCGCTAGAATGCTCTGAGTTAGGAATCGCTAAGTTCTTGATATTAACCTGTAATACCGCTGACTGTTGGTGGAATATGGCGTGGGGCCCCGGCCGGACCCTCTGTTATATTTTATTTGACAGGCGGAGGTGTTACAGAAAGGCCCCTCCTCAACATTGATGTAAATCCTTGGATCTGAAGCTTCCATGAATAGTCTGACTCTCTATTTCTAGATGCCAAAGTTTTTCTTTTTGCATATGGGAAGCTTCATAGAACTCATGTCAATATGACATTCATTGTAAGCCATGGTGAATGACTAACTACCCTTATTAGGATCTTGGTTAGACTGTTAAGTCCTTTTTAACCAACCTCCATCTGATACCACTTGAAAGAATATGGGTAGTCTAAGGCACCTAGAGGGGGGGTGAATAGGTGCTTTGTTGATTTTAGGCTTTTAAAAGTTATTCAACTAACTAGTGCAAAGAGAAAAAAGTAAATCATAGGACACACAAGCACATAGGATTTATAGTGATTCCTCACTGTATATGTACATTTACTGTCCCTCACCACCTATCTATTAGTGTGCTAGACTAGGCAACCTACTCAAAAACTTCTCAGATCAATGATCTAACAACACAGATCCACTCTAGGATCCTACCTCCGGTTTTAAACAATACTCTACCTCAGACTTCAGTAAGTCCTACCTTAGGTTGTCCACAACCCTACCTCAGATCCACTTCAGGATCTTACACTCAGGACCTCTATACAGACCTACACTCAGGCTTACAGCACAAACCTATAACTTAAATCTCAGATAGATCCAACATAGTAAATTAGTTTAAATAAGATTATAGAAATTGACTAAACATAAGTATGGCATTGAGGCTTAAAGTCTTCTTGAGCTTTCTAAAGAAAAAGCTTCCTTCTCAGCACTTGAATAGATTTTCATTAGGTTCAAAGCTGAATCCCTTTATTAAGGAGATAACTTGATCTCCTTCTTCTTCTACAGCTGGAAGATGAGCTTCCTGATGTTTTGCTATGTAAGCAAACTTGCAGCATAGAGTTCTTCTTGTAGCAACTATCTTTTTGCTTTCTTGTAGTGGATCTGATGTTAGGGTTTCTTGCTTGAAGATATACTTTTGTAAAGAGCCCTACCACTTGAATTTAATAGGTCTGACATCTCAAATGGACATAAACTTTTTTGATAAAATTTCAAAGCATCCTTATTGCATTACTAATGTGACGTTTACTTTCGGCATCTCTGTAAATTTCGAATTCCGCCTTTCTGTACATCAAAAGGATAAATATTGCTTTGAAGCTTTCTTATCAAAACAATATTGTTTTGTTCATTTGAGCCCATCAAAATGTTTATTGCTAGAACTTCATAGCTCAGCCCTTATACCAATTCTAAAAAAAATTTAGATTCAATATTTATTTCGAATTCCGCCTTTCTGGACTTTAAAACGATAAATATCGCTTTGAAGCTTTCTTATCAAAATAATATCATTTTGTTCTTTTAAGCCCATCAAAATGTTTTTTCCTAGAACTTCATAGCTCAACCCTTATACCAATTCTGAAACCAAGAGCCGGCTTTTGTGGAGTTCGAAACCTTGGGTAAGGGGTGACCGCGCACTTACTTCTCCGAACGAGCTTGAGTGACTGAAGACTTAGAACTTAAAACCTACCCAAGGCTCCAGCACAGAGGTCCCACCACACACCCGGAAGATCTTAGAGCGTTTCCCCTCCTTAGACAATGCTGAGCTAAGGGCACCTCAAAAAGCGCTGTAAGACAAGAGTAAGAAAACTTGGAAAGTTTGCCTTATGAGTTACCCCCTCTGGTCTATTTATAGTTTTCTGAAAGTGGTCTGCCAAAATCTTAACTCTACTGTTCTAAACAGATATATGCAGCCCAAAGTGGTCTGCCAACAGTGTAACTCCACTGTTTGGGGGGGATACTGGAAGACCAATGGGGGTAGAATGGTAAAAATACCTTTGGGCGAGTGGTCCATGGAATTCCCACTCGCCAAGGGTGGCGAGAGCTCGATAGGGCTGGCACTTTCCACCTCCCTATGGCCTAGGTTGAGTGCGGGCCTTGCCTATCGTACTTTCCTACTACTACCGAGAGCGAGGGGCAAGTGCGAGCCTGCTTGCTCCACTCGCCCCTCATCCATTCCACCCCACCTAGGCGAGTCGCTTGGGACTTGGACTGCATGATTTGGCTGATCTAGCTCTTGTCCACCCCACTCACTGGATATGGGGTTGTAAACAATCCTCGCTCTTTGTGACGTTTCCCTAAGCTCGGAAAGAAACATCCAACCCAAAGAGATTTGGCGAGTGTGGCAGGAGCTGGAGATAATCTTTTGGTGGGAGCCATAAGCTGCTTTATATATTCTCGCCTGCCTGGGAGAGCGGCGCCAATCCCCTCTCATCCTGCTTTTTGCCATCATGCCTCTTTCAAAGGAGTTCCAAAAGAGGCTCAACCACGTCAGGGATCTCAACTCATCCCGTGCTGTCGAGCTGAGCCCCTGGCTCTCAAAACCGTCACTGTGCAAGTCGTCGCAACACAAGTTTGCCAAAAAGGCAATACTTGACCCCCAAAGTTAGTGAGGCTACTCTAGACGACCCGACCCCTACACCAGTCCGTGGGCTCACCTCTTCCTCTAAGCTGGCTGCCGAACCCAAAGGGAAGGGAATGGAGGACACCCCCACTGATCCTGGTGCTCGCCCATGCAATTCGGGTATCCTCCTAACGCGAGTCGACTCTCCTCAAACAGAATCTATCTTCCGACCTGCCATTGAGTCCCGCGCAAAGAGCCTGGCGCCTAGCTTTGGAACCACAAGGCTACAGTCGATGTCGTCCCACTCGCCGGCTCGCGAACATCCTCGGGCTTCCACCCCTAATCCTTCACTTACAGGGGTAGGTGTTGGGGAAATCCCCATCCCGAGTTTTCAACTGGTCATCTCCCCAAGATCCCATCTCCCATGTCACAGAAAGACCCTTATCTCTCCTCTCGCTCCCCCCCCCCCACCAATAGGGACAGCCGAGTTCTTCTTATAAGCCACACCTCCGCCGGATTATCTTGCAAAGTTAGGTCGGCACATTCGCCATATTTAGGACCCCAAGTTTCTTATTTGGATTGATCAACTATGCAGGCCTTCCCGGTCAAACTGAAGCTGAGGAATCCTCTGATCCTAGGTTCTACTCACCACCTCCCTCTCCCAATGCACTGGAAGACTTCCTGGACGCCTCCATAGAGCCTGCCGAGATGAGGGTGCGAACCATTGAGATCCTTAGGAAGAATGGGCTTGTGCAGAGCGAGATCTAAGACGAGCGAGTTTTTGAAGGGCACCGGCTGTGCACACTTGAACAGGACTATGTGTTGCTAGAAGATGAGGTGAGGCGTAGATTGGCAAGCGGGATGACTTCCATGTTACCCCTCATGGATAGGATTCAGGAGAACCTGTGCTTAGTTCATCAAGACCTAGAGCTAGTCCGCGAGTTATACAACCCTTGCCGACCACCGGGGATGGGGGCGCGAGGCCGGGGTAGATGGAAATGGGTCCCTAATTGAGCCTGCCAGCACTTGCCCCTTACACCCCCACCTCTCGCGTGCTGTAAAATAATTCTCCTCTGCTTTATTTTCTGAACATTCGCCATTGTTGTGTGTAATAAGTTAGCTATTTTTAAATCTATTTTATAATGTTTGTTGCTCACGAATTACGCTGCGCTTTAGACACGGCTCAGATTAGTGTAGGACAAGCCGTGGAGGTCTGGTGAGTAGGGGACCGTGAGCTGGGCTGGAGAAGTCGGCTCGACAGGTTTAATTCGCTTTCTATAAATAAGACTCCTTACCTACCCTTAACATATCACATTTATTGTCGACTGATACCCTGCTTTGTTGCTCTTCTCATCATTTGCACTCGTGCCGAGATCTATAGAAATGGGAAAGACGCGACGCGATGCCGATGGGAGGTGAAAGTGCGTTAAGCAATTTTGAGACTACCCTTTCTTCAATGTGAATACCACAGATGAGGAGCTTCACACCTTCGTGGCGCACTATGTTCCGCCAGGATTCACCGTACACCAGCCTAGGCGAGTTGAGGCAATCAACACATTCTTCATCGACAAACTCGCCTTCCCCATCTCGCATTTTGAGGTGGGGTTGCACCTTCCCCTCTAGACGGAGGTCCTCTAGGTGCTAAAGTACTTTGGGGACATCCTCGCATAGATGAACCCCAACGTGATCGCCATGCTTGCGGCTTTCACGAGCTTCCTTTGAAAGGAGATGATTGAATTCAATCTCGCTGTCTTACGAAAGCTCTTCATCTACTGTGCCACTAATGACGGGGTCACCTTCTTCGTCGGCTCGCAGCTGAAGGTCCATGAGACAGCTAACAATAACCATAACTGGTTCACGAAGTTCTTCATCATCAAGGGTGAGCTCGGCAACATACCCTTCTCGCCAATCCAGCAGGGCGAGGAGGTGTATCGGCCGCTGACCCAGACAGGCGACGACTCTAGCCTCCACCAATTCTTTCTGCACAAGGACTTCTAGGTCGCCTTCCTGCGAAGGGGCCTTGACTCGCTCCCGCTAGCTCTTCCCTGTAAAGGTATAATGCTTTTACTTTTCTTTTTAATGGGCTTGCCGAAACAAAAACTTTTCTTCGTGATGCTTAGTTATTTTCTATAGGGGAGCGACTGATTCCAGAGCATCCGCCCTTCGTGTAATCGGGGCTCTACCAGATCAAATCGCGAGCGAGCTGGCTGCCGCCGCGGCCTACTGGATGGAACGGGAATCCTCCATGCCCTCCTCCAGCCAGAAACAGACTGAGCTCGCCATCTCCAGCTCTCCTTGCCAATTGCCACCACCAAAAAAGCTGAAGAAGACAATGGTCATCAGATGAAAGGCAGATCTGCTGGACTCGTCGTGGAAGGGGCGAGTCGAGGGCAAGATCCTCGCCACCCCATAGCCAAGGGTCTTCTGTCCCGCGAGTCGGGCCTGCCAAAGGACCATCGAAAATTTGGTCTCAGTGGGAAGGTGAAGGACCAAGTCGGCGAGCCAATGGTCCAGTGGGATAAGTAGGCCCACCGGGTTTCCATCTCCTCCCTCCTCCCTTCTTGGTCTGAGCACCGCACTCCCAGTGGGCCCGCCTTTGCCCTCGGCTTTGGGCTCTACGAACACGAGGATGCCAAGGACTACGATGGGATGACCCTCCAACAGCTCGCCTAAGAGTGCACGCGAGCCCAGGTGTGCTCTATGGAGCTCTCCCACAAGTCCATCCGCCACAGCTTCTCCCTCAACCACAAGTTGGCAAGTGCCGAGGAAGCCCGGTATCTCTCTCGAGATGAGGTGGCGGACCTGAAGAGGAGGTTGTGGATCACTGAGGACATCACCAAGAAGAGTGCCAGTGGGGTGGTGAGTGCAAGTTAATATCTTCTCATTTTACTTGGCTTTCGTAACTTCCTTTCTTACCCCCTTTCACCTCACAGGATGCTGAAATCGCGGACCGCCTGCGCACTCACACTGCTGAGCTCGAGGAGAATAATAAGCAGCTAGAGGGGTAGAATAAGCTGCTCCAGGGTGAGGTATCTCTCCTTGTGGATTGCCTGCTTCCTACAGCTCGCGGCGGAACGAGCGCCCAAGGCAAAAACATGAAGATCTTCAGTCAGGCGGAGGTCAATGAAATGTTGAGGCTTAACTCTGTCAAAACCACCGATCATACCCTGCAGGTCATGCGAGATCTATAAGTTCAGATGGCAGACTGCGAGGAGGTAACCACTAAGGACCAAATGTCGGAGCTGTTCCTCCCCATCCCTACTCCTAGCGAGCCAGAAGACAACTTTGACTCACTCTTTAAAGAAGTGTCGGGCTTTCAGAATTATCCTTCTGGTGGAGAGGGCAAGAGCTTACTTGTATTTTTCATTATTTTCCTGTAATGATCCCCCCTAATTTTTTAACCTCGCCGCGAGGCAAGTCGTTTTGTAACCCAAAAGGTGTATTAATGAAAATTTTACTTAGCAAATGTTTTTTTCTATGTTTGTTCTCTATATTGCACTTGCGTGTGCGTGTTACCCCCTTATTGTGTGACCTCGCTAGGGTAGATCTTATCGCTAGACTATTTGTGGAGTTAGAATACAGAATCGTACGAAGACCTCAGGATCTCGCCCTCCCCTAGTAGTAGGGTCTAGGCCACTCGTCGCACTGGGTTTGCGACCATCCTACTTGTTTGCGAGATTTCACCCCCCCTCCCCCAAGGATTTTATCGGAGCCTTGCTTTCCCTAGTAAAAACTGGATGGGGTGGAAAGAAATTTCCAAGAATAGCCCCATGCATTCGCACTCGCCTGGTAGTTATCACGCATCCCCTCAGGAGGTAAGTGCGAGCTGGGCGTGAGACTCGGCTCGCATTCTTGTTGTTGATGCAGACGAGTACACCCTTTGGCGAGATTCACCCCTAAGCCACAGGGCTCGCCTTCCTTTGGCATTTCCTGAGTTATTATTGCCCCTTAGTAGTTGCAGAGATCTCGGCTCGCCACTACCTGTTTGTCTGGAGATTGTTGGATCTGATTTTTTGTTTCCCTTATGATTTTTGCCCTCGGCCTCTGCCCTAAGTTTACCTTTGAATGCCTCATGTTGACTAGCAAGAGCATCCCAGGGCTTGGTTTAAGGGCAACAACAACGTCAACCATGGACCACTGTCCTGTTAGATAGATGGAAGCCTGACATCTAGAGCAGCTCGGGACTTTCCTTTTGGCCAACCACCAGGCGCTATTACAGGCCCAATCAACTAGTGAGAGCCTGACAGCGGGTGTTGAGCATCAACTTGGAGGGCAGACTCCATCGAGTGACATCCAACCCTGCCAGCTAGTGGGAGCCTGGTAGCAGGATCTGCTCAGGGTCTGGGTAGACACCATCGAGTGACAGCTAGCCCTACCAGCTAGTGGGATCCTGACAGCCGGATCTGCTCTGGGTCTGAATTGACATCGTCAAGTGATATACAGCCCTGCTAGCTAGAGGGAGCCTAGCAGCGGGATCTGCTCGGGGTCTGGGTAGACAACATCGAGTGACATCTAGCCCCGCCAGCTAGTGGGAGCCTGGCAGCGGGATCTGCTCGGGGTTCGGGTAGACTCTATCAAGTGACATCTAGCCCTAACAACTAGTGGGAGCCTGACAATAGGATCTACTCGGTGTCTGGGTAGACACCATTGAGTGACATACAACACTACCAGCTAGTGGGAGCCTGGCAGTGGGATCTGCTCGGGATCTGGATAGACACCATCGAGTGGCATCTACCACTGCCAGCTAATAAGAGCCTTGTAGCGGGATCTGCTTGGGGTCCAGGAAGACACCATCGAGTGACATCAAGCCCTGTCAGCTAGTGGGAGCATGGCAACAGTATCTGCTCGGGGTCTGGATAGACAACATCGAGTGACATCCAGCTCTGCCATCTAATGGGAGCCTGGCAGAGGGATCTGTTCGGGGTCTAGATAGACACCATCGAGTGACATCCAGCCTGCCAGCTAATGGGATCCTGGTAGCGGCATCTGCTCATGGTCTGGGTAGACACCATCGAGTGGCATCAAGCCCTACCAGCTAATGGTAGCCTGGCAGAGGGATCTGCTCGGGGTCTGGATAGACACCATCGAGTGACATCTATCCCTGCCAGCTAATGGGAGCCTGGCAGTGGGATCTGCTTGTGGTCTGGATAGACTCCATCGAGTGACATCCATCTTTGCCAGCTAGTGGGTGCCTAACAATGGGATCTACTTGGGGTCTGGATAGACACCATCGAGTGATATCCAGCCCTACCAGCTAATGGGAGCTTGGCAGCAGGATCTACTTGGGGTTTGGGTAGACACCATTGAGTTACATCCATCCCTGCCAGCTAGTGGGAGCATGGCAGGGGGATCTGCTCGGGGTCAACTTAGTGAAATTTTCACCTATTCATATAATCCATTGCAAAAAGTATGGAATGTCAAGAAATTTTATTTTAGAAAATGATGTCGCGTACATGGTTCAAGGATAGAAACGTTTCAAGCCATCACCACTCTAGGTGAGACTTAGGGTCTCACCCTCCACATTTTGGAGGTGGTACCCCCTGACTTCAATGCTTCCTTGACAATAAACGGACCATCCAAATTTTTATTGAGCTTTCCAACGACAGCTGATCTTCTAGTGGCATCTTCCTTTTTTAGGACCAAGTCCCCTTCCGCGAACTATTTGATTTTAACATGTTTGTCAAAATACTTGACCATCCGCCGCTTAATCTCTTCTTTCATTACAGCGGTCACATCTCGGAGTTCCTCTGTCAGATCCAGGGAGAGTCGCAGCTCGTTCTCATTCTCGACCCTCCATTCTTTTCCACCTTCCTCCGCCTCTACTTCCAGCAGTGTTTGGACCTCGAACTCTATTGGGAGTACAGCTTCACAGCATGGGAGAGCTTGAAGCGTTCTCCCCCGTGGCCTTGTTGGGAGTGGTTCTCAGGGCCCAAAGAACTGAAGGGAGATTCTCCACCCAGCTCCTCTTCAGATTTTAAACCTTCTTTTTCAACAAGTTTACAATGATCTTGTTTACCGCCTCCACTTGCTCGTTGCTCCTGGGGTGGTGGACCGAAATGAACCGGAGATCGATCCCAAGCTGTCCACAAAACTAATGAACTCCGCACTGGTGAATTGAGGCCCATTGTCCGTGACGATTGTGTTGGAACAGCCTATTACTAATTTGGGCAAGGATCACTATGTTATTAGGAAAATTGGTTTGACCTAGATATATAGTTGAAAAGGTCAAATTAGAATGAGTCTAGGGCTTAGAACTTAGGTTTGAAGCTGCCCCCAGGACTATTCAAAGATCAAGACTTGACTGAGACAAAGACAATTTTCGTCGAGCTCAGTTCGACGAAACGTCAAACTCCGGTCGACGCTCTCTGAGCTCAACTCTGCTGAGTCGTCGAACTCCGGTCGACGATCTTCGAGCTCAGATCGACGATCTGTCTTCAGTTACTTTCCCAGTCGCTGAGCTCAGTTCGACGATCGTAGAGCTCAGATCGATGTTTTCTGTCTGTTATCTAAATCCAATCTCTGAGCTCAGTTCAACGATCGTAGAGCTCAGATCGACGATTTCTGTGAGAGATCGACGCTTCTGAATTCAAATTCAAGGACAGTTATAGATTATAATCAGAATTAATTCCTGCATTGATTGCAAAGGATTTTCTAGACGTTTCAATCAATCTGATGCAAGTTTCAAGGAACAACTAAATGGAATATTGCTTAGGACTTTCCCCAGATACAGTTGTCTATTATGGAAGTCATTTATGACTGATTAAACGGTCGTCTAAAAGAATATCTGATATACTCCTTCAGTTTTCATTCTGATTGGATAGATACACAAGATACAATGATCAACACAGAATATACAAAGAGATACAGAAGAATTAGATTACATTACAGAAGATTGAACAACACAGTTTCTCTGATCAAGATTTCAACATCTGTGAATTACAAATCTACTGAATCTTCAAGTGTTCAAAGGCTTCAACATCAAGGACTCAAGACACAAAATATTTCAGCATCTGCTGGAATCATCTTCTGCTGGAGATCTGAAGCTTCTGAAGGCCTATCACCCTAGCAAAGCTCTCACTCCTAAACCATTCTACATCTCAGGGGGAGCTTTGACAACATCAAAAATCCACTAGTCTTCTCTCAGTGATTTGAGACAGAGAAGACATCATCACCTCTTTCATTTTCTTTTCCTGCTGTAAAAGGGTTATCAAAACTCCCTTCAAAAGTTCTGAATCTGGTTCTGAGAGCCTTGTCAAAACTCAGTGGTGGCAAGACACCTTATCAAAAAATCTAGATCTGGTTTTTGTACACCTTATCAAAAGCTCATTGGTGCCCAGGACACCTGATCAACTCATCCTGCAGTTGATTCCTACCAAGGGTGGTAGAAGAGTGGATGTACCCAGGCTTTTGGGGAACCACTATAGATCCATGTGTCTTCTGGTTGCTGTGTGTTTGTTTTTGCTGTGTGCTGTGTGATTCTTATTTCTTGCTTTAACTTTATTTTTCTACAAGCACCTTACACATATAATTAAAATAAATCTTACACTGCCTTACAATTTTTAATTGTAAACATTATTTTAAAATACTCTATTCACCCCCCCCCCCTCTAGAGTCAAGGTAGATCTTTCTCTCACTTTCAATTGGTATCAGAGGGAGGTTGGTTATTCAACATCTGAATTTTCAACAGATTGGTTGAACAGGCTAACACCTGAACCAAAAGATCCTTGATAAGATAAACCTTCTATAGAGGATAGTTATTACTCTTTATATTATATCTTTTTTTAAAAAACCATGGCACAAAACAAAGACTATGCTAGCACCAGACCTCCAGTGTGCAACCTCTCTAAGTTTGCACTCTGGAAGGCAAGGATTAAGCTTTACATGAATTATATTGATTAGGACATTTTTAACTCTGTTTTGACAGTTTGTCCAAGACCTAAAGTGATCACAAGTACAAGTGTTGTTCCACCTCCTTCAGGAACAGATGAAGAGATAAAGAAATGGAAAGTTGTAGATGCAAAGGCTATGAATATTCTTGCTCAGACCATGTCTGATGAGATATTCCAAAAAGTGTCTGAATACAGTTCAGCAAAAGAGATATGTGACAAGTTATCTGAAATTGTCTCAAGATCTGCTGATGAAAGAAAGGACAGGAGATCCCATCTCATATCCCAATATGAGAACTTCAAGAAAGGTGAAGCTGAATCAGTTGCAGACTTGTACACCAGGCTCAGTCTGATAGTCAGTGAGTTAAGGTCATTGGATAAGGAAATCACACTCACTGAACTCAATGACAAGATCCTAATGTGCTTCCCCAACACTTGGGATTCAAGAATCTTGCCAATTAAATATGCCAGAAGTCTAACTGAAATAACTACAGAAGCTCTTCTGGGCAAACTCAAATCTTATGAGCTGCTCATCAAGAATAGGGAAGAAGAACAAAAGGCTGCATCTCCAGTCATCAGAAAGGAGAAGACCATAGCCTTCAAAGCCACAGAAGAGAAGCCTGAAGACAAAGTTACAGGAAATGATGAGCTCCTAAGTCTACTGGCCAAAAGATTCTATAAGATGGCCAGGAAGGACTTCAGAAAGAAGTCATTCAAAGGGCATGAGAAGCCTAGATATGATAAGTCCAACAGCAAAGAAATCATCTGCTTTGGATGCAAGAAACCAGGCCACATTGTGTCTTACTGTCCAGAGAATAAAAACAAGGACAAGAAGGATAGAAATGAGAGAAGAAGAGACAAGGACTCCAGAAAGAACAACAACAACAAATCCTTCTCCAGTAAAAATAAACATATAAGGAAGGGGTTTGTAGCTGAAAGCTAGAGTGATACAGAAGAAGAATCAGAAGTCTCATCCAGCTCAAGTGATGATGAGGATAATGCTGAGGAAAAAGATTTCTGCATGATGGCAATCAATGCCTCCCAACAAAACTCTGATGCAGAACAAGAGTCTGATTCTGAAGCTGAAACTGGATCTGAAGAGGATGAGGTAATAAACTCTTGTGACTTTACTTCTAAGGACTTTAAAATTGAATTTAAGACACTATGTTTAGACTTACTAAGGTCTGAGAAAGAGATAATCTCTCTCAGAAATCAATTATCTGACTACAGTATCCTAAAATCAAATAACCTCAAACTCTCTGAGGAGTTAGAATGTTATAGGGAGCAGATAGCTTCACTGAAAAGTGAACTATCCAAGGCCAAGCAGTTTGAAGAATATCTTAATGGGAGAAGCATCAAACTAATGGATATCACAAGCACAGTGAACTCTATACTTAATAGTACACTGGGCTTGGGAGCTTCATCTAGCCAGCCTATAGTTCTGACAACTCCAATCAAATTTATCTCTAATAAAGGGAAGGGAGTTGTAGAGGTAGCTAGGAAGAATGCTGACTTGCCAAAGAAGGTTATAGTTCAACAGAATGTTTCGAACAGAGCTCGACGATCGTCGAACGGCGCTCGGCGATCCAAGGCAAAATCGTCGAACTCAGCTCGATGACATCTGAACTCTGAACTCCAGCACAGTCGATCTTCGAATAGAGCTCGACGATATGACCCAAGATCGTTGACCTCAGCTCGATGATCGTCGAATGGAGATCAGAGATCTGAACAACCTTTCAAAGGCACATCTAAATTCAATCCTAGAAGTCCTACATCCCAAGGCTTCAACCCTTATACTGAATGGACAGTACCTCCTAGGAGATACCATCCTGAAGGTTATAAGAGTCAACCTGGGATGTCTTTCATTTCTGAATTTAAAGGATATCAACCTAGGCCCAAGGTAAACTGGGTCAAAAACATATAAGTTGTTTATGTGCAGGTGAAGACCTATCCAGAGATGGTCCAACAATGGTATCTGGATAGTGGGTGCTCAAAGCACATGATAGGGAACAAGGAGAACCTATCATCCTTCATAACCAAACTTGGACCCAAAGTAATTTTTGGTGATTCAAATTTTGGTCAAACAAAAGGATATGGTGTTGTTCAGATAGGTTCAGTCACTTTCAAGAAGGTGGCATATGTGGAAGGACTGAAGCACAACCTGATCAGCATCAGTCAACTATGTGATGAAGGATATAAGGTGATGTTCAACAAATCCCTGTGCAATATCAAGTCAGAGGATAACACAACTGTGTTAACAGGTAAAAGGAAAGGTAACATTAATCTTGTAGATTTTCTTTCAACCCATACAGACTTTTCCTTATTTAATTCAGTATGCAAACCAAATGATTTATGGCATAAGAAACTAGGTCACCTAAACCTTAGAACCATTGCTAGGCTATCCAAGGACAACCTTGTTAGAGGACTACCTTCTGGCCCCTACAAGAAGGAAGGACTCTGCAGGGCCTGTCAATTAGGCAAGCAAACTAAAAATAGTTTTAAGTCACTTAATAAGAGTGATTCACCTAGGATTTTGTATCTGTTACACATGGATCTTTTTGGACCCATTACAGTACAAAGCTTAGGAGGGAAATCTTATACTTTGGTAATTGTAGATAACTTCTCAAGATTCACTTGGGTATTCTTTCTGAGGAAGAAGTCTGATAACTTTAAGTGTCTGACAGAGTTTCTCAAATGTATACAGATTGAGTTCAATACTCACATTTCCCTGATCAGAAGTGATCATGGGACAGAGTTTGATTCTCTTCTTATGCAAGAGTTCTGTCAGAGGGAAGGGATCAGGCATACTTTCTCAGCTCCTAGAACTCCTCAACAAAATGGGGTAGCTGAAAGGAAAAATAGAACCCTAATTGAATCTGCTACTACATTTTTGACAGATGCTCACCTACCTCTATCTTTTTGGGCTGAGGCAGTGAGCACCTCCAACTATGTGTTGAACAGAAGCCTAATACATAAACTGAAGGGCAAGACTCCCTATGAATTGCTCAAAGGGAAGAAACCTAAAGTAAACTATTTTAAAAATTTTGGTTGTATTTGTTATATTCACAATAATGACAAGAAATACTTAGTAAAATTTCAAGCTAAGGCTGATGAAGGAGTGTTTCTAGGATACTCCATGATCAGTAAGGCTTATAGGGTATATAATAAATCTACTCTTAAAATAGAAGAGTCTGTTCTTGTTTTTTTTTTGATGAGAGTAATATGTTTTATAAGGAGAAGACTGCTTCTACCATAGAACCTATGCAGGTACACTCTCTTTCAGAAAGTATGGACAAATTACAGGTTAAAGAAAAGGATACAGCTCCTCCACCTATCCAGCAAAAGGATGAGAGCAGTTATGATGAAGAGGATGTGCAACATCTAAAAGAGCCAGTTGTTGTTCCACAAGAGGAAACAACAACAATGGTTGGTGAACAATCAACACCCCCTGTTGATTTAGTAACAACAAGAGATCACCCAATCTCTCAAGTGATTGGAGACATCTCAGCTGGTGTGCAAACCATAAATCAGGTCAACCAGAACCTGATGCTCATTTGCTTTCTATCTCAAGTGGAACCTCAATCCATTCAAGATGCAGAACAAGATCCCCACTAGATCATTGCAATGCAAGAGGAACTACATCAATTTGAGAGGAATCATGTTTGGAAACTAGTGCCAAAGCCTAAGGTTCACTCAATATTTAGAACAAAGTGGGTGTTCAGAAATAAGTTGGATGATCAAGGAGTTATTGTAAGGAACAAGGCAAGGCTAGTTGCTCAAGGCTACTCTCAAGAAGAAGGAATAGACTAAGACCAGACCTTTGCACCAGTTGCAAGGTTAGAGGCCATTAGAATATTCCTAGCTTATGCTGCTCAAAAGGGATTCAAGGTCTACCAAATGGATGTGAAGAGTGCCTTTCTAAATGGAGACATCAAAGAGGAAGCCTATGTTAGACAACCTCCAGGTTTTATCTCTTCAACTTATCCTGATCATGTTTTCAAATTGCATAAAGCACTATATGGTCTCAAACAAGCTCCCAGAGCATGGTATGAGACCCTAGCAAGCTTTCTTCTGGAAAATGATTTTGTTAGGGGTAGAGTAGACCAAACTCTTTTTATTAGAACTCATAAATCCCATACCCTACTAGTACAAATATATGTAGATGATATTATCTTTGGGTCTACTGATTAAAATTTGTGCAAAAGGTTTTCCAACCTGATGCATTCTAAATTTGAAATGAGTAGCATGGTTGAGCTTTCCTTCTTTCAAGGATTGCAAGTCAAACAACATGTTGAAGGCATATTCATCTCTCAAACCAAGTATGCTAAAGAATTGGTTAAGAAGTTTGGTATGTCTGAAGCATCTTGCATGAAAACACCTATGTCTACTAATACTGTATTGGATGATCAGGAACATGGAAAACATGTTGATTAGACAACATATAGAGCAATGATTGGCTCTCTATTATACCTTACAGCTAGTAGACCAGATATAATGTTTGCTACATGCATATGTGATAGGTTCCAAGTAAGCCCTAGAGAGTCACACTTAACATTAGTAAAGAGGATTTTTAGGTATGTAAAAAGTTGTCCAAATCTAGGACTCTGGTATCCAAAAGAATCAGGATTTGAATTAACTGGATTTTCAAATGCTGATTATGCTGGATGCAGAGTAGACAGGAAAAAACACCAGTGGAACCTGTCAATTCCTTGGTGACAGACTTGTCTCCTGGTTCTGTAAGAAACAGACATCTGTGTCTACTTCAACTGCTGAAGCTGAATACATGGCAGCAGGCAGTTGTTGCTCACAAATTCTGTGGATTCAAAACCAGCTTCTAAACTATGGCTACAACTTAGAATGGTCAAAAATCTTTTGTGATAACACTAGTGCTATCTCCATAACACAAAATCCAGTCCTCCATTGTAGGACAAAACATATAGAGATTAGGCATCACTTCCTAAGAGATAATGTTGAAAAGAATAAAATTGAACTTCAATATATCCCAACTGATTTGCAAAGGGGAGATATTTTCACCAAGCCTTTGGATGAAAAGAAACATACCTTCTTCCTCAATCAGTTAGGAATGTTAAATGGAGGTTGTCTAAAATAAATTCAAAGATTTTGAAAATCTAAAAATAGACCAAGATTAGGCTAAAAACTTATATTTTCTAGTGTCTGTAGGTTCAGTTTTGTCTCTGAACTACGCTCGACGTTTTTCCAAAAATCATCGAACGGAGATCGACGCTTTCCAATAAGCGTCGACCGGAGTTCAGCATTTTCCAAGCAGCGCTAGGCTATCTTCCTCTGGTCAACGATCGTCGAACGGAGTTCGACGCTCTCCATTATCGTCGAACGGAGATTGATGTTATTTAAGACTCTTCAGATTCCATTATAAGCCCAATCGTCGAACAGAGTTCAACGATTCTTCCATTTCCGCCGTCGAACCCTAATATAAAAATCATTTTCGTCGTCGTTCTTTGTTTGCGCATTCATACTCTCTGCAAGTTTCTTTTTTCCCTCCAAACTCTACTACACTTGGTTGTGTTTGGTACTTTCTTGTAGGTACTCAATGGCCGTGAATGTTGCTGCGCTTGCAAAGATGAAGTTTGATACCGGGTTTGACATTGATATGGATTCATTCGTTGGGAGCGATCAAATATTCAAAGATATTCTGGGACTCTTCAAGGAACAACAACTAGAGAATATTATGTCAACAAGAATGAAGATTGCGGCTGAAGAAATAAAGGAATGGGTTTTTACTGCAATCAATCAGGATGAGAATACTCTAGTCGGCACGATCAACGGGACTCAGGTACCATTGTCCCCTATTCTTCTGACTGAGGTATTCAACTTAAGTTCTGGAGATGATTCCCCTGATATGTCTGGTGAAGAATTTGATTCCATGTTAGATAGAATGGGTCACTCTGCTATAAACCCTAATAAGCTGTTGAAAAAGAATCTATCTGTTGAATATAGATTTTTGGCTGATGTTGTGGGCAAAGTGCTGCTGGCCAAGCACTCAGCACATGATACCATCTCAAGGTATCAGTTCTGTTTAATGGGAGCAATAGTTAACAAGAAACATCTGAATTGGGGAACTATCTTCTTTGATTTGATCAAGAAGAAAATTAACAAAAGTTTTGTCAGTTTTGGGAGGATTCGAGGGGTTTTCCTGCATTACAGGTGTCCTGAATTTTTGGTTTCCAATGGGATGCACATCAATGCATCTAAGAGATTAACCTGTGCCCTATTTGGGAAATGGGACAGGCAGATTATAAATCATGCCAGGACTGCCATAGCTTCAGGCACAAGGACTCCTGTAGTCACTTCCTCTCAGGCTAAAGAAGAACTGCCTGCCTCCTCTCCTCTTGTTCCTCCACTTGTTTCTACCTCCATCTCCATATCAACCACAACAATCACCTCAACCATAACTATCTCTTCCCCCATTACAATCTCATCACCTCTAGCCACCTCAGAAACATTCCACCCACTCCACTATTATCCACCTCTCACCATTCCATCCTTAAACATATTGGAAGACTCCTTCTTGGATGAATCCCCTTCCTCTCCTCCTGAACTTGCATCTACCTCCTCCTACCAACAACTACTTCAAGATATACTCTCCCAACCATCCTTCACTCCATCCATTTCCACACCCATACCATCCATCTCCACCATCCTTATCTCTCAACCATACATTCTACCATCCACCACAGCATCAACTGCAGCCCATCCACCATCAGTTCAAGACACCTCATCCTCCACCTCTACTCAAGTATCCCTTGAGCAAGTGGATCTATCAGCTCTGGCAGATGGGCTTTATGGGTTACTGGCCCCCAAGCTAGTACACCTGCTGGAGACCTCCATGGCTCCACTCCTCAAATCTTTACAGGAGCTATCTGACAGGCTGTCTGCTATCTCCTCTCCTCAGGCAAGTCCTTCAATGGAGTGCCTTGATCCAGTCCTGACTGAATCAAGGCAGGGGGAGATTCCTCATGAAGCTGAAGAAGTGCCTGTTACTGCTCCAGTACCCGTGTTTACAGTGGACCTCAGGTCACTGTTGTGTGCTTTTGATATTTTCTACAAAAGATATTTACCAACTCAGGGAGTTGAAGACTTCACTAAGGCCATTATGCCTATTTCTGTATGTGATCCCAGCCTGATTATATCATATGTCAATTCTCTTAAGGCTGAGGATGTTACTGCTTTTATTTGTACTACTGCTGCTGCCGTTATATCTGTTGAATCTACTGACATTGAAATGCTGTCTGCTGATGTTAATACTGCTGCTGTAGAAGAATTGGCTAGTTTTTTGGATGAGAAAGTCTCTGAGACTCCTGCTATTTTATCTGCTCCACGAGTGTCTGTTACTTAATCTGCTCTTGCTGAGGTTCCTGCTGCTGTCCCAACTCTTCCTTCTCCTGTTGCTCCTGAGAAATCAAAACTCCAAGAGGAATACATCAAGAGAATAGATGATCTGTATGACAGACCACAGAGTTCTGATAGTGACAAGTTCTATACTGAATCTGATGACTATGCTGGCACGATTGCTAAGAAGAGGAAAGCTAAAAGTAAGGCCATGATGAAAGTTCCTCCTACAAAGGCCAAAGATGTTAATGACATACCTTATTATATTCTGCATGACTGCCAGATCACAGAGCCTTGGATGCAATATTCTAAAAATCAGTTAAAGGCTATGAAAAAGAAAAGGAAATTGGATAAGTATGAGAAAGGATCCTTCCAGTATCAGCCTCCTCCTCCTCCTCCTCTAGACTCAGGATCAGTTGGAGGCTTAGCCTTTCAAACCTCTGCTTCAAAGCAAAGCTCCTCCCAATCTTCTCAGAGTTATCATCCCATATGACAAAATCAAAAATGCTATCAGTCTAGAAAAGGTCAACACAGAGGTAGTCAGAAAGAATATAGAACTTATTCCAGACATCAAAGGGAAGGAAAAAGACATATGGACTCAACTCAATGTCCTTTCCCTTCCAAACTCAAAGATATTGTTGTTGCAAGGACATCTACTACTTTAGAAACCATAAACAGATATGAACCTTCAATTCCTTTTAAGGATCCAGAAAACAATCCTCTATCATGGACTGCCAGGATGAAGGAACTTGCTGCTCTAGATCAATTGAAAAAGGCCAAAAAACAAGGTAAAGATACTTCCAACATCTCAACTCTTTCAGAGCAAAGAAAGGCAGAGCTGGAGAAATATGCTTCAAGGAAGTTCTTTGACCCAGAAGATTACATGAAACTGCATCCTGAGGCTGTAGTTCCCAGGGCAAGATCTCAAACCTCCTTAGCTGCAAATGAGGACATAAGGTCAAAGAAAGAGGCTCTCAATCCCAACAGGGAGATTGTATTTAAGAAATGAAGTGAAAGGAAATGAATTCTGTAAGCAGGGAGTACATTCATCTTTAAACATTTGCTGATATTCTATCTGAATGTTGTTATGTCATATGTTCTGCTTTGTTGTTTTAAATTTTGCTTTTCTGTATATGCTTTTGTATTTCTTACTGAGTCCTGTAAATAGTAATCCTAACCCAAATAGGGGGAGATTGTTAGAACACCCTATTACTAATTTGGGCATGGATCACTATGTTATTAGGAAAATTGGTTTGACCTAGATGTATAGTTGAAAAGGTCACATTATAATGAGTCTAGGGCTTAGAACTTAGGTTTGAAGCTGCCCCCAGGACCATTCGAAGATCAAGACTTGAGCTGAGACAAAGACAATTTTCGTCGAGCTCAGTTCGACGAAACGTTGAACTCCGGTCGACGCTCTCTGAGCTCAACTCTGTTGAGTCGTCGAACTCCGGTCGAAGATCTTCGAGCTAAGATCGACGATCTGTCTTCAGTTACTTTCCCAATCGCTGAGCTCTGTTCGACGATCATAGAGCTCAGATCGACGTTTTCTGTCTATTGTCTAAATCCAATCTCTGAGCTCAGTTCAACGATCGTAGAGCTCAGATCGACAATTTCCGTGAGAGATCGATGCTTCTGAATTCAAATTCAAGGATAGTTATGGATTATAATCAGAATTAATTCCTGCATTGATTGCAAAAGATTTTCTAGCCGTTTGAATCAATCTGATGCCAGTTTCAAGAAAAGACTAAATGGAATATTGCTTAGGACTTTCCCCAGATACAGTTGTCTATTATGGAAGTCATTTATGACTGATTAAACGGTCGTCTAAGAGAATATCTGATATACTCCTTCAGTTTTCATTCTGATTGGATAGATACACAAGTTACAGTGATCAACACAGAATATACAAAGAGATACAGAAGAATTAGATTACATTATAGAAGATTGAACAACACAGTTTCTCTGATCAAGATTTCAACTTCTGTGAATTGCAAATCTACTGAATCTTCAAGTGTTCAAAGGCTTCAACATCAAGGACTCAAGACACAAAATATTTCAGCATCTGTTGGAATCATCTTCTGCTGGAGATCTGAAGCTTTTGAAGGCCTATCACCCTAGCAAAGCTCTCACTCCTGAACCATTCTACATCTCAGGGGGAG
The DNA here is from genome assembly GCA_039513925.1 of Platanthera zijinensis. NCBI lineage: Eukaryota > Viridiplantae > Streptophyta > Magnoliopsida > Asparagales > Orchidaceae > Platanthera > Platanthera zijinensis. The sequence goes on along the minus strand of CM077081.1, from coordinate 211,703,483 downwards.
CTTTGACAACATCAAAAATCCACTAGTCTTTTCTCAATGATTTGAGACAGAGAAGACATCATCATCTCTTTCTTTTTCTTTTCCTGCTGTAAAAGGGTTATCAAAACTCCCTTCAAAAGTTCTGAATCTGGTTCTGAGAGCCTTGTAAAAACTCAGTGGTGGCAAGACACCTTATAAAAAAATCTAGATCTATTTTTTGTGCACCTTATCAAAAGCTCATTGGTGCCCAGGACACCTGATCAACTCATCCTGCAGTGGATTCCTACCAAGGGTGGTAGAAGAGTGGATGTACCCAGGCTTTTGGGGAACCACTATAGATCCTTGTGTCTTCTGGTTGCTGTGTGTTTGTTTTTGCTGTGTGCTGTGTGATTCTTATTTCTTGCTTTAACTTTATTTTTCTACAAGCACCTTACACATATAATTAAATTAAATCTTCCACTACCTTACAATTTTTAATTGTAAACATTATTTTAAAATACTCTATTCACCCCCCCCCCCCTCTAGAGTCAAGGTAGATCTTTCTCTCACTTTCAGATTGCCTGAGGCAACCCGTGCCTACAAATAATATCCCCCCATACAAAATTCTGGATCACCTGGGATGTCACCTTGGCTAGTGCTTTGACCTCCAACCACTTAGAAAAATAATCAATTAGTATTAACAAGAACCTCCTCTGCCCACTAGCCTTGGGGAAGGGCCCCACAAGATCCATTCCCCAATAGCAACGGTCCAGGGAGAAGTGATGCTTCTGAATCTATGGGTTGGTAGCAATTGGATGGGATTAAATAGCTGGAACTTCTGACACTTCTTTGCAAACTCGGTGGCATCCCGTCCTAGGGTCGGCAAAAATTACCCTTGCCTTACTTCCTCCCCTCAAGGGTCCTGCTCCCTGAGTGACTCCTGCACTCCCCGGAGTGAACTTCCTCCTAGATCCTCGGGACCTCCTCTTTAGCCACGCAATATGCTAGAAGCCCTGAGAGAGTCTTCTGATATAGCTTCCCATCGCGCATTAGGTAGTACGCCGACTTATACTTGAAGCGCTTCTTATCGAGACCTTCCGGAAACTCCCATATGGATAAGAAAGTAGTAAAGGGGTCCATCTAGGAGGGGCGATGATCCACTTCCATCAGCTCCCCTCTTCAATGGAAGGGTGGAAGAGGTCGGTCAGGGTTCCTCCAACACAGGGTCCGAATTTGGCCAAATGGTCCACTTGCTCATTTTCCTACCGTGGAACATGTCTGATGGAGAATGATTGGAACATGTCGATGACCCCTTTCACCTTTGCCAGGTATAGCTAGAGAGCGAGCTCCCTGGCTTTGAACTTGTCATTGACCTGGGAGGACACCACCATGGAGTCTGTTAGTACCTCCACGTCTTTCACTCCTAGCTCCCTGGCTAGCCAAAGCCCTGCAATCACCACCTCATACTATGCCTGGTTTTTGTTGATGGGAAAATGGATGACCACAATTTTCTAAATCATTGACCCCTACAGACTCTCCAAGATCACTCCTTCCCCCAAGGAGTGCCTCCCCGGTGCACCATCCACCTTCACACTCCAAGGAACTGGATGAGTGAGCTCGGACTCCGCCACCTCGACCACATAGTCGGCTAGGAAGTCGGCCATCACCTTGGCCTTGATCGAGAGGCGAGGGACAAAGGAGATGTCGAACTCGCTTAACTCTACTAACCACTTGGCAAGCCTTCCCGAGTGCTCCACCCCCTCAAAGATGTTGCGAAGGGGGTGGTCAGTCACCACCCGGATAAAGTGTGCCTGGAAGTATGGTCGGAGCCTCCGAGCTGAGATTACTAGGGCGAAGGCCAGCTTCTCCAAGATAGGATATCGAAGCTCTACCTTCCTCAGGACCCTACTCACAAAGTAGATCTACAGCTGCTTCTTGCCCTCTTCCCGAACCCAGATGGAGCTAAGGGCCTCGGCCCCAACCCTAAGGTACAGGGACAACCCTTCCGCCTCCATAAGCCCCTGGAGAAGTGGATCTTGGGTCAGCTGTTTCTTCAAGGCCTAGAAGGCCTTCTCGCACTCCTTGGACCACTCAAACTTTTGGCCCCCTCTCAGCACCTTGAAGAAAGGCGAGCACTTCTCTCCCACCTGAGAGTGGAACCTGCTCAGTCCTGTCAGCTTCTCGGTCTGGTGCTGGACTTCCTTGGCATTTCGAGGTGATCCTAACTCCATGATTGCACTTAGCTTGTCAGGGTTGGGCTCCACTCCGAAGGGGGTCAGGAGATGACCAAGGAACTTTCCCCTGATTGTCCCAATGACACACTTCAAGGGGTTAAGCCTCATTTTATACTTATGTAGTGTGCAGAAGGGTCCTTCCAAATCCTGGAGGTGAGAGTCAACGTCCAGACTCTTGATCATGAGGTCGTCTATGTATACCTCCAGGTACTTACCTTTCTGCTCCCGGAAGACCCGGTCCATTATCCTTTGGTATGTTTACCCTACATTTTTCATCCCTAAGGGAATCATTTATAATAGTAGCACCCATCGTGTGTGATGAAGGAGACATCTTTCATGTCGGGTGGGTACATTTTGATCTGGTGATAACCTTAAAACGCATCTAAAAAACTCATTAGATAAAAAATGACGGCTGAGTCAATCAACACGTTGACTTGAGGACAAGGGGTAATAATCTTTAGGACATGCTTTATTTAAAAGAGAGAAGCCAATACACATACTCCAGTGACCATCTCACTTCTTAACCATCGCCACATTGGAGACCCAGCTTAGATACTGGATCTATGATACAAACCTCGCCTTCAAGAGCTTCTCCACCTCCTCTTAGATGGGCTCAAACAGCTTATCGGCGGTGGACCTCTTCTTCTGCCAGATGGGACTGGCATCAGCATCGAGGTTGAGGCAGTGGCAAGCCACATTTTCATCGATCCCCGACATGTTCGTCGCGCTCTATGTGAATATGTCCATGTTCTTTTGAATGCACTCTAGCATCCTCCTCTGGTACTCCGAGATCAGCCCTTCGTTGACCCGCGCACTCTCCACCCTTCCTCCATGGGTGAGAACTTCCATCTCTACCACCTCCTCCACTGCCTCCAGCCAAGACTGCTCTCCCCACTCTCTAGCGGCGCCTCACCTGGGGCAAGAACTTCCTCCTCAGCTTCCTCCACGGCCACCACCTCGGCCAGCTCCTCCAGAACTTCCTCCGCCCTTCCCCCACGGGTGCGGACCTCTTCCTCCTCTACCTTCATCCCCTCTGCTTCTCCTGCGGCCTCCTAGACAAACAGCTCCTCAATCGTCCTCTCCATCTCCTCAGCTCCTCCTTTCCCGGAGATGGAGTTGATTGTGGTCAAGTAGAACTCCCTCTCTACCTTTGGGTCTCCCCAAACCCGAACCTGGATTCCCTCAACGTTGAACTTGAGGCATTGGTGGAAGGAGGATGGCACGCAATGAAAGGAACTTATGAGCGGCTGTCCGAATATGGTGTTGTAGCTCTTGGGAGCATCCACGATGATGAACCTGCAGTTTCGGGACTGGCCCCCAAGGTGATATAGAGCCCCACTCCTCCTTCTACCTCCTTCCTCTCTCCGGAGAACCCGAACAGAGTCCTATCCGAGGTCAACACCCTCCTGGCCTCCACCTTCATCGGGTCAAATGCCTTTTTGAAGACGACGTTGAAGAAACTCCCATTATCCATGAGGATCTGGGAGACGGTAAAGTTCTCGATGGCAGTCTTAATGACCAACGCATCGTAGAACGGATCCTCGTGATCCGGTATGTCCTTCCAGGAGAAGGTAGTCTTCTCATATGGGGGTGGGGTTAGGGATGTGGAGGCAATGCTCTGGTGGTACATGGTATGGAGGCTCGCTTTGCGGGAGGCCTCGACTCCCACCCCACCATGGATCACCCTAATCCATCCTTAGCCTCCTACATCAGCCCGGTCCTTGCACCTGTCCTCCTCTCCCCCCGGCAGGATTTCCTCGATATGCACCTCCTTGAGGTGCTGCTACTGCGAAGCCTGCCTCTGGCCTCACTCATCTCCAGGAACTCCGAGCAGGTGGCTATCACATGCCCTTCTTCTTGGTGGAAGTCATAGTAGGGTAGCTCTGCCCTGTCCTCTTGTCTCCTCCTCTGGAATCCTCTCCTCATCCTCCCTAAGGCTATCACCATAGCCTAACGTTGATCGGGGAAAGGAGGTCTCTGGCCCTGCCTCCAACCTGGAGGGTTGAACTTGCCCTGCCCTACTTGGCGGTGGTCTCCTCTATGGAAGCCTCTCCTCTAGCCCTGAACCTGCCAGTCATGTTGCCTCCAACTAAGCCGATTATTCGGCTCCTGGCGCCCCCACCTCGACTACTACTACTGCTGCTGCTCCCTCTACCTAGGCTTTGCCCTCCTATCCTCCTACCCCATGCCACCTCCTGGCTCATTCTCCTCCTTTATTGCCCACTTGGCCAGCTTCCTGGAAAACACCGGGTTCGATGCCTCCCCCTCGACTTTCTGAGCTTCCCTCTCCGTCAACTCCATAAAAGACACTGGGGGCACCCGCTTAAGCTCCTTTCTGAAGAACCCCTACTATATCCCCAGGGTAAAGGCCACTATGAGGGTGTGCCCTGACATCTCTTGCACCTGGAGGTCCTCCTCCTAGAACCTATCCATATAGCTTCCCAACATCTCGTTCACTCCTGTTTGATAAGGAATAGGGACTCGGACTCTTTCATCCTCTTCTTAGAAGTTATGAACCTCAACAAGAACCCCTGACGCACATCCTCAAAGTAGTAGATGGAGCTGGTCAGAAGCTTATGGAACCAATCGCTCGCCTTCTTCTTAAGGGTGATGGCAAAGAGTCGGCACTTGAACGCATTCGATATCTGTCGGATCGATACCACATCCTCGAACCATTGGATGTGATGGATCGGATTATCCCTCCCGGTATAGTAGGACATTTCCGTCTCGCAAAACCCTTCTAGAACTGGGCTAGACGACACGAGCTCGCTTAAAGGACTCCCCTCTCCCACTAGGAGAGCCAGGAAATCTCGTGTCTCCACCTTGCCGAAACGGCCCACACTCGCTGAGCTGGGGTACAAAGCTCGCCTTGGAAATCCCGCTCACTGCCTTCCTTCGATGCTTCCTTCCCAGGTCGCCTGACAGGGGTATTCTCGCCTAGAGCTAGGGCGGCGGCCACTGGGATGATGGGTGTTGAGCACTCGGCATGAGCCCCGAGTGCGAACATGATGAGTTTCTGCATCTCCTGCCTGAAATCCTCGAACATCCCGAGGGTGGCGAGAGTGGGGGAGGTGGCAAGTCGCCCCGGTCAAATACTTTCCCTTCACCTCTAATCATTGGGCTCACTAAGGTTTTTGGTGCTGGTCACTCTCCACGCTCACCGCACCAAAATGTTAAAACCGAGAGACAACTTCTGTGGAGTTCGAACTCTTTGGGAAGGGGTGACCGCGCACTTATGTCTCTGAATGAGCTTGATAGATTGAAGACTTAGAACTTAAAACCGACCCAAGGATCCAGCACTGTTGGAACCCCACCTTATTTAGGGTTAATTTGGTATAGGTTCACTATTAGGTTTGTTGACCCACCATCTATAGCCAAGGGTCATTTGTTTTTCTAAGTTTAAGGTTAGTCTTATTAGGTTAGCCTTTGAACCTACCTTTAGAAGACTTCAGAGACTCAAGAATTTAGAGACAAGCAGTTTTAAAGACTTCAGAATTTTTGCTCGACAATAGCTAAACTCAGCTCGACGATCGTCGATCTCCGATCGACAAACTCAGAGTTCCTTCTCTGTGTTGAGCTCGACGAAAGTCCAGCTGAGGTCGACGATCTCTAATCTCATATCAGAAGTTCATCTCGACGAAAGTCTTTCTATGGTCGACGAACTTGGAGCTCAGATTGGAGGTCCGTTTTCAGTTCATGATCGTCTAACTCAGCTCGACGAAGGAGATTTCTCAGCTCGACGAACTAGGAGTTCAGGTTGACAAAATTCTTCTTGAAGTCGACTATTTTCTTTCAAGTTCTGTTCGACGATTTTCCTCTTCAATTTCTCAGTTCGACTGTCAATTTATTTGATTATATTTAAGCAGTAATACTCTGATAATTAATGCTTATATTATCAAGAATATAGTCGTTCCATGGCATCATTAATTATGGTATTTCACAGAGTTATTACTTGGCTTATTTCCAGAGACAGTTAGGAAATTCATTTAAGATAATTCTAGTCGTTCAGTCTCCAAATATTTCTGCAGTCAATAAAGGATAGGATTCAAAATTCAAAGGTCGATTTTCTACAATGAATATAAAATTCATTTTTCAGAACATTACATATACAATATAGACATAAGCACAGAATAGAATTTACAGAAGCTTATGAATTGTGAATACAAAGAAAACTGAAAGAAAAACAGCTCTCATACAATATCAGTCTTATTCTATTTTTCTTCAGGATTTTCAAGAGACAAACAATCTTCATTAGTCTAAAAGTTTCCTGAAGTTCTTTTTCAATCTGAAGGCCTACACCCTAATCAAAGCTCTCATTCTCCCGAACTCTTCTACATATCAGGGGGAGCTTTGACAAAAGCAACAATCCATTAGTCTTCTCAGAACTTTGTGAAAGAGAAGACATCATCTATTTTCTTTTTAACTCTCCTGTACAAAGGGTTTTTAACTCGCTTCAAAAGTTATCTTTTGGTTGTCAAGTCTCCTGATCAAAAGACTTGGTTTGGTTTTTGGGCACCTGGTCAAATGCTCAAAGGGTTGTGAGATCTCCCTTGAAATAGATCATGTGGTGACAGGGAAACTGAGGAAAAAACTGTGGTGGCAGGGCACCTGATCAAAAACCTGTAGTGGATTTCTACCAGGGTGGTAGAAGAGTGGATGTACTCAAGTTTAGGGGAACTACTATAAAATCTTTATGTCGTCTGGATTGCTCTATTCTTTTGTTTGATGTGTTGTGATTGCCTTTGTTTTTATTTCTCTCTATACATATAGATATCACTTATTTTAATTTCGCTATAAAAACTAATCAAAGTTTTTAAAATTCTCTATTCACTCCCCCCCCCTCTAGAGTTAAGACAGATCTATCCCTCACTTTCAATTGGTATCAGAGGGTGGTCATTTTGTTTCATAGGCTAACACCTGAACCAAAAGATCTTTGATAGATCTTATTATCTCTAGTGTCTTATTTTATATCATGGCACAGAATAAGGAATACTCAAGCACCAGACCTCTAGTGTGCAACCTTTATAAGTTTGCACTTTGGAAGGCAAGGATTAGGTTATATATGAATTCAGTTGATGAAGATATATACAATTCTATTTTGATAGGTCCCCCACTTCCAGTGGCTACTACTTCAGATACAACTACAGCTCCACCACCTGAGTGGACTGATGCATAGAAAAAGGCAAAGGTTGCTGATGCTAAGGCAATGAATATTCTTTCCCAAACTATGTCTAATGACATATTCCAGAAGGTTGTAGAATGCACATCATCAAAGGCCATTTGGGATTCTCTTAACCAAATGGTAGCAGGATCAGCTGATGAAAGAAAATATAGAAGATCTAATCTCATTTCTGAATATGAGAAATTCAAGAAAGAAGATTTAGAGTCAGTTATTGATATGTACAACAGACTCAGCTTGATCATCAATGAGCTGAAGAACCTGGACAAGAACATATCACTAACTGAGATCAATGATAAAATCCTTATGTGCTTCCCTAGCATATGGGACTCTAGGATCTGGCCAATCAAGAAGGCCAGAAGCCTAAATGAAATTTCTACTTAGTCTTTGCTAGGCAAGCTCAAGTCTTATGTGTAGCTTATCAAGACTAGAGAAACAGCTGAACAGAAGACTCCTACCTCAGGAAAGAAGGAGCAAAGTATTGTATATAATTCATCTAAAGAATCAAAAGCACTACCAATAAATGAAGAGTTAATGAGTCTCTTAGCTAAGAGATTCTTCAAAATGGCTAAGAAGGACTTTAGAAGAAGGTCAACAAGGAATGAAGATAAGCCAAGGTATGACCAGACTCCTACTAAGGAAGTTGTCTGCTATGGTTGCAGGAAGCCAGGACACATTCTTCCAGAGTGTTTAGAGGCTCAAAAGAAGGATAAAAGAAAAGAGAATGAATACAAGAAGCACTACAGCAAGCCATCTTCCAGTAAGTATAAGAAGAAGGTGTTGGTACCCTAGTTTGGATTTGTGTTAAGTCCTCTCATTTAGTTTCTTGACCCAAGATTTATCTATGGTCAAAGGTTAGCTAATAGGTTAGATTCCCTTAGTTGTAGAATTGCTTATCCAGATGAAAAATTTGGTTAAGTCATTTTTGGTTCGACTATAGTCGAACGCCGCTCAACCATCGTCTATCGACTGGTCGACGATCGTCTATCAGTTGGTCGACTATCGTCGGTCAGCAGATCGTCTATCTCTAAGTTAGTTCAACTCTTGTTAGCTCGACGTTCTGTGGAATCTGCCTCGTCGATCGTCGAACCCCGCTCGACTTCTTTTGACCAGACAGATTTCTTGATAGTTAGACTATCTGCTTGGATAGTTCAACAATCTGATAGCTCGACTATCTGTCTTGATAGGTCGACTATCTGCTTTGTTTGATAGTTCGAATATCTGCTTGGATAGTTCAACTATCTGATAGCTCGACTATCTGTTTGATAGGTCGACTATCTGTCTTCTTTGATAGTTCGACTATCTGTTTGATAGGTCGACTATCTGTTTGTCTTTGATAGTTCGACAATCTGTTTGATAGGTCGACTATCTATTTTGCTTGATAGCTCGACTATCTATCTTGATAGGTCGACTATCTGTTTGTCTTTGATAGTTCGACTATCTGCTTGATTGGTCGACTATCTGTTTTGCTTGATAGCTCGAGTATCTATCTTGATAGGTCGACTATCGATAGCTCGACTATCTGTTTGATAGGTCGACTATCTGCTGTGGTAGTTCCACTATCTTCTTTGATAGTTTGACTATCTGTGTCGTTCGACTATCTGTTCTGATAGGTCGACGATCTCTGTGCTTCGGTCGACGATCTCCGAGGGTCGTTCGACGTTCCTCTGTCTGTCTTTAGTAATTTTGTACTCCTTCTGTTCTATGATTCAATTCCTGTTTATTTAGCATATTAAAGTTTATTTCATTAATTTTGTGCATACATCTCAAGGCAATCTTTGCCCCATCCTTTGTGCATAAGTCAAGCTTTATCTGACAAAGTTCTTTGTCTTATTAGTTGAAATATCTTTTTGCTTTATCTGCCAGGCTGTCCTTTATAGCCGTTAGACTCAGAAAGTCTTCTCTGGCCGTAAAGAGCTCTTTCTGATGTGACTTTTTCTAGCACTCTTTTATCAGATTGATTTGCAGCTTCTTAGAAAGCTTTATCTTTTTATAGGATATCTGTCTGCAAGATATATTTTACTTTGTGCTATTTGCAGCCCAGTTTGCAGATTCCAGAAGAAGACAAAGTTCAAACTCAGATTAGATCCGTTGCAAAGGCTCATATATAAAGTGCCTTCTAAAGACAGAGAACAATAACAACAACACAAAATACAAGAAGTTTTACTCACAGCAGCATAGAGATCTACAGCTCTCAGAAATTCACATTCAACTGAGAAGATCAAATCTCTTCAGCATTCTTCCTCAATCCTGAGTCCATCCTGCTTACAGGAACATTTACTCAGTGCCTAGAAGAAGAAGAAGAAGAAGAAGAAGAAAGGAAGCTGATTAAAGAAGAACAACTCATTACAAATCAAGAGTCTTCTTCAAGCTTCTCCTTCAGAACTCCAAGACAGTTCTTTGTCTCAAGTTCAGAAGAGTTCCTGCACCCTGAAGTAAGACTTCTTCCTGGATATTCTCTAAGCCATGGGGAGCCTTGATTCTTTAGAGATTTCTAGCTCTGTGCAATCCACTAGCTTCTCTAATCTGTTTTAACAATAGAGAAGAAACTTTAACTCTCTCAACCTCCTGTATAAAGGGTTATTACTCCCTTCAAAAGTGAACCTTGGTGGCAGGGAACCTGATCAAAAACATGTGTTGGATTTTGAGCTCCTGATCAAAAGCTCAGAGGGTCTTTGGATCTACCTGAATCAGATCTATTGGTGGCAGGGCACCTGATCAAAAACTTGTAGTGGATTCCTACCAGGGTGTTAGAAGAGTGGACGTACCTATTTAGAGGGAACCACTATAAAATTTCTTGTGTCGTCTGTGCTGCTTATTTAATTCATTACACTGTGGCTGTGAGTAGAAATAACTAGGATTGCTAGTTGATGTGTTAGGACAAAAGCTTAACTATAATTACAGTTAGCTTTCTCCAGTGCACTTCACTTTGTGTTAGGCTCTAGGGTTATCAATATCTATAAACTCATTCTACAATTAACTCTAAGGGAGTTGAGTAGGGTGTCATAATTTTTGAATACTCTATTCACCCCACCCCCCCCCCCTCTAGAGTTGTATCTATCCTCACTTTCAATTGGTATCAGAGGGAGGTTGCCTGACTGTACAGGCTAACACCTGAGTCACAAGATCCTGATAGATACCAAGCTTATAGATATTCACTTCATGGCCCAGTCCAAGGATTACTCTAGCACCAGACCTCCAGCTTGCAACTTAGCTAAGTTTAGTATCTGGAAGGCAAGAATAAGATTATATATGAACTCTATTGATGAAGACATTTTCTCTTCTATTTTGACAGGACCTCCAACACCTCCTGCTGCAGCCACTGCTATAACATCTACAAATCTAAGTGCAGTGCCTCCTCCAGATTACAATGATGCCTACAAGAAGGCAAAGATAGCTGATGCCAAAGCTATGAACATTCTGGCTCAAACTATGTCTGATGAAATCTTCCAGAAAGTGGCTGATTGCACCTCTGCAAAAGCCATGTGGGACTCACTGAACCAGATTGTAGCTGGTTCAGCTGATGAAAGGAAGGACAGAAGGTCCAACCTCATATCCCAGTATGAAAACTTCAAGAAGACTGAAGCTGAATCAGTTGAAGCCATGTACACCAGGCTCAGCTCAATCATCAATGAGCTAAGAACCCTTGATAAGGAGATTACATTGACAGAGGTCAATGATAAGATACTGATGTGCTTCCCCAGCACATGGGATCTTAGGATCTGGCCTATCAAGGAGGCCAGAAGTACAAATGAAATCTCAACTGAAGCTCTCCTTGGCAAGCTCAAGTCTTTTGAGCAAGTGCTGAAGACCAGGGAAGCTGAGGCTGAAGCAAAGACTCCAACTCCAGTAAGAAAAGAGCAAACTCTTGCTCTCAAAGCTGTTGATGCTTCTGAAGGAAGCCAAACCAATGAGGAGCTGATGGCACTCTTTGCCAAAAGGTTTCTCAAGATGGGAAGAAAAGACTTCAGAAAGAAATCTTCAAGATATGAAGATAAACCAAGGTATGACAGATCTCCTACTAAAGAAATTATTTGTTATGGTTGCAGGAAACCTGGACACATTCTACCAGAGTGTCCAGAGGAAAAGAGCAAAGAAAAGAGAAAGGAAAAAGAACATCACAAGAAACACTCCAAGTCCTCCTCCTACAAAAATAAGAAGAAGGAGAAAGGATTTGTTGCTGAGACCTGGAGTGATTCAAATGAGGAATCTTCCTCCTCAAGCTCCAGTAAGGATGAGGAAGAGAAGAAGGCAAAGGAAATCTACCTTATGACAATTAATGCCTGCAGCAATCACTCAGCTGCAGAGAGTTCTGATGATGATGAAGAAATGCCTACAGAAGATCAGGTATTATCTTCATATGATTTTTCTTCTTCTGAATTTAAATCTGAATTTAAATCCCTTTGCTTAGATCTAATCAGTTCAGAAAAGGAAATTAAGGAACTTAGAAATAAGTTAGCTGAATCAGAATCTATTTTCAATGAAAATGCTAGGTTAGAAGCAGAACTCACTAAGTCTAGTGAAGAAATAAAGTTTCTTAAAAATGAACTAGCAAAGTCCAAGAAATTAGAAGAATCCTTAAATGGTAGAAGCCTTAAGCTGCTAGAAATCACCAGCATGAAAAACACTAGGTCAGGAAATAATAAGCTAGGCTTAGGAGCCTCATCAAGTGAACCCCCATTGGTTCTTAAAAATCAACTTTCAACTCCAGTGAACTTTATTTCAGCTGATGGAATAAAGAACACTGAGCAAGTAAAACAAGTTAATCAAGCCTTAAATAAAGCTAAGAGAGAAAAGAGAAAGCAAAAATTTAAGGAGCTACAAAAAGCGTTGAACGCTGCTCGACGATCGAAGGCTCAATGGTCGAACGAAGCTCGACGATCTGAGCATCCATCGTCGAACGCTGATCGACGATTTCAATTTTATTTTCAAAATTACAACTAGAACCTTAGAAACCCTAATATAAAAAAAAACCCTAGGTTTGTGGACCCATTAACTGCATGGAGCATCCCACCTAGGAGATCTTACCCTTTAGGATATAAACCCCAACCTGCTTATTCTTTTATTTCTAGTTTTCATTATATGAAGAATAATGGACCCAAGGTTACCTGGGTCCACAATGTCTAACTGTCTATTCTGCAGGTGAAGACCTATCCAATTACTAAAGACAAATGGTATTTGGATAGTGGCTGTTCCAAATACATGACAGGAAACAAAGAAAATCTGTCAAGATTCAAGGCCAAGCTTGGACCAAAGGTAATCTTTGGGGATTCTAGCTATGGTCAAACTGAAGGATATGGTAGGATTACCATTGGAGCAGTAACTTTCAAAAGGGTTGCATATGTAACTGGACTGAAGCACAACCTTATCTCGGTAACTTAGTTATGTGATGCAAGATATCAGGTATCTTTCACAAACACTCTCTGTAATATTACTTTAAATAGTAATGTTGTGTTAGTAGGTATTAGACAAGGTAATATTTATTTAGTAGATTTTAATTCTACCTAATCTGAAATCTATCTATTTAATGAAGTAACTAATAACAACACCTTATGGCATAGGAGGCTTAGCCATGTTAACCTCAAGAACATATCTAGGTTATATAAATACAACCTTGTTAGAGATTTACCTTCTTGCCCCTACAAGAAGGAGAGCCTATGCAAGGCTTGTCAATTAGGCAAGAAAACCAAAAACTCCTTTAAATTTGTAAATAAAAGTGATTCACCTAGAATCCTGTATTTATTACATTTGGACCTTTTTGGCCCAATAAATGTACAGAGTCTAGGAGGGAAGTATTACACTTTAGTAATTGTAGACGACTTCTCTAGGTTCACTTGGGTGTTCTTCTTGAGAACTAAGGCTGATAACTTCAAAGTTCTTACAGATTTTCTACTTTGTGTGCAGACTGAGTATTCTACTCATGTTGCCTTGATCAGAAGTGATCATGGTACTGAGTTTCATTCTCTTCTCATGCAAGATTTCTGTGAGAAAGAAGGTATCAAATATAGCTTCTCTGCTCCTAGAACTCCCCAACAAAATGGGGTAGTGGAAAGGAAGAATAGAACCTTGATTAAAGCTGCAGGAACACTATTGGCAGATGCTAATATGCCTCTCTCCTATTGGGCAGAAGCTGTTAGCACAGCTAATTATGTTCTGAACAAAAGTCTTATACACAAGCTTAAGAGTAAAACTCCTTATGAGTTGCTTAAAGGAAAGAAACCTAAAATTAATTATTTTAGAGTATTTGGTTGTGTAGTATACATTCATAACAATAACAAAGAATACCTTAGAAAGTTTGAAGCAAAAGCTTCAATGGGAATTTTTCTTGGATATTCCCAAGTAAGCAAAGCTTATAGGGTATTTAATAAAGCAACTTCTAAAATTGAGGAATCTGTACATGTTTCTTTTGATTAATCTCAGATGTTTTACAAGGAGAAGGAAACTTCCCCCTCCTCAAGTTCATTGCAGGTACCAGAATCTAATAAAGATGTCACTCAAGAGATTCTTCATCTATCAACTCTTCATATCACTGATTCAGACAGTGATGAAGACTTTGCAGAAGCTGTTGTTGTACCACCAATAGTTGATCCAATTCCTCCTGAGGAATTAATCCCAACTGTTGCTGAAGATCACATCCCACCTGCTGGTGTTGTCACACTTAGAGATCATCCTTCATCTCAAGTGATTGGAGACATATCAGCTGGTGTATAAACAAGACATCAGTTAAGACAGGATGTGATACATGCTTGTTTCCTTTCACAGATTGAGCCCCTCACCATAAAAGATGCTGAGCTAGATTCCCACTGGATCATTGCTATGCAAGAGGAACTCAATCAGTTTGAAAGATGTAAAGTATGGACTTTGGTTCCAAGACCTAAAGGCCAACTGATCATAGGCACCAAGTGGGTGTTTAGAAACAAGTTGGATGCAAATGGAATTATTGTAAGGAACAAAACTAGGCTTGTAGCTCAGGGCTACAGACAAGAGGAAGGTATAGATTATGACCAAACCTTTGCTCCTGTTGCAAGGCTAGAGGCAATAAGGATCTTTCTAGCCTATGCAGCCTATATGAAGTTTAAGGTTTTTCAGATGGATGTCAAGAGTGCCTTCCTAAATGGTGAGCTAAAGGAAGAGGTATTTGTTGAACAGCCTCTTGGGTTTGTTTCTTCAACTCAGCCCTCATTTGTGTACAAGTTGCAAAAAGCTCTTTATGGACTTAAACAAGCACCCAGAGCCTGGTATGAGACTCTAGCTAGTTTCCTGTTAGAGCACAACTTTGTTAGGGGAGTAGTTGATAGAACCCTTTTCGTTAAGCACCACAAGGAAACAATCCTGTTAGTTCAAGTGTATGTGGATGACATTATCTTTGGTTCCACTGATCCCAAACTATGCAAAAGGTTCTCAGACTTGATGCACTCTAAGTTTGAGATGAGTAGTATGGGTGAGCTGTCTTACTTTCTTGGTCTCCAAGTGAAGCAAGATGTTGATGGAATCTTCATCTCCCAATCAAAATATGCCAAGGAATTGGTAAAGAAATTTGGGATGGTTGATGCTTCAGCAATGCATACACCTATGGCTACAAATGTAGTTATAGATTCTGATGATAAGGGTAAGCCAGTTGATCAGAAAAACTATAGGGCCATTGTTGGTTCCCTATTGTATTTAACTGCAAGTAGACCTGACATAATGTTTGTCACATGCCTGTGTGCTAGATTCCAGGTCAACCCCAAGGAATCTCATTTGATTCTTCTCAAGAGAATTTTGAGATACCTGAAGGGATGTCCAAATTTAAGACTGTGGTACCCAGCTGAATCAGAATTTGAGTTAATTGAATACTCTGATTCTGACTATGCTGGTTGTAGAGTTGATAGGAAGAGTACCTCAGGGACATGTCCATTCCTGGGAGAGAGATTAGTCTCTTAGTTCTGCAAGAAACATGCTTCTGTCTCAACTTCAACTGCAGAGGCTGAATATATAGCAGCTGCTAGTTGTTGTTCACAGATCCTGTGGATTCAAAACCAACTTTTAGATTATGGGTACACACACAAGAACACAAAAATCATGTGTGATAGTACCAGTGCTATCTCCATTGCACAAAATCCTGTGCACCACTCTAAAACCAAGCACATTGAGATTAGACACCATTTTTTGAGAGATTGTGTGGAAAAGAACAAGATCAGCCTTGAGTTCATATCCACTGACCTTCAGAGAGGTGATATTTTCACCAAGCCTTTAGATGAACAGAAGCATCTGTTCTTTCTGCATCAACTAGGCATGATTAATGGAAAAGACTAAGTGTGACGTCTGCCTTTGTTGATATCTGTTTGAAGATCGTCGAACGACGTTCGACGATTGTCGATCAGGTTGAGCCGATCGTCGACCTATGGGTGACGACAGCTCGATTTGTTTGGAAGACAGAAATAGTCGATCGATTGATCGACTACTCTGCCTCAGGAACCGATCGTCAAACGACCGTTCGACCATCATCTCCAGTATCTTTTAAAATAGACCGACGATTGCGTTTTTTTATTTAAATCGATGGTCGATCTAGGTTAAGAGATCGTGCTTGTTATAGTCGACGGAACTCGTTTTTTCGTATTCCGTCTTTCTATTTGAGCTTTGTCTCGCGCTTTCTCCTCCTCGTCTCTCTCGTCTTCTCCGACAAATCGATGGCGATTGCTCCAGCCCTTCTGTCTGCGATGAAGTTCGACGCCGAATTCAGCGTGGATTTTGACACTTTCAGCGCCTGTGATTCTGAGATAATAGAAATCCTCCAGCTCTACAAAGAACAAGGTTTGGAAAAGCTTATGACCACAAGAATCAAGATAAACATAACAGAGATTAAAGAGTGGTTTTTTACTTCGTCTTCCAATGACGAATCGATGACTGGAACGATTGGCGGTGAAGAGGTAAGTTTGACTCCTGCCGCATTGACTGATATTTTCGGATTATTGAACGGTGAAGAGGATTATGAACAAGATACCCAAGAGTTTGGAAGGATGTTAATCGAGTTAGGGCATGCCGAAGGCATTCCTTCTAAGTTGCTAAAAGTTAATTTTCTGTTAAAGATAAAGTTCTTGGCTGAACTTGTTGGAAAAGTGCTTCTGGGCAAGCACTCTGCTCATGACAACATCACCAGGCAGCAGTTTGCCTTGATGTGTGCCATAGTAAATAAGAAACAGATCAATTGGGCAGGGATTATGTTTGATTTGATCAGAAAGAAGAATGGCAAGAAGAAAGTAACCCTAGGTAGGGTACTTGGGATATTTCTAAAAGAGAAATACTCCCACCTGTTGGTAATAATTTCAACAACTATCAATGCCAGTAAGAAGATGGACCCAACACTATTTGTTAAGTGGAAAAGAAGTTTTCAGAAGCCTTCTCCTGCAGGGGTAGCTCCAGTTGTGTCAGAGAACATAAGGACTGTTTCAGTCACTCCCCACCTACCTAAAGCAGGCTCATCCATTCTTTCCATTCCATCCACTTCTGCTGCATTCCTATCTACCTCTACTGAAGTACCATCGACATCTGCATTACCATTTACATCTACTACCACTCTTCCTCTTGACTCTTTTTCTATTCCTCATACTTCATCTCCAGCATCTCCCATTCCTGCACATCTAGCTGGGACTTCTATTCCCAGTTTTGATTTGTTAGGATCTGAGAGAATTCCAACCCCACCTCAGTCACCACTTACACCTCCAAATCACACTGACTTTCCCTCATCCACTCCTCAATCACCAGTTCACAACACATCTCATCAGGAAACTGCCTTTCCTGATGATCTTTCATCTTCTGTTGTTCCCCCATCCACATCTATATCTCCAGCACTCATAGCCAATATCCTGGAGTTAATTACTCCTTTAATCAAAACCATGATTGAAGAAGCAATTGCTCCTCTTGTATCCTCCATTTCTTCCTTGACTGCCTCCATCCAAGCCCTCTCCAAATCTGCTGAGCCCTCTTCATCTAGGGGCCTGGTTTCAGTTTCCACTGAAATCAGGCAGGGGGAGATGTTCTATGAAGATGCCTCTCAACTGCCCCTGGCCTCTCTTCCAGTAGATCCTCCAGCAGATACTCAAAGAGAAACAGCACTTACAGAAAAAGAGATAGTAGCTCAAGAAGAAACAGTACCTCAACTTTCTGAAAAAGAGATTTCTGATGCTATAATGGAAACAGAATTTGTTGTCAAAGTCTACTTAGAAGAATTCTCCACTCCCATAATTGCTCTTTTCTTAGAAGGAGTCATTACCTCCTTTCTAGATGACTTATGGGAGTTAGGAAATTCTGAGGAAAATCCTGAAGATAATTCATTTACTCATTTTCTTGACATGTTAACTGACATGCTAGTCTATGAATACCTAGAAGGGATGTTTCTATTTCATTTAGCAAATCTGTGTTCCTGATACTACAGATATAGTGGAAGAAGTCCTAGCTGTTCTTCAACCTGCTCAAGAACCAGTGCAAGAAGATCAAGGAGATATAGAAATAATAGAACCTACTGTTCAAGATCCTGAGTCTGCTCAACCAGTTCAAATAGTTGTGCAAGAAGAACTGGTCTCCATGACAGTTATAGTTGAACAAGAGAATGTTTCAGTTGGACAATAAGAAAAATCTATAGTTTGGGATGACACCCCTAGACTAGATCTTGATACTCTTCTGGCATAGGATGCCTTAGAAGAAGAAAGAGAGAAAGCTGCCTTAAAAGCAAAAGAGAAAGCTGAGCAAGAGGCTCTTGATCCCTATGATCATCCTCAATCATCTGATGATGAAGATGACTCTGATGATTCAGAAGGAACCAGGAAGAAGAAATCTGCCAAAAGAAAAAGAAAAGTTTCTGCTCCTCCTCTACCTAACCCTGATCATGATGTACCATACTATATCTTGAAAGGAATAGATCCCAAGTTAAAAGAATATCAACACTGGATGGGATTCTCCAAAAATCAGCAAAAACAAAGAAAGAAATCTAAAAGATATGACAGGCCAGCTCCTAAATGGAATTCTAAAGGACCTCCTCCTCCTCCTAGTGCAGGAGCATCTGGAAATGTTACCAGTCCCTCTGCTCCTCCTTCTAGATTCACTTCTTCCCAATCTTATCAGAGGAAAGGAAATCAAAGCTACCATGGCAAGTCTCAATCTGGACATCAGAGACAGGAAGCTGAGTTACAAGAACAAGTGAAGGAGGTAGTTTACCTAAAGCCAACCATTTCTCCTCCTCCTTCACCCAAGAAAAGGACATCACCAGATAAAGAAAGAAAGATTTTATCTTCCAGAGAATCTGATCAGAAAAGGAAAATAGATACAAAAGGAAAAAGAGTTATATACTCTGAGAAATCAAGTAAAAGATATGCTGAATTTGCTCCTCCAACATCTTTAGTTATTCAAGAAAAGAAAGAGCTAGCTGCAAGCATGTTAGAACCTTCTACTAAATTCAGAACTGTAAATCCTCTAAATCCAGCTGATGAAAATGAGTATGAAAGCTTAGAGCTTAATCTTGACTTCAGGATGGCCAGATTCCTTGAATTGGTTGGATCAGCTCAGATTAGAAAAGCCAGAGCTGAAGGAAAAGATGTTACAGGCTTAACTACTATGTCCAAATTCAGAAAGAAAGAACTTGATAGATTCTAGGTAAGACCTGAAGTTTTTGATGCTACCAAATATATAGAAAAATATCCAGAAGCAGTTGTTCCAAGAATAGGAGAAACCAAAGTTATTGGAGAACAAGATCTGAAGACATCAAAGAAGGAAGCTCTAGATCCTCTCAGAAAAATCTCTTTTATTCCTGACTCTTCTATCTCTAAACCAAATTCTAATGCTGCTTAAGTTTTATTATCAATCTGTTTATGTTAACTGTTTGATTGATGCATTTGATGCTTAGATGTTTCTTTCCTGAGTTATTTTTTTTCCAGTAGTTTTTTTTGAGAGACTTAACCCAAATAGGGGGAGATTGTTGGTACCCTAGTTTGGATTTGTGTTAAGTCCTCTCATTTAGTTTCTTGACCGAAGATTTAGCTATGGTCAAAGGTTAGCTAATAGGTTAGATTCCCTTAGTTATAGAATTGCTTATCCAAATGAAAAATTTGGTTAAATCGTTTTTGGTTTGACTATAGTCGAACGCCGCTCGACCACCGTCTATCGACTGGTCGACGATCGTCTATCAGTTGGTCGACTATCGTCGGTCAGCAGATCGTCTATCTCTGAGTTAGTTCAACTCTTGTTAGCTCAACGTTCTGTGGAATCTGCCTCGTCGATCGTCGAACCCCGCTCGACTTCTTTTGACCAGACAGATTTCTTGATAGTTAGACTATCTGCTTGGATAGTTCAACTATCTGATAGCTCGACTATCTTTCTTGATAGGTCGACTATCTGCTTTTTTTGATAGTTCGACTATCTGCTTGGATAGTTCAACTATCTGATAGCTCGACTATCTGTTTGATAGGTCGACTATCTATCTTCTTTGATAGTTCGACTATCTGTTTGAGAGGTCGACTATCTGTTTGTCTTTGATAGTTCGACTATCTGTTTGATAGGTCGACTATCTGTTTTGCTTGATAGCTCAACTATCTATCTTGATAGGTCGACTATCTGTTTGTCTTTGATAGTTCGACTATCTGCTTGATAGGTCGACTATCTGTTTTGCTTGATAGCTCGACTATCTATCTTGATAGGTCGATTATCTGATAGCTCGACTATCTGTTTGATAGGTCGACTATCTGCTGTGGTAGTTCGACTATCTTCATTGATAGTTCTACTATCTGTGTCGTTCGACTATCTATTCTGATAGGTCGACGATCTCTGTGCTTCGGTCGACGATCTCCGAGGGTCGTTCGACGTTCTTTTGTCTGTCTTTAGTAATTGTGTACTCCTTCTGTTCTATGATTCAATTCCTTTTTATTTAGCATATTAAAGTTTATTTCATTGATTTTGTGCATACATCTCAAGGCAATCTTTGCCCCATCCTTTGTGCATAAGTCAAGCTTTATCTGACAAAGTTCTTTGTCTTATTAGTTGAAATATCTTTTTGCTTTATCTGTCAGGCTGTCCTTTATAGCCGTTAGACTCAGAAAGTCTTCTCTGGCCGTAAAGAGCTCTTTCTGATGTGACTTTTTCTAGCACTCTTTTATCAGATTGATTTGCAGCTTCTTAGAAAGCTTTATCTTTTTATAGGATATCTGTCTGCAAGATATATTTTACTTTGTGCTATTTGCAGCCCAGTTTGCAGATTCCAGAAGAAGACAAAGTTCAAACTCAGATTAGAGTCGTTGTAAAGGCTCATATATAAAGTACCTTCTAAAGACAGAGAACAATAACAACAACACAAAATACAAGAAGTTTTACTCATAGCAGCATAGAGATCTACAGCTCTCAGAAATTCACATTTAACTGAGAAGATCAAATATCTTCAGCATTCTTCCTCAATCCTGAGTCCATCCTGCTTACAGGAACATTTACTCAGTGCCTAGAAGAAGAAGAAGAAGAAGAAAGGAAGCAGATTAAAGAACAACTCATTACAAATCAAGAGTCTTCTTCAAGCTTCTCCTTCAGAACTCCAAGACAGTTCTTTGTCTCAAGTTCAGAAGAGTTCCTGCACCCTGAAGCAAGACTTCTTCCTGGATATTCTCTAAGCCAGGGGGAGCCTTAATTCTTTAGAGCTTTCTAGCTCTGTGCAATCCACTAGCTTCTCTAATCTGTTTTAACAATAGAGAAGAAACTTTAACTCTCTCAACCTCCTGTATAAAGGGTTATTACTCCCTTCAAAAGTGAACCTTGGTGGCAGGGCACCTGATCAAAAACCTGTGTTGGATTTTGAGCTCCTGATCAAAAGCTCAAAGGGTCTTTGGATCTACCTGAATCAGATCTATTGGTGGCAGGGCACCTGCTCAAAAACCTGTAGTGGATTCCTACCAGGGTGGTAGAAGAGTGGACATACCTATTTAGAGGGAACCACTATAAAATTTCTTGTGTCGTCTGTGCTGCTTATTTAATTCATTGCACTGTGGCTGTGAGTATAAATAACTAGGATTGCTAGTTGCTGTGTTAGGACCAAAGCTTAATTGTAATTACAGTTAGCTTTCTCCAGTGCACTTCACTTTGTGTTAGGCTCTAAGGTTATCAATATCTATAAACTCATTCCACAATTAACTCTAAGGGAGTTGAGTAGGGTGTCATAATTTTTTAATACTCTATTCACCACCCACCCCCCCCCCCCCCCTCTAGAGTTGTATCTATCCTCACTTTCAGAAGGAAAAAGGCTTTGTTGCTGAGACTTGGAGTGAGTTTGAAAAAGAGTCTTCATCTTCCAGCTCTAGTGAGGATGAAGAAGAGGCAAAAGCCAGAGAGATTTGCTTGATGGCAATTGATGCTTCATGCAGTCATTCAGCAGCTGATGAATCAGCAGGAGAATCCGAATTAGAAGAGGATAAGGTAATAGCCTGTTTTGATTTCAATTCAGATCATTTTAAAGCTGAATTCAAACTTTTATGTAATGATTTAATTAAGTCTAAGAAGGAAATCAAACTTCTCAAATTGAATTTGATAACTTGTTTTCTGAAAACATAAAACTATAAGATGAACTAGATATAGCTTCTGAACAAATCATTTCTGTAAAAAATGAATTAAATGAGGCTAAAGGAATTGAAGAATCCCTAAATGGGAGAAGTATTAAATTAATGGATATAACCAGCACAGTAAAGGCTTAGCTTAATGTTAAATTAGGCTTAGGAGCTTCATCTAGTCAGCAACCAATACTTAAGAAAAATATTCTTTCAACCCCTATCAAATTCATATCAGAAAAGGGCAAAGAAAAATTAGAAGACAACAACCAATAAACAGAAGAATTTCAAAAACCCAAACAAACGAAAAGGAAAAGTAAAAATTTCAATAAAAACCATGTTCAACATTTTTCGTCGAACTCAGATCGACGAAATGTATATGGTTCGTCGAACTAAGATCGACGAACTTTGAACACAGATTTTATATATAATAAATCGTCTAACTGCGAGCGATGGAATTTATATGGTTCGTCGAACCGCGATCGGCGAAATTAGGGTACAGGAAATGAATACTTTCATTCTCTGAGCGGAGTTCGACAAACTCATCCCTATTCGTCGAACGCAGATCGACGAACTTACTGGAATTCATCGAACTCAGATAATTTTAACAGAAACCTAAATTTCTCCAGAAATGTTAATCAACCTAAATCATTTGTTAATCCCTTTACACATTGGATAATTCCACCATGAAAATTCCATCCCTTAGGCTATAAGAGTCAACCAGAATTTTCTTATATTTCTAGATTTAAATTTGAAAAGAATCAAGGACCCAAGGTTACCTTTTAAACCCTAAACAGCTATTTTATTTTCTTACAGGTACAGAACTATCCTACAACAGAGCAACAGTGGTACTTGGATATTCGGTGTTCAAAGCATATGACAGGAAGCAAGGACAACCTAACTAACAATAAGTCAAAGCTTGGACCAAAGGTGATCTTTGGAGACTCCAACTGTTGCCAAATAGAAGGCTATGGTACTGTTAAAGTTGGAGTTGTTACATTCAAGAAGGTAGCATGTGTGAGTGGTTAAAAACATGACCTGATATCCATAATCCAGTTATGTGATGAAGGTTATCAGGTATCTTTTAACCAATCTTCCTGCATTATTACTTCAATAGATAACAAAACTATTTTAACTGGACTTAGACAAGGAAATATTTATGTGGTTAATTTCAAGTCAACTAGTTTAGAAATTTGTTTATTCAATCAAGTTAGTAATAATAATGATTTATGGCATAAAAGACTAAGGTATGTTAACCTTAGAAATATTGCTAAATATATTTATGTGGTTAATTTCAAGACAGCTAGTTTAGAAATTTGTTTATTCAATCAAGTTAGTAATAATAATGATTTATGGCATAAAAGACTAAGACATGTTAACCTTAGAAATATTGTTAAATTATCTAGGGACAACCTTTTTAGAGGATTGCCTTCTGTCCCCTATAAGAAGGAAGGCCTCTATAGGGCTTATTAATGAGGCAAGCAAACTAAAAATAGCTTTAAATCTATTAATAAGAGTGATTCATCCAGGATTCTATACTTACTACATATGGATCTCTTTAGATCCATTGCAGTACAAAGCTTGGGAGGGAAATCATATACTTTAGTAATTGTAGATGACTTCTCTAGATTCACTTGGGTGTTCTTTCTGAGAAACAAGTCAGATAACTTCAAATTTCTTACAGACTTTCTTAGGAGCATAAAGATTGAGTATTCTACTCTAGTAGCATTGATCAGAAGTGATCATGGTACTGAGTTTGAATCTCTTCTTATGCAAGAATTCTATGAAAAGGAAGGTATCAGGCTTTGCATCTCTACTCCTAGAACTCCTCAATAAAATGGGGTAGCAGAAAGGAAAAAATAGAACTCTAATTGAATCTGCAGGGACATTGCTTGCATATGCTTACTTGCCCCTATCCTTTTGGGTAGAGGTTGTAAGCACAATAAATAATGTTCTGAATTTAAGTTAAATACATAAACTTAAGGGCAGGACTCTCTATGAATTGCTCAAAGGGAAGCAACCGAAAATAGACTATTTTAAAGTATCTGGTTGTAGATGTTACATTCACTATATTAATAAGAAACATCTTAGAAAGTTTGAAGCCAAAGCTGCAGAGGGAATTTTTCTTGGATATTCCCAAGTCAGCAAGTCCTATAGGGTTTTCAATAAATCAATTTTTAAAATGGAAGAATCT
This sequence comes from Platanthera zijinensis, assembly GCA_039513925.1. Lineage (NCBI taxonomy): Eukaryota > Viridiplantae > Streptophyta > Magnoliopsida > Asparagales > Orchidaceae > Platanthera > Platanthera zijinensis. The sequence continues at coordinate 211,679,366 of CM077081.1, read as the reverse complement.
GTATATGTAACATTTGATGAAGCTAACATGTTTTACAAGGAGAAGGATTCTTCTACCAGAGATTTATTACGGTTATCCCAACTGTGTGAGAAATTGGATGATTTAAACCTCGCCCAAGAGGTTATATCGCATACTTGTCCACAAGTTGATGATTATAGTGAAGAATATCTCATTGAAATAATTGCTGAACCTACAACATCCAACCTAATTCAACAAGAGGAATTAATTCCCCAAGCTATTGATGAACCAACTCCTCCTACTGATCATGTCATGCTTAGAGATCATCCTATATCTCAAGTGATTGGAGACATATTAGTTATTGTGCAAACAAGACATCAACTCAACCATGATTTGATGCATGCTTGCTTCATATCTCAACTGAATCCCCAATCCATAAAAGATGCAGAGCAAGATCCCCACTGGATTATTGCAATGCAAGAGGAGCTCAATCAATTTGAGAGATGAAGAGTTTGGGATTTAGTTTCAAGACCCAAAGACTACCCAGACACTAGAACTAAATGGGTATTTAGGAACAAATTGGATGCACAAGGAGCTATTATAAGGAACAAAGCAAGGCTGGTAGCACAAGGATATTCAAAAGAGGAAGGAATTGATTATGATCAAACCTTTACACCTATTGCAAGACTTGAAGCTATCAGAATCTTTCTTGCCTATGTAGCCTACAAGAAGTTCAAAGTCTACCAGATGGATGTCAAGAGTGCTTTCTTAAATGGTGAACTCAAATAGGAAGCCTATGTGGAGCAACCACCAGGTTTTATCTCTCCAACCCATCCCTTTTTGTTTTCAAATTGCATAAAGCTCTCTATGATTTAAAGCAAGCTTCAAGAGCTTGGTATGAGACACTAGCTAGCTTTCTTTTAGAGCATAAGTTCTCTAGGGACATTGTAGATAGGACTTTATTTTTTAGGCATCATAAAAATGAAATATTGTTATAACAAATATATGTAGATGACATCATTTTTGGCTCTACTGATTCCAAACTATGCAAAAGGTTTTCTGACCTGATGCATTCCAAGTTTGAAATGAGTAGTATGGGAGAGCTTTCTTACTTCCTTGGTCTTCAAGTGAATCAATTTCCTAATTGCATTTTCATCTCCCAATCTAAATATCTAAAAAAGCTAGTTAAGAGATTTGGGATGTCTGATGCCTCAGCTATGAAAACACCCATGGCTTCCAATGATTTGCTTGATTCTGATGAACAAGGCAAGCCAGTTGTTTATAAAACATATAGGGCTATTGTTGGGTCCTTGTTGTATCTTACAGCTATTAGGCCAGATATAATGTTTGATACATGTCTTTGTGCTAGGTTCCAAGTGAACCCTAAAGAATCTCATCTTATTTTACTTAAAAGAATTTTGAGATATATAAAGAGTTTCCCAAATCTAGCACTCTGGTATCCAACTGAGTCAAAATTTGAATTAACTAGATTCTCAGATGATGGCGTTGCTGGATATAGAGTAGATAGGAAAAGTATATCAAGAATATGTTGGTTCCTTGTTGATAGGCTTGTGTCTTATTTTTGTAAGAAACAAACATCTGTGTCCACTTCAACTACAGAAGTTGAATACATTGCAGCTGGTAATTATTATTCACAAATATTGTGGATTCAAAACCAACTCCTGGATTATGGTTTCAATCTAAATAATTCAACTATATTTTGTGATAGTACCAGTGCAATTTCCATTGCACAAAATCCAGTGCATCATAGTAGGACCATTCATATAGAAATTAGACATCTTTTCATTAGAGATTGTGTGGACAAAAATAAAATTAAACTTGTATTTATCTCTACTGACTTACAAAGAGCAGAAATCTTCACCAAACCTTTGGATGAAAATAAACATCTGTTCTTCTTAAATCAGTTAGGTATGATTAATGGAGAAGGCTTAATTTGATTTCTGTCCAAGGTCGAAGAATTGATCACATTTCGCCGAATGGAGATCAATGATCTGTGAACTCTTCTTGAGAATTTTCGTCGACCTGAGAAGACGAAATCTCTGTGTGAAGTAATTTTTGTCGAACAGAGATCGACGATCTTGCTTCAAAAAATATTTTGTCAACCTAAGAACGACGATCTATTTTCCCCCTCTTCAAACTGAGATTGACGATATCATTTACTCATAAAATTCTTTCATCGACCTGAGCTCGAAGCTTTTATTTTTTCGCAGGACGAAGTTCATTGTTTTATCTTCTGAAAACTTATAATAGGGTTTTCATCGAACTCCATCCCGCGCTTTCCAGTTCTTTTGCACTTGATCTTTTTGCTCTTGTAGGTAATGGAGATTTCGGCGGAGACTCTCTCAAGAATGAAATTCTATGTCGGCTTCAACATCGGCATCTATTCCTTCAGCCATTCCGATCAAGTTTTCCAGAACATCTTACAACTCTTCGAGGCTCAACAATTATAGAAACTTATGACTACCAAGATCAAACTGCCAGTAATAGAGATAAAGGAATGGGTTTTCACAGTCAAGATTCAGGAAACACCAGTTCTGATTTGAATAATTTCAAGTCACCAGGTTCCCCTCTCTCCAGAGATTTTAACTGGAGTGTTTGGTTTTGTTAATGGTATAGATGAAATAGAGCTATCTAGCAGCGAATTTGATGAGATGCTAGAAAGGTTAGGGCATACTGAAGGAAACCCTAACCATCTTCTTAAGAAAAATCTATCCGTGGAATATAGATTTCTTGTTGATATTGTAGGCAAAGTGTTATTGGGAAAACACTCTGCTCATGATCACATTTCCAGCCACCAGATTAATGTGATGTGTGCCTTAGTTAATCAAAAGTCAGTGAACTGGGGAGGTATTTTGTTTGATTTGATTAAGAAGAAATTTAACAAGAAGGATGTTAGCTTAGGAAGGATTCTAGGAATCTTCCTTCAAGCAAAGGCTCTAGAGCTATTGGTCTCCTAGACTAGTTTCCTCAATGCCACTAAGAGGCTTACCTCTTCCTTATTTGGCAGATGGGAGAGGACTATCCCCAAGCCCTCCAGGGCCTCATCCTCTAGGATTGCTTCTGAGAACACCAGGGCTGATACAGCCACTTCTCCAACCCCAGTAGAAGCTACTGCTCCTCCTCCATCTCCACCTCATTCCATATTTCCTTCATCAACTCCACTTCAACAACCCTCTACCTCCACTCGTCCAGTCTCACCATCTCAACAACAATCACCTATCTATATTGCTGAGGATGTACCATCTCCACCTCCTCAATCTCCTCAACCATCTCATCTTGATAATCTCCCATCTTCATCTACACATCCAGATCAACCAATGTCATTTCCCTCATTCAATCTTATTTCATCTCCATCTCAACAATAATCTCCTCACCAAGATGAAATTCTAGATACCATTCATACATAAAATCTTCCATCCACTTTCCCTCATCTTAAATAATCTGACCTACCTCAATCCAATCTTTCATCCAACACTCCATCTATATTTTCAGAATTCCTTCATACAGACTTCCCTCAAGCCATGTCAGTCTGTTCTAATTTTGGTCACCAATCCACCTATACCCCATCTTCTCCTGAACCCCTCTATCTCAACTTCTCTAACATTGTTAAAGATCTTCTACAATTCATCACTCAATCTCTAAAGAAGTATATAGATGAGGCCATTGCCCCTCTTGCTTCTTCTATCTCTATTCTCTGCTCAGTTTGCTTCCTCCTCTTCTGTCCCTTCTTCTTCTCATGGCCTGGCTTCAAGACTCTCTGAAACCAGGCAGGGGGAGATGTTCTGTGAAGAAGCTCCAGTAGTAGTAGCAGCAGCAGCAGATGTTCCAGAATCAGAGATCATTGAAATTCTTGATGATGATACAAAGATGATGTGTTTTGTAGAAGAGACAATTTTTGTTGCAGCAATAGATACTGTTGGTGATTTCAATATAAATCCCTCACTTGATATTTATTCTTTATTACATTCTTTTAATACTATGTATAGCAGCTATTTACCAGTTTTTGATTCAGCAGTTCTTGATAATTCTCAATCCATAGTGTGCTGCACAGCACCTATTAGTCCTTTAGTTTTTGATCAACTAAGGACAAGTTTGTTAGTAAGTGAAAAGGTCATAGATTCAGAAATCCCAGAGCCAAAGGCTTTTTCTCCTCCATCTTATGGTTGGTCTGAGTCTCCCATACCAGATCTTGATGAGATCTTGTTTATAGATATGGAAGAAGAGAGTGACCAAGTGATTATAGATTTTCCAGAGCCAGAAGTTCAAGTGTAGCCTCAGGCTGAAGTCATACAGCCAAAAGCTCATCCATTTCTTTTTGATGAAATGCTAAAAAGGATTACTAATCTTTATGACAATCCTATAGAAGAGTCTGATGATGATGATGCTGATGAATCAGATGACTCTAAAGATTCCAGTTCTAAGAAGAGAAAGTTCAAGAAGAAAGTTCCACCAAAGTCAGCTCCTAAACCATCTCAAATTGTGTATACTCTATATTATATTCTGCATAATATAACTCTCACTCCAGAATCCCCTCACTGGATGAGATACTCTAAGAATGAGATGAAAGCTAGGAAGAAGAGCAGGAGATACTCTCCACCTCCTAAATTTAGGAGAGGTCCTCCTCCTCTTCCTCCTCCTGCATCTAGATCCTCAAGAAGTGTTTTTAAGCTCCAAAGTCTACATCTTCTCAACATTCCAAATCTTCTTATAGCAGACAACAGCACAGTTCCAGCAACAGCAAACATTAACAGTACCAAAACAAAGCAGACAGTAGAAATCCTCTGAATCAAATCAGCAAGACAAATCATGTCCTAAAAGTCCTATATCTCTAGTGTGTGATCCAGAGATGAATCCTAATTCTAGGATGGCCAGGTTCAAAGAGCTTATAGGACTATCTCAAATCAGAAAAGCAAAGAAGAAGGACAAGATATTTCTCAATATACAAAAATGTCTTCTTACAGGAAGAAAGAGCTTGAAAAGTATCAGGTACAAAAGCTCTTTAATGTTGATACTTATATGTCTTTACATCCTGAAGCAGTTGTACCAAGAGCTGCTTCTGTGACAATTCTTGGAGCTGAAGACATAAAGATGACAAAACAGCAAGCTATTGATCCAAATAGAGAAATTATCCTCACCAAACCTTCTACTAGAACTTCACAGGATACTTCAAAGAAAGTTTGATAGTTCTTCATTTTCTGCTTTTGATCTGAACCATTATTTGTTGTAAATTTATCACAAGGCACTTTTGTTTATATCTGCTGAAACCTTATGATTCTGCCAGATATTATTTTTTTCTTTGTGATTTTTCTTTTATTGTTGTTCATAGTGACCTCACACAAATATGGGGAGATTGTTGAAACCCCACCTTATTTAGGGTTTATTTGGGCTAGGTTCATTATTAGGTTTGTTGACCCATCATGAATAGCCTAGGGTCATTTGTTTTTCAAAGGTTAAGGTTAGTCTTATTAGGTTAGCCTTTGAACCTGCCTTCAGAAGACTTAGGAGACTCAAGAATTTAGAGACAAGAAGTTTTAAAGACTTTAGAATTTATGCTCGACGATAGTTGAACTCAGCTCGACGAACTCAGAGTTCCTTCTCTTAGTTGAGCTCAATGAAAGTCCAGTTGAGGTCGATGATCTATGATCTCATATCAGAAGTTCAGCTTGATGAAAGTCTTTCTCTGGTTGATGAACTTGGAGCTCATATTGGCAGTCCTTTTTTAGTTCATGATCGATGATCTCAGCTCGACGAAGGTGATTTCTCAGCTCGACGAACTTGGAGTTCAGGTCGACGAAATTCTTCCTGAGGTTAACAATTTTCTTTCAAGTTCTGTTTGACGTTTTTCCTCTTCAGTTTCTCAGTTCGACTATCATTTTATTTGATTATATTTACACAGTAATACTCTGATAATTAATGTTCATATTCTCAAGAATATAGTTGTTCCATGGCAGTATTAATTATGGTATTTCACAGAGTTATTACTTGGCTTATTTCTAGAGACAGTTAGGGAATTCATTTAAGACAATTCTAGTCATTCAATCTCCCAGATTTTCTGCAGTCAATCAAGGATAGGATTCAAAATTCAAAGGTCGATTTTCTGTAAGGAATATAAAAGTCATTTTTTAGAAGATTACATATACAATATAGATATAAGCACAGAATAGAATTTACAAAAGCTTATGAATTGTGAATACAAAGAAAATTGAAAGAAGAACAGCTCTCATACAATATCAGTCTTCTTCAGTTTTGCTTCAGGATTTTCAAGAGACAAATAATCTTCATCAGTCTAAAAGTTTCCTGAAGTTCTTTTTCAATCTGAAGGCCTACACCCTGAGCAGAGCTCTCATTCTCCTGAACTCTTCTACATCTCAGGGGGAGCTTTGACAATAGCAACAATCCACTAGTCTTCTTAGAACTTTGAGAAAGAGAAGACATCATCTATTTTATTTTTAACTCTCCTGTACAAAGGGTTTTTAACTCCCTTCAAAAGTTATCTTTTTGTTGTCAAGTCTCCTGATCAAAAGACTTGGTTTGGTTTTTGGGCACCTAGTCAAAAGCTCAAAGGGTTGTGAAATCTCCCTTGAAATAGATCTTGTGGTGACAGAGCACCTGAGCAAAAACCTATGGTGGTAGGGCACCTGATCAAAAACCTATAGTGGATTCCTACCAGTGTGGTAGAAGAGTGGATGTACCCAAGTTTAGGGGAACACTATAAAATTATTGTGTCATCTGGATTGCTCTATTCTTTTGTTTGATCTGTTGTGATTGTCTTTGTTTTTATTTCTCTCTATACATATAGATATCACTTATTTTAATTCCGCTATAAAAACTAATCAAAGTTTTTAAAATACTTTATTCACCCCCCCTAGAGTTAAAACAGATTTATCCCTCATTTTCAAGCACGGAGGTCCCACCACACACCCGAAAGATCTTAGAGCACTTCCCCTACTTAGCCTATGCTGAGCTAAGGGCACCTCAGAAAGCGATGTAAGACAAGAGTAAGAAAACTAGTAAATCTTGACTTCTGAGGTACCCCCTTGGGTCTATGTATAGTTTTCTGAAAGTGGTCTGCCAATAGCTCAAATCCGTTGTTCTGAACGGATATATGCAACCCAAAGTGTTCTGCCAATAGTGTAACTCAGCTGTTTGGCGGGATACTGGCAGACCAACGGGGGCAGAATTGTAAAAATACCTCTGGGTGAGTGGTCCATGGATTTCCCACTTGCCTAGGGCGGCGAGTGCTCGATGGAGCTGGCACTCGCCACCTCCCTATGTCCTAGGGCGAGTGCGGTCCTGGCCTACCCCACTCACCTACTACTATCGACAGCCAAGGGCGAGTGCGAGCCTACATTCTCCACTCGCCCCTCATCCATTCCACCCTACATAGTGTAACATCCCATTTCCGGCTAGGCCCCTAGGAGTCGGTTGGTCATGACAGAACCCTAGGAAACCTAAAAATTGAAATCAATCGACCGAGATTTCGGGTCACGGGTTGGTCACGCCCGTGACCGACCCGTCACGTCCGTGACCTGGGGCGTGACTCCTTCGACGATCGTCGATCCCAGGGAGATGATCGTCGGGCGCAGAATTTTCAACCCGGCCCTGTCACGCCCGTGACCCAGGTGTCACGCCCGTGACCAAGGGCGTGACCCCTTTGGTGATCGTCGATCTCAGCGTGACGATCGCCGAGCGCGGAATTTACCTCATGACCCTGTCATGCCCGTGACCCACAATGTCACGCCCGTGACATAGGGCGTGACCACGTTCGATGATCGTTGATTTCAGTTCGACGGTCGTCGACCCAGAATTTGCCACACGGGCCTGTCACGCCCGTGACCCACAATGTCATGCCCGTGACATAGGGCGTGACCACGTTCGACGATCGTCGATTTCAGTTCGACGGTCGTCGACCCAGAATTGACCACACGGGCCTGTCACGCCCGTGACCCACAATGTCACGCCCGTGACATAGGGCGTGACCACGTTCGACGATCGTCGATTTCAGTTCGACGGTCGTCGACCCAGAATTGACCACCCGGGCCTGTCACGCCCGTGACCCAGGTGTCACGCCCGTGACCACCCTTCGACGATCGTCGATCTCAGTTCGACGATCGTCGAACCCAGAATTGGCTATCCGGGCCTGTCACGCCCGTGACCTATGTGTCACGCCCGTGACCAAGGCCGAAACGTCAGCCAGACTGGAAATTTCAGTAACCAACGTCGTAATCAATTCTGATTATGGGAAGTTACACCGGGAGTATTTATGGGCCGTTTTCCTTCTGTAATTATATAATAAAAGGAGGAAGGTTAGTCCAATAGGAAATCGCCACCTGGCAAACATCTCTTCGTTTCCAGCAATTCAATTACCAGCATCATAACCGAAACATTATTAAGAAGAAATATTAATGGCCATGAACGTTTCAACCTTTCCCCTCCCTCCTTTCTTCCCTTTAAAAAGGCTCCCTAGACTCAAAGATGGAGTTTCCACCCTTACCCTACGGATTTGGAGCTTGTACGGTGCTGTAGAAGAATTCCGACGACGCCACCACCGCGCCATGACAGTCCAACGTCCATCTCGCCGTCAAACCATGAATAAGGTCCTCCTCTACTCTTTCTTCTATGGATAGATCTTAAAAATCATTAGGAGAGATATCGGGCTCAAAAGAGCCGGATCGGGTGAGCGTTTCCATGCTTTTCTGAAATTTGCATGGTGTCGGGTTCGCCGGAAACCGCCTCTCCGGCGGCCGTGCCGCCGCCCGACGGTAGCCCTCACCTCAACAGAGGTGGTGGTGGATGGCCAGGGAGATGGCTGGATGGCCGGGAAATAGCTTTGGAAAAGCTACAGGAAACTAAGTTTTCAAGCTTCTGGTTTCGGGCTGTTGAAGAAGATGAACAGTGCCATGAGAATTAAATTCTATTTTTTTTAAAACAATTTCTGAATAAAAATATCTGTCACGTTAAATAATTTGGGAAAAATAACTAGAGGCTTCTACAGGAAACATGGTCAACATATAAAATGTAGCCCTTGAAGTCTACTTTACTTCAAAATTGATTTCACTCGGTTTGGAGTCCTGGTTAGACCACAGCACCCTTTTTGGTGAGGTCTGTCCATAGGGCTGTCTTGACCTTAGAAAAATTCCCCACTCCAATCCCGTCATCGAAATGACTTGAAATTTAAGGTGTGACCTAATCTTACCTATATCTAGGTGCTATCCAAAAATGTTTGGAGAGTGTTTTTCTATAGTTTTTAGAAAAATTCAATAATCCTAACCTGATTTAATTAGATGGCTAAAAGACTTCCAAACCCTCCCAAATTTTGGTTAGTGGTCCCTGGGTTTATCATAAGGTTCTGGTAAAAATTTCGTCTCATTTGGAGACGTTTTGGTTAGGTTTGTGTCCAACCCTAGGTTGATCCTCATAGGATAACTTAAGATCAAACACCCCCTTGGTATTTGAGTGGCCATATCACCTCAACAGAGGCTGATATTTTGGTCACTGACTTTTTAGGGCATGACACACCCTCCAAGGGAGTTTGGAGCGGTTGGGTGTAGGGTAGCCCTAGAACCCTAGGGTAGGTCCCTTAATGGGGATTTGTAGGGTTGTGAAGGTCATGGGGTCAAATGACCTTGGACTGACTTGAAATTTGGTGGAGAGAACCATAGGACCAGTATAGTTCTCTGGACAAAATTTTAGGGTATTTGGAGACCTTTAGCCCACCTAAAACCCTAACCCTAGTTTAGATCACCAACCTTAATTTGAATTATTAAGCTATTAAATGAACTACAAATCAAGCAAAAAATTTGGGTAGAGTGAGGTTATGGTCCAAGTAGATATAATATAATTTTGTTAAGATTTTTGGATTAATTTATACAGTACTTCATTTACAACTCTAATGGTGCCCTAGATATTTATTTTGATGATTATGGAATTTCTGTTCACTGGAATATTATGAAATCTTGGATTAGGGCATCTTATAGCATATTATATCTTCTGTAATTTTCTTGGAAATTTTATCTGAATATTTTGGGTACTTTATTCTTTAATGTGCTAAATGTGATATACAGTCAAAAATACAAAATAGTGCCCAATTATTGATTGGAAAATTATGAAATTTGATCAGTGGGTGTTTCAAATTATGATAGTCACCTAGTAATTTTCTCTGGAATTTTAGATGGATAAAAACAGTACCTCCTTCATTAAGTTATGAAAATTAGTATCTTACTTTAAAATAAATTCAGAGTTCAAATGATGGAGAAAAATTATGGTACTTGGTTTATGATGGTTTTAGGTCACTATATAGCTTATATAATTTTCTTGGGATTTTTGGATAAATATTTACAGTACTTCCTTCATGATATAGTAAAAGTGGCCTAAAATGATAAATTAGGAAATATAGGCATAAACATCTCTAGAATTTCTCAAAACTTGGAATTGCTGTTTAAATGTCTCATATGATTTTACTGACTTTATGATGATTTATTATTGACTAATTAGTGCACTTCATGTTCATACTAAGGCAGTCGGGATCCTAGAATAAATAAATTAAATGCCAAATGAAATAGGAAAATTATTAATTTCTGGATTTAGACTATTTAGGTCATGGTAGACCTCCAGTAAATATTATATGGGATTTGGAAGACAGTTGAGAGTACCACCCCTTGCATACCTCATAAAGATTAGGACGGTCTGCGTTTAGTAAAACTGCAGAAGCGGAGCTAGAGTGGGTAATGAACTTGGAGATGGAGTTTTGATAGTTTGCTGGTTTGGACAGGATGAGTTAAATCAAGTTCATTAATTGGAAGCCAGGATGGATAGGGTGTGAGATTGACTAGCGATAGGTAGTGTTCGGGTTCGACGGAAGACCGTCCTCCCCGAGAAGAGGAAGAGTCAAGCCACCCTAGGAATAGCCCACTGTAATGCGAGAAGGGAATGGGTTAAGGGAACCAATCAAGTATAATAAGTTCCTTGGAAAGGGAGTTTTGGGATTCACCCCATCATAGCTCCTAGTACCGCTGCGAGCCCTTCACCGGGTAACCCTCGGGAAGTCCAAGGTTAACCTTAAATCTTAGGAATAAAATGATCAAGAGTAATCCTAATAATAGTTGTACCTCACACCTACACTTGTACACATAGGAAGAAAAATTGGCTGGAATGGGTAGAGTAGGTCCATAGTCTAAGGGCCTACTAGTAATGACTATGGTTTGGTTGGTAATTGGGAAGTCCAGGGAGCGGGATGCTCGGGGACATGGTATAGGCTTAGTAGCCTAGAGAGCTGGAGGCTCGGTAATATGAGAACTTGTACAAATATATTTGTCATGGTTGCATGTGCATATAAGTGGTGGGTCATCGGTACTAGGCGATCGATCACACCGACAGCGGTACGTTGACTCGGTGAAAAGCCTGGTGGGTACAACCAGCACTAATACGTGGATACTCTAGGTTGTGTTCTTCTAGGGGCGTATGGAAGGGCTAGGCCTGGTAGTGTGGTTACCCGCCTAGGAGTGGGGGGCCCGACTCACTGTCTCCGTTTGCCACAGCGGAGATTCCTGGGGGTGAAGCTAGCCTCCCGAACAGGGGGAACTAAAGGTCTGTGCGCATAGAGTCGTGTGGGTGTGTTGCACTTGCTTGTGCATTTCATAGCATAATTGTGTGTCATAGCATAAACATGCCACCTAACGTATAAATGGTATGGGACGTTTTATACGATAGGCCCTGCAAAACGACCCCTTGGGCTATAGGGGTAATCCCTATAAATCAATTATTATATTTCTGGTGCTTTTAATTTTTGCTACTCCTTGCTGTTTGACAACCGACACCCCAACGTATAAGTGGTATGGGACACTCTATACGATGGGAGCCCTACAAAAGATCCCTCGGCTTATGCGCTTCCACGCATAAGTTAAGGTTACATTTCTTACTTTCTGTTTCTATCTTAATTACTATAGAATTGCTAGCATAGGTCCACTGTCACCTGTTAATTTGATTTAATCTCAACCTTCATGTCCTTCCCTTTCTTCCTCTCCGCTCGGTACCTAGGAGCCATGGGGGAAGGGGTAGGGGATGATAGGGCTTAGTCTTTATGACTAACGGTTTTCGAACCATAACATTTTAGGTGTACCATATGGAAGGGTCACGGCTATTGCAGTTCCTGACAGAGTTGGCCCCGCGACCGTGTTACCATTGTCACCAGCTGGGACATACACGGGTCAAATGCTCCTTGATGGGTGGGACCCCACCAGCTCAGCAACCAGGAGGCCGAAGACGTAGACGCAGACGTGGATCGCGAGGCGGCGACGGCAGGTCGAAAAGGAAGAAGCACCCAGAGATGCAGCACCAGCAGTGTACAGAGTCGGTGGAGTTGGGCCAATCCAACTTGGATGCTCTCGGTTCAGTGACTGTTACGATGACGCTTAGTTTTAGTTTTGCTTCCGCGAGTGACTTGTAGTGAGGATATGATGTACCGGGCATAAGCCCGTATTTGCAGTACTCTGATATATTGTGGACACTCCCTTCGTGGAGATTTATTTATATACATGTGATTATTGTGGACTTGCTCTTACTTTATTATGCTACGATTCTGCGATCGAAAAGGGCCGACAGAATTGGCGTTTTGTAGTGGCGACCCTCCCGTGAGTCGGTGCCACCGCAAAGAGGCAATTCTGGGCTAAGACCCCGGTGTTTAAAAAAAAGGGGGGGTGGTCACCCATCCCAGTACTACTCTCGCCCAAGCACGCTTAACTATGGAGTTCTTTCAACCTTCATCACCAATTGAGCTGAGCTCCTGGGAAGTCCCCGTAGTGCGGGCTTGACTATCGAGTTTGACTCATCTAAGGGGGGCTACGGCCACCAACAACCCGCCTGTGGAGGGAGAGGGGTTGGGGTGCATGGTCTGCAGACCTGGTTAGGCTGAACCCTTTCGAGCGTGGTGCTGGGGGTGCCGGCGGCCGTCCTTGCGAGCATGGTGTTGTAATGGTCCTCCCGGTACAACCCGCCTGTGGAGGGAGAGGGGTTGGGGAGGCCGTTACAAAAACTGCACTTTTTGTAATGGTCCAGGCCCGCCAACCCCGCGGGACCCAGCTGGCACCGCCGGCCTACCAGAGTCCAGACCCGGGCCCACTACTGGTAGTCAGCCTATCACATCAAGCCTGCAGGCCAATGCACCCCAACCCCTCTCCATCCAGGCGGGTTGTTGGTGGCCGTAGCCCCCCTTAGATGAGTCAAACTCGATAGTCAAGCCCGCACTACGGGGACTTCAACCTTCAATTGGTGATGAAGGTTGAAAGAACTCCATAGTTAAGCGTGCTCGGGCTGGAGTAGTACTGGGATGGGTGACCTCCTGGGAAGTCCCTGTAGTGCGGGCTTGACTATCGAGTTTGACTCATCTAAGGGGGGCTACGGCCACCAACAACCCGCCTGTGGAGGGAGAGGGGTTGGGGTGCATGGTCTGCAGACCTGGTTAGGCTGAACCCTTTCGAGCGTGGTGTTGGGGGTGCCGGCGGCCGTCCTTGCGAGCATGGTGCTGGGGAGGCCGTTACACATAGGCAAGTCGCTTAGGACTTGGACTGCCTGTTTTGGCTGATCTGGCTCTTATCGACCCCACTCGCCGGATATGGGGTTGTACATCTGACATCTCAAACGCACACAAACTTTTTTGATAAAATGTCAAAGCATCCTTAATACATTACTAATATGATGATTACTTTCGACATCTTCGCAGATTTCAAATTCCGCCTTTTTAAACATCAAAACAAAAAATATCACTTTAAAGCTTTCTTATCAAAACAATATCATTTTGTTCTTTTAAGCCCATCAAAATGTTTATTACTATAACTTCATAGCTCAGCCCTTATACCAATTCTGAAAAAAATTTAGTTTCAATTTTGGTCTGAAATCATCTCCTGCCCTATTGAGTTTAACTATCAACACCGACTACTGAGTTTACATATATAAGAATAGATAGCCATCAAATACATATTGCACTTATCATTGCTTGATACACTTCTTCAAATCTAAGAATATTGAGGGAAAATTCCCAACACGAACCTACAAATTGAGGTTCGGTTGTCTATTCTGAATATGCTTAGAAATTATGTCCAATTTGGTTGCCTTCCTCTCGAGGACCCACATCAACACATTTTCAATTTTCTTGAGATTTGCGATACTTTCAGGATTCCTGGGGTGACCGATGATATGATTTGTCTAAAGCTCTTTCCCTTCATATTGATGGATAAATACAAAGCCTGGATATTTTCCATCCCTTCTGAAAGTATCAATTCATGGAATGATCTAGTAAAGCATTTCTTACCAAGTTTTTCCCCTCCGGAAATATTTTGGCAGCACAAACTGAAATTCTCACCTTCAAGAAGTGAGATCAAGAGTCCCTTGCCAAAGCTTAGAAAGATTCTTCGAGCTTCTAAGGCGATGCCCTCAGCATGAGGTGACCCTTTGGGTGCGTGTTGAAATTTTTATGGGGCCTTTGATTCTAGCATTCAAGCAAAAGATGATTCCACTATGGGAGGCTTTATGACAGGGACAACCCCAGTGAACATGTGTTCCATATTAAAGAACTTGGCTCAAAATGCTTAGTGGGGTGATGGAAGAGGTACCCCCAGGAAGGTAGTAGCGGGATTACATCAAGCTTATCCTTACACTGCCATATCAACCCAACTAAAGGAAATGTCTAAACAATTAGAATAATTATGTTTGATGGGGAAGAGTACACCCAGTGCCACCCACGTGTATGTTGTGGCTTGTCAAAGTTGTGGTGCCAACAGGCACAACTCATTTGAGTTTCAGTTGGGGAGTTCCCATGTTGATTCCTCCATTGCCAACACCTTTGAGGAGGTGAATTATCTGGACAATCAGCATAGAAGCCCCATGTTCTCAAATTCATATAACTTCGGGTGGAGGATTCAGCCAAACTTTAGCTAGAGAAATGACCCACATCAAACATAGGGAGGACAAGGGAGTGGAAGTTGACCCCGCAGTCATTTGTTCCACCCCCATATAATTCGAGCAAGGCTGAGGAGTGGGCACCATGGGAGGATTAATTAGATCAACATATTGACTATGTCTTTTATTGCAAATCAAAATGCCTTGGTAAAGAGCCTTGAGACCCAAATCTCCTAGCTAGCCATGCTTATTACTAAGAGAATGCCTGGCACGCTCCCAAGCCAATTCGAAAACAACCCATGAAATCAAGGAAGAGGTTCTTCGGACCTTGCACCAAATTTTGGCAAAGGTATCTTTGTCGAGTGTAAGTTAAATAGTTTCCCAACGCATGTATTAGTTGATACGGGCTCTTCCCACGATATTATTTCTTTACGGGATGTTGACAAGTTCAACATCCATACTTATGAAGAGGAGGTCGTGTCACTAGTATTGGTGAATGGTGAGAGTGATACTATTATTGGGGTTGATCAAGATGTTAAAGTGATGGTAGAGTGGAATACTCTAACTTCTGAGTTTCAAGTTATGGGGCCGCTTGAAAATAATTCACCACCTATTTTTGGCCTCCCATTGCTCACAACTCTTTGTATGACCCTACATATTACAAAAGGATGCCTCTCCTTTCCATCTAGTGATACTTTCCCTGGTGATATTACTTACTCTATGTTTAACACTACGCTTCGGTGTAGTGATATTTTTAATCAATTTTTATGTCTTGATGCGGGAAAAATTGAGAACGAAATGGGAATAGATGAGGAGGTAGTATTTGATGGTGAGAAAATACAGATCAAAAATGGTAATGAAGGAATGTTGATCACAAAGACCGTGGAGTTAACTACCATAGAGGGTGGTGAATGTGAAGAGAGGATTGTGTTCATTGGTGAGGTGGCTAGAGCATGTCTTGGCGCCAAACCAAAAGCTTCAAAGGAAGTGCGTTGGGGAAATCTTGCATCCACCAGTCCGGTGGAGCAAGGTGATGCCCCTAATTCTTCTAGTTTGAACACCATAGATGTGGAGGAAGTCCCCCGATGGAGGTCACTATGGGTGGAATTAAGAAAGAAAGTTCATGACGAGCGCGCAACCCATAAGGACGCAATGAAATTCAATTCTAGTTTAAAGCTGGGTAGGAAACTTTCATATTCGCGCCAACGCACTGGAACTGCGCTGTCCCTTTCCCTCCAGGCTGAGATGTACCACAAATCAATAGTTAGCTGATTACTTCCAAGTTTAGACCCATTCGAGCTTGTTAGTAGTAGAAGTAACTTTTTTTTTGGAATTTGCTTTTTACTTTCTACTTAAACAATATTATAAACAATGCTTAATACAGGTATTTGCTCCAACTCAAGGACAGTAAATAAAGCGCTTTTGGGAGGCACCTCATGTTATTTGTGTTGTTTTTCTATTTTTATCAGTATTATCATGCAAATTTTTGTTTTATTGTTTTCTCTAAGCCCTTGTAGGATTCTGGTGAAATCGCAAACTTTCTTTAGCCAAGCTGGACCAGGGAGCAAAATTATGTTCAAATTTGGTCTCTTCATGAATGCCCCATTCTCAGACATTGGGTAACGTGTTTTTATCCTTCTTTTTTTTTCTTGCATTCCTAATATTTAATCACATATATATCTCCATTGAGGGCAATTCATCATTTAATTTTGGGGGGATAGATTAGGTTCTATGATTGCCTAAGCACACACCATTTTGCATTCCGTTAGTGCGTATTTTTTAATTTGTTCCATTTTTCAAACTTTAAAATTTTTCTTGCACATTGCATATTATTTCCCCCCACACATGTTATACTTGAACAATTGTTAATTCCTTGCTTTTAGATTTACTTTTCGGTGTATAGGTTGAATAATTTATAATAAAAATTTGGATTCTATTAGTGGATTGTAGACTCATGTAGTGCTCCTAATCGAGTGCAGGTGTTCTCGGGTAGAAATAGGTTTAGAATTAATATTTGTTAATATGCTAATTACACTATCTTTTTACTTATTATTGTTGGTTCTATATCCACCCTTCGTTAAATGCGTTCTTGTCCAACACTAGTGTAAAGCTATTTGTAATGCCACTACTAGCGTATAATATGATCACGATGAAGGGGTGTTCTATCTCGGTGTCTATAACTCGCCACAGCGATCTTCAAACCATATACACATAATAGTGATTTACTCTACCTATAGGATTTAGGCCTTTCCTTGGATAGTTTGAGCCTTTGTATCCAAACGCATATGCGTTGCCATTGCTAATCAAATTTTGTGCCTACCGCCTATTTTATTGATTCACTCACACAATATTATCACCAAAGACAAAATGCGGACCTATTCTCACACTTAAAAATCTGAGCTTAAAAGTATATTTTTCATGATTTTTAATTTGGGAATTATTTTGTGATATAGTGAAATGTTAAAAATGTATATCTTGGCGAGTGTATGTTGAAAAAAAAGAAAAACAAGAGAAGAAAAGAAAAAAAATTAGAAATGTATTTATGTTGGTGTTGATAAGTGGTGAGCGACCCCATGTTCTCAAGTCTAAGTCTGGGGGCATCACTCGCCCATTTTCTACTTTTGTTAGTTTTGTTGCAAGCTCAAATATTTTTATTTAAGTGTGATAAGCCTTCACGTTGATCTTTGTTAGACCTCGCCTTAAACCTAAGCTTTAACTTGCATCCAAATTAAGTCCTAATGATAGGATGAGTTAGTTATGAATGTGAGGATAGATACAACTCTAGAGGGGGGTGAATAGAGTATTCAAAATATGAGAATCTACTCAACTCCCTTAGAGTTAATTTGCGGAAAAAGTAAATAGATATATGAAACCCTAGAGCCTAACACAAAGTGAGGTGCACAAGGGAAAGCTAACTGTAATTACAGTTTTAGTCCTAACACAGCAACTAGCAATCATAGGTGGTTCTAGTCACAGCCACAGTGCAGTAATTAAAATAAGCAACACAGACAACACAAGAAGATTTATAGTGGTTCCCTCTCAATAGGTACATCCACTCTTCTATCACCCTGGTAGTAATCCACTACAGGTTTTTGTTCAGGTGCCCTGCCACCAACTGATCTGATTCAGGTAGATCAAGTAAACCCTTTGAGCTTTTGATCAGGATCCCAAAATCCAACACAGGTTTTTACTAAGGTGCCCTGTCACCAAGGTTCACTTTTGAAGGGAGTAATAACCCTTTGTACAGGAGGTTGAGAGAGTTAGAATGTCTTCTCTATTGTTTAACAAAATTAGAGAAGCTAGTGGATTGCACTGAGCTATAGAAAGCTCTGAAGGAATCAAAGCTCCCCTTGCTTAGAGAATATCCAGGAAGAAGCCTTGCTTCAGGGTACAAGTTCTCTTCAGAACTCTTGACAGAGAAGATCTGTTGTCGTGAGGTTCTTGAAGGAGTAGCTTGAAGAAGACTCTTGATTAGGAATGGTTGTTCTTCTTCAACATCTTTTCTTTCTTCTTCTTCTACTACTTGAAGCTCTGAGTATGAATGTTCCAGTAAGCAGGATTAACTCAGGATTGAAGAAGAGAACTCTGAAGAGAGTTGTTCTACACTTGTTCTTCTCAGCTGTATTGAAAACTATCTAAGAGCTGTCTGTATAACTCTTTGTTATATCTTCTTGTTCTTGTTGTGTCGTATCTGTGTATATTAACTTCTTTCACTAGCTCTTTATATATCAGCCTTTGTAATGGCTTCTATCTTTCTCTTGATTTGAATCTTGTCTTCTTCTGAGATCTGAAATCTGGCCTGCAAATAACATAATACAACTAGCCTATAGAAAGGACATTCTATAAAGAAATAAAGCCTTCTGAGAAGCTGCTTATCCATTCTGCAAGTCCAAAAGGTATTAGAGAAAGTCACATAAAAACAAACTTTTTATAGCCAGAGAAAGACACATGTGTCTAACAGCTATAAAGGACAGCATGGCAGATAAAGCACAAAGATTATTCAACTAATAGGACAAAAGAATTTGTCAGATTGAACTTGATTTATGCATAAAGAGTGAGGCAAAGATTGCCTTGATATATAAGCATAAAGTCAATGAAATAATCTAGAATAAAATAAGCCCAATATATAAGAAATAAATCACAGAATAGAAAGAGTACAAAATAGCTAAATGCAGACAAAAGATAATCGAACGAATCACAAAGATCGTCGAACTATCAGAGCAGATCGTCGACCTATCAGAGCAGATCGTCGAACTACAAGATATCTGTCTGGGCAGAAGAGATCGAGCAAGACTCGACGATCGTCGATATTGAGACTACAGATCGTCGAACTATCAGAGTTTGAACAAACTCAGAGATAGTCGATCAGCTGACTGACGATAGTCGAGCGACGTTCGACCATAGTCGAACTAAAAAACACTTAACCAGAATTCAAATAGATAAACAATAATTCTATACAACTAATAGGATCTAACCTAAATCTAACCTTTGACCATTGATAATTTTTGGGTCAATAAACTAATTGAGAGGACTTAACTCAAATCCAAACTAGGGTACCAACAATCTCCCCCTATTTGGGGCAAGTCTCTCAAAACAAAAAGAAAGCTATAGATAGATATAAAAATAACAATAACCTGTTAGGATCAAAGTGTATCATATCATATCAACTAAGAAGCATTTCATATCAAAAATTCTCAAACAATCATCAAGCATATCAGATGGTCAATACAAATAAATCTATTCATTAGCAGAGTCTGGTTTAGAATTAGAAGAAGCGGGAAGGAAGAAAATTATTCTCTTGGGATCAAGTGCATCCTTCTTTGAAATCTTCAGGTCCTGTTCTCCAATGATCTTTGATTCTCCTGCTCTGGGCAAAACATCCTATGGATACTTTTCCATGTATTTTGAGGCATCAAAAACTTTTGGTCTAACTTGGAATCTGTCTAGTTCTTTCTCTCTGAATTTTGACATTATTGTTAAACCTGTTATGCCTTTTCCTTCAGCTTTTGCTTTTCTGATTTGAGCTGATCCAACTAATTCAAGAAATCTAGCCATCCTGAACTCAGGATTAAGATCTTGACTTTCATATGCATTCTCATCAGCTGGGTCTAGAGGCTTTATAGTTTTAAACTTGGTATAAAGATCTAATAGCCCTGCAGCTGGTTCTATATCTTCTTGAATAACAAGAGAGGAGGGTGGAACAAATTCTGCAAATTTCTTACTAGACTTATCAGAGTATATTATTCTTTTTCCTTTTGAATCCACTTGTTTATTTTGAACTGGCTTTCTGGAGGAAGAAGCTTTGTTCTCCTTAGGAGATGAAACCTTTCTTTTAGGTGAAGGAGGAGGAGAAAATGTGGGTTTCTGGTAAATCATCTCCTTCACTTGCTCCTTAGGTCCAGTTTCTTGTCTTTGCTGGCCTTGATGGGGTCTGCCTTGGTAACCTTGGTTTCCTCCTCTCTAATAGGCCTGAGAAGGAGTGAATCTGGCTGGAGGAGCTGAGGGATCAGAAGCTACATTCCCTGAGGCCCCTACACTAGGAGGAGGAGGAGGAGGACCTCTAGGAGTCCACTTAGGAGCTAGAGTATCATACCTCTTGCTCTTCTTCCTCTTCTTCTGCTGGTTCTTAGACAATCCCATCCAGTGCTGAAAGTCCTTGGACTTAGGGTCAATCCCTTTCAATATGTAGTAAGGGATGTCATTATCTGGGTTAGAAGGAGGTGGAGCTGGAGCCTTCCTTTTATTTTGAGCAATCTTTCTTTTCTTAGATCCTTATGAATCCTCTGAGTCCTCCTCATCATCAGAATGTGATGACTGAGGTTGATCATATGGATCAATGATATCTTGATAAGCTTTTTCTTTGGTTTTCAAAGCAGCCTTTTCTTTTTCCTCTTCTAAGGCATCCTGTACCAATAGGGAATCCAGGTCTAGTCCTGGAGTATCATCCCAAACGGTTGATCTTTCTCCTGAATTATCTATAACTATCTTGAGGACCAGTTTTTTTGAGGCTTCCACAAACTCCTGATCTGGTATAACAGATTCAAGTTCTTTACTTTCTACAACAATTTCTTGAGCAGCTTCTTGAACACCTTGAACTTGATCTATAGCCAAGAGACACAAAAGTTTTCTAAATGGTATAGAATCATCCCCTCAAGGTATTCACTAGTTAACATATCATTCATTAGGTCAGTGAATTGAGAAATGGTGTTACCTGCAGAATCCTCTAATTCCCATAAATCATCTAGGTAGGAGGTAACGACTCCTTCTATGTACTTGGCAATAGCAGGAGTAGATATCTCTTCAAGACAAACTCTAAAAGCAAATACAGCTTCAGCTATAACTTCAGTTGTCCTCTATTCTGATTCTTGAACTTCTGGAACTACAGCTGTATCTGGAATGACTAGAGGGAGTCTTGAGACATCTTCATGGAACATCTCCCCCTGCCTGACTTTAGTAGCTACTGAACTCAGGCCCCTAAGTGAAGAGGGCTCAGCAGAAGTTGAGAGGGATGCAATGGAGGATGTAAGAGATGAAATGGAAGAAACAAGAGGGGAAATTGTTGCTTCAATCATTGATTGGATTAAAGGAGTAATTAGCTCCATGATGCTTGCAATGAATGCTGGTGAGATTTCAAAAGATGTAGATGCAGATGTAGTGTGAACTGGTGATGGAGATGCAGATACATGAAGATCAATATGATCTTGAAGTGAAGTTGGTGACTGAGGTAGAGTTGGAAGTGTCTCAGAAATCAACATATCAATGCTGAGATTTGAAATCCCAGCAAGGTGTGAAGGAGTTGGAGATGCTGGTGGTGATGCATGGAGAATAGTCGATGAATGCAGTGGGAGAAGAGCAGTGGATGTAGATGTTACTGCAATATTAGTGGATAGCAATGCAGATGAAGATGGAATGGAGGGAATGGAAGAGCCTTCTTCAAGTAGGTGGGGGGTGACTGTTACTGTCCTTGTGTTCTCAGATGGAACAGGAGCAACCCCAGCAGGTGAAGGCTTCTGGATATTCCTTCTCAACTTGATAAACAGAGTGGAGTCAATTTTCTTGCTTGCATTTATTGAGTTTGAGACTGTTCCCAACAGCTGAGGGTATTTCTCTCTCAAAAATATCCAAATCACCCTTCCAAGGTTACCTCTTTCTTTGAGTTCTTTCTCCTGATTAATTCAAACACTATTCCAGCCCAATTGATTGCTTTCCTATTAGCAATAGCACACATTAAGGCAAACTGCTGTCTGGTTATGTTATCGTGCGCAGAGTGCTTTCCCAACAGCACTTTCCCTACTAGTTCTGCTAAGAACTTAATCTTCATCGGGAAGCTTATCTTCAGCAATTTGGAAGGAATGCCTTCAGCATGTCCTTGCTCTAATAGCATCCTGCTATATTCCTGAGTATCTTGTTCATACTCTTCTTGTCCATTGATCAAACAAAAAATTTCAGTCAAGACGGCAGGAGTCAAAATTACCTCCTTGCCGCCGATAGTCCCTGTCATAGATTTGTCGCTTGAAGACGATGTATAGACCCATTCTTTGATTTCTGGAACATTTATCTTAATCCTGGTAGACATCAGCTTCTCCAGTCCTTGATCTTTACACAACTGTAGCATCTCGAGAATGTCGGCATCGCAGGCACTGAAAGATTCGAAATCAACGCTGAAGACGGCGTCAAACTTCATCACGGTCAGCAATGCTGGAGAAATCGCCATTGATTCGGTTGGGGAAGACGAAAGAGAAACGAAAGCAGAAAGCGCGGGGCAGAGCTCAAGTCAAACCTTTCAAGCAGGAATGAGGAATATGAAAAGACGAGCTATGTCGACTATAAAAGGCACGATCTATTGACCTAGGTCGACCATCGGTTTAGATTTAAAAAGCAATCATCGACCTATTTCAACATATACTAGAAACGATGGTCGATCGATCGTTCAACGATCATTTCCTGAAGCAAAGTAGTTGAACTATCGGTCGACCATCTCTGTCTTCACAAACAAACGAACCGTCATCAAACATAGGTCGACGATAGGCTCAACCTGTTCGACTATGGTCGAACGTCATTCGACCATATTCGAGCAGATTTCAACATAGGCAGAATTTTACACTTGGTCTATTCCATTTATCATGCCTAGTTGATTCAAAAATAACAGATGCTTCTGTTCATCTAGGGGTTTGGTAAAAATATCACCTCTCTGAAGGTCTGTGGATATGAACTCAAGATTGATCTTGTTCTTTTCCACACAATCTCTTATAAAATTATGTCTGATCTCAATGTGCTTGGTCCTAGAGTGGTGCACAGAATTTTGTGCTATGGAAATAGCACTGGTACTATCACACATGATTTTTGTGTTCTTGTGTGTGTACCCATAATCCAAAAGTTGGTTTTGAATCCACAGGATCTGTGAACAACAACTAGCAGGTGCTATATATTCAGCCTCTGTAGTTGAAGTTGAGACAGAAGCATGTTTCTTGCAGAACTAAGAGACTAATCTCTCTCCCAGGAACGGACATGTCCCTGAGGTACTCTTCCTATCAACTCTACAACCAGCATAGTCAGAATCAGAGTATCCAATTAACTCAAATTCTGATTCAGCTGGGTACCACAGTCCTAAATTTGGACATCCCTTCAGGTATCTCAAAATTCTCTTGAGAAGAATCAAATGAGATTCCTTGAGGTTGACCTGGAATCTAGCACACCGGCATGTGGCAAACATTATGTCAGGTCTACTTGCAGTTAAATACAATAAAGAACCAACAATGGCCCTATAGTTTTTCTGATCAACTAGCTTACCCTTATCATCAGAATCTATAACTACATTTGTAGTCATGGGTGTATGCATTGCTGAAGCATCAGCCATCCCAAATTTCTTTACCAATTCCTTGGCATATTTTGATTGGGAGATGAAGATGCCATCAGCATCTTGCTTCACTTGGAGACCAAGAAAGTAAGACAGCTCACCCATACTACTCATCTCAAACTTAGAGTGCATCAGGTCTGAGAACCATTTGCATAGTTTGGGATCAGTGGAACCAAAGATAATGTCATCCACATAGACTTGAACTAACAGGATTGTGTCCTTGTGATGCTTAACAAAAAGGGTTCTATCAACTACTCCCCTAATAAAGTTGTGCTCTAAAAAGAAACTAGCTAGAGTCTCATACAAGGCTCTGGGTGCTTGCTTAAGTCCATAAAGAGCTTTTTGCAACTTATAAACAAATGAGGGTTGAGTTGAAGAAACAAAACCAGGTGGTTGTTCAACAAACACCTCTTCCTTTAGCTCACCATTAAGGAATGCACTTTTAACATCCATTTGAAAAACCTTAAACTTTATATAGGCTGCATAGGCTAGAAAGATCCTTATTGCCTATAGCCTTGCAACAGGGGCAAAGGTTTGGTCATAGTCTATACCTTCCTCCTGTCTATAGCCCTGAGCTACAAGCCTAGTTTTGTTCCTTATAATAGTTCCTTGGGCATCCAACTTGTTTCTGAACACCCACTTGGTGCCTATGATCAGTTGCCTTTTGGTCTTGTAACCAAAGTCCATACTTTGCATCTTTCAAATTGATTAAGCTCCTCTTGCATAGCAATGATCTAGTGGGGATCTAGCTCAGCATCTTTTATGGTGAGGGGCTCAATTTGTGAAAGGAAACAAGCATGCATCACATCCTGTCTTAATTGATGTCTTGTTTGCACACCAGCTGATATGTCACCAATCACTTGAGATGTAGGATGATCTCTAAGTGTGACAAGATCAGTAGGTGGGATGTGATCTTCAACAACAGTTTGGATTAATTCCTCTTGTGGAATAGGATTAACTGTTGGTGGTACAGCAACTGCTTCCACAGTGTCTTCATCACTGTCTGAATCAGTGATATGAAGAGTTGATGGAGGGTGAATATCTTGGGTGGGATCCTTGCATAACTCAGGTACCTGCAATGAGTTTGAGGAAGGAGAAGTTTCCTTCTCCTTGTAAAACGTTTTTGACTCATCAAAGGAAACATGCACAGATTCTTCTATTTTTAATGTTGATTTGTTAAACACCCTATAAACTTTGCTTACTTGGGAATATCCAAGAAAAATTTCCATTGAATCTTTTGCTTCAAACTTTCTAAGGTATTCTTTGTTGTTATTGTGAATGTACACTACACAACCAAAGACTCTAAAATAGTTAATTTTAGGTTTCTTTCCTTTAAGTAATTCATAAGGAGTTTTACCCTAAAGCTTATGTATTAGACTTTTATTCAGAACATAATTAGCTGTGCTAACAGCTTCTGCCCAATAAGAGAGAGGCATGTTAGCATTTGCCAACAATGTTCCTGCAGCTTCAATTAGGGTTCTATTTTTCCTTTCCACTACCCCATTTTGTTTAGGAGTTCTAGGAGCAGAGAAGCTATGTTTGATACCTTCTTTCTCACAGAATTCTTGCATGAGAAGAGACTCAAACTCAGTACCATGATCACTTCTGATCAAGGCAACATGAGTAGAATACTTAGTCTGCACACATAGCAGAAAGTCTGTAAGAACTTTGAAGTTATCAGCCTTAGTTCTCAAAAAGAACACCCAAGTGAACCTAGAGAAATCATCTACAATCACTAAAGTGTAAAATTTCCCTCCTAGACTCTGTACCTTTATTGGGCCAAAAAGGTCCAAGTGCAATAAATACAGGATTCTAGGTGAATCACTCTTATTTACAGATTTGAAAGAATTTTCGGTTTGCTTGCCTAATTGACAAGCCCTACATAGACCTTCCTTCTTGTAGGGGCAAGAAGGTAAACCTCTAACAAGGTTTTATTTAGATAACCTAGATATATTCTTGAGGTTAACATGGCTAAGCCTTTTATGCCATAAGGTGTTATTATTGGTTACTTCATTAAATAGGCAGATTTCAGATTGAGTTGAATTAAAATCTATTAAGTAAATGTTACCCTGTTTAATGCCTACTAACACTACATTATTATTTAAAGTAATATTGCAAAGAGTGTCAGTGATTGATACCTGATAACCTGCATCACATAACTTGCTTACTGAGAATAAGTTGTGCTTCAGCCTAGTTACATATGCAACCCTTTTGAATGTCACTGCTCCAATAGTAAACCTACCATATCCTTTTGTTTGACCACAGCTGGAATCCCCAAAGATCACCTTTGGTCCAAGCTTGGCCTTGAAGCTTGAAAGATTGTCTTTGTTCCCTATCATATGTTTGGAATAGCCATTATCCAAATACCATTTGTCTTTAGTAATTGGATAGGTCTTCACCTGCAAAACAAACAGTTAGACATTGTGGACCCAGACAACATTGGGTCCATTATTCTTCACATAGTTAAACTTGAAATGAAAGAATAAGCAGGCTGAGGTTTATATCCTAAGGGATAGGATCTCTTAGGTGGAATACTCCATGCAGTTGATGGGTCAATGAACCTAGGGTTTCTATTTACCTTAGTGTTTCTAAAGTTCTGATTATTAATTTGAAAATCCTGTTAAGATCGTCGATCAATGTTCGATGATCAATGCCCAGATCGTCGAGTATCGGTCGACCATTGGGCCTGCGATCGTCGAACATTGTTCAATGATTTTTGTATTTCTTTAAATTTTTGTTTTCTCTTTTCTCTCTTAGCGTTATTTAAAGCTTTGTTTACTTGAATTACTTGCTCAGTATTCTTTATTACTTCAGCTGAAATAAAGTTTACTGGAGTGGAAAGATTATTTTTCAGAACCATGGGGGGTTCACTTGGTGAAGCTCCTAAGCCTAGCTTATTGTTACGTGTCCTAGTGTTTGACATACTAGTAATCTCTAGCAGCTTAAGACTTCTACCATTAAGAGATTATTCTAAACTTTTAGATTTGGCTAGTTCAATTTTAAGAAATTTGATTTCTTCAGTAGATTTAGTGATTTCAGCTTCTAGCCTAGCATTTTCACTAGATAGGGATTCTTATTCAGCTATCCTATTTCTAAGCTCCTTAATCTCCTTCTCTGAGCTAATTAAATCATAACAGAGAGATTTAAATTCAAATCTGAATTCAACAGAAGTAAAATCATAAGAAGACAATACCTGATCTTCAATAGGCATTTCTTCTTCATCAGAACTCTCTGCAGCTGAATGATTGCTGCAGGCATCAATTGCCATTAGGCAAATTTCTTTTGCTTTCTTCTCTTCCTCATCTTCACTGGAGCTTGAGGAGGAAGATTCCTCATCAGTATCACTCCAGGTTTCAGCCACAAATCCTTTCTCCTTCGTCTTGTTTTTGTAGGAGGAGGACTTTGAATGGTTCTTCTGATATTCTTTTTCTTTTCTCTTCTCCTTGTTCTTTTCCTCTGGACACTCAGGTAGAATATGTCAAGGTTTCCTGCAGCCATAACATATAAGTTCTTTAGCTGGTGTTCTGTCATACCTTGGCTTGTCTTCATATCTAGAAGACATCTTTCTGAAGTCCTTTCTGCCCATTTTGAGAAATCTTTTGTCAAAGAGTGCCATTAGCTCCTCATTTGATTGGCTTCCTTCAGATACATCAGCAGCCTTTAGAGTAAGAGTTTGCTCTTTCCTGGTAGGAGTGGGAGTCTTGGCTTCAACTTCAGCTTCCCTGGTCGTCAGTACTTGCTCAAATGATTTGAGCTTTCCAAGGAGAGCTTCAGTTTAAATCTCAGTTGTACTTCTGGACTCTTTGATGGGCCAGATCCTGAGATCCCATGTGTTGGGGAAGCACATCAATATTTTGTCATTGACTTATGTCAATGTGATCTCTTTATCAAGGGTTTTCAGCTCATTGATGATGGAGCTGATCCTTGTGTACATTGCATCAACTGATTTTGCTTCAGTCTTCTTGAAATTCTCATATTGGGATATGAGGTTGGACCTTCTGTCCTTCCTCTCATCAGCTGAACCAGCTACAATCTGGTTCAGTGAGTCCCATATGGCTTTTGCTGAGGTGCAATCAGCCACTTTTTGTAATGTTTCATCAGACATGGTCTGAGCCAGAATGTTCATAGCTTTTGCATCAGCTATCTTTGCTTTCTTGTAATCATCATTATAGTCAGGAGGTGGCACTGCACTCAGATTTGTTGAAGTTGTAGCAGTAGTTGCAGCAGGTGGTATTGGTGGCCCTGTCAAAATAGAAGAAAAGATATCTTCATCAATAGAATTCATATACAGTCTGATTCTTTCCTTCCAGATGCTGAACTTAGCTAAGTTGCATACTTGAGGTCTGGTGCTAGAAAAATCCTTGTACTGGGTCATGAAGGGAATATCTATAAACATGGTATCTATCTAGATCTTATGACTCAGGTGTTAGCCTGTACAGTCAGTCAACCTGGCTCTGATACCAATTGAAAGTGAGGATAGATACAACACTAGAGGGGGGGTGAATAGAGTATTCAAAAATATGAGAATCTACTCAACTCCTTTAGAGTTAATTGCGGAAAAAGTAAATAGATATATGAAACCCTAGAGCCTAACACAAAGTGAGGTGCACAAGGGAAAGCTAACTATAATTACAGTTTTAATCCTAACACGACAACTAGAAATCATAGGTAGTTCTAGTCATAGCCATAGTGCAGTAATTAAAATAAGCAACACAGACAACACAAGAAGATTTATAGTGGTTCCCTCTCAATAGGTACATCCACTCTTCTACCACCCTGGTATGAATCCACTACAGGTTTTTGTTCATGTGCCCTGCCACCAACTGATCTGATTCAGGTAGATCAAGTAAACCCTTTGAGATTTTGATCAGGAGCCCAAAATCCAACACAGGTTTTTGCTAAGGTGCCCTGCCACCAAGGTTCACTTTTGAAGGGAGTAATAACCCTTTGTACAGGAGGTTGAGAGAGTTAGAATGTCTTCTCTATTGTTAAAAAAAATTAGAGAAGCTAGTGGATTGCACTGAGCTATAGAGAACTCTGAAGGAATCAAAGCTCCCCCTGGCTTAGAGAATATCCAGGAAGAAGCCTTGCTTCAGAGTGCAAGTTCTCTTCAGAACTCTTGGCAGAGAAGATCTGTTGTCTTGAGGTTCTTGAAGGATTAGCTTGAAGAAGACTCTTGATATGGAATGGTTGTTCTTCTTCAACAACTTTTCTTTCTTCTTCTTCTACTACTTGAAGCTCTGAGTATGAATGTTCCTGTAAGCAGGATGAACTCAGGATTGAAGAAGAGAACTCTGAAGAGAGTTGTTCTACACTTGTTCTTCTCAGTTGTATTGAAAACTATCTGAGAGTTGTCTGTATACCTCTTTATTATATATTCTTGTTCTTGTTGTGTCGTATCTGTGTATATTAACTTCTTTCACTAGCTCTTTATATATCAGCCTTTATAACGGCTTCTATCTTTCTCTTGATTTGAATCTTGTCTTCTTCTGAGATCTGAAATCTGGCCTGCAAATAACATAATACAACTAGCCTGCAGAAAGGATATTCTATAAAGAAATAAAGCTTTCTTAGAAGCTACTAATCCATTCTGCAAGTCCAAAAGGTATTAGAGAAAGTCACATCAAAACAAACTCTTTACAGCCAGAGAAAGGCACATGTGTCTAACGGCTATAAAGGACAGCATGGCAGATAAAGCACAAAGATTATTTAACTAATAGGACAAAAGAATTTGTCAGATAGAACTTGATTTATGCATAAAGAGTGAGGCAAAGATTGCCTTGATATATAAGCATAAAGTCAATGAAATAATCTAGAATAAAATAAGCCAGATATATAAGAAATAAATCACAGAATAGAAAGAGTACAAAATCACTAAATGCAGACAAAAGATAGTCGAACGAATCACAAAGATCGTCGAACTATCAGAGCAGAACGTCGACCTATCAGAGCAGATCGTTGAACTACAAGATATCTGTCGTGGCAGAAGAGATCGAGCAAGACTCGACGATCGTCGATATTGAGACTACAGATCGTCAAACTATTAGAGTTTGAACAAACTCGGAGATAGCCGATCAGCTGACTAACGATGGTCGAGCGACGTTCGACCATAGTCGAACTAAAAAACACTTAACCAGAATTCAAATAGATAAACAATAATTCTATACAACTAATAGGATCTAACCTAAATCTAACCTTTGACCATAGATAATTCTTGGGTCAAGAAACTAATTGAGAGGATAACTCAAATCCAAACTAGGGTACCAACAAGTTAGTATCGAGTGTAGTGAAAAAGGTGTGACCGGGCGAGCCTAAGGCCATCATCATTGATGGATTTCTTTGGAGGCGACCTTAATAGTTTTGAGTCTATAGTACCACACTTAGTGTCATTACTTTCGCTTACGGTATACTTAGGACAAACTGCTTAGTTCTTTTTTTAGGAGTGGATATAGTCGTACGATAATTTGTTTATATATAATGTAACTAGATTATATGTTTAGAAAGTTTTTATAACTTATTTGTACTCCCCATATGCAGTAGACTATTGGGTCTATTATACAAGAGTGGAACAATACATCATATATGCACAGCGGAATAGAGTACAAGAAGACACTAAAGAGAAACTGGATCTTGCGATGAAACATTGATCAAGAAGTAAAACTAAAAATGGATTGCAATATACCTTAGATGGATTGAGTCAGTACTCAACCAAGATGCTCCAGAAGGCTGGGTCCATACAGAAATAGTTCTACGGCTCTACAAGTATCCACACGAGCGGAGGAGAACACCAAAACCTTGTACTGCAAGATTTGGGATGGAGAAAAGAATTCCCTCTGTGTCTCCACAAACTACTAGGTATGCTCCAGGAGAGGCAACAACAAGATGAAGTAATGACGGGATCTAGGTTTAGTGGAGGCTTCAAAAGCTCACACTACAGTTACATGGAAAACTCTTTTCCAAGTCTATTTATATCCCAGGATATCAAACAGACAAAAGTCTCCTTAGAAATCCGCCAAAACTCAACTTGCGTCAACATGCATCGACTTGCACTTGATGTGCATCGATAAGAACACGACGCAATATCGAGATACACGCGAAGATATTCGACATAATTGCATCGACATACAGTCGACGTACCTACGTTAAGTAGAACTTAGCGTTGCGTCAATTTCTACTATGTGTAGCATCGATAAAGAAACTACTTCGATGTTGAGCTTGGTTACGTCGACATCTAGTCGATGTATGTCGATACGCACTCGACACAACCCGTCAGTATTCATTATGTCATAGATTTGGTCCATTTATCATACACCATAATCTTTCCACCAAATTATCCAAACACTCTTATGTGCATCCTTATATGCCATATCGCGTTGGAAGTGAGACTAACATCTAGATTGCTTTGCATCACCTTGGAAACACCAATAGAGATTTCTCTATCCACTACTTGTAGTTCAGCTTTTGATTTATAATTAACCTCCCTTACTCCCCATAGGTAGATGAATTACTTTGGATAAGCAATAATTCAAGTCTGGGGGTTTTGATGAGCGATTTTCTCATAGGTTCATTCATTTTGTCAGGATTGGGGGTTTGCAATTGTCATTCATTTTCCAATTTCAATTTATGATGTTTGGCAGTGCAAAAAACATTGGGAATCAGAATTGGGTTTAATTCCCAAAGGAATTGGACATAGGGCAAACCAACCCACCTCATTTCAAACCTCCCTATTTCTAAAATCTCGATTCTTGCAAGCCCTCTCGCTTGCGACTCCTGTAAGTCCTACACGTCGCGACTCCTGCGAACCATCTAGCTCGCGACTCTAGGCCCCTATCAGCGTGCGAAGCCTTCTTCTTCTCTAATGAGGTCCTCTTCTCTTCACGGACTAGTCGCTGGTTTGGCTTTATTTTTGTTTCTTTTTCGATTTGCCCTAAATTGGAGCATGAATGATCTCTGTTGACCTCCTCTTTACCGTCTCACTTTCACATAGCCCTCTCTTGCATAGCCCTCCATCATTGTCGAGCTTTGCTCAAATTCTTAGGGATCTGCAGATATTTCCATAAGTAAGAATCCATCCCGATTTGTTTTACTCTAATCGTAAACTTGCTTGTATTTGTGTAGGTATGTATGTTTACATATCTATATGTCATCAAAATTACCAATTCTTGCATTTAGCTGAGAAATAGAATTGGAATTGACTTCAATTCCAATTCCTACAAGAATTGGAATTGGGGTCAATTCTAATTCCTGCATCCCAATTCCTGTAAAGCGAATGGAGACAGTGGTTTTGGCCCTTTCTAGCTTGATTTACCTTTGTTATTGCATATCTATTTGTGGGTTTTATCGCATAATATGTTTGATTCAAATAGTTTGTCATTTGAGTGCATTTGGGCTAGATAGGATAGTTGTTTTGCCATTTCATGCATGAAGAAGACCTCCTCTCCTTCTTATTTCCTTTTTGTACAATTAAATCTTGTTGTGACTGTGTGGGATATGGATTTATGGTGTGTGGGGTGCTTTGTCTGCATGTACCAATGTCATGGAATTTTTCTCACGCATATCAGCTTTGTTTCATTGAGGAGGCTATTAATCATGTGCTCTTCTTCTCACACGATCACTGGCCCCCTCTGCACACGATCGCTTGTCATTTGCGGTCATTGCGCATCACGATTTTTTATAGTGAAGCCTGTCCGTGTTTATATTTCTTCTCTCACGATCACCTGCCCCCTCTCTGCGCATGACCATTTGTAATGTGCGACTTATTGGGAATTCTAACCCGAGCGACCTCTCGAAATGCACGAGTAATAAATAACATGACCACTAGTTGTGCGAGGCAAATTCATTTCCACCAACATCCCAATTTTTTCTGCCAGTCCACGCTTGCCTTTGTAGATGAGTAGTGGAATTCCTTCTTGCACAACCACTGGTTGTGCGCCTACTCGTTCACCTGTCTAATTTCTGCTTCGTATATATATAGTCTGCTTCATCTTCCTCCACAAGAGGTCCACATGTTTTTGGTTCCAATACGCCTTTTTTGCATTCTTTTAGAGTTTTAAGGGCAAAGGATCATCCCTAAGCTCTCCCTACCGTCCAGAAGCTCAAGGAAGAAGAAGAAGAATTCATACACTCGCCACAAGTTAGGGATTTGATGAAAGAGATGTGGACAGTGCAAACCCCTTGAGAAGAAGGGTCTATTGGGAGCTTGTGATAGAGGTTCCTCTATCTCGTACGGTAGCTGACGAGCAAGGCATTCATGGAGTAGCTATTCAGAGTTAAATTCTCCTCTACAGAAGAGTCTCATGCACTATTTATATCTCCTTTCTTTTCTCATGCATAATAGGTGGAGTGGTTTTGGTTTATCTTCTATGTTACCGATGTTTGTGGTTAGATTGTGTAGTTAAATTCTCCTCTATGGAAGAGACACATGCACTTTTCTTTCCTTTCGAGTAGTTTGGGAAGCCTAGTGCCATGTGTGTGATTTCCGCATAGTTTATTCTTTATGTATTTTGATTATGTTGTGTGGCTTCGTCGTCTTAATTAACACAAGCATTGTGTGAGGCGGAGGGAGGTGACCTGCAGAAGTATGAAGCGGAGGTCGGCAACCCGCGGAGGTGCGAAGCAGTGAAGACAACCCACATAATTAGTTTTACTTTCAAGCAAGTAGCCGTTAGTAAAATTCAACCTCCCCCCCCCCCCCGAAGGTTCGGATTTTATAGGCTTCAATCTCAAGTCTCTCTCATTAGTGAAATCCACCTTCTCGTGCTCCACATGAGATCGATACTCAGGGATCACTCCTCATTTTAATATAACTTGACGACATTTGTGGGTTCACTTGCCCTTACCGTTGATACATCTACTAAGCATGTGTCAATCCCAATAAGGGTTGTTGTGCGATCATCATTTCTCTTGGGAGCCAGTGGAGTGTATAATTGCTCCCTCCTCCATACCGTTCACTTGACTTACTGGCAGTGTGCCTTAATGGCCACATTTGTCGCAATCTGTGCCACAATCTAGTGATTTAGGTATGCGTAGCTTGATATTATCTCTCGCATTAATGTGGAGTTGAATCCACTTGGGCAGATACCTCTGAGGAAGATGTCACGAAGGATTTCATGTTCGATTCCCGAGATTTGTCGCACCTTGGAAGTGAAGCAGCCGAAGAAAACATTGATCATTTTCCTCACACGCTTGCAGATGTTGGACAGGTGAGAGGTCTCTCTTAGGATTTGATGACTTTCTATGAATTGATTTAGAAAGAGCCACATAAGCTCTGCGAAGTTGTTGATCTCCCCTTTCCTTAAGGAGTGATCACATATGTGCTTGCTCAAGGGGGTCATCCATACCATCAAAGGTCTTGAAGTGGGGTAGCTTGAATCTGTATGGGATGGTGTTGGGTCCATTGTTCCCAATGTCCCTGATTTGTGAGAAGTCAAACTGGTCAATGACACACACATCAACTGTATTTGATGTGCATTTGAGGTTTTGAGTGCAGGTTATACATATCACACTGATTGGATATATGGACACAATAAGTGATTGCTG
Organism: Platanthera zijinensis; assembly: GCA_039513925.1. NCBI lineage: Eukaryota > Viridiplantae > Streptophyta > Magnoliopsida > Asparagales > Orchidaceae > Platanthera > Platanthera zijinensis. The sequence continues at coordinate 211,645,099 of CM077081.1, read as the reverse complement.
GACATAGCAAAAATCGACTAAGTCCAAAGGCGTTGAGTGGAGCAAGCTCACTCAACGCAAGAGGTATGGACTCAATATTATCTAGTAGAAATGTTCACTAAGTCCACAGGCGTTGAGCAAGGACAGCTTACTCGATGTCATATAACATATAGCATTGAGTCTATCTCAGCCTAACTGGCAAATAGCCAAAACTTTGGCTAAGTACAAAAGCGTTGAGTGTAGTCTACTCACTCAACGCCATACAATAAAAAGGATGTGAGTCAAGTTGAGTCAGTCTAAGCCTAGAGAAACTGGCTGAAATTTTTGCTAAGTCCACAGGCATTGAGTGTGGTCTACTCACTCAACGCCATATAGCTTTAGCACTGAGTGTTACTGTTCCAGTCAACTCCACAGAAAACTTGGGCAAAATTTTGACTAAGTCCACAGGCGTTGAGTGTAGCTTACTCACTCAATGCCAGATAACAGAAAAATTCTATTAAGTAGTTTAGCATTGAGTGAAGCTTACTCTCTCAAAGATAAGATGCAAAAATATTTTCTAAGACAAATAGCATTGAGTGAGGCAAGCTCACTCAACGCTCTCAATGCCTTGTAGTAGAAATTTGGCTAAGTCCAAAAGCATGGAATGCTTGACTTTCATCGAGCTCAGCTTCGTCTAACTAAGCTTATCATTCGTCGAACTGAGCCAAATTATTAAGATTAGCCTGGAGTTTGTCGAACTCAGTTCAGCCTTTCGTCAAACTAAGTCCATGGTTTGTCGAACTGAACTTAAACTTTCGTCGAGCTGAGTTCGATGTTCTTCGAATGGAGCTCAGCTTTCGTCGAGCTTAAGACTTAGAATTTTGTCTAAGTGTTATGGCATTGAGTGATACCTACTCACTCAACGCCTTTGGTTCTGATGATTGAATTTTGTCTAAGTCTAGAGATGCTGAGTCATGCTGATGTCAGCAAAGTCAAGTAGTCAACCAAAATATAAATGGTGGGAAATTGCTGCCCGAGACATTGGCGGCCAGTTGTCATCATCTTCTGCACTTTCCAAGGAATATTTCCATCATAAAGTGTTGGGGCCCACACACAGCAAGGAGCCATTAAATCAAGATTAAATGGAAAGCATGCGCTGAATGGCTTAATCTCAGCAATCAATCCTGGTGGTGGTACCCACTGCTCAATTGGCCTTCAGAGTATAAAAGGAAGCAAATCGGTCAGAACAAAAAAAAAGAGAACAACAATCAATTCCCCGTCTAGGTTTTCTAAAAACGAAAAGAAGGGCGGCAGAACTTCATCTTCTTCCTCGCCATTTTCGTTGAGCCTAAAGAATTGGTTCTTCACAGAGAACCTTGCTGGGAAGGAGATAGCTGGAGCAATTACCATATGCAACAGAAGGATCAGAATACATTCTTAGAATGCAGATCTTCAAATTCTGCAGAGAAAAGTAAGTTGTTCGAAGAAAGATTCTACTGCCTACCTATTGTCTTCAACAACAATTGGTTGGACTGATATCTGCTCAGTCTAGGAAGAAGGAGACATAGAGATCTTACTCTGGTGTCTAATCATCTCATTCTTTATTTCTTCTTGTGTAAATATTCTTGGTGAATCTGGAGTTGTAAGCCAATATTATAAATGCTAAGGTCTTTGTGACCTGTGTTTGGCTTTATGTTGGGTGAAAGGTCTTTGTGCCCTGGGTTGGCTTAGTGCCTAATTTTTAGGTCTGTGTGACCTGTGTGGTCCTACGGGATCTGTGTTGTAAGCTATTAAGTAGCTAAGTCCAGAAGCATTGAGTGAGGACAGCTCGCTCAATGCCCAAAGTAGAAGGCGTCGACAGAGAAATGATCAGTCAAAGCCTAAGGAAAGTTAGATAGAAAAATTTGTCTAAGTCCAGATGCATTGAGTGAGGACAGCTCACTCAATGCAAGCTCATCAAGAAGTTACCGCTAAGTACAGAAGCGTTGAGTGAAGCCAGTTCACTCAACTCCTCATCATAAAGGCAGGATAAGGCAGAAGCGTTGAGTGATGAAGGCTCACTCAATGCATTCATAAAGAAAGTTGTGGCTATGTATAGAAGCATTGAGTGAAGCTAGTTCACTCAACACCTCAGCAGGAAGGCAGGCGTTAGGAGAAGCAGCTAAGTCCAGGCGCATTGAGTGATGAAGGTTCACTCAACGCACTCAATCCTGGTAGTGCAGAAGAAATTATCTAAGGACAAAAGAGTTGAGTGAAGGCTTTTCACTCAACGCACTCAATGCCTAGCAGGGTAGAATTTGGCTAATTCAAGTTGGCGTTGAGTGATGAAGGCTCACTCAACACACTCAACGCCTAATTAGCAGAAAGATTGTCTAAGGACAAAAGCATTGAGTCAAGGTTATTCACTCAACACACTAAACGCCTGGAAGTGCAGTTATTCTGACTAAGAGTTTTTGCGCTGAGTGAAGGCCATTCACTCAACGCCTAAGATGAAATTTAGAATTAGGCTAAGTCCACAGATGTTGATGCCAGCATGAGTCATTTAAGTTTCAAATTGTTGCAGGAAAGCTACAGTAGATGACAAACGGCACCGCAGGTCTATAGTATGACTTTTGCAGATAAAGATAAGATGCAGCTATCAACTTCAGTAGGGCCCACGAGTTAAATAGTCATTGGAAGGCGGAAGATAAAAGGGATAAGTTTGGCGGATGCAAAGATAACTTTTAGGGTTTACTCATTTCAAAAAGGAGCGGCTGAACTTCATCTTCCTCCTCGCCATTGTTGTCGAGCTTGAAGAAGAAGTGCAAATAGTTGAACTAAAAGTTCCAGCAAGTAAGCTGTAGCGATTTTCATCTGTTACAGCAAGTTCAGAGAAGGTTCTGAGAAAGAAGAAGTAGAACATCTTGTTTTTGCAGGCAAAGTTTGCTGATTAAAGAATACAAGAACAATCAACACATCTGTCTTCATCAGCAAGATCAGAAACTTATTTCTGAGTTCTTCAAGCACAAGCTGTAGTTTCTTGAAGATCAGTTTTCTTGTTGCTAAGAAGAAGTTAGGGCTGAGTTATCTCAGCTTAGGAAGACAGGTACAGAGAAATTTTTCTGGTGTCAAAACAACACCAACAAAACCCTTTCATTTCTGTAGGATCCTTTTGGATCTGAGTTGTAGGTCTGATTTATAAAGGCTGAGTGTAGGATCACTTGTTGATCTGAGGTAGGATCCCTGTGTGGATTTGAGTGTAGGGCATGTATGTCTAAGGTAGGGCTTTATGCCTAAGGTAGGAAAGTCATTCTCTCTAAGGAAGAACCTTTATTCCTGAGTTGTAGGATCTAGCATTAGATCTGAGTTAGGGCCTTGTGCCTGAGCTGTATGAGAGTCATCCTCTCTAAGTTGTAGGGCTATCCTCCATAGCCTGAGCTATAGGACTTGTGTTCAAGTCTAAGGTAGGTGATCTTTAATAACTGACTTGTAGGAGCAAGCTTGCTCTGAGGTAGGACTTTGTGCCTGAGTTGTAGGTCTTGGAGGAGACTGAGAGATCATGTGGGATCTGTGTGTAAGATCTTTGGAGCTGAGTTTTGGAGAAGTGTCTTGTCTAACAAACTATTAGAAAGGTGGGAGGGACAGTGGGCGTACCCATAATCTGGGGAACCACTATAAATATTGTGTGTGCTTTTGTTGATTGTCTTGAAAGCAAGCTAACTCACAACACACTAAGTTAAAGATAGTCATAAAAGACTAGAAAACCTATTCACTACCCCCCTCCCCCCTCTAGATTTTTAGCTACCCTTGAAACTAAAGACTTTCAAAAGCCTCAGAAGATATAGATAGAAAATCTGTCTCAGTCCAGAAGCATTGGGTGAGGACAGTTCACTCAATGTTAACTCAATAGAGAAATCGGCTAAGTACAGAAGCATTGAGTGAAGGCAGTTCACTCAACGCCTCATCAAGAAGATAGGCAAAGGTAGAAAGCATTGAGTGAAGATAGCTCACTCAACGCCTTCATAAAGATGAAAATCAACTAAGTAAAGAAGCGTTGAGGGAAGGATGTTCACTCAATGCCTCATCAAGATGATTGGAAAGTCAAGTATGAATTGAGTGATGAAGGCTCACTCAACGCACTCAATGCTTATCAACAGAAAGTTTTCTTAAGACAAAAGCAATGAGTGAAGCCAACGCACTAAACTCCTATCAACAGAAAGCCTGTCTATGGACAAAAGCACTGAGTGAAGGCCGCTCACTCAACGCTTTCTCAACAGAAATATTGGCTAAGCCCAAATTCGTCGAGTGATGACTAATCACTCAATGCCTAGTGAGACAGAAACTGTCTAAGTGTTTTTGCATTGAGTGAAGGATTTCACTCAATGCCTATAATAAATTGCTTGAATTTAGCTAAGTCCACAGATGCTGACGTCAGCAAAATTCAAAATCATTGTTGGAAGTCTACAGTATGTGACCAACGGTGCCACACGCCTTCTATACTGCATTTAATGCAAAAGCAAGTTGCAGCAAACAAGTACTGCTGGTCCCGATGCTCAAAGAGTCGTTGGATGGAGGAAGATAATAAATGCAATCTGATCAGTGAGAAGAAGACAACTCTTGGGGATCGATTTTCGAAAAGAGGTGGAACTTCATCTTCTTCCTCTCTCCATTATAGCAGATCCTGAAAAACAAGTTCAAACTTCTGATCTAAGAGTTTAAGAGGTACTTGTTGTGATTCTCACCTTTAACAGTAAGTTCAAAGAAACGACTCCGATAAAGAAGAAGCAATAATACCAAGCCCTAGTTGCAGTAACTTTACATCCCTAGCAAATCATTCCTAAAGAACACTTTTAGGAGCTGTGAAGGAGATAGAACTGAGCTTTCTAAGTTCAGCAAGGAGCAGGCTCAGAGAATCATCTCTCTGGAGTTAAAGTTAGATCTGAGTTATTCTCAGTCCAGGAAGGCAGGCTTAGAGATCATTTCTCTTGAGTCAAATCAACACCAACCATCAACCTTTCATCTGTAGGATATTAATAGATCTGAGTGTAAGCCTAATTTATAAAGGCTGAGGTAGGATCTATGTTGTGGATCTGAGGTAAGGCAGTTTGCCTGAGGTAGAAAATTCATTCTCTCTGAGTTGTAGGGCCTTTGTGCCGAGTTGTAGGATCCTTCTGTGGATCTGAGGTAGGGCCTTGGTACCTGAGCTATAGGAGAGTCATTCTCTCTTAGTTGTAGGGCTATCCTCCTATCCTGAGTGTAGGACTTGTGCTCAAGTCTGAGGTAGGTGATCTTTGGATCACATTTTTGTTACCTCGAGATCTATTGGCTGCTGTGGACCAAAAAGATTCTTCCAATGTCTAATTTGAGAACGAAATTCAGGCGAGGAAAGGCCCAGGGGTAATTACTCTAAGAGCAATGCTTGCTCTAAGTTGTAGGGCCTTGTGCCTGAGGTAGGTCTTGGAGGAGACTGAGAGATCCTGAGGAATTTGTTTTGTTTTCTCTTAGGAGCCGAGATTGGAGAAGTTTCCTTGTCTAACAAGCTGTTAGAACGGTGGGAGGGACAGTGGACATACCCATAATCTGGGGAACATCTATAAAATTCCTGTGTGATGTGTGTGATTGTCATGAAAGCAAAACTACCTTTAATCACTATTAAAGTTTTGTGGATTGACCTTTTTGTCGTGCAGCTTGTTGTTTGGGCGATCTGATGGTTTGGACCAACAGCCTGTCTGGTCAGTGACCTGGCGGGTTAGACCAGCGGCCTGTGTGGTCAGTGACCTAGCGGTTTGGACCAGCGGCCTGTCTGGTAAGCGACCTGGCGGTCTAGACCAGCGACCTGACTTGTCAGCGACCTGGCAGTTTGGACCAGCGGCCTGTCTGGTCAGCGACTTGGTAATTTGGACCAGCGGCCTGTCGATTTGGACCAGCGGCCTGTCTGGTCAGTGGCTTGGCGATTAGGACACGTGTCCTGTCTAGTCAGCATTACCATCAACTTGATATTAGCCACAGCAGAGGTCCAGATGATTAGCCACAGTGGCCTGGAGGTTAACCGCTGTAGTCTGATGCTAGCCGGAGTGGTCTTAGTGTTAGCCTCCCCCAGTTAAGAGGTTTTGTTATTGTGTATTGTGTAGCCTAGCGGTTTGACTGTGTCAAACCACCCAAGACGTGTGGCTTGTATTTAGTCCCACATCGCTTATTGTATTCTCTCTTCTCTCCACTTTTTCTATGAATAAGGGGGCATACCTATGTAATAATTATCCTTTTAGAGAAATAAAATTGGCCTTTATTTACATCTTTGCCGTTTTCTCGCTCATTTCTCACAATCACAACTCACCTAAAATAGGAAAAGTATAAAAAAGGCCTAAAACATATTCACCCCCTCTAGGTGTTTGGCTATCCTTGAAACTAAAGACTTTTAAATGGTATCAGAGGGAGGTTGCTCAAATAGGACTTAACAGTCTGAGTTCATCTCCAAGTGTAGCTAAAAGAATTGTCCTTATGGGTTCAGGAGAGAACCATAAGAAGTATAGCTCATTCAAGCTTCAAGTTTGCAAAAAGGAAAACTTTGGGTTTTTGAAAGAGAGGTTAAGGTTGTTCATGGAAGCCTCAAATCCTAGGATCTTCATTACAGTCCAAGAAGGACCTTTCATCCCCATGAAAGTCTTTGTCTTAGATGCAAATGTCCAGACTCCAAATAAGTACACTGAGATAACTAAGGATGAAGTCATCCTTGCTACTATAGATAGGAGGGAACAAAACATCATTATTAGTGCCATAGATGATTCAACCTTGCAAAAATTAGTCCACTGCAAGACAGACAAAGAGATGTGGGATTCTCTTATTATCTACATAGAAGGGATAGAGGAGGTGAGGGATGACAAGATGTAAGACCCTAATGGCGACGATGCTGAGGCGGTCGTTGATCCCCGTCATAGAGAGTTCGTGGATTGGGACGATCGATGCCACGAGCTCGAAGATGAAATTCAACCACAACGTTTTTTCGCCAACGCCGCCGCTGCTACATGTTTTTCTCGAGGTCCACTTCCGCCATTAAATAAAATATATAATTATAAATTAAATAATTATAATTATATATTCTATCAATTATTATTTTAGCAATTTTTATTTTAAGCAATTTTATTTTAAGTTTGTATTTCATCTCATGTATGATGGGTGCCTATAACCATCAAGTGTGTTTTAATTTCATGCATTAAATTTTTGTATTGTTTTTATTTCATGATGGGTGCATATAACCATCATAGTTTCATTTTAAATTTTGAATGGAGGAGATGGAGTGGTGTAGGCTATATATAGACATGATTATGAAGGATTTGAGAGAGAATGAAATAATTAGAATTTGTAAAACCTAAAATCCTCCTTGAGATTCCCCCCCCCCCCCCCTTCCTTCTCAAATTTCGGCCAAGTTCTTTTCTTCCCCTCTCCTAGCCACCAACACCCTCTCCCCCTTCCTCTCTCTCTCGGCCAAGTCTACTCCCCCTCTCCTAACCGCCAACATCCCCTCCCCCTTCCTCTCTTTTCTCGGTGAAGCCCTCTAGCCCATCTTCCACCACCCTCAAGCCTACTCCCCATCAAAACCTGACCCCCACAACAACTCAAAAATTCGGCCAACCCCTCTCCAAGAGAAAATCCGACCACCCCTTTCCTTTGGTGGCTCGACCAAGGTGTATTCAACAAGGCCTCGTCGACTCCATGTTGGCGTGAAGCGAGGAAGGCAGACGAGTTTCCTCTCCATCCGGCGTGACTCTGGCGGAGCCGTTGAAGAGCGGTCCGGATTAGTGAATCAGAATCATCCACTCCGATTAGGTAACGAAAATTTCTACTTGTGTGTGATATTCCCTCTAGATTTTTCATTGTGGTGGATTTATTTTGGCGTGATCTTTGAAACGTTGGATTGATCATGGTTTTCTTCGATTGCTTTGTTGTTCATCTTAATTTCATTTATGTTTGAGGGGTTTGGCGAACCTCATTTTCTTTTTGTTGGGAGAGATCTACCATTTCCGAATCGCAAATTTTGGTAGATCTCTTTTGGTATAACCTTCGCTCGATCAGACCGGTGGGTCCTTTTAGCCAAAAAGAATATTGGAATATAGCCATTATTCGATCCTAATTGTTTTGGCTACCCGTACGTTGGCATCTAATTGATATAATTGCATATTATGTGTGCCGCGCTGGAGAATTTGTGCGAGTGTAGAATTTGATCGTCGAGAGGCAATCTTGTTTAGTCCATAGATTTTACGGTGTCAACGTGTTGGCCTAAATCAATTTGGTATCAGAGGGAGGTTCACGTCAATTTTCTAATTGGCACCCTCCCCCTTTTATTAGTACGCCAACACGCACTTGTCTTGCAAGTTTATTTATCAAAATTACAAAAAATAAAATAAAAAATCTGGTCTATCAATAGCGGTCTATATTTTTATTTTAAAGCAAAAAAAATCAAAAAAAAAATTTAATAATCTTCATAATATTTTCAGTAAGAAAATCAAAATCATTTATTTATTACCCTAGTTGTTAAGTGGGAACAATTCCATCTTTCCTAGAGTTTAGTGGGTCAGGTTCATTTTTCATTGTTTGTGCACAAAATCCGGGTAGATTTTCCACTATTTCTCACTGATATGGTCGATGAGGTTAACGTTTCCCGATCAAAATTTTCTGATTCCATGTCAAACATTAGAAAACCAGTTTATTCACCCATAGTGGATGAGACTTTCGACTTGATTAGGCAACTAACGCCTACCCCATCCTTATCATCATACCCTAGGAATGCCAACCGTCCCCACACTATTCCACGCACTATGAGTGAGATACCCACATTTGATGGTTATGGTGTAACATCCCACCATTTCCAGCTAGACCCCTAGGAGTGGTTTTGTCATGACTAGATCATGACAAAACCCTAAGAAGCCCAAGAAGACCAAGTGAGCTTAGGTATGAAGGTGGAGATCACCATGCTCTATAAATAGTAGAATTCTAAACACTAGTTTTGGATGACCATAGGGCTTCACCATGACCTCATGACCCCACCACAATATCCCTAAACCATTGGAAGGTCGATTAGAGCCCTAAGGGTCCATTGGAATCAACTCAGGGTGGCCAAGTTGACCTAGGATCATCCTAGGCCTAAAATTAGTAAGGTGCCCTAACAAAGGTAATTCTGCCCTTAATGTGCCCAAACAACCCTACCTAGGTCGTCCCAGACCTAGGGTGAAGTTAATGGGTCACCAAAGACCCATTGGTGTCAACTTTAGAGGCTGAGTTGACCCAAGTCAACCTTAGCCCTAAAAAGGTCAAAGTGCCCAAACTAAGGGGCAGGTGACCTCCAATATGCCCAACCAAAAAGAGGCCAAGTTGACTCAAGTCTGGGAAGCGTTGAGTGAGTCGATAAGACTCCACGAGTAGATCAGGTATCTACTTAGACAAGTTTTTGGGCTCGGGCATTGAGTGTGTGGAGTGCACTCAACGCCATGGGCTGAATGCCGTTGAGTGAGTTGAGTGCACTCAACGCCATCTTACTTAGAAAGAATTTTGAGCTCGGGCGTTGAGTGCATAGAGTCCACTCAACGCCATGGGCTGAATGGCATTAAGTGCACTCAACTCCATATTACTAAAAATAATTTTGAGATCGGGCATTGAGTTCGTCGAGTCCACTCAACGCCATGGGCAGAATGGCATTGAGTGCGTTGAGTGCAATCAATGCCATTTTTTTCTTAGAAGGATTTTTGGGCTCATGGCGTTGAGTACACTCAAAGCCATGGGATGAATAGCGCTGAGTGCGTAGAGTGCACTCAACGCCAATTAACATGAAAAGACTATCTGGAATCATGGCGTTGAGTGAGTTGAGCTCACTCAACGCCATAGACTGAATGGCATTGAGTGAGTTGAGCTCATTCAAAATAAACACCATTATACTTAGAAAATTCCTGGTGATTTTGGCATTGAGTGTGGAGGCTTGTCTCAACGCTTTTGCCTTAGCGAAATTCTCGGCCCTGTTTGCTGTTTCGCGATCTTTTCGGGAATTCCTCCAAGATGGATTAATTGGCCCGGTTCTTTCATTAAGACCTATTTAAACAATAATAAGTGGTCCAGTAGTAGAGTGCCACGTGGCAGACGGTTTAACCCAAATTCAATTTTAATGGAGAGAGAGAAAGTGAGGAGTAAATGCCATTCATGGCCTGGAAGGCCAAGGGCCCACTCTTCTTGCTTGAATCACCTCCCTCGGTCAGTTAGGGGAAGGCCAAGGGTTTTCCTGGCCATAACAGCAACTAAGGGAGGAAAACTGCAGTTACTGAAAAGCTCTTCAAGGGACATTAATGGGCGTGTCAGCCAACACTCACCCACAACCCCAATTCTCCTCTTTAAAAGACTCACTGGACTTAGAGGAGCAGTTTCCATACAAAACCTGAAGAAATCAAGGAAGCCCACTATGCAGTTGCTGAAATCGAGTGACGCCACCACCGACCATGGCATCCCGGCACACGTCTCAAGGCCGCGAGCAAGGTCCTTCTCTACTCCTTCTTCTATGGGTAAATCTTAGGAGTCTTTTAGGATGAGAATCGGGCTCAGTTGAGCCCAATCAGTTGAAGCTTTTCCATGGATTTTCCGTGAAAATGGTGTCTGGGTTAGCCGGAAACTGCCCCTCTAGCCACCGTGCCGCCGCCCGGCGATAGCCCCCACCTCAACGGAGGTGGTGACGGTGGTGGCCGGCCGGGGAGGGGGATGGGTTGCCAGTAAACAAGCTTGGGATAGGCTCCAGGTCGAGTGAATCCTGGCCTTTGCTTGGAGGAAGAAGAAAGCCAGGATCCCAACGATTGTGTTTTAAGATGTGTGCTGGTGATATTTTATTAATTCCTGATTTTGTGTTTTCTGTCTCCTAATATCAGTCACCTTGAAATAAATATTAAAAATACATGGAGGTAAAAATAGAGAAAATAGTCAACATGAACTTTGTAGATCTTGAGGGTAACTTTAATTTAAATTTTGTTTCAACCACTTTGGATAAGTGGTTTGACCACAGCACTCATTTTGGTGCAACCTATACTTTGGTGTGACCATTCACAAAAATTATTGCCCACACCAAACCACTCACCTAAATACTTTGAAATTTAGAACATAGGCTTTTCATAACCTTCTCCTCATACTGTTTAAAAATCAGAATTTTTGGACAATATGTTTCTATAGTTTTGTGAATAATTTAATAAATCATATGGAAATTAATTAGGTTCCTTAAACCCATCAAAAATCTCCAAAATTTTGGTGGTTAATCTTGGGGGATGGTATAAGGCTCCATATTTATTTTCATCACTTTTGGTGATGGTTTAGATTGGAAATGAGCAAACCCTAGCCTTGCCCACAAGGGGGTATTTAGGTCAAAAGTTCGCTTGGAATTTTGAGTGGCCAAATCCCCTCAACAGATGTTGAAATATGGAACACTGGTTGATTATTTCCTTTATCACCCTCATATGGAATATGGGGTGGTTTGGGATTGAATTGCCTTAGGACCCAAGTTCAAATCCTATGTTAGGACTTTGGGGGTTTGAGAAGGGCATGTGGCCAAATAACCTTGAAATGATTTGAAATTTGGTGGAGAGGACTCTAGGGTCGCTAAAGTCCTCTGGTAAAAATCTTAAAGGATTTTGAGATGGATAGACCCCTCAAAACCCTAACCCTAGTTTAGGGAACAACACTTGTACATGCAAGATAAGCCACCAAAACTTAATGAAAAGCCTTGAAATATGGGCAGTAGAGTCATAGGGTCAATATACTCTTACATGAATTTATTTATAATTTTTAAAGTTATATTTTCAGTATTTTGTTCACAAGTTTTTGAGAATAATTTTATGTTCAATAATAAATTCAGAAATCCACACTTGTTGAAAAATTGTGAAACTTGATCAGTAGTGATTCTAGGTCAACATGCTCTTGTGGAAATTCTATTACAATTTTTAGAGGAATAATTTATGTACTTAGTGCATTAAATTACAAATTTGGATTGTTGTTCAAAAATTAATTTTAGAGTTCTTTGTTCACTAGAAAATTAAGAAACTTGACCTGGAGTGTTTATAGGTCATTATGTTCATGCTTGAATTTTCTCAGAATTTTTTGGAAGTGTATTTGCAGCACTTGCTTCTTTAAATTTATATAAATTAGCTATGTTCAAAATTATTATTACAGTCCTAAATCTTGTTGAATAACTGGGAGACTTTGGATTTACTGTTAAAGAGTCATTTTGTATTTATCATAAATTTTGTGGGTATTTTAAATGTATGAAAATGGTACTTCATGTTAAAACTAAGGTATTTAGATTTATTAAGGAATTAAATAAATAATCAAGTAAATTAGGAAAATTATGAAATTCTGGATTTAGTCTAATCATTGCATGGTAGATCCCCAATAATTATTATAGTGATATTGGATGATAATTTTGAGTACCTCCCATTGTATACATCATATAGCTTAGGATGGTCTGCGTTTAGTAAAAACTGCAGAAATCATGATATGGTTCAAGATGAATCCAGAGAGTTGGTATGTTAGTGTATTGACTTGGTAAGTGGATAGGGGATACCATTGGAAGTTGGGAAGAGTAGGTAGTGGAGTTGTCTAAGCCTAGGTGGTGCTCGGGATCGACGAAACATCGTCTTCCCCATGGAGAGAGAGAAAGATCAAAACACATTAAGGTTAGATCCAGTACAACATTAAAGGGATTGGGAGTTTGGTAACAACTAATAATAATAAGTGCCTTGTGAAAGGGAGCTTTGGGCATCAACCCATCATAGTTCCTAGTGCCCTTTGCGAGCCCTTCAAGGGGTATGTCGGGGGCAGTCCTGGGCTAACCTAAACTATAGGTAAAACTGAATTGCAAGAGTAACTAGCATAATTAGGGGTTCACTTTCACTCACCTCGATTTCTCAGGATGTTAGGTTGGTTAACACGGGCTATAGGCCCGGGAATTTTGGGGATGGGCAGGTTGGCCCGGCGAGCTTTGGCTCGGTTGTTGATTGTGACTGACGGGATGGTCCGGGGAGATTTGGCTCGGTAGGTGGTACATAAAGTTGCATGTGCATAAGGTATAAGGTGGTGGGTCTTCAGTATTGGAGGGTCGATGCACCGATGCCAATACGTCGACTCGGCAAGTGTGGTTTAGCACTTCGCCATAAAAGTTCGGTGCACCAGCCGGAAAGAGTACGCAAGAGCTCCGCTTTGTGCACCGGCGTTGAGGCATACGGTAGTGCAATTACCGATTTAGAGGTGGGCGAGGCCCAACCCACTGCTTCCATTTGCCACTACGGAGGTATCCTGGGAGGTTCGGCTCCAAAAAGGGGGAACTGAAGGTCTGTGTACACAGAGTTGAGTGGGTGAGTTGCACTTGCATGTTCACATAATGGTATAATTGCATATCATAGCATAACCATTACATATAACCCTTACACCTATTGTATAAAGTGATATGGGACACTTTATACAATAGGCCCTGCAAAACGACCTCTTGGTTTATAAGTTCGCGCAAGCGTGCTTATAAGTTAAGGTTTTTATTCAGTAAATATACTTGTATGCTTGCTAGAAAATAGACACCTTATCATATAAATTGGTATGGGACTTTTTATATGATAGAAGCCTTGCAGAAGATCCCTTAGCTTATAATTTTGTATGGACATTCTTATAAGTTAAGGTTACATGTTTCTTATTTGACTTCGTAAACTTATGTTTACTCTACATGCTTTTGTTACTACTACATGTTTACATAGAACTGCTAGACTAGTTCCGCCGTCACCTGTTATTTGTCATTCTCCACCTTCATTACCTCTCCTTTCCTCCTCCATGCTCGGTGTGTAGGATCCATGGGGAATGGGCGGGGGATGATAGGACTTAGTCTTTTAGACTAACAGTTTTCGAACCACATCATTTTAGGGGACCGTGGAGCCCAGCATGGAGGAGCACCCCCGGAGGTCGGCACGCTTGGAGATGGGGCAATCTAGTACCGGAGTTTAGATAGCTGGGACTGTGAGTCCCAATTGCTAATAGTTATTTAGTTTTGCTTCCGCTATGAGAGATATGTATTGAGGATTTTGATGTACCATTCATGAGCCCTACTTTCTGTACTTTTATTATATCTATGAACACTCCCTTCATGGAGACAATTTACTTTACATGTGATTGTTGTGGACTTGCTTTCTTCTTTGTTTGGCTACTGTTTTGTGATCGAATCGGCCGGCAGGATCGGTGTTCTGTAGTGATGACCTTCCCGGGCGTGAAGGTGTCACCGCGAAGTGGCGTTTCTAAGCCTAAGACCCCGAGGTTTTAAAAAGAAAAAAATGGGGCCTTATAAGTTGTATCAGAGGAAACCTCGATCGAAAAAGTAGAAGTCCACTAACCCTGGGTCAGCCCCGCGTGAGCTGAGTTTGAGGACAAACTAGCAGCGGAAGCATTGGTGTGCCCATAAGGGAGATCACATGTAAAAGTTCACATCTTCATTAATTGGAATTCTTCTTTGTAGCCTAAGGCAAACCCTGCCCCAGCAGGGAGCACCTCCGGCTGCGAAGATCTCATCTTATAGTTTTATAGCCAACGAGTTAGACTCAACCCACTAGGACTCATGACTAACCATGACAACTTATAGTATGCCCTAGTCAGAAATAGACCTTTGGTATGAACATGGTAAGGTAAGGAGATACCCAAAGAGAATAAAGGAGGAGTTTAACACGAGAATGGCAACCTAATAAATAAACTCAGGTGACCCTACAGTCCATTACTCAAACTGGTAGGACTGCTTTAAGGAGAATTTAGACCAATAATCCATTAGTAGAATGGTAGAAGACACATAGTATCAACCCTCGTACCAGTAATAAGATTACCAGGAGACAAACACCGAGGGTCGGATAGGAATTCAAGTTTAGAAGATACTCATTTGGGACGGGAATATTTTTACCCCGATAAGGTTATCGTAAATGTGACTCATAGAGTTTAAAGTATGGAGTATATCGATGATTTTCAGGGTGGAACCCCAAGGCGAAGATTGATGCCCTAGGTAATATGCACCCAGCGTGTACTTTGATTATTGGGTAAATTAGTATTGACTTGGGTTTCCTTAGACCTAATTTAGAGAATGAGGCATAATGAATATAGTGAAATTGAAGTCGATATAATTCGATGTTATTCGGGCGAAGATAAGATTTTGTAAAAACATGTTTGGAATGATGACCTGTAGCATTACCAAGACAATGACTTGGTGATAAGACGTAATAATTACGAGGATTAACTATGATCACGAAAAATTAGATGTTGGGTAATAAGATTCAGGATATCTGAGAAGGTAAAAATTTAATCGCTAAGATGTATCACTGGAATTATGGTGTATCTCAAAACATGTATCTCCCGGAGTGAAGAAAGAGGCACAATTATCATACACTGCCCGAGTTAGAGTGGAAGTTTGAGGGTATAATTGGGGATTTTCATACACAGGATTCCTCATCCCCACTCCGGGCACAATTATAAAGGGAACGTCGAGGATAGACTGGCCGAGGTAGCTGGGGTTACCCCATCCCGAAAGAAAACTCTCGTGGGTGTTTCATGAAGTTTGGGAGTAGAAGTCCATTATCATGATATGCTTAAGGTGATCGTGTCGAATCAGGATGGATAGTGTACGTCCAAGGAGAAAAGGTCAGTCCAGGCTTATCTGGACTCTCGGACGACATTCAACAAAGCTCTCCACCCTTGTACGGAGGTACAGGACTCCACTATCATGGATCAAGGACGAGGATCCAAAGTCACTCGACTCAGAATTTATGAAGAACCCAGAACCTGGGTGTGACTAATTCAAGATAGAAAGCTGGAGGCCCGGAGCAGACTGACCAAATATTACGATGCGTGGCATTGCCAAGTAGAGTCTTAAGATGGAGACCATGATTCCTGAAGATACATCTGGTGCATGGATTCTCGCGGGTATGCGGGCGGGAGAAGCTCAGTCCATGGAATATGGGGTGTTACAGGATCCAGGAGCGGATCGGCCCATTGGCTTACAGGCTGGAGCTACCGACGGAGTTAGCGGGTCTGCACGACGTCTTCCACGTCTCCTTTATTCGGAAGGCTCTACTATAGCCAGAACAGCAGGTTCTTAGCATAGATGGCTTGGCAGATTTTGATCAATCGATAACAAGATGAGCCGGTCAGGATAGATGACACAGCGGTGCAGGTCTTGCAGCGCAAGAAGGTCCTACTGGTCAAGGTCCTGTAGACGAACCATGGGTGGGAGGAGCATACCTAGGAGCCACCGGATCTAATGCAGCGTAAGTACCCGGATCTCTCCGGGTAAAGTATACATTCAACTTCCTATGGGATGTTACAAGCAGTTACCCCTAGTAAAAAACCCGCAGGCCTAACTTGAATTTCGAGGACGAAATTTTTGTTTTTGTTTATGTGGATTTGTAACATCCCATTTCCAGCTAGACACCTAGGAGTGGTTTTGTCATGACTAGGTCATGACAAAACCCTAAGAAGCCCAAGAAGACCAAGTGAGCTTAGGTATGAAGGTGGAGATCACCATGGTCTGCAAATAGTAGAATTCTAAACACTAGTTTAGGATGGCCATAGGGCTTCACCATGACCCCATGACCCAACCATGATATCCCTAAACAATTGGAAGGTCCATTAAAGCCCTAAGGGTCTATTGGAATCAACCTAGGGTGGTCAAGTTGACCTAGGATCATCCTAGGCTTAAAATGGGTAAGGTGCCCTAACTAAGGTCAATGTGCCCCTAATGTGCCCAACCAACCCTACCTAGGTCTTCCAAGACCTAGGGTGAAGTCAATGGGTCACCAAAGACCCATTGGGGTCAACTTTAGAGGCTGAGTTAACCCAAGTCAACCTTAGTGAAAGTGAAGGGATAGATACTACTCTAGAGGGGGGGTGAATAGAGTAATCAAATTTTGCACAATACAAAACTTAACTGTCTACCCAACTCCCTTGGAGTGAAGTGCGGAATGAAGAGATTATAGATATTAATTTAACCTTAAAGCCTAACACAAGTGATGTGCAAACACAAGCTAACTGTAATTACAGTTAAAGCTTGGAAGACCTAAACAGCAACTAGCAACCTAGTTATATCTATTCACAGCCACAGTACAGGAAATATAATAAACAAGCCAGACGACACAAGGAATTTAAGTGGTTCCCCAAACAACTTGGGTACGTCCACTCTTCTACCACCAAGGTAGGAATCTACTACAGGTTTTTGATCAGGTGCCCTGCCACCAACAGGATCTTCTTCAGGTAGATCCGGAAACCCTTTAGACTTTTGATCAGGTGTCTAAAAACCAAGCACAGGTTTTTGATCAGGTGCCCTGCCACCAAGGGATACTTTTGAAGGGAGTAATAACCCTGTACAGGAGGGGGAAGAAGGTTAAGATGTCTTCTCTATTTTTCAATAGATTAGAGAAGCACAAAAAGCTTGCACTGAGCTAGAATGCTCTAAAGAATCAAGGCTCCCCCTGGCTCAAAGATGTCCAGGTGAAGTCTTGCTTCAGTGCAGAAACTCTTCAGAAAATTCTGAAGGAAAAGCTACAGGAAGAAAATAAATAACAAAAAGAAATCTCTTCAAGCAGCTATTCTTCTTCTTCTTCTTCTTCAAAGAAACTCTGAGTTTGAACTTCCTGAAAGCAGGAGAACTCAGGTGAAGAAGAGATGAGGATCTTAACACTTCTCAGTTAGATGGAGATTGCTGAGAGCAGGAAGCTTGAGCTTGATGAAGGCTTGAGTGCTTTTGAATATGTGTGTAACTCTAGCTTTAATCCTTCTTCAAAAGGTCCTTTAAATATTATCAGCAAGCAACGGCTCTCTTCCATTTGAATTATTTGTCTTCTTCTAAGCCTTGAGACCTGGGCTGTAAATATCAAGAGGACAGAAATATCTCTGCAGCAAAACATTCTATAAAGGGAATAAATCACTTTCTAAGAAGCTGCAGGCTTAAATCAGATAACAGAAGGACTAAATAAAGTCACATCAGAAACAATCTCTTTATAGCAAAAGAAGACTTTTCAGTCTAACGGCTATAAAGGGCTGACAATAGATAAAGTAAATTAAAATGACAGCTAATGAGACAAACTACTTTATCTAAAAAGATTTGAACTCAGGCAAAAAGAATAGAGCAAATAATGCCTGGAAATATTATCATACAGCTTAAAATACTGTGCCAGAAAATGTATTAATTAATTAAATATAATAAATAAATACAAAATACAAAGGCAGACAGAAAACGTCGAACGACCTTCGGAGATCGTCGACCGACGCACGGAGATCGTCGAACTATCGGGCAGATAGTCGAACGATCCAGATAGTCGAACTATCGAAGAAGATAGTCGAACTACCCCGGCAGATAGTCGAACTATCAGAGCAGATAGTCGAACCATCAGATAGTCGATCTATCTAGGACAGATAGTCGAACTATAAAGCGCACAGAGATAGTCGACCTATCCAGCAGATAGTCGACCTACCTCAGAAAACAGATAGTCGAACTATCAACAGATAGTCGAACTATCAAAACAAACCAGATAGTCGATCTATCAACAGATAGTCGAACTACCAGCGCAGAACAGATAGTCGACCTATCAACAGATAGTCGAACTACCAGCGCAGAACAGATAGTCGAACTATCAACAGATAGTCGAACTATCAGCGCAGAACAGATAGTCGAACTATCAACAGATAGTCGAACTATCAGCGCAGAACAGATAGTCGAGCTATCAACAGATAGTCGAACTATCAGCGCAGAACAGATAGTCGAGCTATCAACAGATAGTCGAACTATCAGCGCAGACAAAGCGTCGACCAACTGATAGACGATCGTCGATCAGCCGATAGACGATAGTCGAACGGCGTTCGACTATGGTCGAACGAAAAACCTACTTGACCAAATTCTCAATTTGGAAAAGCGAGGACTCTACAGCTAGACTCCTAACCATTGACCATAGATGTTTCGTGGGTCAAGGGCACAAAGAAGAGGACTAAACTCAAATCAAACTAGGGTACCAACAATCTCCCCCTATTTGAGTTAAGTCTCTCAGAATCTAAAACAGCTAGCAATAGAACAAACAAAATAATTCATCAAATAGTTAATCAATAAACTGGCAGATTATCAATCAGATAGATAAATATAACACAGCAGTTTAATCAAACTATTAAGAATCTTTAGGATCAGGTAATGGATCAGAAGAACTAGAGACAAAAGAAATTTTTCGAAGAGGGTCATCTGATTCCTTCTTTGACATCTTTAAATCCTGCACTCCAAGGATCTTTAGTTCTGTAGCTCTGGGGACAACAGCTTCAGGATGTTTTTTCATGTACTTTGCTGGATCAAAAATCTCAGGATTGACTTGGAATTTCTCAAATTCTTTCTTTCTATAAGCTGACATGGTAGTAAAGCCAGTTGTATCTTTACCTTCGGCTCTTGCTTTTCTTATTTGGGCTGCTCCTACAAGCTCTTGAAAGCGAGCCATCCTAAAATTAGGATCGAGCTCAGGATTTTCATATACGGGCTCAGGAGAAGCAGCAACAGCTATTTTATCTAGATAAGACATTAGAATAAACTTAGCAAAAGGGACTTGCTAGAAGGTTTTAAAACACTGTAAACTATTTACCTTTCGAAACACTTTTCTCAGATTGAACTGAAGAAGGAGGTGGGGAAAAAGTTGGTCTTTGGGCCACAACCTCCTTCATTTGTCTTTGAGAACCATAAGATGATTTGCTGTGAGAACTTTGATAATCTTGTCTTGGTTGGGGCTGAGCAGACGCAGATTTTGCAGAAGAGGCAGAAGGATGAGCTGAAAGGTTCCCAGAGGCTCCTGCACCAGGAGGTGGAGGAGGACCTCTGGGAGTCCATCTGGAGACAGGACTGTCATACCTCTTGGTTCTCTTCCTTTCTTTTTGCTGATTTTTCGAAAACCACATCCAATGCTTAAAATCCTTGGATTTGGGGTCAATGCCCTTCAAAATATAATAGGGAATGTCATTATCCTTATTTGGAGGTGGAGGAAGAGCAGCTTTTCTTTTCTTTGCAGCAGATTTCTTTTTCTTTGACTTTTCAGACATATCAGAATCATCATCATCATCAGAATGGGATGATGGAGGGTTCTCATACGGATCATAGGCTTCAGAGACAGCCTTTTCTTTAAGCTTTGAAGCAGATTTCTCCCTTTCCTCTTCCATGGCATCCAGAGCCAGAAGGGAGTCTAAATCTAAACCAGGAGAGTCATCCCAGATGGATGACTTTTCAAATTGCAAATCTTTCTCTTTCTCTTTTAAGGATTGAATTCTTAATTCCCATGCTGCTCTTGCTTGAGCTTCTTCCAAGCTCAGAATAGAAGAGTCAACTTTGACTTCCTCTTTCTCAGACTCATCCTCTTTATTATCTAAGAAGGATTCCAACTCAGGGTCTACTTGAGTAGCAGGAATACTTGGGTCAGCCTCAGAAACTACTGCTATGATTTGAGCAGTTAAATCTTCTTTAATAATATCTGTAAAATTATGAATACATATCTGCTAAATAAGCTTGAATCATTCCTTCAAGGTATTCACAAACTATCAAATTAATTGACTCATCAACAAAACGAATGAAAGAGTTACCTTCATATTTAACCATCTCCCAGCAGTCATTCAGATATGAAGTTATGATTCCTTCCAGGAATCTAACTATCACAGGAGAGGTTAGATCTTCTAAGCATACTTTCACTGCAATTTCTGATAGCAGGATTCCATCTGCTATTTCCTTCTCAGTCAAAACTGGAGCTACAACTTGCTCAACTGGAGCAATCTCTTCCTCAGCTGGAGTTACCACTTCCTCAGCTGGAGCTGTCTTTTCCTGAACAGTCATAACAACATCTGGAACTTCTTCTGACTCAACTTGAGCAGATTCTGGCTGGGCAGACAAGACTGAATCTTTCACAACTGGAGGAGAGGCAGGAAGGCCTGAGACATCTTCATTGAACATCTCCCCCTGCCTGATTTCAGTGGGTACTGAAACCAGGCCCCTAGAGGAAGATGGCTCAGCTGATTTGGAGAGGGATTTGATGGAAGCAGATAAGAGATCAATGGAGGCAGCAAGGGGAGCGATTGCCTCTTCAATCATGGTTTTGATTGATGGGGTAATCAGCTCCACAATGCGCGAGATGAAATCAGGAGTGATTTCAAAAGATGATGGATGAGAGGTGGATGGAGCTGCAGCAAATATGGTAGATGTGCTGGGATGGAGGATGGTGTGAACAGGGGATCGAGCAGGAGATGGAGCAGGTGAATTTATTGGGGAATGAATTGGAGATACAGGAGGAGTAGGGAATCTCTCTGATCCTAGCAAATCAAAGCTAGGAGCAGATATCCTAGCCAGATGAGCAGGTAGAGGAGAGGCTGGAGGAGACAGAGGAACAACCATAGTTGTTTCAGGTGCAGCAGAAGAAGAAGGTCGTACCTCAGCTGAAGTTGATGGTACTTCAACTGAGGCAGACGACAATGCAGAGGAGGAGGAAGGGAGAGCTGAGCCAGCTTCAATAGGTTGAGGAGCGACTGATGCAGTCCTTGTGTCCTCAGATTGTGCTGGAGCAGATTTCACAAACGTCCTCTTCCACTTAGAGAACAAGTGGGGATCCATCTTCTTGCTGGCGTTGATTGTAGTTGCGGCAGAACTCAGCAGCTGGGGGAATTTCTCCTTAAGGAAAATTCCAATAACCCTTCCCAGGGTGACTTCCTTCTTTCCTGTCTTCTTCCTGATTAAATCAAACAGAACAGCTGCCCAATCGATCCTTTTTCGATTAACAATTGCACACATAAGTGCGAATTGCTGTCTTGTTATATTGTCATGGGCAGAGTGCTTCCCAAGGAGCACTTTTCCGACTACCTCAGCGAGGAACTTGATCTTGAAGGGGAAGTTTACCTTGAGCAGCTTGGTGGGAATGCCCTCGGCATGTCCCAGCTCGACCAGCATTCTTCCAAACTCCTGAGCATCTTGCTCATAATCTTCATCACCAATAACTAAACCAAAAACATCAGAAAGAACGGCCGGAGTCAGGATAACTTCTACTCCGCCGATGGTACCGATCATCGATTCGTCTGTGGAAGACGACGTGAAAGCCCATTCTTTTATTTCTGGAATGTTGATCTTGATCCTTTCAGACATCAGCTTCTCTAAACCTTGATCCCTGCAGAGCTGGAGAACTTCCACGATTCCGGCATCGCAACTGCTGAAAGCTTCGAAATCCACACTGAATCCGGCATCAAACTTTACTACGGCTAGAACAGCTGGGGAAATCGCCATGGATTCGCCGGAGAAAGCACGAGAAAGCTGGAGAGAGAACGAGAAAGACGAAGCGCCAGAAAATCGCAAGCGGGAAAGCAGAATGCGAAAGGGCACGCTCCGTCGACGATAAAGCACACGATCTTTTAACCTAGGTCGACTATCGGCTTTATATTGGACCGGAAATAGTCGATCTATTAAAAAGATCTTGAACCGATAGTCGAACGGCCGTTCGACGATCGGCTCAGAAGCAGAATAGTCGAACCATTGTTCGGCTAATTCTGGCTTCACAAGCAACAAGCTGTCGTCGAGTAGAGATCGACGATAAGCTCAGCCTGTTCGACGATGGTCGAACGTCGATCGACGATCTTCAAACAGATAAGCTATCATTAACCAGAGGTCGACGATAGGCTCAATCCGTTCGACGATCTTCGATCATCGTTCGACGATCTTCAAGCAGACCTCAACATAGGCAGATATCGTCACACTTAGTCTCGTCCATTGATCATGCCTAGTTGGACTAAAAAGAACAGATGCTTCTGTTCATCTAAAGGCTTGGTGAATATATCACCTCTCTGAAACTCAGTGGATATGAACTCAAGACAGATCTTGTTCTTTTCCACACAATCTCTCAGGAAATGGTGCCTAATCTCAATGTGCTTCGTTCTAGAGTGGTGCACTGGATTTTGTGCAATTGAGATAGCACTGGTACTATCACACATGATCTTGGTGTTCTTGTGTGAGTAACCATAATCCACAAGCTGGTTTTGAATCCACAGGATCTGTGAACAACAACTAGCAGCAGCTATATATTCAGCCTCTGTAGTTGAAGTTGAGACAGAAGCCTGCTTCTTACAGAACCAAGAGACCAATCTCTCTCCCAGGAACTGGCAAGTTCCTGAGGTGCTTTTCCTGTCAACTCTGCAACCAGCATAATCAGAATCAGAATATCCAATTAATTCAAACTCTGACTCAGCTGGGTACCAAAGTCCTAGATCTGGACATCCCTTCAGGTATCTCAGGATTCTCTTTAGAAGAATCAGATGAGATTCCTTGGGGTTGACCTGGAATCTAGCACAAAGGCATGTAGCAAACATTATATCTGGCCTACTTGCAGTTAGATATAATAGGGAACCAACAATGGCCCTATAAGTCTTTTGATCAACTGGCTTGCCGTGATCATCAGAATCAATAACTACATTAGTAGCCATGGGTGTAGGCATTGCTGAAGCATCAGCCATCCCAAATTTCTTTACCAATTCCTTGGCATATTTGGATTGGGAGATGAAGATACCATCAGCATCTTGCTTAACTTGGAGACCAAGAAAGTAAGACAGCACACCCATGCTACTCATCTCAAACTTAGAGTGCATCAAGTTGGAAAACTTTTTGCATAGTTTGGGATCAGTGGAGCCAAAGATAATATCATCTACATACACCTGAACTAACAGGATTGTGTCCTTGTGATGCTTGACGAAAAGGGTTCTATCAACTACTCCCCTAGTGAAGTTGTGCTCTAACAGGAAACTAGCTAAGGTCTCATACCAGGCCCTAGGAGCTTGCTTTAGTCCATAAAGAGCTTTTTGCAACTTAAAAACATGAGAAGGCTGAGTTGATGAAACAAACCCTGGTGGTTGTTCAACAAACACCTCTTCCTTAAGCTCACCATTTAGGAATGCACTTTTGACATCCATTTGGAACACCTTAAACTTCATGAAGGCTGCATAGGCCAAGAAGATCCTTATTGCTTCTAGCCTTGCAACAGGAGCAAAGGTTTGGTTATAGTCTATACCTTCCTCCTGTCTGTAGCCCTGAGCTACAAGCCTAGCTTTATTCCTTACTATTATTCCATTTGCATCTAACTTGTTTCTATACACCCACTTGGTGCCTATGATCAGTTGGCCTTTAGGTCTTGGAACCAAAGTCCAAACTTTACATCTCTCAAACTGATTGAGTTCCTCTTGCATTGCAATGATCCAGTGGGGATCTAGCTCTGCATCTTTAAAGGTGAGGGGCTCAACCTGTGAGAGGAAACAAGCATGCATCACATCCTGTCTTAATTGATGTCTTGTTTGCACACCAGCTGATATGTCTCCAATCACTTGAGATGTGGGGTGATCTCTAAGTGTGACAATATCAGCAGGTGGGATGTGATCTTCAGCAACAGTTGGGATTAATTCCTCAGGAGGAATTTGATCTACTGTTGGTGGTACAGCAACAGCTTCAACAGCTTCAGCAATGTCTTCATCACTGTCTGATTCAGTGATCTGAAGAGTTGATAGTTGAAGAATTTCTTTAGGAGCATCATGTACCTGCAAAGAACTAGATGAAGGAGAATTTTCCTTCTCCTTGTAAAACATCTGATGCTCATCAAATGATACATGCACAGATTCTTCTATCTTACAGGTTGATTTGTTATAAACCCTATAAGCTTTGCTTACTTGGGAATATCCAAGCATAATTCCCATTGAAGCTTTTGCTTCAAATTTTCTAATATATTCTTTATTATTGTTATGAATATAAACAGTACAGCCAAAAATTCTAAAGTAATTAATTTTTGGTTTCTTTCCTTTAAGCAACTCATAAGGAGTTTTACACTTAAGTTTGTGTATCAAACTTCTATTCAAGACATAGTTGGCTGTACTAACAGCTTCTGCCCAAAAGGATAGAGGCATGTTAGCATCTGCCAACAATGTGCTAGCAGCTTCAATTAGTGTTCTATTCTTCCTTTCAACTACCCCATTTTGTTGGGGAGTTCTAGGAGCTGAGAAGCTATGTTTGATACCTTCTCTCTCACAGAATTCTTGCATGAGAAGAGAGTCAAACTCAGTACCATGATCACTTCTGATCAAGGCCACATGAGTAGAGTACTCAGTCTGCACACAAAGTAGAAAGTCTGTAAGGGCTTTGAAGTTATCAGACTTAGTTCTCAAAAAGAAAACCCAACTGAACCTAGAGAAGTCATCTACAATTACTAAAGTGTAATACTTCCCTCCTAAACTCTGTACATTTATTGGGCCAAAAAGGTCCAAATGTAATAAATACAGGATTCTAGGAGAATCACTTTTATTTACAGATTTAAATGAATTCTTGGTTTGCTTGCCTAGCTGACAAGCCTTGCATAGACTCTCCTTCTTGTAGGGGCAAGAAGGTAAGCCTCTAACAAGGTTGTGCTTAGATAACCTAGAGATATTCTTAAGGTTTACATGACTAAGCCTTTTATGTCATAAAGAATTATTATTAAGGGTTAATTCATTAAACAGGCAGATTTCAGAGTGAGATGAATTAAAATCTACTAAATATATATTGCCTATTCTATTACCTATTAAAACAACATTATTATTTAAAGTAATATTGCAAGAGGAGTTAGAAAAAGAAACCTGGTAGCCAGCATCACATAGCTGGCTAACTGAAATCAGATTATGCTTCAGTCCATTTACATAATCAACTCTCTTGAATGTAACAGCTCCAATCGTGATCTTGCCATATCCTTCTGTCTGACCACAGCTGGAGTCTCCAAAGATAACCTTTGGGCCGAGCTTAGCTTTGTACTTTGACAGAAGATCTTTATTTCCTGTCATATGTTTAGAGCATCCACTATCCAAATACCACTTATTTTGAGTGATTGGATAGGCCTTCACCTGCAAAACAACTATTTAGACAGAGTGGACCCAGGTAACCTTGGGTCCCTTGTTTTTCACATAAGAAAAACTGGAAATATAAGAGAATGCAGGCTGAGGGTGATAACCTA
The DNA here is from genome assembly GCA_039513925.1 of Platanthera zijinensis. Classification (NCBI taxonomy): domain Eukaryota; kingdom Viridiplantae; phylum Streptophyta; class Magnoliopsida; order Asparagales; family Orchidaceae; genus Platanthera; species Platanthera zijinensis. The sequence continues at coordinate 211,619,123 of CM077081.1, read as the reverse complement.
GTGGGTGAGATCTCCTAGGTGGGATTCTCCATGCAGATGATGGGTCAACAAACCTAGGGTTTCTATTTTCATTTAGGTTTCTATGATACTGATTATGATTTTGAAAATCATGTTGAAATCGTCGATCGACGTTCGACGATGGGCGCTCAGATCGTCGAGCTTCGTTCGACCATGGAGCATCCGATCGTCGAGCGGCGTTCGACGCTCTTTGCATTTCTTTGAAAAACTTCTTTCTCTTTTCTCTCTTAGCTTTATTTAGGGTTTTATTTACAAGGTTTACTTGCTCAGTGTTCTTCTTTCCACTAGCTGAAATGAAGTTCACTGGAGTTGAAAGGTTATTTTTAAGGAGGACTGGGGGTTCACTGGGAGAAGCTCCTAAGCCTAATTTATCATTACCTGACCTAGTGTTAGTCATGCTGGTAATTTCTAACAGCTTAAGGCTTCTATCATTAAGGGATTCTTCTAATCTCTTAGACTTAGCTAATTCTATTTTAAGAAATTTAATTTCTTCACTACAAGTAGTGAGATCTTCCTTTAACCTAATGTTTTCAGAGGCTATTGATTCAGAGTCAGCTAGCCTATTTCTAAGTTCTTTTATCTCTTTTTCTGAACTAATTAAATCTAAACATAAAGATTTAAAATCTAACTTAAACTCTTCTGAAGTAAAATCATAAGATGAAAGTACCTCATCTTCAGTAGGCATCTCTTCATCAGAGTCAGAACTCTCTGCAGCAGAGTGGTTGCTGCAGGCATCTATTGCCATTAGGCAAATTTCTTTGGCCTTCTTCTCTTCCTCATCTTCACTGGAGCTTGATGAGGAGGATTCTTCATCAGAATCACTCCAGGTTTCAGCAATGAAACCTCTCTCCTTCTTCTTGTTTTTGTAGGAGGATGGCTTGGAGTGCTTCCTGTGTTGTTCTTTGTCTTTTCTCTTTTCCTTGTTCTTCTCCTCTGGACACTCTGGCAAAATGTGTCCAGGCTTCCTGCAACCATAACATATAATTTCTTTAGCAGGAGAGCGATCATACCTTGGTTTGTCTTCATAGCGTGAAGACTTCTTTCTGAACTCCTTTCTCCCCATTTTGAGAAACCTTTTGGCAAACAGTGCCATAAGTTCCTCATTAGATTGGCTGCTTTCAGAAACATCTACAGCCTTAAGAGCTAGAGATTGCTCTTTTCTTGTTGGAGTGGGGGTCTTGGCTTCAGCTTCTGCTTCTCTGGTCTTCAGCACTTGCTCAAAAGACTTGAGCTTGCCGAGGAGAGCTTCAGTTGAGATCTCATTGGTACTTCTGGCTTCTTTGATGGGCCAGATTCTTAGATCCCATGTGCTAGGGAAGCACATAAGAATCTTATCATTGACCTCTGTCAATGATATGTCCTTGTCCAGGGTCCTCAGCTCATTGATGATTGAGCTGAGCCTGGTGTACATAGTTTCAACTGATTCAGCATCAGTCTTCTTGAAGTTCTCATACTGTGAGATAAGGTTGGACCTCCTGTCCTTCCTTTCATCAGCTGAACCAGCTACAATCTGGTTCAGTGTGTCCCACATGGCCTTAGCTGAGGAGCAGTCAGCCACCTTCTGGAACACCTCATCAGACATTGTCTGAGCCAGTATGTTCATTGCCTTGGCATCAGCAATTTTGGCCTTCTTGTGTTCATCATTATAGTCTGGAGGAGGCACTGCACTCATATCAGATGATGAGGCAGTGGCTGCAGCAGGTGCTCTTGGGGGACCTGACAAAATAGAAGCAAAAATACTCTCATCAATAGAGTTCATATATAATTTAATCCTTGCCTTCCAGATGCCAAACTTTGCTAAGTTGCATGCTGGAGGTCTGGTGCTAGAATAATCCTTAGACTGGGCCATGATAGTGAATATCTATAAGCTCTTGGTATCTATCAGGATCTTGTGACTTAGGTGTTAGCCTATACAGTCAGTCAACCTCCCTCTGATACCAATTGAAAGTGAAGGGATAGATACTACTCTAGAGGGGGGGTGAATAGAGTAATCAAATTTTGCACAATACAAAACTTAACTGTCTACCCAACTCCCTTGGAGTGAAGTGCGGAATGAAGAGATTATAGATATTAATTTAACCTTAAAGCCTAACACAAGTGATGTGCAAACACAAGCTAACTGTAATTACAGTTAAAGCTTGGAAGACCTAAACAGCAACTAGCAACCTAGTTATATCTATTCACAGCCACAGTACAGGAAATATAATAAACAAGCCAGACGACACAAGGAATTTAAGTGGTTCCCCAAACAATTTGGGTACGTCCACTCTTCTACCACCAAGGTAGGAATCCACTACAGGTTTTTGATCAGGTGCCCTGCCACCAACAGGATCTTCTTCAGGTAGATCCGGAAACCCTTTAGACTTTTGATCAGGTGTCTAAAAACCAAGCACAGGTTTTTGATCAGGTGCCCTGCCACCAAGGGATACTTTTGAAGGGAGTAATAACCCTGTACAGGAGGGGGAAGAAGGTTAAGATGTCTTCTCTATTTTTCAATAGATTAGAGAAGCACAAAAAGCTTGCACTGAGCTAAAATGCTCTAAAGAATCAAGGCTCCCCCTGGCTCAAAGATGTCCAGGTGAAGTCTTGCTTCAGTGCAGAAACTCTTCAGAAAATTCTGAAGGAAAAGCTACAGGAAGAAAATAAATAACAAAAAGAAATCTCTTCAAGCAGCTATTCTTCTTCTTCTTCTTCTTCAAAGAAACTCTGAGTTTGAACTTCCTGAAAGCAGGAGAACTCAGGTGAAGAAGAGATGAGGATCTTAACACTTCTCAGTTAGATGGAGATTGCTGAGAGCAGGAAGCTTGAGCTTGATGAAGGCTTGAGTGCTTTTGAATATGTGTGTAACTCTAGCTTTAATCCTTCTTCAAAAGGTCCTTTAAATATTATCAGCAAGCAACGGCTCTCTTCCATTTGAATTATTTGTCTTCTTCTAAGCCTTGAGACCTGGGCTGTAAATATCAAGAGGACAGAAATATCTCTGCAGCAAAACATTCTATAAAGGGAATAAATCACTTTCTAAGAAGCTGCAGGCTTAAATCAGATAACAGAAGGACTAAATAAAGTCACATCAGAAACAATCTCTTTATAGCAAAAGAAGACTTTTCAGTCTAACGGCTATAAAGGGCTGACAATAGATAAAGTAAATTAAAATGACAGCTAATGAGACAAACTACTTTATCTAAAAAGATTTGAACTCAGGCAAAAAGAATAGAGCAAATAATGCCTGGAAATATTATCATACAGCTTAAAATACTGTGCCAGAAAATGTATTAATTAATTAAATATAATAAATAAATACAAAATACAAAGGCAGACAGAAAACGTCGAACGACCTTCGGAGATCGTCGACCGACGCACGGAGATCGTCGAACTATCGGGCAGATAGTCGAACGATCCAGATAGTCGAACTATCGAAGAAGATAGTCGAACTACCCCGGCAGATAGTCGAACTATCAGAGCAGATAGTCGAACCATCAGATAGTCGATCTATCTAGGACAGATAGTCGAACTATAAAGCGCACAGAGATAGTCGACCTATCCAGCAGATAGTCGACCTACCTCAGAAAACAGATAGTCGAACTATCAACAGATAGTCGAACTATCAAAACAAACCAGATAGTCGATCTATCAACAGATAGTCGAACTACCAGCGCAGAACAGATAGTCGACCTATCAACAGATAGTCGAACTACCAGCGCAGAACAGATAGTCGAACTATCAACAGATAGTCGAACTATCAGCGCAGAACAGATAGTCGAACTATCAACAGATAGTCGAACTATCAGCGCAGAACAGATAGTCGAGCTATCAACAGATAGTCGAACTATCAGCGCAGAACAGATAGTCGAGCTATCAACAGATAGTCGAACTATCAGCGCAGACAAAGCGTCGACCAACTGATAGACGATCGTCGATCAGCCGATAGACGATAGTCGAACGGCGTTCGACTATGGTCGAACGAAAAACCTACTTGACCAAATTCTCAATTTGGAAAAGCGAGGACTCTACAGCTAGACTCCTAACCATTGACCATAGATGTTTCGTGGGTCAAGGGCACAAAGAAGAGGACTAAACTCAAATCAAACTAGGGTACCAACAATCTCCCCCTATTTGAGTTAAGTCTCTCAGAATCTAAAACAGCTAGCAATAGAACAAACAAAATAATTCATCAAATAGTTAATCAATAAACTGGCAGATTATCAATCAGATAGATAAATATAACACAGCAGTTTAATCAAACTATTAAGAATCTTTAGGATCAGGTAATGGATCAGAAGAACTAGAGACAAAAGAAATTTTTCGAAGAGGGTCATCTGATTCCTTCTTTGACATCTTTAAATCCTGCACTCCAAGGATCTTTAGTTCTGTAGCTCTGGGGACAACAGCTTCAGGATGTTTTTTCATGTACTTTGCTGGATCAAAAATCTCAGGATTGACTTGGAATTTCTCAAATTCTTTCTTTCTATAAGCTGACATGGTAGTAAAGCCAGTTGTATCTTTACCTTCGGCTCTTGCTTTTCTTATTTGGGCTGCTCCTACAAGCTCTTGAAAGCGAGCCATCCTAAAATTAGGATCGAGCTCAGGATTTTCATATACGGGCTCAGGAGAAGCAGCAACAGCTATTTTATCTAGATAAGACATTAGAATAAACTTAGCAAAAGGGACTTGCTAGAAGGTTTTAAAACACTGTAAACTATTTACCTTTCGAAACACTTTTCTCAGATTGAACTGAAGAAGGAGGTGGGGAAAAAGTTGGTCTTTGGGCCACAACCTCCTTCATTTGTCTTTGAGAACCATAAGATGATTTGCTGTGAGAACTTTGATAATCTTGTCTTGGTTGGGGCTGAGCAGACGCAGATTTTGCAGAAGAGGCAGAAGGATGAGCTGAAAGGTTCCCAGAGGCTCCTGCACCAGGAGGTGGAGGAGGACCTCTGGGAGTCCATCTGGAGACAGGACTGTCATACCTCTTGGTTCTCTTCCTTTCTTTTTGCTGATTTTTCGAAAACCACATCCAATGCTTAAAATCCTTGGATTTGGGGTCAATGCCCTTCAAAATATAATAGGGAATGTCATTATCCTTATTTGGAGGTGGAGGAAGAGCAGCTTTTCTTTTCTTTGCAGCAGATTTCTTTTTCTTTGACTTTTCAGACATATCAGAATCATCATCATCATCAGAATGGGATGATGGAGGGTTCTCATACGGATCATAGGCTTCAGAGACAGCCTTTTCTTTAAGCTTTGAAGCAGATTTCTCCCTTTCCTCTTCCATGGCATCCAGAGCCAGAAGGGAGTCTAAATCTAAACCAGGAGAGTCATCCCAGATGGATGACTTTTCAAATTGCAAATCTTTCTCTTTCTCTTTTAAGGATTGAATTCTTAATTCCCATGCTGCTCTTGCTTGAGCTTCTTCCAAGCTCAGAATAGAAGAGTCAACTTTGACTTCCTCTTTCTCAGACTCATCCTCTTTATTATCTAAGAAGGATTCCAACTCAGGGTCTACTTGAGTAGCAGGAATACTTGGGTCAGCCTCAGAAACTACTGCTATGATTTGAGCAGTTAAATCTTCTTTAATAATATCTGTAAAATTATGAATACATATCTGCTAAATAAGCTTGAATCATTCCTTCAAGGTATTCACAAACTATCAAATTAATTGACTCATCAACAAAACGAATGAAAGAGTTACCTTCATATTTAACCATCTCCCAGCAGTCATTCAGATATGAAGTTATGATTCCTTCCAGGAATCTAACTATCACAGGAGAGGTTAGATCTTCTAAGCATACTTTCACTGCAATTTCTGATAGCAGGATTCCATCTGCTATTTCCTTCTCAGTCAAAACTGGAGCTACAACTTGCTCAACTGGAGCAATCTCTTCCTCAGCTGGAGTTACCACTTCCTCAGCTGGAGCTGTCTTTTCCTGAACAGTCATAACAACATCTGGAACTTCTTCTGACTCAACTTGAGCAGATTCTGGCTGGGCAGACAAGACTGAATCTTTCACAACTGGAGGAGAGGCAGGAAGGCCTGAGACATCTTCATTGAACATCTCCCCCTGCCTGATTTCAGTGGGTACTGAAACCAGGCCCCTAGAGGAAGATGGCTCAGCTGATTTGGAGAGGGATTTGATGGAAGCAGATAAGAGATCAATGGAGGCAGCAAGGGGAGCGATTGCCTCTTCAATCATGGTTTTGATTGATGGGGTAATCAGCTCCACAATGCGCGAGATGAAATCAGGAGTGATTTCAAAAGATGATGGATGAGAGGTGGATGGAGCTGCAGCAAATATGGTAGATGTGCTGGGATGGAGGATGGTGTGAACAGGGGATCGAGCAGGAGATGGAGCAGGTGAATTTATTGGGGAATGAATTGGAGATACAGGAGGAGTAGGGAATCTCTCTGATCCTAGCAAATCAAAGCTAGGAGCAGATATCCTAGCCAGATGAGCAGGTAGAGGAGAGGCTGGAGGAGACAGAGGAACAACCATAGTTGTTTCAGGTGCAGCAGAAGAAGAAGGTCGTACCTCAGCTGAAGTTGATGGTACTTCAACTGAGGCAGACGGCAATGCAGAGGAGGAGGAAGGGAGAGCTGAGCCAGCTTCAATAGGTTGAGGAGCGACTGATGCAGTCCTTGTGTCCTCAGATTGTGCTGGAGCAGATTTCACAAACGTCCTCTTCCACTTAGAGAACAAGTGGGGATCCATCTTCTTGCTGGCGTTGATTGTAGTTGCGGCAGAACTCAGCAGCTGGGGGAATTTCTCCTTAAGGAAAATTCCAATAACCCTTCCCAGGGTGACTTCCTTCTTTCCTGTCTTCTTCCTGATTAAATCAAACAGAACAGCTGCCCAATCGATCCTTTTTCGATTAACAATTGCACACATAAGTGCGAATTGCTGTCTTGTTATATTGTCATGGGCAGAGTGCTTCCTAAGGAGCACTTTTCCGACTACCTCAGCGAGGAACTTGATCTTGAAGGGGAAGTTTACCTTGAGCAGCTTGGTGGGAATGCCCTCGGCATGTCCCAGCTCGACCAGCATTCTTCCAAACTCCTGAGCATCTTGCTCATAATCTTCATCACCAATAACTAAACCAAAAACATCAGAAAGAACGGCCGGAGTCAGGATAACTTCTACTCCGCCGATGGTACCGATCATCGATTCGTCTGTGGAAGACGACGTGAAAGCCCATTCTTTTATTTCTGGAATGTTGATCTTGATCCTTTCAGACATCAGCTTCTCTAAACCTTGATCCCTGCAGAGCTGGAGAACTTCCACGATTCCGGCATCGCAACTGCTGAAAGCTTCGAAATCCACACTGAATCCGGCATCAAACTTTACTACGGCTAGAACAGCTGGGGAAATCGCCATGGATTCGCCGGAGAAAGCACGAGAAAGCTGGAGAGAGAACGAGAAAGACGAAGCGCCAGAAAATCGCAAGCGGGAAAGCAGAATGCGAAAGGGCACGCTCCGTCGACGATAAAGCACACGATCTTTTAACCTAGGTCGACTATCGGCTTTATATTGGACCGGAAATAGTCGATCTATTAAAAAGATCTTGAACCGATAGTCGAACGGCCGTTCGACGATCGGCTCAGAAGCAGAATAGTCGAACCATTGTTCGGCTAATTCTGGCTTCACAAGCAACAAGCTGTCGTCGAGTAGAGATCGACGATAAGCTCAGCCTGTTCGACGATGGTCGAACGTCGATCGACGATCTTCAAACAGATAAGCTATCATTAACCAGAGGTCGACGATAGGCTCAATCCGTTCGACGATCTTCGATCATCGTTCGACGATCTTCAAGCAGACCTCAACATAGGCAGATATCGTCACACTTAGTCTCGTCCATTGATCATGCCTAGTTGGACTAAAAAGAACAGATGCTTCTGTTCATCTAAAGGCTTGGTGAATATATCACCTCTCTGAAACTCAGTGGATATGAACTCAAGACAGATCTTGTTCTTTTCCACACAATCTCTCAGGAAATGGTGCCTAATCTCAATGTGCTTCGTTCTAGAGTGGTGCACTGGATTTTGTGCAATTGAGATAGCACTGGTACTATCACACATGATCTTGGTGTTCTTGTGTGAGTAACCATAATCCACAAGCTGGTTTTGAATCCACAGGATCTGTGAACAACAACTAGCAGCAGCTATATATTCAGCCTCTGTAGTTGAAGTTGAGACAGAAGCCTGCTTCTTACAGAACCAAGAGACCAATCTCTCTCCCAGGAACTGGCAAGTTCCTGAGGTGCTTTTCCTGTCAACTCTGCAACCAGCATAATCAGAATCAGAATATCCAATTAATTCAAACTCTGACTCAGCTGGGTACCAAAGTCCTAGATCTGGACATCCCTTCAGGTATCTCAGGATTCTCTTTAGAAGAATCAGATGAGATTCCTTGGGGTTGACCTGGAATCTAGCACAAAGGCATGTAGCAAACATTATATCTGGCCTACTTGCAGTTAGATATAATAGGGAACCAACAATGGCCCTATAAGTCTTTTGATCAACTGGCTTGCCGTGATCATCAGAATCAATAACTACATTAGTAGCCATGGGTGTAGGCATTGCTGAAGCATCAGCCATCCCAAATTTCTTTACCAATTCCTTGGCATATTTGGATTGGGAGATGAAGATACCATCAGCATCTTGCTTAACTTGGAGACCAAGAAAGTAAGACAGCACACCCATGCTACTCATCTCAAACTTAGAGTGCATCAAGTTGGAAAACTTTTTGCATAGTTTGGGATCAGTGGAGCCAAAGATAATATCATCTACATACACCTGAACTAACAGGATTGTGTCCTTGTGATGCTTGACGAAAAGGGTTCTATCAACTACTCCCCTAGTGAAGTTGTGCTCTAACAGGAAACTAGCTAAGGTCTCATACCAGGCCCTAGGAGCTTGCTTTAGTCCATAAAGAGCTTTTTGCAACTTAAAAACATGAGAAGGCTGAGTTGATGAAACAAACCCTGGTGGTTGTTCAACAAACACCTCTTCCTTAAGCTCACCATTTAGGAATGCACTTTTGACATCCATTTGGAACACCTTAAACTTCATGAAGGCTGCATAGGCCAAGAAGATCCTTATTGCTTCTAGCCTTGCAATAGGAGCAAAGGTTTGGTCATAGTCTATACCTTCCTCCTGTCTGTAGCCCTGAGCTACAAGCCTAGCTTTATTCCTTACTATTATTCCATTTGCATCTAACTTGTTTCTATACACCCACTTGGTGCCTATGATCAGTTGGCCTTTAGGTCTTGGAACCAAAGTCCAAACTTTACATCTCTCAAACTGATTGAGTTCCTCTTGCATTGCAATGATCCAGTGGGGATCTAGCTCTGCATCTTTAAAGGTGAGGGGCTCAACCTGTGAGAGGAAACAAGCATGCATCACATCCTGTCTTAATTGATGTCTTGTTTGCACACCAGCTGATATGTCTCCAATCACTTGAGATGTGGGGTGATCTCTAAGTGTGACAATATCAGCAGGTGGGATGTGATCTTCAGCAACAGTTGGGATTAATTCCTCAGGAGGAATTTGATCTACTGTTGGTGGTACAGCAACAGCTTCAACAGCTTCAGCAATGTCTTCATCACTGTCTGATTCAGTGATCTGAAGAGTTGATAGTTGAAGAATTTCTTTAGGAGCATCATGTACCTGCAAAGAACTAGATGAAGGAGAATTTTCCTTCTCCTTGTAAAACATCTGATGCTCATCAAATGATACATGCACAGATTCTTCTATCTTACAGGTTGATTTGTTATAAACCCTATAAGCTTTGCTTACTTGGGAATATCCAAGCATAATTCCCATTGAAGCTTTTGCTTCAAATTTTCTAATATATTCTTTATTATTGTTATGAATATAAACAGTACAGCCAAAAATTCTAAAGTAATTAATTTTTGGTTTCTTTCCTTTAAGCAACTCATAAGGAGTTTTACACTTAAGTTTGTGTATCAAACTTCTATTCAAGACATAGTTGGCTGTACTAACAGCTTCTGCCCAAAAGGATAGAGGCATGTTAGCATCTGCCAACAATGTGCTAGCAGCTTCAATTAGTGTTCTATTCTTCCTTTCAACTACCCCATTTTGTTGGGGAGTTCTAGGAGCTGAGAAGCTATGTTTGATACCTTCTCTCTCACAGAATTCTTGCATGAGAAGAGAGTCAAACTCAGTACCATGATCACTTCTGATCAAGGCCACATGAGTAGAGTACTCAGTCTGCACACAAAGTAAAAAGTCTGTAAGGGCTTTGAAGTTATCAGACTTAGTTCTCAAAAAGAAAACCCAACTGAACCTAGAGAAGTCATCTACAATTACTAAAGTGTAATACTTCCCTCCTAAACTTTGTACATTTATTGGGCCAAAAAGGTCCAAATGTAATAAATACAGGATTCTAGGAGAATCACTTTTATTTACAGATTTAAATGAATTCTTGGTTTGCTTGCCTAGCTGACAAGCCTTGCATAGACTCTCCTTCTTGTAGGGGCAAGAAGGTAAGCCTCTAACAAGGTTGTGCTTAGATAACCTAGAGATATTCTTAAGGTTTACATGACTAAGCCTTTTATGCCATAAAGAATTATTATTAAGGGTTAATTCATTAAACAGGCAGATTTCAGAGTGAGATGAATTAAAATCTACTAAATATATATTGCCTATTCTATTACCTATTAAAACAACATTATTATTTAAAGTAATATTGCAAGAGGAGTTAGAAAAAGAAACCTGGTAGCCAGCATCACATAGCTGGCTAACTGAAATCAGATTATGCTTCAGTCCATTTACATAAGCAACTCTCTTGAATGTAACAGCTCCAATCGTGATCTTGCCATATCCTTCTGTCTGACCACAGCTGGAGTCTCCAAAGATAACCTTTGGGCCGAGCTTAGATTTGTACTTTGACAGAAGCTCTTTATTTCCTGTCATATGCTTAGAGCATCCACTATCCAAATACCACTTATTTTGAGTGATTGGATAGGCCTTCACCTGCAAAACAACTATTTAGACAGAGTGGACCCAGGTAACCTTGGGTCCCTTGTTTTTCACATAAGAAAAACTGGAAATATAAGAGAATGCAGGCTGAGGGTGATAACCTAGTGGGTGAGATCTCCTAGGTGGGATTCTCCATGCAGATGATGGGTCAACAAACCTAGGGTTTCTATTTTCATTTAGGTTTCTATGATACTGATTATGATTTTGAAAATCATGTTGAAATCGTCGATCGACGTTCGACGATGGGCGCTCAGATCGTCGAGCTTCGTTCGACCATGGAGCATCCGATCGTCGAGCGGCGTTCGACGCTCTTTGCATTTCTTTGAAAAACTTCTTTCTCTTTTCTCTCTTAGCTTTATTTAGGGTTTTATTTACAAGGTTTACTTGCTCAGTGTTCTTCTTTCCACTAGCTGAAATGAAGTTCACTGGAGTTGAAAGGTTATTTTTAAGGAGGACTGGGGGTTCACTAGGAGAAGCTCCTAAGCCTAATTTATCATTACCTGACCTAGTGTTAGTCATGCTGGTAATTTCTAACAGCTTAAGGCTTCTACCATTAAGGGATTCTTCTAATCTCTTAGACTTAGCTAATTCTATTTTAAGAAATTTAATTTCTTCACTACAAGTAGTGAGATCTTCCTTTAACCTAATGTTTTCAGAGGCTATTGATTCAGAGTCAGCTAGCCTATTTCTAAGTTCTTTTATCTCTTTTTCTGAACTAATTAAATCTAAACATAAAGATTTAAAATCTAACTTAAACTCTTCTGAAGTAAAATCATAAGATGAAAGTACCTCATCTTCAGTAGGCATCTCTTCATCAGAGTCAGAACTCTCTGCAGCAGAGTGGTTGCTGCAGGCATCTATTGCCATTAGGCAAATTTCTTTGGCCTTCTTCTCTTCCTCATCTTCACTGGAGCTTGATGAGGAGGATTCTTCATCAGAATCACTCCAGGTTTCAGCAATGAAACCTCTCTCCTTCTTCTTGTTTTTGTAGGAGGATGGCTTGGAGTGCTTCCTGTGTTGTTCTTTGTCTTTTCTCTTTTCCTTGTTCTTCTCCTCTGGACACTCTGGCAAAATGTGTCCAGGCTTCCTGCAACCATAACATATAATTTCTTTAGCAGGAGAGCGATCATACCTTGGTTTGTCTTCATAGCGTGAAGACTTCTTTCTGAACTCCTTTCTCCCCATTTTGAGAAACCTTTTGGCAAACAGTGCCATAAGTTCCTCATTAGATTGGCTGCTTTCAGAAACATCTGCAGCCTTAAGAGCTAGAGATTGCTCTTTTCTTGTTGGAGTGGGGGTCTTGGCTTCAGCTTCTGCTTCTCTGGTCTTCAGCACTTGCTCAAAAGACTTGAGCTTGCCGAGGAGAGCTTCAGTTGAGATCTCATTGGTACTTCTGGCTTCTTTGATGGGCCAGATTCTTAGATCCCATGTGCTAGGGAAGCACATAAGAATCTTATCATTGACCTCTGTCAATGATATGTCCTTGTCCAGGGTCCTCAGCTCATTGATGATTGAGCTGAGCCTGGTGTACATAGTTTCAACTGATTCAGCATCAGTCTTCTTGAAGTTCTCATACTGTGAGATAAGGTTGGACCTCCTGTCCTTCCTTTCATCAGCTGAACCAGCTACAATCTGGTTCAGTGTGTCCCACATGGCCTTAGCTGAGGAGCAGTCAGCCACCTTCTGGAACACCTCATCAGACATTGTCTGAGCCAGTATGTTCATTGCCTTGGCATCAGCAATTTTGGCCTTCTTGTGTTCATCATTATAGTCTGGAGGAGGCACTGCACTCATATCAGATGATGAGGCAGTGGCTGCAGCAGGTGCTCTTGGGGGACCTGACAAAATAGAAGCAAAAATACTCTCATCAATAGAGTTCATATATAATTTAATCCTTGCCTTCCAGATGCCAAACTTTGCTAAGTTGCATGCTGGAGGTCTGGTGCTAGAATAATCCTTAGACTGGGCCATGATAGTGAATATCTATAAGCTCTTGGTATCTATCAGGATCTTGTGACTTAGGTGTTAGCCTATACAGTCAGTCAACCTCCCTCTGATACCAATTGAAAGTGAAGGGATAGATACTACTCTAGAGGGGGGGTGAATAGAGTAATCAAATTTTGCACAATACAAAACTTAACTGTCTACCCAACTCCCTTGGAGTGAAGTGCGGAATGAAGAGATTATAGATATTAATTTAACCTTAAAGCCTAACACAAGTGATGTGCAAACACAAGCTAACTGTAATTACAGTTAAAGCTTGGAAGACCTAAACAGCAACTAGCAACCTAGTTATATCTATTCACAGCCACAGTACAGGAAATATAATAAACAAGCCAGACGACACAAGGAATTTAAGTGGTTCCCCAAACAACTTGGGTACGTCCACTCTTCTACCACCAAGGTAGGAATCCACTACAGGTTTTTGATCAGGTGCCCTGCCACCAACAGGATCTTCTTCAGGTAGATCCGGAAACCCTTTAGACTTTTGATCAGGTGTCTAAAAACCAAGCACAGGTTTTTGATCAGGTGCCCTGCCACCAAGGGATACTTTTGAAGGGAGTAATAACCCTGTACAGGAGGGGGAAGAAGGTTAAGATGTCTTCTCTATTTTTCAATAGATTAGAGAAGCACAAAAAGCTTGCACTGAGCTAGAATGCTCTAAAGAATCAAGGCTCCCCCTGGCTCAAAGATGTCCAGGTGAAGTCTTGCTTCAGTGCAGAAACTCTTCAGAAAATTCTGAAGGAAAAGCTACAGGAAGAAAATAAATAACAAAAAGAAATCTCTTCAAGCAGCTATTCTTCTTCTTCTTCTTCTTCAAAGAAACTCTGAGTTTGAACTTCCTGAAAGCAGGAGAACTCAGGTGAAGAAGAGATGAGGATCTTAACACTTCTCAGTTAGATGGAGATTGCTGAGAGCAGGAAGCTTGAGCTTGATGAAGGCTTGAGTGCTTTTGAATATGTGTGTAACTCTAGCTTTAATCCTTCTTCAAAAGGTCCTTTAAATATTATCAGCAAGCAACGGCTCTCTTCCATTTGAATTATTTGTCTTCTTCTAAGCCTTGAGACCTGGGCTGTAAATATCAAGAGGACAGAAATATCTCTGCAGCAAAACATTCTATAAAGGGAATAAATCACTTTCTAAGAAGCTGCAGGCTTAAATCAGATAACAGAAGGACTAAATAAAGTCACATCAGAAACAATCTCTTTATAGCAAAAGAAGACTTTTCAGTCTAACGGCTATAAAGGGCTGACAATAGATAAAGTAAATTAAAATGACAGCTAATGAGACAAACTACTTTATCTAAAAAGATTTGAACTCAGGCAAAAAGAATAGAGCAAATAATGCCTGGAAATATTATCATACAGCTTAAAATACTGTGCCAGAAAATGTATTAATTAATTAAATATAATAAATAAATACAAAATATAAAGGCAGACAGAAAACGTCGAACGACCTTCGGAGATCGTCGACCGACGCACGGAGATCGTCGAACTATCGGGCAGATAGTCGAACGATCCAGATAGTCGAACTATCGAAGAAGATAGTCGAACTACCCCGGCAGATAGTCGAACTATCAGAGCAGATAGTCGAACCATCAGATAGTCGATCTATCTAGGACAGATAGTCGAACTATCAAGCGCACAGAGATAGTCGACCTATCCAGCAGATAGTCGACCTACCTCAGAAAACAGATAGTCGAACTATCAACAGATAGTCGAACTATCAAAACAAACCAGATAGTCGATCTATCAACAGATAGTCGAACTACCAGCGCAGAACAGATAGTCGACCTATCAACAGATAGTCGAACTACCAGCGCAGAACAGATAGTCGAACTATCAACAGATAGTCGAACTATCAGCGCAGAACAGATAGTCGAACTATCAACAGATAGTCGAACTATCAGCGCAGAACAGATAGTCGAGCTATCAACAGATAGTCGAACTATCAGCGCAGAACAGATAGTCGAGCTATCAACAGATAGTCGAACTATCAGCGCAGACAAAGCGTCGACCAACTGATAGACGATCGTCGATCAGCCGATAGACGATAGTCGAACGGCGTTCGACTATGGTCGAACGAAAAACCTACTTGACCAAATTCTCAATTTGGAAAAGCGAGGACTCTACAGCTAGACTCCTAACCATTGACCATAGATGTTTCGTGGGTCAAGGGCACAAAGAAGAGGACTAAACTCAAATCAAACTAGGGTACCAACACTTAGCCCTAAAAAGGTCAAAGTGCCCTAACTAAGGGGCAGGTGACCTCCAATATGAGCAACCAAAAAGAGGCCAAGTTGACTCAAGTCTGGGAAGCGTCGAGTGAGTCGACAAGACTCCACGAGTAGATCAAGTATCTACTTAGACAGGTTTTTGGGCTCGGGTAATGAGTGTGTGGAGTGCACTCAACGTCATGTGCTGAATGGCGTTGAGTGTGTTGAGTGCACTCAACGCCATCTTACTTAGAAAGAATTTTGAGCTCGGGAGTTGAGTGCGTCGAGTCCACTCAATGTCATGGGCTGAATGGCATTGAGTGTGTTGAGTGTACTCAACGCCATCTTACTTAGAAATAATTTTGAGCTCGGGCATTGAGTGCGTCGAGTCCACTCAACGCCATGGGCTGAATGGTGTTGAGTGCATTGAGTGCACTCAATGCCATTTTTGCTTAGAAGGATTTTTGGGCTCGTGGCGTTGAGTGCGTTGAGGGCACTAAACTCCATGGGTTGAAGAGCGCTGAGTGCGTAGAGTGCACTCAACGCCAATTAACATGAAAGGGCTTTCTGGAATCATGGCATTGAGTGAGTTGATCTCACTCAATGCCATAGACTGAATGGCGTTGAGTGAGTTGAGTTCATTCCACACCATAGCAAGAATGGCGTTGAGTGAGCTGTACTTAGAAAATTCCTGGCGATTTTGGCGTTGAGTATGGAGGCTTGTCTCAACGCTTTTGCCTTAGCAAAATTCTCGGCCCTGTTTGTTGGTTCGGGATCTTTTCAGGAATTGTGCCAAGATGGATTAATTGGCCTGGTTCTTTCATTAAGACTTATTTAAACAATAATAAGCGGTCCAGTAGTAGAGTTCCACAAGGCAGACGGTTTAACCCAAATTCCATTTTAATGGAGAGAGAGAAAGTGATGAGTAAATGCCTCTCATGGCCTAGAAGGCCAAGGGCCCACTCTTCTTAGTGGAATCACCTCCCCCGGTCAGTTAGGGGAAGGCCAAGGGTTTTCCCGGCCATAACAGCAACTAGGGGAGGAAAATTGCAGTTACCGAAAAGCTCTTCAAGGGGCATTAATGGCCGTGTCAGCCTACACTCACTAACAACCCCAATTCTCCTCTTTAAAAGACTCACTGGACTTAGAGGAGCGGTTTCCACACAAAACCTGAAGGAGCTGAGGAAGCCCACTATGTAGTTGCATAAATCGAGCGGCACCACCACCGACCATGGCATCGCGGCGATCGATACGTCTCTTGGCCGCGAGCAAGGTCCTCCTCTACTCCTTCTTCTATGGGGAAATCTTAGGAGTCTTTTAGGATGAGAATCAGGCTCAGTTGAGCCCGATTAGGTGAAGCTTTTCCATGGATTTTCCGTGAAAATGGTGTCCGGGTTAGCCGGAAACTGCCCCTCCGGCGGTCGTGCCGCCGCCCGGCGATAGCCCCCACCTCAACGGATGTGGTGGCGATGGTGGCCGGCCGGGGAGGGGGATGGGTGGCCGGTAAAAAAGCTTGGGATAGGCTCCAGGTCGAGTGAATCCTGGCCTTTGGCTGGAGGAATAATAAAGCCAGGAGCCCCACGATTGTGCTTTAAGATGTTTGCTGGTGATATTTTATTAATTCCTGATTTTGTGTTTTCTGTCTCCTAATATCAGTCACCTTGAAATAAATATTAAAAATACTTAGAGGCAAAAATAGAGCAAATAGTCAACATGAACTTTGTAGATCTTGAGGGTAACTTTAATTTAAAATTGGTTTCAACCACTTTGGATTAGTGGTTTGACCACAGCACTCATTTTGGTGCAACCTATACCTAGGTGTGACCAATCACAAAAATTATTGCCCACACCAAACCACTCACCTAAATACTTCTAAATTTAGAACATAGGCTTTTCATAACCTTCTCCTCATACTGTCTAAAAATAAGAATTTTTGGACAATATTTTTTTATAGTTTTGTGAATAATTTAATAAATCATATGGAAATTAATTAGGTGCCTTAAACACCTCAAAAACCTCCAAAATTTTTGTGGGTGATCTTGGGGGATGGTATAAGGCTCCATATTTATTTTCATCACTCTTGGTTATGGTTTCGATTGGAAATGAGCATACCCTAGCCTTACCCATAAGGGGGTATTTAGGTCAAAAGTGCACTTGGAGTTTTGAGTGGCCAAATCCCCTCAACAGAGGTTGAAAAATTTGGAACACTGGTTGGTTATGGCCTTTATCACCCTCATATGGAATATGGGGTGATTTGGGATTGAATTGCCTTAGGACCCAAGTTCAAACCCTATGTTAGGACTTTGGGGGTTTGAGAAGGGCATGTGGTCAAATAACCTTGAAATGATTTGAAATTTTGTGGAGAGGACTCTAGAGTAGCTAAAGTCCTCTGGTAAAAATCTTAGAAGATTTGGAGATTGATAGACCCCTCAAAAGCCTAACCCTAGTTTAGGGCACAACACTTGTACATGCAAGATAAGCCACCAAACTTAATGAAAAGCCATGAAACTTGGGTAGTATAGTCATAGGATCAATATACTCTTACATGAATTTATTTATAATTTTCAAAGTTATATTTTCAGTACTTTATTCACAAGCTTTTGAGAATAATTTTATGTTCAATAATAAATTCAGAAATCCACACTAGTTGAAAAATTGTGAAACTTGATCAGTAGTGATTCTAGGTCAACATGCTCTTGTGAAAATTCTATTACTGTTTTTAGAGGAATAATTTCTATACTTAGTGCATTAAATTACCAATTTGGATTGTTGTTAAAAAATTAGATTTAGAGTTCTTTGTTCACTAGAAAATTAAGAAACTTGACTTGGAGTGTTTATAGGTAATTATGTTCATGCTTGAATTTTCTCAGAATTTTTGGAAGTGTATTTGCAGCACTTGCTTCTTTAAATTGATATAAATTGGCTATGTTCAAAATTATGATTAGAGTCCTAAATCTTGCTAAAAAACTGGGAGACTTTGGATTTACTGTTAAAAAGTCATCTTGTATTTATCATAAATTTTGTGGGTATTTTACTTGTATGAAAATGGTACTTCATGTTCAAACTAAGGTATTTGGATTTCTTAAGAAATTAAATAAATTACCAAGTAAATTAGGAAAATTATGAAATTCTGTATTTAGGCTAATCATTGCATGGTAGACCCCCCAATAAATATTATAGTTATATTGGATGATAATTTTTAGTACCTCTCATTGTATACATCATATAGCTTAGGATGGTCTGCGTTTAGTAAAAACTGCAGAAATCATGATATGGTTCAAGATGAATCCAGAGAGTTGGGATGTAAGTGTATTGACTTGGTAAGTGGATAGGGGATACCATTGGAAGTTGGGAAGAGTAGATAGTGGAGTCGTCTAAGCCTAGGTGGTGCTCGGGATCGACGAAACATCGTCTTCCCCGTGAAGAGAGAGAAAGGTCAAAACACATTAGGGTTAGATCCAGTACAACATTAAAGGGATTGGGAGTTGGGTAACAACTAATAATAATAAGTGCCTTGCGAAAGGGAGCTTTGGGCTTCAGCCCATCGTAGTTCCTAGTTCCCTTTGAGAGCCCTTCACAGGGTATGTCGGGGGCAGTCCTGGGCTAACCTAAACTGTAGGTAAAACTGAATTACAAGAGTAACTAGCATAATTAGGGGTTCACTGTAACTCACCTCGATGTCTCGGGATATTAGGTTGGTTCACACGGGCTATTGGCCTGGGGATTTTGGGGATGGGCAGGTTGGCCCGACGAGCTTTGGCTCGGTTGTTGATTATGACGGACAGGATGGTCCGGGGATCTTTGGCTCGGTAGGTGATACATAAGGTTGCATGTGTATAAGGTATAAGGTGGTGGGTCTTCGGTATTGTAGGGTTGATGTATCGACGCCAATACGTCGACTCGGCAAGTGTGGTTTAGCACTTCGCTATAAAAGTCTGGTGCGCCAGCCGACAAGACTACGCAGGAGCTCCGCTTAGGGCACCAGCGTTGAGGCGTACGATAGGTCTGACTGGTAGTGCAATTACTGGTTTAGAGGTGGACGAGGCCCAACCCACCACTTTCGTTTGCCACTACGGAGGTATCCTGGGAGGTTTGGATCCAAAAAGGGGGGAACTAAAGGTCTGTGTACACAGAGTCGAGTGGGTGAGTTGCACTTGCATGTTCACATCATTGCATAATTGCATGACATAGCATAACCATTCCATATAACTCTGACACCTTTTGTATAAACTGGTATGGGACGCTTTATACAATAGGCCCTGCAAAACGACCCCTTGGTTTATAAGTTCGCATGAGCGTGCTTATAAGTTAAGATTTTTATTCAGTAAATATACTTGTATACTTGCTAGAAAACAGACACCCTATCGTATAAATTAGTATGGGACTTTTTATACGATAGGATCCTTACAGAAGATCACTTAGCTTATAAGTCTGTATGGGCATTCTTATAAGTTAAGGTTACATGTTTCGTATTTTGCCTTCGTAAACTTATGCTTACTCTATATGCTTTTGTTACTACTACATGTTTACATAGAACTGCTAGACTAGTTCCGCCATCACCTGTTATTTGTCATTCTCCACCTTCATTACCTCTCCTTTCCTCCTCTCCGCTCGGTGCCTAGGAGCCATGGGGAAGGGGCGGGGGATGATAGGACTTAGTCTTTTAGACTAACAGTTTTCGAACCATATCATTTTAGTGGACCGTGGAGCCCAGCATGGAGGAGCAGCCCCGGAGGTCGGCACGCTTGGAGATGGGGCAATCTAGTACCGAAGTTCAGACAACTGGGACTGTGAGTCCCGATCGCTAGTAGTTATTTAGTTTTGCTTCCGCTATGAGAGATATGTAGTGAGTATTTTGATGTACCGGGCATGAGCCCTACTTTCTGTACTTTTATTATACATGTGGACACTCCCTTCGTGGAGAATATTTACTTTACTTGTGATTGTTGTGTACTTGCTTTCTTCTTTGTTTGGCTACTATTTTGTGATCGAATCGTCCAGCAGGATCGGCATTTTGTAGTGATGACCTTCCCAGGCATGAAGGTGTCACCGCGAAGTGGCGGTTCTGGGCCAAAGACCCCGGGGTTTTAAAAAGAAAAAAATGGTGTCTTACATATGGGAATTCTTAAAATTTTAGGTACTGGCTTAAGTGGGTAGAACTTTATTTTGATTGTAAAGAATGGGACGAACACCAAAAGCTTAACATCGCCTGAGAGCATTTAATAGGTCAAGCCCAGGTATTTCTGTTAAATAAAGAGCATCGTGTTGGTAGTTATAAACATACTTGGCGGGCAATGCGTAGCCTACTCTCGGATCAATTTGATCCCGCCTATCTCGGCACTACTAACACCAAGCATGTAAGTGAGTATCGTTATGGAGCTAGTCTCATACCTGCCTATAGGAATGATTATAAACCTAACGCTAGATTAGTTCCCCCAAAAGGTCGGCCTGCCCTTAGTGTGCCTACTCGCACCTTTAGGTAAACTATTCCTAATAGGTCATATATCTTGGACTCCAAAGATGATACTACTAGAGCTTTGTCTCCTTTATCCTTGACGTCTAAGCCCCTTGAGATAGTGACTAATACCTCTGAGGATTCTGATGTGGATATAGTATCTCTTGATCCTGAAGATGATCAACTAGGTGAGAGTATTCCATCATGTGCATTAGTGTCTGACGATTCTGATGAGCCTAACATTGAGGGAATCCCTAGTGATTTGGAAGACGATATATGGGATGATTACATTCCGATCTGTGAGTGTATTCCGTTACCTATTTTTTGCACTATTAGTGTTGTGTCTGATTACCCTAGTATTGAGTGCCCTCTCCAGGATACGATCCTCATCGTGATAGAGTCTACGATCGCACCCACTGAGATTGTATCTGAGTTATCTGAGGAGCCTAAGAGTGAGGATGTCCCAAGTGTTATTGTTGATGAATTACCTTATGAGGGACAGATATTTTGGGATGATTTTAGTGTTGAGAACCCGAAAACTATTTCTTTGACGTTATCACCATTTCCTAAATCTCAAATTTAATTAGAAATTCTATCGGGTTCGATTTTGCCCATTTCTGAGACTTTTACTGACTCTGATTTGGATGATGTCTCTAGTGTGTTGGAAAAAATTCCAAGCAAGGAAGTTGTTTTGTTGGACGATTCTTATGTTATACACCCGGATGAGAGTTCCTTGATGTTGTCGCCATTGGGTGAAATTTATACTGATTCAGATTTTATCCTGGGTTTGATTTTTCCTACCCTTCCTCCTGATTATTTGCCCACTTTAGTTGACTTTTTAGGATGTGGAACCGGTAGTCCTAGTATGAGTTTTTGTGTGACGCCCACTATATTAATTCCTACATTGGTGTTGTATCAACCTTTAGATATTACTAGGTTGAGCGCATTAGTATTTGGTATTTTCACCGCACCTCGTAGATCTGACTACGCATCACCTTTGACAGTTAATTTTTCTGCGTGTCCGTCTACGGTTCTGTCCTCGACTATGTCTGACCCTTTGGCTATTGTGCCTATGGATGTGGTGCCCCCTATAAATACTTACATATCACACCCGGTCGCATGCATTTATCCATCGCCTTTTGATGACCCTCATTTCCACATGTTAGTGCCTATATAAAATCCCCTGGAGTTGTATCGCTTGCACATCCTTTCATATCCGGGAGCGTCCAACTCCATTATTTATGATGAGCGGTTCTCCTTGGCATATCTTCTTGCCAAGCGTGAAAATATTACATATAAAATTAAAACTGCGAGTTTGGTGTAAGACCCCTTTTTTTTTTTGAAACCTGGGGTCTTATGCCCAGAACCGCCGCTTTGCGGTGACACCTTCGCACCCGGGAAGGTCGTCACCACCACGCGCCGATTCTGCCGGCCTTTTTGATCACGATCAAGTAGCATATAGTAAAGAAAGAGAAATGCAGTCCACCATAATAAATCACATATATATAAACTCCACGAAGGGAGTGTCCACAGAAAACATCAGAGTACAAAGATACTAGAAATATAGGGGCTCATGCCCGGTACATCAAGTCCTCACTACAAAAATCACTCAATGCGGAAGCAAAACTAAAGCTCTACTAAAGGTCGGGACTCACGGTCCCTGCAGTCTGGACTCCAGTGCTAGACTGCCCCATCTCCAAGCGTACCAGCCTCCTGGGCTGCTCCTCCGGGCTGGGCTCCACGATCCCCTAATATGATATGGTTCGAAAACCGTTAGTCTAAAAGACTAAGCCCTATCATCCCCCACCCCTTCCCCCACGCTCTAAGGCACCGGGCGGAGAGGAAGAAAGGGAGGACATGAAAGTGGAGATAGTCAAAAGTAGATGACGGTGGACCTAACTAGCAAGCTATGACAGGGGAGCAATATAAGTGTTGTAATAGGTATAACAGAAAGGAAGTAAGTAAGAAATTAAACCTTCGCTTATGTGAGTACACATGAGCCAAGGGATCTTTTGCAAGGCTCCCATCGTATAACGCGTCCCATACCACTTATACGTTGGGGTGTCGGTTATCACGCAGCAGGTATACATATATCAAATTAACCTTAATTTATAAACTTGCCCACACAAGCTTATAGACCAAGGGGTCGTTTTGCAAGTCCTAAAGTATAAGCGTCCCATTCCACTTATATTTTAGGTGTCAAGGTTGTTATGAATGATTATGACATGCAGCTATATGGTGGGTTATGATGTTCAAGCAGTGCAACTCACACACCCAACTTTGTGTACACAAACCTTTAGTTCCCCCTTTCTGGAGATAACTCTCAGGATACTCCCGTAGTGGCAAACGGAAGCGGTGGGTTGGGCCTCGCCCACCTCAAAACCAGTAAAAGCACCACTGATCTGACCTATCGTACGCCCTCAACGCCTGGTGCACGAGGCGGACTCCTGCGTACTCATGCTGACTGGTCCGCCGGACTTAACCTTGGCTAAGTGCTAGTCACCTTGCCGAGTCAACGATATCAGTGTCGGTGCAATCGAACTCCCCGATATCAAAAACCCACCACCTTAATCTTTCCTATTTTTATGCACATGCAGCAGTTTAATATTTAACACACAAAAGCCGAGTCGAAGCTCCCCGGACCAAAACGTCCGTCTTCAAACCAACCGAGCCGAAGCTCCCCGGACCATCCCGTCCGTCTCTTAACCATCCGAGCCGAAGCTCTCATTAACCTTCCTGTGCCAACAGTGTTTGTGAAGGGTGCAGCCCTAGTTACTAAGTTACTCTTGTCGGTTTGTTATTACAGTTTACGTTAGCCCAGGACTGCCCCCGGTATTCCCCGTGAAGGGCTCTCAAGGGGCACTAGGAACCAAGACGGCGGCATTACGGCCCAAAGTTCCCTTTCGCAAGGCACTTAATGTTATTGGTTGTTTTTCCCTTACCCGTTCTCTCTATAAATTGCATCGAACTAAATCTAGGGTGGATTTGACTCTTCACTCCTACGGGGACGGCGATCTTTCGTCGGTCCCGCGCACCTTCTAGAGCGCATCAACTCATTCCTCACCACACTTGAAACCTCCTATGGTGACTCATCCTCTTTCTTTAAATCCAATCCAACACAAGCTGACCTTACGCTAACCCAAACCTTATCCTGTTACTCATTTCCCAAAGTTACTAACTACAGACCACCTTATACTAAGTGATGGCTATGATAGGATGTCCTTTGTGTTTTCATCGGAACAGTCTAAGTTATTTACTGGGGGCCTATCACGACATAATTGAATCAATTCCCGGTTATAACAATTTTCTCAATTAATCTATTAATTAATTAATTTTACTAAAATCCAAGGTCTTCCAAATTTGAATAAGGAGTATACTTTTCAGTCATGTATAAATCATAATAAATTTAAGACAAATATTAATGTATCTAAAAATGACATATCCAAGGTTTGGCAATTTTCCCTATGGTCTAAGGGGCCTAAACTTATTTTTGCAATAATCCAATTCCTGCATGTCTAATGAATAAACTACATCAAATTCTCTTCCAAATAAATTGGATTAATTACAGGATATTAGAAATACCATGAAAATAGTACTGTAAAAGTTTCATAATATTCCTGCTGGAAATTAATTTATAATAAATCATTCTCTAAAATCCTAATCTAGCATGCTTGTGAATCAAGTACTAAATCCATAACTCCAAAAATCCAGAGAAAAATCCCACTGATTTATAATAAGTTAAAAACACTATTTACCAACTTTCATAATTTTCCAGAGAATATTTATGCCATAAAATATTTTTAAACCATAAAACCCCTTTCTAACATCTGTGAATGAAGTACTAGAATTACTCAACTAAAAATCATACAAAAATTCAGGGGCAACTATTCTAACTTAAAACATTTACCTCGAAGATTTCATGAGGTTTCAATGAACAGAAATTTCTAAACAATTAAAATATCATTTAAGGCCATAGCAAGTTTTACAAATGAAGTGCTAGCAATAATCAACCTAAAATTCCAGAAAAATTGCTATAAGTTCTACCTGATCCAAAACTCACTCTACCCGAATTTCACAGCTTTTAAGTAAGGTTTAGTGACTGGTTTTACCTATTTTCTATTTTACCCTAAAAACTAAGGTTAGGGTTTTAAGGTATCTACTTATCTCCAAATTCTCCAAGATTCCATCCAGACGAATCTTATCATGCCTTTGTCAATTCTACAGAGTTTCAAGTCAATACAAGAGCAATTGCCCCTATGTCATTCACAACCCTCAAAACCCTTCATTTAGGGTTTGAGCTTGGAAACTAGGGTAAATCAACCCTAAACTTCACCATTTTTCTCCAAGCAGGTTATAACACCCTTCTAAGTCAGAGGTCAGAAAATCAGGCTCTGTTGAGGTGATTTGACCTTTCCATACTCTTAGTGCACTTTTTACTAAAAGGTGTCTCGCTAATGCCTAGTTAAGGGTAGAAGATTTCCTACCCAAAACTCCTCCAATCTAGTTGGAATTTTGTACAGATCTAGGTTTTATAGCCAGGGACCACTCACCAAAATTTGGGAGGGTTTGGAGGTCATTTGACCACTTAAATAAATTTCTCTAACTTAATTAAATTGAAACAAAAACTTTAGGCAAATTATCTCCAAAAATTCCCATTTTTGGTCTGCCTTTAGGTATAGCTAAGGTTAACCCCCTGCCCAAATTTTAGGTCATTTGGACAAGGGACGAAGAGTGGGCATCCATTTTAATTTCTGCCCAACTCTTGGTACAGCCCCCACTAAAACAGATGCTGCGGTCGAACCGCTTACCCAAACGGGTTGAAATCAATTTTAAATTAAACTAGACTCAAAGGGCTACAACTTTCGTGACTGGTCATTTTTCCTAAAACGGCATCTAAGTGCCTCATTTTTCAGCCTCAAAATATACTCAGATAATTTATCTTTCCATTATGTATTATATATTTAATTTATATATTATAAAATTGATTTTACTGTTCATCTTCTACCTGAAACCGAAAACAGAACTCAAAAAACCATTTTTTTCCTGTAACATTTCCGTGATCCGTCGCCGGCCGTCCGGTCACTTCCCTGGCCAGCCATCACCACCACCACCTTCGTCGAGGCGATGGCTAGCGGTCGGCGGTGGTTTGGCCGCCGGAGGTGGCGGTTTCCGGCGAACTCAAAAATACATTTTTCATGGTTTTCCATGAAAACGAGAGATAGGTCCAGCTCCGTTGAGCACGAACTTCCTTTCTAAGAATCCTAAGATCTACCATGAAAGAAGAAGCAGAGGAGGACCTTGTTCGCGGTTTGGAGGCGAGATGAACGACGGGGTGCCATGGCGCGGTGGTGGCGTTGTTGAACTTCTCCTGTAGCAAGGTACAAAAATCTGAGTCCGTTTGGTCAAGAGTGTAACCTTCTCAACTTGCTCTAAGGGGTCTTTTATAAGCCAGAAAGTGGGGAGCTGAAAGGGTAAAGCCTTAACGGTCATGAAGGCTCCTCTTAATAACTTTTCGGTTACAGTGAAGGGATAAGAAACGGTGGAAGATGAATAGGTGTTTGCCAGGTGGCGATTCCTATTGGACCAACACTTCCTCCTTTATTATATAATTATAGAAGGAAAAACGGCCCGTAATTACTCTTGGTGTAACTTCCCACACCAGTACTTATTACCACGTGTGTTAGAATAATTTCGGGCTTGAACCGTCATTTCGGTCAATGTCACGGGCGTGACACATAAGTCACGGGCGTGACAGGCCCGGGTGGTAAATTCTGGGGTCGACGATCGTCGAACTGAGGTCGACGGTCGTCGAAGGGTGGTCACGCCCTAGGTCATGGGCGTGACACCTTGGTCACGGGCGTGACATGGCCGAATGGCAAAATCTGAGGTCGACGATCGTCGCACTGAGATCGACGGTCGTCGAAGGGTGGTAACGCCCTAGGTCACGGGCGTGACACCTTTGTCACGGGCGTGACAGGCCCGAATGGCAAATTCTGAGGTCGACGATCGTCGCACTGAGATCGACGGTCGTCGAAGGGTGGTCACGCCCTAGGTCACGGGCGTGACACCTTGGTCACGGGCGTGACATGCCCGAATGGTAAATTCTGAGGTCGACGATCGTCGAACTGAGATCGATGGTCGTCGAAGGGTTGTCACGCCCTAGGTCACGGGCGTGACACCTTGGTCACGGGCGTGACAGGGCCGGGTTGAAAATTCTGCGCCCGACGATCGGCTCCCTGAGATCGACGATCGTCGAAGGAGTCATGCCCTAGGTCACGGGCGTGACGGGTCGGTCACAGGCGTGACCAACCCGTGACCCGAAATCTCGGTCGATTTATTTCAATTTTTGGGCTTCCTAGGGTTCTGTCACGACCAACCGACTCCTAGGGGGTCTAGCCGGAAATGGGATGTTATAAATCCCAATAAACAAAACAAAAATTTCGTCCCCAAAATTAAGGTTAAGTCTACGGGGATTTCTACCGGGATAGCCTAAGCTTATAACATCCCATGAAGGGTGGAAGCGTCTACTAAGTTGAACAAAACAAGGGCTAGCCCCAATAAATAAAGGATTAGCCTCTACCTTTTTAAATAATTTTACTAGCACAAGAAAATAAGGAAAAACTCTAATACACCGGAAGAGTTGTGAGGTATACCTGACTAAAAAGCTCCGGATATTTTTCCTGCATCAGGTCCTGAGGCTCCCAAGTATGCTCCTCTCGTCCGTGGTTCCTCCACAAGACCTTGACTAGCGGGATCTTCTTGCGGCGCAAGACTCGTATCCCCTGGTCATCGATCCGTATCGGTTCCAAATGCACAGACCGATCCGAGGCTACCGGCCCATCAGTGGTCGTAATCTGCAACTCCGGGCGTAGTAGAGCCCTCCTGAGTGAACATACGTGAAAAACGCCGTGCAAGCCGGCCAGCTCCGGTGGCAGCTCCAGCCGGTAAGCTAGAGGACCTATCTGCTCCAGGATCCTGAACGGTCCCATGAATCTCGGGCTGAGCTTCTTCCGATGACCCCGCACCCGTGAAACTCCATGCATCGGCCGGATCTTCAAGAACACCCGGTCCCCGATCTGAAACTCCACCTGACGATGCCGAGCGTCATAATACTTCGCTTGCCTGCTCTGCGCCTCTAACATCCGGTCTCGGATCAGTCTCACCTGAGCCTCAGTGTCTTCCACAAACTCTGAGTCTAAAACCTTCGGATCCACGTCCTGCAGCCAAGATAACGGTGTCCTACACCTTCTCCCATACAAGGCCTCGTAAGGAGCCATCCGTATGCTGGACTGGTAACTGATGTTATACGAGAACTCCACCAATGGCAGCATCTTCTCTCAGGGCTCTCCGCGGTCTACAATACATAGTCTCAGAAGGTCTTCCAGCGTCCGATTGGTACGCTCCGTCTGCCCGTCAGTCTGGGGGTGGAAGGCCATACTGAAAGTCAGTCGGGAGCCAAGGTAAGCCTGCACCGATCTCCACTCTCTGGACGTAAACCGCCCATCTCGATCTGATACGATCGTCCTTGGCACGCCGTGATAACGAATATACTGCTCCACGAACTTCCGAACCAACACTCCAATAGAGTCGTCCTTCCTGATCGGGACGAACCTAGCCACCTTTGTCAGACGGTCCACGATCACTCAGATTGAATCGTTTCCCGTCCGTGATCGAGGTAGGCCATGGATGAAGTCCATCGCGATGTCCTCAAATTTCCACTCCGGCACCGGGAGTGGCTGCAATAAACCAGCGGGATGTCTACACTCTGCCTTCACTAACTGGCACGTCTCGCAGTGGGTCACGAAGTACGTAATGTCCTTCTTCATCCCTGGCCAAAACATCATCTTCTTCAAATCTGCCGTCATCTTCGTGATCCCCGGGTGTATAGAATATCTACTACAATGCGCCTCTGCCATGATGTCCTCCCGAACCCGGCCTCCTGCGGGTATATAAACCCTGCCTCTGAAATGTAGCAATCTGTCTCTCAGGGAATAATCTCCTGTCGAACCCTCCTCCAAGGCTCAGAATCTCGGCTCTGCCCATGCATCTGTCCTCTGTTCGTCCCGGATGCGGTCCCGAATATCATTTATGGCCACCATCGATGCCAGATACTCCCTATATAGATCTGGATCATCCTCGGACACTAGGGATATCTGCATATCTCTGAAGGACCGAACTAGCTCCATGGACATAACCTGGGGCCCGTCTTCGGAAGTGGCCGCTCTCCGACTCAACGCGTCGGCCACCACGTTTGCCTTCCCTGGATGGTAGTGTATCTCATACTGATAATCTGCTAAGAACTCCACCCAGCGCCTCTGCCTGATATTCAGCTCCTTCTACGTGTCCACGTATTTCAAGTTCTTGTGATCGGAGAAGATATCGCAGTGGACTCCATAAAGATAATGGCGCCAGACCTTCAGAGCAAAAACGACCGCTCCCATCTCGAGGTCATGCACCGGGTAGTTCCTCTCATGGGTCTTCAGCTGGCGGGATGCATATGCTATGACATGTCCGTTCTGCATCAGCACCACTCCCATCCCTTGGTATGATGCGTCGGTATACACCTGGAATCATTCCTTTCCAGATGGAAGGGCAAGAATCGGGGCTGAGATGAGTCGGTCCTTTAGCTCCTGGAAAGCCGCCTGGCACTGCGCGGTCCAAACGAAAGGCGCCTCCTCCCTTGTTAAAGATGTGAGGGGGAGGGCAATTTGAGAGAACCCTTCCACGAACTTCCGGTAATAACCGGCAAGTCCCAAGAAACTTCGTACATCGGTGGCTGTCTTCAACGGCGGCCAATCTCAAACTGCCTGAATCTTTGCCGGATCCACTGCCAACCCGGCTCCGCTGATAATATGGCCTAGGAAAGCCACCTCCTTCAACCAAAACTGACACTTGCTGAATTTCGCATAAAGGTGATGCTCCCGCAACCTCTGTAGAGTTAGTGCCAGATGCCGAGTGTGCTCCTCCTCCGTCCTAGAGTAGATCAGGATGTCGTCTATGAATACTATAACGAACACGTCCAAGTAGGCCTCAAAAACCCGGTTCATGAGGCTCATGAACGCCGACGGCGCATTTGTGAGCCCGAAGGGCATCACGGTGAACTCATACAAGCCATATCTGCTACTGAAGGCCGTCTTCGGAATATCCTTCTCCTGGATCCGCAGCTGGTAGTATCCTTACCTCAAGTCTAGCTTCGAGAAATAGTGGGCTCCCTCCAGATGGTCGAACAACTCGTCTATCCGGGGGAGTGGATAGGTATTCCGGACGGTCAGTCTGTTTAGTACTCGATAATCGATGCACAGGCGAAGTGTCCCATCCTTCTTCTTCACGAATAGGACCGGAGCTCCCCATGGCGAAGAACTCGGTCTAACAAATCCCGCCTCCACCAACTCTTGCAACTGAGTCCGAAACTCCGCCAACTCCTTCGGGGCCATCCGATAGGGAGCCCTGGATATCGGCTTAGCCCCTGGCACCAACTGAATCTGGAAATCCTTCTCCCTATGCGGAGGCAATCCTGGCAGCTTCTCTAGAAACACATCGGCGTAATCACAAACCACCGGTATATTAGCAATCCGGTCCTTCTCCTCGGTCATCTCGAACAGCACCTGATATACCATGTCTCCTTGCAGATGGGCCTTGACGGCCTGAATAGAAGATAAGAAAATAAAGGACACAGGTCTAATACCTTCCATCACGATGAGAGAATCCCCATATCTAAGGGTAACCTTCTTGGCCAAGCAGTCAATCTGGGCGTGGTTCCAGTGGAGCCATGACATACCCAGAATCAGATCATAATCTGGCAGTGGCAAGATCGTCGCTGACGCTTCGAAAGGTTTCCCGCCTATCCATGCCTCCATATTGCAATGGGATGAGGTGAACAGCTCCGACCCGTCAGGTAGCCGTATCTTCATCATCGACCCCGTGAATTTCTCCACGCCATCCAACCCTTGGATAAAGGTCTCCGACACAAACGAGTGTGAGGCACCCGTGTCGAAGAGAGTGTGTGCGAGTTTGCCGCAAATGAAGACAATGCCTGAGATTGTGACTTATCTTAGAGTTCTGTTCTTGGTTTTTACTACCTAATGCTAAAGACAATAGTTTCCTAGGAAAGGATGGAAAAAGAATTAAAACAAAGCAAACAAAACATTGTCGTACCTGTGATCACTTGCTCAGGATGCCGGGGTTGGGCCAGGTCCAGTGCATATACCTGCTCCCTTTCCTGCCTACGGTCTCTGTCCTGGTATCCTTGTCCTTGACCGCGTCCTCGGCCTCCATAGTGCTGAGCAGGTGGGGCAATCTGCGGCACTAGAGGGGGCCCCCTTCTCATAGGGCAGCTCCTCTTGATATGCCCCACCTGACGGCAGTGAAAACACTCTGGTGGAGGGTAAGCCCTCCCTCCTGGTCTCTGCACATCCTGCATCTGTGGCCTTGGTATCTCCCGCATCTGGAGAGGCTGGGGAGCCAGAGTCACCTGCTCCCTCGGCTCCAGTCTCACCTCCTAACGAGGCTGATCATCCATCCTGCCCACATCTGTAGCACGGCCTCGTCGCTGCTCATTTCTTGCTTTATAATTCTGATCCTCCATTGGCTGCTTCCGGCCTCGGGTAGCGTGCCAGTCTGCCTCGATCCTCTTGGCCATCTCTAGAATCCGAGGAATAGGCCCATCGGACACGAACAATAGAGCCTCCCTCAGATCCTCCTTCAAGCCCTTGTAAAACCTCTTGGTGTACCCGGCTTCGTCCAGCTGATAAGAATATGCACACCGAGCCAGATGATCAAACTCCCGATGGTATTCCACCAACGACCTGGTGCCCTGCTTCAGCTGTAAGAACCGGTCTTCAAGCTCATCCCTGGCCGACTACGAAACAAAATGTTCCAACAGCGCGACCCTGAATTCTCCCCAAGTGACCTCCGCAACCTCCCTGTCGGCATAAGTCTTGTCCAGGAGCGTCTTCCACCACCTCTTGGCATGGGGACTCTAGGCAAGAGACCACCAAAGCCACCCTCTCCTCCACAGGGCATCGTATCCCAGTCAGCATCTCATGCATGATGTCCAACCACTCCTCTGTCCGAACTGCCATCTCTGTCCCTAAGTAGGACGGGGGAGAAAGTCCTCGGAATATACTCATCCAGTTGGCTCCCGAAATCAACTGCGGAGCCGGAGCCTGTTGAGCCCTGAAGGCTTCTAGGATGGCTGTCAAAGTCTGCCCCATGTCCGTCTGTAGGAAAGGAGAGGGAACTGGTGGAGGTGGTGCAGCATCCGGAGTCTGCAGAACCTCACCCTGTGGAGTAGGATGTGCTGAAGGCTGCGAAAAGAAAATTTTTCTATGAGAAATCGGTTCATAAGAACTTAAAGGTGGACAATTATTTGTGATTCCTCATATGGGCACACCACTGCTTCCGCTGCTTAGTTTGTCCGCAAACTAAACTCGCGCGGGGGTGACCCAGGGTTTGTGGACTGCTACTTTCTTCTGATCGATGTTTCCTCTGATACCACTTTGTAAGACCCCTTTTTTTTTTGAAACCCGGGGTCTTATGCCCAGAACCGCCGCTTTGCGGTGACACCTTCGCACCCGGGAAGGTCGTCACCACAACGCGCCGATTCTGCCGGCCTTTTTGATCACGATCAAGTAGCATATAGTAAAGAAAGAGAAATGCAGTCCACCATAATAAATCACATATATATATACTCCACGAAGGGAGTGTCCACAGAAAACATCAGAGTAAAAGATACTAGAAATATAGGGGCTCATGCCCGGTACATCAAGTCCTCACTACAAAAATCACTCAATGCGGAAGCAAAACTAAAGCTCTACTAAAGGTCGGGACTCACGGTCCCTGCAGTCTGGACTCCAGTGCTAGACTGCCCCATCTCCAAGCGTACCGGCCTCCTGGGCTGCTCCTCCGGGCTGGGCTCCACGATCCCCTAATATGATATGGTTCGAAAACCGTTAGTCTAAAAGACTAAGACCTATCATCCCCCACCCCTTCCCCCACGCTCTAAGGCACCGGGCGGAGAGGAAGAAAGGGAGGACATGAAAGTGGAGATAGTCAAAAGCAGATGACGGTGGACCTAACTAGCAAGTTATGACAGGGGAGCAATATAAGTGTTGTAATAGGTATAACAGAAAGGAAGTAAGTAAGAAATTAAACCTTCGCTTATGTGAGTACACATAAGCCAAGGGATCTTTTGCAAGGCTCCCATCGTATAACGCGTCCCATACCACTTATACGTTGGGGTGTCGGTTATCACGCAGCAGGTATACATATATCAAATTAACCTTAATTTATAAACTTGCCCACACAAGCTTATAGACCAAGGGGTCGTTTTGCAAGTCCTAAAGTATAAGCGTCCCATTCCACTTATATTTTAGGTGTTAAGGTTGTTATGAATGATTATGACATGCAGCTATATGGTGGGTTATGATGTTCAAGCAGTGCAACTCACACACCCAACTTTGTGTACACAAACCTTTAGTTCCCCCTTTCTGGAGATAACTCCCAGGATACTCCCGTAGTGGCAAACGGAAGCGGTGGGTTGGGCCTCGCCCACCTCAAAACCAGTAAAAGCACCACTGATCTGACCTATCATACGCCCTCAACGACTGGTGCACGAGGCGGACTCCTGCGTACTCATGCCGACTCGTCCGCCGGACTTAACCTTGGCTAAGTGCTAGTCACCTTGCCGAGTCAACGATATCGTTGTCGGTGCAATCGAACTCCCCGATATCGAAAACCCACCACCTTAATCTTTCCTATTTTTATGCACATGCAGCAGTTTAATATTTAACACACAAAAGCAGAGCCGAAGCTCCCCGGACCAAAACGTTCGTCTCCAAACCAACCGAGCCGAAGCTCCCCGGACCATCCCGTCCGTCTCTTAACCATCCGAGCCGAAGCTCTCATCAACCTTCTTGTGCCAACAGTGTTTGTGAAGGGTGCAGCCCTAGTTACTAAGTTACTCTTGTCGGTTTGTTATTACAGTTTACGTTAGCCCAGGACTGCCCCCGGTATTCCCCGTGAAGGGCTCTCAAGGGGCACTAGGAACCAAGACGGCGGCATTACGACCCGAAGTTCCCTTTCGCAAGGCACTTAATGTTATTGGTGGTTTTTCCCTTACCCGTTCTCTCTATAAATTGCATCGAACTAAACCTAGGGTGGATTTGACTCTTCACTCCTACGGGGACGGCGATCTTTCGTCGGTCCCGCGAACCTTCTAGAGCGCATCAACTCATTCCTCACCACACTTGAAACCTCCTATGGTGACTCATCCTCTTTCTTTAAATCCAATCCAACACAAGCTGACCTTACGCTAACCCAAACCTTATCCTGTTACTCATTTCCCAAAGTTACTAACTACAGACCACCTTATACTAAGTGATGGCTATGATAGAATGTCCTTTGTGTTTTCATCCGAACAGTCTAAGTTATTTACTGGGGGCCTATCACGACATAATTGAATCAATTCCCGGTTATAACAATTTTCTCAATTAATCTATTAATTAATTAATTTTACTAAAATCCAAGGTCTTCCAAATTTGAATAAGGAGTATACTTTTCAGTCATGTATAAATCATAATAAATTTAAGACAAATATTAATATATCTAAAAATAACATATCCAAGGTTTGGCAATTTTCCCTATGGTCTAAGGGGCCTAAACTTATTTTTGCAATAATCCAATTCCTGCATGTCTAATGAATAAACTACATCAAATTCTCTTCCAAATAAATTGGATTAATTACAGAATATTAGAAATACCATGAAAACAGTACTGTAAAAGTTTCATAATTTTCCTGCTGGAAATTAATTTATAATAAATCATTCTCTAAAATCCTAATCTAGCATGCTTGTGAATCAAGTACTAAATCCATAACTCCAAAAATCCAGAGAAACATCCCACTGATTCATAATAATTTAAAAACACTATTTACCAACTTTCATAATTTTCCAGAGAATATTTATGTCATAAAATATTTTTAAACCATAAAACCCCTTTCTAACATCTGTGAATGATGTACTAGAATTACTCAACTAAAAATCATACAAAAATTCAGGGGCAACTATTCTGACTTAAAACATTTACCTCGAAGATTTCATGAGGTTTCAATGAATAGAAATTTCTAAACAATTAAAACATCATTTAAGGCCATAGCAAGTTTTACAAATGAAGTGCTAGCAATAATCAACCTAAAATTCCAGAAAAATTTCTATAAGTTCTACCTAATCCAAAACTCACTCTACCCGAATTTCACAGCTTTTAAGTAAGGTTTAGTGACTGATTTTACCTATTTTCTATTTTACCCTAAAAACTAAGGTTAGGGTTTTAAGGTATCTTCTTGTCTCCAAATTCTCCAAGATTCCATCCAGACGAATCTTATCAGGCCTTTGTCAATTCTACAGAGTTTCAAGTCAATACAAGAGCAATTGCCCCCATGTCCTTCACAACCCTCAAAACCCTTCATTTAGGGTTTGAGCTTGGAAACTAGGGTAAATCAACCCTAAACTTCACCATTTTTCTCCAAGCAGGTTATAACACCCTTCTAAGTCAGAGGTCAGAAAAACAGCCTCTGTTGAGGTGATTTGACCTTTCCATACTCTTAGTGCACTTTTTACTAAAAGGTGTCTCGCTAATGCCTAGTTAAGGGTAGAAGATTTCCTACCCAAAACTCCTCCAATCTAGTTGGAATTTTGTACAGATCTAGGTTTTATAGCCAGGGGACACTCACCAAAATTTGGGAGGGTTTGGAGGTCATTTGACCACTTAAATAAACTTCTCTAACTTAATTAAATTGAAACAAAAACTTTAGGCAAAGTATCTCCAAAAATTCCCATTTTTGGTCTGCCTTTAGGTATAGCTAAGGTTAACCCCCTGCCCAAATTTCAGGTCATTTGGACAAGGGACGAAGAGTGGTCATCCATTTTAATTTCTGCCTAACTCTTGGTACAGCCCCCACTAAAATGGGTGATGCGGTCGAACCGCTTAACTAAACGGGTTGAAATCAATTTTAAATTAAACTAGACTCAAAGGGCTACAACTTTTGTGACTGGTCATGTTTCCTAAAACGGCCTCTAAGTGCCTCATTTTACAGCCTCAAAATATACTCAGATAATTTATCTTTCCATTATGTATTATATATTTAATTTATATATTATAAAATTGATTTTACTGTTCATCTTCTACCTGAAACCGAAAACAGAACTCAGAAAACCATTTTTTTCCTGTAACATTTCCGTGATCCGTCGCCGGCCGGCCGGTCACTTCCCTGGCCAGCCATCACCACCACCACCTCCGTCGAGGCGATGGCTAGCGGTCGGCGGTGGTTTGGCCGCCGGTGGTTTGGCCGCCAGAGGTGGCAGTTTCCGGCGAACTCAAAAATACATTTTTCATGGTTTTCCATGAAAATGAGAGATAGCTCCGGCTCGTTGAGCACGAACTTCCTTTCTAAGAATCCTAAGATCTACCATGAAAGAAGAAGCAGAGGAGGACCTTGTTCGCGGTTTAGAGGCGAGATGAACGACGGGGTGCCATGGCGCGGTGGTGGCGTTGCTGAACTTCTCCTATAGCAAGGTACAAAGATCTGAGTCCGTTTGGTCAAGAGTGTAACCTTCTCATCTTGCTCTAAGGGGTCTTTTATAAGCCAACAAGTGGGGAGGTGAAAGGGTAAAGCCTTAACGGTCATGAAGGCTCCTCTTAATAACTTTTCGGTTACAGTGAAGGGATAAGAAACGGTGGAAGATGAATAGGTGTTTGCCAGGTGGCGATTCCTATTGGACCAACACTTCCTCCTTTATTATATAATTACAGAAGGAAAAACGGCCCGTAATTACTCCTGGTGTAACTTCCCACACCAGTACTTATTACCACGCGTGTTAGAATAATTTCGGGCTTGAACCATCGTTTCGATCAATGTCACGGGCGTGACAGGCCCGGGTGGTAAATTCTGGGGTCGACGATTGTCGAACTGAGGTCGACGGTCGTCGAAGGGTGGTCACGCCCTAGGTCACGGGCGTGACACCTTGGTCACGGGCGTGACATGGCCGAATGGCAAAATCTGAGGTCGACGATCGTCGCACTGAGATCGACGGTCGTCGAAGGGTGGTCACGCCCTAGGTCACGGGCGTGACACCTTTGTCACGGGCGTGGCAGGCCCGAATGGCAAATTCTGAGGTCGACGATCGTCGCACTGAGATCGACGGTCGTCGAAGGGTGGTCACGCCCTAGGTCACGGGCATGACACCTTGGTCACGGGCATGACATGCCCGAATGGCAAATTCTGAGGTCGACGATCGTCGAACTGAGATCGACGGTCGTTGAAGGGTGGTCACGCCCTAGGTCACGGGCGTGACACCTTGGTCACGGGCGTGACAGGGCCGGGTTGAAAATTCTGCGCCCGACGATCGGCTCCCTGAGATCGACGATCGTCGAAGGAGTCACGCCCTAGATCACGGGCGTGACGGGTCGGTCACGGGCGTGACCAACCCGTGACCCGAAATCTCGGTCGATTTATTTCAATTTTTGGGCTTCCTAGGGTTCTGTCACGACCAACCGACTCCTAGGGGGTCTAGCCGGAAATGGGATGTTACATTTGGAGCCCATTAAAATCATCTTTGATTATAAGGCTCCCATGCCACCAGACTTAACCCCCTTATCCTATGTATTTGGGTTAATTCATGTAGCACATGGGTTCACTCCTCACGGTAGTAAGATACTTAGGCGAATTTTAAAAAAATTACTCAATCAATTTGTGTCTTATTACTTACATGTTAGTTTATCGTGCACGGATATAAAGCACTAGTGCCATTTGAATTGATTTCGTTACCGCCATATTATAGGTCAAGTCAATCCTCACAAGATTTTTCCTCTCATGCTCATAATTTATATAAGCAAATTAGTGAAGCGTTAACCACACATTATACATCTTATCAATTTCATGCTAACTTACATAAAAGATCGTCTCACTTTAAGGTTGGCGATTTAGTCTTGGTGTGTCTCGTCCCTGAACGGATGCCTTCGGGCACTATAGAAAAGTTGGCGAATCGGCAAGCTGGACCTTTTCAGATATTAAAGAAATTAGGAGAAAACGCATATCTTTTGAAGTTACCCACTGATTGGGGTATTTACCCTGTTTTTAATTTTTCTGATTTAACGCCATCTGTTTCTCCACCACTTGAATTATTTGTTTGTCTGTTTATTTCTACTGTATTTTCTAATTGATTGGGGGGTGAGCTTCTTTCTGGATCGCTCTCTCCATCGGGCTCCAATGGAGGTACGTTGATTGTTGATGAAAAAACTTTTTATCCTATATTGTCTAATGATTTTCGAAGGTTCCCCAGGACCACCTTTTTGCATTACATGATACTCCAAGATGTAGTGTTATGCTCTCCTAGTGGTGATGTTTGTCGCTACTTGATTCGATGGCGTGATCGTCCGGCCTCTGATGACTCTTGGCTTCTTGAATCGGAGGTGGGTCTTTTGGATGATGCTCTCCTGCGCTAGTACTTTCAGGCCAACTCATCGGTGATGAGTCTTTGCGCGGGGAAGGATTGATGGAGACAATGCTGAGGCGGCCGTTGATCCCCTTCATAACGAGTTCGTGGATTGGGACGATCGATGTCGCAAGCTCGAAGATGAAATTCTACCACAACGTTTCTTCGCCAACGCCGCCGCCGCTACATGTTTTTCTTGACGACCACCGCCGCCATTTAATAAAATATATAATTATAAATTAAATAATTATAATTATACATTCTATCAATTATTATTTTAGCAATTTTTATTTTAAGCAATTTATTTTATGTTTTTATTTCATCACATGTATGATGGGTGCCTATAATCATCAAGAGTGTTTTAATTTCATGCATTTAATATTTGTATTATTTTTATTTCATGATGGGTGCATATAACCATCATAGTTTCATTTTGAATTTTGAATAGAGGAGATGGAGTGATGTAGGCTATATAGTCATGGTTATGAAGGATTTGATAGAGAATGAAATAATTAGAATTTGAAAACCCTAAAATCCTCCTTGAGATTTCTCCCCCCTTCCTTCTCAAATTTTGGCCAAGTTCTTTTCTTCCCCTCTCCTAGTCGCCAACACCCTCTCCCCCTTCCTCTCTCTCGGCCAAGCTTACTCCCCCTTCCTCTCTCTCGGCCAAGCTTACTCCCCCTCTCCTAGCCGCCAACATCCCCTCCCCCTTCCTCTTTTTTCTCGGCCAAGCCCTCTAGCCCATCTTCCACCACCCTTAAGCCTACTCCCCATCAAAACCCGACCCCCACAATAACTCAAAAATTCGGCCAGCCCCTCTCCAAGAGAAAATCCGACCACCCCTTTCCTTTGGTGGCTCGGCCAAGGTGTATTCAACAAGGCCTCGTGGACTCCATACCGGCGTGAAGCGAGGATGGCGGACGAGTTTCCTCTCCATCCGGTGTGACTCCGGCAGAGCCGTTGAAGAGCGGTCCGGATTAGTGAATCAGAATCATCCATTCTGATTGGGTAACGAAACTTTCTACTTGTGTGTGATATTCCCTCTAGATTTTTCAATGTGGTGGATTTATTTTTGCGTGATCTTTGAAACGTTGGATTGATCGTGGTTTTCTTCGATTTCTTTGTTATTCATCTTGATTTCATTTAAGTTCGAGGGGTTTGGCGAACCTCATTTTCTTTTTGTTGGGAGAGATCTATCGTTTTCGAATCTCAAAATTTGGTAGATCTCTTTTGGTGCAACCTTCGCTCGATCGGACTGGGTGGGTCCTTTTAGCCGGAAAGAATATTAGCATATAGCCTTTATTCGATCCTAATTGGTTTGGCAACCCGTACGTTAGCATCTAATTGATATAATTGCATAGCATGTGCGCCGCATTGGAGAATTTGTGCAAGTGTAGAATTTGATCGTAGAGAGGCAATCTTGCTTAGTCCATAGATTTTATGGTGTCAACGTGTGGGCCTATATCAGACCCCTATCCCGGAACACAAAATACGGCACGAGGGGAGTCTTAGGCCAAGAAAAGCCTCCTTGCGGTAGCGTAAGCACACGGGCCAGCCTATTTTACAATACGCATATCCTTCCGGCTATAATCAATATCATTCATTGCCAACCCAACCAAGAATATAAAACAGAAGTGAAATCCACACATAAGTAAAATAGTCCAAAAGAAGTACATCAAATAATAGAAGCATCAACAAGCTTCTATAATATCAGAGTACATGTACAAATTGCCCAA
This sequence comes from Platanthera zijinensis, assembly GCA_039513925.1. Taxonomy (NCBI): domain Eukaryota; kingdom Viridiplantae; phylum Streptophyta; class Magnoliopsida; order Asparagales; family Orchidaceae; genus Platanthera; species Platanthera zijinensis. The sequence goes on along the minus strand of CM077081.1, from coordinate 211,579,213 downwards.
CGGCTATAACTGAAATCTCTCAAAGACTCAAATCAGTAATGAATGGCAGCGATGGTACCATCATATCAGGCCATATCACCCTGGCCTTGCTGCCCTGCTGCATAACCTGCTGCTCTATCTGCGGGGTTTCCTCCTAAAAAGGAAGACGTAGCAACTGTTAGTCATAAAGACTAAGTGGCCATCACATTTGCTCCCCCAGCGACTCCTCGGCACCGAGCAGAGAAAGTAATTAGAGTACAATATATATAAATGATCAGTAGTACAAAGCAGGTGGTATAGAGCTAGTCAATAACAGTGAATAACAAAGTAAATATAACAAATGAGTAAACAATCTACTCTAGCTGTTCTACCATCAACAGTAGTATATAGGTATAATTTTACGATAATAAGTAACTTAACTTATATGAATGCCCATACAGACATATAAGTTAAGGATCGGCTCAACAATAAAGTAACTCATCGTATAAGAGTGCTCATACAAACTTATACGATGAGTATCTTGTGTATGTAATATATGTAATGATATGAATGCAATGCAATGACTCACCCATGATCATGCACATGCAACTACTATGTCGACACAGACTTGTAGTTCCCACTTTTCGAGTAGGTAGCTAACCTCCCAGTCATCATCCGTTGTGGCCATACGGTGACAGTAGAGCAAGCTTCTCTACTACTAGGCGGGTATCCACACTACCTTGCCTAGGCCTCCGTATGCCTCAATGCTAAGAACAAAATAGCGCGGCTCACATGCGTACTATGGCTCAGAGGGGTCTCTACTACTAGGCAGAGCTCGTATGCCCATCATCGTGGCACGGAAGGTGCCTCTGTGAACATATAACCAAAGGATCAAGGCTAACCATCCACTAGCATGGAGGGTGCCTCGGGAAGTAAACACCGAGGACCAAGGCCCAACCGTACAAGTCAATCTGCCAGCTCCCGTCGATTTGATGACTGGAAATTTTGTAGACCTGTCACACTATCTTTAACCCAGGATTATGACATCGCGTGTCAACTCAAACCGCATGAATTTCACATATAGGGCTCCACAGTGAGTCCCTTATTTTATTTCACAACCCGTACTCAACAACACGCAAGGGCTCCATACCGAGTCCCTTATCAACATGACATTTCAGTGTGGCACACCCTCGCACCTCCAAGCCTTCCACTTATCCATACCACACAAGGGTTCATCATTTATACAGGTAGTAAGCCACCATGTACAACACACCAATCCAACACTGCTACACGTAGGGAGACACAACTCTAAGCAGTGGACCACTTTACACCTTCCTTATTAAACTCATCTCATGGCCATGTATCAACCTCTTTCGATTTCTTTTAAAGGACAAGCATCCACCAATCATTATGCTTCCATCACGGTAATCTCATTAGCATAAGATAGTTCACCCCTTTCATTAGCATGAATACAAGGTTTACCCGTTCACTTGGAAAACGTCACATCTTCCTCCAAACCCATTCCATTTCACATATTAAGATCATGCCAAATTATGCTTTCCAACCATTTGTTTATCGCAATTACTACCAATCATGTACATCAAACTTCAATCCAACCTCATCATTAATTTACCATGACTTCTCTGCAAAATTCAAAACCCGGCTCTACAATGACCCGAGAACAATATGTACATAAAACTTAATTGTACTGCAACTTCGACTGGAGATTTCTGATTCTACAGGACTCATATGAAAACGTGTAATAATCCATTGTAAAGGTATTTCCAAGGGCTACGATTTTGTGTTTAGTAGAAAGCTGAGATCTGATCGCGTCATATCCGAAAACGGTCTCGAAGTTCTTTGCGCGTAGAAAAAAGATTTCAACGCGCATCTTAGAGCAAAACGAACGGCATCAGTTCAACTTCCTCCTCTAATCTATATTCCCAAATCAAATCCAGAAATACTCCTCCCTTATTCACCCTCATAGGGCCACTACCTCTTCACGAAACAAGCCCCCATCCTCACATAGAAGAAAGGAGAAGTTGAAGACGTCTAATCTTTAGGACAAAAGTTCTAATATGGCCCCTTCCCTAGAAAATCTTCTTCTCACAATCAAGACTCCTTTGAGTCGATATCTCTCCTAGGAATAACTAAAGATCTAGCACCAAGGGAGAGGGTAGGAAGCACACCTCATTTCCGGCATTTTCGTCTATGGATCTCGTCACTCTTCTTTGCGGCATCTTCTTTTCTTTCGTTGATGTTTGTTCTTTACGGAAAAGAAGGTTGGCTCCGGTGATCTACTCCTCTTCCGTCGGTTTCGGTACAGGAAATTGGATCAGCAAGAAAGAACGATGAGAGTGACGGTTATGGTTTGTTTCTGTCAATCTCTTTTATATAAGGAATAAGGGTTAACTGCTAGCTACTTGTCGGCCTACTATTGGACCGCCTCTTTATAGCTTTAAATACGTCATATTGAAAAGATGTGTCCTCTATACTCATTTTGGCGCAACTCCCAAAAGTCTGGTTCAGATCGTGTACAGGAACAAGAAACGGAGGCTGAAAATCTACCAAGTCCAGATTCGTTGAGTAAGTAGCTCTTACTCGACGAATCGTCGAGTATTATATCCTTACTCGACGAATTTAGCGTTAGTTCGATGATTTTACCTGAGTACAACGGATCAGCGCTCGATGAATTTGGCGTTCGACGAATTTACCTGAGTTTGTCGAATTTACCTGAGTTCGATGAATTTACCTGAGTTCGACGAACGGGATGCAGTCAACTCTCTCGACGCTTCTCGAAATCTTTCCAAGTAGAAATCATTGAGTGCACCTTATTTACTTGACGAGTCGTCGAGTAGCGTCGAGTGCACTCAACGCACTCAACGCCACAGCTCTCAGAATAATCTAAGTAAAAAAGCATTGAGTGGCATCGAGTGCACTCAATGCACTCGACGCCTTTCAGCTTAATGGTGTCGAGTGCACTCAATGCACTCGACGCCAGTTATCAAAGATATCTTCTAAATAAAATGGAGTTGAGTGCACTCAACGCACTCAATGCCGCGTTAAGTGGCGTTGAGTCCACTCACTGCCTCAGCCTGTTTCGTCGAATGGCATTGAGTGTATTCAACGCCCTCAATGCCGCGTTGAGTGACGTTGAGTCCACTCAACGCCAATTTCCCAAAATAATTTCTAAGTCCTTATACACGACAAATTCGTCAGATTTTCGACGAACAGCATTGGTCTCAACTTCACAAGCCATACTCGACGAATTCGTCGGATATCCATGACGATATTCGATGAATTTTACTTGTCAAGTCCGACGCACCCCGACCCCGAGTCAACACCCTTGACTCAAAAACAGTACGAGGGGTCTAGTGCGAAATGGGATATTATAAATCCTATAAACAAAATAAAAGATTTCGTTCCCGAAATCAGGCTAAGGCTATGAGAGAAGTAAAGCATGAAATTAAATTAAAATATGCTTTTAAGGTTACCTTGGGGAAACAACTCCGGGTAGCGCTTCTGCATCAAGTCCACCGGCTCCCAAGTAAATTCTTCTTTCCCATGATTAGACCACAGCACCTTTACCAAAGGAACACTCTTGCGACATAAGCTCCTTGTCTCGGTGTCAACTATCCTCACCGGCTCTAGTCGCACAGATCTATCGGTTGCTACTGCTCTATCAGTGGTGGGGACATGTTTATCGGGCCGCAACAGTGCCTTCTGAAGTGATGACACATGGAATATGTCATGAAGATTCTCCATCTCTGGCGGTATCTCCAACCGATAGGCCAAAGGGCCAATCCTTTCCAATATAGCATAAGGCCCAACGTACCTTGGGCTGAGCTTCTTCACACCATGAACCCGTGACACTCCATACATCGGCCGGATCTTCAGGAACACTTTGTCACCCACTTGAAATTCTACCATCCGGTGCTTTGCATTATAATATTTAGTCTGCCGACTTTAAGCCCCAAGCATGAGGTCCCGTATTAGTCTAACAATAGCATCAGTATCATCAATATACTCAATTCCCAAAACCTTCGGGTCTTCATCTTGCACCCATGACAGGGGGGTTCTACACCTTCTTCTGTAAAGGGCTTCATGGGGTGCCATCCCGATACTGGCCTGGTGACTGTTGTTATATGAGAATTCTAACAGGGGTAAGAGCATTTCCCACGGCTCTCCTCTATCCAGCACACACAACCTCAATAGATCTTCCAAACTTTTGATGGTCCTCTCAGATTGTCCGTCCATCTGAGGATGAAAGGTTGTGCTGAAGTTAAGACGTGAACCAAAATATGCTTGTACAACCTTCCATTCTTTAGAGGTAAAATGACCATCCCGGTCAGAAATAATTGTCTTTGGAGCGCCATGATACCGTACAAACTACTCCACAAAGAAGCATACCAAAACATCCACATGAGCCTCTTTCTTCATAGGAATAATCCTGGCTACCTTTGTCAGGCGATCAACGATTACCCAAACCTAATCATTCCCTGAGTGTGAGCGAGGCAAACCGTGAATGAAGTCCATGGAGATATCCTCAAACTTCCACTCGGGGATGGGCAATGACTGTGACAGGCCTCTAGGTCTCTTGCATTCCGCCTTTACCAATTGAAAGGCCTCACAGTGCGTAACAAAATACCTGACATCTCTCTTCATTCCTGGCTAACACATGGTCTTCCGCAGGTCAGCATACATTTTGTCAATCCCAAGATGCACTGAATACTGAGAGCAATGCGCTTCTTTCAAAATATCTTCCCGAATTTTGCCGCCTTCGGGAATGTAGAGCCGGCCACGGAAATGAATGAGGCCATCTTTTAAGGAATATTCGTCAGTAGACCCATCTTCAAGTGACTTAAATACTAGAACCAGAGTAGTATCCTTACCTTGCCCTGCCCGAATTCGGTCTTGAATATCACAAACTATAGTCATGGTCTCCAAGTACTCCATATACTTTTCTGAATGACAACTATACACTAAAGTGATCTCCATTTCCTCGAGCATTCGAGCTAATTCCATACTCATCAACTAAGACTCCGGGCTCAACTCTGGTACTTTCTTGCTCAACGCATCAGCCATGGAGTTTGCTTTCCCGGGGTGATAGTTCAGGGTAAACTCATAATCACACAAAAATTCTAACCACCGCCGCTGCCTCAAATTAAGTTCCTTCTGAGTATGAACGTACTTTAAATTCTTGTGGTCTGGAAAGATCTCGCAATGGATGCCATATAGATAGTGTCTCCAAACCTTCAAGTCGAACACCACTACTCCCAATTATAAATCATAAACTGGATAGTTGACTTCATGCTTATTCAATTGCCTCGAAGCATAAGCAATCACATGTCTGTGCTACATCAGTACTGCTCCCATCCCTTGATACGACGCGTCAGTGTAGACTTGAAATCCTTCCTTCCCAAATGGAAGGGCTAGGATGGGTGTGGTAGTAAGTCTGTCTTTCAATTCTTGGAATGTGACTTTGCACTAGGGTGTCCACTCGTACGACACACCTTTCTTTGTTAGAGCTGTGAGAGGGAGGGCTAGTTTTGAGAATCCTTTCACGAACTTGCGATAGTACCCAGCAAGTCCAAGGAAACTCCGCACATCGGCTGCTGACTTCAGAGGCGACCATTCCTTCATAGCACGCACCTTGGCCGGATCCACAGCTAACCCAGCACCACTAATCACGTGGCCTAAGAAGGAAACTTCTCGAAGCCAAAATTCACACTTGCTGAACTTGGCAAACAAGGTATGCTCCTTTAGCTTCTTCAGCACCAACGTCAAGTGTTCCACATGATCTTCTTCTATCTTCGAATAGACCAAAATGTCATCGATGAAAACGATGATGAAGACATCAATATACAGATCAAACACTTTGTTCATCAGACTCATAAACGCCGAAGGAGCGTTTCTGTGTCCAAAAGGCATTACGGTGAACTCATATAGCCCATACCTTGAGCTAAATGTCATTTTCTAAATATCCTCCTCTTGTATCCTCAGTTGGTAATACTCCAAGCGCAGATCCAACTTGGAAAACCAGTGAGCTCCTACCAGTTGATCAAATAACTCATCTATCCGGGGTAGAGGGTAGGTGTTCTACACCATCAAACGGTTGAGCTCCCGGTAATCTATACATAACCGTAGTGTCCCATCCTTCTTCTTAACGAATAGAATAGGGGCTCCCCAAGGTGATGAACTGGGGCGAACAAACCCAGACTCTACTAATTCCTGCAACTGAACTCTAAACTCGGTGAATTCCTTCATGGCCATATGATAAGGTGTCCTGGAGACGGGCTTGGCACCCGGTATTAACTTAATTTGGAAGTCCACTTCACGATGCGGGGGTAATCATGGCAGCTTCTCGGGAAATACCACAGAGAAATCTCTCACCACTCGCACGTCTTTCATATCAGTTGTCATCTCTTTCATCTCGAAACAAATCGTGTAGACTTCATCCCCCATCATGTGGGCTTTTAGGGCCCGAATTGGAGATAGTAATATACGAGGTGCGAATCTGATACCTTGGAAGATGACTTCAGCGTCCCCATGTCTTAAGAAAATTTGTTTCTCTGCACAGTCAATTCTAGTGCGGTGCCAATCCAACCATGTCATGTCCAGAATGAGGTCAAATTCCGACATCCTCAATATTCTGGCAGGGGTTTCGCTTTCCTATATGGAGTGTTGGAACACCCTATTACTAATTTGGGCAAGGATCACTATGTTATTAGGAAATTGGTTTGACCTAGATGTATAGTTGAAAAGGTCAAATTAGAATGAGTCTAGGGCTTAGACCTTAGGTTTGAAGCTGCCCCCAAGACCATTCAAAGATCAAGACTTAGAGCTGAGACAAAGACAATTTTCGTCGAACTCAGTTCGACAAAACGTCGAACTCCGTTCGACGCTCTCTGAGCTCAACCCTGCTAAGTCGTTGAACTCCGGTCGACGATCTTCGAGCTCAGATCGACGATCTATCTTCAGTTACTTTCCCAGTCGCTGAGCTCAGTTCGACGATCGTAGAGCTCAGTTCGACGTTTTCTGTCTGCTGTGTTAATCCAACCTCTGAGCTCAGTTCAACGATCGTAGAGCTCAGATCGACGATTTCTATGAGAGATCGACGCCATCAGAATTCAAATTCAAGGACAGTTATGGATTATGATCAGAATTAATTCCTGCATTGATTGAAAAGGATTTCCTAGCCGTTTCAATCAATCTGATGCAAGTTTCAAGGAAAGACTAAATGGAATATTGCTTAGGACTTTCCCCAGATACAATTGTCTGTTATGGAAGTCATTTATGACTAATTAAACGGTCGTCTAAGAGAATATCGGATATACTCCTTCAGTTTTCATTCTGATGGAATAGACACACAAGATACAGTGATCAACACAAACAATATAAAGAGATATAGAAGAATTAGTTTACATTACAGAAGATTGAACAACACAATTTCTCTGATCAAGATTTCAACTTTTGTGATTTACAAATCTACTGAATCTTCAAGTGTTCAAAGGCTTCAACAACAAGGACTCCAGACACCAAATATTTCAGCATCTGCTGGAATTATCTTCTGCTGGAGATCTGAAGCTTCTACCTGAACCATTCTACATCTCAGGGGGAGCTTTGACAACACCAACAATCCACTAGTCTTCTCTCAGTGATTTGAGACAGAGAAGACATCATCTCTTTCTTTTTCTTTTCCTGCTGTAAAAGGGTTATCAAAACTCCCTTCAAAAGTTCTGAATCTGGTTCTGAGAGCCTTGTCAAAACTCAGTGGTGGCAAGACACCTTATCAAAAAATCTCGATCTGGTTTTTGAGCACCTTATCAAAAGCTCATTGGTGCCCAGGACACCTGATCAACTCATCCTACAGTGGTTTCCTACCAAGGGTGGTAGAAGAGTGGATGTACCCAAGTTTTGGGGAACAACTATAGATCCTTGTGTCTTCTGGTTGCTGTGTGTTTGTTATTGTTGTGTGCTGTGTGATTCTTTATTTTCTTGCTTTAGTTTTATTTTACTGCAAGCACCTTACACATACAAGTAAATTAAGTCTTCTACTGCCTTACAATTTTTAATTGTAAACATTATTTTAAAATACTCTATTCACCCCCCCCCCCCCCCCTCTAGAGTCAAGGTAGATCTTTCTCTCACTTTCAATTGATATCAGAGGCAGGTTGGTTACTCAACATCTGAACTTTCAACAGATTGGTTGACCAGGCTAACACCTGAACCAAAAGATCCTTGATAAGATAATCCTTCTATAGAGGATATTTATTACTCTTTATATTATACTTATTTTCATACAAAAACCATGGCACAGAACAAAGACTATGCTAGCACCAGACCTCCAGTGTGCAATCTTTCCAAGTTTGCACTTTGGAAGGCAAGGATTAGACTATACATGAATTCTATTGATGAGGATATCTTCAACTCTGTTTTGACAGTTTGTCCAAGACCTCAAGTGATCACAAGTACAAGTGCTGTTCCACCCCCTTCAGGAACAGATGTTGAAATAAAGAAGTGGAAAGTGGCAGATGCAAAGGCCATGAATATTCTTGCTCAGACTATGTCTGATGAGATATTCCAAAGGGTAGCTGAATGCTGCTCAGCTAAAGACATATGGGATAAGCTCTCAGAAATTGTATCAGGATCTGCTGATGAAAGAAAGGACAGGAGATCCCATCTCATATCCCAATATGAGAACTTCAAGAAAGGAGAAGCTGAGTCAGTTGCAGACATGTACAACAGGCTCAGTATGATAGTGAGTGAGCTAAAGTCATTGGATAAGGAAATCACACTCACTGAACTCAATGACAAGATTCTAATGTGCTTCCCCAGCACTTGGGATTCAAGGATCTGGCCAATTAAAGATGCCAGAAGCCTAAGTGAAATTACCACAGAGGCTCTTCTGGGCAAGCTCAAATCTTATGAGCTGCTCATCAAGAATAGGGAAGAAGAACAAAAGGCCACTTCTCCAGTCATCAGAAAGGAGAAGACCATAGCCTTCAAAGCTACAGAAGAGGAGCCTGAAGACAAAGCTATAGGAAATGATGAGCTCCTAAGTCTACTGGCCAAAAGATTCTATAAGATGGCCAGGAAGGACTTCAGAAAGAAGTCATTCAAAGGGCATGAGAAGCCTAGATATGATAAGTCCAACAGCAAAGAAATCATCTGCTTTGGATGCAAGAAGCCAGGCCATATTGTGCCTGACTGTCCAAAGAATAAAAACAAAGACAAGAAGGACAGAAATGAGAGAAGAAGAGACAGGGACTCCAGAAAGAACAACAGCAATAGATCCTCATCCAACAAAAATAAACATACAGGAAAAGGATTTGTAGCTGAAAGCATGAGTGACACTGAAGAAGAATCAGAAGCCTCATCCAGCTCAAGTGATGATGAGGATGATGCTGAGGAAAAAGAATTCTGCATGATGGCAATCAATGCCTCCCAGCAAAACTCTGATGCAGAATAAGAGTCTGATTCTGAAGCTGAAACTAGATCTGAAGAGGATGAGGTAATGAACTCTTTTGATTTTACTTCTTGAGGACTTTAAAATTGAATTTAAGACACTATGTTTAGATTTGCTAAGGTCTGAGAAAGAGATAATCTCTCTCAGAAATCAATTATCTTACTACAGTGCCCTAAAATCAAATAACCTCAAACTCTCTGAGGAGTTAGAGTGTTATAGGGAGGAGATAGCTGCACTGAAAAGTGAACTATCCAAGGCCAAGCAGTTTGAAGAATCCCTTAATGGGAGAAGCATCAGACTGATGGACATTATAAGCATAGTGAACTCAAGATTCAACAGTACACTGGGCTTGGGTGCTTCATCCAGCCAACCTATAGTATTAACAACCCCAATTAAATTTATTTTTGATAAAGGAAAGGGTGTTGTAGAGGTAGCTAGGAAGAATCCAGATTTACCTAAGGAAAATCAAGTTCAACAGAAAACGTCGAACAGAGCTCGGCGATCGTCGAACAGAGCTCGGCGATCCAAGGCTGGATCGTCGAACTCAGATAGACGACTTCTGAACTCTGAACTCTGGTATAGTCGATCTTCGAACGGAGCTCGATGATCTGACCCAAGATCGTCGGACTCAGGTCGACGATCGTCGAACATAGCTCAGAGCTTTGAACCATCTTTCAGAGGTAAATCTCAAGTTAATCCTAGAAGTCCCTCATCCCAAAGCTTCAACCCTTATACTGAATGGATAGTACCTCCTAGGAGATGCCATCCTGAAGGATATAAGAGTCAGCCAGGGATGTCTTTAATTTCTGAATTTAAAGGATATCAACCTAGGCCCAAGGTAAACTGGGTCAAAAACATATAAGCTGTTTATGTGCAGGTGAAGAACTATCCAGAGATGGTCCAACAATGGTATCTGGATAGTGGGTGCTCAAAGCACATGACAGGGAACAAGGAGAACCTATCATCCTTCATAACCAAACTTGGACCCAAAGTAATTTTTGGTGATTCAAATTTTGGTCAAACAAAAGGATATGGTGCTGTTCAGATAGGTTCAGTCACCTTCAAGAAGGTGGCATATATGGAAGGTGTTGGGATTTGTCTCCACAATACCTCAGATTTTTAGGAAGTCAGACCTTGAACTAAGATGAATTAAGGTGTATTTGATATTGTGTTTGAGTTATATGTGTGCAGGTTCTTATTGCCAAGTGTAGACCAATGTCAGTCTATAATGGGCCACCAAACACAGGACCATACAATATAATTCCTCATTGTGTGATTAAAGGTGTTGGCTCATGTATAGCCTCTCTATTGGGACACACTTCATCAACATGCACTTGGACCTATGGAGTATTGAAGTCTATCTCAGAAGAAATTTTCTAAGTCCACATACTCGAGTACTTCTTTAGTATACTCGAGTAAGTGAGTCTGTTTTCGAGTAGGTTGGGCTACTTAATCGAGTGGATTCTCTATATACTCAAGTATGAAAGCTTATACTCGAGTAGATTTTCTTTCACTCGAGTAAGTGATACCTTATACTCGAGTAGATGGTTAGTTACTCGAGTAAGCGCTCTGTTTGAACTCGAGTAGATCTGGACTTCTTATCCTAAAAATTTTCTAAGTCCACATACTCGAGTAGTTCTCTGAAATACTCGAGTAAGTAACTCTGTACTCGAGTAGATTGATTTTCATACTCGAGTAGGTTAGCGATCACTCGAGTAGTGTTCCTAAGATACTCGAGTAGTCTATCTTCCCCATACTCGAGTATCTCAAACTCTTATACTCGAGTAGCTCTTCAAGTCTTATCTGAGAAATTTTTCCAAGTGTTTATACTCGAGTATATTTGCTCATACTCGAGTAGTCTCTCTAAGTCACTCGAGTATTGATCCCTGAAGAACTCGAGTAGTTTCTATCTTGATACTCGAGTATATCCCTCATATCCACTCGAGTATGTAACCTCTTACTCGAGTATGTCTCTGTCTCTCGAGTGTGTCTGTTCGAATTTCTTGAATTTCTCTAAGTCAAGTTTCTTTGTGTATTTTCTAAAAGTCCTTTCTGATTGGTCCACGTGTCATCCTTAATTATGCTTATGACCGTTGGAGACCGCCTATAAATAGGTCTTTTCAGACTTGACTAAATACACGCGTTTACATAGATTAATTTTAAGAAAGAGAAAATCCCGAAAACCCTAATCCTTCCATCCGCCGCCATTAAAGTTTTCGGAAGAAGCTCTGGATCATCCTCTCTCAGCCGCAGCTATCAATCTCTAACTCTCAAGCGATCCAGACTCAAGAAGAATCATCCGATCTCTCCGTGCTTCATCGTCTCTGATTTATTTTCTTGATCGTGGTGATTCCAAATCTCAGAATCGTGGATCTCTCTCAAGTCTTCTTCAACTGTTTCTGTTCAAACCGAAAAGCTCTCAAGAAGAAGATAAAGTCAAAGATCCAGATCTGTGCTAATTGTTGTTTGTGTTTTTCTTTTCAAACAAATTTCATTGTAGGAGATCTATCTCAGAGTGGTAGGAAGTTTTATCTTCCGAGTGTAGATCCGTTTGGGATCGAGTTTTTGTAGGAACATAGTTCCGAGGTGTAGGATTGGTTTGCAATCCGAGATAGTGGAGTAGCCGAGTCTAGTGATTTTCTAGATCGGTGAGAAAAGTGGGCGTACCCAAGATTGGGGAACCACTATAAATCTCTTGTCGTCTGTGTGATTGCTTGATTACTTATCTGTGCTGTGTTATTTTTTTATTCCGCATTTGGCACGCATTTCACCTATTCACCCCCCTCTAGGTGATTTAGGTTGACAACTTAGTTCTCTCAATTGGTATCAGAGGGAGGTTGATCGTTAAAAGGTTAACACCTTGATCTAATCCTCACCAAGTTGTCTCCAGAGAAGTATCAAGCATGAGTAAGACCAAGGATTTTGCTAAGCTCCCTATCTGCACCAAGAACAATTTTCCTATTTGGAAGGAAAGAGTTAAGTTCTTCATGAAAGCAGTAGATCCCCGGATCTTCATGATTGTGGAAGAAGGTCCGCATGTTCCTATGACTGCATCAACAATAGACCCAACCAAAAAGGTCCCAAAGAAGTTGATGGACTTGGATAAGGACGAGATTGCACTTGTCTCCCTAGACAAGAAAGCTAAAAATATTATCGCAAGTGCAGTCGATGACTCAATGCTGCAAAATCTTATACATTGCCAATCTTCCAAGGAGATGTGGCAATCCCTGGTGACTCTGATGGAAGGGACTGAGGAAGTTAGGGATGATCGGAGATCCCTCTTAAATCAGAAGTATGAAGCCTTCCGACAAGGTCACAAGGAACCCATAGCTGACACATTTGAAAACTTCTTTAAGATAGTCAATGGACTGAGAGTGTATGGCCGAGTCTTTACTAATGGGGAGCTGAATGATAAGTTTCTGAGATCTCTCACCAAAGAATGGGAGAACAAAGTCTGTGCCATCCGAGAGTTTGGCAGACTAGCAGAGACAGATCCACAGAATCTATTTGGCAAGCTGATGTCCTATGAACTGCAGATCAACTCCAGAAAAGCCGAAGAAGAGAAAAGTCGCTTCTCCTCAAAAGAGAAGTCGGTTGCTTTAAAGGCTGACAGTTCAAGGAAGGGCAAAGCTGCCTCGCCAGCATCTCCTCAAGAAGTAAGTGAAGAAGAAGGCTCCGAGCAAAGCACCTCAGGCTCAGAACTATCTGAAGGAGAGTTCTCACTGCTTTCACGGCAGTTCAAGAAATTCTTGAATAAAAAGAAGCAATGGAGAGGCAAGGATGCCTCATACAGAAGATCACGACATGACGGTGATCAGCGAAAGAATGGCTCAAGTAGCCATGACAGGTATAACTCCAAACAGAACAAACAGATTTCAACTGACATCGTTTGTTATTGTTGTAATAAACCAGGTCACGTCATCGCGGACTGCCCTCACAAGAAGAAAGAGGGTGGCAGAAGAGAGGAAAAGAAATCCTCATACCACAAGAAGAGGACAGAGAAGAGCTTATTAGCCAAGAAGAGCAAAACTCTCAGCGACTCCGACTCATCTGAGTCAAGTGAAGAAGAGGAAGCTTACTTCGGGCTCATGGCTCACTCTGATGATGAACAAGTCCCCCAGTTCACTGGGGAGGTAAAATCTCACACTCCTCTCTCTGAATCCGATGATGATAATGAGCAAGAGGGCTATTCCTCTGAGGATGAATCTGAACTCATGGGATAATATAAGGAGTTACTCATGGCTTACGAAAAATGTCGTAGAGTCGTGAAAACTCAAGCCAAAGAGATAAAATCTCTACAGGCTAGTGAGAGCAGCTTGAGAGAAGAAGTCACCAAGACTAACTCTCTTCAAGAGAACTTCGATGCTACTATGGAAGAATACAATCAAGCTCTCAAGCACCTCGACCTTAAAGAGGAAATCATCAAAGAATTGGAACAACAATTCAAGGCTGAGAAGAAACTTGTTGAGAGTTTCTCCAAGCCTAAGACAGTTCTTCCACTCGTTGCTGAGTTCTCAACTAAGGCCAAGGGTGCTGGTATAGGCCACATTGGTGCTTCTAGTAAATCTTCTAGGAGAAATAAGGCCAAGAGAAAGAATAAGGCTGCCCAGAAGGCTCTAGCTGAAGAAAAAGGGAAAGCTCCCTTGGAACCTGTATTGTTCAAGAAAGTTATCTTTCCTACGAATGAGTTCGACTATGAGTCCACCTATGGACACTTCTCTAGGCCGGTCCCCGAGAAGCCTAAGTCAAGATACCAAGGTTGGACTCGTCCTCGTAACTTTGGCGAGAGTGTCTTCAAGGCACCTTATGAAGAGATTCAACTCAGAACTAAGGACCATATGCTCATGGTCATAACATCAAGATGACACCAAAGGTAAAACCTATTGTGGAAAATCCTATGAAGGAGAAGACTTCATATAGCTGCCACCATCATGAAGCTTCCTCCTCCAAGAGTGAAGTTCCTGCTAGACCATCACTTCAGAAAATCAAGCAGGAATACACTAGGCAAAGATACCACAGGTTCGAATGTTGGTCGTGTGGCAAAATTGGTCATTTTGCCATCGATTGTTGGTTCAATCCTAGAAATGCTACAACCCCTCAAGTTAGCAACGTGAGAATGACCGCTCATGATGCTAATGCTCGTAGGGGGAGTATCCTAACTCGAGACCAAGGACCCAAACTTGTTTGGGTTCCTAAGGCTAAGTGATTGTAATTGCAGGTATGTCCAAAGACCACCAAAATGCCAATCTAGTACTTGGATAGTGGATGTTCTCGGCACATGACCGGGACAAGGAGCCTACTCCAGAACTTCACCTCAGTCTGCAACGGACCAAAGGTCATCTTTGGAGGTTCAGATCGAGGAATACCTAAAGGCTACGGTATGATTACTAACGGTAGCGTATCCTTTTCGGATGTAGCCTATGTTGAAGGATTGGAACACAATCTCATCAGCATAAGCCAACTATGCGACAGAGGGTACGTGGTTGAATTTCATGCTGACAAGTGTTTGATAAAATCGATTGACAACATGGAAACTGTTTTATCAGGCACTCGAAGCAGAAATATTTTCTGTTTAAATGTCATTTGTATAGACTCTTCCACACCAGTATGTCTTTTAGCAAAAAGTAGTGCATCTCTTGCTGACCAATGGCATAAGAGACTAGCACATATTAATCTCAAAACTATTAATAAACTATTCTCTCAAAACTTAGTACGTGATGCACCTAATGTCAAGTGCATTATGGACAGTCTTTGTCACGCCTGTATCAAAGGCAAGCAAACAAGGAGTTCATTTAAAAGCATAATAGGCAAGGATTCCAATAGAAGCTTACAGCTTCTCCATATAGACTTGTTTGGTCCACTGCAAGTTAGAAGTTTGGGAGGTAAGGAATATACGTTGGTTATTGTGGATGATTACTCGCGCTTTGCGTGGGTGTTCTTTCTGAAACACAAGTCAGATACCTTCAGTACTGTCACTAGTTTTGTTAGGCAAATCCAGAATGAATACAACTGTTCCGTAGTACAAATCAGAAGTGACAATGGAACGGAATTCAAGTCTAGAGCCATGGCAGAATTCTACGGAAGTCAAGGTATCTTTCATGAGTTTTCCTCTCCTCGCACTCCACAGCAAAATGGAGTAGCTGAGAGAAGGAACAGAACACTCATAGAGGCTTGCCGGACTATGTTGAGTGATGCCTCACTTCTAGAGTATTTCTGGGCTGAAGCCATCAACACCGCTTGTCACGTGCAAAATCGGGCTCTCATCAACAAGAACCATGATAAGACTCCCTACGAACTTCTAAAAGGCAGGAAACCAACCATTTCATATTTTAGAATATTTGGCTGTAAGTGCTTCGTACTTAACAACGGCAAGTATCACACTACCAAGTTTTGCGAGAAAATCTTTGAAGGTATTTTTGTAGGTTATAGTAGCCATAGTAAGGCCTATAGAATATTTAATAGAAAAACTCTGGTGGTAGAAGAATCGGTACACATTGTATTTGATGAGACGATTCTGCTGCAAAGCAACTCTTCTAGTATGCCTATTGAGGATGCAGGTACAAAGATGAAGGAACTCAGCTTGTATGAACCTACTCAAGATAAAGATGAGACGTTCATCAAGATCACTTCTACAACCCCTATTGGAAAGGTAGATGATCAAGATGAAGAACACATCCCAGCTGAAGATACAACTCCAGTGGCTGAAGAGATCCCAGATGCAAGGACTCTAGAGTTCAGACACGTGAAGGATCATCCCTTAGACCAAATCATAGGAGATCCTCGGGATGGCGTCAGAACTCGTCGAGGTACAACTAACGAAAATTTACACTTAAGTTTTCTTTCACATGTTAAACCAAAAAAATTTGAGGAAGCCAACTCCGACGCATCCTGGATTCTAGCCATGGAAGATGAGCTGAATCTGTTCAAACGATGCAAAGTTTGGACACTTGTCCCTAGACCCAAGAGGAAGAACGTCATTGGGACAAAATGGGTCTACCGGAACAAGATGGACGAAGATGGAACAATTATAAAGAATAAAGCCAGACTTGTCGCCAAGGGCTATCGTCAAGAGGAAGTAATCGACTTTGACCAAACATATGCTCCAGTGGCAAGACTGGAGGCGATCAGGTTATTCCTTGCCTACGCTGCACTTAAGGGCTTTACCGTCTATCAGATGGACGTCAAGTCCGCCTTCCTGAATGGCGACATAAAGGAAGAAGTGTATGTAGAGCAACCGCCAGGTTTCGTTGACTCAACTTTTCCTAATCATGTTTATTTACTGCAAAAAGCCTTATATGGTCTTAAACAAGCTCCTCGAGCTTGGTATGAAACGTTGTCTACCTTTCTTCTTGAAAACAAGTTCACAAGAGGAAAGATAGACAAAACATTATTTCTTAGGGAAATAAAAGGCAAGATTTTGCTAGTGCAAATCTATGTCGATGACATTATTTTTGGCTCTACAGACAACAACCTCTGCAAGAAGTTTTCTAAACTTATGCAAGGGAAGTTTGAAATGAGCAGTATGGGAGAGCTGAAGTATTTCTTAGGGCTTCAAGTGAAACAATCTGAGGATGGAATTTTCATCTCACAGACCAAGTTCACCAAAGAGCTACTTAAGAAATTCGTAATGGAGAATGCAACCTCTATGAGGAATCCAATGGCCTCAGCTATGTCTCTAGACAAGGATGAGAAAGGGAAACCTTTTGATGAAACCAAGTACAGAAGCATAATTGGGTCCTTGCTCTACCTTACCGCAAGTAGACCAGACATAATGTTTTCCACATGTGTATGTGCTAGATTTTAGGTGAACTCTAAGGAATCTCACTACATTGCTGTAAAGCGAATCTTGAGATACCTCAAAGGTACACCAAATCTTGGCTTATGGTACCCAAGAAGTAATGATAGTGAACTAATTAGATTTTCAGATGCAGATTTTACAGGAAGCAAAGACGACAGGAAAAGTACTTCCGGGACTTACCAATTTCTCAGAAGGAGACTTATTTCCTGGAGCAGTAAGAAGCAGAACTGTGTAGCCATCTCAATGGCCGAATCAGAGTATATCTTTGCAGGCAGCTGTTGTGCACAGCTTCTATGGATCAAGAATCAATTTGAAGACTATAACATGAAGTTCCAAAACGTTCCTCTGTTTTGCGACTCATCCAGCGCAATAGCAATCGCCAACAACCCAGTCTCCCACAGCCGAACAAAGCACATAGAGCTTCGATATCACTTCATCCGGGAGGATGTGGAAAACAGAGACAAAGATCTACAATATGTCTCCACAGACAGGCAAGTTGCAGATATATTCACCAAACCGCTGGAGGAGTCCAGGTTTTCATTCTTCAAAACGGAACTCGGGCTGCTCAACAAAGAGGAATAGTGATGGTGGATTCAAAGACAGGCTCAGAGTTGAAGATATCAGTGGCAGTAAAATTCTCCCAAGGAAATCGTCCTTCAAAGTGATATACTCGAGTATATAGAGACTTATACACGAGTAAACGGAGAATACTCGAGTGATAAAATTTCCATACTCGAGTAGTGGGTAATCTACTCGTGTATGTACTCGACCTACTCGTGTATGCTCCATCTCCTACTCGTGCATGGCGAAATACACTCGAGTATATGGAAATCAGCAATTTGAAAAAAAATTCTATTCGCACCAAAGAGCTTGCCGCTCCGTAACAGGTATGATTTTATCCTTATCACTCATACTTAAACCTAATTAGGGTCATATATATATATTTAGAAATCGGAAATCCTTTCCACTCCTCATTCTCCCGAGTAGTCGTCGTCGCTTCATATTCCGGAACCCGCAGAGCTCCGTCGTTTTCGTCTCTTCCGTACTCCAGAATCGTCGATGGCTCCCTCCTCCAAGATCGGAATCGGCTCAGAGCTCGACCCTGAAGGTATAGCCGACCTCTCTGATGATTTCTGAAACCTGCTCATTCTGTTCGACACCGCCGGACTCTCGCTCATCCTCCAGACACCGTGCAAAGTCATTTTCCCTGCAGTCGAGGAGTTCTACAAAAAGCTGAAGGTTAAGCGAAATGGTACAGTAATAAAATCCAAGGTCAGTGGGATCAAAATCCGTTTGGACAAAACTTCCTTAGCTACTCTGTTAAAATTGCCAGTGGTGGATGAAGAAGTTGATCTGACTCCTGAAGATTCCGAAAGAACCAGCTTCTTCTGTGGAATAAACCCGTATGAAGCATATTCATTCCGCCGTGCAGATTACAATTCAGAGGGCAAATTTCTTGTGGATGTGATTGCCAAAGTTCTTCTGTGCAAAACCTATTCCCTTAGAGATATTTCCTAAAATCTTTTTGACGTTATGCAAGCAATAGTCTGCCGGAAGAAATTCCAGTTTGGAATGATGATACTGGACAAAATCAGAGAAAGTGTAAAAAAACCAAGCTAGGCCAGGATTATCTCACTCCTCCTCCATGAGATTAATCCTACAGTGTTTGATTTATCTAAAGGCACTCCCCTCCATCATATGAAGAAAGTATCCATCCTCTCAATCCAAAGATATGAAATCAAACTCCTCAACACTGCTCAAGCCTCAAAAGCAACTGTTACCTCAGAAGATGAGCCCAGAGAGCCCCTTGTCTCAGATGATAGGATTCCATCTCCTCCTTTACGTCACACTATTACCACCTCGGGTGCAATAGTTGAGGGGGAGCCTGCCTCATCTAATCCTCAGCACAAAGCTTCAGAAGTCTCTTCTCAGCAAGATCTGATCCAAGATCCTACTCCTCCTTCTCCACCTCCAGAAGATCTCACCTCAGAAGTTCAAGCTCAAGAAAACCTTCTCTCTACAGTTGAAGATATTAACAGACTGATTAATGAACTCAGGTCCGATGCTCCAGTGTTTCAAGAAGATTCAGTTATGCTATCTCCTGAGGATCACTCTCAAGCAGATCCTTCCCCTGCTAAGGATCCTTCTCCCTCCCCTACAAAGGTACCCCTACCTCTCCTGCTCAGTCCCCTGATAAACAGCAAGGTCAGCAAGAGATTAATCTACTGTCTGATGACGAGGACATGTCTCCAGAACCAGTGGATGCTCCTCTGAGGACACTAGACTTCTCTCTTCCCTCTTTCATAAATACAGAAGATTCAGTTGTGATACCACCCTTCAAGAGAGCTGAAAGCTCAGTTGTGATTACTGAAATTCACCCCTGGGTTGCTCCTATTCCCTCAACCTCTGCCCCAGCCTCAGATCCCTCGAGCTCCTCAGATTTAGTCAGTCAGATTGGGCAAATGTTCCGTGAATAGAGAAAATACTTTGATGATTCTCTGGCATCAGGGAACAACAAGATCTCTACTCTTGAAACTGAGATGAGTAGAGGCTTTGCTGAAATTCAAGCAAACATTAATGAGCTCAAGAGACTATTTCAGTTGGGTGGCAAAGCACTAGATCATACTATCACCAGTCTAGGTGTACTCAAAGATCAAGCTGAAATAATTGCAAATAATCAGATTCAATTGGACAAGGATGCTACCGCGAATGTTATGAAAGTTTGTGAGGAAGTTGGAACATTCAGAGATGAAGCAATTGCCCAACTCTCAGTAGATATCACCAAGGGGGAGAAGATAGTCAATGAACAAGTTGAAAAAATATCTGAACAATCTAAAGCATCTGTGGATAGTCTAGTCAAAGAAATGAAAGCAGACATCCTTGCTCAACTTCAATCTATAAAGTTCTATATCTATGACACTGCTGTATGGGTGCATAATCAGAACTTTCTCAACTCCCAACTTAACCCGGCCATTATTCCAAAGGTCCTAGATCCTCTTGAAGAACATCCTCCCTCAGGTGCTCCAGATCAGGCTAACTTTCCAGCTCAGTCCAACATTCCAGAGTATGTGCCAGTCTTCTCACCTAGACCTACTGGTGATATGACTGAGCCTCCTCTTTCTTATGCTGATATGTGGCAAGATGAGTTTCCTCCAAGTTCTCAGGGTGCCCCCAGAAAGAAAAGGAAATATGGTGACGATGCTTCTGCTAGCCGTTCTGCACCAAGGAGAGAGCCTGCCCCAGATACGGAAGGTAGACCAGAAGTTGTTCATGTAGAAGTTTGGAGTCCTACCTCCAAGTCTCTTATCCTTGATACCTTGAAGCTGGTAACAGATTTTGGTGAAAATAGAGATCACTACTATAGCAATGCAGAATGGAAAGCATATGATGTATCTCAAATCAAAATCAGATTGCATGACAGAAATTGGGGATATAACAATCTAGCTGCTCCTCCAAGGCCCAAGACCTATTTTCCCAAACCTTTCAGCTACCTGGAGAGGCAAGAGCTTAAAAGAGAAAGACTGCATAGAGGAGCCCCTTCTTGAGTGAATGAGGATGTGGATATGGACATTTAATCTTTTTAAATCATTTCTATATAAATATATTTGATTCTAATTATGGCTATCTTTATTATTCCTGTTTCATTTTTTTTCAGTATATGTTTTGTTGTTCTTTTTACTCTAAGTAATTCACCTTAGTGTAGAGGGTGCGGACATCTACAAATAGGGGGAGATTGTTGGGATTTGTCTCCACAATACCTCAGATTTTTAGGAAGTCAGACCTTGAACTAAGATGAATTAAGGTGTATTTAATATTGTGTTTGAGTTGTATGTGTGCAGGTTCTTATTGCCAAGTGTAGACCAATGTCAGTCTATAATGGGCCACCAAACACAGGACCATACAATGTAATTCCTCATTGTGTGATCCAAGGTGTTGGCTCATGTATAGCCTCTCTATTGGGACACACTTCATCAACATGCACTTGGACCTATGGAGTATTGAAGTCTATCTCAGAAGAAATTTTCTATGTCCACATACTTGAGTACTTCTTTAGTATACTCGAGTAAGTGAGTCTGTTCTCGAGTAGGTTGGGCTACTTACTCGAGTGGATTCTCTATATACTCAAGTATGAAAGCTTATACTCGAGTAGATTTTCTTTCACTCGAGTAAGTGATACCTTATACTCGAGTAGATGGTTAGTTACTCGAGTAAGCGCTCTGTTTGAACTCGAGTAGATCTGGACTTCTTATCCTAGAAAGTTTCTAAGTCCACATACTCGAGTAGTTCTCTGAAATACTCGAGTAAGTAACTCTGTACTCGAGTAGATTAATTTTCATACTCGAGTAGGTTAGTGATCACTTGAGTAGTGTTCCTAAGATACTCGAGTAGTCTATCTTCCCCATACTCGAGTATCTCAAACTCTTATACTCGAGTAGCTCTTCAAGTCTTATCTGAGAAATTTTTCCAAGTGTTTATACTCGAGTATATTTGCTCATACTCGAGTAGTCTCTCTAAGTCACTCGAGTATTGATCCCTGAAGAACTCGAGTAGTTTCTATCTTGATACTCGAGTATATCCCTCATATCTACTCGAGTATGTAACCTCTTACTCGAGTATGTCTCTGTCTCTCGAGTGTGTCTGTTCGAATTTCCTGAATTTCTCTAAGTCAAGTTTCTTTGTGTATTTTCTAAAAGTCCTTTCTGATTGGTCCACGTGCCATCCTTAATTATGCTTATGACCGTTGGAGACCGCCTATAAATAGGTCTTTTCAGACTTGACTAAATACACGCGTTTACAGAGATTAATTTTAAGAAAGAGAAAATCCCGAAAACCCTAATCCTTCCATCCGCCGCCATTAATGTTTTCGGAAGAAGCTCTGGATCGTCCTCTCTCAGCCGCAGCTATCGATCTCTAACTCTCAAGCGATCCAGACTCAAGAAGAATCATCCGATCTCTCCGTGCTTCATCGTCTCTGATTTATTTTCTTGATCGTGGTGATTCCAGATCTCAGAATCGTGGATCTCTCTCAAGTCTTCTTCAACTGTTTCTGTTCAAACCGAAAAGCTCTCAAGAAGAAGATAAAGTCAAAGATCCAGATCTGTGTTAATTGTTGTTTGTGTTTTTCTTTTCAATCAAATTTCATTGTAGGAGATCTATCTCTGAGTGGTAGGAAGTTTTATCTTCCGAGTGTAGATCCGTTTGGGATCGAGTTTTTGTAGGAACATAGTTCTGAGGTGTAGGATTGGTTTACAATCCGAGATAGTGGAGTAGCCGAGTCTACTGATTTGCTAAATCGATGAGAAAAGTGGACGTACCCAAGATTGGGGAACCACTATAAATCTCTTGTCGTCTGTGTGATTGCTTGATTACTTATCTGTGTTATGTTTTTTTTATTCCGCATTTGGCACGCATTTCACCTATTCACCCCCCTCTAGGTGATTTAGGTTGACAACTTAGTTCTCTCAGAAGGACTGAAGCACAACCTTATCAGCATCAGTCAACTATATGATGAAGGATATAAAGTGATTTTCAACAAATCCCTGTGCAAGATCAAGTCAGAGGATAACACAACTGTGTTAACAGGTAAAAGGAAAGGTAACATCTATCTTGTAGATTTTCTTTCAACTCATACAGACATTTGCTTATTTAATTCAGTATGCAAACCAAATGATCTATGGCATAAGAGACTAGGTCACCTAAACCTTAGAACTATTGCTAGGCTGTCCAAGGACAACCTTGTTAGAGGACTACCTTCTGGCCCCTGCAAGAAGGAAGGACTCTGCAGGTCCTGTCAATTAGGAAAGCAAACTAAAAACAGTTTTAAGTCACTTAATAAGAGTGATTCACCTAAGATTTTTTATTTATTACACATGGATCTTTTTGGACCCATTACAGTACAAAGCTTAGGAGGGAAATCTTATACTTTGGTAATTGTAGATGACTTCTCCAGATTCACTTGGGTATTCTTTCTGAGGAAGAAGTCTGATAACTTTAAGTGTCTGACAGAGTTTCTCAAATGTATACAGATTGAGTTCAATACTCACATTGCCCTGATCAGAAGTGATCATGGGACAGAGTTTGATTCTCTTCTTATACAAGAGTTCTGTCAGGGTGAAGGGATCAAGCATACTTTCTCAGCTCCTAGAACTCCTCAACAAAATGGGGTAGCTTAAAGGAAAAATAGAACCCTAATTGAATCTGCTACTACATTGTTGGCAGATGCTCACCTACCTCTATCTTTTTGGGCTGAGGCAGTGAACACCTCCAACTATGTGCTGAATAGAAGCCTAATACATAAACTGAAGGGCAAGACTCCCTATGAATTGCTAAAAGGGAAGAAACCTAAAGTAAACTATTTTAAAATTTTTGGTTGTATTTGTTTTATACACAATAATGACGAGAACTATTTAGCAAAATTTCAAGCTAAGGCTGATGAAGGAGTGTTTCTGGGATACTCCATGATCGGTAAGGCTTATAGGGTTTATAATAAATCTACTCTTAAAATAGAAGAATCTGTTCATGTTTCTTTTGATGAGACTAACATGTTTTATAAGGAGAAGTCTTCTTCTACCATAGAACCATTGCAGGTACACTCTCTTTCAGAAAGTATGGACAGATTGCAGGTTAAAGAAAAGGATACAGCTTTCCCACCTATCCAGCAAAAGGATGAGAGCAGTGATGATGAATAGGGTGTACAACATCTAAAAGAGCCAGTTGTTGTTCCACAAGAGGAAACAACAACAATGGTTGGTGAACAATCAACACCCCCTGTTGATTTAATAACAACAAGAGATCACCCAATCTCCCAAGTGATTGGAGACATCTCAGCTGATGTGCAAACCAGAAATCAGGTCAACCAGAACCTGATGGACACTTGCTTTCTATCTCAAGTGGAACCTCAATCCTTTCAAGATGCAGAATAAGATCCCCATTGGATCATTGCTATGCAAGAGGAACTACATCAATTTAAGAGAAATCAAGTTTGGGAACTAGTGCCAAATCCTAAGGATCACTCAATTGTTGGAACAAAGTGGGTGTTCAGAAACAAGTTAGATGATCAAGGAGTCATTGTAAGGAACAAGGCAAGGCTAGTTGCTCAAGGCTACTCTCAAGAAGAAGGAATAGACTATGACCAGACCTTTGCACCAGTTGCAAGGTTAGAAGCCATCAGAATATTCCTAGCTTATGCTGCTCACAAGGGATTCAAGGTCTACCAAATGGATGTGAAGAGTGCTTTTCTCAATGGAGACATCAAAGAGGAAGTCTATGTTAGACAACCTCCAGGTTTTATCTCTTCAACTTATCCTGATCATGTTATCAAATTGCACAAAGCATTATAAGGTCTCAAGCAAGCTCCTAGAGCATGGTATGAGACCTTAACATGCTTTCTTCTAGAAAATGATTTTACTAGGGGTAGAGTGGACCAAACTCTTTTCATTAGAACCCATAAGTCTCATACCCTACTAGTATAAATATATGTAGATGATATTATCTTTGGGTCTATTGATTCAAATTTGTGCAAGATGTTTTCCAACCTAATGCATTCTAAATTTGAAATGAGTAGCATGGGTGAGCTTTCCTTCTTTCTAGGATTGCAAGTCAAACAACATGCTGAAGGCATATTCATTTCTCAAACCAAATATGCTAAAGAATTGGTTAAGAAGTTTGGTATGTCTGAAGCATCTTGTATGAAAACACATATGCCTATTAATGTTGTATTGGATGCTGATGAACATGGAAAACATGTTGATCAGACAACATATAGAGCAATGATTGGCTCCTTACTGTACCTTACAGCTAGCAGACCTGATATAATGTTTGTTACATGCATATGTGCTAGGTTCCAAGTAAGCCCTAGAGAGTCACACTTAACTTTAGTAAAGAGGATTCTTATGTATGTGAAAAGTTTTCTAAATCTAGGACTCTGGTATCCAAAAGACTCAGGATTTGAATTAACTGGATTTTCAGATGCTGATTATACTGGATGCAGAGTAGACAGGAAAAGCACCAGTGGAACCTGTCAGTTCCTTGGTGACAGAATTGTCTCCTGGTTCTGTAAGAAACAGACATCTGTGTCTACTTCAACTGCTGAAGCTGAATATATGGCAGCAGGCAATTGTTGCTCACAAATTCTGTGAATTCAAAACCAGCTTCTAGACTATGGCTATAATTTAGAAGGGTCAAAAATCTTTTGTGATAATACTAGTGCTATCTCCATAGCACAAAATCCAGTCCTCCACAGTAGGACAAAACATATAGAGATTAGGCATCAATTTCTAAGAGATAATGTTGAAAAGAATAAAATTGAACTACAATATATCCCAACTGATTTGCAAAGGGGAGATATTTTCACCAAGCCTTTAGATGAGAAGAAACATACCTTCTTCCTTAATCAGTTAGGAATGCTAGATGGAGGTTGTCTAAAATAAATTCCAAGATTTTGAAAATCTAAAAACAGGCCAAGATTAGGCTAAAAATGTATTTCCTTTTGTGTCTGTAGGACAGTTTCTGTCTATGAACTGCGCTCGACGTTTTCCCCAGAAATCGTCGAACGGCGATCGACGGTTTCCCAAAAATCGACGAACGCAGATCGACGTTTCCTGAATCATCGACCTGAGTTCAGCGCCGCCTGATAGCTTTAAGCTATCCTTCCTTCTGTTCAGCGATCGTCGAGCGGAGCTCGACGCTCGTTAATGTCGTCGAACGGAGATCGACGATATTGAAATCTCTTCGACTTCCCTTAGAAGCCCCAATCGTCGAATAGAGTTCAACGATTCTTCCTTTCCGTCGTCGAACCCTAATATAAAAATCATTTTTCGTTATCGTTCTTCGTTTGCGCATTCATACTCTCTGCAATTTCTTTCTTTCCCTCCAAACTTTACTACACTTGGTTGTGTTTGGTAATCTTTTTGCAGGTCTTCAATGGCAGTGAATGTTGCGGCTCTCGCAAAGATGAAGTTTGACACTGGGTTTGATATCGATATGGATTCTTTCGATGGCAGCGATCAAATTTTTAAGGATATTCTGGAACTCTTCAAGGAACAACAACTAGAGAATATTATGTCAACAACAATGAAGATTGCGGCTGAAGAAATAAAGGAATGGGTTTTTACTGCAATCAATCAGGATGAGAATACTCTAGTCGGCACGATCAACGGGACTCAGGTACCATTGTCCCCTATTCTTCTGACTGAGGTATTCAACTTAAGTTCTGGATATGATTCCCCTGATATGTCTGGTGAAGATTTTTATTCCATGTTAGATAGAATGGGTCACTCTGCTGTAAACCCTAGTAAGCTGTTGAAAAAGAATCTATCTGTTGAATATAGATTTTTGGCTGATGTTGTGGGCAAAGTGCTGCTGGCCAAGCACTCAGCACATGATACCATCTCAAGGTATCAGTTCTGTTTAACGGGAGCAATAGTTGACAAGAAACATCGGAATTGGGGATTTATCTTCTTTGATTTGATCAAAAAGAAAATTAACAAAAGTTTTGTAAATTTTGGGAGGATCCTAGGGGTTTTCCTGCATTACAGGTGCCCTGAATTACTAGTTTCCAATGGGATGCACATCAATGCATCTAAGAGATTAACTTGTGCCCTATTTGGGAAATGGGACAGGCAGATTAAAAATCCTGCCAGGACTACCATAGCTTCTGCCACAAGGACTCCTACAGTCACTTCCTCTCAGGCTCCAGAAGAACTGCCTGCCTCCTCTCCTCCTTCTCCTCCACTTGTTTCTACCCCCATCTCCACATCAACCACAACAATTTCCTCAACCATAACCATCTCTTCCCCCATTACAATCTCATCACCCCTATCTCCTCCAGCCACTTCAGAAACATTCCACCCACTCCACTATTATCCACCTCTTACCATTCCGTCCTTCAACATATTGGAAGATTCCTGCATGGATGATTCCCCTTCCTCTCCTCCTGAACTTGCATCTACCTCCTCCTACCAACAACTACTTCAAGATATACTCTCCCAACCATCCTTCACTCAATCCATTTCCACACCCATACCATCCATCTCCACCATCCCTATCTCTCAACCATCCATTCTACCATCAACCACAGCATCACCTGCAGCCCATCCACCATCAGTTCAAGCCTCCTCATCCTCCACCTCTACTCAAGTATCCATTGATCAAGTGGATCTTTCAGCTCTGGCAGATAGGCTTTATGAGTTACTGGCCCCCAAGCTAGTACACCTACTGGAGACCTCCATGGCTCCACTCCTCAAATCTATACAGGAGCTATCTGACAGGCTGTCTGCTATCTCCTCTCCTCAGGCAATTCCTTCAATGGAGTGCCTTGATCCAGTCCTGACTGAATCAAGGCAGGGGGAGATGCCTCATGAAGCTGAAGAAGTGTATGCTGCTGCTCAAGTACCAGTGTTTACAGTGGATCTCAGGTCACTGTTATATGCTTTTGATATTCTTCACAGAAGATTTTTACCAACTCAGGGAGTTGAAGACTTCACTAAGGCCATTGTGCCTATTTCAGAATGTGATCCCAGCCTGATTATATTATATGTCAATTCTATTAAGGCTGAGGATGTTACTGCTTCTGTTTGTACTGCTGCTACTGCTGTCATATCTATTAAATCTACTAATATTGAAATGTTGTCTGCTGATGTTGATACTGCTGCTGCTGAAGAATTGGCTTGTTTTTTGGAAGAGAAATTCTCTGAGACTCCTGCTGTTTTATATGCTCCACAAGTGTCTGTTACTTCATCTGCTCCTGCTGAGGTTCCTGCTGCTGTCCCAACTCTTCCTGCTCCTGTTGCTCCTGAGAAATCAAAACTCCAAGAGGAATACATCAAGAGAATACATGATTTGTATGACATACCTTAGAGTTCTGATAGTGACAAGTTCTATACTGAGTCTGATGACTCTGCTGGCACTATTGCTAAGAAGAGGAAAGCTAGAAGTAAGGCCATGATAAAAGTTCCTCCTGTTAAGGCCAAAGATGTTAATGACATACCTTATTATATTCTGCATGACTGCCAGATCACAGAGCCCTGGATGCAATATTCTAAAAATCAGTTAAAGGCTATGAAAAAGAAAAGGAAATTGTATAAGTATGAGAAAGGACCCTCCCAATTTCAGCCTCCTCCTCCAGACTCAGGATCAGGTGGAGGCTCAGCCTTTCAAACCTCTGCTTCAAAGCAAAGCTCCTCCCAATCTTCCCAGAGTTATCATCCCAGAGGACAAAATCAGAAAAGCTATCAGTCCAGAAGAGGTCAACACAGAGGTAGTCAGAAAGAATATAGAACTTATTCCAAACAGCAAAGGGAAGGACAAAAACATATGGACTAAACTCAAGGTCCTTTCCCTTACAAACTCAAAGATACTGTTGTTACAAGGACATCTACTACTTCAGAAACCATAAATAGATATGAACCTTCAATTCCTTTTGAGGATCCAGAAAACAATCCTCTATCATGGACTGCCAGGATGAAGGAACTTGCTGCTCTAGATCAATTGAAAAAGGCCAGAGAACAAGGTAAAGATACTTCCAACATCTCCACTCATTCAGATCAAAGAAAGGCAGAGCTGGAGAAATATGCTTCAAGGAAGTTCTTTGACCCAGAAGATTACATGAAACTACAACCTGAGGCTGTAATTCCCAGGGCAAGATCCCAAACCTCCTTAGGTGCAGAAGATGACAGAAGTTCAAAGAAAGAGGCTCTCAATCCCAACAGGGAGATTGTATTTAAGAAAGGAAGTGAAAGAAAATGATCTCTGTAAGCAGGCAGTACATTCATCTTTAAACATTTGCTTATATTCTATCTGAATGCTGCTATGTTCTGCTCTGTTGTTTTATATTTTTGTTTTTCTATATATGCTTTTGTATTTCTTACTGAGTCCTGTAAATAGTAATCCTAACCCAAATAGGGGGAGATTGTTGGAATACCCTATTACTAATTTGGGCAAGGATCACTATGTTATTAGGAAATTGGTTTGACCTAGATGTATAGTTGAAAAGGTCAAATTAGAATGAGTCTAGGGCTTAGACCTTAGGTTTGAAGCTGCCCCCAGGACCATTCAAAGATCAAGACTTAGAGCTGAGACAAAGATAATTTTCGTCGAACTCCGTTCGACGCTCTCTGAGCTCAACCCTGCTAAGTCGTCGAACTCCGGTCGACGATCTTCGAGCTCAGATCGACGATCTGTCTTCAGTTACTTTCCCAGTCGCTGAGCTCAGTTCGACGATCGTAGAGCTCAGTTCGACGTTTTCTGTCTGCTGTGTTAATCTAATCTCTGAGCTCAGTTCAACGATCGTAGAGCTCAGATCGACGATTTCTGTGAGAGATTGACGCCTTCAGAATTCAAATTCAAGGACAGTTATGGATTATGATCAAAATTAATTCCTGCATTGATTGCAAAGGATTTCCTAGCCGTTTCAATCAATCTGATGCAAGTTTCAAGGAAAGACTAAATGGAATATTGCTTAGGACTTTCCCCAGATACAGTTGTCTGTTATGGAAGTCATTTATGACTGATTAAACGGTCGTCTAAGAGAATATCTGCTATACTCCTTCAGTTTTCATTCTGATGGAATAGACACACAAGATATAGTGATCAACACAGACAATACAAAGAGATATAGAAGAATTAGTTTACATTACAGAAGATTGAACAACACAATTTCTCTGATCAAGATTTCAACTTCTGTGATTTACAAATCTACTGAATCTTCAAGTGTTCAAAGGCTTCAACATCAAGGACACCAGACACCAAATATTTCAGCATCTGCTGGAATCATCTTCTGCTGGAGATCTGAAGCTTCTGAAGGCCTATCACCCTAGCAAAGCTCTCACTCCTGAACCATTCTACATCTCAGGGGGAGCTTTGACAACACCAACAATCCACTAGTCTTCTCTCAGTGATTTGAGACAGAGAAGACATCATCATCTCTTTCTTTTTCTTTTCCTACTGTAAAAGGGTTATCAAAACTCCCTTCAAAAGTTCTGAATCTGGTTCTAAGAGCCTTGTCAAAACTCAGTGGTGGCAAGACACCTTATCAAAAAATCTAGATCTGGTTTTTGAGCACCTTATCAAAAGCTCATTGGTGCCCAGGACACCTGATCAACTCATCCTGCAGTGGTTTCCTACAAAGGGTGGTAGAAGAGTGGATGTACCTAAGTTTTGTGGAACCACTATAGATCCTTGTGTCTTCTGGTTGCTGTATGTTTGTTTTTGTTGTGTGTTGTGTGATTCTTTATTTTCTTGCTTTAGTTTTATTTTACTACAAGCACCTTACACATACAAGTAAATTAAGTCTTCCACTGCCTTACAATTTTTAATTGTAAACATTATTTTAAAATACTCTATTCACCCCCCCCCCCCCCCACCCTCTAGAGTCAAGGTAGATCTTTCTCTCACTTTCATGGAGTATCTCCAATTCGCACTTGGTGATTGTAGTCATCTCAGAGCCATCTAGGAGGCGTACTCTGTGAGCAAGACCAGTGAAGTATTATACTCCTTCTAGGCCCTTAACGAAGTCTGCAGACACAAATGAGTGTGTGGCTCCGGTATCGAATAGCGTGTAGGCCGGTTTCCCACCAGCCATCACAGTGCCTAGGTATCAATTACAAAGACTCAAAGCTAGACTCCTAGCATATCCTAGACAATAGAAAGTAAATGCTTATAACACATTAACCAAATTACAACATACCTGCAATCACCTCCTGAGGATTCCTCTCTTGCGCCATGTCCAGCGCAAACACGTGATCCCGAGCAGGCCAGAGGTTTCTTCCTCATGGTCCTCATCCTCGTCCACGCATGTGTCCCTGACCTCATGGAGCTATCAGAGGGAAAGCAGGAGGAGCATTCCCACCTAGCTGCTGGCGGTGATGTCGGATGTGGCTCGGTTGGTTGTATTGGAAGCATACATGCTCTTCTTCTATTATTAGGGCCAGCTTCCATCACACCCTCAGCGGGTCTCTTACCACTTCCCAAGTGGTCCACCTCTAGCCTCTTCGCCATGTCAATTATCTCTGCTAAGCTGGAGTCTACTATAAACAAAAGGGCTTGCCTCAAGGGGTCCCGCAAGCCTTTGTAGAACCGTTTATCGTATCCTTTGTCGTCCAACTCATAGGAGTCAACAAATCTAGACAGATGTTGAAACTCTCGCTGGTACTCTGTCATTGACTTAGATCCCTACTTCAGTTATAGGAATCTTTCTTCAAGTTCATCTCGAGATAACGATGGGATAAAGTGCTCTAAGAAAGCTCCAGAAAACTTGCTCTAACTAATATCCGTGTATACTCTTCCTTGGAAGGTGGAGCCCATGAGAGACTTCCACCACCTTTTCGGATACAGTTCCAGAAGTGACACTGCCAGGGTCACAACCATATTGTTCGGACATCTAATTCCCATCATCAGCTCTTGCACGGTGTCGAGCCATTCCTCTATGCGCACTGCAGACTCTGTCCCAAGGTAGGCAGGAGGGGAGAGAGCTCGAAAAGTGCTCAACCAATTAGAGCCCGGCGCTTATTGTTGTACAGGGGCTTGTTGGGACCTAAAGGCATCCAAGATAGCTGTGAGCATCTGCCCTAGCTCCGATTGCTGAAACTATGTGGGTACGGATGGGGCGGGAGTGCCCCCCACTGGCTCAACATGCACTGGGATCTACATATAAGGTACAAACCTAAGGTCAGGTTGGCTAATCTTAAGGCCAAAATGTGATATACTTAGTGTGAATTACATATGGGCACACCACTGCTTCCGCTAAGTCAGTTTGTCCCTAAAATGACTAATCGAACGGGGGTGGCTCCATTGTTCAATGACTTCTTTAGTTCAGGATCGTAGCAAGCTGATACCATTTGTAAGATCCCCCTCCCGAAACACAAAACACGGCACAAGGGGAGTTTTATGCCCAGAACAGCCGCCTTGTGGTAGCGTTAGCACACGGGCTAACCTGTACTACAAGATGCCTATCCTGCCGACTATAATCAATATCATTCATTTTCAACCCAACCAAGAATATAAAACAGAAGTCAAATCCACACATAAGTAAAATTGTTTAAAAGAAGTACATCAAATAACAGAAGCATCAACAAGCTTTTATAATATCATAGTACATGTACAAAATCGCCTAAAGGCTATAACTAAAATCTCTCAAATACTCACATCAGTAACGGATGGAAGCGATGGTAACATCACATCAGACCCTGTTGTCCTGGCCTTGATGCCCGGCTGCATAACCTGTTGCTCTATCTGCGGGGTTTCCTCTTAAAAAGGAAGACATAGCAACCATTAGTCATAATGACTAAGTGGCTATCACATCCTCTCCCCCAGTGACTCGTCGGCAGCGAGCGGACAAAGGAACAAGAGTATAATATATATACATGATCAGTAGTACAAAGCAGGTGGTATAGAGCTAGTCAATAATAGTGAATAATAAAGTAAATACAACAAATGAGTAAACAATCTACTCTAGCAGTTCTACCATCAACAACAGTTTATAGGTATAAATCTACTACAATAAGTAACTTAATTTTTATGAATGCCTATACAGACATATAAGTTAAGGATCGGCTCAACAGTAAAGTAACTCATCATATAGGAGTGCTCATACAAACTTATATGATGAGGATCTTGTGTATGTAATGTATGTAATGATATGAATTTAATACAATGACTCACCGATGATCATGCACATGCAACTGCTATGTCGACACAGACTTGTAGTTGCCACTTTTCGAGCAGGTAGCTAACCTCTCAGGCATCATCCGTTGTGGCCAGACGGTGACAGTAGAGCGGGATTCTCTACTACTAGGAGGGCATCCACAATACCTGGCATAGGCCTCTGTACGCCTCAATACTAAGAATACAACAACGGAGCTCACATACATACTACGGCTCAGAGGGGTCTTTGCTAGATGTACACCAAGAACACAACCCAAACTGGACTATAATCATTGAATGGAAGGTGCCTCTGTGAACATATCACCAAAGTACCAAGGCCAACCTTCCACTAGCACGGAGGGTGCCTCGGGAAGTAAACATCAAGGACCAAGGCCCAACCATGCAAGTCTATCAGTCAACTCCCGACGTTGTGATGACTGGCGAGCCTGTAGACCTATCGCACAATCCTTAACCAAGGATTATGACACCGTGTGTCAACTCACACCACATGCATTTCACATATAGGGCTCCACAGTGAGTTCCTTATTTTATTTCACAACCCGTGCTCAACAGCACGCAAGGGATCCATACCGAGTCCCTTTTCAACATGTTGTTTCAGTGCGACACACCCTCGCACCTCCAAGCCTTCCACTTATCCATACCATAGAAGGGTTCATCATTTACATAGGTTGCAAGCCACTGTATACAACACAACAATCCCACATTACTACCCGTAGGGAGACACAACTCTAAGCAGTGGACCACTTTACACCTTCCTTATTTAACTCATCCCATGGCCATGTATCAACCTCTTCTGATTTCTTTTAAGGGACAACCGTCCACCAATCATTATGATTCCATCACGGTAATCTAATTAGCATAAGATAGTTCACCCCTTTCATTAGCATGAGTACACGGTTTACCCGTTCAACTGCCAAACGTCACATCTTCCTCCAAACCCATTCCATTTTACAAATTAAGATCACGCCCAATTATGTTTTCCAACCATTTGTTTATCGCAATTACTACCAATCTTGTACAACAAACTTCAATCCAACCTCATCATTAATTTACCATGACTTCTCTGCCAGATTGAAAACCCGGCTCTACAATGACCCGAGAACAATATGTATATAAGACTTAACTGTACTGCAACTTCGATTGGATATTTCCGATTCTACAGGATTCATATGAAAACGTGTAACCATCCATTGGAAAGATATTTCCAAGGGCTACGACTTCCATGTTCAGTCAAAATAAAGAACTGGTCGCGTTATATCCGAAAATGGTCTCAAAGTTTGTTGCACATAGAAAATAGATTTCAGCGTGCATCTTAAAGCGAAACGAACGTCATCAGTTCGTCTTCCTCCTCTAACCGATATTCCCAAATCACATCCAGAAATGCTCCTCCCTTATTCACCCACAAAGGGCCACTGCCTGTTCACGAAACCAGCCCCCATCCTCACATAGAAGAAAGGATTAGTTGAAGACGTCTAATCTTTAGGACACAAGTCCTAATATGGCCCCTTCCCTAGAAAATCTTCTTCTCGCAATCAAGACTCCTTTGAGTCGATATCTATCCTCGAAATAACTAAAGATCTAGCACCAAGGGAGAGGGTAGGAAGCCAACCTCATTTCTGGCATTTCCGGCCATGGATCTAGTCACTCTTCTTTGCGACATCTTCTTCTTCTTCTTTGATGTTTGTTCTTTATGGGAAAGAAGGTTGGCTCCGGCGATCTTCTCCTCTTCCGTTGGTTTCGGCACAGGAAATAGGATCAGCAAGAAAGAATGATGAGAGTGATTGCTAGGGTTCGTTTCTGTCAATCTCTTTTATATTAGGAATTAGGGTTAACTGCTAGCCACTTGTCGGCATGCTATTGGACCACCTATTTATAGCTTAAAATACTTCATATTGAAAAGATGCGTCTGCTATACTCGTTTTGGAGAAACTCCCGAAAGTCAGGTTCAGACCGTGTACAGAACAGGAAATGGAGGCTGAAAATCGGCCAAGTCTAGATTCGTCGAGAAAGTAGCTCTTACTCGACGAATCGTTGAGTATTATATCCTTACTCGACGAATTTAGCATTAGATCGACAATTTTACCTGATTTCGACGGAATAGCGCTCGACGAATTTGGCGTTCGACGAATTTACCTGAGTTTGACAAATTTACCTGAGTTCGATGAATTTACCAGAGTTCGACGAATTTACCTGAGTTCGATAAACGGGATGCAGTCGACTCTCTCGACGCTTCCTGAAATCTTTCCAAGTAGAAATCGGCGAGTGCACCTTCTTTACTCGACGAATCGTCAAGTGCACTCAACGCACTCGATGCCACAGCTCTCAGAATAATCTAAGTAAAAAGCGTTGAGTGGCGTCGAGTGCACTCAACGCACTCAACGCCTTTCACCTTAATGGCGTCGAGTGCACTCAATGCACTCGACGTCAGTTATCTGAGATATCTTCTAAGTAAAATGGCGTTGAGTGCACTCAACGCACTCAATTCCATGTTGAGTGGTGTTGAGTCCACTCAATGCCTCAACCTATTTCGGTGAATGGTGTTGAGTGCATTCAACGCACTCAACGCCGCGTTGAGTGACGGTTAGTCCACTCAACGCCAATTTTCCAGAATAATTTATAAGTCCTTATACTCGACGAATTTGTCTGATTTTCGACAAAGAGTATTGGTCTCAACTTTACAAGCCATACTCAACGAATTCGTCGGATATCCGTGACAATATCCGGCAAATTTTACTTGTCAAGTCCGGCGCACCCCGACCCCGAGTCAAGTCCCTTGACTTAAAAACATGTGTGAGGGTATAGCGCGAAATGGGATGTTACACAGGAAATCCCTCCTTAATCAACAGTATGAAGCATTCAAGCAGGGGAAGAAGGATTCCATAGCTAATTGTTATGAGAAGTTTTTCAAGATAGTGAACAGGCTGATCACTTATGGCAGATAGTTCTCTAACTATGAGCTTAATAATAAGTTCTTGAGATCCCTTAACAATTAATGGGACATCAAGATCTATGCCATCAGAGAAGTTGGCAATCTGGCCAACACATTGACCCAGAATCTATTTGGGAAGCTGTTATCCCATGAGATGCAACTGAACTCCAGGAAGGCTGAAGAGGATGTTGCCAGTTTGCATGACAAAGAGAAGTATGTGGCCTTCAGAGCTGAAGCCACGAGAAGAAGCTGGAGAAAGACTCCTTCTCCACCAAGGAGAGTTGTAGAGTCAGAAAGCTTGGATCCCAATTCCTCTGTGAAATAACTATCAGATGGAGAGCTAGTACTATTCTCCAAGCAGTTCAAGAAGTTGCTGAATAGAAGGAGACAGTGGAAGGACAATGGCTCTTCTAGCTCCACCTCAAAGAAGCCTTACTCCTGCAAGGACAAATCTAGAAATGACCCCTCTGGGGAAAAGTATGACTCCAAATAAAACAAAAATGTTAAGTCTAATGTTGTTTTCTACTATTGCAACAGGAGTGGACATATCATTGCTGACTATCCAGATAAGAAGAAGGAGCAGATGAGGTCTGAAGGCAAAAATCATCAAAGGGATAAGAAGACTGAAAAGAGTTTCTTGGCCAAGAAGAAAGTCAGCCTATCAGACAGTGATTCTGAGTCTTCAAATTCAGATGAACAGGAGTCCTACATTGGTCTCATGTCCATTGAAGAAGAGGCTGATCATCCAATTACCTCATCAGGCATAAGGGCTCCACTGTCCTTAGTTGACAGTGATTGTGAAAAGGATGAGGAGTTTAGTCTCATGTCCATATCAGAAGAAAATCAGGACAAACCGACTCATGATGAGGTATACTCTATCCCTAGATCTTCTTCTACCTATGAGTCTGGCTCAGCCTCAGAAGCATCCACTTCCTCTAGTGGGAATGATGGTTGAAAGTATTTATTTTCAAGATAGCTTAAAACCTAGGGGTGAATAGGTTGTCTCACTATTATTATTCTCTTTTTAGTTTTTCCTTTAGCACTCAGTGTGTTGGTGATAGTTTGCTTTCAAGAACCTGCACAAATAAAATAATACAGAAAAGCACACATAGATTTATAGTGGTTCCCCAACTTGTGGATACATCCACTCTCCTCCCACCTAGCCAACTTCCTGTTATTCAAGGCACTTCTCCAAAACATTGCTCCAAAGTGCTTACACCTCAGATCCCTAGGGATCTTTCAATCTCCTCCAAGACCTACACCTCAGCCACACGGGTCTACAACTCAGTGATCAGCAGATCACCTACCTCAGTCCAAAGGCCCTACACTCAGGCTGGGAGGACATCCCTACCTCAGATCCAAAGGGTCCTACCTCAGAGAGTTGCACTCTCCTACAGCTCAGGCAAATTTCCCTATCTCGGGCCAGAGGCCCTATAGCTCAGATCAAGTTGGATCCTATAACTCAGAGAGCTTTACTCTCCTACAACTCAGGAAATATTGTCGTACCTCACGCCAGTGGCCCTACAACTCAGATCCAGTTGGATCCTACAAAAAAGTGAAGATTTGAATGTTTTGATACGGGGAAATTTCTCTGTGTCAAAAGCTAGGGCTGAGTTATCTCAGCACTATCTTGCTTCACAGCAGCAGGAAGAAGTTCTCTCTCTACTAGCAGAAACTCAGAATGAAGATTCTGTTCTTGCTGAGGAAGAAGATGAACTTGTGTTCTTCGATCAGCCAACTAAGCCCAATGGAGAATGATGGTTCTACTTTGTTCTTCTATCAGAGATCTTTTTGATTATGCTGTAGCAGATGAATAAGCAGCATCTCATAGAACTTTTTGTTCCTACAGGAAGACTTCAAGCTCTTTCTTGGCAATAATGGAGAGAGAGATAAAGTCTGACCGCAACCCTTTTTGAAATTGATAAAGCACTAAAAGTTCTTTTTTGTCTTTTCCCATCTCTTCCTTTTGTAGTTCGTCGATCAACGGCTCTTAGAGATTAGTGGGCCCCATCTACAGCTTCCAACTGCATCTTGCTTTAATAGAATAAGACGTACAGTAGCTTATCGGCAGAGTTTGTCGTATTATGTAGCTTCTCCATAATTGATTTGAAATCAGTTGACTTTGTTGATTTTGCTGACGTCAGCACCTATGGACTTGGCCAAAATCGAGCATCAGTAGAATAGGTGTCAAGTGAGTGAGCTTCACTCAATGCCAAGACACTTAAACAGAATTCTATCTATATAGGCGTTGACAGCATTGAATGAGCATACTTCACTCAACGCTTTTTGCCTTAGCAAATTCTTTAGCCTTTTCTGCATGCTTGGCGTTGAGAGCGTTGAGTGAGCATGCCTCACTCAATGTTTTCTGCCTTAGCCAGATTTTTATCCACCTTGGCGTTGAGAGAGTGAGCTCCACTCAATTCATTTGGACTTAGCCAATTTTCTGTGTCTGAAAACACGGGTTTTGACTTAATTAGATACAGTCAACGCTTTAACACATGGCGTTGAGTGAGCTTGCCTCACTCAATGCCTGTGGACTTAGTCAAATTTCAGCACAGATTTTCTGTGGCTTTGACTTACTGATCTTGTCTCATAGCCTTTTTTATATGTCGTTGAGTGAGTTGACTTCACTCAATGTCTATGGACTTAGCCACTTTCTCAGCTTGCCACTCCTTTGGCTTAGACTATATAGGCTCCACTCAGTGCTATAAGTCATCTGGCATTGAGTGAGTAACCTTCACTCAACGTATGTAGACTTAGACAGATTTCTATCTATCCACAACTTATGTAAGTGTTTACCTGACTTAGCCATTTTGGCTACTTGTCCCATCATTTTTACTAGGACTAAGCTACATGTATGAACTTGAACATATATTAAATATACCATTCTGTATGCTCATTGACATATTTGATTTCTTCAAATCTAGGACATTGTGGGCAATGGACCCAACAATCTCCCCCTATTTGAAGAAGTCAAAACTCTCCGCCAAATATCTGAGTCAATGACATACACTAACAAATTGCAGTAATACAGCAGGAAAAGATATGATAAGAAGATAAGTTAT
The DNA here is from genome assembly GCA_039513925.1 of Platanthera zijinensis. Taxonomy (NCBI): domain Eukaryota; kingdom Viridiplantae; phylum Streptophyta; class Magnoliopsida; order Asparagales; family Orchidaceae; genus Platanthera; species Platanthera zijinensis. The sequence continues at coordinate 211,540,334 of CM077081.1, read as the reverse complement.
ATTAAACTTCCTTGTCTGCAGGGCATACCTGCACCTGCTCCCCCTTAAGAGTTGCTACCTGCTTTTGATGAATTTGATACCACTTGTATCCTTTTACTCCTATCCTATGATACCACTTTCAAGTACTTGAATCAGTAAGCTAATTCAAGTCCTTCTCCCCCTTTTTGACTTCTACAAATAGGCAGGTAGGATATTCTGCACGCCCTCTTTGATTTCTCATAGGCAGCTGTTTAAACACCTTGAGAGTACTTAGAGTAGTGTTGGACATGCTCCCCCACAACTGAAGCAGCATTTGTCATGTTTCTTGGTAGATAGTGTAGTTTGCACTAGTCTGGACAGCACTTGAACATGATACCATTGAAGGTACATCACTTGAAAATTCTTCATTCTATTGAAGAACAATTCCATCTGCAAGACATAATATGGCCTGGAATAATTTAAGGAGCAACTGAAGCTATACTAGGTTTAACAAACCCAACTCAAACTTGAAGGTGTTAAACATTGCTTCATCTAATGCCTTAGTGAAGATGTCAGCCACTTGCTTGTCTGTTGGGACAAACTCAAGGGTGATGTCTTCACATTCCACATGCTCCCTAATGAAATGGTATCTTATCTCAATATGCTTAGTCCTGCTATGAGAAACAGGATTCCTAGAAATTGATATAGCACTAGTAGAATCACAAAATTGGGGGCTTCTACTTATCTCGAGGTTGTAGTCCTAGAGCTGATACTGGATCGACAATAACTGAGCACAGCAGCTACCTGCTGAGATGTACTCTAACTTTGCAGTTGAGATTGCACCACTAGTTTGCTTCATGCTGCTCCAAGATACTATTCTTCCACCCAAGAGTTGACAGGTGCTAGAAGTGCTCTTCATATCCTCTTTGTAGCCTACAAAATCTGCATCTGAGTAGCTTGTTAGTTCAAACTCCACATTCCTAGGGTACCATAGGCTAAGATCTAGTGTGACCTTAAGATACCTCAAAATTCTCATGCAGCAGAGTAGTGAGATTCTTTAGGGAAAGCCTGATACCTAACACAAACACATATAGCAAACATGATGTCTGACCTACTTGTAGTAAGATAAAGATGGGAGCCAATTATCCCTCTACACAAGGTCTCATCAACAGGCTTCCCTGCTTCATCCTTGCTATAGGCATATTTGACCCCATGGGAGTTCTTATGGTGGAGGAATTCTCCATGCCAAATTTCTTTATTAACTCCCTAGTGAACTTAGACTAGGATATGGACAAGCTATCATCAGTCTGTCATACTTGGAGACCTAAGAAGAACTTAAGTTCACCCATACTGCTCATCTCAAACTTCCCCTACATAAGTTTAGCAAACTTCCTACAGAGGTTTTCATCAGTAGATCCAAAGATGATATCATCTACAAAGATCTGAACTAGGATGATCTTACCCTTAGATTCCTTTAGGAATAGGGTCTTGTCTATCTTCCCCCTTGAGAATTTGTTCTCAATGAGGAAGCTAGACAAAGTTCCATATCATGCTTTAGGGGCTTGTTTTAGCCCATATAGAGCTTTCTTAAGTCTATAAACATACTCAGCAGAGTTAGGAACAACAAAACTTAGAGGCTGCTCAACATAGATGAAAGATATAAGTTGTCTACCTAAATCACCTAGAGGGGGGTGAATAGGTGAGATGTGCGTCTAATGCGGAATAAAAAATTTAACAACTAGCACAAATAAGTAAGCAAGCAATCACATAGATGACAAGAGATTTATAGTGGTTCCCCGATATTGGGTACGTCCACTTACCTCACCGATCTAGCAAATCACTAGACTCGGCTACTCCACTATCTCGGATTGCAAACCAATCCTACACCTCGGAACCACGTTCCTACAAAACTCGATCCCAAACGGATCTACACTCGGAAGATAGAACTTCCTACCACTCGGAGATAAATCTCCTACAAAGAAAAATTGTTAAGGAAAAATATAAACAAAATAACACAGATCTGGATCTTTGGCTTTGTCTTCTTCGTTGAGAGCTTTCGACTTGGACAAAAAAAGTTGAAGAAGACTTGACAGAAATCCACGGATCTGAGATCTGGAATCACCACGATCAAATAAAAATATCAGAGATCGATGAAGCACGAAGTGATCGGATGATTCTTCTTGAGTCTGGATCGCTTGAGAGTTAGAGATCGACAACAGCGGCTGTGAGAACGACGATCCAGAGTTCTTTCCGAAACCAGTAATGGCGACTGAGAGAGATTAGGTTTTTCGGAAAAATTTCTTTCTTAATATTCTCTGTATTCTTAAAAGAAAATGTTGTTAATAGGTCAAATCGCAAAGGACCTATTTATAGGCGAGCTGCAATGGTCATAATAGTCTTTAATGACGACACGTGGACCATTAAGAAGAGAGTAATTCAAAATACCCGTTGAATCTGGACTTAGAAATATTCCAGGAAATCTGAACCAATATACCCGAGATAAATGATATACTCGAGTATAAGAGGTCTGCTATGTAACACCTCCCCTGTAAAGACCATATAATATGGGTCCGGCCGGGGCCCCACAACATACGGACACCACAGCTTTAATATTAAAAGATGATATGAAACTACCCAAAATCAAAACTCCAGACAAACACAGCGGAAACATAAAACTAAAAGACAGAAGTTATCCACTAACAATAGAGTATCGAAATGGCCTTAAGGCCTTACACAATATAAGTCCAAAAATATAAAAGTGCCAAGCACTCCTAGGCTACCTCGGCATGCAAGCCGGACATGATCAAACAACATCAGCAAAACAAGAAAAAGAAACTAGCCAAGCACAGCAACACTTCATGAGGCTTAGGGCTTTTCGCCCGGCGCGCTAGCTCCTGCCTGCGATCCTTGCCCTGTAAGGATTTGAAGTAACGTGGGTCAGCAAAGGCTGACCTCTACTGTGTAACAAACACATCTCCTCCCGGCCGTCCCTAACGGACCCCGGGGTACCACTCCACCTGCAAGTTAACACTTCGTATACCAAAAGAGCATATATATTAAAGCGGTAAACAGGCTTGGATGTCTCATACAGCATACATGTTCTCTATGTTTTGTACAAAGTAAAAGGGGCCTACTATGCAACATGAATGCAACCTGGGTTTCACCCAAGGCACCCTAGCTCGTATGCATCTAGCACAACATCAAACATTGGGTACTTCCGTTTCCCCATTGGCTTAAAGCCGCAAACAAAAGGGAAACCCCGTGTCCCCAACGGCACACAGGCCGTCACACGAAACCTTGCAATGGCCCCACCCGCACATGGGTCTTAAACCCCGGGCTTGCCCGCATAATCTGACGTCGCACGTCAGGGTTCCGTCTCATACTGACCGATTCTGAGAAGCCTTGCTGGACCCCACCCGCTCATGGCCACATTGCCCGGGCTTGCCCTCCGCTCGGCATTCTCATCAGTCTCACACAAGGGCTAGTCTCGCCGGGACACTTTCCCACATGACTTGCGCGTCACGGGATAGCCAGCCGACCACGGAGACCTAGCCGCACCTTTGCACAGCACAAAACAAGGTTTCCCCACCCCAATTACCACTCGCACCGTGTCTTTCCCGTGCTCCAAGGAAACCATCTACCGCACAAAGCGGAGCTAACCTCGTCCGGTTCCGACTATGAGTACGCACTCAAATACAAGGGGGAAAACGCATACATACAACGGCGTATTGCCGCAACGGATTTTCTACCGAAGCTCGCTATGCAACATCACCGGGTCGGACTATCGGTCGCGACCACGGCTTCACCCACAATGCCTAATCCGCTAACGGAGCGGATCTCTAATGCAAGCATGCCGGGATGAACATACTCAACCCGGAGGTTCCTCTTGAACCGCTACACGAATCCCTCTCATTTGAGAGATTCGGCGCTCAAAATACGAAAGGAAGGGGATGCTATTCATACATCCTAAATCCTAAAAACCGAGAGGAGAAGTGTCGTTACCTTCCGTCCCCTCTTCCTAGCCATGGAGAAGATTTGCTCGGTTGAACACCACCGCAACGCTCCCACCTTCGCGGATCTGAACTCCGCTCGCGAAACAGACCTCCGAAGCTTCGCCGGCGGCCGGAACTTGGCCTCCTTGCTCTCCCTTCTCTCTAGAACTTAGAGAGATAAAAGAAAATGGGGAATGAGGGTTTGGAACCCTATTCCCAGCCTTAAACCGCCCAGGGAGGCCCCCCACCGTTGGATCTTCCAAGGAAAAGAACGAACGGCCACGATCGGAACCTAAATTAGAAAAACTGGGCCGAACACGGGTTGCAACACGGCCGTGTGCCTGGCCGTGTTACCCATTCGCCGTCTCGATCGATTCGAAAACCAGCACACGGCTCCTGACACGGCCTTCGACACGGCCGTGTCTCGCTCCATACGGGCGTGTCGTGACCCGTGTCACGGCACCCGTTTTCAACATTTTCAGTCAGAGAAGTACACGGCCTCTAACACGGCCCCTGACATGCCCGTGTCACCTGGGAAACGGCCGTGTACAGGCCCGTTTCATGCCCCGTGTGCAATACCTCAGAAAGTTTCGAAACTACCCGATGCTACACGGCCTGGGACACTTGGACTAACCTGCAATATACAATTTACTTTACCTTAGGACTCCAATATCTATTGGGTCCTAGGTGCATATAAGTCTGAAACTGAACATGTCCACCAGCAAGTTTTCTGACTAGTGGACTAACTCTGGTCCTAGCAACATTAGGATCATGCCAGCAGTCAATGGCATAATGACCTACCTTGCCACAGCACCAAAAATCATGTATGTTGTATCTTCTTTTCTGTGTAGGCCTTGCAGCTAGATTGACTGTAGTCTTAATAGAAGGAAGAGGTGCAACCACCATTTTCTGATTCCTTTCAGCATGGATTTTACTGAAGGTTTGTCTGCTTGCTGGATTGTGTGGCATGTTCTGAATCCTATCAGCATCATCTTTCTTTTCAGATAGTGTGCTCTTGAGAGCATTAGAAACATCCATATTAGGCAAGTTGACAGACTGACCCTTAGTCAGATTCTATGCTAATAGTTCTGAGAATGGGCTGCAGCCACATTTTTGAGAGAGGGGTTTATAGCACTAAAAACAAATGGTCCATGATGGGCCATTTGAATTTCTTCATGGGCAGCCTTAAAGGCACTTACCCTACTATACCTTCCACAATGGCTGAGAACATCTTTTGTTCTACTTATGGAAGCACCATTCATATAGTGACCATATATACTTTCCTGGTCATACCTTTTGAAGGTAATATAACCCTCTTGAATGGGATAGGTGTCCTAGATGCCATTGACACAACTGGAAGTTTCCCTTTCCCTTTAGGATGGGCTAGTCTTGTGTTACCCTTAAAGCACAACCCCTTTTTACCCTTCTGTGAGGAATAGGAGTCTATCAAGGGAACCACTGTATTGGGCTGAGAGAAACTGGCCACAATACCTTTCTCGCTCTAGAGCTTTTCCTCAAGATCTCTAATGAGACTATTCTTGCTCTTGATAGCCTCCATCTGGATGCCTGGAAGGGTTTTCAGTTGATTGAGTTCCCTCATGGTCTAATTCAGCACAGAAGCTGTTTCGGCAAGCTAGGAAGCAACTGGCTGAAGAGATAGAATCTCCTTATCTTTTTTCTTAGTCAACTTCTTTTACTTTTTAAAGGCATCAAGAAGTTCAGCATATCTGTAAATCAGTTGATTGACATCACCTTCTGAGCCAGAATCATCTTCACTATTAGATGAAGAGGCTTCTGTATAAAGACTAGTCTCATACCGAAACACAGAACTGATAGGGAATGTACCTTACTTTGACCAGGCTGATCCTGGCTTCCCTCTACATCAGTCATTGCCATCAGCCCTCTGCAGCTGTGGGCATCTTCATCCACCTCTGAGTCACTGTCTGATAGTGTCAGAGGGGCCCTGATTCCTATCCTCACTGGAGGATAGACTTCTCCTGGTATAAAAGCTTTATCTTTAGCAGCAGCAGCAACAACTAGCCCAATTTAGGCTTCCTCTTCTTCAAACTCAGATGATGATGAGTCTATCTAACTTTTCTCTTTCTTAGCCACAAAGGACTTTTCTTTCTTGCTCTTGTGCTTTTAGTGAGATTTCTTCTCACTATCCTCCCATATCTTCACTGGGCAATCAGCAATGACATTCCCTAGCTTATTGCAGTAGTAATAAATAATATTAGTTGAATTCTGTTTACTGGGTTTTGATCCATACATGTCCTCCTTGGAGGATTTCTTCCAGTGATGTGCTGAGGAGGAGGGCCTGCTCTTCCAGTGATGTGCTGAGGAGGAGGGCCTGCTCTTCTAGTGCTTCTTCTTCATCAGCCAATGGAGCTTCCTGGAGAATACAACAAAGTCCTCATTATACATATTACTGTCTGATGCTTCTGATTCAGAGCAGTCTTAATCTGTAACTCTTCTTGGAGGAGAAGGGGTCTTCCTCCGACTTTTCTTTGTGACTTCAGCTTTGATGGCCACAGACTTCTCTTTGTCCTGAGACTTGTAGTTGGTCTCTTACTCTTTCCTGACAGTTAAATGCATCTTATATAAGAGAAGTTTACCAAATAGGGTATGGGGTGGAGTGTCACCCAGCTTGTCCACTTCTCTGATGGCACATATTTTTGTGTCCCAATCTCTGGTGAGAGACCAAAGGAACTTATCATTTCACTCAGAATGACTAAAGATCCTTACATAAGTCCTCAGTTCATTCACTATCCTAAAGAATTTTTCATAGTAAGTGGTTATGTCTTCTCCCTTAGACTGTCTGAAAGCTTCATACTCCTGGTTGAGCATGGACTTTCTATCATCCCTGACTTCCTCTATGACTTCCATGTAGATCACTAGAGTGTCCCAACTTTCCTTTGTATTTGTGTAGTGAATCAGATTCTGAAGGGTAGAATCATCAATTGCACAAACAATGATGTTCTGAGCCCTCTTGTCCATGGTGGCAAGAATGACTTCATCCTTTATCATCTCAGCATATGTCTTGGGTGTCTGTACATTTTCATCCAGAATAGACACTTTCATAGGGATGAAAGATCCTTCCTTAACTGTTATGAAGATTCTAGGGTCATCTACTTCCATGAATAGCTTTACCCTTTCCTTCTAGATGCCAAAACCTTCTTTCTTGTAGATAGGAAGCTTCATGGCACCTAGATCCTTGTAGTTCACTCCTGAACCCATAAGGATTGTCTGTAGCTACCTTGGAGAATCACTTAGATGGTTAGATCCATTTTGAGTAACCCCCCTCTGATACCACTTGAAAGTCTTTTTTTCAAGGTAGCTTACAACCTAGGGTGGTGAATAGGTTGTCCCACTATTATTATTCTTTTTATAGTTTTTCCTTTAACACTAAGTGTGTTGGTGGTAGTTTGCTTTCAAGAACCTGCACAAAGAAAACAATACAAAAAAGTACATACAAATTTATAGTGGTTCCCCAACTTGTGGGTACATCCACTCTCCTCCCACCTTGCCAACTTCCTGTTAGTCAAGGCACTTCTCCAAAACACTGCTCCAAAGAGATTACACCTCTGATCCCTCGGAATATCTCAGTCTCCTCCAAGACCTACACCTCAGACACAAGGGCCTACAACTCAGTGATTAGCAGATCACCTACCTCATGCCAAAGACCATACACTCGGGCTGGGAGGACAACCCTACCTCAAATCCAAAGGATCCTACCTCAGAGAGTTACACTCTCCTACAGCTCAGGCAAATTGCCCTACCTCAGGCCAGAGTCTCTATAGCTTAGGTCTAGTTAGATCCTACAACTCAAAGAGATTTACTCTCCTACAACTCAGGAAATATTGCCCTACTTCATGCCAGTGGCCCTACAGCTCAGATCCAGTGGGATCCTATAGAAAAGTGAAGATTTGAATGTTTTGACACAAGCAAATTTCTCTGTGTCAAAATCTAGGGCTGAGTTATCTCAACACTATCTTGCTTAACAGAGCAGGAAGAAGTTCTCCCTCTATTGGAAGAAACTCAGAATGAAGATTCTGATCTTATTGAGGAAGAAGATGAACTTGTGTTCTTCGATCAGCCAACCGATCCCACTAGAGAATGATGGCTCTACTTTGTTCCTCTATCAAAGATCTTTTTGATTATGTTATAGTAGATTAATAAGCAGCAGCTCACTAAACTTTTTGTTCCTGTATGAAGACTTCAAGCTCTTTCTCGACGATAATGGCGAGAGAGATGAAGTCTGGTTGCAACCCTTTTTGAAATTGATTAAGCCCTAAAAGTTCTTTTTCATCTTGGCCCATCTCTTCCTTTTGTAGTTCGCCGATCAACGGCTCTTAGAGATTAGTGGGCCCCACCTACAGCTTCTAGCTGCACCTTGCTTTAACGGAAGAAGACGTACAATACCTTCTCGGTAGAGTTTGTCGTGTTCTGTAGCTTCTCCGTACTTGATTTGATATCAGTTGACTTTGTCGATTTTGCTAACATCAGCACCTGTGGACTTAGCCATAATCGAGCATCAGTAGAATAGGTGTTGAGTGAATGAGCTTCACTCAATGCCAAGACACTAAGACAGAATTCTATCTATCTAGGCGTTGACAGCGTTGAGTGAGCACGCCTCACTCAACGCTTTTTGCCTTAGCACATTCTTTAGACTTTTCTGCATGCTTGGCATTGAGATCGTTGAGTGAGCATGCCTCACTCAATGTTTTCTGCCTTAGCCAGATTTTTCTCCACCGTGGTGTTGAGAGAGTGAGCTCCACTCAACACATTTGGACTTAGCCAAATTTCTATGTCTGAAAACACAGGTTCTGACTGAATGAGATACAGTTAATGCTTTAACACCTGGCGTTGAGTAAGCTTGCCTCACTCAACGCTTGTGGACTTACTCAAATTTCAAAACAGATTTTTTGTGGCTTTGACTGACTGAGCTTATCTCACAGCCTTTTGATGTATGGCGTTGAGTGAGTAGACTTCACTCAACGCCTGTGGACTTAGCCACTTTCTCAGCTTGCCACTCCTTTGGCTTTGACTATATAGGCTCCACTCAGCGTTATAAGTCATCTGGCATTGAGTGAGTAACCTTCACTCAACGCCTGTAGACTTAGATAGATTTCTGTGTATCCATAACTTAGGTAATTGTTTACCTGATTTAGCCACTTAGGCTACTTGTCCCATTATTATTACTAGGACTAACCTGCATGTATGAACTTGAACATATATTAAATATACCATTGTGTATGCTCATTGACATATTTGACTTCTTCAAATCTAGGACATTGTGGGCAATGGACCCAACAATGGTTCAAAATATGAAAATGATGTCAAGTAATCTATTGACAAGTATGGTGCCCTTCTAGATGCTTTGAAAAAAGCAAGAAGTTGGCCAAGAAGCAGGCTGAGGAGAGTATCTCCCTACAGCTAATTGTTTCCCAGCAGTCTGAGTTAGCTTGTTTGCTAGATCAAAAGATGAGGGAATTCAGCCAACTGAAGGCCATCTCAATCATACATATTGGGACCATCAGCCATAAGAACAAGATCATCTTGGATCTTGAAGATAAATTGCTAAAGGAGAGAAAGATTGTGGCTGAATTTAGTAAGCCCAAATTAGTGTTACCACTGATTGACTCCTTCACCTCTCAAAAAGATAAGAGAAGGTTAGGGTTTAAGTGGAATTCTAGAGTCGTCCATTCTAATGGGAAAGGCAAAGCTCCCGTAGTGCCTCAGACCACCGTTCACAAGGCAATCTTCCCTTCCAACAGGTATGACCAAGACATCATGCTTGGTCACTAGAAGAATGGGAATTTTTCTTGTAAGAGTACAAGTGTATCTTATAATGGAAGAAGAATGGGCATGGGTTTGAGTGCACTAAAGGCTCCCCATGAAGAAGTCCAAATGGCCCATTATGGACATTTGTATTTGGTGCTCCAGCACCCACACTCAAGAATGTGGCAGTGGCTAGCTCTCAAGAGCAACCAGCAAAGACTCAAACTATGAGTAAGTCTATCAGTAAGCTTGATTGGGCTATATTTGATGCTATCAATAGCCTATCCTCTTCAAAGAAGACTACTATTAATGGCATTATGAGCAAGACAAGTAAGTCTACTGAAAGACACTTTCAGTCAGATCCTTGCCGAAAGGAACTTGAAGAGGGCTGCTAATATTCCTTTTATATAATTAGCTGATACCAGACCTGCTCAGAAAAGAAGATATAATATTCATGAGTGTTGGTGTTGTGGCAAAGTGGGTCATTTTGCCTTAGATTACTGGCACAATCTAACTGTGCCCAGAGCAAGTTCTAGTCTTCTTGTCAGAAAATCTGCAGGAAAACCAATTCTTTTTCAGGCTACCCAGAACCTAGGACCCAATAAAAATTGGGGTCCTAAGGTAACTTAAATCTTGTTTTGCAGGATAGTCCAAGTGCCCATACCACTATATGGTACTTAGGCAGTGGATGTTCCAAGCATATGACTGGAACAAGGAGCTATCTTAAGGATCATACTTCATTGAGGAATGGACCTAAGATCTGCAGTTGGGAAGTTGGAGATGGATAAATTGACCGTCAAGGATACTCCTCCTACTGCCCAAGATGAAAAGGATGTTGTGTGCATTCCTGAAGAAGGAAAGTACACAGAACTTGGGTGAAGAACAGCAGGATCTAGCCATCGAAGTCCAAGATGTTTGTTTGGTGGGAAAAAGTTTTGTTACCACATCAGCAAAATAGTGAGAAAAAGAAAAAGTAGGTTGTACTCTTGTAACACCCCAAAAACCCTAAGCCCCAAAAATGGGTTTAGGCTGGGTGATACGGCCTGGGACACGGGCGTGTCCCAGGGCATATCAGGTGCACACGGCCTGGGACACGGGCGTGTCCCAGGGCATGTCCTACCCGGGCGGCGTTGAGTGGAGTGGTGTTGAGTGGCGTTGAGTGGAGTTGCGTTGAGTGGCGTTGAGTGTGGTACACGGCCTGTGACACGGGCGTGTCACAGTGGCGTGTTGAGCACACGGCCGAGGACACGGGCGTGTGCCTTAGCCGTGTACTTTTCGGGTGTTTCAGCCTTGTGTTGATGAGGTGACACGGCCATCCACACGGCCGTGTACTGGTTGACATGGGCGTATCAGGGAGTGACACGGGCATATCATGGCACGTGTTCTGTTCCAGATTAAGTAGGTTCTTGAACCTCTCAAGGAACACGGCCTGTGACACGGGCGTGTCACAGGCCGTGTCAGCTCTATTTAGATGCTTTTCCAAGCAGATCTTGGTTGTTCGTTCTCTTCTTTTTGGATCCTGTGGTCCCAGCTCTTCCCTGCTCTGATAAGGCCGAGAATGGAGATGAATATCTCATTCTCATCTTAGCCTTTCTCTTTCTAAGTGAAGAGAGAGAGGAGAGCAAGGAAGGAAGAAGGAGAAGCTTTCCGACCGCCGGTGGAGCTTTAGCGGTCTGTTTCGAGAGCCGGGTGTAGCGTTGTGGAGGCAAGGCAACCGCGGTGGTTTCCATCCGGCTAGTTTTCCATGGCGCCGAAGCGATCGTCAAGGGTAACGGTCTTTCTTCCTTGGGCAAGTGAAGCCCTTTGTTTATGCATGTATATCTGTGGAATCCTCCATCAAAATATGGAAAAGCGTAAGTGATTCCAGTGGTTGAGTCTGCATCTAAAGCCGGAACTGTGTAGTACGGCATAGGCATGTTGTGTAAATCCCATTTGGATGGATGTCTGGATTGGTGATGATGCGAACCGGAGAAGACTCCGTGTATACATCAGTTACCTTACGGAGATGGTGAGGACGATGGTGATGAGCTTTGTATAGCTCCTTTGGTTGTATGCTCGGCGCGAGCTGTATTGATGGAATGGAAAGCGGCACTATGTGCCGGTGTTGAGAAGGAATGCGAGAACCTCTGAGTGGGTAGGACACCCACCAAGTTCATTGATCGGGTTATTGTAAGAGAACACCTCTGAGTGGATGGTTTGAGAGGTCGTCAACAGGGGTTTGGCGGCTGTTGCCCATAGCCAACAAGTTAAGAACCTCTGAGTGGGTGGGCCACCCAACAAGTTCCGTGGTAGGATCGGGTGAGCGGTCGATTGGTAGCAATGCAGCGGGGAGATTTCCCTAGGCTTGTTACACTATGTGGGTTGGTCGACTGATAGAGCTCACAATTGGTTGTGAGGTGTGTGCCTCTGAGTGGACGAGTGCATGAGGTCTTCAACAGGGGTTTGGAGGCTTAGGCCCAGCCAACAAGTAAACACCTCGCATTGGTGGTGGAACCATGAGAAGCTTGGTACACCGTAAGTGTGCCCTGAGTGCACGGGACATCTGGCACGAAGGCCGGCGTTTGTGTTGGTAATGTGTGATGGATATATATATATATTGAGATTGGATTACATGCAGGGAAGGAACCATTGCCCCGGGTAAGGAGTAGAGTCATTATAATTGGTCAGCTGAATGCTGGCCGTTGCTTTGTTTGTCACCCCTGGGGTGGATGTCTATATGCAGGTGCTGCCCTTATAGATGTGGAAATGGATTGAGCGGGCTGAAGCCCTTGCTGTTGCTATTAGGCCCTCGAATACCGTGCGAAGCTTTGGATTTCATGTGTGGCCGGCCTGCGTGTCGATGTATGAAGTCGTATGTTTGTAAAGAGAAACTTGTAAGGCCTTAAGGCCGTGAGCAGTGTGCTTGTTTACATTCCTGGTCTTGTATATACATGAGTTATTTATATATTAGTGGACATTCATGGATTGAGTTCATGCAACTTATAAACTTCCGGTAGAATGCGCTGAGTTAGGATGTGTGGTATTTGGTATTAACCTGTGACCTCACCGTTTATTTGTGGCATATAATGTGGGGCCCCGGTCGGACCTTCTATTATATGTTATTTAACGGGTCGGGTTGTTACATTTTGGTATCAGAGGCCCTCTCGATTTTTCCCTTTCGAATTCGTGGCCGAATTCTAATGTCGGGTGGCGAGCGCGTGTACGTGCGAACCGTTTTAACATAATTGAACTCAAGAATATCCACTAGGAATGTGCGTGTGTGTATTCGGTATGTTTGCCATTTTGGATTGGAGGTTGACTATTGATATCTTGTTCACATATAGGTGATAAGAAGTGGAGCTGGGCAGTCTGAGCCCCAGCGTTCGGATGAGAGTGCGGCACCAGCTGAGGTGCCCACACCTCCTCCTTCTACGGAAACTATACGCCTAGTTGCGGAGGCGGTATTTTCCATGATTCAAGCACAACCTGTTAGGCAGGCAAGGCCTGTCATTGAGCCAGATCGGGTTGGTGCAAGGCAAGAGCGGGTGGAAGCTCGAGTGGACGAGCGAGCGACTGACGAGCAATTGAAGCGGTTTATGGATTTTCATCCACCTACATTTGTCGGGGCGCATTCCTCAACGCAGGCGGAAGATTAGCTTGCAAGAGTGAAGAGGATCCTGACAGCGCTCAGGATTGATGAGGGGCAGAGAGTGACGCTAGCCACTTTCTTACTGGAAGGAGAGGCGAGACTGTGGTGGGATGACGTCGAGATGCACTAGTTGGCAGGCAGAGGCCTGGGAGAGATTTCGATGGACGAATTCTCTAGGTTGTTTTGGGCAAAATATTTGCCAGTATCGCGGAGAATTGCGATGGAGACCGAATTTCAATGTTTGGTGCAGGGCGAGAAGACTGTGGATGACTACCTGCATGAATTTACAAGGCTGGGACGTTATGCGGGATCGACTTTTGCGAAAGAAGCGCGGAAGACGAATAGATTTTATGAGGGACTCCGAGATGAGTTGAGATTGGCGCTTCCGAGTTCAGTGAACCAAGGCTTCCAAGCCTTAGTAGATACAGCCTGTGCGCTGGAAAAAGATTTGAAACGAGTACATGACAAGAATAACTTGGCGGTGGACAAGTCAGAGTTCAAAGTCCCGCAGTCCAAACAGTCGGAGTTCAGGAAACGGGATAAGAAGAGGTTCAAGCCTGCTGAACAAACGTCTTCGGATGTTGCTTCGAGCGCGACGTTTGGTCAACGACGTGTTGAGTCGCGTACCTGTTTCATTTGTGGAAAGCAGGGGCATATTGCCCATTACTGTTGGAAAGGCCCGTCAAAGAGTGAGCAAAATCCAGGCGCGTCCTATGAGGAAAAGGGTAAGGCAGTGGCGGAATCATCTGCATCTCGGGCGCAACCGCGAGTATACAATCTCGGAGTGCAGGAGCCGCAAAGCTCACATTATGACGTGCAACAGCCTCGAGGGTTTAACCTAGAGTTGCAGGAGGCTGTTAAAAAGCTGCTTAGAGACGCGGATTAGCGGAAATAAAGTGGAGAGTACACTTTATTGCTTTTTGTTGTACCTTGTATTTTGTATGTGTGTTTGTGCAAACACTTTTATTGGTGCGAGAACGTGGAGAGCGTAACCCCGTATTATTGTGTGTATTTGTACCAAGGAATGGTTGTATTATTGGATATGTTGCGCTAAATTTTGGGACGAAATTTCTATAAGGAGGGGAGGATTGTAACACCCCAAAAACCCTAAGTCCCAAAAATGGGTTCAGGCTGGGTGACACGACCTGGGACACGGGCGTGTCCCAACATTTGTCAGGTGCACACGTCCTGGGACACGGGCATGTCCCAGGGCGTGTCTTGCTCGGGCGGCGTTGAGTGGAGTGGCATTGAGTGGGGTTGAGTGGCGTTGAGTGTGGTACACGGCCTGTGACACGGGCGTGTCACAGGGGCGTGTTGAGTACACGGCCGAGGACACGGGCGTGTGCCTTAGCTATGTCCTTTTCGGGTGTTTCAGCCTTTTGTTGATGAGGTGACACGGCCATCCACACGGCTGTGTACTGGTTGACACGAGCGTGTTAGGGAGTGACACGGGTGTGTCGTGGCCCGTGTTCTATTCCAGATTGAGTCGGTTCCCAAACCGCTCAAGGAACACGGCCTGTGACACGGGCGTGTCACAGGCCGTGTCAGCTCTGTTTAGATGCTTTTCCAAGCAGATCTTGGTCGTTCGTTCCCTTCTTTTTGAATCATGTGGTCCCAGCTCTTCCTTGCTCTGATAAGGCCGAGAATGGAGATGAATATCTCATTCTCATCTTAGCATTTCTCTTTCTAAGTGAAGAGAGATAGGAGAGCAAGGAAGGAAGAAGGAGAAGCTTTCCGACCGCTGGTGGAGCTTCAGCGGTCCGTTTCGAGAGCCGAGTGCAGCGTTGTGGAGGAAAGGCCGCCACGGTGGTTTCCATCCGGCTAGTTTTCCATGGTGCCGAAGCGATCGTCAAGGGTAACGGTCCTTCTTCCTTAGGCAGGTGAAGCCCTTTGTTTATGCATGTATATCTGTGGAATCCTCCATCAAAAGATGGAAGAGCGTAAGTGATTCCAGTGGTTGAGTCTGCATCTAGAGCCGGATCTGTGTAATACGGCATAGGCATGTTGTGTGAAGCCCATCAAAATGGATGTCTTGATTGGTGATGCTGCGAACCGGAGAAGACTCCGTGTATACATCGGTTACCTTGCGGAGATGGTGAGGACGATGGTGATGAGCTTTGTATAGCTCCTTTGGTTGTATGCTCGGCGCGAGCTGTATTGATGGAATGGAAAGCGACACTATGTGCCGGTGTTAAGGAGGAATGCGAGAACCTCGGAGTGGGTAGGACACCCACCATGTTCATTGATCGGGTTGTTGTAAGCGAACACCTTTTAGTGGATGGGTTTGAGAGGTCGTTAATAGGGGTTTGGCGATTGTTGCCCATAGCCAACAAGTTAGGAACCTCTGAGTGGGTGGGCCACCCAACAAGTTCCATGGTAGGATTGGGTGAGTGGTCGATTGGTAGCAATGCAGCTGGGCAATTTCCCTAGGCTTGTTACATTACATGGGTAGGTCGACTGATAATGCTCACAATTGGTTGTGAGGTGTGTGCCTCTGAGTGGACGGGTGTGTGAGGTCTTCAACAGGGGTTTGGAGGCTTAGGCCCGGCCAACAAGTAAACACCTCGCATTGGTGGTGGAACCATGAGAAGCTTGGTACACCGTAAGTGTGCCCTGAGTGCATGGGATGTCTGGCACGAAGGCCGGCGTTTGTGTTGGCAATGTGTGATGGATATATATGTTGAGATTGGATTACATGCAGGGAAGGAACCACTGCCCCGGGTAAGGGGTAGGGTCGTTATAATTGGTCAGCTGAATGCTGGCTGTTGCTTTATTTGTCACCACTGGGGTGGATGTCTATATGCAGGTGCTGCCCTTGTAGATGCATAAATGGATTGAGCGGGCTGAAGCCCTTGCTATTGCTGTTAGGCCCTCGAAGGCCGTGCGAAGCTTTGGATTTCATGTTTGGCCGGCCTGCGTGCCAATGTATGAAGTCATATGTTTGAAAAGAGAAACTTGTAAGGCCTTAAGGCCGTTAGCAGTGTGCTTGTTTACATTCCTGGTCTTGTATATACATGAGTTATTTATATATTAGTGGGCATTCATGGATTGAGTTCGTGCAACTTATAAACTTCCGCTAGAATGCGTTGAGTTAGGATGCGTGGTATTTGGTATTAATCTGTGACCTCGCCGTCTGTTTGTGGCATATAATGTAGGGCCCCGGCCGGACCTTCAATTATATGTTATTTAACGGTTCGGGTTGTTACAACTCATCACAGAGGAAAGCACGGGAAGCAGCTCTTCTGAGAGCAGTAAGGAAGAGATATATGATCCTCAACTGTCAGATTCTTCTAAGGAAACAAAAAGAGATAAGATTGCTCAGGTTTCAATATCTTCTGAACTTGTAGCAAAGAATGTCCAAGTCAGTGGCTACCAATCAGAGAACATTCCAGCAGAGGTAGCTGAAATGGTAACTGAAAGTATTGTGGACAGGATCTGTGCAAATATTGAGGGGGATACTGACAAGCTAGATGCTCCTGTTAAGGGGGAGCTAGTATAGTCTTGTATGTTGGACAAGCTTGAGTCTTACCTAGAGTGTCTCCAGTATAGAATAGATCAGAAGAATACTGCTGAAGATCAGAATGTCCCTATAGACAATACTTGGTTTGAGAGGGAGACTACCAAGATGGTCGCACCTATTGTGGGAGAGCAAGTACAATAATTTTAAGAACAACTAGATTGCTTCAGCTATAGTTGATACAAGTTAGCAACTTCCTATGGGAAATGCAAAGATTGAGGGGGAGATTCCAACAGAACTCCATGCTCATTGAGATTAGAATGCCATTTAATTTTCAGGGGATAGTGATCTATCTGGATGAAAAGATAGATCAAGCCAAAACCACCCTGACTGCAGTTGTATCTAAAGAAGTCATAAAGGGGGGTAGGCAATTATTAAGGGGGAGAATACTATTTGGGTTACCAATGTAATCAGAGGCTCATTGTGGCTTGAACAGTATACAAAAGAAAACATGACTGACCCTATTCAAGATGGACTATATGATGAATAGTATAGTGATCAGAGGGCAGATCAATGTGATGATCAAGATGGTGCTCAGTGGGTTGAACCCTCTTATATTGATGCGGATCAGATATCTAGAGCTAGAGGCAAATCTGTTGCTGAAGAAGTGGAAGAGAACTGGCTCAGCAAGAAGAGACTTTTCATGGTGTAAGGAAGATAGGAAAAGCAAGGATGGAACTTGTAAATATCAATGGAGAAGGATGATTTCATGGAGTAGCAAGAAGCAGACCTGTATGATTATATCCACTGCTGAATCAGAATATATATCTTCAGGGAGCTATTGTGCACAACTTATATGGATACAATATCAACTAGAGGACTACAATATCAAGGTAAGTCATTCACCCTTATAGTGTAACTCATCTAGTGCAATTTTTATTGCTAAGATTCTTGTCTCGCATAGCAGGACTATGCTTATAGAAATTAGATATCATTCTATTAGAGAACATGAAGAAAGTGGAGACATTTTCCTTGAATTTGTCCCCACTGACAATCAAGTTGCTGATATCTCAACTAAGTCATTGGATGAGGCTAAGTTCAATTCTTTCAAAATTGATTTAGGAATGCTTAATGTTGAATGACTCATGTACATTAAGTGTTTAAATTATAGATCTACATGTCTATATTTTTTTTCAAGTAATAATGATGTATATCTGCCTTATTATTAAAGTATAACTTTAGAAAGGCTAGATAGATAGTTAGCAGTTAATCACTTTAACTAGCTAGGTTAAATTTCAGTAAGATCCGCTGAATCAGCTGAGAAAGATACCGTATAGGATAAGAATGATGTTCCTCCAAAAATAATGATGTAGTTGAGGGGGAGCATTCACATGTTCCTACTCAGGATGAGGTCATTCAATCCACCCAGTTGGCTGAGGAATCAACTCTTCCTGAGCATGATGGTCAAAATGACCAAGAGTATAATTCACCCATGATCCTTTCTCCACCCTCAATATGAAAGCTTATTGAAGAACCAGAAATGGGGAGGAGTGGGAGAGCAATGACTTGACATATTGAGTCACTGCATTAAACTGGGGAACTTTAGACAAGCTACAGTTGCTAGGTTACATTTGCTTAATTGATATGTTTTATGTATTAATGCATCTAAGTATTGCTGTGTATTCTGCCTTCTTCAAATAGAGGGAGATTGTTGGGAATATTTCCCTTCAATGTTCCTTGTATTTGAAGAGGTATCACCATCAATACTAAGAGCATAATTGTGTTTGATGTGTGTTCAAGTTTTAGGGATGCAGGTTGTCCACTATACCATGATAAGACAAGTTGTCCAAGTGATAGTGATAGGAGGACACAAGGAAGAATGCTAGAAAGAAAGAAATTTGTCTAAGTCCACAGGCATTGAGTGAAGCCAGTTCACTCAATGCCAGATGTCAAGGAGCGCTAAGTAAAGCATGGGCAGTCAAAGCCTGACTGTTGACAAAGCAGAGTTATAGTTACGTCCACAGGTGTTGAGTGAAGGAAGTTCACTCAACGCCACATAACAAGAGGTCTCAAGTAAAGCTTAGACAGTCAATGCTTCAACATTGGCAAGGAAGAAATCTGGCTAAATCCAAAAGCATTAAGTGAAGCCAGTTCACTCAAATCCAAGCTCTGGAAGAGTCGACATAACAAGCTTCAGTCAAAGCCTCAGAAGATGTAGATAAAAAAATCTGTCTAAGTCCAGATACATTGAGTGAGGACAGTTCACTCAACGCCAACTCATCAGATAAATCGGCTAAGTACAAAAGCGTTGAGTGAAGGCAGTTCACGCAATGCCTCATCGAGAAGATAGACAAAGGCAGAAAGCGTTGAGTTAAGATAGCTCACTCAACTCCTTCATAAAGATGAAAATCAACTAAGTACAGAAGCATTGAGTGAAGGCTGTTCACTCAACGCCTAATCAAGATGACTGGAAAGTCAAGTATGTGTTGAGTGATGAAGGCTCACTCAATGCACTAAACGCCTATCAACATAAAGTTTGTCTAAGTACAAAAGCATTGAGTGAGCCAATGCACTCAATGCCTATCAATAGAAAGTTTGTCTTAGGACAAAAGTGTTGAGTAAAATCCGCTCACTCAATGCTTCCTCAACAGAAATATTGGCCAAGTCCAAATTCGTCGAGGGATGACTAATCACTCAATGCCTAGTGAGACAGAAAATTGTCTAAGTGTTTTTGTGTTGAGTGAAGGTTGTTCACTCAACGCCTATACTAAATTGCTTGAATTTGGCTAAGTTCACAGATGTTGATGTCAATAAAATTCAAAATCATTGCGGGAAGTCTATAGTACACGATAAAGGGCACCGCATGCCTTCTGTACAACATTTAATGCAAAAGCAAGTTGCAGCCAACAAGTACTGCTAGTCGCGATGCTCAAAGAGTCATTGGACAGCGGAAGATAATAAATGCAATCTGATCAGTAAGAAGAAGACAACTCTTGGGGATCGATTTTCTAAAGAGGCAGAACTTCATCTTCTTCCTCTCTCCATTGTTGTAGAGCCTGAAGAACAAGTTCAAACTTCTGATCTAAGAGTTCAAGAAGTTAGTTGTTATGATTCTCACCTTCAACAACAAGTTTAGAGAAATGTCTCTGAGAAAGAAGAAGCATCAAGGCCAAGCCCTAGCTGCAGCAACTTCACAGCCCTAGCAGATCATTCCTGAAGAACACTTTCAGTAGCTGTGAAGGAGATAGAATTGAGCATTCTCAGTTCAGCAAGAAGCAGGCTCAGAGAATCATCTCTCTAGAGTCAAAGTTAGGGTTGAGTTAATCTCAGTCCAGGAAGGCAGGCTCAGAGATCATTTCTCTGGATTCAAATCAACACCAACCATAAACCTTTCTTCTGTAGGATCTTATAAGGTCTGATTGTAAGCCTATTTGATAAAGGTGGAGGTAGAATCCCTGTTGTGGAATTGAGGTAGGGCAGTTTGCCTGAGGTAGGAAAGTCATACTCTTTGAGTTGTAGGGCCTTTGTGCCTGAGTTATAGGATCCTTCTTTGGATCTTTGGTAGGGCCTTGGTGCCTGAGCTGTAGGAGTGTCACTCTCTATGAGTTGTAGGGTTATCCTCCTAGCCAGAGTGATGGACTTGTGCTCAAGTCTGAGGTAGGTGATTTTTGGATCACTGAGCTGTAAGAGCAAAGCTTGCTCTGAGTTATAGGGCCTTGTGCATGAGGTAGGTCTTGGAGGAGACTGAGAGATCCTGAGGGATCTATGTTGTATACTCTTAGGAGATAAGATTGGATAAGTTGCCTTGTCTAACAAGCTATTAGAAAGGTGGTAGGGACAGTGTACATACCCATAATCTGGGGAACCACTATAAAATTCCTTTGTGTTGTGTGTGATTGTCTTGAAAGCAAAACTACCTTAAATCACAACTAACCTAAAACAAGAAATGTATAAAGAAGGCCTAAAACATATTCACACTCCCCCACCCCCCTCTAGGTGTTTAGCTATCCTTGAAACTAAAGACTTTCAGTACGGCTATCCGCGAAAAGTTCTCCACAAAGCGCCTGTTGTAGCCAGCAAGTTCAAGGAAGCTTCTGACTTCCGCTACAGTATTCAACACAGGACACTCTCGTATCGCAACAATCTTCGCCGGATACACAGCAATACCCTCTCCACTAAACACATGTCCAAAAAAGCCATCGACGACAACCAAACTCACACTTTGAGAACTTAGCATCGAGTTTATTTCTCCTCAGGGTGTGCAAAACTATCCTCAAGTGATTTGCATGATCTTCTTATGATTGAGAGTACACCAATATGTCGTCAATAAAGACGATCACAAATCAATCTAAGTACTCCTGAAAAGTTTGATGCATCAAGTTCATGAATACCGATGGTGTGTTTGTTAGCACAACCCGCATTACAGTGAACTCATAGTAACCATAGCGTGTACCGAAAGCTGCCTTGGGAATGTCATATTCCCTAATCTGCAACTGGTAATAGCCAGACTTTAAATCTAGCTTCGAATAGACAGTCGATCCCTCCAATTGATCAAATAATTCATCAATCCATGGAATCGGATACTTGTTTTTCTCTGCCAGCTTGTTCAAGTCTCGATAATCAATGCATAGACGCAAGCTTCTGTACTTCTTCTTCATAAAGAGGACTAGTGCACTCCATGGTGACATACTTAGACGTATATAGCCTTGCTCTAGCAATTCTTGTAATTGAACTTTCAATTCTGTTATCTCCTTCAGTGCTACTTGGTATGGTGAGCGGCCCACAGGTTTCACACCTGGATCCAATTCAATAGTGAAGTCAATCTCTCGCTGGGGCAGAATCCTAGGGAGATCTTTAGGAAACACATCTGCATAATCTGACATAATAGGAACATCACTCAAACTAGGCTTCGGCTCTACATCCTCCATCAGCATGAAAAACAATTTTGTGCCCTTTCGAACAACCTTGACTACCTAGAGAGTAGACATCAATATCTTGTTCAATCCTCGCATACCAGCGAACTTAGTCTTGCATTCGGTGTTCTGTCCCAGCGTGAATTCCATAGAGTTGCAATATATACAGGTGCGCTGCTCCAAGAGCCAGTCAATGCCAAAGATTACAACAAATGCAGATATCGATAGCACTGATGCTTCCAATCTGAAATATTGACTTCCTATCCGCACCTCAACACAGCAAGATCTATCTGCACGCATCAAGCATCTGTTAGGTAACAACACCTTTAATCTATCGGTCGACATAAGAGTAGGTACTCTGATTCGCAATACGAAGTCCTCAGATAAAAATGAATGAGAAGAACCTGTATCGAATAGTGCTCTCGTCGGATAGTCCTGAATAAGGACAAAGCCTATATTGATCAAGTTATACAAAAGCAATTCACAAGGTATAAAGTATATAAAGCATGAAAACTATATACTACTAGTACCTGTGATGAGGTCAACCTATTTAATGGCCTCCTGTTGGCCAAGATTATAAACCCTCGGTTGAGTTGGAGCATATTGGGATGCAGTGGACTCCACCGCCTTTCACTTCTCAGCATATGATGGTCTTGCCTTCTTATCCATCCTTGGAAGGCCACTGGTACACTCACGGTAAAAATGCCCTGTCTTGCTACAAGTGTAACATGTAAGATTGCTTCACCCAGATTTTTCTCTAG
This sequence comes from Platanthera zijinensis, assembly GCA_039513925.1. Taxonomy (NCBI): domain Eukaryota; kingdom Viridiplantae; phylum Streptophyta; class Magnoliopsida; order Asparagales; family Orchidaceae; genus Platanthera; species Platanthera zijinensis. The sequence continues at coordinate 211,517,844 of CM077081.1, read as the reverse complement.
AAGCAACAGTAGATGGAGCCGATCCAGAAGACTTGAAATTCTTATTCCATTTCCGAAAATATGATTTTGAAGAAGTCGTCACTTTTAAATCGGGCTTTTTCACAGCCAAGTCCTTTCTGCCCTGCACCCTCTTCATGTCCTCCAACGAACGAGTCATATTAACCAATATTTGAAAACCTTGATTCATCGGACCTGAGGGAAGTAACCTCAACTCATCCCTTAGTCCCTCATAGAACCTATTGGTCTTAGACTCCTCGTCTGCGAAAGTGGATCCCCCATATCGTCCAAACCTGGGGAACTCATGCAAGTAGATATCTACACTACTCTCTCCCTGAGTCAAGTATTGGAACTCATTCTCCATGGCAATCCTCTATGAAGAAGGAAGATGCTTTGCAAAAAATAATCTCGAAAACTTATCCATCGAGATCTCAGATATTTGTCTGCACACAAAGTGGTGTAACTCCAATTCATCCAACCAAAGCCGAGCCTCTCCATCCAAAAGGAAAGTGGCTAAGGTTACCTTCTGCCCCTCCACCGTTTCAATCGCCATCAATACTCTCTTAACACGCAAAAGCCAGTCCTCCGCCTGCATTGAGGATCTTGCACCCGTGAATGTAGGAGGACTAAAACTCATAAAATGCTTCAGCTGCCTTTCAGTAGCTCGCCTTTCAACCAATGCCTCAACAAGCATTTGCCAAACAGCCATAGGATTAGCCACACCAACCTGGTCTGGGACCATAGCAGGACGTACCTGCCTAGTTGGTTGTGCATTCATCATAGCAAGAACTACTTCAGCAACTAAGCGTATCATTTCTGCAGAAGGGGGAGGTGTGGGCACATCAGCAACTGCCGTACTCTCCACAGAATGTTGGTGTTCAGACTACCCCGCACCACTTCGAGTCACCTATAAGTGTAAAATACACAATTCAGTGACTACTCATAAGTCAAACAACGTTCAATAGGAACACACATGTTCCTCAAATATGTGTATTTCATTCCTAAGTGGACATTCTTAAGTTCATTCTGTTATAATGGTAAGCACATACATGTGCTCGCCACCTCTAAAAAGAATTCGACCACGAATTCGTAGAAGGAAGACCGAGACAAGAAGTTGATACCAAATTATAGCACCTCCATCCGTCCATATAGAATATAACACAAGGTCTGGTTGGGGCCCCACGCTATATTCCACGGACAATCAGTTGAGTTACATATGAATATCAAAAAATACCAACTGTATCCTAACTCAGAGCATTCTAGCGAAAGCATTATAGGTTATTAGAACTCAAGTATCATGAATGTACACTAATAAACCACATAGGAATGTCATATAAAATACACCAAAAAGTGTGGCCTTAAGGCCTTCCAATTATTCTTCATAAAAGTTGTTTACAAAAATATGCATAGTATTCACTTGGTCTTCGAGGGCTGGCATAACATCAAAAGGGCCGCAACCCGCTATTTCTCGCTCGGCTCTCCAGCACCTGTACAGGGAAATTTCACCATAAAGATGGCAAATAAGGCAACAGTCAGCTTTAGCTGACCATTTTATATTAACCCTACCCCAATCCTAGGGCAGCGGTATTCCTTCCATGTAGGCATAGTATTCATATAGATATATATCACATGAAGGTACTACTCAAGCACCATGTAATATCCGTCAAACTACTAAACCCCTGAGAGTGGTTTTGTCATGACTAGGTCATGACAAAACCCTAGGAAGCCTAAGAAGACCAAGTGAACCTAGGAATGAAGGTGAAATCACCTTGGTCTATAATTAGCTTATTCTTTTAACCACTTCTAGGGTTTGACCTTAGGGCTTCAACTTGACTCCAGGACCCCATCACAACACTCCTAACCCTTAAAGGAGGTCAATGGGTCACCAAGGACCCATAAGGTTCAGCTAAAGGGGTCAAATTGACCAAAGTCAACCCTAACCCTAAATGGGTCAAACTAACATATATATGGCCAGTTACCCTTCCCTTAGCCAAATTGACCACACCTACACTTTCCTAACCCTTAAAGGAGGTCAATGGGTCACTAAGGACCCATTGGTGTCAACTAAAGAGGTCAAGTTGACCAAAGTCAACTCTAGCCCCAAAATGGACAAAGTGCCCTAACAAAGGGTTAAGTGGCCTCCAAGGTGCCAAACCAACCCTACCCAACCCTTATTATACCTTATTAGAGGCCAATGAGTCACTAAGGACCCATTGGGGTCAACCCAAAAGTTCAATTTGATCGGAGTCAACTCAACCTAGGTTTAGGTCAAACTAGCTCAAGTTGGCCTAACCTAGCCCAATCCATTTTGGCTAAGCCAATTGAGGTGGTCCACTAGCCTCATGAGGTTTATAATTATCCAAAATGCCACTCATTAGTGACTAGGAGAGATAAAGCTCCATTTTCTCTTTAATGGAGGAGAAAGAAAGTGAGGAGAGAGAAAGTGAGGAGAAAGAGGTCATTCATAGCTTAGAAGGCCAAGGGCCTTCTCTCTTCATCCCTATGGCTTGATTCATCTCTTCCATCAGTGCTGAGAAGATCAAGGGGCTTTCCAGGCCCTTTTATTGGTTGGGTGCATTGAACCAAACTTGTTCGAGAACCACCATTCATGGCCATTAATGGCATTTAAGCCATGGCCCTCCCTCTTCCCGCATTTGATCATCTTTAAAGCTTCCTTGGATCCCTTGTAGTCGTTTCCACTCCTCCCCTGAAGGATTCGAGCCCTTCTATAGTGCAGTTGCAGAGCACCCGAAAGCTCCAATTCCGGTAATGGCGACACGGCGGTCGACCCGACTCCAACCCTCCCAAAAGGTCATATCCTCCTCTCCTTTCTTAGTAGATAGATCTCTATCCATTGGCCGCACGGTTTGAGATCAATTGACCCCAAATCGTCTAAGACGAAAGCTTGATTTTTCAAGATTAAATTCCAATCACCATCCACTGTTCCGGCCACCTCCGGCTGGCCAACCACTACGAATCGCCAGACGCCACCTCAACGAAGGTGGTGGTGGCGGTGGCCGGCCGAGAAGAGGCGTAGGTGGCCGGGAAATCACGGGCAAACACCGCCTAGGTTGGTCTAATCCTGGCCGTTGGCTCCATGAAGAAGACGAACAGATGTCGTCCATTGGTGCTTTAGGATTCGTGTTGCCGAATTTAATATTAACTCATTTTAATTCATTAATTGTCACACTTTATGCAGTGATTAGATTTAATTATTAAAAATTCTTAGCGCCCCCTACAGTAACAAGGTCCAACATGAAAGTTGTAGCCCTGGAAGTCTAGTTTATTATAAAATTGATTTCAACTCATTTGGGTCAGTGGTATGACCATAGTACTCAATGTGGTGCAGCCTATACATAGGCTTAACCAGAGACTAATCTGAGTGCCCCCACTAAACCAGACAAGAAAATGCCTTGAAATTTTGACCATAGGCTAGTTAAACAGTCACACTCATCATATCCAAAAATGGAAATTTTTGGAAAATATTTTCCTAAAGTTTTTGTATAAATTTAATAAAATAGGTATAAATTAATAAAGGGGTCTAATGACCTCAAAACCAACCAAAATTTTGGTGGTTGTCCAACAGAGTCATGATATGACCCCGGTAAAAATTTCAGCCCATTTGGGGTTGATTTGAGTAGGTATTGGTGTGACCAAAATTTGTTCCCTAAAGGGTAAATTAGGGGAAACGTGTATTTGATGGATTGAGCGGCCAATCCTCACCCAAAGGGGATGGGACCTTGGCCAGAGCCTCAAAGCCATCTAATAACCCCCACAAGGGTTCTAGGGGTGGCTTGAGGTTGAAATACCCTAGGACCCTAGTGTAATCCCTAGGGATGGGGTTTGAACCAAATGAAGGGCATGGAACTACATGCCCTTGGATGCCTTGTAACTTCATAGAAGTGTGACTAAGGTGTAATTTTACCCTAGGAAGTAATTCTAGGACTTTGTAGAGCTTATATCCCTCTTGTAAGAACTTAGAACCGTTTAGGGCACTTTTACACTTGATTTTATTGCTGCAACATGTGACTTTGGATGATCTTGGAATTTAGGCAGTCGCCATATAATATCACGATTAAGCTCTGGAAATTTTAGTGTGAATTTTAGATCAGTATTTGAGATACTTCATTCACAACCTTTGTAGTAGCCCAAATTATTAAGGAATTTATTAAGAGATATCTACTCATTGAAAACTTATGCAATTTGGTCAGAGGACCTTTTATGTCATCCTTAAGCTCTATGAATTTTTATAGAATTATTGGAGGAATGTCTATATGGGTTCTTCACAAGGTGCCTAATATTGATTTGTTTTAAATGATTTAATTATGTGACCAATAAGCTTGAAAAATAATAATCCTTGGTCAATGGTCTCTCCTGCTTATGTTTGGCATCAAGTAATTTTTTTTGGATGAATAATTCTATTTTTCCCCTAAATATCCTAATATTGCAATTGTTTATTCAATAATTTGTTTAGAGGTCAAACCTTTCTGGAAAAGTGTGAATTTTTGTATTTCCTGTTATTTTGATTATATACACTTGTCGTAATTTTTTAGGACCATATCATGTCATAAAGTTGTACTTGGTGTTCAAAAGCTTTGTTGGCTTTATTTTGGAGAAAATATAATAAATGCCAAATAAATTAAGAAAAATGTTATCTTCTGGACTTAACCTTAAATTATCATTATAGACCCCCAGTAATAATCTTAGGTCATTTGGATGAATAATTGGAGGGGTCACCATGCATGCACACCACGTAGCTCAATAGGTCTGCACAAAGTATAAAACTATAGAACTAAGGTAACATATATGCCTTTGTATGGGATGATGACATAGTTGGTGTACCTGGTCTGAGTGAAAATGAATAGTGTCACCAAAAGAAAGTAGGTTGTGTGAACCGGTTGTGCAAGGGCAGAGTTGAGCTCGGGATCAACGATAGAACGTCTCTCCCCTGGAAGATGTCTAAATGTACTCAGGTTTAGATCAAGTGAAAAATCAGGAGAGTTTGGGAATATGGGTAGTTACCAATAATAATAAGTATCTTGTGAAAGGGAGCTTTGAGCTTCAGCCCATCGTAGTTCCTAGTACCCCCAAGAGCCCTTCATAGGGAATGCCCTAGGCAGTCCAAGGTTAACCTTAAACCGTAAGATTAAAATGTTAATAACAATTAGATATATTAGGACTTCACTTTCACTCACCCCGGTGACTTGAGAGGTTAGCTTGATTAGGTTATCCGAGCGGTAGACTCGGTGGTTGTGGAAATAAGCAGGTTAGCCCGGCGAGCCGAAGGCTCGGAAGGTAGTTGTAACGGACAGGTTGGTCCGGGGAGCCGATGGCTCGGGAATACATGTGTGCATGTGCATAAGTGGTGGGTCTTCGGTATTTGACAGTCGTTCACACAAACGTCGATATGATGAATCGGCAGGTGTGGTTTACACTTAGCTAAGGAAAAGACTTGTTGTAGGTCAGCATAGTACGTGGTGACTCTGGTGTGTCCTTCAGACGCGTACGTAAGGGATAGGCTTGGTAGTGTGAATACCCGTCTAGGAGTGGGGTGGCCCAACCCATTGTCTCATTTGGCCACTACGGAGGCTCCTGGGAGTGAAGCTAGCTTCCAAAATGGGTGAACTAAAGGTTTGTGCGCATAGAGTCGTGTGCGTGTGTTGCACTTGCATGATTCATGACATAACATATCACAACACTCGTACCTGCATTAAACCTGACACCCCCATCGTATAAACTAATATGGGATAGCTTATACGATGGGAGCCTTGCAAAATACCCCTTAACTTATAATTTTGTATGGGCACTCATATAAGTTAAGGTTTCTTATTCCATAGTTTACTTTACATGTACTTACTGCTCTACTTTACTTGAATACATTACTGCTTCCTTATTATAGAACTGCTAGCTTGCATTTCCTTTTATAGCACTATAAATGTTACTATATACCTGGTAGATAGCTCCACCGTCACCTGCCTTGTTCCTACTCTCCACCATCATAGCTTTCGTATCATTCCTCCTGCACAGTGCCTAGGAGCCACTGGGGGAGGGGTGGGGGAAATCAGGCTTAGTCTTTTGACTAACGGTCGGTGGACCAAACATTTTAGGGACTCTGGATGGGGGACAGGGAGCAGCAGCAGGAGATGCAGCACTAGTGGAGTACGGTGCACATGGGGGTGGGCCAGTCTAGTACGGGAGCACCAGCCTCCGATTCCATGAGTGATTAGTTTTTACTTAGCTTCCGCGAGAGTGTTGTAGTGAGGATTTGATGTACCGGACATAAGCACGTATATAATTCTACTTTATTGATCTGTTTCAGTACTTTATTATCATGTGAACTTGCTGTGATTTCTATTTCATATATGTTTTGATTTTGTGGACTAGACTTATTTGTCTGATTTTTTGTACTTCTACTTCTTGAATGATCGTCAATGCTGGCAGAATAGGTGTTTTATAGTGGCGACCCTCCCGAGTGTCAGTGTCACCACAAAACGGTTGTTCTGGGCGTAAGACTCGGTAGCGTAGCAAAAAATGGGTTCTTACACACCATTCAATATATCACAAACTTTTGCACCATGTGCCAAACATTCCATGCACTTAGGGCACATTATCGGTGTATTGGAGTTCCACGGTCTCACCTCCGTCCAAAAGTCCGAGACTTGATGGTCAACATTGAGCATTAATAGCCTGGCATATGAACCATATCGCGATGACTATCCCTCTATCCCAACGGTAATTGCCAAGTACTTTAGGTCTATTTAACTGAACAACATAGAGCGGGTATAGTTCAGCCTTTTCCCGTTGCTCAAATCGCCATGTCATCGTGGAAAGCTGAAACTTTCATGGCTAATTGACAGGACGCGGGTCGGCCTCCCCTTTCCCGTAATGAATGGCTCTCAAGGCCATCACAGTTGGGCACCAAGGCTCGCAGCTCACATACTAGCCATACAGTCTTCGAGAGACAAGCTTCATAATCAAAATGCTATCTGGGAGCTATCACTAGCGATATCCACTATCATCTGGCATTAACAATAGAACTTCTCTTTCTGTCTCCAGACTCAGCCACAACTTGACCATCTTTCCAGAAAAACTTGCAGCATCCTGTAGTGCCAAAAACTGGACTTTCACAACACATAGCTCACCAAGAGCTATCGCCAGCAATATCCACTATTGCCTGGCGATACCCAACAATTATCAAAATTATGGTATTCTCTGGGTATTTTACTGGAGCGTATCTCCAGTACTTCCTACAACACAAGTTCATAGGCACAACCCCTCGGACTCCATAACTTATAAGTTTATACTCGGAGTCTTCTCTGGCATACAAATCAAAACATCATCAATCTAGACCAACCAGTCTGGATGGGCTTCTCACAGTATTCCTATTTCGTACTAAGATTTTAGGATTCTATATGTAAGACTACTCGGGGATATCACGTATCAACCCATCGGAATTCCCTTCACTTTCCACCCTTTGGTGGGGGATTCCTTGCACATACAAATTTCGGACTTCACTTGTCCAAGAAGGAAGATCGTTACCCTTGTAGATCATTTCCAAGCCATGATTAAGACTTTTATCTAGATGGAAAGGATCTCCTCGCTTTCCTCTTCATGGATCTTGCTTCAGCTCTTAATTCTAACTGCGGGATCTCCTTCGCCAAGCTTCCAAAGCTCAGCTTCTAGCCCCTCTTCTTCCTTTCTTTCAAGAACTTGGTGAGAAGGATGAGAGAGAATAAGAGAAGAGAAATGACTCTTCTCTTTTCTACTCCTCTGATTAAGGAGTCTCGTGAATAAACCTAGCCACAGATCATTTCTTCAATAGGAATGAAGGGCCACGATTTCAGCTGACAAGTCAAACTTATCGCTATCGCCGACTGACATCAACTATCGACTGGCGATATCTTCGGTAGCCTCTTTGACTCTAGTCAACACCGCTCTTCGGCCGCTTTTCGGCTCTCCGGCATGTGTATAACTGCCACGTGGCAATATCGCCAGCGATAGTCACTATTGCGGGGCGATAGCAATCTCTGTGAGCTCTATTTTCCATTTTTGGGGTGTTATATTTTCACATGTTGAAACCCATGAAACATCAGGTGCGGAAATTTTCCCTAACCTTTATGGCAATTTCTGATATTATTATTAGCATGTGTGATGTATTTCCATCTGTATGTGTTTTGAATTTAAGAAAATCTTCTTTATTTGATCGCATATTCATCATGAGTGGAGGATATTTCCTGCCCTCTCTGTGAAATACCTAATTGAATTATGCTTTGCTATGTTGCCCTTTTAGGGAGGGCAAAATATGGTAGGATATTTTCCTGCCTAAATGAAGCCTTCCATTATGAGCCTTCATGTACCGCTTATAAGTTGGATAGGGTCCTACTCCCTTATTTATGTTGTTGTACAACTCTTGGAGTTGTCACTTAATGTTCACGTAGTTTTATCATCGTCATGTCTCACTCAAAGAATGTTAATGTTTTCCCTTGAAATTATTCAAAGTCCAAAGGATAAAGAGTGAGCAAGAATAATGAGCATGCATAGTGGAGTCTATGAGCAGAGGCTTTGGCATGGGTGCGTGCGGAGGGGCCTACCCTAGGCAGCACTGGTACGGGGGCCTGCAGTAGTGCTCGTGTGCAACACGGATTGTCCTTGCGCACGTGGCGGAGACCTCGCGCGAGTGCACATAGAGGTTCCTATGACAGCGCGCCCTTGTGCTCACACGCGCTTGTGGCGGTGCCCCCATTCCAGTGGTGCTAAGTCAGGCGCGCACAGAGGTTCCATGCAGGCACACTCATTGATGGCTTCCCAGGCGCTCGCGTGCATGCGCGGCGGTACCCCTGCACGGGTGAATGTGGTGATGCCCGTGCAGGCATGCGTGAAATAGTCTTGCATCGATGAGCACAGGTGTGCGTGCGCGGTGGGTCTTGTGTGTGATGCTTTGTGGGTATGTGGTGCTCCTACTTGTGTTTGTTATGATTGGGCCCGAGATTTTTTTGGGCCTACTTTTGTGTTGATTTCTATCTCTTTTTCAAGTGTCAAAATGTGGTGCTCCGCCAGGGTCGATGGTCTTCCCTGAACTTTGAGCATTTCCCGGGTGAGTAATTGGATGAAGTTCTTTTGGATATTGGCAGATGTATAGGTCATGATCTCTTCCCCCATTAGAGCGCGCTTAGAACCCTCCTCCAAGTTACTTTAAGATTATGGAGGGATGTCTGAAGTCGGGCTTCCGGATCCCTCTAACTGAAGAGGCCATTACTGTTGTTGGGTCCATTGACCACAATGTCCTAGATTTGAGGAAGTCAATCTTGTCAATGATATACATATAGTTGTATTTGATAGTGATGGGACAGGTAGCCTAAGTGGCCAAGTCAAATAAACACTTACCTAAGATATGGGTTTAGAGAAATCTGTCTAAATCTACATGCATTGAGTGAAGGTGACTCACTCAACGCCAGATGACTTATAGCGCTAAGTGAAGCCTATACAGTTAAATCCAAAGCAGTGGCAAGCTGAGCAAGTGGCTAAGTCCATAGGTATTGAGTGAAGTCAACTCACTCAATGCCATACAGAAAAAAGCTGTGAAATAGGCTAAAGCATTAAAAGCCTAAGTAGAAATGAGCAGAAAAGTGGATGTCCACATGCGTTGAGTGTAGCTCACTCACTCAATGCCTTAGCTTTATAATCGTTAAGCATAGCTCAGTCAGTTGACGCCACAGGAAAACTGTGAATATTTACTAAGTCCACAAGCATTGAGTGAGGCAAGCTCAGTCAACGTCATATGATATTGCATTGACTAATTTTCAAAGGAAGTGTTCTTCTTGACACAGAAATTTAGCTAAGTCCAAATGCATTGATTGCTTTTACTTTCGTCGAGCTGAGCTCTGAGTTCGTCGAACTAAGCTCTTAGTTCGTCGAACTGAGCTTTCACTTTTCGTCGAGCTGAGCTCTAAGTTCGTCGAACTGAGTTCTGAGTTTGTCGAACTAAGGTTTCACTTTTTGTCGAGCTGAGCTCTAAGTTCGTCGAACTGAGTTCTGAGTTCGTCGAACTGATTTCTGAGTTCGTCGAACTGAGGCAAGCTCGCTCAACGATCTAATCGCCTAAATTACAGAATGCATAGGCTAAGGCACAAGGAGTTGAGTGAGGTGTGCTCACTCAATGCTCTCAATGCCAATCATGCAGAAGTGGCTGAAGAATATGCTAAGGCAAAAAGCATTGAGTGGAGCTTGCTCACTCAACACTGTCAATGCCTAGATAGACAAAATTATGTCTAAGTGTTTTGGTGTTGAGTGAAGCTCATTCACTCAACGCCTATTCTACTGATGCTCGATTTTGTCTAAGTCCACAAGTGTTGACATCAGCAAAATCGATAAAGTCAACTAAGTTCAAATCAAGTACAGAGAAACTACAGAACATGACAAACTCTACCGAGAAGTTACTGTATGTATTCTTCTGTTAAAGCAAGGCACAGCTTGAATCTGCAGGTGGGCCCACTGATCTCTAAGAGTCGTTGATTGGCGAACTACAAAAGGAAGAGATGGGCCAAGACACAAGAGAACTTTTTTAGGGCTTTATCATTTTCAAAAAGGTTGCGGCTGGACTTCATCTTCCTCGATTTTTATATGTAAAAGCTTGAAGTCTCCCTACAAAAAGTTCAGTTAGTTGTGTGTCTTCTTCATCGACACCAGTAAGATTAGAAGGCTTTCCTTCTAAGGGAGAAGCAGAAACAAGGAAGAAGTCTTTGCAGATCAAGTTGCTTCTCAGCTCAGCAATCCCAAACCTGAAGATCTACTTCTGAAGCTGAGAAGAAGGAAGAATAAAGTAGCTGACTCTGTCCTAGGAAGGAAGAGGAAGCAAAGCAGTTTACTGCTAGTTACTTCCAGCTCAAGATCCTTATAGTTGTGAAGAAAGTTTTAGCTAAGATAACTCAGCTCAAGGTGTTGTCACAGAGAAATTTCTTTGTGATAGATATAAATATATTTCACTCCAGTAGGATCCATCTTGATCGGAGCTGTAGGGCCTTTGGCCTGAGGTAGTGCAAGATTGCCTGAGTAGTAGGAGAGCGAAGCTCTCTGAGTTGTAGGATCCAACTAGATCTGAGCTGTAGGGCCACTGGCCTGAGGTAGGGCAACTTACCTGAGTTGTAGGAGAGTGCTTCTCTCTGAGTGTAGGATCCCTTGTGAATCTGAGATAGGGTTGTCCAACCAGCCTTAGTGTAGGGCTTATAGCCTGAGGTAAGTGATCAGCTGATCACTGAGTTGTAGGCCCTTGTGGCTGAGCTGTAGGTCTTGGAGGAGACTAAGAGATCCTCAGGGATATGAGGTGTAAGCTCTGTGGAGCATTTTTTTGAAGAAGTGCCTTGACTAATAGGAAGTTAGCTAGGTGGAAGGAGAGTAGATATACCCAAAAGTTGGGAACCACTATAAATCATTGTGTGCTTTTCTATGGTGATCTTTTTGTACAGGTACTTGAAATCAAATTACTGCCAACTCACTAAGCATTAAAGGAAGAAACTAAAAGATATCAAAAGAGAAAAAAAACCTATTCACCCCCCCCCCCCCCTCTTTAGGCTGCAAGCTGCCTTAAACTTAAGAACTTTCAGCTGTCCTCCAGTCCCATAGTATTTCGGTTATGTAATTTTCATTAGCAGGACTGATAAGGATCATGAGTCTGCTTGGCTTCTTCTGAGAGTATGGCTCTTGCATATCGATCAGGCTTTTCTGTGAAGAGTGTGAGGTTTGCCTTGGACCCACCGGTTGGATTGATTTGTAGAGCAACAAGAGCTGTCTGGAGTTCTAATACAATAGACTACCACTATGGGGGAACGTTGTTTGGATTTATCAAGAATTAGTGGATATTGCCTAAGATTTGGCGAGAGCTTTCGAAGCACTGTCGCGGTCTTGGGGGATAGGAATATGACTTTACCCCTATTGGGATTTGAGGATCTGCATGAGCTAGCTACTATTCTTTTGAGGATTAGCTTATTTATTTATGAGAATAGATTAATCTTGGCAGGCCTCTCTACTGATGCAGAGCGGATCCATGTCATTCCCCTTGAGCAGGCTAAGAAGAGGAAGCTGGTCTTTTTGCAAAAGTAGGGGAAGGTTGGGCCTTCTTTTGTTCCCCCCAAGTCTATCATAGAGGTTGTTGATGATTGCCTGGATAAGCTTGGTGGCAGTCCCCCTCCTATGGCCCGCGAGGCCGAGGAGTCTCTGGAGCTACCCGAGGATGATCCTATTTTGCGAGAAGAACATGTGTTGCCACTAGTGGGGTTGAAGGGTATGAAATGGGATTCATCTTCTTTTCGGGCTACCGTGCCGAAGGTACATCATTCTCATTTCCTACTTAGTTCTATGTTTTGTACTTTGTCACCACCTTGATCGGTCCTTTATCTTTGTAGCTAGATGAATTGTCAGAGGTCTTGACTATGTGGGAAAACAACTATGTATCCCTGAAGGATGAGTTTTTCTCCCTTCCGGTGAGGTAGGTCGTGTCAGAGGAGTCTTTATTCACTGCTATGGGAGGAGGGAGAAGGCCCTTTCTTTGCTGGATAGATCGGAGTACGAGTTGGCTGCTTCTAGGGCTAAGGTTGAGGTTCTCTGAGGGAAGTTGAATGGGGTTGACGCAAAGGTCGAGGTTCTCGAAGGTAAAATTGATGCATTGATGCAACCCTTGTTGAGTCGCTTAGTTGTACCGAGGCAAATAGGGCAGTGATGTCCCAGCTGTAGGTGAAAGTGGAGCGACTGAAAGAGGAGAAGGCTCAGCTTTCCTTTGTATATGCATGTATTGAAGGTGCACGAGCTTTCGGGATGGCTAAGTACAAAGATTCCAATGAATTCATGGTCGAGCGCGCTAGATTTGAAGAGTACGCTAGCTCTAAGATGATGGCTTCAAAGATAGATCAGCTCATGGAGTATGAGCATGATGTTGCATTATTCCTTGGGTTCGACAAGAGGTTCCGTCTAGCTCGAAGGGTGCCTTAGCTTTTTGACCTTGGAGTGGTCGATGCTTTAGATGATGATCCTGAGGTTGGATCCTAGGTATTACTTGCATGTGCCTTCCTTGTACTGGTTGCTTTTTTTCCTTTGGTTTATCTTGTTGTTGGGGGTGCGACTTTGCACTGTAACATGCTTTTCTATCTAATTTTCTTTTCAAATGATGTAGCATGTAGATTTGTTTTGTAGCTGAATAGATTTCCTTTGATGTTCTTTTGGAAACATTCATCCTTTTCATGTTCCTATTGCTCCAGCTTGTGGGCATGATGTTTTAAGGGAAATCTTAGTGGTCATGCTTCAGCGTTTGGCTAGTGTGTGAGTGCTTGGGGGATCTACGAGTGATATTTTCTCGCTTGGATTTGGAGAGGGTTCAGGTTCTTCTTTGGTGAATCCTTATTCATTTGCGCTTGAAGAGGATAGGTGTCTGACCTGGGAGGGGTGGCAAAAAAACCTTTGTTCATTTGCTCCTCACAATGTCTAGGGTCCGTTCGCATGGATGTGGACAAGATCCTTTGTCATTCGTGTCTCTGGATGACTAGGGTCCATCCGGGTGAAGGTGGTGATGAACCTTTGTTCATTCACACCTCTAGAGGACTAAGGTCCGTCTAGGCGGAAGTGGAGAAAAAACTTTGCTTCTTTGCATCTCAGGAGGACTGGGATCCGTTCGGATGGAGGTGGCAAAGAACCTTTTCCCATTCTTTCCATAGGAGGATTGGTGTCCGTCCGGATAGAGGTGGAAAAGAACCTTTGTTCATTCATGCCACATGAGGATCGGGGTCTGTCTGTGTGGAGGTGGTGAATATCCTTTATTTATTCATGCCTCTGGAGGACTGGGGTTCATCTGGGTGGAGGTGGCGAAGAACCTTTGTTCGTTCGCAACTTAGGTGGACTGGGGTTCGTCCAGGTGAAGGTGCAGAAGGACCTTTGTCCATCTCACCTGGGAGGTATAGAAGGTCTTTCGTCCCTCTCACCTTTAATGTAGGGGATCGTATGGCTTGTTCGTCTTTCAGAGATCCATCCACTATAAAAGGGAAATTATATGTTTTGTTACTAAAAGAGAAGGTGCATGTGCTCGCGAATTTCTTCTCAAGGCTTATTCTTGTGAAAGTAAGAAAAGTAATAGATAGTGCGGAAAGTGTTTGCCCCCCCCCCCCCCGAGTCTGGCCTAAGCTCCATATGGTTCTTTATGGCCCCAGTCCTGGATGGTGTATGATTGATATAGATAGTAGAGTCGTACCACCTCATGATCACCCCCCACACAATGCCTATCCCTCCAAGAGTGATGAACTTCATAGCCACACCAATTGTTGCTTTCTCAATAAATATGTGTATGACGAGTCTGATAGAACTCCATTATCTTCCCCACACCAATTGCTGCTTTCTCAATTCTTAGAAATGTCTAATAGGAAAAGTGAGGATTACTGGATATGCTCTTCCTTACTCTAGAACTTGAAGCCATTTACTGTCATTGAAATCAGAAAATCGTCAATATTCACTATTGTTGGGAATAGTGTTTATCGTCAAGCAATATCTAGATTAAGCCATATTTCATTTTCAATCCAAAAATTTCCTAGGTTTTAACATTTCTTACATAAAAAGGTGAAATCAGTACTATAACTTCATCCATTCAAAATATACATTTCAAATGAAAATACTATTCATCTTATTCCTCAAATCAAAATTTTAGATCTAACATAAATTTTTGTTTTTTGAATTTTTTTCCAACTAAATCTTTCAACAAAACCAAAAACAAAACTATATATCTTTAGATCTAAGAAAAACACAACAAAAAATCCTATTTTTCAAAATTTCTTCTAGATCCAAGTTTAATCTCTCCAAAGATCCACATTTTCTCATGAAATCACCATTAAACTTCAAAAGATCTTCAAAATCATCTTGAAATCGAAAATCATTTAACAAATTTCAAGAGATCCAAGGGAAATACCTTGGTTTTTATTGATTCGCTGGTGAAACGAACGTCTCCTCGCGATAGGGTTTTAAGAAAAGGGGGTCAAAGTGAGATCTTGACTCGAATCTGGCTTTTTATATGAAAATAATATTGTCAGGCAATACCTGCTACCACCAGCAATATCGATAAATCTCAAGATATTTTGAATTACTTTCTCAATTCTTTTCTCACTTATGCTACATATGCTACAGTCAAGATTGAGTAGATTTATCATTTACGGATTATTTACAATGTGTGATTTTATTTTCAAGGCTCATATAACATTTTATTTCTGGCATTTTCATGCTGGTATATCTCTTATAATATACAATGACATAGTGTGTAGAAGATGTATAGAATTGTTTTTGCATGCCTCTAAATAAGAGTAATATTTTATATTTGATAATGACATTGCACTCACAATATTTGATAAAACTATATGTGTATTGAAATTTTTGTCTTGCATGAATATGCTTTATGATAACTTTAACTCTTGAATTACATAAAATCATTTACATCATAAGTGATTCATGCACTTATTTATTCCATAAGTGTGGCCTAAAAAATTGTTATCTATGTTTGTAAATTAAGTGAATTCGGAGTCCTTGGTCAAAAACAAGAACAAAAACAAACAAAAGAGAAAAAAATAATGATGAATAAAATGAATTAACAATGATACTTCACCAAGCACTACCACCCTTCTGATGAGTCTAAATAAATATTATGAGGTTGAGCACCTTCGATAGAATTGTAAAGTATCTTGTGCAAATAATGTGTGGTCGTTTCTTCAAACTCTTTGTGCAATGAATTCTTTTATGGTAAAAAAAGTTCATTATTTATATTCAACGTTATGTTTGTACATTTCATATATTCATTTGTTATAATTTAAGCTTATGTATAATTTATCAAAGCACAAATTATACACATCATTATCTCTTATAAACTTCTTCTCATAAGAATTGGACCCGAAAATAATACTATCATTTTTATCTCAACTAAACGACTTGTCTTCGATATCTTAGCATAATATTTACAATGTTTGTGTTTACTTGAATTTCCATCTCTTCACATTGTTTCAGCTATCTTTACTAATATTTCAAACTCTTCCTGCATGCTTCTAACGTAGCATACTTGGTATGTACATCTTTACTTCTCAGTTTCAACTTTTCAAATTCTATCCTAGTATATCTTTACTTCTATCATTATATTCCTTTGATGTGCTTCCGCAAAATCAACTAATTCATATTCCAATTCCTGATCCTAATTCTTTTGATAATACCAAAAGGGGGAGAATTAAATAAGAAATCTATTGTTTAAATTATTTAGGGAGTAAAAATTCTAATTTGCTTTTATGTTGGGGGAGCTTCCATATAGGGAGAGTTTGTGCATATTATTTTATTTTATCTTTCTTATCATATTCTATAAAAATACTTATAGTCATAGTGGATTTCTTGTTAACAAATTTCTTATTATCAAAAGGGAGAGATTATTAGAGCATGCATTCTGCACTCCTTGGTTTGAGAATAAGAAATCCCGAATGTATTTGATCATAGTGTTTTTATGGTGTGCAGTTATAGCAACTATAATACTCCTATGGATTTGACTTATAAATGAGAAGTCGAATTCTTTTTAGAAAAAGATATCGTTGGCGATAGCTATTTATCAATAGGTGATAGCCTCAATGACGTTAGTGTGACAGCAGTCATGTTCTACACAATCCAAACACATCGCGCACTATTTAGCAGTATCGTCAGACGATATTTATATCATCGCGCGATAGCCCCATGTTTGTACATGATCTCAATTTTCCCTACATGGTTATCGTGGAGTGGGACACGTGTTAGCGTGAGGAGATATAGCCTGCGATAGCTACCTGCCGTCGGGCGATAGCGCAAAAACTATAAGAAGGCTAGATTTCGGGAAATTCATGTTACACGCCTTCTGGATCCTTCATTCCAGAGCACTCTCAGTATGACTACACTGATTTTAGAAAAACTCCTAATCACCTTCAAGTTCAAGTTCGAAGAGGAGACTGTTCATGTACTTCAACTTTGGCGATCTTCGCGAGGCTTCACAATCTTCTTTAGAGCACAAGTCTAGAGGGAGTTTTTAGATTTCAGATTTCTTTCTTGTAATCTTTTTATTATTCATTGCAATTGGTAGAGAACTCATCACATTGTGAGTGGCGACTAGGTCGTTGTGCGATTTAGGGAGAATTTGTCGTCTTGTGTGCAGCGACTAGGTTGTGGAGAGATCTAGGGGGAGGCTAGAGGTTATATCTAGGGAGAGATAGACTATAGTCAATCGGTCCTTGGGAGATGGATCGGTGAATTAACAATAAGGTTTTTTACTTGTAGCGTCGATTTCAAGCTCTATTGAAATCATCTTTTATGTTTTTATCTTGGTGAAATAAATTCAATATCTTGTCTTCTTTGATATTCTAAGTGTTTATTTCATATAAGTGTTTGTAAGAAAATCTGCTTAAGTCTTTTTATTAATTTGTCAAAGTCTTAAGTTTTTCATAAAAATATAAAATAACCCTTATTCACCCCCCCCCCCCCTTAAGGGTGCCTCAGGATCCAAGAATATGTTTCACATCTGTTCAAGCCTATTTTATATTTATAGTGTGTAAGAAATATAGGTACAATACCACACTGAATGCATGAATTAAATGTGATGCAAAAATGGATATGATGCTCTGAAGTTAACCCTACCACAAGGCAGTAACAACCACCATTGGTGGTAGCGATCGTGATAATGGAACAGCTCGCACAACACATTCAAATTAAATCATTGGCAAAAGTAGCGAAGCCAAGTTATAAAGAAGTAAATGTGAGGTATTAAGTGCTAAAGTATAATGGTAACTGAAAGGCAAGCCTGACAATCATCTGTTGATTAAGGAGCCAAATGGAGCAAGAGTTTCATATAATGGCTGGAGCACATATTAAGCTAATATGGCGTGATAACCGTATTGTGACACAGAAGCGGTTTCATAAATATAAAACATGCTTACCATTCCTGGACGGCAAGCACAAATATATCTTACCATTATGGGTACCGCAGGTTGGTAGCACCTACTGCTGGCGCTAGTGCACAGTTTTATTTAAATGGACGCTCTACTATTTCATTAAAAAAAACATTAAAGCTATAACTCTGAACTATTTCGTGTGAGCCCCTTTCCTAGTCATCCAAAATCATTCCTAAAGCAAACTTGAAGATCCAAAGGAGAACTTGTAGGTGGAATCAATCAACGCTCATTTTAAATGAAGGACGAGCGCAACTACAACTTGATCTCTCATTTGCCTTCATCATCACCTTTAGAGTTTCTCTATAGGGAGTTTTACAGCAGACATTTTTTCCTCATCTTGTATTTTTATCTTTTCTTTCGGTGACAAATTTTATGTAATGATAGTGGAATTTGCCTATGTGAACAACTAGGTCCATGTGCGGCTTAGGGAGGATTTCTCCTTGGGAGTTGACAACTAGATTTAGGGAATAAGTCTAGAGGTAGCTTGAGGCCTGTCTAGGGACAGATTGGCTAGGGTCAACTGCTCCTTAGGGAGAAGGGTCGATATAAAAAACCAAAGAGTTTTATTTCACCGCCTTGATTTGTAGCATCATGGAAATTATCTTTTTGTGATCAAAATATTATTGGAACAAAATCATGCATCTTGATTTTATTATTTTGAAAGTTTCATTTTTAACTCTCTAAAATACTCTAGAAAAATATGTTGATCAGAGTTATAAGTCAATATGAAATTTGATAATAGGATTTACACACCCCCCCCCCTATAAGGGCTCTAACTATCCAACAAAGAGAAGTCAGAGTACAAGTATAAGGGCTTATTCTGATAAATCTATCTGAGCTTGCATAGACTTGATGTCAAAGTTCAACAAACCTTGTGTTTACTTCTATATAGAACATTTTTGAATACAGCTTGATTAAATTAAGGCGATATTTAAGGATTGCTCATGACCGTTAGATATTTAATTAATAAAGGTTTTTACTCTAATTGAGGCACATCTGACAAAAGAAAGATTAGAGCATTTTATGTATATATAGGCGGGTTCAAATACGAATAACCTGGAATGTGAATCTACTTCGTAGCAGTGGCAGCCGGCGGCGGCGGGCTTGTCGGCCACTAGCCGTCCGGCGTTTGCCGGAGTGAATGCCGATGAACCTGGGAGCCAGCCCGCAATCGTCGGTCGCCGCTGCTGGGAAGGTGTCGCTCTATAGTAAATCACGATTTCAAGATGAATGGATGGGATTTCATTTCGCACGTTCGCACCACTCCCCATTCGCACTGGATCCCTCCCCTATAGATATAGATATATACTCCCTTATTCAAAAAAAGCAGAGAGAGGATATAGGAAAGCTATTGTGCTGAAGTAATAGACAGATCTCTCTTTGATCTTCATCTTTCTTCTTCTTCTTTCTTCTCTGAGAAAAATAGTAGTCAACAATGATCATCTTCTCTAGATTTAGAGGTCAATTATTGTGAAAGATCAATATGGTTTCATAAAAATTCTACTCCTCGGTAGATTCAAACCTTCTCTACTGAATCTAATTTCTCTGAAGGAATCAACAAGTTTGATCTTCGATAATTCCACATAGTGCTTTGAAAGAACCAAGTCCTCAGAGATTGCTGAAGAGGGCAATATTTGTGGAAACAAAAATTCTACTCTATCTCTTTTTCTACATCAAGTTTCCGATAGAGTTCTTAGAATCATTCTTTAAAAGATTCAGTGGTTATCTAATTCTTCTTATCAAAAGGATCTGATTTGGTTTTGATCTACCTGATCAAAAGGATCTCGGTTTAGTTTTTAGCCACCCTATCAAAAGGTTGTTGGTTTTTAGCCAACTTATCAAAAGGCGTGTTTGTTTGAGATATCTTATCAAAATCTCTTGTGTGATTCTTTGAATCTCCTTATCAAAAAATTTAGTTGCAATCAGTTTTAAGAGTTTTCTTATCAAAAGACTCAACATTATGTAGAGAATAGCCTACCAAGAGGTAGAAGAGGGGATGTACCCAATTTTGGGAACCTCTATAAAATATTATGTCATTTGGATTGCAAAGTTCTTAGTAGTTATGTTTTTTATTTTCTTTAATATATGATTTATATTGCATATAAAGCAACAAACTAAATAATTTGTGCATGTGTTGTGATTAATCAAAAGCTAAAATAAATTTAAAATCTCTATTCACCCCCCCCCCCCACACACACACACACACACCCCTCACTCTAGAGTAATTCTCTACTCACCTTTCAGCAAACTTACTCTCGAGCAACAAAACTCTAAACTTATATTCATTAAAACACAGGAGAAAACAATTTGAGCAACAAAGGAAAGCTCCCTTGGAGGAGCTTTCAAACAACCTAGTCACACATTGTATCGGGCCCAAGATCACTTCACCAACCAAACAACAACAACACTCAAGCCTTTATCCCACTATGTGGGGTCGGCTATATGGATCCTTTACCGCCATTGTGCCCTATCTTTTGTCATAATCTTACTAATGCCTGAGTACATCATGTCTTTCCTTATAGTTTCATTCCAAGTTTTTATTGGTCTACCCCTCCCTCGTTTAACATGTCTAGTGACTAGACTCTCACAACCCCTAATAGGAGCCTCTAATGGTCTCCTTTGTACGTGTCCAAACCATCTTAGACGAGCTTCTCGCATATTCTCTATAATTGGTGCTACTCCTGTCTTATCTCTGATAAATTCATTCCTAATTTTATCCAATCTCGTGTGTCCACACATCTACCTAAGAATTATCATCTCCGCAACTCCTATTTTTTGCTCATATACACAATTTACTGCCCAACACTTAGAACCATAGAGCATCGTGGGTCTAATTGCAATACAATAAAACTTGCCCATAATTTTTAGTGGTACTTTACGATCACATAAGATCCCTAACGCGCCTCTCCACTTCAACCAACCCGCTTGGATTCTATGTGTCACATCTTTATAAATACCTCCGTCTTTTTGAACTATCGATCCAATATATTTAAAACACTCACTACAGGAAATATCTTGATCACCCAACTTAATAACGAAGTCATCTGTCTTTCTTGTACTACTAAATTTAAGCTCCATATACTCCATCTTTGCTCTGCTCAACCTAAAACCCTTCTTTTCTAAAGTATCTCGCCAAGATTCAAGTTTTGCATTAACACCCTTGCGTGTCTCATCAACCAAAACGATATCATCCGTAAACAATAAACACCAAGGTATTGCTTGTTGCATATGTCTAGTGAGCTCATCTAAGATGAGGGTAAATAAATAAGGGCTTAAAGCGGGACCTTGATATAAGCCAACAGTGATAGGGAATTCCAGTGTTAATCCTCCAGATATCAGCACCCTTGTCACTGAATTTGTATACATATCTTTGATTATGTAAATATATGAAACATTCACACCTTTCTTTTTCAAGAGTCTCCATAAGATCTCTTTTGGAACTCTATCATAAGCCTTCTCAGGATCAATAAATAGCATATGCAAATCTTGTTTTCTTTCTTGATAGTTATCAATGAGTCTCCTCAAGAGATGTATAGCTTCCATAGTCTACCTCCCTGGCATGAATCCAAATTGATTCTCCGAGATGTTAGCCTCTCGTCTTACTCTTCTTTCTATTACTTGTTCCTATAGTTTCATGGTATGACTCATCAATTTAATTCCTCTGCAATTAACATATTTTTATATATCTCCTTTATTCTTATACAAAGGTACCAAGATAATTTCTCACCATTGGTATGGCATCCTCTTTAACTTCAGTATCTTATTGAAAAACATATAAGCCATAAAATTCCTTTATTTCCTAGACATTTCTATACTTTGATAAGCATATCGTCTAGCCCAACAGCCTTTTCATTTTTTATCTTATTTAGAGCATCTTTTACTTTTGATAGCTAAATTTTACGATAAAATTTAATGTTCATATACTCCTCGGATTTACTTAACTCTTCCAAGTTCAATTCATTGTCATTTGTTTCATTACAGAGTTGATAAAAGTATCTTTTTCATCGCTCTTTAATACGCTCATCATTAGTCAAACCTATATCTGTCTTATTCTTTATCCATTTTACTTGACTTAAATTTCTTGTCTTCCTTTCTCTAGCTCAATCAATTTTATATATGTCACGCTCTCCATATTTGGTATTTAGTCGCTTATAAAATTCTTCATAAGTTTGACTTCTTGTTTTACCTACTACATGTTTAGCTTCTTTTTTAGCGACTTTATATCTAGCTAAGTTTTCATCATTCCTACAAGCGTAGAGTGATTTATAGCTGACCCTTTTTACCCTCACTTTGTCTTGCACTTCCTCTTTCCACCACCAAGATTCTTTATTTGGGGGTGCACGATCTTTTGATACTCCAAGTAAGCTCTTTCCATTTATCCTTAAATGTGAAGACATAACTTCTCATGAGACATTAGGATCAACATAAGGGTCATCAACTAGTTGTTCCATAACTGTCGTCTTCAAAGCAACCTGTTTTTCTATCTTCAAGTTTCACCACCGAATTTTTTGCAACATTTTTGTTCTCGTCTTAAATTTATTATATTTAATTTGTACATCTAACACCACTAACTTATATTGTGTTGTCAAACTTTCTCCTTGTATGACTTTGTAATCCTTACAAATCATTTTATCCATTTTGCGAGTCATAAAAAAATCAATTTGTGACTTATTTTGTCTGCTTTTAAATATAATTAAATATTATTCCCTCTTTATCAAAAGCATATTTGATATAATTAGCTCATGTGCTACGACAAAGTCTATAATAGTTCGTCTTTATTCAATCCTTTCTCCAAATCATATCCTCCATGAATGGTCGTGTAAACTACATTTTTCTTCTATATATGTCCATTTAAGTCTCCTCCTATGAAAATCTTCTCTCTTTGTGGAATTTCTCTTACTAAATTATCTAAGCCTTTCCAAAATTGCACTTTAATAGCTTCACTTAATCCTACTTGTGGCGCGTAAGCACTGATCATATTAATAGTTTCCTTTCCTATGACCAATTTAAGAGCTAAGATTCTATCACATTTTCTACTTACCCCAACAACTTCATACTTCCAAGTAGTATCCACAACAATACCTACTCCACTACTTGTTTTATTTTTTTCGGTGCACCATAATTGAAAACCTGAATTATATAAAAATTTTGTTTTCTCACCCACCCATCTAGTCCCTTGCGGGCATAAAATATTTATCCTTCTCCTAATCATTGTATCCACTACTTTTATCGTTTTACCCATTAACGTACCTATGTTCCAACTTTCAAACCTAAGTCGATCACAATTCCTATGACATACTTTCCTATGATGTCTAATATGTAAGGATTTTTGTCTATTTAACACTACACCCAAGTCCTCTGTGAGATGCAGTGGTCCTTGCCAAGATGTTGCATTCGGACCATACGATGAGGACTCTTGCATATTTAACACTACACTCAAGTCCTGGAGATGTAGTGATCCTTGCCAAGATGCCGCATTCAGACCATGTGATGCGTTCCTCAAGAGGAACAACCTAGTTTTTGCATACTTTTTCAAATGATCCATATTCATAAGGGTGACTAAATTTTACGATGGTCGTCTGCCTAACACAACCCTCCCCATTTTTCATCCAAGCTTGGGATCGTCATAGGCTGGTTTATCACTTCACCAACCAATCAATAAAATTGCATGACCATGTTATTGACCTTGTGAGATTTGAATAAGGATGGGTCCACACTCTGGCAATAAGTCAATTTGTTTGTACGTGAAACCCTGCAGAAAATCAAATTTTATTCATGTCAGCTTTTTTCACAAAATAAATCATGGATTATTGATCCATGCATGTTTATGGTCATTTTAAGTAGTCATATGTATATATTTTATGTTGAAAATATACATAAAAAGTGACTTTTTTGAACTATTATTACAACTACATTTTACACTGAAAATGTTGTGCACTTGCAACTGTATTTTGTGTTGCATTTGTATTTCACACTGAAAATGTAAATCCATGGGATCCTTTATATGTGTGGCACATACAGAATTATCTCCTGACAATAGGGTATACCCCTACCTCACTTGAATTTAGATACAACTCATTATCAGGCAAAAAATACAGTGCAAACAACTCCCTTATATATATACGGTTTAATGAATATGCACCTCACGTGTATATAGATATATACGCGTCTTTTTAAAATACATCTTGTGCGTGCATTTTCAGAAAAAATATTCAATATGAAAGTTAAAGATCTCATTAAGATCTACAACTTTCATTTTGAACACTTTTCCTGAAAATGCACACACAAACCGTATTTTGGGCCTGATTTAAATTTGGGCGGAACTAGTGTGAATTCGCAATTGTTCCGCCCAGGTTTCAATCGGGAATAAAATCTGCCTTGTGAGTGTATTTTCAAGAAAAGTGTTCAACATGAAAGTTGTAGATCTCAACGAGATCTATAACTTTCATGTTGAACACTATTCCTGAAAATACACGCACAAGACATATTTCAAAAATATGCGTATATATTTTATATACACCTCATGCGTATTTACAGGAAACACACACGCACGCATATATATATATATATATATATATATATATATATATATATATATACATACATATATATATATATACATACATATATATATACATATATACATATATATATACTGTTGGGTACATTGGAAAATGTGTACCTGATTTGGAGAAGCCTCACTTAGCTCAATGATATACATCAAGGTGTATTTGATGTTATTTTGAGTTTATATGTGCAGGTTAAGTATTGGCTAAAATGCAGAGAAAAGTTTCTAAGTCCATGTGTCAACACTTAAGGAAGTCTGTGTCGACACTTGGAAAAGCTGTGTCGACACCTGAAGCAACTATGTCGACACACAGAATAGATAGTCGACATCAACTGTGTCGACACACAGAAGCAAAGTCGACATCAACTGTGTCAACACCGGGAGGCTTTGTCGACACACAAAATTCTAAGTCTACATCAACTGTGTCGACACACAGGACTTGTGTCGACACACAGCAGAGTTTCAATATAGTTGATTGCTGTGGAGTGAAGAAGTGTTTGTGTCGACACAAATACTCTATGTCGACACATTCTCAAGATGCAGTGTCAAGAAGCAGTGTCGACATCAAGACAGCTATGTCGACTCCACCAAAGTCTATGTCGACACTTAAGTCACATGTGTCGACACATATTGACAGTTTGTCTCGACACATAATGACAGTCAATCTCGACGCTTTGCTGACAGAGACAAAGGTTCAAGAGCTGACTGGGAACTTGACAGCTGTGCATTCCAACAACATTAATGATGCTGTCAGACTTGTAAGAAGTTAGTTAGAAACCGGATCAGCCGGTTACCATGGATGAAATCTATATATATGGATGGATTCTGTCAAATCAAAGACAATGAACAACAGATCATACACACACAACTAACACAACTATTGAGAGATTGATCGTTGATCAAGAAAGTGCAAGTCACACAGAATAAGATCTTCATAAGAAGATCTAAGAAGACAATCTGAAGTGATTATCCACTCAAATTTTGTCTAAGGTGAATTCATTCAGAATTCAGAAGGAACTTCAGAAGATTTGGGGAGAGAGAGCTCCAGCTGTTTTGAGGTCAAGAAGGAGACAATCACAAGTCTCTTAAGAAGTAGATCCTGAACTAATCTACTAAGTAGTTCCAGATCCATATCTGGAATCCAAGAAGGAAGCTGACAGTCAGTAAACTTCAAAGGAGATCAACCCTACTAAGTTCAGATTCAAGAAGCTTTGAAGAAAGATAAGAACAGGTTGATTTCAGTCATCAGTTTCATCAAGAAGCTGATCAAGAATTCTCTTATCCTTTCTCTCTCAATAAGGGTAAGAGTCCATCAAATTACTTATCAAATTCTGTAGGATCTTTTCAAAGATCTGAGTTGTAAGCCTGTGTTATAAAGGCTGCGTGTAGGAGATTTTGATCTCTGAGTGGTAAGGATGATTGAGCCTGAGTGTAGGAGAATTTGTTCTCTGAGTTGTAAGCCTTGTGGCAAGGATGAGGTAGGGTTGTTAGCCTGAGTTGTAGGAACCTAATAAGGTTCTGAGTTGTAGGAACCTTTCAGGGTTCTGAGCTGTAAGATCTGCGGATCTGAGAAGAAGGAAGAAGTTAGGCCGAATCTAGCACACTACTAGATAGGTGAAGGGGGAAAGTGGATGTACCCAGACCTTGGGGAACCACTATAAACCTATTTGCAATCTGTGATGCTTGTGTTATTTTAGATTCTGTGATTGTATATGTTGTGTTAGCTGTAGAGATTTGAGATTTATATTAAAGAACTGAAGCTATATTCTGCCTTAGTTTAAAACAAGGAAAAGAACCTATTCACCACCCCCCCCCCCTCTAGGTGTTTAGGTTGTCTTGAAGTTAAATCTATCAAGTGGTATCAGAGGGAGGTTACTCAAAGAAGGACTTAACAGTCTGAGTTAGATCCCTAAGGCAGAATATAGAATCAAGAAAATGGGTTCTGGAGAAAATCACAAGGAACTAGGTTCTATGAAATTACCCATCGGTAGGAAGGAGATATTTGGAATATGGAAAGAAAGAGTCAGGTTATTTATGGAGGCTTCTGACCCAAGGATCTATATTACAGTAAAAGAAGGTCCTTATATTCCAATGAATGTGTCTGTTCTAGATGCAAATCAAAGAACTCCTAAAGATTTTTCTGAGATGACTAAGGATGAGATCATCCTGGCAACTATGGATAAAAGAGCTCAGAATATCATTGTAAGTGTCATAGATGATTCAACCTTTCAGAATTTGATTCACTGCAAGACCTCCAAGGAAATGTGGGACATGTTGATAGTCTACATTGAGGGTTCTGAAGAAGTTAGACAAGATAGAAAGTCTATGTTAAATCAGGAATATGAAAGCTTCAGACAAGGGAAGTCAGATAGCATATCTGAGTGCTATAAGAAGTTCTATAGAATAGTTAATGAGCTGATGTCTTATGGAAGGGTCTTCAGTACATATGAACGGAATGATAAATTCTTAAGATCCTTGACAAAGGATTGGGACACCAAGATTTGTGTCATTAGGGAAGTGGCCAAACTTGCAGATATTTCTCCTCTAACTTTATTTGGAAAGTTGTTGTCTTATGAAATGCAACTAATGACAAGAAAAGAGGAAGAAAGAAATGCTAAAGGGGAGCATAAAGAAAAGTCTGTGGCCTTTAAGGTTGAAGCCACTAGAAAGAATAGGAGGATGTCTCCATTACCTCCTAGGGAAGTTGCTGAAATTACCTCAGATAATTCAGACAACCAAAATTCAGATAGCAGTGATTCAGATACAGATTTTGCTGCCTTTACAAGACAGTTTCAGAGATTCTTGAAGAAGAAGCAGTGGAAATCTAGGCCCTCCACATCACAGCCAGTTGATGACTATTATCAAAAGAGAAAGTCATCTAGGAAGGATAGGAGCAGGTCAAAGCCTAGCAAATCTACAACATCAAAGATAGTTTGTTATTGCTATAATAGGCCTGGACATGTTGTGGCTGAGTGTCCAGACAAAAGAAAGGAGTCTGCTGATAAAAGGAAAACTCAACAAAAGACCAAGAAGGAGAAATCTTTTGTTGCTAAGAAGGAGAAGAGCTTGTCATACCAATCAACTTCAGAGTCTGAATCTGAAGCTGAGGCATACATTGGCCTTTTTGCAGCTGATGAATAAGAAGAGTTTATGCAATTGCTGAACTCTATCTATGCACAAGAAGACTATCAGTGTATGAGACTGATAGCTGTATCAGAAGAAGACAAGTGCCAGGATCAGCCTGGTCCTAGTAAGGTACAATGTATTTCTAGAAATTCAGATTGTAGTACTGGTACAGAGTCAGATACATCTGCATCAAGTGATATGGATGGATCTGAGTCTGAAGGTGATATTCATCAGCTGATAGATGAATATGGGGACTTGTTGTAGGCACTAAAGAAAAGCAAGAACCTGGCCAAAACTAAGGCTAAGGAAATTGCAGATCTTAAGATGGCTGCAACTGGTTTAGAGAAAGAGTTGGATCAAAAATTGAATGAGATTGCCAAACTGAAAAATATATCTGTTATTCAGATGGGCACAATCACATACAAAAATGATCTAATTAAAAGTCTGGAAACCAGACTTCAAAAGGAAAAAAGATTTGGCGACTAATTATTCCAAGCCTAAATCAGTTTTACCCTTAATAGATGAGTTTGTTGCTCAAAAGGGTAAGGCTGGAATAGGCTTTAAGGGTAAGACTAGGGCTGTCCAATTCAAGAGAAAGGGAAAAGCCTCAGTCCAGCCACTAAATTTCAAAGTCCCTGTAGTGTTTAGAAAGGTACAAGTGTCTTCTAACAAGTATGACCTTGAGAATTCTCATGGTCATAGTAAGACTGAAGTTCTGAATGACAAGGGTGGTTATGTCAATAAGGCAGCCCATGTTCATAAACCCCATGTTTTTAAGAAAATAGTGGGTGTAGCTGCATCAGTACCAGCACAATACAAAAGAGTTGATGTATCTAAAAATAGATATAACAAGTATGAATGTTGGTGTTTTGACAAGACAGGTCATTATGTCATAGATTGCTGGCACAACACTAGTGTTAGGAAGAACAACAGTCTACCTGTTAGAAGAGTAGCAGGTAGATTTGGTAAGTATGAAGCTAACTTGAACCAAGGACCCAAGACTTATTTGGGTTCTAAGGGAAAGTAATTCTTTATTGCAGGTGAGTCCAAGTCACCATACCCCTATATGGTACTTGGACAGTGGATGTTTCAGGCACATGACTGGAACAAAGGAATTGCTGAAGGAGTACTTGTCTATCATAAATGAGCCTAAAGTAATCTTTGGTGGCTCTGAAAAAGGAATCATCAAAGGGTTTGGTAACATTTCTAGTAACTAGATTACAATCACTCAAGTGGCCTATGTGAAGGGTTTGAAACACAGCCTTATAAGCATAAGTTAGCTGAGTGATTTAGGATATGACATTTCATTTGTTAAGAATGGATGTCATATCAAAAGGTCAAATGATCAAAAGGTCATTTTGACAGGATACAGAAAAAGGAATGTGTACTGTCTTAATTTTGAGTGTGAGAACAAAGGTTCTCCTATTTGTCTTGTAGCTGATGAGAAAGCCTCTCATTGTGTTAAATGGCACAAGAGGCTGACCCATCTTAACTACAAAACAATTGGCCAACTCTTTAGCAGAGAGTTAGTGAGGAATGGTCCTCAAGTTAAGTATATAAAGGAATGGATATGTTCAGCTTGTCAAAAGGGCAAGCAGACAAAATCCTCCTTTCATAGCCTTGAAAACAAGGATTTTGTGAGGTGTCTATACCTCTTACATATTGATCTTTTTGGTCCTATGCAAGTTCATAGTCTAGATAGGAAGGTCTACACTTTTGTGGTGGTAGATGACTATTCTAGATATTCCTGGGTGTTCTTTCTGAGACAAAAATCAGAAACCCCAAGTGTTTTACATAGTTTTGTCAAACAAATTCAGAATGAACTGGACAGTACAGTAGTTAAAATCAGAAGTGACCATGGCACTGAATTTCAATCTGAAAGTATGACAAGACTGTGTGAAGAATTTGGGATTTTCAAAGAATTCTCCTCACCTAGAACACAACATCAAAATGGTATTGCTGAAAGGAAGAATAGAACATTGATTGAGGCTGGTAGAACTCTATTGAGTGACACTTCTCTCCCAAAATATTTTTGGGCTGAGGCAGTAACCACTGCATGTCATTGATCAACAGGGCTTCTATCACCAAGTGCCACAAAAAGACTCCCTATGAGAACATGAAAGGTAGAAAACCAAATTTATCCTATTTTAGGATCTTTGGTTGCAAGTGCTATATCCTTAACAATGGCAAGTCTTATCTAACTAAGTTTGCTGTCAAATCCCAAGATGGGATATTTGTTGGGTACAGCAATAATAGTAAGGCTTATAGAGTCTACAACTTGATTACTCAAGTTGTAGAAGAATCTGTACATGTTTTTGATGAAACTAGATTGATCAACAGTGAGTTGCATTGTAGCTCTTGCAGTTCTACAGGTATTAATGAGAAAATGGACAAGCTTACCATTACAGAAGAAATAACTGAAGAGCAGGAAGTGGAAAATGGTGGCTACTATCCAGGGGGAGTACAGGACTCTCTAGATACTGAAGTACACCAAGAGGTACAGCATATTGAAGAGACTGGAGGTGTTCAACCTGAAGATAGTCTACCTCCAACTGTTAGACACTTAAAGGATCATCCAGCAAATCAGATAATTGGTGATCTAAGACATGGAGTGCAAACCAGAAGAATGAACTTGACCACAGTGCAATACTCAAGCTTTCTATCTCAGTTAGAGCCAAAGAAATTTGAAGAAGCTATTCTAGACCCATACTAGATTGATGTCATAGAAGAGGAGCTGAATCAGTTCAGAAGGTGCAAGGTCTGGGAGTTAGTTCCTAACCAAAAGACCACAATATCATTGTAACAAAGTGGATCTTTAGGAACAAACTGGATGAGAATGGAATCATTGTGAAGAACAAAGCAAAACTTGTTGCAAAAGGATACAGGCAGGAAGAGGGTATTGACTTTGATCAAACCTTTGCCCCAGTAGCAAGACTGGAAGCAATTAGGATGTTCCTTGTCTATGCAGCATATCAACGATTCAAGGTATTCCAAATGGATGTAAAATCAGCATTCCTGAATGGAAATCTAAAAGAAGAAGTTTATGTAGAGCAGCCTTCAGGTTTTATAGATTCTCTCACACCTGATTATGTTTATAGACTTAGGAAAGCTTTGTATGGGTTAAAGCAAGCCCCAAGGGCTTGGTATGAAACCCTGTCTACTTTCCTTATTGAGAACAAATTCTTAAGAGGGAAAATAGACAAAACTCTATTCCTAAGGGAATCCAAAGGTAAGATAATCTTAGTCCAGATTTATGTAGATGACATAATATTTAGGTCTACAGAAAACAATCTTTGCAAGAAATTTGCTAAACTTGTGCAAGGGAAGTTTGAAATGAGCAGTATGGGGGAACTTAAGTTCTTCTTGGGACTCCAAGTAAGACAGACTGATGATGGCTTATCCATATCCCAATCTAAGTTCACCAAAGAGTTAATTAAGAAGTATGGTATGGAATCATCCTCCACCATGAGAACTCCTATGGAAACAAGTATGCATATATGCAAAGATGATGCAGGTAAACATGTAGATGAGTCTTTGTATAGAGGAATAATTGGCTCTCTTCTCTATCTCACTGCTAGTAGACCAGACATTATGTATGTAACATGTGTCTGTACTAGGTACCAATCAGGCCCAAAAGAATCTCATTACACTACAGTAAAGAGAATTTTGAGATATCTAAAGGGCACACCTAATCTAGGCCTTTGGTACCCTAGGAATGGAGATTTTCTACTAACAGGCTATTCAGATACAGACTTTGCAGGTTGTAAAGAAGATAGGAAAAGCATTACAGGTACATGTCAATTTCTAGGAGGAAGATTGATATCTTGGAGCAGTAAGAAACAGACTAGTGTTGCAATATCCACAGCTGAGTCTGAATATGTGGCAGCAGAAAGTTGTTGTGCACAGCTGTTGTGGATTCAACACCAGCTAGAAGACTATGGTATTCAGGTAAGTAGAACACCTTTGTTTTGTGATTCTACTAGTGCTATTTCTATTGCTAATAATCCTGTTTCACATAGTAGGACTAAGTATATAGAAATAAGATACCATTTTCTTAGAGAACATGTAGAGAAAGAGGACATCTCACTAGAATTTGTTAAGACAGATTATCAAATTGCAGATGTATTTACTAAGCCTCTAGATGAAACTAAATTCAATAGATTTAAAATTGAATTAGGAATGTTGAACATAGACTAGTCTAATAAATTTGGCTAAGTAAATCTGTGTCAACACATTCAGAGTAGTGTTGTCGACACTTCAGTAAATCTGTGTGACACATCCAGAGAAGTGGTGTCGACACAACCAGAGTAATGGTGTCGACACTTCCAGAAATTGTGTCGACACTTGCAATAAGAGTCGACACAGAATTTCTGATGAACTACTAAGTATGTCCAGTGTCGACATATCATCATTTGGTGTCGACACATAATAGTCTTTGTTGTGGTCGAGACAACAGAAGTATGTGTCGACACTTTCCAACAGTGTCGACACATTTAGACAGTTTTTGCCCGTCTTTTGACCTTCTTTGTTTAAAAGGGTATAAATAGGTCGAGAAAATATAATGTCGACACGCTCTCCAGATTTTCGAGATTAAACCCTTGTGTCGACAAACTCTTTTCTCTCAATTCAAGATTTCTCCCATTCCAATGGCGCCAAAGATTGAATATAACATTAACAAAGGCTACGAGCTGGTGCGCAATGCCTTTGATGATGCGGCTATAGAGATTAAAGGGGTCATTACCCTTGTTACTGATAATGGATTAGAGTTTCTTGTATCTGAACCTACCAAGATCTGGAAGAAAGAAGTGTTTGAATTCTATGCTGCTGCAACAGTGGATTCCACTAGACTGAAGATTAAATCGACAGTTCATGGTAATAGAGTCAAACTTACTCTAAAAAGTTTAAGAAAGATTCTTCATCTTCCAAGAATTCAGGATGAAGAAGAGGTCTCAGCCTCAAAGACAAGGGAGGCACTTCAGTGGTGTGGATTGGATCCAACCATGAAGATTGGAGCAGCCATCAACAGAAAAGGGATGAATCAACAAGGAAAATTTCTATCTGAAGTGATAGGGAAGGTGATTTTGTGTAAACCAGGAGGCCATGATAGGATCTCTGCCTTTATGTTCAATCTGATGACCAGGATAATCTATAAGATTAACACAGATTGGTCTGCAGTTTTGTTTGAGAAGATAAAGGAAGGAATCAAAAAGCCTAATTTGGCTAGATTAATGAGTCTATACCTGGTTGGAGCAATTCCAGAGGTAATGCATCAGCTTCCAGGATCTAGAATAAATTATATGAGAAGGATGGACATCAGGATAATATCCAGATAGGATAGGGTTCTCTCCAAGAACACACCTGATTTGGATAATCAAGAGACTGCAGCAAAATCACCAGTCCATGACATTACTGATCATGATCATGTGTAGGACACAATGAATGCACAAGTGCAGGGGGAGCAAGTTAGGGCACAGGTCCAGGACCTGGCTGAAACTGCCCAAGTTCATGAGGAGACAGTTACTGCACAGTTGCAGGGGGAGCAACATTCTGCACAAGGACAAGGGGAAGAAAGCATTCACTTGGCAAGTGAAATGAGTTCACAATCTATTCTTGAAACACCTCATATCAACAGTCCAGCACTAGATGTGATCATGGAGGATACATCTATGGTTGCTGATGCTCCAGAAAAAACAGTTCACACTCAACAAGAGTTCACCCTAGAAGAATTATTTCCTGACATAGAGGGAGCAGTTGAGGGGGAGCAAGTTAACCTTGAGAAGGTGGAGCATAGGACTGAAAAGGAGATGCCTCCTAGTCCCAAAGAAAGAGTAAATATTGACAGTTCCTCTGATTTAGGGGATGAGGAGATAGCAAGTTTAAAGAAAAGAAAACTGATGGTTTTTAAGAGGAGAAGCAAGAACTATAAGAAGGCTTTGCAAACTACTACTTCACAACCAGCCCCTGAGACTGATTACAGCAAATTTTTGGTTGATTTACAAGTGAAATTTGATGAGCAGAGATTGGCTCTTGAAAAATATGTGGATGCAAGCCATAATGCCCTCCAATTTGATCTAGCACAAGATATAAAATCCATCAGATTTGAGGTAAATCAGAATAAGAAAGAAATGACAGATTGCTTTCACAAGGGGGGTAATGTTGTAGTCTTTCTAGCAAAGCAACAAGCAGAAATCAAGAAACAAGTGGATGATATTAATGTAAAACAAGGCTATGTCCTTGAAAATAAAATAAGAATGAATGACAATCTAACTGAATCTCACAATGAGATAGTCACTGAAGTAAGGAAAACAGTTATTGCAATGACTGAGGCAAGAAATAAGGAGAAAGAAGAATTTG
Source organism: Platanthera zijinensis (assembly GCA_039513925.1). Classification (NCBI taxonomy): domain Eukaryota; kingdom Viridiplantae; phylum Streptophyta; class Magnoliopsida; order Asparagales; family Orchidaceae; genus Platanthera; species Platanthera zijinensis. The sequence continues at coordinate 211,483,830 of CM077081.1, read as the reverse complement.
ATAAGAAGCTACAGAAAGCCTTGGATTCCTTTAAGACAGCTATTACTACTTCTCAGCAAACAATTTCTGATCAGCTTCAAAAGTTAAAGTCATTCTTTAAAGATGATATCAATTACCTGGATGGGCAAATCAGATTTCAAAAAGATGATTTGAGAGATCATGTGGCCAGATAAGTCAAAAAGGGGGAGAGAGTGTTAGTATATGCAGGCTCTGATCATGCCAAATGGATAACCAACAGTATTAGAGCCACTCTGGGATATCCACCCTTATATGATGATGATAATGTGGCTGAGTCAGGTGTGCAACCAGCTCTACTTAAAGGTGATCAACCTGAGGTTGCCCAAGTTATTTACCCCCCTGCAGATCTTGAAATGATACATCAACAAGTTCAGTATATGTACAGCCCTCCACAACAAGTTACTAATGTTATTATTGAAAAGGTAGATATGCCAGAAGCTGGTGTGAAAGCTCAGCAAGATGCTCAATTATCAAAGAAGAGATTCAGAGAGCAGGCAGAGTTAAAACCTGATTTTGAGCAATGGAGCCCCACTTCTAGAAATATCATATTAACTGCCTGGAAAGCTGTAAAAGACCAGGTTCATGAAAGGGGTAAATGGTATAATGAGCAGGAGTGGCAGAAGTATGAGGCAAGGCAGGAAGCCATAGTTCAATACAGAAGAAAGGCTAAGAGTGGGAAGCTACCTCCTGATGCTCAGGAGCCTAGCAAGTATTTCCTTAAGACTTTTAATTATTTTGAAAGGCAAAGAATTATGGCTGAAGCACAAAAGAAGGCTGAGTTGAAAGGCAAGAAGCCCATTGAAGATATAGAACCTTCTGTGCAGGCTCAGATTAAATCAGGGAAAGGAATAGTCATCAAGGAGCCAGTCCAGCCTCAGTTTACTTTTACTAGTTTTTTTTTCAAGAACTATGTAATTCTTAGTTTTTAAAGAAGTCTATGTAAACAGTGTTAAGAAACTTTTTGATATAATAAACAACAATGTTCCATGTTCATTTAATTTGCATCCTTATTCTGTGACGTTAGTTTATTATTTGTTTTGTTTATAAGTTACCCTATTAAATAATGCTTATACACATCATCATGTTTATTTATCATAAGTGGTGTATATCATTGACAAAAGGGTTATGACTTCTCCAAATAGGGGGAGATTATTGGGTACATTGAAAAATGTGTACCTGATTTGAAGAAGCCTCACTTAGCTCAATGATATACATCAAGGTGTAATTGATGTTATTTTGAGTTTATATGTGCAGGTTAAGTATTGGCTAAAATGCATAGAAAAGTTTCTAAGTCCATGTGTCGACACTTAAGGAAGTCTGTGTCGACACTTGTAAAAGCTGTGTCGACACCTGAAGCAACTATGTCGACACACAGAATAGATAGTCGACATCAACTGTATCGACACACAGAAGCAAAGTCGACATCAACTGTGTCGACACCGGGAGGCTGTGTCGACACACAGAATTCTTAGTCTACATCAACTGTGTCGACACACAGGACTTGTGTCGACACACAGTAGAGTTTCAACATAGTTGATTGCTGTGGAGTGAAGAAGTGTTTTTTTTTGACACAAATACTCTATGTCGACAAATTCTCAAGATGCAGTGTCAAGAAGCAGTGTCGACATCAAGGCAGCTATGTCGACTCCACCAAAAGTCTGTGTCGACACTTAAGTCACATGTGTCGATACATATTGACAGTTTGTCTCGACACAAAATGACAGTCAATCTCGACGCTTTGCTGACAGAGACAAAGGTTCAAGAGCTGACTGGGGACTTGACAGTTGTGCATTCCAACAACTTTAATGAAGCTGTCAGACTTGTCAGAAGTTAGTTAGAAACCGGATCAGCCGGTTACCATGGAAGAAGTCTATATATATAGATGGATTCTGTCAAATCAAAGACAATGAACAACAGATCATACACACACAACTAACACAACTATTGAGAGATTGATCGTTGATCAAGAAAGTGCAAGTCACACAGAAGAAGATCTTCGTAAGAAGATCTAAGAAGACAATCTGAAGTGATTATCCACTCAGATTTTGTCTAAGGTGAATTCATTCAGAATTCAGAAGGAACTTCAGAAGATTTGGGGAGAGAGAGCTCCAGCTGTTTTGAGGTCAAGAAGGAGACAATCACAAGTCTCTTAAGAAGTAGATCATGAACTAATCTACTAAGTAGTTCCAGATCCATATCAGGAATCCAAGAAGGAAGCTGCCAGTCAGTCAACTTCAAAGGAGATCAACCCTACTAAGTTCAGATTCAAGAAGCTTTGAAGAAAGCTAAGAACAGGTTGATTTCAGTCATCAGTTTCATCAAGAAGCTGATCAAGAATTCTCTTATCCTTTCTCTCTCAACAAGAGTAAGAGTCTATCAAATTACTTATCAAATTCTGTAGGATCTTTTCAAAGATCTGAGTTGTAAGCCTGTGTTATAAATGCTGAGTGTAGAAGATTTTGATCTCTGAGTGGTAAGGCTGATTGAGCCTGAGTATAGGAGAATTTGTTCTCTAAGTTGTAAGCCTTGTGGCAAGGCTGAGGTAGGGCTGTTAGCCTGAGTTATAGGAACCTTATAGGGTTCTGAGTTGTAGGAATCTTTCAGGATTCTGAGCTGTAAGATCTGTGGATCTGAGAAGAAGGAAGAAGTTAGGCCGAATCTAGCACACTGCTAGATAGGTGAAGGGGGAAAGTGGATGTACCCAGACCTTGGGAAACCACTATAAACCTATGTGCAATCTGTGATGCTTGTGTTATTTTAGATTCTGTGATTGTATATGCTGTGTTAGCTGTAGAGATTTGAGATTTATATTAAAAAACTGAAGCTATATTCTGCCTTAGTTTAAAACAAGAAAAAAAACTTATTCACCCCTCACCCCCACCCCCCCCCCCCCCCTCTAGGTATTTAGATTGTCTTGAAGTTAAATCTATCATATATATATATATATATATATATATATATATATATACATGTACATATATATATACATACATGCTAGCTGCTATTTTATTTTATTTTATCCAGCAATTCTCTTCTTTCTCTCTCTATCAATTTCTATGATCATATGGGTGACGGCAGCGCGCATTCAATCAAAACCCCAAGTTTGGAGTTTCCTCTTTGGGACGCATCCAACAGAAAAGTCCAAAAGGAATCCTTGTTCTTGTGGGCCCTATGGGGGTGGCCTCCTTCCACGTAACCTTCTTATCTCTCATCATCCTAACCCTTAATTATACCGCCCCCCTCTCAGCCACTCTCTCTCTCCCCTCCCTCTCTCTAGCTTTAGGATCCCTAGTTTTTTTCTTTTTTTAATGATTCAAAATCGGACGGCTGATGAATTATGAAGTCATGATCCGACGGCGGTTGGAATTTCGAACTCATGTCATTGATACTTCTTTATATATGGTAAAGATATACATACATATATATATATATATATATATATATATATATATACATACATATATATATATATATATATATATATATATATATATATATGTATATATATATATATGTACATATATATATATACATGTACATATATATATACATACATACATATATATATGTATGTATATATGTATGTATATATATATGTACATGTATATATATATGTATGTATATATATATGTACATGTATATATATATGTACATGTATATATATATATATATATATATATATATATATATATATATATATATATATATATATATATATATACATATATATATGTATACATGTACATATATATATATACATGTACATATATATATACATACATACATATATATATGTATGTATATATGTATGTATATATATATGTACATGTATATATATATGTATGTATATATATATGTACATGTATATATATATGTACATGTATATATATATATATATATATATATATATATATATATATATATATATATATATATATATATACATATATATATGTATACATATATGTATGTATATGTATGTATACATATATGTATGTGTATATATGTATATATATATACATACATATATGTATACATACATATACATACATATATGTATACATACATATATGTATACATACATATACATACATATATGTATACATATATATATGTATATATATATATATATATGTATATATATATATATATATGTATATATATATATATGTATATATAGATACATATACATATATAGATATACATATATATATACATATATAGATATATGTATATATCTATATATATGTATATATATATATATATATGTATATATATATGTATATATATATATATATATATATGTATATATATATATGTATATATATATGTATATATATATATATATATATATATATGTATATATATATATATATATGTATATATATATATATATGTATATATAGATACATATACATATATAGATATACATATATATATACATATATAGATATACATATATATATATGTATACATATATATATGTATACATATATATATATGTATACATATATATATGTATAATATATGTATACATATATATATGTATAATATATGTATACATATATATATCTATACATATATATATGTATAGATATATATGTATATGTATACATATATATCTATATATATATATATATACATATATATCTATACATATATATATATATGGGTAGATATAATATGCGGGCAAGACGACGAGACAATTTGGGAGTCAAGATGGTTTCAAATCAAAAAGTGATCAACATCAAAGTTGTAGATATCGTCGATACAAACAACTTTCATGTTGAACATTTTTTGATTTGAAGCTGTTTTGACCTCCGATTTGGGGATCGAAATCTGGGGCGGTGAGAGTGCTACTGTAGCACTCTCGCCGCCCCAGATTTCGATCCCCAAATCGGAGGTCAAAACAGCTCCAATTCAAAAAGTGTTCAACATGAAAGTTGTTCGTATCGACGATATCTAAGAGTGTTTTGTGGGACCTTCTACCAATAACACATCATAATTCTCTTGTAATTTGAGCAATTAAGATTTCTGGATTTTTTTTTCAGAGTTGTCTTAAGTGAGTGATTATTTCTTGAGCAAGCTAAACATTTGGTTATACTCACTGTGAATTTTGCCAGCCAAATTCTAAGCTCCAACATATAAAAAATATGAAATGGTGATAAAAACGAAAGTAGACCTTTAGCCACAAAAAAGTCATAGTAAACAATATAAATTAGAAAAATAAATTTTCCTCTTTCTTATTTACATTTAATTTTTGCATTTTGCTTTAAAATTTTATTTCAGTGCAAATCTTTTTTTGGGCATATCGTTTTTTTTCTTAAATAAAGCTCCACTATTAAACTTTAAGAAGCATCTCCACTAATTATTTAGATCATGGGTGCCAATTAAGGGTGCAATTCAAGTCGGTTCGAATCGATTCCACCCAAAATCAAGAACCGATCCTTACATGAGCGGTTCCGACTTATGTAATCAAAACTGACTCATGTACCCAAGGTATAGAACCAGGTCCGAATAGAAAACTCGTTTTGATTCTAGTTCGGTTCCACTCACGCATCATAATATTTTTCATATAAATTTGAGTATTAGTAAATACTCCTAACTATTATATTCATGTAAGCAAATAGTAAACACAAATCATTTGTAAATGAAATAATAGGATCAAGCAATTGTATATTTAGAAGAGCAAAAATTATCACACATAATATTCTTCAACACCAATGTATCCTTAGAAGAGCAAAAAAAACTCAAAATTACACTTTTTTGAATACCACACTATCAAACTCATTGAAAATGTTGTGACCCTCTAGAAATGGTCACGACCAAAGCTTTTAGGTTTAGCTTAACCTGAATAGAATCAGAAGGCTCTTATTGATTGAAATAAAGATCGGACAACTCCTGTACATTTTAAACTTAATTTCAGTAATCAATTCTCTGGTCAGTTTTGGGTACCGAAATGCAAGAACTGAGAACCGAACTGAGTGATCAATTCTTAAAATTTTGAACCCAAAACCGAGCAGAAACTCGTACCTACCCGAACCGCTCAATTTGATTCGGATTTTATCCGGTCCTTTGATTCTAATAGACAGAACAATTAGATTACATAGGTCTTTGGTTAATAATATCAGTCCAAGAAGATGCTCATAATGACGGATTTCAAAGAGAAGATAAAAACACTATGTGCTGGTTATATCAAAGTAGATAATATCTAACATAGTATGTGTGAGTAGTTAATATTTCAGAGGTCTTTACCGAATCAAAAAAAGGCAATTTAATCAAAGGTTTAAACCGTCTGTGATAATGACACCTGCCCCAGAAGAAACCCCATGGGCAATGAGTACAAGATTAATTAAATTACAAATCATATTGATAAAAAAAACATATTGGTGCATTAATGATGGTTAGACCACAAATATGCGAGGCACAATCATAGCATGTGGTAAAATTCAATTATGAATTACATTATTATGACTTCAAATGTAAAATGAAATGAAATAAAGTAATAAATATAAGAAATTGAAAAGCCCTAGCTCTAATATAATTTTTCAAAAGAAAGGGGGCAACGTAGCACCCAAAGGGGCCACTAGCTCCTGCCGAGCCTACTTTTAGCATCAAAGATTATGAGCAGAGAGGTTATCTTCGAAAGTTACAAATTGACTAGGTGCAATTAGCTTGAACATGACAAACCAGCTGAAGCCGACATCATAGTTAACAAAGCGCACCACCGAATATTTTCATACTCAGAGCGAATGTGAAATGATGGAGACGCAGTAAGAGAGGTAGAGAGATGGAGTATTATGAACATCTAAAATGAATGGTAACAAGTTACTAATCCTGACAACCTCGAGGAATAGATGGCACTCAGAACTTTATGAAAACACCAGCAGCCATAAAAATTATATTACTAATGGGTACATAATGAGGCAGAATTGGCAGCAGCTACCAAATCAAAGTGTTGAAGACCACTACAGTAATAATAATAATAATAATAATAATAATAATAATAATAATAATAATAATAATAATACAGGGGACAGCCATGAAGAAGAGCCTGAGCCTTCTTTGCCTTCTTTACCTATGGATCCAGATGCTGAAAGAAACAAACACCTTCAAAACAGAGTTTGACACATCACATGTGATATACATTTAACTACAACCCTAAAACACTAACACTACTACAATCAGCCAAACGCAAAAAAAATGCAAGTGAAATGGAGAAAAAATAGGTGCATAAAAACCTAGGAAAAAATGTAAGCTTCATCAACTTGGTAGCATAAATTTTTCTTTAAATTTGAAAGATAAAAAAAGTTTTTTAAATCATAATACAATCAATTTTATTTTTGTTGACTTGTTCTATGGTTAGATTCCAAATGACTTGAAAAATTTTTTCTATCTGCAAGCTAACGATTTAGCAGTTGCCTTCTCTGATAATTTGATAGAGCTTCAATCAAATCAAATGCTGGTTTAATGGTTTCTTAAAATTAAGTATAAAAATCCTCCTAACAATAAATTTTAAGATGGGGAGAGGAATCAATGTGAAAAAGCAGAGGAAAACCAAGACCTGCTTAAAAAAACATGCTAAATGCATCAATCACCGGTTAACAAAAGACATGAAATGAGATTGGCGCATCTTCTCTAATTTAATAACATTCTATGGTAAAAATGGTACAAAAAACTGTTAAACTTGATGCACAATGTGATATAAGAGAAGAATTCTGAAAGAAAAGATTGGCAGAGCAGTGAAAAAAAGTTGGCAGACTCACCTTGGGTTTGGAACCAAGCGTCCAGCTCTCTTTTATGGAGAGCTCTCTCAAAAGCCAGAGGGCACAATGAAACAAACACATCACTTATCTAATCCACTACTGATGAGCAGAACACAATTGTTAGATGCGGAGGCCAGTGGTTGGGTCTCTTCCAGAGTTCACCACATTATGCTTTAAAGAGATATTAGCAAACTGGGAATCAAGATCCCTTATACTACTACTGCTGCTGCTATTATGGCCATGGAGGATAGGAGGCTGGAGAGGTGGCTGCGGCTGTTGCTGCTGAAACAATAGTCGAAGGCGAGCAATTTCTCGCTCCAACATCTCTTGCTGAACTGCAAAATGATACAAATAAATTCTTTTATTTGTTTTGATGCAACAACACAATGAGTAGAAATGTACGGGAATTGTGCTTTGAATATGCGAGATCTATCGAAATGTTCTTCCTTCATTTCTTTCTTCATACCCAAATCGTTCATGAACGGTTATATAATCAATAATTTTCCTTCCTTATATATCCATTTAAGTCTCCTCCGATGAAAATTCTCTTTGTGAGATTTTCTAACTAAATCATCTAAGTTTTCCCAAAATTGCATATTAATAGTTTAACTTAATCATACTTGTAGCGCGCATAAGCATTGACATTAATAGTTTCTTTTTTATTACCAATTTAAGAACTAAGATTTTATCACATTTTCTACTTCAACAACTTCATTCCTCCAAGTAGTATCCACAATAATATCTACTTCATTTTTTGTTCTACTTCATTTAGTCTCTTGCAGGTATAAGATATTTATCATTTTCATAATCATCATAATCACTACTCTCATCATTTTTCTTAGCATACATATATTACAACTTCCAAACCTAAGTCGGTAACAAATTCTACGATATACTTTCTCTTACTAAATCATCTAAATCTTCCCAATATTGTAAGAGCATGAATATATAAAATTCATAATTAAAAATGATATATTAAGATAATTAGTTCGGATTCAAAGAATGAGTCAATCAATGATGATGCCATGCACTACAAAAATACCATTCTTTCTACAAGATAATTAATTTGGATTTTCACTGTGTTCTCAAGATAATTATTTTCTCTTACTTTGCATGTCCTTCACTCGTGCCATGTCCAAAGCCCGCTTGGATGTCATTGAACGTCGTCTAGATGAGCAAATAGCATCTATGCATGTCATCTTGAAACGCATTGAAGCCCGGGATGCTCATCTGGAACAACATTTTGTCTCGCGTGCCACCCTAAAGACACATCCTCCCTTCGTGGTCAATGGCCTAGCCTGCCCACCAAAGTTCACTCAGCAGCACAAACTGCCACATATGCTCCTCATGCCCTCGAGGTACACCACTTCAATCGCTCCAACCAAATTAGTTGAATAAACAATATGGAACAACTCTTCAACATACAACGCACGACAGAACCACAGAAAGTACTGATTGTTCTCTTGGGAATGGAAGGGTCTACTCTTTATTGGATATGTTGGCTTCTCCTTATCACTCGCAGCCTAACATGATACGTATTTGCATTTAGGTACATGTCTGATGCAACCTGAAAAGCAACGTTATTTTATTTTATCGCATTTTATTTAAAAAATTTGTAGTGCATGTGTCCGTTTGTCTTTCTTTTTCCATGTTTTGTTAATTTTGTACCGCGCTTGCGTCATAGTTCGCGCGACTTATTGGTGTCACCGACTAATAAGATCTTAAATAAATTGGTCCGTCAAATTAAGATTGGGGTTATTTTGAGCAAGCAAGAAATGAAGTTATTTAAAAGTTAAATAAATCTGAAATTAATATTAAGGTGAGAAATTGATTTAATTTCAGGTTTATATCACAACTTTTGTCATTCTTCACTCCTTTTTATCATTTAATTTCTCCTAGCTTTTCAGTAGCCAAAACTGACAAGTGCCAGCCGGTTTCATCCCATTAAATATTAATAAACCAGCCGGTCTTTATTGACCTATCTTTTGAAACCCCCATGCACATGTCCTTTAATACTCCCTCTTCACGTGAAGATTGAGAGACGGGATTGAATCGGGAACAGAGTAGCTAGCTCTGGTCCCCGGTAATGCACGTGAAAGCCTTGCCGTTACCACCTCCCACCTCCCGTCAACAGCCCTCCACGACCCAACGACGCCACCGGGGGCTTCATTCGGCTCCGGCAAACTCGTCTGAGTCTGCCTTCGGAATCCTCGACGAGGACAGGACCGAGCTCACCCATTCTTCTCGTCGACGCCTCATGTGGTCTTCTCCAGCTCTGGTGACCAGTCCTCCGCCAGCCCTGGCGGCCGACGAGCCCAGAGAAGCGCCACTCCAAGTTTCCCGACACCAACTGCCGCAGGAACACATTACCTGCTCTGCATCCACCGCTAGTTTCCTTTTCGGGTGGTCTCAGGCAGCGATTCTTCCCTGGCCACCGGCTTCAGGTACCCCCTCCTGCCATTTGGACTTCAGTTGTACTTTGTCAAGTCGAGACTTCACTTTCAGAGCCCACTCCTATGTCCAAAACCGAACCAAGAGGGCTCTAACCATCTTCTTCATCCCTACACAGTAGAGTCTCCTGATTGCGCTCGATGTTGGCAAAACACTCACCTCATTTCACATTTAGATCACTCTTAGTCCATTTTCATGAATGCATGTGAACGTTAATAATTTCAGAGCTTGCCTGCCAAAACTAGCTTGTCCTTTTTGTCGTTAATTTGCTTACATTATTATCTCTCTCTTTCTCTCGCTTGGGAAACTTGTGAATGAGTTATTAAATTTGACGAATACGGTCAAGTATTAGTCGCTTATGCGGGTTTATGAACCGTTGATTTTAATTTTCACTAGTTGAAGCTCGGGATATCGTGACTTCGCCGCTACATTTTAATTTGCGCACAAATATTATCTTTAAAAATCAATTTCAGTATACATCAATGTCCCACACATATGCTCGGAGATTCAGCCTCACCATGTGGGAGACTCAATGGCTTATTTCTTAATTGTATTACTTAAGCATTTTGTCATGTAGTGGGGGTTCAATCTATATAAGGAGCCCTCTAAGGAGTTATGAGATATCTCTTGAGTCTTAGTTTTGGGTCTCTCATTGTAGAGGGAAGTGCTTTGGAGGACCCAACCTCCGGGTGCTTAGTGAGAGTTCTTCTCTCGATTGTTTCTTTTATTCTATGCAAAGGAATTTTAGTTCCTGATAGCGTGATTCGATCAATTGTTCCAACCAGCCGCTCATTTAGGGTTTCCGACGAGACCCTAATTGGATCATCCTCCTCTATCGATCGTTTTTCACTCCCGCGCGTCGGCTAGTGCCATCAGTTTCCAGCACCCGAGCCATGCGCGTCTTCGTCCCCATACACGGCTTATTGGGACCGATCCAGCGCTCGACGATTCTTGCGCAGCTCGCCTCTCCTAACCGAACACGACGTAGCACGCTCGATGCCAGCCTCAGCACGCTCGACGCTTCCGCCGCTCAGTGCCAGCGGCGCTTAGTTCCATCGCTCCACACGCTCGACGACGACACAGTTCAACCTTCCGCATTTGCTTCCCCATACAAATAAAGAAAACAACACGGTTCCTGTTGTATTCGGTCGGCCCTCCAGTGGCTTTTGCAGACTCCAACGCCCTCCAGTGGCTCTTGCAGCTTCCTGCGCCCTCCAACGTCCCTGTCAGGCTCTAGTCGACCGCCCACACAGCCCATGCTGCCGCCAGCACCTCCTGGAGGCCTCCAACAGCATCCAGTCGGACACCACACCTTCCTCTACTTTCCAGCAGCCCGCTTGCGACTCCTGCAGCATTCTGGCAGTCGTCCTGCGACTTCCGCAACATTCTGACAGCCATCATGCTGCTCTTGCAACATTCAGGTGGCCCTCTACGGCTCCTGCAACATTCCGACAACCCTTCAGAGCCTCCTGCCCCATTCTGTCGGCCATCCCAATTCTTTTTTTGCCATTGCCTTCCTTCCAGACTCCGTGAATGCGCAATGCGATCGAATTGAAGCTATCATGGATAACCTCCATGTCATGGCGCTTGCGCTTCGTCGTCGGTTTCTTCCACAAGCACCCTTACCGCCCATGCCCACCCCTCTGCTTCCCGTCGAACCTTCTCCTCTATCCATCTCACCATCAATTCTCAGTGGGTCTTCGACCATTCGAAAGGCAACCATTAACTCCTTTTCTGACACCCCCTTCGTTCTTCCGCAGTTGATCGCGGCATGCACCCCCATAATCCCAACACACACACACCCCCATCGACTCTCGCCAGTTGACCCCCCCCCCCACCCGCTCTCCTTCCGACATATTTGTGGCAGAGGATTCACCTGGCGCTTTGGCAGCCTCTCACATGCCGCCAGATGCTTTGTTTGCTCTCCTCCGTTTCTTGGAGTCCTATGACTGCTTGTCAGCTTTCTTATCTTTTGTCTACTCCCTTCTAACATCTCTCGAGCCCACTGTTATCCTATACTCACATCTGGTCACTCTCCCACTCGACCAAACTTCCCATCAGGTTTCCTTCCCACTCATCATCCTATTTTTCGGTCTCACGATCATCGTTCATGATGTGGATAGGTTTTCTCCGTCCATCTTCATAGAATCTGGCCTTTGATCGAGGCCCTGGCCCACCTGGCATGCACTTTGCTCAACCTTAAGGATGAGATATTTTGCTGGCACGACATTGCCTCTCCTCTCGGGCATTCCCATGTCAGCTCTGCAGCAACCAACCCGTCATTACGCCTCCCAGTCTCTGATATTTCACAAGAACAGCCCACCAGAGAAGTCGTCCGAGTCTCCACATAGCGCTCATGGAAACCTTACCGCCTCGACCTTGAGGACATGGTCAATTTTCAAGTCGGGTGTTGATACGTATTTGCATTGAGGAATATGTTTCACGCATACGTTCGGACGTTAGGCCTCACCTTGCGGGAGTTACTCAATAGCTCGTTGCTTTATTATATTACCTAAGTGTTTTTTTTGTAGTGGGGGCTCCAACCATATAAGGAGCCCCTTAGGGAGTTATGAGGTATCTTTTGAGGCTTAGTCTTTGGGTCTCTCATTAGAGAAGGAAGTGCTTTTGAGGACCCAGCCTTCAAGTGTTTGGCCAGAGCTCATATCTCAGTTGTATCTTTATTTTTCGCAATGCAATTTCAGTTGTTGATGGCATGAATCTATCATAACATGTGGGGAACACAAGCAGACTCACATCAAGAGGTATGATCATCGCTCCTCAGTCAATGTCATCAAGAGACTTTGTAGCCTACGTCACACCACCATTGTCAACTATTATATTGATGAATTCATTAAGTTTGTCATCATGTCCCCAGCCTTCCTCTAAATCACTATTTCGGCTTCTTCAAGCAAGGCTGCAATAGCACTTCCGCTCTCATATCCAAACTCATCACCATGTGGGCATTCCCAATGTCATATTGATCGCGTATTATTTTCAGCCACTGCCTTTCATCCATCTAGTCAACCATTAGGGGTCTCACGTCATCAGTTATCTATCTGTTATATTATTATGAGTCTTCATGTATTTGAGTTCGAGTTGTATGAGTCAAGTTGCGTCAAGTTGCATCAAGTTGAGGTGAGTCTTTAGAGTGTTAATATCTTAGTGTTCTTTTATTTAATGTTTAGTACTCATGTTGATGTAGTCCTATATACATGTACCCATAGGTCATGTATGAGTAATACAATGAATTAATCAAGTTCTCCATCTATCTCAAATATCTTCCCCTCTCTCTCTCTATCAATCTCCTTCCTCCTCTTTCCCCATTATAGGGTTGGGGTGGGCAAGCTCCCCTCTTTCCCCTCCTTCTCCATCCTTCGGGTGACCAAGACTCTCATTGTATATATGCCTCCACCATCACCTCAGATGACATCCCAGAATAGGCCTATGTATCTTTGGTATCAAAGCCTTCGGTCCTCCTCTCTTCTGCATGGCCTCAAAAGAGAGTCATGTCTCTCTGCGCCCTCGAACATCCCACTTGTCGAACCTCTGCTTCCTCCTCCCAACAGCCGACTCCTCTAGTTGCGCGACCCTACGAGCAATCCCAGCAGTTGACGTGCTTGTACCAATTCATCAACGCTTCGCTATGATCATGTGTATCATGTCCCATCAAGACGGAACCGCGAATTAGAGTTGCCTTCGGGTCTCCCAGTAGAAGCAGATGCTCCATCACAAAAGCCTTGCCTCAGACCAAAAATCAATGTCAACGTTTTTCCTCTCCCCCAAATCCTCAACAACGCCACACTCTGTGCCAACGACCTTCCAGTGCTCCATTTTTGTCGACAAAGAATGGACGATGGTGTGCACCACCCTATCCATCTCGTTGATGTCCTTTGCACTCTCGGTCATCCTGTCGGCTTCTTCCTTCGACCTCATCCAACAGCACGCCTTGTCTGGATTGACGCAGGCCTAGCCTGGTCGCTACTTGTAAACCGTGCCGCACTACGCCAGTCCTCAATTATTTCTCGAGTAGCGTGCACTTTATCCCTTGAGCCACCCACCCTTTCCCTTCCTTGATCCCACCAAACAACAGCATATCAAGCCACCATCTCCGGGAATTAGCCCTACTTAATTGCTTAAATAAATTGATTATTAACAGGATTAACTTAATCAAATAATTATGTTTGGCAAGAAGATAAGCTCCATTGATGAAGCTATCCTCTATTAGATGATAGTTTCATACCAGACCTCCAAGACGTGTCGCGATGTCGCAACGACCGATTTGTGATGTTGGAACACATCAGGGTTCTGCTTCCACCAACGCAGTTGTCATCCCATCCAGTATATAACACCGCCAATCCAATGCTAAGCATCCACAATTAACCTTATGGTTCCAACAATAAGGAATTGAATACTATATGACGATCGATAGAAATACTCCAACACTCCACATGTCATAAATTTCGTCTATTACACTAGATAGATATCATATTCATGAAATACAATTCACTTTCAAGATGCCTTGATGGTAAAAAGGTAGACACGCGAGACTAAAAATCTGATGCTAACGAGCGTGGAGGCTCTTCAAGGCATAATATTGAGAATGCTCATTAAATAGGCAATTCCATAACAGATTGTCAGATTTTGAATCTAATCAATATTGATGCACCGAGTATCTTATCTATTGATATGAATTATTCTGGCGATCCTCACGATCCGAGCTCGAGCTGTTGGAATCGGCAGAGTCCCACCATAGTCTATGATTGCTCCACCAAGGCCGATGATTACGCCGTTGCAGCCCCTGTCACTGTCGAACCCTGGGTCACATCTACACAGCTTCCACCTCCTTTGTCTTCGATCCCACCGGAGCAGCAACCGCTCCCACCGGAGCAGTTATCGCTCCCACCGAGGCCAGAAGAAGCTTCGCCGCTCTCTACAATTCATGTCGCTCCATCTCCTACAACGGATCCCGCCAAGCTATTTACACAATCGGCATCGTCGCCTCGTATCCTAGCGGTGGTCCTTCCACATTTTGTGTGGTCATTCTCAATCCTCGCAGTCTCCATGCCGTAGCATCTGCTTCGGCCACCTGCTCTAGCAACCACTTTAGAGTTTTTCCATCTGGCGGCTGTACCCCAGCTGCCTTCGATCGTTGCAACTCACGTTCAGCTTGGGCATTTGTCACCCTCGAATGTCAACAATCATCAAGCAGACATCACCAAGACGCCCGATATTATGTATGACAGTCTTCCTTCCGCACATGCCACTATCATATCAAATCCTAGCAATCCTCGTGTTATCTGTGAGCACGATGACGGTCAGCCACTCGATGCATCCTCTGTCACAGTGACGCACAACCAAGAGTTGTTCTAGTGCAAAATCAAAGAGTCAGGTGACTACGTCATGCAAGTCTCGTTCGAGCTTAAATACAAACTCGATTTGAAGGATGGGTGGAATGTTAGGGATTTCAAGTCGTCGGTTATCTATAAGTTAAATTATTACGAGTCTTCATGTATTTAAGTTCAAGTTGTATGAATAGATTTGTATCAAGTCGAGTCTTTAGAATCTTAATATTTTAATGTTCTCTTTTATTTAATGTTTAGTACTCATGTTGCTATAGTCCTATATATATGGACTCTTGGGTCATGTATGAGTTATGAAATAAATTAATCAAGTTCTAATTTTCACTCAAATCTCTCCCTCTCTTTCTCTCTACCCCATTCCTCATTCCCCGCTCTAGGGGTAGAGTGAGCAAGCTCCCCTCTTCCTCCTCTTTCTTCCTTCTTCAGGTGAGCAAGGCTCTCCTTGTATCTCCGCCTCCACTGCCACCTACAATAACATCCCAAAGTAATCTCATAACATCATAATCCGGCCTACCTCACCCTTTTGCACCTTACACCCTGGTCGTTGTACAAACACCATTTCTGCACCAACATCCTCCCTCACCCAAACCACCATTCCCCAACTGAGTAGCTCGACTTATGTCTACCCAACGCCACTTCAACCATGAATATCATGATGTTCATAGCAAGGGTCTATGACTTCGTTACAAGAAGTCGTACACTCGTACTCCCACACTCATTAGTTTCAAGAAGGAGATGTGAGTGATGATAGGGACGAGTTGAAGGTCACGTTTACAGACTTTGAGGCCCACGAGGTTTGGGGCACCTCCCCGACCACCGACCCAAGCGGGGAGTTCTACGGGCTCGACTTGACAAGTCTCTCCATCAATGACACACGCGACCCCATCCTCCCATACAAGCGGGGGATCTTTAGGGTCACACCCTCTAGATTTTATAGATAGTGGTGTGATCCAAAATTTTCTCTTCCAAGATCTAGCAACTAAGTCTAATTTATTAAAGGCTCAAGACGCATCAAGCCATAAAGGGGTCTTGGAGCCTAGGCTCAAGGAGCAGGCACACGCCTGATGAGGGCAAGGCGCGACCACATTCATTTTAAATAATAAGCACCAACCATCAGTTCATCTTTTTGATCAGATTCTTCATTTCTTCTACTTATTAATCATTCATTGTTATTATTTATATCTCTTAAAAGTAGAATCAATATGGTTACTTGCATCATATTTAAGTCTCAATGCCTGATTATGTTTAACAAACACTAAGTCATGCAAAAAAGATTGAGTTCTTATATTATTTCTTCCTTTATTTTGAAAAAAAATTTACAGCAGAAATCTAACCCACACGCACATTTTATGCTTCAAAGGCGCACAAAGACACAAACCTTTGAACCTAGTGAGCGTTGAGCCTTAGGTGTGCGCACCTTTAACAATACAAAACCCAGCTACACCTTCAGATTGAGCCATCTTCGAGTTTCAATGTCATCATGAGGGGCGGACACAGCACTCCCATGGGCAGTGTTTGTCGCCACCTTTAGTTCTACTGGGTCCCTGTTATGTTGCAACAGATTTGTATGTTCTCCCATGGGCAGTGTTTGTCGCCACCTTTAGCTTTGTTTGGTCCAATTCATGTTACAACAAATTTTTATGTTCTTCCACTACACGGTATTGATGCCACCATGGGCATCACATGGGGACACCAATATCAAATGGGCCCATCCGACATTGTCCTTCCTCTAGAAAGGCAAACTGCAGACATTCAAGGGCGTTGATTACCTACAGTCGTTACCGCAATCATCACCCCCAGTTTGATGACCATTTTCAAGGGTTCCTGCCCCAAACTTCGGTGTCACCTCATGGCCTATGTCCACAACTCCATCTATAGTTTTAGAAGCTTTCTCTTGGTCACAGGGCAACTTTTCCATTAGGGAATATTGTTTATGGAGAAAGGGTATTGGCGTCGACTCACAAGATCTCGAGGTCATGATGAGCACTTGGCAGACCCCACTAATAAATGATGCCATGCAGAGACACCTCGGTTATCTTCATTTTAGTATTTAAATTTTGCATGTTTTGATTTAGGCTTTATTACGATAATGTCATTGTGTGGTTTATATATCCAAAACTATCTTCCTTTAAATTTTACATTGGATGAGTGGAAGTTGAAAGTCTGGCCAAGAATCATTTTTGTTACTCGATATTGGAATGATTTGGTACCTCCAATAGAGGTCCACGGTAGATATATATATAAAGAGGAGAAAACAAACAATCAAAATTACATGATATGGGACTAATAAGTCTAACACTCCCCCTCAAGTTGGGTCGTCTGAACTTCACATACCTAACTTGTTACATATAAAGTTCATTCTGACCCCCGTAACTCCCTTGCTAAGAATATCTGCAACCTAATCTCCGGTCTTCACGTGACTTAAAGAAATAAGGCCTTCTTCACACTTCTCCCTTACAAAGTGGCAGTCGACCTCTATGTGTTTTAGGCGTTCATGAAACACAGGATTAGTAGCTATCTGTATCGCAGTCGGATTATCACACCATAGAGGAGTGGGATCTTGAAAGGGTACCCGATTTCACCAAGAATCTGTCTAACCCACACGATCTCAGCAACAGAGTGGGACATAGCCCGATATTCCGCCTCAACACTAGATCTAGCAACTGTGGTCTGTTTCTTGCTCTTCCAGGAGACGAGATTTCCACCCATAAAGATAGTAAATCTCATGGTTGACTTTCGGGTGGTCAAGCAGCCTGCCGAGTCAGAGTCACAGTATTCCTCTATATTAGAATGGCCTCGATTCTTATATGATATCCCGAGACAAAGATCTTTCTTTATGTACCTGACGATCCGGAGAACAGATTCTCATTGAGAGATAGTTGGAGCAGCCATGAACTGACTGACCTTACTTACAACACAAGCAATGTCAGGACGAGTCATGGTAAGGTAGTTCAGTTTTCCAACTATTCTACGATACTTCTCTAGTGAATCAAATGGTTTGCTTTCGACATGAAAACCTTTTTCCCCTGGTTCAAGAGGAGAATCCATAGGGCCACAGTTAGACATTCCAAGGTCGGATAGAAGATCGAGAGCATATTTGCGTTGACAAATAAAGAGGGAATCATCATAATTAGTAACTTCAATCCCTAAGAAGGAACAGTAATGAGCCCAAATCTTTTGTCTGGAAGTTGGAGTGTAAGAATGCCTTGAAATTTGTTATCCCTTCAGAATTGTTGTCTGTAATGACAATATCATCAACATAAACCACTAAAAGAACAGTACCAGCTGAAGATTTCTGATAAAAGAGAGACGAGTCTTTTATACTCTTGGTAAGCCTGAATTGAGTGACCACAGATCGAAAATGAGCAAACCATGCTTGAGGGGATTGCTTTAATCCATATAACGACTTCCAGAGATGACACACCTTGTCACGCTCCCCCTCAGCAACGAACCCAGGTGGTTGTTCCATATACACCTCTTCATCTAAGGCACCATGAAGAAATGCATTCTTAATGTCCAACGGGTACAAGGGCCACTGTTGAGAGGCTGCAAGAGAGAGCAGGATGCGGATAGAGGGCATCTTAGCAACGGAGGCAAATGTTTCATCATAATCCACACCATAAGTCTGAGCATAACAATTGGCAACCAAGCCGGCCTTCAAGCGATCGAGGGAACCATCTGCATTGACTTTGATGGAATAGATCCATTTGCATCCAATAGCCCGTTTTTCAGTAGGCAAGGAGACCAAGTCTCATGTGTTGTTAAGTTGAAGAGCTGTCAATTCATCGTGCATAGAAGTCACCCAGCTAGGATGAGCTTTGGCCTCCGCAACGGTAGAGGGGAGACGGTATTGATCCAGAGTGGAGTGCGGGACAGTATGAGAGGCTGACAATCCCTGGTAAGAACTAACATATAGAGGTTTATCCCGGCAAGTCCGACTTCCTTTCCGGACTGCAATAGGGAGATCTGGGGTGACTGGTATGAGAGCAGCAGGCACGCTAGAAGGTGCTTCCGTAGGAACAGTCGGCATATCATCGGGGGGAGAGGTAGGCTGAGGTGGTGGCACTAATGTACTATCAGAAAAGCGACGAGAGTAAACTTGCCCCCAAAGGGGACACAGAAGGTCAGTCAGAGAGAGGATTGTAGGTGCAGGACGAAGAACCAAGATGGCATCAAGAGATGGGTCAGGACATGGTGATCCACTAGAAAGGTAAGAGTCTGATTCTAGGAAGACAACATCCGATAAGATAATGTATCTGTAGAGATCAGGAGAATAACACTGATATCCTTTAGTAGCCCGAGAATAGCCAAGAAAAATACATTTCAAAGAGCGAGAATCAAGTTTTGAGACAGAGAGACGAGCATACCTAACATAGCAAATACACCCAAAGACCCTCAAAGGTAGAAGGGGACCAGGAAAGTCTGGGTAAAGAGTGTGATAGGGCGTCTCCCCCTCGAGGATATGAGTGGAAAGATGATTAATGAGGTGTGCAGCGGTAAGAACTGTATCACCCCAGAAGTGTTTGGGTACGTGCCTAATGGTGAAGAATGGCCCGAGTGACCTCAAGGAGGTGTCGATTTTTTCTTTCGACAGCACCATTTTGTTGGGGGTGTTAGGACAACTGGTTTGATGAAGGATACCTTTGTCAGAGAGAAAGTTAGACATAAACTGAGACAGATATTCCCGACCATTATCAGTTCAAAGACACTAAGACGAACAGAGAATTGAGTAAAGATTTCATTCCATAGATTTTGAAAAATAGACGGCAGCTCAGAATGATTTTTCATTAAGTAAACCCAAGTCATTCGAGAAAAATCATCAATAAATGTAGCATAATATTTGTGTCCTAGCAACGTAGGGACAGGACACGGTCCTCAAACATCAAAATGAAATAAATCAAAAGGTGCAGAAGCACGAACAACAAGACGAGGAACATAGCAAAATCTGTGGAGTTTAGCAAACAAAAAAGACTCACAACTGAGATGGGAACCTCCACAAACTCAGGATACAGACGACGCATGACCTGCATAGATGGATGACCATGACAATAGTGAAGATCCCAGAATTTGGTTGAGGCAGCAGAACAAGCAAGATGTGAGACTTCGTCCAAAACATAGACGTCACCACGCAGGTTTCCTTTACCAATAATACGACTCGTCGATTATTCCTAAAAAATGCAACCAGAAGATGTGAAGGTAGAAATACAATTTAAATCGCGAGTAAACTTACTGATTGACAATAAGTAGTAAGCAGATTGAGGGACATGAGCAACGGAGGATAGAGTCATGTTAGGTGTCACATTGCAGCTACCAAACCCAACAATGGGTACCGTTGATCCATCCACAACTATAATTGAAGACCCAATGTGAGATTTGTATGAGTGTAAGATACCTGAGGTACTAGTCAGGTGATCAAAAGAGCCAGAATCTGCTAACCACTGAACGGGACGCTGTGAGGTGCAAACAGGCTGAATGGTTTAGATCACAGCAGCACTATGAGTCGGAGAGTCAATCTGGAGAGCCTGTAGGCGACGATACTCATCCTCAGATATTTCAACAGTTCTCGGATTCGGAGATGTAGAAGTAGAGTCGGCCAAGTGCGCAGAGAGAGATGAAGGAGGAGGTTTAGAGGCCCACTCTGGTTTCCCATGAACCACCTAACATGTATCCTTCGTGTGGCCCCGACACCCGTTATGGGTACAATATCTCGTGTCAGTATCACGACCACGACCAGAGCGGCCCCCCTGACAAGTTCCTCTTCCACCCCGAGAAGCAAGAGCCATCGACTCTCCAGAGGAAATATGTAGAGCAGATGGAGTTAGAGCTGTCACGATTCGAGTTCGGTTCTGGTTCTAGTAAAACCATGAACCGAACCGCTATGGTAACGGTTCTTCAAATTAGAACCAAAATCTTATTTGGTTTGACTGGTTCTGGTTCTGGTTCTGGTTCCGATTCCGGTTCCAGAATAATTTTTAGAACCGTCGTGTCAACGGTTCTGGTTCCAGTAACAATTCAACAAGAACCAAAATAAAACCGACCACTAACGATTCGGTCCGGTTCCATACGGTTCGGTCCGGTTCCATACGGTTCGGTCTGGTTCCAATTGGTTCCAAGTAGAAAGAAAATCAAAATTTGGCGAAATAAATGAGGGAGCTCAAAAATAAAAAAAACATAGGAGAAATGTAAATTTGTTCAAAAAAAATTTCAAGACGAACTTCGAAGTTCGGGGCCCAAACATAGGAATTTTGCATTACTCCAAGGGAATTACTTTTTTGTATAATATAGTAAGTAGCGCTGAAAGTTAAAAACTGAAATCACAAAATCACAAAACTGCACCGATTTTAAACCACAATGATTTTAAACCACGTCGATTTTAAACCGCACTAAATGATTTGGTTGTAGAGCGGCTTCGTTGTTACAAAACAACATAGTTTGCAATGCGATTTTTGGCGGTGCAAAATCGGAAGAACCGTGTCGCACCGTCTTTTTTGCGAGGGCCCGACATTCCAATCGTCTCCGACAAGTACAAGTTACTTTAATTATATCAGAAAATATATGAGTAAAACTAAAAATACATTGTACAATAGTATAAAAATCGAAACTGCACCGCAAAAACCGACTCCAAACCGCATCAATGTCAAACCACACCGCACAGTTTTGGTGTGGTGCAGTTTTGTTCGGTCCAAAATCGATGTCTTTTAGTGTGATTATTGTTTGGGTTCAAATCGCGTCAGTTTTGCCAAAAATAATAAGTATAAATATTATAGATAGATTATAAAAAATAACAATATAATATTATTATTATTAATAAATAATAATAATAATAATAATAAACGAATTGCGGTTCGGTTCTGCTTCGATCCGGTTCGGATCGGGTCTAAAAATTTTGGAACAGCTTGAGACTTGTATGTTGCGGTTGCGGTTCCAGTTCCGGTCCGGATAAAAAAATGAAAGAACCACACCCGGACCAATGTTGTTCACGGTTCCAAAATTCAAACCGGAACCTGAATAATTTGGGAACGGTTTGGTTCGGTTCTTTGCGGTTCCGGTTCGGTTTACGGATTTCGGTTTTAAGTGACAGCTCTAGATGGAGTACATGTCAGGCGATGGTACACACTAGCAGTATGCAAGGTAGAAGGACTCGCTAGCATTTCAGTCTTCGTTGTCGAGAAGTTTGGATCTAATCCATTTAGAAGCCAAAAAAGTACAAGATGCTAACGTTGAGCCTGATGCTCTTCCCTAGTAGAGGGGATCTCCCAAAGATCCAAGATTTCATCAGCAAGAACCTTCCATTCCGCGAAGTACTCAGTGACAAGGCGCGCCTTGTGTCTCAGCTCAGCCATCTTGGGGAAGAGTTCACCAAGACGAGAGAGATTGTTCGCCTGAGAGAACATCATAGACAGAGTATCTCATAGTTCCTTAGTGTTGTCACAATTCTTGCACATTTGCTGAAAGGATGGGTCCATGGAACTCAGGAGAAGAGCAAAGATGCGGCAATCATCACTATATCAATCTTCATATTCTATACTTCCCACAGCATGTGTTGGGAGACGGGTAAGGTGGTGCGTACGTAAAATACCCGATAGGGACATAGTAACCCCCTTTTACCATAATTGGAAGTTGTAAGGATAGTAGTAGCAAGCCTCGCATTAGGAGAAAAGGTATTGGTAGAATCCCCTGAGGGAACGGTCGTCTGAGTGGTGCTCGTAACTGAGGAACCCATGACCTAGATCAGCGGCGAAGGAAGAAGGGGCCCTGGTCGACGGCAGAAATCAGCGGCTTAGAGGAACCCGCAGCGTCAGCGAACAAGAAGCACCACCCCCCCCCCCCGTCCCGGATGTGAGATGCGCGCAGAGGAGATGTCGATGGCAGGCGGGACGGGATCGACGAGTGCGGCGAGTTGCGAGACCGAGCGGAGCGGGACGGTGCGGGATCGACGAGTGTGGCGTGTTGCGAGACCGAGCGAGCGAGGATGACCTAAACCGGCTCTGATACCATGTTACTCGGTATTGGAATGATTTGGTACCTCCAATAGAGGTTCGCGGTAGATATATATATATATATATATAAAGAGGAGAAAACAAACAATACAAAAATACATGATATGGGACTAATGAGTCTAACAATTTTCATGGAATTTTATTTTCATCCCTCTCCCACTTCATGGAATGGAACCCTAGAAAACCCCACTAGGTAACATAGTACATAGGAAGGATGTTTCATCCATAAATGGACTAATCTGTAGGCACATAATTCATATATTTGGGATCCCATTAAAATTCTCTTGCAAAAATGCAGGGTAAGGTTTGGCTACATTTCACCCTTGTGGAGACCTTCCCAGACCCTCGCTATCGCTACGAGGGGATGCTTTGTGCACCGGACCACCCTTTTAATGAAATTAAGAACTGCCCCCACATACCATATAAAAAAAACAGTATAAACATAAATTATGCTGACAAGAAACTGTTAAATAACAAAGTTAGCTGCTTAGAGTAGCATACTTACGGTGTTTTATAAGCTGTTCTTGTGTCAGACTGTCTAGTCGTTGCTTCAGGGCCTTATTTTCTAAGCTCAACATGAGATTCTGCTGATCCACAAAGTCCAATTCAGCTGAAACTTCCAATCCTTCAGCCTATATGGGGAAGAAAAAAATTTGCTTTAGGAGCAATTCTGATGAATTTAAAGCATAGAACTTTTCATTTGATTGATTTTTATTCAGATAGGGGGAATCAAATTATCACGGTTGACATATTTGAATTATCAAAAGGCAGAACATAACTTGCCTGTAATGTCTGAACACTTCTCTCCAGCTCAGCAATATATTGAAGTTTCCGCACCCGAGAACGTTGAGCAAATTGTCTGTGTAACAAGGAAAGATGAGTCTACAAGGAAATATAGATACCTTAATGCTATAAAAGCAAAATTAATGTACTCATTAGACTCATATTTTGCCATAATTAGCAGTGAAGTGAGAAAAGTGTCTAGCAGACGAACCAAAGCAGCCTCATACTCACGGATTAGTAAATGTAATGTAATGAAGTACAAAGAGTATTTAGGACGTCCAAACAGTTTACTGTATTCATTAGTTCAATATAATCATATTATTACATATTTATTATATAATTTATAAACATGCATTGTATATACAATTGTACCTATTTAATTTAAATAAGGTGTACATAGATAAAAAAATATTTAAATAATAAAATTTGAGAATATAAAATATATATAATATATCCCCCACAATCCCACATCCTACATTTCAAAATCAAACCGACATGAACCCGACATCCGACGTCTGTAACCTTGAATCAACAAAATAAAAACCAGGTGCATGATTTGTAATGTAATTATAGTGATAGTAGTTAATCTATCTTTATAGAAGATTAAAAAATACCAAGATGCACAGATTTAAATATTCTGGATCAATTATCCATAAATATTGGGATATAAATGATAAATGAAGAGGTTCTTTGAAAGTATCATGCGGTAAGAGAATGCATTGGAGAAAGGTAATCTTACAAAGATGTTATTAGGTGGATGATGTTGTATAGATCTCAATGTTGGATAGCAAGAAAATCATTGTTATCTAAGTTGAGTGTGGCAATGAGAATGATAATATGGATGTGTAAAAATAAAAAAAAAGATAGATTATGGAATAATTATAACAGAAAAGAAGTGGCACTGACATCTATTGAAGATAGAATGATAAAAAAAAATAGACATGTGATTTGGGCATGCATAACTAAAGTTAAAACATGCATCAATTTGAAAATTAAATAGAGTTAGTGTTAAGGATGAGAAGGGATAGACTGTTATGGACCAACATTAAGATCAGACATATCAGCAAAGCCACTCAAGGATTGAATGAGTCGTGCTATCTTTTATTTTTTGCATGTCTTTATTTTCACCTGTCTTTATTAAGATCAGACATTCTCACTTAGTTTGGGACAAAGTGAGGGGGTTTTCTGGACGAAGGTTGTAGCGGGTTCCTCCTACATATGGGGAGGGGCGAATCTTTTGAGTGGATGAACTAAAAATATTAACCTTTCTCTCGCTCTCTGAAATCCTGAGAGGGCTTCACCCCATCTGCATCTCGTCTGAAGCCAGTCCAACATCGCACGATCCACGCTCTCCACCACCGCCTCCTCTACCTTCAGCAACCATAGCTCATTCTAGCTCAAAGAACAGGGAACTCCAACCCTCTTCGGGACTTCGTTCCAATCACCCTAACATGAGATCGCAATCGAGAGCACACATCATAGATCCAATGTAATTTGGATGAAGGATGATAATGTTGATCATGATAGTTTAAATTTAACACCTCGGGTAGCACTCAATATGAACAAATGAGGATTCATTAAGTAGCACTCAATATGAACAAATGAGGATTCATTAAGTCAAACTTGAACGATTGGAATAAAATTCTTACTTAAGTCATTGTAAAAGATTATTTTTAGACTATTTATGTTTTCTTCTTCAACTTCTTCTTCATGATCAACAACCTCAATACTTGTGCCAAGACTGTTATGCAAACACATTTGCCTAAGCAAACCCCCCTCGTCGGAACTACAGGAGCGGGTATATGGAAGCCTCCGTAAATGTTTATATACGCCGACATAGATTTGGTAATTAATTAGCATTAATTAAATGGTTAATATTAATTATTATTAATTATATTAATTTAAATACTATGTATTGTCTTATTAGGTGTGCCCTCCCACATCTATATAAGGGAGAGGGGTAGGAGTGTTGTGGGGATCTTGGCTCTCTTAATTCTTTTGGCCTCTCATTTGAGAGAATGTTCTTCGGAGGACCCAGCCTCCGGGATCTTAGTCGGAGCTTGCTCCGAATTGTATCTTGTGTGTCTACTTTCAAACAATGCAATTATATTTCTACTTCCACACTTGCATCCTCGTTTGTGCTTAATTTTCAAGTTGTAACAAAGGTACGACCTGCAACGTGCCGCCCCAGTCTGCTTGTTCCAAATCGCCGGAATTTTGTCTGCTTTCTGTTGGAACATGCATTCTGCATCTCTCAGCTTTGATAACAACAAATCCTAAGTTGTATTTGAACATACTTGTACTGGCTATGGTGTGCATATTTACAGGTGTGTAGTCATACAAAAACTTCACACTCTGTGAGTTGTCGCTGGCGCTAGAGATGTCGTCGGGCGCAAGCTCAGTTTATACATATCGACTGGACATGCTCAGCCTAAATCAAATGTCGACCAGAGTACTCACATCGACCAGGCAAGTCACGCCAACTACCGCCGCGCGTTAGAAATAACGTCAGACGTTAGCATATCGACGGGATGCAAGATCGATCAGAGCATCAATGTCGACTGGAAGGAAAGATCGACGTGAAAGCTAATATCAACGGGATTTGCTTCCTACCTGTTGGGTATTGTCTCCACAATAACCCAGATTTGCATGAAGTCACCCTTTGAACTAAGATGAATTAAGGTGTATTTGACATGTGTATTCTAGTTGTGTGTTTGCAGATTCTCAGTTCTAAGTGTAGACCAATGTCAGTCTACAGTGGGTCAGGAACACAGGATCACTCAGTGTAATCCCTCACAGGGTGATTAGAAGAGTTGACTCCTGTGTAGCCTCTCAATTGGGATACACTTCATATTCAAACTTTGGAACACAAGATGGAGACAAGACCAGAAGGAGATCTTACATGGAATTCTTAAAAGAATTTTTCTAAATCCATCTCTCGAGAAGTTCCTTCAAAGTTCTCGAGAAGTAGTGCATAGTTCTCGAGAGGCTCAGACTTACTTCTCGAGAAGTCAGGACAGCTAGAATTCCTCTAAGTAGAAGTTTTCGAGAGGTTAACAAAGTTCTCGAGAACTACTATAGAAGTTCTCGAGAAGTACTCCTTAGCTCTCGAAAAGTTCTGTCCTCTTCAGGAATTGTCTCTAGCTAAGTTCTCGAGAACTAGACTAGAAGTTCTCGAGAAGTCGATAGAGTTCTCGAGAACTGCTTAACTAAGTTCTCGAGAAGTTCTCAGTTCAGAATTTTTCTTTAGCAATTGACTCTAAGTAAAGTTCTCGAAAAGTTCTGACTAAGTTCTCGAGAAGTGCTAACCAAGTTTTCAAGAAGTTTCCTTTAAGCTTTCGAAAAGTTCTGTTAAGTTCTCGAGAAGTCCTATATCAGTTTTTCGAGAAGTGTTTTAGTTCTCGAAAAGTCAGCATAGTTCTTGAGAACTATAATTCCAAGTTCTCGAGAAGTCCAAGGCCATTTCCAGAAGTTCAGTGATCGAGATCCTGCCATAGTTTTCGAAAGGTCAATACATAGTTCTCGAGAACTATTTAGACCTCTCGAGAACTAAGTACTTCCTTTTCCAGAAAATTCTCTAAGTCCAATTTTGACGGAGATTTCGAATTAATACTTTCTGATTGGTCCACGTGTCATCCTTAATTATGATTATGACCGTTGGAGATTGCCTATAAATAGGTCCTTTCAGATTTGACTAATAACAGACAAGTTATTACAGAGAAAATACGATAATCTCGTCCGTCCTTGTTAAGAAAGAATTCCTGAAAACCTAATCTCTCGATCGTCCGGCCACCGCCGCCATTAGCGTTTTCTGGAAGAAAGCTTTGGATCGACGTTCTCTCAAGCGCTGCTACCTAGATCGATCCAAGATCAAGAACAATCATCTGATCCGATCGTGCTTCAATGACTTGCGGATTTCTCGTTGATCGTGGTTTCTTGGAAAACAGTCCAGCCTTCTTCTACCTTTCCTAATCAAGCCTAAAGTTCTCAACGAAGAAGACGAAGACCAAGATTCAGATCTGAGATATTTTTGTTTGTAACTTTTATTCAAATAACTTTCTTTGTAGGAGATCTATCTCCGAGTGGTAGGAAGTTTTATCTTCCGAGTGTAGATCCCTTGTGGATCGAGTTTGTAGGAACGTTGTTCTGAGGCGTAGGATTGGTTTGCAATCCGAGATAGTGGAGTAGCCGGATCTAGTGATTTGCTAGAACGGTGAGGTAAAGTGGACGTACCCAAGGACGGGGAACCACTATAAATCTTTTGTGTCCTTCTGTGATTGCTTGATTGCGTGCGCTAGATCTCTAAATTTTTATTCCGCAAACAAACGCACGATTCACCTATTCACCCCCCTCTAGGTGATTTAGGTCAACAACTTTCCACTTTCAATTGGTATCAGATGGGAGGTTGATCGTTTAAAAGGTTAACACCTAGATCAAGTTCCTGTTTCTGAAAGTTGTTACTCAATCTAGCAATGGACAAAATCAAAGATTTCGCCAAGCTTCCCCTGTGCACAAAGAACAATTTTCCCATGTGGAAAGAAAGAATTAAATTCTTCATGGAAGCTGTGGACCCCCGGATCTTCATGATTGTCGAAGAAGGTCCCCATGTTCCTATGACCGTCTCCACCATAGATCCAACCAAAAAGGTTCCCAAGAAATAGATGGATCTGGACAAGGACGAGATAGCACTTGTCTCTTTGGACAAAAAGGCTAAAAACATTATAGCAAGTGCAGTCGATGACTCAATGTTGCAAAACCTGATTCACTGTCAATCGGCTAAAGAGATGTGGCAATCTCTAGTTACTCTTATGGAAGGCACTGAAGAAGTGAGGGATGATAGAAGGTCCCTCCTGAACCAGAAATATGAAGCCTTCAGACAAGGACCAAAGGAGACCATTGCTGACACCTTTGAAAATTTCTTCAAGATAGTGAATGGCCTAAGAATGTATGGCAGAGTCTTCACAAATGGAGAGCTGAACGATAAATTTCTGAGATCTCTCACCAAGGAATGGGACAACAAAGTCTGTGTCATTCGGGAGTTTGGGAGACTAGCAGAGACAGATCCACAAAATCTGTTTGGGAAGCTGATGTCCTATGAACTGCAAATAAACTCCAGGAAAGCTGAAGAAGAGAAAAGTCGCTTCTCGTTGAAAGAGAAGCCAACTACATTAAAAGCTGACAGTTCAAGGAAGGGCAAAGCTACCCAACCAGCACCAGCTCAAGAAGTCAGTGAAGAAGAAAGCTCCGAGCCAAGCTCCTCAGGATCAGAACTATCTGATAGAGAGTTCTCACTACTTTCACGACAATTCAAGAAATTCTTGAACAAGAAGAAGCAATGGAGAGGCAAGGATGTCTCATACCGAAGATCACGACACGACAATGATCAAAGAAAGAAAGGCTCGGGTAGCCATGACAGGTATAATTCTAAGCAAAACAAACAGATTTCTACTGACATCGTTTGCTACTGTTACAACAAGCCAGGTCACGTCATAGCTGACTGCCCCCACAAAAAGAAGGAAGGTGGCAGAAGAGAGGAAAAGAAATCCTCATTCCATAATAAGAGAACTGAGAAGAGCCTGGTGGCCAAGAAGGGCAAAACTCTCAGTGACTCCGACTCATCTGAGTCAGGTGAAGAAGAGGAAGCCTACTTTGGTCTCATGGCCCAATCAGATGATGAACAAGATCCCCAGTTTACTGGGGAGGTAAATTATCATACTCCTCTCTCTGAATCTGAAAGTTCTAACCATGAACATGAGGACAGCTCTTCTGACGATGAGTCTGAACTTATGGCCCAGTACAAGGAGTGAATCATAACTTACGACAAGTGTTGTCGAGTTGTGAAAACTCAGGCCAAAGAGATTAAGTCTCTAAAGGCTTCTGAGAGCAGCCTGAGAGAAGAAGTCGCTAAGACTAACACTCTTCAGAAGAACTTCAATCTTGCTATTGAGGAATACAATCAGGCTCTCAAGCACCTCGACCTTAAAGATGAAATCATCAAAGAGTTGGAAAAAAACTCGAGGCTGAGAAGAAACTTGTTGAAAGTTTCTCTAAGCCTAAGACAGTTCTTCCACTCGTTGTTGAATTCTCAGCTAAGGCCAAAGGAGCTGGACTAGGCCATGTTGCGGCTCCTAGTAAATCTTCTAGGAGAAACAAGGCCAAGAGAAAGAGTAAGAATGCCAAGAAGGCCTTAGCCGAGGAAAAAGGGAAAGCTCCTTTGGAGCCAGTATCGTTCAAGAAAGTTATCTTTCCTACGAACGAATTCGACTATGAGTCCACCTATGAACACTTCTCTAGGCCGATCCCGGAGAAGCCCAAGTCAAGGTACCAAGGGTGGACCCGCCCCCGTAACTTTGGCGAAAGTGTCTTTAAGGCACCTTATGAATAAGTGATTCTTCAGGGCTATGGTCCCTATGTTCATGGTCACAACATCCAGAAACCGCCAAAAGTAAAACCTGTTGTGGAAAAGCCTATGAAGGAGAAGACTTTATGTAGCTGTCATCATCATGAAGCTTCTTCCTCCAACAATGCTACCCCGGCTGGACCTCCACCCAAGAAGGTCAAGCAGGAGTTTGGAAGGCAAAGATACAACAGATTCGACTGTTGGTGTTGTGGTAGAGTTGGTCACTTTGCCACAGATTGTTGGTTTAATCCTAGAAATGCTGCAACTCCTCAAGTTGGCAACATGAGAATGACCACTCATGAGGCTATTACTCGTAGGGGGAGCAATCTAACCCGAGACCAAGGACCCAAATATGTTTGGGTTCCTAAGGCTAAGTAAATATGATTGCAGGTATGTCCAAAGACCATCAAAATGCCAATCTGTTACTTGGACAGTGGATGCTCTCGGCATATGACCGGGACGAGGAGCCTACTCCAGAATTTTTCACCGGTGTTGAACGGACCAAAGGTCATCTTTGGAGGTTCAGACCGAGGAATTACCAAAGGCTACGGTATGATTACTAACGGTAGCGTATCCTTTTCCGATGTAGCATATGTTGAAGGATTGGAACACAATCTCATCAGCATAAGCCAACTATGCGACAAAGGATACGTCGTTAAATTCCACGCTGACAAGTGCTTGATAAAATCTGTTGACAATATGGAAACAATTCTATCAGGCACTCGAAGCAGGAATGTGTTTTGCTTAAATTTTATTTGTATAGATTCTTCCACACCAGTGTGTCTTTTGGCTAAAGATAGTGCGTCTCTTGTTGACCAATGGCACAAGAGACTAGCACATATTAATTTTAAAACTATTAATAAATTATTCTCCCAGAACTTAGTGCGTGATGCCCCGAATGTCAAGCATGTCAAAGAGAGACCTTGTCATGCATGCGTAAAAGGCAAGCAAACAAGGGTTACCTTCAAAAGCACTATAGGCAAAAACTCTAACAGGTGTTTACACCTGCTACATATGGACTTGTTCGGTCTACTGCAAGTTAGAAGCTTATGAGGTAAGGATTATACGTTGGTTATTGTTGATGACTACTCGCGTTTTGCGTGGGTGTTCTTTTTGAAACACAAGTCAGATACCTTCGATATCTTTACTAATTTTGTCAGGCAAATCCAGAATGAATACAACTGTTCCGTAGTCAAAATCAGAAGTGACAATGGAACGGAGTTCAAATCTGGAGCCATGACAGAATTCTGTGAAAGCCTAGGTATCTTTCATGAGTTTTCCTCTCCCCGTACTCCACAGCAAAATGGAGTAGCCGAGAGAAGGAATAGAACACTCATAGAGGCCTGCAGGACCATGCTAAGTGATGCTTCACTACCAGAGTACTTCTGGGCTGAAGCGGTCAATACTGCATGCCACGTGCAAAACCGAGCCCTCATAAACAAGAACCATGATAAGACACCTTATGAACTTCTAAAAGGCAGGAAACCAACAGTTTCTATTTTAGAATTTTTGGCTGTAAATGTTTCGTGCTAAACAACAGCAAGTATCATACTACCAAGTTAAGTGAGAAGAGTTTTGAAGGTATTTTTGTAGGATATAGCAGCCATAGTAAGGCATATAGGATTTTTAATAGAAAAACCCTGGTCGTTGAAGAATCGATACATGTTGTATTTGATGAGACGAGCTTGCTGCAAAGCGTATCGTCTAGTGTGCGTGTTGAAGCTGCAGGTACAAGAATTAAGGAAATCAACTTGGATGAACCCACCAAAGATAGAAATGATCAGTTCATCGAGATCACCTCTCCAAACCCCATTGAAGAGGCAGCTGATCAAGATGAGGAGATTGTCCAAGATGATAAAGTCACACCAATGGCTGAAGAACTTCCAGATACCAGAGATCCTGAGCTCAGACACCTAAAGGATCATCCTATGGACCAAATCATAGGAGACCCCGAGTCGGTGTCAGAACTCGTCGAGGTATAGCTAACGAGAATCTTTATCTAAGCTTCCTCTCGCAGGTTGAACCAAAGAAGTTTGAAGAAGCAAACGTAGACGCATCATGGATCTTGGCCATGGAAGAAGAACTAAATCAGTTCAAACGTTGCAAAGTTTGGACACTTGTTCCTAGACCCAAAGATAAAAACGTCATCGGAACAAAATGGGTCTATAGGAACAAGATGGACGAGGATGGGACGATCATAAAGAACAAGGCCAGACTCGTTGCTAAAGAATATCGTCAAGAAAAAGGGATAGATTTTGACCAGACCTACGCTCCAGTGGCAAGGCTGGAGGCCATCAGACTGTTTCTAGCATACGCTGCACTGAAGGGCTTCACCGTCTACCAAATGGACGTGAAGTCCGCCTTCCTTAATGGTAACATAAAGGAAGAAGTGTATGTGGAACTGCCCCCAGGTTTCGTTGATCCTAACCATCCTGATTATGTTTATTTATTATCGAAGGCACTGTACGGTTTGAAACAAGCCCCTCGGGCTTGGTACGAAACGCTGTCCAGCTTTCTCCTCGAGAATAAATTCATGAGGGGAAAGATAGACAAGACATTGTTTCTCAGGGAAATTAAAGGCAAGATTTTGCTAGTGCAAATCTATGTCGATGATATCATATTTGGCTCTACTGACGACAACCTCTGCAAAAAGTTTTCTAAACTTATGCAAGGGAAGTTCGAAATGAGCAGTATGGGAGAGCTGAAGTATTTCTTAGGACTTCAGGTGAAACAATCTGAAGATGGGATCTTCATCTCTCAGACCAAGTTCACCAAGGAGTTACTTAAGAAATTCAGAATGGAGAGTGCAACTTCTATGAGGACTCCAATGGCCTCAGCTATGTCTCTGGACAAGGATGAGAAAGGGAAACCTTTCGATGAAACCAAGTATAGAAGCATAGTTGGATCCTTGTTCTACCTTACTGCTAGTAGACCAGATATAATGTTCTCCACATGTGTCTGTGCTAGATTCTAACTGAACTGTAAGGAATCTCATTATGCTGCTGCAAAGCGGATCTTGAGATACCTTAAAGGTACACCAAATCTTGGCTTATGGTACCCAAGAAGCAATGACAGTGAACTAATTGGTTTTTCAGATGGTGACTTTGCAGGAAGCAAAGATGACAGGAAAAACACATCAGGGACGTGTCAGTTCCTAGGAAGAAGACTCATTTCATGGAGCAGCAAGAATCAAAACTGTGTCGCAATCTCAACGGCCGAGTCAGAATACATTTCTGCCGGTAGTTGTTGTGCACAGTTGCTTTGGCTGAAGCACCAACTGAAAGAATACAACATGAAGATCAAGGACATTCCTTTGTTTGTGACTCCTCCAGCGCCATCGCAATCGCAAACAACCCAGTCTCACACAGCCGGACTAAACACATCGAGCTGCGATACAACTTTATCCGGGAGCATGTGGAGCAAGGGGATGTAGATCTGAGGTATGTGCCTACAGACCGGCAGGTTGCAGATATCTTCACCAAGCCGCTGGACGAGACCAAGTTCAATTTCTTCAAAACTGAACTTGGGTTGCTGAACAAGGAGGATCAAGCCAAAGTAGTCAGCTCAAAGGCTCAAGAATCAAGGATTCACCTTAAAGGTCAGATTTTACTAAGTAGACGGGAGTTCTCGAAAACTCACTTCTCGAAAAGTTGAAGTTACTTCTCGAAAAACTAAGTCAACTTCTCGAGAGGCAGAAAATTGTTCTCGAAAGGTGTCTTAAGTTCTCGAAAAGTCCTTTAACTTCTCGAAAAATTCACTGTAAGTTCTCGAGAAGTCCATCAGTCCTTCGAGAACTCTGGAGGCCAGTCTTCAAAAAGTCACCTTCTGTCTCGAAAACGCTGGACCCCAGTTCTCGAAAACTTTCTAACTTCTCGAAAACTCTCGGCCACTTCTCGAAAAGTTTAACCTACTTCTCGAGAGCTGGACCGACCTTCCGCCGAAATTTCTTAACTCTGTGATTTCGTAAATTTCATGATTTCTGCCTAAATTTACGGCTAATTAGACTTGTAATTAACTTAATTAGGATACTATATATATCTAAATCCCTTTAGAATCGGAAATCAACCTTCATTTCAAAATTTCTCCTGCACCTCTTCATCTTCCGCCGACCGAAACCCCCGTCTCTACCGCTGTCTCTCCGCTCAGTTCGTCGCCTTCTTCATCGCAAATGGCTTACAGTTCTAAGATAGGGATTGGGAGTGAACTCGTGGTTGCAGGCATGGCCGACATCTCCGACGACTTCAAGAATTTGCTGATACTTCTCGAGACAGCAGGTCTCATGTTCGTTCTAACAGAGCCAGTGAAGATAGTATTTCCAGAGGTAGAGGAGTTCTTCAAAAATGCCAAGATAAGGAGGAATGGAACGATTTTGAAAACCACAGTTAAGGGAATTAAGATAAAGCTTGACAAGCACAGGGTTTCTAAACTTCTGAAATTGCCTATTGTCTATGAGGAAGATGACCTCACCCTAGAAGATTATAACAGAGCATACTCCTTCTGTGGAATCTCAGAGGAATACTACTCCTTCGGGAGAAATTTGCTAAATGATGTGGGCAAACTTCTCGCTGATATCCTTGGGAAAATACTATGGTGCATCACAGGTTCTGTAAGTTTCATCTCACACGATTTGTTTGGAGTTATGACGGCTGTAATCTGCAGGAAGAGTTTTCAGTTTGGAATGATGATCTTTGAAATGATAAGGGATAGCATTCATGAACCAAAGTTTGCAAGGATAATCTCATTGCTGTTGAGTGAGATTGATCCAGTAACTTTCAAAATCTCCAAAGGTACACCAGTCCATCATCTGAAGAAAATCTCTGTCACCTCAATCCAAAGATGGGAACTCATGTTGAAGAACCCCAGACAGCTAGCAAAGGAAGTTGATGCTACTGTCTCAGAGGTCAGGACTCCATCTCCACCTCAACATCATGTTGTTGAACCATCTGGTGCAGCAACAGAGGGGGAGCATGCACCTTCTACCTCAGTCCTAAGGATACCTACTCCACCAGAGAGCCCCAGGGAGGCTTCTCCAATTTCTACCCACTCAGAACTACCAGCTCAAGAGGTACTTAAAGATACAGATGAAGCAATAGACAGAATGATCGAGGAACTCTCAGTTGAAGACCCACTTCCTCCTCATCCAAAGGATGTCACTACTGATCTACCAAACGATACTCCATCCCCCCACTCTTCACCTAAAGGTACTCCTTCTCCTCCACAATCCCCTGTACAAGTATCTACTCCTCCAGAGACCATTATGCTATCTGGAGAGGATGAGCCAGCACCTGAGCAGGTAGAACCACCTCTCAGGAATCTAGATTTCAACCTTCCAAAATTCATTGATGAGGAAGGTGATCCAGTCCCTCGCTCTGTAAGAGCCAACAGCTCTGTTGTTCTAGAAGAACTGCCTCCATGGCAAGCCCCTCCTCCTCCAGCTTCTCCTACCCATGCTTCTGCCTCCACCACCTTATCAGATGCCCCCCCCCCCCCCAGCTCAAATTACTTCCATTCCTCAAGCTACTACTACTACTGTTGCTGCTGCTGTGATGGTGAATACTGATATTCTTTCCAAGATCGAAGAAATGCTCTCTGAACAAAGGAAACATTTTGATGAATCTCTTAAGGACATTCAGAAGCAAGTCATTGCCTTGGCACAAGAGATGAGCAGAGGCTTCGCAGAAATTCAGGTAAACACTGATCAGCTTAAAGAACTATTCAGAATAGGAGGAAAGGCTCTAGATCATACCATCACAAGTATTGGACAAGTTATGGACCAGTCAGTTACTCTTGCAAACAATCAGATTCACTGGACAAAAGAGCAGAGGAAAATGTTATGAAGGTATGCAATGAGGTTGGCACCTTCAAGGAGGATGTCATAGCCAAACTATCTGTAGAAGTCAGAAAGGGGAAGGATATTGTCAAACAACAAGTTGAAAAGCTTAATGATGAAGCAAAAACTCTGTGGACTGCCAAAATTACTGAGATCAATAAAGGTGTTCTTGAACAGATTCAGTCTGTAAAATTCCACACTTATGATACAGCAATATGGATGCATAATCAGATTTTCCCAGACTTTCAAGCAGATCCAAATGTGATTCCTCACCACCTCAATCCTCTTGCTGAAGGAACTTCTAGCCAAGTGGCTCAACCCCAAATGCCTCAACCTCAGTATCCAACCTTCTCTCCTAGGCCTGAAGATCAGGAACCTCCTCCATCTTCATACTCTCATGTCTGGGATGATGTAATACCTGAAGATCTTCCAGAAATTCATATCCCAAAGAAAAGGAAGTATGGGGAGGGACCTTCTGCCAGTAAATCAGTTCCTCAACCTGGAGCAGAAAAGAGAAAAGCCCAAGAGTTTGCAGAAGTATGGAGCCCTACATCAAAATCTCTAATTCTTGATACTTTGAAGCTTGAAATGGATCTGAATGAGGAAAGAAGCCTGCACTACAGCTATACAGAATGGGAATTATATGACAAGTCATTGACTAAGAGGAGACTATATGATAGAGAATATGGTAAAAACAATCCCAAAGCTCCTCCAAAGCCTTCAAGATACTATCCCAAACCATTCAGCTACCATAGAAGACAACAGGTTAAGCTGGACAAGCAACACGAGACCAAAAATGATTCTTGATGATTATGGTGTTAAGAACTATGAAATGAATGTTGATTAAAACTCTAAAAGATTTTTGATATATATACAATTTCCTAGTTTTGCCTAATTATAAGTTCTAATTTTCTTTCTGTGTTTTACTGCTTTTACTTTCCATTATTCTTGCTCTATTTTTTGTTATAATAATTCACCTTAGTATAAAGGGTTTTGACTTCTACAAATAGGAGGAGATTGTTGGGTATTGTCTCCACAATAACCCATATTTGCATGAAGTCACCCTTTGAACTAAGATGAATTAAGGTGTATTTGACATGTGTATTCTAGTTCTGTGTTTGCAGATTCTCAGTTCTAAGTGTAGACTAATGTCAGTCTACAGTGGGTCAAGAACACAGGACCACTCAGTGTAATCCCCCACTGGGTGATCCAAAGTGTTGACTCATATGTAGCCTCTCAATTGGGATACACTTCATATTCAAACTTTGGAACACAAGATGGAGACAAGACCAGAAGGAGATCTTACATGGAATTCTTAAAAGAATTTTTCTAAGTCCATCTCTCGAGAAGTTCCTTCAAAGTTCTCGAGAAGTAGTACATAGTTCTCGAGAGGCTCAGACTTTACTTCTCGAGAAGTCAGGACAGCTAGAATTCCTCTAAGTAGAAGTTTTCGAGAGATTAACAAAGTTCTCGAGAACGACTATAGAAGTTCCCGAGAAGTACTCCTTAGCTCTCGAAAAGTTCTGTCCTTCTCTTCAGGAATTGTCTCTAGCTAAGTTCTCGAGAACTAGACTAGAAGTTCTCGAGAAGTCGATAGAGTTCTCGAGAATTGCTTAACTAAGTTCTCGAGAAGTTCTCAGTTCAGAATTTTTCTTTAGCAATTGACTCTAAGTAAAGTTCTCGAAAAGTTCTGACTAAGTTCTCGAGAAGTGCTAACCAAGTTTTCAAGAAGTTTCCTTTAAGCTTTCGAAAGTTCTGTTAAGTTCTCGAGAAGTTCTATATCAGTTTTTCGAGAAGTGTTTTAGTTCTCGAAAAGTCAGCATAGTTCTCGAGAACTATAATTCCAAGTTCTCGAGAAGTCCAAGGCCATTTCCAGAAGTTCAGTGATCGAGATCCTGCCATAGTTTTCGAAAGGTCAATACATAGTTCTCGAGAACTATTTAGACCTCTCGAGAACTAAGTACTTCCTTTTCCAGAAAATTCTCTAAGTCCAGTTTTGACAGAGATTTCGAATTAATCCTTTCTGATTGGTCCACGTGTCATCCTTAATTATGATTATGACCGTTGGAGATCGCCTATAAATAGGTCCTTTCAGATTTGACTAATAACAGACAAGTTATTACAGAGAAAATACGATAATCTCGGCCGTCCTTGTTAAAAAATAATTCCTGAAAACCTAATCTCTCGATCGTCCGGCCGCCGCCGCCATTAGCGTTTTCTGGAAGAAAGCTTTGGATCGACGTTCTCTCAAGCGCTGCTACCTAGATCGATCCAAGATCAAGAACAATCATCCGATCCGATCGTGCTTCAACGACTTGCGGATTTCTCGTTGATCGTGGTTTCTTGGAAAACAGTCCAGCCTTCTTCTACCTTTCCTGATCAAGCATAAAGTTCTCAACGAAGAAGACGAAGACCAAGATCCAGATCTGAGATATTTTTGTTTGTAACTTTTATTCAAATAACTTTCTTTGTAGGAGATCTATCTCCGAGTGGTAGGAAGTTTTATCTTCCGAGTGTAGATCCCTTGTGGATCGAGTTTGTAGGAACGTTGTTCCGAGGCGTAGGATTGGTTTGCAATCCGAGATAGTGGAGTAGCCAGATCTAGTGATTTGCTAGAACAGTGAGGTAAAGTGGACGTACCCAAGGACGGGGAACCACTATAAATCTTTTGTGTCCTTCTGTGATTGCTTGATTGTGTGCGCTAGATCTCTAAATTTTTATTCCGCAAACAAACGCACGATTCACCTATTCACCCCCCTCTAGGTGATTTAGGTCAACAACTTTCCACTTTCACTACTGCTGGCGAAAGCGATACCGCTGGCGAAAGCGATACCGCTGGCACTAAATATGTCGACCAGACTACTATGTCGACTGGAAGAAGCACATCGACCAAAAAGCCCATGTCGACTAGAAGACAACCTCATCAAGACAGTGCAAGCCGACTGAACATATGGACTACCGCTGGCGCTAGCCCTAATGTCGAGCGCTAGCCATGTCAACTAGAAAGGAAGAGTCAACTAGAAGGCCGAAGTCGACTAGAAGAGAATGTCGACAAAACAGCACGCGTGGACTGAATGTATGAGCTACCGCTGGCGTTAGTCTTACCGCCAAGTGCTAACCATATAGATTACAAGGATCAACTGGACAATCTCATGTCGACTGGAAGGAAGAATCGACGAGAGACGGCTCAACGACTGCCGCCGCACGATACTGCTAACGAGTCGCTCTACCTTGAAGTCCACATCAGCGACCTGTATGTTCACTGCTCAACACGGGAAAGTGGGGGCGACCAAAAAGGAAATTGAAATAACACTACGCAGTAGCTCTTACTGCTCCGTGGTAACCTAGGTTTGCAAGGAAAGAGCCACCACCTTCCTTATTTGTTGAAGATCAGTTGTGCACATGCCTAATCAAGTAAATTTACCGTGTCGCACTAACGCGCCGCGCTAACTAATGTACACAAGGAAAGCACAGATGCCTTCCTTACTTGGATCAGGACAGCTAGCACAAAACGTGCGCATTAACCCTACCGCTGGCGGTAGCTTACTTGAACTCTTTAGAAAAGCATTTTTCTTTCTCTTGAGTCAACACGCACACAGAAGCGTGAATAGGATTTCCAAGCCGCCTCTGCAGCAAGGAGCCACCGACTCAAAAGAAGGAAAGAGAGAAATTGCACCCTCAGGTTCGTGAACGAAGATCTCCGAAGAGCGCATCCGAGAACGACAATCTGAAGACGATCGTTTGTCAGAAGAACGAGAATCACAAGCACTGATCGCTCACCGTTCTCCGGAGAACAATCTTGTTGAAGGAGCATTTGTTTTCTTTAAAGATCTACTTGTCAATCTTCTCTTGTATTTTTATCTTTTCTTTACTTTATGTGCTGAGGGCATCGATCAGGGAGGTCGTCGGAATCCGGAGGGGATTTCGCGAGAAATTGTCCAGGGAGGACGTCTAGATCGGGGGGATCTAGTGGGGCTCGAAGACCTTCGGGGGAAGGGAGAGAGCTGGCTCGAAGACCTTCAGGGAGAAGGAAGAGAGCCAACCGGTCCTAAGGGGGATGGTCGGTATAGAAACCACAAGAGTCTTTTACTCATCGCCTCTAATCTCCGGCATCATGGAGATCTAGTTTGTATTTGTAAACTTTAATTCAATATTATAATGAACTCAAGTATTCTCGTTTTTATCTACAATTAGATATGTCTAATGTTGTGCCTCTGAAGTATCAATTGTGTGTACTGAAACGATCATCTGTTACACAAAAATATGTTTTTTGTCGATACTGTTGACGGTAAGTCTACCGTCGCGCACTAGCTCCCAAAAAGCGTATTTCTGCTGCGAGGAAATTTAAAACTCGTATTATTTGGAGAGATCCATATTCACCCCCCCCCCCCCCTTAAGCTTAGTCGTCAGGTCCAATAAGTGATATCAGAGATATATTACTTTATAAGGGAGTAAAATCTTGAAGTAGATGACCAACTTTAATCATGTTTTCCCTGAGGGACAAGGAGTGAGTAGACCCCCACTGTTTATGGGAAGTGATTATAGACAGTGGAGAACGCGCATGAAGATATTTTTGATGATGCAAAGAATGGACGTGTGGTTCATGATGGAAACACGCTGCACTGCACCCACTACTACTGTAGGAGATCAAACGCTATAGAACACGCGAGATAATTGGAATGACGCGGATAAGGTGAGATGTACCAATAATGCAAAAGTCATGAACTCTTTATTTTGTGGGCTAGATAAAACTGAATTTAATAGAATCTGTAATTCTGAAACAACATATGACATCTGACGAATATTGGAACTGACGCATAAAGGTACCTCGGCGGTAAAAGAATCGAAGTTGTTTTGACTAGAATCTAAATACGAACAGTTCCGCATGGAGATCGACAAGGAGGTGGACACTCGCTTCACAAAAATCGTCAATTCCTCGAGATCTCTGGGCAAGACATACTCGAATAGAGACTTAGTAAGGAAGATCATGTGATCGCTCTGATCCCTCCCTCCGCAGTTCAATCTGAAGGTGGTTGTCATTGCTAAATCTCATGATATCAGTACCCTCAAGATAGAGAGCTTCATTGGGATTGGAATTCGTCGAGAGATGAGCTGATTCGTCGAGACATCTCGACGATTCGTCGAGTCATCAGTTGATTCATCGAGTGCGTCGAGTGCGTCGAGACCTCTCAGTTGATTCGACGAGTACGTCGAGACATCTCGACGATTCGTCGAGTCATCAGCTGATTCGTCGAGTGCGTCTAGACATCTCGACGATTCGTCGAGTCATCGGCTGATTCGTCGAGTGCGTCGAGACATCTCGACGATTCGTCGACTCATCTCTGTTAATGATTCATCGAGTTGATTCCATTAGTTCTGGGTCAGCGGATAGTGGCGGTTCAATCTTGTTTATACTCCTGGGTAAATATATATATATATATATATATATATATATATATATATATGTTACCTTAGGGTTTAGAGATGCATAAGTTAGGGCGAACCCGAAACTGACGAAAATTGTTTCCCAAAGTGCCGATCTTGTCGCTCCAGTAAGCCCCGATTCTGGCGCCCACCGCCGCCGCCGCATCTCCTGGTGCAATCCTAGCAGTCTGTGGAGATGCAGAGGGCTTTCCATTCTTCATCCTGGATCTTGTTTGACAAGGTGTCGGTGTTGTCCCTGTTCGTGTGGATTTTTGTAGAGCCGCAAATCCATTTTGCGTGAACTCACCCGCCGGCCAAGAACTATTTTGGAGCATCTTGATTGAGTGTCGACTCAATCTCACTCAGGTATTCTTCTATTTTATATTATGCAAACTTCTTGATCAATGTTCATCGCAAGATTCAAGTTTCTCTTTAAGGTTTTCTTGAACTTTATTCTGTTGCGCACATTTGATGTGTGTTAAGGAAAAACCCTACAAAATATCTCAGGGAGACCAAGAAGAAGGCTCTTGCACTGAAGGCGGCCAAGAAAAAGGAGGTGGTCGAGGAGACTGGTGATGAAGAGATCCTCTACACTTAAGGGTTCAAAAATTTTATGAGGAACCCAAAGAGGTGAGAGAAATTCAAAAGATTAATGAAGAACAATGCTGAAGAAAAATGGAGCTGGAACAAGTCATCAAAGATGGCAGAAAGTGACGAAGAAAAGTCCACTATGGAGTGCTTCCACTGTCATAAACTCGGACACATCAAGAGAGTGTCCTAAATTTCTGAAGAAAGAAAAGTGCAAGAAAATTCGAGGTAAGAAGAAGGTACTGAAATCGTCGACTTGGGACACATGGTCAGGATCCATGACCTGAACTGTGTCATTCAGAAATTTGGAATAGGCCAGAAATCACTAAATATGCTGCTAGGATTTTAGTGTCAGGCATTTGGAAAATTCGTGTTAGGATGCATTAATGTGCAGTTACCGCCGAGTCCTAGTACTACCTCTGTCGGTATCTGCTCTCCAACAAATAAGGGAAATCACAATCCAAAAAAGAAAAATAAATCTGCTAGCTCGGGAAGCTCATCTCCTTCTAGCATGAGCCCAACAAGAACGCAAAGGGAGACGTCCGTCGCATGTACCAAGCATGCCAAATGCAAAAGATTTGGTCACACGCCTAGCTCATGCTTGAAGAAAGGTTCAAAGAAAGAAACGCAAATCTGGATACCAAAGTCTTCAATATATACAATGGGTGGAACAACTTGGGTAACAAGATTTTTACTTTTATCTTCTTTTTAGGTGTGTTGGCAGGCTAAGGACAATGAGAATGTGTGGTACTTAGACTTTGGATGTTTCAAACACATGACAGAAGATACAAACAAGTTCCTTAGCCTAGAGAAAAAAAGGAGGCATGGTGACCTTTGGAGACAACAACAAAGGAAGAATTTTAGTTGTCGGCACTATAGGTAATCAACGATTCTCTATTTCAAATGTATTGTTTGCAGATGGTCTGAAACATAATATGATTTTCATTTGTCAATTATGTGATAAGGGATTAAATATTTTGTTTGAAACCTCTACAAACACATGCAAAATAATAGATGCTAAAACAAATATTGTATTGTTGATCGCACCTAGAAAACAAGTATATATCATCATGTTTGATGGCATATCTTCCTCAAATCTAAAATGTTTAATTGTGAAAAATGAGGAGCTAGAATTTTGACATAGAAGACTTAGTCATTCTGGGAGTAAACTCATAGTCAAACTATCGAAAGAAAAGCTAATTTTTGGTCTGCTACAACTAAACGGTAGTTTGACTTCTTTATGCTCTTCATGTCAAAAGGGAAAGTTCACAAAATAGTCTTTTAAAGGAAAACACGACAGTACCATTTCTAGACCACTGCAGTTGATTCACATGAATCTTTTCGATCCAATTAGTACGTCTAGTCTAGGAGATAAACGGTATACATTTATTTTAATAGATGATTATTCTTGATTTTGTTGGACAGTCTTTCTAGCTGCAAAGTCTGATTTATTTCACAAATTCTCTACCATGTGTGCTCATATACAAAATGAAATGGAATTGAAAATAAATGCAGAAGGTCAGACCACGGGGGTGAGTTTGAAAATGAGAATTTTACAAATTTTTGTAATAATCAAGGAACCCGGCACAAGTTTTTTGTTCCATGCACTCCACA
This sequence comes from Platanthera zijinensis, assembly GCA_039513925.1. Lineage (NCBI taxonomy): Eukaryota > Viridiplantae > Streptophyta > Magnoliopsida > Asparagales > Orchidaceae > Platanthera > Platanthera zijinensis. The sequence continues at coordinate 211,439,596 of CM077081.1, read as the reverse complement.
GCAAAATGGAGTAATGGAAAGGAAAAACTGGACACTTCAAGAACATGCGTGAATCATGCTAGCCGTGCACAGCTTACCTAGGCATCTTTGGGTTGAAGCGGTCAATATTGCATGCTATGTAATGAACCGTACCATGCTTTGCCCCATCTTGAACAACACACCTTATAAATTATACTTTGACAAGAAACCTAGTGCGTCCTATTTTAGAGTCTTTGGTTGTCCATGTTTCATTCTGAACATCAATGATTAATTAGGAAAGTTTGATGAAAAATCTGATTTAGGCATATTTTTAGAATATTCTTCCACGAGTCGTGTCTATAAGGTATACAATACACGAACCTTGGTTATAGAAGAATCGATACATGTGTATTTTGATGAAAACTCGCCAAATGAAGATTCTAGACCTAATGAAGTTGATGATGATGATCACCCAATAGAGGAGAAAAATAATGAGATGGAGAGAGAGGAAGAAGAAGATCAAATAACAAATGATGAAGGGTATAAGCCTCCAAGCACACAACGATTTACAAAACAACATCCACGAGAATTAGTGATTGGAGAACCTTCACATGTGATAAGAACTCATTCAGCTTTACATGAATCATTTTCAAACTTATGTTTTATATTTGAAATTGAACCCAAGAACATTTCTCAAGAATTGAATGATGAATCTTGGTTAATGGCAATGAACAAAGAACTTAATCAATTTGAATAAAATATGGAGTGGATGTTAGTGGAGCGTCCTAGAAACCATCCGGTCATAGGCTTGAAATGGATTTATAAAAACAAGCTTGATGGTGATTCTAGGATAATAAGAAATAAGGCTAGGTTGATTGATCAGGTGATGTGATCCTGTCGCCGGCACTCTAGGGCCGTCTCGTTTTATTTGCTTATTTACTGTCGCAGTTATGATGTTGGTGTTTATTTATTTTCTGTCATGAACATGTACGTTTTAAAATTTCTGGTATTGTGGTCCGGCGCATGAGACTGACCACCTCGTGTGTCCCTGAATGGATTGGTCCGGTTTGGTATGGCTGGGGTGAGTCGTTGCATTTTATCTAGTTTAGAGAAATCACTTGCTGAATTTGTTTTAATTTATTAATTGAGGAAGGGGAGGGGGCTATAAATATTAAAGGGGGGTTGCCCTAATGTCTTGGCCAGGAAAGAACCGAGATTAAGAATTCTTCTCTCTCGGTTAAATCTGTCGCACTGTTTCTGTCTCCCGTTCCGCGATCCACGTCCCGCCGCCGCCTTCGTCTCCAACCTCTGGCAACAGCTCCTCTACCGCATGGCTTTCCCGTAGACGCCTCCGTCTCCAGACCCTACGTCAAACCCTCCACCGCCTCTCCTTCCCGTAGCCATCACCGTCTCCAGCCCCTACGTCAAGCCCTCCACCGCCTCTCCTTCCCGTAGCCATCTCCGTCTCCAGCCCCAACATCCAACCCTCCACCGCCTCTCCTTCCCGTTGCCGCCACCGTCTCCAGTCCCAGACGACAACTCCGCCACCGTCGAGCCTTCACGTAGCCGCCTCCATCTCCAGCCTCGACAACATCTCCTCCACCGCCAGGTTTTCCTGAAGTCGCATCCTTCGCCATCCCCGACATCAACTCCTCCAACGCAACTCCATCCAGAAACGCTCGTCTGCTGTACCTGTGCCGGGAGAACCAGAAACGGGGAAGCCCCCCTTGGTGAGATCTGCTCTTTCCCCACTCCTCAATCTACTTTATTTGCAACTTATTATGTTTAATTTCAGCAAAGTGATTTCAATCCAATGTAACATGCGCTCACCCTAATCATGCCTCGCCGGCGTTTCATCCCTCGCATTAGATTTTTGTTAGTTAAGCCGTGTCTTGCTCGTATTCGTTGCGTCACTTATTTTCACCTACACTTGGGGTTTGGAGGAGCATAGTTTTGCATCATCAGGGATACTCACAGATAGAAGGAAATGATTTTGAGGAGTCTTTTGCACTTGTAGCTAGTCTTGAGTCCATTAAGATGTTTTTGGCAATTGTCAGTTTTAAACAAGGTTATAGATGTCGGATGTCGGGTTCATGTCGGTTTGAGATTGAAATGTCGGATGTCGGATTGCGGTGGATATATCGGGAATATTTTACAATGTGGATTTTAAAATTTAAATAAATTTATTCATATATATTACACATTTTTTATAAATATGTATAATTGTATACATAATGTATGTTTATAAATTACACAATAAACATATATATAAATAGTGTATGTTTATAAATTACACAAAAAGAGTCATTGACTGCAATAAACGAGATAAAGGTCGTCAAATGAGAGCTAGATGAGAAAGTAGTCAATACTAGACTTAGAGAGATGCACGAAATGAAGCACAAAACAAAGTATTTCTGTTTGGTCTCCTCAAAAGGGACAACCCAGTGCACAAGGCATCCCTGCGCAACGAGGGTCCGAGGAAGGATCCCAACACAAGAGTGAAATGTAGGCAAACATTACCCTGCATTTCTGCAAAAGGCTGCTTCTAGGACTCGAACCTGTGACCTCAAGGTCACACAATAACACCTTAACCGGTGTTTGGTCTTTTCAAAAAATGGAAAAAAATTATTTGTAATACTATCGACGGTATATCGGACGCGAAATATCGCCTAATATATCGGGTTAAACGAATATATCGGACGATATTTTCAAAAATGAAATATTTGCTTAAATATTGATGTCGTGGTGTTTTACCCTCCAAATCTTTATGTCGGACGACATCTACAGCACTGGTTTTAAACAAATATGAAAGTATCTAGTGTCAACCTAATCCACCTATAGGGGGGAATAGGTGTCGTGCAGTCTTTTGCGCAATTAAATTAACCTGCACAAGTAAGCAAACAAAACACAGAAAATACACAAAGAATTATAGTGGTTCCCCGATTTGGGTACGTCCACTTTCCCCCTTCGACCTATCTCCCACCAAGGGACGACTCGGTCACTTCTTCAAACGGATTGAAATCCAATCCTCAAACTAGGAGCAACGCTCCCCTAACCACGGAAGGAACTCTTCCTACAACGGAGTCACAACTCCACCACAACGGGTTGCACCCAACCCTTACAAATAGGAATGAAAATTCCTTTACAACCAAATTGAAAGTAAATAAAAATACAAACTATGCTTTATGGAGATTCCGATGTCCTTCTTCGTTCGTTGAAGCTTGCACGAAAGGTACGAAGAGTCCACAACCGGATTTATCACTTGGAATGGATCTTGTCAAGATTGGCGACGGCAAGCAAGTGCAGCGGCGATGCTTTGCAAATCCAAACTTCTTGACGAAGCAAGCTAGGTCTTCGAACGATCTCAGTCGGATCAAACGTCTCAACCGATTCGGAAGGGAGAACAAGTCTCGTTCAACGAATCGGAAGACAAGAGATCTCGAGAGAGACACGTGAGACCGGGTGCTTGCCTCGGTACTGTCGTCGAGCGATCAGAGACAGGCTGAGATCAGCGGCGGCGACAACTTCCGATCGACGACGTGCGAGCGGGTGGAGATCGCGATGCGCTAGGTCACGGCCGATTTTTGTATTCTGGTAGGTTGGTGTGTACAGTAGACAACGGAAATAAGTTCGTATTTATACCCAAAGGCAAACCCTAGAAGACCGTTGTGGGGCACACCTCAGAAATCCCGAGATCTGGCCGAACAGAGCACGGCGACCTGGACCGGTCCAGCGAGTGGCGAAATCTGCCTAAGGCAAAATCAGCGGGAGTCGTTGGTGATTCCCGTCGATGTCGGCGGGAATCACTCCCGACTCCCGTCGATTCTGCCTTGGCAGAATTTCTGATTTATTTTGCCAGCCGAAAGTAGTCGGCGGGAGACACTTAGTGATTCTCATCGAAGTCGGCGGAAATCACTAACGACTCCCGTCGAAGTCGGCGGGACTCACTAGCGATTCCCGTCGATTTTTACTTGGAAGGATTTTCCTCCTTCCTTCTTTTGATAGTTTGGTCTTTGACCCATCCTTGCTCCTTCTGCTCTTGATCTACCTTGATCCTGTACTTGAAAGTAAGTACACTCCAATAGAGAGAGCACACGTGGATCAACACACTGATCTACACAACGAGGGATTACGTTGCGCAGACCCGTGTATATTGACCCACTGCACTCTGACATTGGTGTGTACTTAGCATGGAATAGCTGCAAGCACAACTTGATAGAATTGTCAAATACATAGTCAATTCACCTTAGCTTGTTCAGGCTCTCCTTCAAATCATGTCTATTGTGGATGCAATACCCAACAATCTCCCCCTATTTGAAGAAGTCTAAACCCTACAAGCTAAGGTGAATAGAACAGATGGAAATGAAAATCATAAAATGAAAGTTCAGTTGAGTGTGGATTTCATTACCATTTTCCTGAGAGAAACATAGCCTTAGCCGAGGTGATCTCCCCCTATCTGAGAGCAGCATAGCCTTTGCGGCCTACTTAGCACCACCTTAGCCTTGGCCGAGACCCATGTATCTCCCCCTTTTCGGCTTCTGCAAACTTAGGACTTCACTTGGAGCAAAATGCTCCCCCTCAGTTCTTGCATCCATGCCCGATCTTGAGATCCTAGCAGACACTTCCTCTTGATCCAAGAGCCTTGAGCCTTCCAGTCTTCAATCTTCAAGGTTCAGCATGCCGAGTTCAGTTTTGAACAAATTGAACTTGGCCTCGTCTAGTGGCTTCGTGAAGATATCTGCAATCTGTTTATCCGTGGGGACATAGCAGAGAGATATATCTTTGTTCTCCACATGCTCCCGAATGAAGTGGTAGCGCACTTCAATATGCTTTGTTTTGCTGTGCGACACAGGATTGTTCGCAATTGCAATTGCGCTCGAGGAGTCGCAATATATGGGAACTTCTCTGAACTGCAAGTCATAATCTTCAAGTTGATTTCTTATCCATAGAAGTTGTGCGCAACAGCTGCCTGTTGAGATGTACTCAGATTCAGCTGTAGAGGTTGCAACACAGTTCTGCTTTTTACTGCTCCACGATATAAGCCTTCTTCCGAGGAATTGGCACGTCCCGGAAGTGCTTTTCCTATCATCTCTGTTTCCTGCAAAGTCAGCATCTAAAAAGCCTGTCAGCTCGACATCATTGTTTCTTGGGTACCACAAGCCAAGATTTGGTGTACCTTTAAGGTATCTAAGAATCCGCTTTGCAGCGACATAATGAGATTCCTTAGTGTTCACCTGATATCTGGCACAAACGCATGTGGAAAACATAATATCCGGTCTACTAGCAGTAAGGTAGAGCGGGGATCCAATTATGCTTCTGTACTTGGTTTCATCAAAAGGTTTCCCTTTCTCATCCTTGTCCACAGACACAATGGATCACATTGGAGTCCTCATAGAGGTTGCACTCTCCATTCCGAATTTTTTGAGGAGTTCATTTGTGAACTTCGTCTGAGAAATGAAAATTTCATCCTCAGACTGTTTCACTTGAAGTCCCAAGAAATACTTCAGCTCTCTCATACTGCTCATTTCAAACTTCCCCTGCATAAGTTTGAAAAACTTCTTGCACAGGTTGTTGTCCGTTGAGCCGAATATTATGTCATCGACATAGATTTGCACCAGCAAAATCTTGCCTTTGACTTCCCTAAGAAACAATGTCTTATCTATTTTTCCTCTCGAGAACTTGTTCTCAAGAAGAAAACTAGACAGTCTCATACCAAGCTCGAGGAGCTTGTTTTAAACCATATAATGCTTTATTAAGAAAGTAAACATGATCAGGGAGTGTTGGATTAACAAAACCTGGAGGTTGCGCGACGTATACTTCCTCTTTTAAATTTTCATTCAGGAAAGCAGACTTCACGTCCATCTGATAGACAGTGAATCCTTTGTGAGAGGCATACGCCAGGAACAACCTGATCGTCTCGAGCCTTGCAACTGGTGCAAAGGTTTGGTCGAGGTCGATCCCCTCCTCCTGTCTGTATCCTTGAGCCACCAGTCTGGCTTTGTTCTTGATGATGACACCGTGTTCATCCAGTTTGTTTCTGAAGATCCACTTAGTGTCGATCACATTCTGTTTCTTTAGTCTGGGAACAAGTGTCCAGACGTTTCATCGTTCGAATTGATGAAGTTCATCTTGCATGGCCAATATCCACGACGTATCTTTGTTCGCTTCGTCGAACTTCTTTGGCTCAACCTGTGACAAAAAACTAAGGTGCAGAATCTCGTTAATTGTACCTCTGCGAATTCTGACACCATCCCGAGGATCTCCTATGATCTGATCTCTTGGGTGATCCCTCACGTGTCTGAGTTCTAAGAGTCTGGCATCTGGAGCTCCAACAGCTTCTCGGGCTCCTCCCTCTTCTGGGAGAATCCCCCATCCTGACCGTCATCTTATCCAGTTGGTGTTGAGGTGGATACCTTGACGTACTTGGGAGCTTCATTATTAGCAGTCTTATCTAGACTTAGCTGTTCAGGCCTTGCATCTGCATCTTCGAGAATGTCACTAGAAGAATTGCTGTGAAGCAAGCTTCCTTCATCAAAAACAACATTAATTGACTCTTCTACCACTAGGGTTTTCTTATTGAAAACCCTATATGCCCGACTATTGCTACTATATCCCATGAAAATGTCTTCGAAGTATTTTTCTCCGAATTTAGTACGTGGGTACTTCCCATTATTGAGTACATAGCATCTGCAGCCAAAAATCCTTAGATAGGACATGGTCGGTTTCCTGCCTTTCAATAGCTCATAAGGCGTCTTACGATGGTTCTTGTTGATCAAGGCTCGGTTTTGCACGTGACATGCAGTATTGACAGCCTCTGCCCAGAAGTACTCTAGAAGAGACGCGTCATTCAACATTGTCGTACATGCTTCAATGAGCGTTCTATTCCTCCTCTCCGCAACTTCGTTTTGCTGAGGAGTACGCGGGGAGGAAAACTCATGAAAGATACCATGTTCTTCACAGAATTCTGTCATAGCCTCAGACTCAAATTCTGTTCCATGGTCACTTCTGATTTTGACCACGGAACAGTTAAGTTCGTTCTGAATCTGCTTGACAAAATTAGTGAATATGTCAAACGTATCTGACTTTCGTTTCAAGAAAACACCCACGTAAATCGAGAGTGATCATCAACAATCACTAGCGTATACGATTTGCCTCCTAAACTATGAACTTGCACTGGACCGAACAAGTCCATATGCAGAAGATAAAGACATCTGGAAGAGTCTTTGTCTGCAATACCCTTAAAGGTATCCCGGGTCTGTTTGCCCTTCTGGCATGCAGGGCAAGGGCTATCTTTGATGCACTTAATAGTAGGGGCATCCCTTACTAAGTTCTTAGAAAACAGCATATTAATAGTTTTGAAATTAATATGTGCTAATCTCTTGTGTCATTGCTCACAGAGATATGTACTGTCTTTTGCTACTATGCAAACGGGGGTAGAAGAGTCTATGCTAAGAAAATCTAAGCAGAAAATATTTCTGCTCCTAATGCCAGTTAATACCGTCTCCAAAGAGGCACACGATATTATCAGGCACTTTTCCTTGCAGAACTTAACGTTGTATCCTTTATCACACAACTGGCTTACACTGATCAGGTTATGGTTTAACCCTTCAACATAGGCCACGTCTGTGATAGAGAATACACCGTTGGATATCATACCATAACCCTTGGTGACTCTTCGATCTGATCCTCTAAAGATGACTTTGGGTCCATTTTCGACTGGGGAGTAATCACGCAACAGGCTTCTTGTCCCGGTCATATGCCGGGAACATCCACTGTCCAAGTACCAGATTTGCGATTTGGTGGCCTTTGGACATACCTGCAAAACAGAACTAGTTTCCCTTAGGAACCCAATTGAACTTGGGTCCTAGATTCCTTGTTAGCACACTCCCCCTCGGGTGGTTAACCCTACGAGTGGTCGGCCTCGCATTGCTAACATGAGGAGTCTCATTGTTTCTTGGATTAAACCAGCAATCCACGGCAAAGTGACCAATTTTGCCACAGCACTAACAGTCAAACCTGTTGTACCGTTTCCTAGGCTCCTGCTTCACCCTTGGAACGGTGGGTCCAGCCGGGGCCTTGGATCCGGAGGTGGAGGCATCATAATGACAGCGGTCACATGATTCCCTCACTTCCTGTTCTTTCTGTATAACAGGCTTGGCCTTTGATGCCTGTTTCCTATTATGGCCGCTAGAGAAGTGGCCATAATTCTCCACTTGGATTTCCTCATAAGGTGCCTTGAAGACACTCTCACCGTAGTTGCGGGGGAAGGTTCATCCATCATACCGGCTCTTGGGCTTTTCAACCGAGGGCCGGAAAAGGTGGTCATAAGTTGACTCAAAGTCATGCTCATTGCAGGGAAAGCTAGGCTTTCGGAATGAAATAAGATCGAGTGGGACCTTTCCCTTTTCTGCAGCAGAGGCCTTCTTAGTAGCCTTATTTTTCCTCCGATTTCTGTTTCTCCTGGATGATTTACCAGGCACGGCCACATGCCCTAAGCCAGCCCCCTTAGTCTGAGCAGAGAATTCATCAACCAGAGGAAGAACGGTCTTGGGCATAGAGAAGCTTTTGACAATCTTCCTCTCGGCCGCAAGCTGTTCTTCCAGCTTGTTAATTTCTTCCTGCTTTTGGTCAAGGAGCCTTAGAGAATCTGAGTGCTCAGAAGTCAGGTCCAGGTGTTCCTGTCTGAGAGATATCAAGCCAGTGATTTCTTCTCTTAGGGACACACCCTCAGCCTTAAGGAATTTGACTTCCTTTTTGTGAGCGTTCAACCTCTTTCGACATTCTTCAAAAGTATTGAGCAGGAGCTCATACTTTTCGAGGAGTTCAGCTTCACGGGCAGATGGGTTGTCCTCGCGATCATCTTCAGGAGACTCAGAGTCAGAGTCAGAGTCAGAGAGGGGGGTGCGATCTTTTACCTTCCCAGTAAATGGGGGGCAATCTCCATCTGAGTCGGAGCGACCAATTAGCCCGAAGTAGGCTTCCTCATCATTGCTGGAGTCTGAAGAGTCAGAATCACTCAGTGTCTTTGGCTTCTTGGCAATGTAGCTCCTCTCCTTCTTCTTGTCTCGAGAGGACTTGTGCTCCTCTCCTTTCCCCTTATCTCTCTTGCTTTGGTGGCAGTCAGCAATGACGTGGCCTGGCTTATTGCACCCAAAGCAGATAATGTCAGCAGAACGATGTTTGTTCTGTTTAGAATCATACCTGTCAGAAGAGTAATTCTTCTTCTGATGTCTGGAGGAGGAGCCATCTCCTTTTCTCTGATTCCTCATCTTGAGAACTTCTTGAACTCTCGAGTGATGAAAGAGAATTCTTCTTCAGATAGCTCTGAGCCGGATGAGCATGGCTCAGAGTCTTCTTCCTCAGCCTTTCTCCAAGAGCGGGACGAGGTTGCACCCTTGCCTTTCCTTGAGCTATTAGCTTTCAGGGCCACAGTCTTTTCTTTGGCTGCAGCCTTATCGGCCTCCTCTTCAGCTTTTCTGGTGTTCAGCTGAAGCTCGTAGGACATTAGCTTCCCAAACAGAATCTGGGGATCAGTTTCTGCCAGCTTGCCAAACTCTCTGATGGCGCAGATCTTGGTGTCTCACTCCTTAGTCAAGGATCTAAGGAATTTGTCATTTAGTTCACCATCGGTGAACACTCTGTCATAACCCTTCAGGGCATTGACGATCTTCAGGAAGTTCTCGAATGTCACTCTGATTTCTTCCTTAGGACCTTGCCTGAAGGCCTCATATTTATGGTTCAAAAGGGATCTTCGATCATCCCTTACTTCATCTGTGCCCTCCATCAGAATGATCAGGCAGTGCCAGATGTCCTTGGCAGTCCTGCAGTTGCTGAAATTCTGCATCATTGAATCATCGACGGCGCTCACTAAAATGTTTTGAGCTTTCTTGTCTAGTCCGACAAACACCATCTCATCCTTATCCATTTCGGAGAGCCTCTTGGGCACCATCTTGGTCGGATCAATGGTGGAGGCCTTAGTGGGGATATGAGGGCCCTCCTCCACTATCATGAAGAGTCGGGGATCGACTGCTTCCATGTAGAACCTGATCATTTCCTTCCAGATGGGAAAATTCAGTTTGGTGCATACTGGAATCTTTCCTGTATACTTGAGTCCATCCATTCCTGAGATCTTCTTTCTTCTTGACACTAGACACAGGATCTTACTCAAGGTGTTAACCTTAGTGATGAGTAACCTCCCTCTGATACCACTTGAAAGTATCTAGTGTCAACATAATCCACCTATAGGGGGGAATAGGTGTCGTGCAGTCTTTTGCGGAATTAAATTAACCTGCACAAGTAAGCAAACAAAACACAGAAAACACATAAAGAATTATAGTGGTTCCCCAATTTGGGTACGTCCACTTTCCCCCTTCAACTTATCTCCCACCAAGGGACGACTCGTCACTTCTTCAAACGGATTGAAATCCAATCCTCACACTAGGAACAACGCTCCCCTAACCACGGAAGGAACCCTTCCTACAACGGAGTCACAACTCCACCACAACGGGTTGCACTCAACCCTTACAAATAGGAATGAAAATTCCTTTACAACCAAATTGAAAGTAAATAAAAATACAAACTATGCTTTATGGAGATTCCGATGTCCTTCTTCGTTCGTTGAAGCTTGCACGAAAGGTACGAAGAGTCAACAACCGGATTTCTCACTTGGAATGGATCTTGTCAAGATCGGCGGCGGCAAGCAAGTGCAGCGGCGATGCTTTGCAAATCCAAACTTCTTAACGAAGCAAGCTAGGTCTTCGAACGATCTCAGTCGGATCAAACGTCTCAACCGATTCGGAAGGGAGAACAAGTCTCGTTCAACGAATCGGAAGACAAGAGATCTCGAGAGAGACACGTGAGACCGGGTGCTTGCCTCGGTACTGTCGTCGAGCGATCAGAGACAGGCTGAGATCAGCGGCGGCGACAACTTCTGATCGGCGACGTGCGTGCGGGTGGAGATCGCGATGCGCTAGGTCACGGCCGATTTTTGTATTCCGGTAGGTTGGTGTGTACAGTAGACAACGGAAATAAGTTAGTATTTATACCCAAAGGCAAACCCTAGAAGATCGTTGTGGGGCACACCTCAGAAATCCCGAGATCTGGCCGAACAGAGCACGGCGACCTGGACCGGTCCAGCGAGCGGCGAAATCTGCCTAAGGCAAAATCGGCGGGAGTCGTTGGTGATTCCCGTCGATGTTGGCGGGAATCACTCCCGACTCCCGTCGATTCTGCCTTGGCAGAATTTCTGATTTATTTTGCCAGCCGGAAGTAGTCGGCGACACTTAGTGATTCTCGTCGAAGTCGGCGGAAATCACTAATGACTCCCGTCGAAGTCGGCGGGACTCACTAGCGATTCCCGTCGATTTTTACTTGGAAGGATTTTCCTCCTTCCTTCTTTTGATAGCTTGGCCTTTGACCCATCCTTGCTCCTTCTGCTCTTGATCTACCTTGATCTTGTACTTGAAAGTAAGTACACTCCAATAGAGAGAGCACACGTGGATCAACACACTGATCTACACAACGAGGGATTACGTTGCGCAAACCCGTGTATATTGACTCACTGCACTCTGACATTGGTGTGTACTTAGCATGGAATAGCTGCAAGCACAACTTGATAGAATTGTCAAATACATAGTCAATTCACCCTAGCTTGTTCAGGCTCTCCTTCAAATCATGTCTATTGTGGATGCAATACCCAACAAAATAAAATTATATTAAATGTATGTTAAAAATACATTTCTGAATGGATACATTAAAGAAGAGGTGTATTTTGAGTAACCACCTGGTTTTAAGAATAACGAACATTCAAATCATGTGTACAAATTAGAAAAAGCTATATACGGATTAAAGCAAATACCTCGTACGATAGGCTAACGGCTTTTCTTTTAAAACATGAATTTAGGATGGGTAGTGCGTATATCACATTATTTGTGAAACAAAGTGATCATGATCTAATGATTTTACAAATATATGTTGACGAAAAAATATTTGGTGTCACTAATGAAAACTTTTGTAAAGAAATTGTAGAAGTGATACAAAGTGAATTCGAAATGAGCTTAGCAGGAGAATTGGCATATTTCTTAAGATTTCAGATTTCTTAAAGGCTAGATAGAATTTTTTATATGTCAAGATAAATATGTAAAGATATGTTTAAACAATTTGGCTTTGAGAATTTGAAACAAACTAAGACTCCAATGTGCGCATCACTCAAATTAGGAAAAAATGAAAGTTGCATATCGGTAGACCAAACGGTATATCAAGGAATGATCGAATCACTATTGTACCTAAGTGCGTCTAGACCCAACATGATGTTTACAGTGTATTTTTGCGCAAGATACTAAGTTATCAAAGACGCACTGAGGCGCAAAGGGCACCTGGAGCCTAGGCGCGCGCCTGAGGCACGTGAGGCGCAAAAATGGGGGGGGGAAAGGAAATTGAGCGAATTGGGAGCTCAATTCGCAGAAATTGGGCAAATTGGGTGTTAATTCGCTGAAATTGAGCGAATTCGCCAAATTTCGGCAAATTGGGCGCTCAAGTGCGCCTAGGGGTGCCTCGGGTGCGTCTAAGATAATGTTTTGCCCATATCAAAAAAAAATTTAAAATACTTTGAAAGGCCCAGGCGCGCCAGGGGCACATCGCCCGCCTCAGCCGTGCTGAGGCGCGGCGGGGTGCGCCCGGCGCAGCTAGACGCGCGCATTGACAACTAAGGCAAGATACCAATCTAATCCTAAAGAATCATACTTTAAAAGTGTTAAACCTATCTTTAAAAATTTTATAGGCACACAAAATTTTGGTTTATGGTATCCACACACTGACACATTCACGCTCCATGGGTATTCAGACTCTGACTATGCTGGATGTTCACTTGATCGTAAAAACACAAGTAGCACTTGTCACTTCCTAGGACGGGCACTAGTTTCATGGTCGAGTAAGAAGTAGAATTAAGTTGCCCTCTCCATTGTTGAGGCCGAGTACATAGCCTTAGTAAGTTGTTGTACACAAGCACATTGAATGTCATAAACATTAGAGGATTTTGGACTATCTTTTACAAACATTGAACTCAGGTGCGACAACAAGAGTGTCATAGACTTAACGAACAATCTGGTACATCACTCTCGCTCAAAGCACATAGATGTTCATCATCACTTCATCAGAGATCATATCAAAAAGAAGAACGTGAGAGAAAGCTTTATTGACACAGAAGATCAACTTGCAGACATTTTCACAAAACCCCTTCTTGACGCACGATTTTTTCTGCTTCGATTAGAATTGGGGGGTTTTGGATCTCTTGAATTAATGTCTTATATCCACAACTTTTTGTGATTTCGTCTGATTTTTTTGTTGCATTAGATAGGCCTTACAATGACACATCTAGAGCTGTCACTTAAAACTGAAAACCGTAAATCAAACCGGGACCTCAAAAAACCAGACCAAACCGTTCGCTAATTATTTGGGCTGCAGTTTGAATTTTGGAACCGTGAAGAACATTGGTCCGGGATGGTTTCATCATTTTATTATCCGGACCGGAACCGCAACATGCAAGTCTCGAACGGTTTCAAAAATTTTACACCCGATCCGGACCGAACCGACACGGAACCGAACCGCAACCCGTTTATTATTATTATTTTAATCAAAAAAATTTATTTATCATACAAATATATAAAAATATAATTTTTAAAAAATCTCCATTTTTCAATGCAGGCTCGGTTTTTTTATTGGTTGTCAGTCACACGCGTTGTGCGGCCAATCAACTCCTCGGGAGCCAAAAAACTCATTACTCCTATCGCTGACTCACTGAGCCTCCACTCTTTCCCACACTCTTTCCCATTTTGTCTCCTTCACGAAAGCAGCGAAAACCTAAAGTTCCTAAACCTCTAAATTTCTCCAGGCGGGCGGCGAACCAGGCTTTCCTCACGCGAGCATTTATTCTTATTTCAACCGTGGCTTCAGAGTCTGCATTTAGCACAGGCTCTAAAGTAATTCAAAAGAAACGTAAATGTCTAAAGCCTTATACCATACAAGCAATAATTTGCTTACAAGAATGGCTAAGAGAGAAATTTTCAGTTCCATCAATGTCAAACGGCAAAGTATATAATGTGATTTAAATTTACTTAGATTGTTATATTAAAATTTTACAATTACTCACTTTTTGTTTTTTGTATTTTGAAGATATACGTTTTGATGCTTATAATATAGATGAAGGTTGTGATGACAACCTTGATGAGTCTACTTTAGAAGGTAATTTGTTATTATTGAAAAGTTGTGAGCACTAATAATCTCTTTAATTATTTACCTGAGACCATACAAGTTAAGATTAATATTTATTTTTTGAATATTTATTTTTTGAATATTTATTTTTTGAATGTAGTAAATTAAAAGGGCAGACATTGAACTTTTTGGGATGAATCTTCATGGTTTCCTAACAAAAAACTACATTAAAGGTATTTGATAAAATTAATATTAGGTATTACAATGGATTCAAGGTGTACTCTTAATTTACAGAATGATGTGCTAAGTCCATGTGTGTCCACGTAGGTGTATCCGTCGAGTATCAGGTACGTACCGGTACCAGATACGTATTTGATACGGATACGTTGCGTTCATGGAAGTATCCGTGCTTCAGAGCCTCCCTTGAACCGGAACCGTATAGAACCGGACCAAACTGCCAGTAAATAATTTGATTTTGGTTCTTAGCGAACAGGAATCGGAACCGTAGGCCCTACGGTTCCAAAAAATAATGTTAGAACCAGAACCGGAACCAGTCAAACCAAATAAGATTTTGATTCTAACTTAAAGAATCGTTACCTTAATGGTTCGGTTCACGGTTTTAGTAGAACCGGAACCAAACCGGAATTGTGACAGCTCTAGACACATCACATTCAAGTAAAATTGGAAGCGAAAAATGACGAAATATGTGTTGTCTTCTAAAAAAAAACGAGTCTTTGTGAGATACTACCAGGCGATAGTTTATCACCAGCAGTAGTTGAATTTCATGAAAACCTTCGATTTTTCATCTGATTTTGTTTTATTTGTTTTTGTTGTTTTAAGTCTGTATTGTTTTCATTTCAGATCATGTTTTCATTTTAAAATTTTGAAAATAAAAAAAAATTTATAACTTAAAAATTACAAATATATGCTTTGGAGTTATTTTATTTTCTTTTAATGGATTTCTTTGTTTTGGTTTAACTGAAAAAAATATAAAAAAAAATTCAAATCGCTGGTTTTGAACATGCATGACTTGAACTCAAAGCATATAAATTACATATAATATTTGATATTAGAATGTTGATTAAGGTTTATATTGTATGCATTTTGTCATGTTGTGTCTCGATCTATTGGTATTATTGCTTGAGTGCAAATAGATATCGTAGTGTATATGTGATATGTCTCTAGATATGTGTGAGGATTTAGGTAAAACAATAACTTCTCACGATACATACATCCTTAGAGATTGCACTCAAGTATAAATTTCGGGGCTACATGTTATAACTCATGATATTGTGCTTAAAACGCTAAGCATGACTTGATAAATCAATATCACAATATTCATTTTTCATATAATAGGGCTTAGAACTTCGGGAAAAAAATTTATTGCTAAGGTTTTTTTATAGGTTAAAGTATATCTTCCTATAAGGGTAGACTTTGATAGATTTGGGAACCTTGTATGAAAATTAAATCATAAAAGTGATAGTATGTAAAATTATAAAAAGTATATGCTATCAATATAGTTAATAAAGATACCTCTCAAGCACTACTCACACTCTTGATAAGACTCAATGAGCATTGTGAATTTGAGTACACCTTGAATTATACGGATCTTATTGATCATGTGCAAAAACAAGAATAATGGGTTAGTGCCCATAGTTCTAATCTTGTTATTGTGTAGATTGAAACGCGACATGATTTATCACTTCATTACTATTTTGTTAGCATATAAATTTACTGAAATATAGCATGTATTCATGTTAATTTCACTTAATATTATTTCTTTTAATGCTAAGCTTGCACATGTCATTGTTTTTTCTAACACTTCCGTGCAGAAGAATTGGACTAGAACTGCATTACATCTATCGCACGAATGAGTATACACGATTGCTATTCATGACACATACAATGTTGTTTTGTATCAACTCTATAAATCGCATAACGTTGTACGAAAAATTGTGTATTTAGCTTCGTGTGTATTGTCCAAGGCTTATGATTCTATTATAAGTAGTAAAACAATGCTTTTTATCAGTGTTGTGGATATCGGCCGACATGTCCAACATGTCGGCCGACATGAAGGTTTGGGAGCAAAAACAACACAAAACCGGTGTAAATTTTATTTGTGGCATTTTGAAAATAGCGGACCGACATGTCGGTTTTAACCGACATGCTGGCCCCAAAAAACGCCCATATCTGGCGTTTTTTAAAATTAAATTTTTATTTATTTTTTTATTTTAATTTAATTATTAGTTTTATATTTTTATTAATGAAATGAGCGGGATCGGGCTACTGTTTTAACTCCCCGACCCCGCTCATTTCATTTCATCCCGTCGCTCTGCCTTAGCTCTCCTCGTCGCTCCTGCCCTAGCTCTCCCTCGCGCGCCGTCGGCACTCTATCTCTCTGGTTCTTTCTTCTCCCTACTCGTTGGTGCTCTCTGGTTCTCTGGTTCTCTGGTGCTCTCTAGCTCGTTGGTGCTCTCCCTCTCTCGCGCGTTGTCGGCACTTTAGCTCTCTGGTTCTTTCTTTTCCTTGCTCGCTGGTGCTCTTTGGTTCTCTGGTTCTCTAGTTATTTGGTGCTTTCTAGCTCGCTGGTGCTCTCCCTCTCTCGCTTGCTGTCGGCACTTTATCTCTCTGGTTCTTTCTTCTCTCTGCTTGCTGGTGCTCTCTGGTTCTCTGGTTCGCTGGTGCTCTCTACCTCACTGGTGCTCTCCCTCTCTCACGCGCTGTCGGCACTTTATCTCACTGGTTCTTTCTTCTCCCTGCTCGCTGGTGCTCTCTCGGCTGGTTCATTCTTTTCCCTACCTCCCCCTCTCATTATATCGCTCTGCATTTTGTTTTTTTGTGTGTTGGTTGTTGTGCTAATTGTCGGTTGTAGCATGGTGGCTGTCTTGTGGGTTGTTGTTGGTGGCTGCCGACCCATTTAGTTGTTGGTGGCTGCCCTGTTGCTTTATTTGTCTTATTAGTTGTTGTTGGAAGCTTTCATTAATTGCCCTGTGCATGCTCTCTGGGCTAGAAGAAAGAACCAGAGACATGTTGTCGGACATGTCGGTCCGCTATTTTATTTGTGGCTGTCTTGCTGGTTGTAGCATGGTGGATGCGGTGTTGCTTTATTTGTCTTATTAGTTGTTGCTTTATTTTTATTTAACACGTTTATTAATCAACAAATGATTTGAATACCCCTATTAATAGTTATTTATCCAACTTCATTTTGCAATCAATGATGCATGTATATTCAATCACATTTTTAGTTGTCTTGCTGCTTTGTGTCTTTTGATAAATAAAAAGTGAGATGCTTTGAAAATTTGAATGATACTTGAATGTTTTGTTCATTTTGTTGGATACTTTGAAAGTTTGAATGATAATTATAACTTTGTATACTAGTATACTACTGAGAATGCAAAATGTTGTCGGATAAATAAAATATTGCGTGAAAAATATAAAAGATATCTGAAGATCTAACGATCTAATGAAGTTATGGGGCTTTTCTGTTGTTGATTTTTTTCAACTAGTAATTTTTCTCGTGATGTAGTCATGTAAAATATTTTTTCATTTCATCTAACTAATATTAATTTCATTTCTTGCCCTATTAGAATGGCTTCTTCTGTTGGTTCAAGTGAGGTTCTCGTATCACTGGTACCAACCGGTAGAGATCCGTTCTGGGCATTTGGTGAGAAGTTGGTTGCAAAAGACACCAACCGAATCAAATGCAACTAACGCAAGCAGACAGTGAATGGCGGAATTACACGTTTCAAGTATCACTTGGCTGGGTGGAAGGGTAATGTTAAGTCATGCCCTCAGGTTCCCGCCGACGTTAAGACTAAAGCGGATTCGGTCTTAAACTCAAATTTAGAGAGTAAGAGAGTTAAAAGTGTTAAGTTTCAAGCAATCTTGAATGAGGTGGTTGTTGGAGGAGTCCATGATGATTAAGAAGAGGACATTAGCATACATAGGAGCACAGGTTCAAAGGGTACAAGCAAAGAAGTGGCAATTAGTTATCAAAAAAGGGGAAAGAAAAATATCTGAAGTGGACGAGAGAGATCTAGAGGGTTCAGCAAATGAAGATCATATTTTATCTACTTTGGCGACTATAGATGAGTCTTTAAGTGATGAAGAATGAGATATGTATAAAATTTGATTTCTGAAATTTTGATCTTACAATCACTAGTTTTACCAATTTTCATCGTTAAAGTGTTGTATGTTAAATGTTACATATAGCTTTTAATATTTAAAAGTTCAATAGGTTGTAGAATAGGTAGTACTGTGACATGTATAAAAATTAAAAAATAACATTTAATTACATATATAATTAATTAAATATTAAAATCCGATATATGAAATATCCCCAATATATCCCCTGATATATAAAAAACCGACATGAAAACTCAAACCAACGTGTCCCCGACATCCGACATCTGCAACATTGCTTTTTATAATAAATGGTATTTTGATTCCTCCATACTTATGACATATGCATTTAATTCTCTGATTTTATTTTTGGTTAGTGGTTACCCCTATAATTATCTTGATTAACATTGTATGTGTACACTAATCCGTCGCATCTCTCATATTTTCCATGATTTAGATCATACACACCCTTTTTGATAATATCAAAGGAGAGAATAGAAAGTTCATGAGCTAGCTATGTGCTAGTCATCTAAGGAGAGATCACTTGTAGGCTTAGTTATTAAAGGAGCAAGGCGCACCAAGGCGCAAAATGGTCTTGGAGCCTAGGCGTAAGGCTCAAGGCGCAGGCGCGTGCCTGACAAAGGCAAGGCGCAACCACAGCCATTTTAAATAATCAGCACCAAACATCATTTCAGCTTCTCGACCAAATTCTTCATCTATTCTACTAATTAATCATTCATTACCATTGTTTATATCTCTTAAAAAACAGAATTAATGTGATCAATTGCATCATATTTAAGTCTCAACGCACAATTATCTTTCACAAATACCAAATCAATCAAAAAATATCGAGTTCTTATATTATTTTTTCTTAATTTTTGAAGAAAAAATTTACAACAAAAATCTAACTCAGACGCGACTTTTATATTCTAAATGCGCAAATAAGGCGTACGGAGGCGCAAAGCTCTGAGCCTAGTGTGCCTAGAGCCTTAGGCGCGCCTGAGGCGCGCCTTTAATAACTTAGCTTGTAGGGAGAGATACTCTGATATAGTGCACATAGATAGGGTGAGTACATATGTAGAGGGAGTCATACTACTTGAGCAAGTTCACACTTACACAATTATCTTGATGGATAAACCTGTTCATACTACATGCTTATCTGAGTTTACAATATACAATATTTTATCTTGCTTTATATCTCATGAACAGGAATTGATATTAAAAAAATGGGAAGTTTGTTAGAACATGCATTTTGCATCTCTTAGATTTGATAATAACAAATTCCAAGTTATATTTGAACATACTTGTATTGGGTATAGTGAGTAGGTTTACAGGTGTGCAGTCGTGCAAAAACTTCAAACTCAGTGAGTTACCGTTGGCGCTAGAGATATAGTCGGGCATTAGCTCAGTTTATACATATTGATCGGACTTGCTCAGCCTAAGTCAAATGTCGACCAGAGTACTCACATCGACCAAATAAATCAAGTCAACTACGGTCAGGCGTTAAAGATAACGCCAGGCGTTAGCATGTCGACGGGATACAAGATCGACCAAAGCAACAATGTCAACTGGAAGGTAAAATCGAGATGAAAGCTCATATCAACGAGATTTGCTTTACATCTAGCGATAGCGCTACCGCTGGCGCTAGCTATGTCGACCAGACTGCTATATCGACTGGAAGGAGCACATTGACCAGAAAGCCCATGTCAACTGGAAGACAACATCGTCGAGACAGTGCATGTCGACTGAACATATGGACAATCGATGGAGCTAGCCCTAACGTCGGGCGCTAGCCCTAACGTCGGGCGCTAGCCCTAACGTCGGGCGCTAGCCCTAACGTCGGGCGCTAGCCCTAACGTCGGGCGCTAGCCCTAACGTCGGGCGCTAGCCCTAACGCCGAGCGCTAGCCATGTCGACTAGAAAGGAAGAGTCGACTAGAAGGTTGTTGTTGATCGAAAAAGAATGTCGACGAGACAGCACGTGTCGACTGGAAGTATGAGCTACCGTTGGCGCTAGTCTTATCGCTGAGCGCTAGCCCTGTCGACCACAAAGAAGGATCGATTGGACAATCGCATGCCGACTGGAAGGAAGAATCGACGAGACCATGCTTAACGACTATCATCGTACGCTACTGCTAACGTGTCGCACAACCTTGAATTCCCCATCAGCGATCTGTGTGCACAACACAGGAAAGTGGTGGCGACTGGAAAAAGAAATGGCACTACTACTCCGCGGTAGCTCTTACGGCTCCGCGGTAACCTGGGTTTGTAAGGAAAAAAGCAACACCTTATTTGTTGAAGACCAGTTGTGCATGCGCTTAATCAAGCAAAAGTACTATGGCGCGATAGCGCTAACTAATGTACATAAGAAAAGCGCAGATGCCTTCCTCGGAGCAGGACAACTGGCAGAAAACACGTATACGGAGTCTACCGCAACGCGGTAACCCTACCGCTGGCGATAGCTTACTTAAACTTCGCATAAAAGCGTTTTTCGTTCTCTTGAATTAATACGCACACAAGCACAAATAAAGTTTCCAAGCCGCCTCTTCAGCAAGGAGCCACCGACTCAAGAGAAGGAAAGAGAGAACTTGCACCCTCCGATTCGTGAACGAAGATCTCTGAAGAGCCAATACAACTGAATATTTTGTTATAGTGGTTCCCCTAAATATGTGGGTACTCCACTCTTCTGCCCCTTTGGCAGGATACCCCTAATCAGTGCAAAGTCTTTTGATCAAGAGATTCTTAGAACCAATACAACCCAATCTTTTGTTATAGAGATACTAAGAAACAAAAGAAGCTTTTGATAAGGAGTTACAAAACTACTGAATTTTTTGATAAGGGGATTCTCAAGAACAAAAGCCTTTTAATAAGGAGACCCCACAACCACTGAATTCTTGTAAGAGGAATTCTAAAGACTCTGGGTCTGTTTGGGACAGCTCTGGCGGATTGAAAAGCTGCTGTCCGGATAGAGCTGTTTTAAAATAGCTCTCTGGGGAGCAGTTTTGAAAAGCTGCAGTCTGTTTGGGTGATTTGTGCAGAAGTGCTCTTTAAAGAGCGATTTTCTATTTTTGCTGTTTGGTGGAACAGCTTTTGGAAGCTGGGTTTTTAAAAACTCACACACATAAATATTTAAAAATTACTGATTACAGTAGTCTTGTACATAGTTCTACACCATAGCAAAAAAAGTCTTGTTGAATCCCGCGACTGCGTCTTTCAATCCTTTTGATCACCTGGTAGAAAAAAAATGAATATGAATCAAAATTTTTTTATTTTAAAGCCCCTAAACATTTACTAAATCATAAATCAAATGTTGACCTGCGCGCACTGTATATTTCTTCGGCAATGCTATCTCGCACAGTAGACATCTGTTCTGCTCCAGCAGCATCCCACATTTCCCCTTCAAGATCATTCTCTGTCGCATGGTCTCCATCCTCTGAGGGAACGAACGAAGACTCACCAGCATCACAAGCATTAAACTCAGGATCCCAGCGAGACGGATGTCTCCGGATGAAGTTATGTAAGGCCATTGTTGCTAGCACTATGGAACGCTGTTTCTTGAAGCTGTACTGTGGCATTTTGCTCAAAATATGCCACTTTTTTTTCCACACTCCAAACGTTCGTTCGATCACACTGCGAAGAGATGAATGAGCCTTATTGAAATGTTTGTGCCTGCCTTGAACAGGCCGAGTCCCACGGACAAAGTCTGGCAAGTGATATCTTGTTTCTGGATACGGCTTCAAATAACCCGTCTTCAATGGGTATCCAGCATCCACTAAGTAATATTTACCTGCATTTTTTTGTTTGCTAAACAGGTCAATATTCGAACATACAATAAATTATATTAAATCTAAACATATTCACTAGTATACCTTGTGGGGGATGCGGAAACTGTAATCTATCGTCTGCCAAAGCGCGTGCGAATATGCGACTATCATGAGCAGATCCCTCCCATCCAGCCAGGGCAAATGTAAAACACATGTTAAAATCACATACTGCCATTACATTTTGGGTAGTCGTGCCGTGACGTCCTATGTATCGTACTTGATCTACTACCGGTATCCTCGCATCCACATGTGTACCATCTATAGCACCAACGCAATCCTTGAAGAATGGCATGTAACGAGGGTCATACCTTATTGAGGTTGGAATATCTCCGAACTGACGGTCAATAGGCTGTATAACATCAATTGACAGTAGCAGAAGAGATTTAAGGCCTTTAGCAAAATACCTACTAATTGTTTCTGTCGAGTGTTGGAACCGTTCTTTCGCTAATCTAATGGAACCTCCCTGTGCTAGAATATACAATGTAATCCCTAGGATCTCTCTTGAAGACGTCCGAAGTGATCCTTGAAGTTCATGATCTACTTCCAGTTTATGAAGTAAATCTATGAAAATGCGTTTAGACATCCTAAATGCATCATGAATTCTATCCGGATGTCCATCTAGTAATTCTTTTATCCATTTCGCACCTGTTTGAGTGGATGTCATGCATGGGCGTGTGTCTCGAACAAGGTAATCCATCACCTCTATCGATGACATAACTGTACGGCAATACTCTATATATTGCGTTCGCTCCGGGGAGATACTTGTTGAATCCCCAGAATCTTCAGAAGATAAGTCATGCGTATCCATGATAGTGTCTGCATTTAAAGCATTACGGAACAAAGTTTAAAGGCATATAAAGATAATGAAAAAACATGTACTACAATTCCAAGTACGATACATAAAAAACATATAAGAGTCATCATGCGGTACAAACATCACAATCTAAACAAAAAACATCATAGTGTTCGCAATGCAAAACGCAAAATCTAAAATAGAATCCTATCACTCCGCCCTCTTCTCGTAGGCCTTCTTAATCCACCAAGCACGCATGCCTTCTGGAATACTCATGAAAATCTCCCTAGTGGACTTGTCCCTCATGCGCTCGAGTGCAAAGTAGTATACATCCAGGTTTTCCATTATCTCTGGAAGGTTTGAAATCAACTCCACCACCTCCTTGATAGTGACTACTGGTGGAGGCTTCACAGCTAGAGTTGACTGATGCAACTCAGACATCAAAGACATTGCAATTCCCCTGCTCTTCCCGATCTTTCTTCTTTTAACAGCCGAGGAAGACGCATTCCCAGAAGGCGTGGAAGCACCTCCTACATCTTCTGGGGTACATTCGATGTTATCTGCCACATCATTATCTGCCAATTGAATCATGTCCACGTCGGGTGGCAAGCTCCCAATTGAAGGAGCCCAGGAGTCTTCTCCAGTTGCGACAACCAAACTGAACATGTTGTTTAGTTTCTCCTCCAAGTCTGGTGCAATTCCACCGGCTCGAAATTTTTTTGCCGCTGGAACAACCTGGTCCAACCAATATACCAATATTAGAAAGAGTCAGACATCAAAAACCAATTTTATGAAATCAAACACTAATTTGGTCTAACCTTGATCTTCTCTGCCCACCAATCTTCTGATGCGGCAATAGTTCTTTTCTCCGGATCCCAACCTAAACCGGTCTCGCCATGTTTGAGCTCCTTCCATAACTTCCAATCTTTCTTCAAATGATCCCATTTATTTTTCATTTGTGAACGATCATAGCTTTTCCCTGTTCGTTCCTTAAACCCCGCAATCAAATTTTTCCACCCGTCTTTGCTAAAGTGGGTGGTGGGCCGATTCCCTAAACCAATCTCTTTAATGCAGAGATCACAAAATATCATCACTTCAGCTGTCTCCCAACTCGCTACTACTCCTCCATCCTTTACCATTATGTTATACCCTATGACCGCAATTATAATAATGAGTACAAATCATGAGATAAATAAACAAACACACACATAAAACTCACACACACGCATAAAACTTACACACACACATACACCCAACACACACATTCACACACACATCCATATTCACACACACAAACACACATATAACCATACATTCTTAAAAACATAAACACACACACACATAAGCAAGAACACACACACACCATTCATCCTCAAAAAACACACACACACACACATTCACACATACACAAACACACATTCATACAAACACACACACAACATCCATACAAACACACACACACACACACACACTCATCCATACAAACCAACTCATCCATACATACAAGCACACACACACTCATCCATACAAACACACACACAACACACTCATTCATGCAAACCAAAAAAATACACAAACACAATCATGCACTGCAATGAGGGAGAAATTGATCCCAACTGAAAAATCTTAAAGCAAACTATAAACATCCCAATATACATCTATATTTTTGTAATGCAAACTACAACAAAACAACACATGCACTGTATTGAGTCTAAAATTGATTCCAACTGAAAATCTTGAAGTAAACTACAAACATCTCAATATCATTACACCGTTCCAAATGAAAACTATTACAAAATCCTTTCACAATTCTAATCAGTACAAATAAAATTCAGAAAGCCTCAAACCAAGAAATTCAAATCACTGGATACTATAAACATCCCAACTGAAAACATCATATAATCCAACAGAAAACAAGTTGACTGGGGTCGAAAATCGCATGAATTTTAACAGCAAACAAGCTCGGTGTTTGATAAAAATAACCCTAAAAATCAATATGAAACTTTGATCACACATGAATAAAGAAGCAGGAAATGAAGATCGAATATAGAAGATAGATTATGCTTACAGAAAGGTCGACGGACAGGCGTTGAAAATCGAAGAAGAAACTGGGCTATCGAACAGCAAGCAAGCAGATAGGTCGACGGCGAGGTCTGCCGCAGATCTGGGCTATCGAACGGGAAGCTCCTCACAGATCGATCGACGACGGCGCCTGTAGCAGAGCTGCGGGATTCCTCTCCTTCGGCGAAGAACAGGAGGAGCGAGGGTTTTGGATCGGGATCGAGGGGGCAGACGCGCCTTTTGAACCGCCAGACGCGAAATATTCCTGCGCCCTAGAACTTGAAGCAAAAACACAAATTTTGAAAAGCACTTTTTCATCCGCCCAACAAACAAACACCCAATAATAGCGGCTGCGGATCAGAAAGCAGCTTTCTGATCCGCAGCCGCTGCCCCAAACAGACCCTCTATCTGAATCCTTTGTAGAAAGATTCTAAAAACTCTTATGGTAGAAGTGGTTGATCTTAAATTTCTACAATGTTGTTCTCTTCAACAAATCTCTGAGGAGTTAGTTCTTTGTAAGCATTGTGTGGATACTTGTTGTACCGGATAGAAGTTGCAGCAGATTCCTCTTGTGAGATCAGATTCAATAAAGAGAGATTTGAATATATAAGAGAGGAATATTTGATGAAGAACTTTTTAATCCTCTAAAGAAAGAAAGCTCTTAGATCTAAAGAAGATGATCTTATCAACTGTTGTTGTATTCTCAGAACTTCTTGGGAAAGAAGAGACGAGAGAGAGAGAGAGATTCTGAGATTGCTTATGTATTGTATGTCTTGTCAACCATTAGAATTGGTATATATATACTGAATAATTCTCTTGCCAAATGTGACCCAATCATAATGAAGATCTTCTTTAATTGGATCTTCAGCGGTCACAGTCAGATTTTAATCATTGCCTTAATCTGCTCAATCTTCATTTGAAATTGTTCTGTAGAGAAGTCGACGCAAGGCTTTTTGTTCATTTGAAATTGTTCTGTAGAGAAATCGACGCAAGGCTTTTTGAACGTTGACAATTTTTCGATGTAAGCTGACATATATTGAAAAGAGAATATCTCAAAGTATGCAGACATACTTATGCTCTGACTTCTTTAAAAAGATCTCGACACAAGAAAGTATAATTATTTGTCTTCATGTGTTGTCATACCCGTATATACTTCTCATCGTACGTCAACATCTCCTCAAAGCACAGGATTTTACTTAGTCTAATTCTGACTTCCAGAGGGCACTGATCCTTTGCATGGCCACTGATGATTTTGGACTAACACTAGACAAGATGTCATCTATACATACAGGCATTTTAACATATATCACTTCAATAACATGATATGTCAAATCATAAAGAGATTTTTCCCAGCAGACCCTTACTGTCTCGCTCAGTTCCCGTCAAGCACATGCCCCCTCCCCCCTCGATCCTCCCTACCAAAGCCACGAATGATGTCGGTGATCCTTCCAGTGGGTCGATTGACGTCTGGCAAGCCCTTAACGACCTTCTACCAGCAGGATTGAGCCCTGTTGGCACCTTTCATCCATCTCCCTACACTCCTCCATGCTAAAAACGCCTCGGCGTTCCTCCCTGAGGGTCGGATGCATGTCGACGCTCCTTCCTGAACCCTCCTCCGGCAACTTTGATGAGGCAATCGTCTATGTTCATAGTATTCAGCCACTGTTGATCTCATCTTTCCCTGAGCCGGCCTATACTCCCTCAACCAAGGACACAGCGCCAACCCTAAGTCTTGCCCGACGAATCCCTCATTATTACCAATCGATGTCACCTACATTTTCTGATACAATCGAGAACGAAGTATTACAATCGAGAATAATATCTATAGGAGGAGGGAGCCGGAGGAGGGGAGGAGACGAAGGGGATGATGAGAGGAAGAAGATAGTTAGGGAGCAACCCTAAATTCCCAACATCCAAAAGCATACCAAAAAGAGATAGTCTCCCCCTCTTATAAACATGAGGGGGTGCGGATAACAAAAATAATTAATGCTGAAATTAAGATAACGGGCCGGCGTGCGCGCAATCGTAACAATGTCGGCGTCTAGAAAAACTGCCTTGGCCTCAAGGCAGTGGTCAGTGAGTTGGCGGCGGACGGTCCGTGGCGGCAACAGTGCCTGAGGGGCCAGCTCCCCAGGGTTCTCGAGGGACGCGAAGTCCTCCCAGGTGACTTCTGGGTCACAGTCGCCGATGATGGCGTGGAACTCTTTGACGACGCAAACGTGCGCAGGGGAGTATGGTTGGCGGCAACGGAAGCACAGGCCCCTGCTGCGAAGGTCATTGTACTCGTTGTTGGAGAGGCGCTGGGGCAGAGGGCATCCAGGGCGCTGATCCCCATGTCCTTGTCATGGCGGGACTGTCGGTGGTCGACCCTGCAGAAGGCCCGCCAGTAGGACGGGTGGCCCAGGGTAGATGTCGGCCTCGACCAAGCGGGCCAAGTCGAGAGCACGGAGATCGTCCGTGGATTGTGCGTGCGGAGGCGGGAGCGAATAGTGGGGAGGAGGCCTTGCATGAAGAAGGCAAGGTAATGATCCGGCGGAAGACCCGGAACGTGGGTCACCAACGTAACAAACTCATCAGTGTATTCCTCCAAGGAGGTCGATTGTCGCACGCCGCAGAGACGCTTGATAGTGGAGCCGGTGTAGCGGAAGTCGTAACGGTCAATCATTTCTTGCTTCAAATCTGCCAAAGTAAGGGCGGGGTTGGACTGGAGGAGCCAACGAGCCCAATGAAGAGCCGAGCCATCCAATCCGACGAAGACGTGGGCAACTTTGTCCTGCTCAAGAGTGGAGTGTAGGTCGAAATATTGTTCCGCCTTGGCGATCCACCCCATCGGGTCTACGCCGGTGAAGGACGGAATGTCGAGAGAGAGGGCGGGGCGACTTGCCAGGGGCAGCGGTAGCGGAGCAGCCGATGGAGTGTCAACCGCCGGGGGTCGCCCTAAGATAGACGTTGCTGCGGAGGATTCCGCCGCAGAGGCAGAGGCCGGTGCCACCAGGGAGTCCAGGCGAGTTAGGATGGCGGAAAGGGGGGAGTGGAGAGAGGTGATGGCTTGGCCCTGTGCGTCGAAGCGACGAGCGATGGAGTCGTTGTCCATGGGGTCGGCGGGGTTGTCGGGATGCAGCCGGGTTGAGCGGGTCATGGACGGCCGGCGATAGCGAGGGCGATGCAGGAGCAGGGCGATGTTGCGGGCGAAGTCGCGGGAGGCGAGCGACGCGGATGGCGATGCGGGACTGGGCGACACGGGCGAAGCGTGACTGGGTGACGCAGTCGATGTCGCGGGAACTGGGGCGACGCAGTCGATGTCGGACGGGGACGACGCGGCGATGCGGAAACTGGCCGATGTCGAACAGGGCGAGGCCGAGCGAAGGCGTCTCCGGCGGCGTTGTTGTGGGCGGAGCGGCAAGTCGGACCAAATGATACAATCGAGAACAAAGTATTACAATTGAGAAGAATGGCTATGGGAGGAGGGAGCCGGAGGAGGGGAGGAGACGAAGGGGATGAGGAGAGGAATAAGATAGTTAGGGAGCAACCCTAAATTCCCAACATCCAAAAGCATACCAAAAAGAGATAGTATCCCCCTCTTATAAACATAAGGGGGTGCGGATAACAAAAACAATTAATGCTGAAATTAAGATAACGGGTCGGCGTACGCGCAATCGTAACATTTTCCCCCTCTGAAGCCAAGCCATTACCCACCGATGCATTTACAACCTTGGGAAATCACAGCAAGTATAATTTGGTTCTCTCTCTGTTTGTTTAACTATGCAACAACAACACTCAAGCTTTTATCCCACTATAGTGGGGTTTGGTTCTCTCTGTTTGTTTAACTATATGCTATTAAATTTTAAGTAATCATAACCAACTGCTTGCACCTATCCTCTTCAATTGCCATTATTTCTCATATTTTTTGTTTAACTTGCAGCTATTCATTGCGAAAATCTCTCTGCATACTAACAAGAAATCAAGAACTGTAGCATCTATTCATTCGGTATCTCATTGTAAAATTCTTACTCTTCTCACCTTTGATCTCTAATTTGTGCTACCAATCTATTGTTATCTGAGCTTAGATTGTAAATCCACTAAACACATCACACATTAGATTGATTTTGAGTACAGAAAATATACAATTTACACCCAGTATTATGATGAGTGACATAATAATATTTAAATTGATTAGTACATAATCACTTTCATTATTTTCCATATTTGCTACTTCTCCTTTGACTTGTTTGCACTAGGCTCTACAATCTGCGAATACATTGTTTATTTGTAATCTTTGAAGTATGCATCTCACTCAATGAAGAAGTTATTGACATTGGTGAATGTGTTGTTTTGTCCAATGTTATTAAACCCACGTTATCTAGGTAGTTATTTTATCCCATCAATTGTGTCATTATTTATAAATTGCAATCTCTATTGAAGTTTGTTTTTATTGTTTGGTTTGATTTAATTATGTCTTTATTTACTTTTCTTGTTCAAGAAGAACCATACCCTAATCTAAATGGAAACAGAAACTAGGGTTTTGTTTGTATGAAACTCTCATCATCATGCAATTTAAACGCATCACACATTAGTCAGATTCAACCCACTGTCATTTGGTAAGTCTTAAAATGTTCAAAGGTTTTGGAGACTAATTTACTTTCTCCCAAAATTATTAATCTAACATGCAATCTCTATATTCATTCTTCAGTTTTTGTATTGTTTGGTAATGCTTTTTAAGAGCGATGCCCCTAATTAAAAATCTCTTCCTTTGAGGTCAAATTGAGAGAAAATTAATATATAACTGTATGTTAGAAACGGTGCATCCAAATCAAAACTAATTTACAAACATGAGTAGAACCAAGAATCAAACCGGAACCAAACCAATCTGAAATGTATGGATCTGGTTCTTTACTATTGAACCATGGGTCGTTTCCGATTCCAAAATTTTAGAACCAAACTTATATGGGTCTCTTCTTGATTTTTGGTGCAACCGAACCGATCTGACCAAAGTTGCACCCCTAATATATACATGCACATTATGAGAACTCCGACTCACCATGGCTTATTTTTTTAGAGCCTATTGTCAAAAAATGATTTCATAGCTAAACACAGAATTCAATAAAAGAAAATTCTAGCCTCTCCTTTGTGGTGTTGTTGTCGACTTGTCGGTTTCTATATACTGGATGGATCCAAAACCACGTGCCTGTCTTCATATTGGACATCCACGATGTGTTGGACCCATGCCTAACACACGCATATTGCATGGATCTAGACAATGTTAGGTTTTCTAGTAACAAGAGCTGTGTGATCTCGGACACTTACTCGTTGCAGTCACAATCAATAGCATCAGTGAGGAGAGACAAGTTAATAAATTTGTCGACAATGATCTCAATAGATTCCAACCAGTAGGAGTAGGATATGGTGTAGAATAAGTTGTTCGAATTTTTAAGATATAAATAATACCATCTTTGTGGCCTATAAAGCTTGTTGCTACTAAAAGTCAAAGTTCGCACTATTTTAAAAGCCAAGAAATTTGAACTTCTCAAGCCTGTTGTAAAAGATCTTGTAAAGGCCACATGTTGATGAGTATCTTAGCCTGATGTGATAGTAGATGTTGTGTGCCATGATCTCTGTGATTGTGTCATGGGCCGCTCATTCGGTTTTGACCTGGTTGAGCCAGATAACAAGGTTACAGCCCGCACACCCTAACCCATCACCACGCTCAGTATAATCGCAGCAGGATGTTGAGGCTGGGTCCCGAACCCTCTACCTCATTGATGAGAAGTCTTAAATGTGACTCTTATCACCAACTACAGCTCGGTTGATGATGAGGCTCAAAGGAAGGAGCTCTCATCAAGGAGGTAAAGGGTTTGAGACCCGGTGATGCAGGACAGGCGTCACACCTGCCGGCCACCCGGGCATCACCACCAAGGGACCCACCTGGCATCACCACCGGGCGGCATTCATCAGGTTCGCGGCCCGTACACCCCAACCAGCTCTCCGCCATGGAATCACTACCATGCGGCAGGTTGTTGAGGTCGGGGCTCGATCCCCTAACCTCGGATCAGTTGGTGATAAGAGCGTTGGTGAGAGCCTCTTATCTAGGAGGTTAGGGGATTGAGCCCCGGCCTCAACAACCAGCCACATGGTGATGATTTCATGGCGGAGAGCTGGTTGGGGTGTATGGGGCGCGGCCCTAATGAAAGCCGCCTGGTGGTGATGTCAGGTGGGCCCCCTGGTGGTGAAGTCAGGGTGGCAGGCAGGTGTGACGCCTGTCTAGCATCATAAAAGTGCACTTTTATGATGCAGGACAGGCATCAGCACTTGCCTGCCACCCAGGTGACAGGAGTCAGCACCTTCCCAGCCGGCCCAGGGGTCCCACAGGGAGTCCACCCGATAGGTTTATCAGGTCTGTGGACCGTACACACCAACCCGTCTTTGGCCCAACCATAAGGAGCAAAAGGTTGTTGAGATCGGGGCTCAATCCCATGACATAAACCTACATGCAATGCAAATCCGACGGCGAATTCAAATTAAGCAATAAATCATCAAATTACACAGATAATTTTAGCAAAACAAAATAATTTCTTTAGGCAAGCGAACTTAGGCTTTCCTCCGCGTGGAGGGCCAAACCAAGGGCGCACGGCAAACAAGTCTTGCAAATCACAAAACAATCTAGAATAAAATATTACGATTCTATTTATCCAAACAAGTATAAGATCACAACACAATATTTAAATGTTGAAAACAAGAGTTCGTGCAATAAGAAAACTAACAAAAGTATGAGTGATGTCGTAGGAGAGTAACCCGATTAGCTTTGGGGAGCGGGAGAAGGCCTTGGAGTCGTCACCTAGGGTTCCACGAAGTCGGCACCGTGGAGTGGTCGCGGGAATCTAGGAATAGCTTTCTTCAAATTCTGCAATAGTCCTAAACAAACCCCTAACACTCTATTTATAATAAAGAGAGGACAAGGGCATCCCACCATCGACGACTATGATTGGTCAGAGGTGGGGTAACCTGATTACATCAAAATAAATGCAAAAATAACAAAGTAATATATGAAATCGTGTCGGAACTACGGTTCGGACGCATCCGTGGAGTCGGATTATCGATCCGGGCACGCCATATATAGTAAGTAGTCATTTGGCCCCGAACGAGCCCAATACTCGTCCTCCGCTGAACTACTGCGGGTCTGCGTCTCTATTTCACATCATTCTCCCCGACTTGAAAGAATTCATCGCCTGATGAATAGAGATTGAAATTCTCTCGGTGTATGTCAAGTAAGACTCGATGAAATCCACCAGAGGTCGTCCAAGTATCATCAATGGAGAAGTATCCTCGCCAATAGTACTCATGCGTCTGACTGACTGGTGTGGTTATGCATGCATGAGCCACAATATCCATAATGCTCTCAAGAATCCACTGATGTGTTGGAAGTCCCGGTGCGATCACTGGTGCAGACGGTGAAACCATAGGCGACTGACCCAAAGGCAAGTGGGGTTCAGAAGTAGACTGGGTGCAGGACTGAAGATGTGGAAATGTAGGCTCAAAAGATTGGGGGAGTGGGTTCAAAAGGCTATGGAGGTGTAGGCTCGAGAGGATCTCCACAAGATGGGTCCACATGCTCGTGAGGCTTGTAGTACGGCGTTAAGTCCTCATTATTAAATATGGAACAAATACTCATACTCGTCGAGATATCAAGATCATAGATATTTCGATGTCTCATGATTGTATAGAGATCCATTCACCTAATGCTCAAATTTTTAGCAGGCATCAAGCGGAGCCTCACAATGCGGATTCTCACTATCACTTGCTCACCTTCATGAATTACCTACCCTTGTCAATGAACATCTGCATGTGATTTATAAGATTTATTACTAGTATTGATTTTCGGTCGAACCGATTCATGACATGCGTGCAAATGAAGAACAAGCAACTCAACAAACACATGCAAATGATGAAGAAACGATTCAACAGACTTATGCAAATGATGCACAAATGAAACACGACAGACACAACACACTCTCTATGAGGCAATCTGTCAATGACCTGGATAAAATGAGGTGGCCTATCCGGCGGTTCTCTTGGTGGAGTGTAGAAAAACTCATCTAGTGTGCGACGAGTATCCAGATGACTACGTAAAACAGCAACACCCAAAGAGGAGCTCATAAAATGCCAAATTCCTCATGGGGATTGTGACGCATCAGGGGGCTCAGTCAGAGGTATGTATAAAAAATCATTATGTATGCAACGATCATCTGAGTGGGTACCAGCGACACGGACGATGGGATGTGACTCAAGAGCATGGTGAGTGCTCCTGGAAAAAAAAACTCATCTGGTGGGTCAGCAAGTGATGTGTCATAATGATGCATCATTCGTCGCACCCTAAATTACTTATTTTATTTTCAGCATTTATTTAGGAGCATGTATTTCTTTCGCGCACTTTCTTTGTAGTTGGTTGACTCAGCGGGTTGACCGACCGGTGAGACTGAATAAATAGGCCCTATAATTTTAATAGTTAGGACAAGTAGGGGAAAGCTTAAAGTATCTAAAAATGCATAAAATTAAAATTAATGGCAACAAAAGGGGGCAACATATTATGGGCAACATTGACTGGACAATTTAGGTGCAATATTTTGGAAACAATTTATTGGAGTTGTACAGCCAAGCAATTGGCATAGATTTGAAAACAATTTATGTGCAATATTTGGTACACTTTTGGAAGAGGAAATCAAAGCAGAAAGTATCAAATTCCTTATATTAAATTACTGGAGGTGAAGAAGAAAAGGAGCCGGATAGAAACAGGGAACGAAGTCTTCTTCGTTCTCCCTGTATTCTGGTAACTACCCCGACCAGCGCTACTCCTCCACCGCCAGTCCAGGAGCCGCCCGTTCCGATCAAGCTTCGGCAAGATCCGCCTGCCGACGTTGTCTCCCGCCAAAGTGCCGCTGTTGGGCCGTCGTCGACACCGGCAACCCTAGCCCGACGACCCAGAGCATCGCCTCTTTCAAGAAACCGGCCAACGTTGGTTCCTCCACCGCATCCCCTCTACAGCTGGGCCGGCGTCGACTACGGAAGACTTCAATCCGCCGATCCCGTGCAGTGTTGGAGCCGACGAACTACAGCCCAGCCCGGTTCGCCAGTGGGATCCCAAGCTCAGTGTGGTGGTACTGTGTTCAGGAGAATTTGGTTCAAACCAATTTCCACCGTGGTATCTTCGCCCTATCTTTGCTCACGCCTATTGGCTTTTATTTTATGCAGTTCGCCAAATAACTTTAAGCTTGCCTTCGAACGTTCAATCTATTTTAATTGACGCTATTTCATAAATTATTAGTTGTATTTTTGCTTGTGGAAATTACAAATCTCGCGACGGTTCTGATCATTAAACGCTAGAGGGAACTTCTTTCAAATAACGGTTAATGGATTTGTGGGAGTTTATCGTTGAGAGTGATTTTGCGCACGACAAGTCGAACTTGGCCGCTCGGCCCCTCGTTTAAAAATCAATTTATGTTCAAAGCTCTAATTTTATTTTACTACAAAATAAATTATTCTGCTAAAATAATTATTTAAATTTGAAACCCTAATCCGGTTTACATCACATAAGGTAGGTCCTCAAAATATCAGGAGTATGCTCATGTGCACACAAGGAAAGCCCTACATATGTAATGCTCCACTCAAGATCCATTCTCTGGAGAAAGACCGGAGATGATAACGAAAGAAGCGTCAATAATTCGTAATTCATAAACGAGTGGCTCATCTGAATCTCATTTTCACCAAGACGTCGTTGTACAACCCCGTATTCGCAGAGTAGGGTCCATTCGGCAGGCGCTGGGTCAGTTTTAAGTTTTTAAGTTTTTTAGAGATTTTGGACTCTTGGTGGCCAATTTTGGCTTGGCCTTGGGAATATACAAGAAGGTGGAGGAAAAATCTACACCCCCCGGGCTTGCTATGAGCGAGGTAGAAGCGGTACTCCGGACGGAGGCCAAGGCCTCGCCCCCCCCCCCCTGCACCCCAGCCCCTTGGGCGAGCTCGGCCGGCGGCCTGGAGCTCGCCCGGGCGCCCAGCCCCTTGGGCAAGCTCGGTCGGCGGCCTGGAGCTCGCCCGGGCGCCCAGTCCCTTGGGCGAGCTCGGCCGGCGGCCTGGAGCTCGCCTGGGCGCCCTGGCCCTTGGGCGAGCTCGGCCGGCGGCCTGGAGCTCGGCCGGCGGCCTGGAGCTCGGCCGGCGGCCTGGAGCTCGCCCGGGCGCCCTGCCCCTTGGGAGAGCTCGGCCGGCGGCCTGGAGCTCGCCCGGGCGCCCTGCCCCTTGGGCGAGCTCGGTCGGCGGCCTGGAGCTCGCCCGGGCGCCCTGCCCCCTTGGGCGAGCTCGGCCGGCGGCCTGGAGCTCGCTCGGGCGCCCTGCCCTCTTGGGCGAGCTCGGTCGACGGCCTTGAGCTCGCCCGGGCGCCCAGCCTCTTTGGGCGAGCTCACCTCGGATGTCCGAGGTGGGGGAAAGGGGGAGGAGCATGGTCTAGCCTCCACCTTCCCCCCCCCCCCCTCTTTTTTTGGACCTCCTGTTGTCATGTTTTTTCCTAAGGGCATTTTGAACATTTCAAACTCAGGACTTGGAAAAACTATAAATAGACCCCCTTGGGTACCTTTGGAGAGACATTGGTTTTTGGCTTCCTCCTCCCTAGTTCTCTTCTTGGTAGAGTTGAGAGAACTCTCCAAGGTACCCATCTCTGCCATTGGTAAGGGAGGGGAAGTGTTCTTGTGACCTTCCGGGTGTGTGGTGGGACCTCCGCGCTAGAGCCGAGGGTCTGTTCCTAGTTTCCCAAATCTTTGGTCCGTGACGTTCCCCCGAGTGTAGTAAGTGTGCGGTCACCCCTTCCCCAAGGGTGAACTCCACAGAGACCAAGTTTTTGGTTTCAACATTTTGGTGCGGTGAGCGTGGAGAGTGACCAGCACAGAAGATCTCGGGAGAGTGTCATGGCTGGAGATCAGGGAGGTAGTAATGACCTCGGCGAGCTCCCCAACCCCGGACCCTTCGTAGGAAGGGAGGAGTTCATGGCATCCATCCAAGGCATCATGGGGATGCTGCGAAGTTTGGCTCCTCGGGGTGGCAGCTCCACTCCAACCCCCAGGAGCTAGCTCCCCCTCTCGGCGAGCTGCCTCCCAGGGGCACAGGCATGATAACCCCAGCAGGGGGAGAAGGAAGTGCACCAGGTAGGCGACCTGGGAGGGAGAGGATGGGAGAGGGGGTCGAGCGAGACCTCCTCGGCCGAGAGTTGTTCCCCATCCCGGCAAGTGCTAGCCCTCCAGGCGAACAGGTCGCGCGAGTAGAGGTGGCGAGAGCACCCCTCAGGGGGTCACCTTTCAGCGAGCTGATCATCTCAGCTCCCGTTCCTGAGGGGTTCAGAGAGCCAGACATGGCTTACTATACCGGGAAGGATGATCCCGTCCAGCACCTGCAGTGGTTCGAGGATGTCGTCTCCATCAGGCCGATGACGGATGCCTTCAAGTGTCGCCTCTTTGCGATCGCGTTGAAGGAGAAGGCAAGGGACTGGTTTCATCAACTCCCCCCGAGGTCGATCTATGGGTTCGAGGACTTGAGTCGAAGCTTCCAGCTCCGCTTCTCCACCTCCAAGAAGAGGAAGAAGAGACCCGAGTCCATCTTTCTGATAAGGCAGAGGGCCGAGGAGCCGCTGGCCCACTACGTTGACAGGTTCCAAGAGGAGATCCTGGATATCCAGGAGATGCCGGGGTATGCTCTCCAGATGGCCTTCACTGTTGGACTGAAGGAGGGCTTCTTCAAGATGAGCTTGACTCGGAAGGCCCCCCTTTCCTTCGAGGAGCTGATGGAAAAGGCGGCAGAGGAGATAGCCATGGAGGCGGCCAATCCTGCATTTGTCAAGAGGTTGGCAAAGTTGACGGAGGCAGAGTCAAAGGAGCAAGGTGGCTCGAGACATCAGGAAGGAAGAAGGAGAGAGGAGCAGAGAGCTCAGGGATTCTAAGGACGGGAGGGTCCGGAGCTAGGTTGGAGGCAGCAGGGAGGACCTGCCCAGGGTCCAGGAAGAGCTCTCATCCAGGGTGGGGGGGACTTTCAGGGAGGCCAAGGAAGATACAACTTCCAAAGGCAAGCCCCTAGGCAGCTCCTACCCCCACCGCAGCAAGCGATGGCGATCGGTCGAAGGGAGAGGAGGAACCGCACGGGAAGAGGAAGAGTCAGAGTAGAATTACCCTACTGTGAGTTCCACCAGGAGGAGGGCCATGCAACAACTACTTGCCCCGAGTTCCAGGAGTTGAGAAGGACAAGAGCTCCGGCACCACAGCCTCAACAACCGCAAGATCCGGTACGGATTGAAGAAGTCCAACCCGAGACAGCAGGGGAGAGGTGTGAGGACAGGATTGATGTGGGAACCCGGGGAGGGATCCTTTGATGCACGAGGAAAGAGGGAGGTACACGGAGTAGATCATCTCTTGTAATGAACTTTGTTTGCATTGTATCACTTATGATTAAATAAAAAGATCGCCGGAAAACATTTGTGATCAAGTCCTTTTAGCTCCGGGATGATTCCACTGAACAGGCTCCCACTAGCTGGCAGGGCAGGTTGATCTCTCGTTGAGGCTAAGTCCTTTTAGCTCCGGGATGATTTCGCTGACCAGGCTCCCACTAGCTGGCAGGGCAGGTTGATCTCTCGTGGAGGCTAAGTCCTTTTAGCTCCGGGATGATTCCGCTGACCAGGCTCCCACTAGCTGGCAGGGCAGGTTGATCTCTCGTGGAGGCTAAGTCCTTTTAGCTCCGGGATGATTCCGCTGACCAGGCTCCCACTAGCTGGCAGGGCAGGTTGATCTCTCGTGGAGGCTAAGTCCTTTTAGCTCCGGGATGATTCCGCTGACCAGGCTCCCACTAGCTGGCAGGGCAGGTTTATCTCTCGTGGAGGCTAAGTCCTTTTAGCTCCGGGATGATTCCGCTGACCAGGCTCCCACTAGCTGGCAGGGCAGGTTGATCTCTCGTGGAGGCTAAGTCCTTTTAGCTCCGGGATGATTCCGCTGACCAGGCTCCCACTAGCTGGCAGGGCAGGTTGATCTCTCGTGGAGGCTAAGTCCTTTTAGCTCCGGGATGATTCCGTTGACCAGGCTCCCACTAGCTGGCAGGGCAGGTTGATCTCTCGTGGAGGCTAAGTCCTTTTAGCTCCGGGATGATTCCGCTGACAAGGTTCCCACTAGCTGGCAGGGCGGGTTGATCTCTCGTGGAGGCTAAGTCCTTTTAGCTCCGGGATGATTCCGCTGACAAGGCTCCCACTAGCTGGCAGGGCAGGTTGATCTCTCGTGGAGGCTAAGTCCTTTTAGCTCCGGGATGATTCCGCTGACCAGGCTCCCACTAGCTGGCAGGGCAGGTTGATCTCTCGTGGAGGCTAAGTCCTTTTAGCTCCGGGATGATTCCGCTGACCAGGCTCCCACTAGCTGGCAGGGCAGGTTGATCTCTAGTGGAGGCTAAGTCCTTTTAGCTCCGGGATGATTCCGCTGACCAGGCTCCCACTAGCTGGCAGGGCAGGTTGATCTCTCATGGAGGCTAAGACCTTTTAGCTCCGGGATGATTCCGCAGACCAGGCTCTCACTAGCTGGCAGGGCAGGTTGATCTCTCGTGGAGGCTAAGTCCTTTTAGCTACGGGATGATTCCGCTGACCAGGCTCCCACTAGCTGGCAGGGCAGGTTGATCTCTCGTGGAGGCTAAGTCCTTTTAGCTCCGGGATGATTCCGCTGACCAGGCTCCCACTAGCTGGCAGGGCAGGTTGATCTCTCGTGGAGGCTAAGTCCTTTTAGCTCCGGGATGATTCCGCTGACCAGGCTCCCACTAGCTGCCGGGGCAGGTTGATCTCTCGTGGAGGCTAAGTCCTTTTAGCTCCGGGATGATTCCGCTGACCAGGCTCTCACTAGCTGGCGGGGCAGGTTGATCTTTTGTGGAGGCTAAGTCCTTTAAGCTCCGGGATGATTCCGCTGACCAGGCTCCCACTAGCTGGCGGGGCAGGTTGATCTCTCGTGGAGGCAAAGTCCTTTTAGCTCCGGGATGATTCCGCTGACCAGGCTCCCACTAGCTGACGGGGCAGGTTGATCTCTCGTGGAGGCTAAGTCCTTTTAGCTCCGGGATGATTCCGCTGACCAGGCTCCCACTATCTGGCGGGGCAGGTTGATCTCTCGTGGAGGCTAAGTTCTTTTAGCTCCGGGATGATTCCGCTGACCAGGCTCCCACTAGCTGGCGGGGCAGGTTGATCTCTCGTGGAGGCTAAGTTCTTTTAGCTCCGGGATGATTCCGCTGACCAGGCTCCCACTAGCTGGCGGGGCAGGTTGATCTCTCGTGGAGGCTAAGTCCTTTTAGCTCCGAGATGATTCCGCTGACCAAGCTCCCACTAACTGGCGGGGCAGGTTGATCTCTCGTGGAGGCTAAGTCCTTTTAGCTCCGGGATGATTCCGCTGACCAGGCTCCCACTAGCTGGCAGGGCAGGTTGATCTCTCGTGGAGGCTAAGTGTTCTCCCCCCGAGGCCGTCTCGTCACCCAGGCTCCCATTAGCTGGCATGACAGGTTGACCCCTCGGGAGGCTAAGTGTTTTCACCCCGAGGCCGTCACGTCACCCAGGCTCCCATCAGCTGGCATGACAGATTGACCCCTCGGAGAGACCGAGTATTTTCGGCCCCATGAAGGCCACTCAGCGAATACGTTGGGTTGGATGTTTCTTTCCGAGCTTGTGCCAACCTCGAAAAAAGCGGGGATTGTGTACAACCCCGTATTCGCAGAGTAGGGTCCATTCGGCAGGCGCAGGGTCAGTTTTAAGTTTTTAAGCTTTTAGAGATTTTGGACTCTTGGTGGCCAATTTTGGCTTGGCCTTGGGAATATACTAGTAGGGGGAGGAAAAATCTACACCCCCCGGGCTTGCTATGAGCGAGGTAGAAGCGGTACTCCGGACGGAGGCCAAGGCCTCGCCCCCCCTGCACCCCAGCCCCTTGGGCGAGCTCGGCCGGCGGCCTGGATCTCGCCCGGGAGCCAAGCCCCTTGGGCGAGCTCGGCCGGCGGCCTAGAGCTCGCCCGGGCGCCCTGCCCCTTGGGCGAGCTCGGCCGGCGGCCTGGAGCTCGGCCGGCGGCCTGGAGCTCGGTCG
Source organism: Platanthera zijinensis (assembly GCA_039513925.1). Classification (NCBI taxonomy): domain Eukaryota; kingdom Viridiplantae; phylum Streptophyta; class Magnoliopsida; order Asparagales; family Orchidaceae; genus Platanthera; species Platanthera zijinensis. The sequence continues at coordinate 211,399,518 of CM077081.1, read as the reverse complement.
GCGGCCTGGAGCTCGCCCGGGCGCCCTGCCCCTTTTTGGGCGGGGAGCTCGGCCGGCGGCCTGGAGCTCGCCCGGGCGCCCTGCCCCTTGGGCGAGCTCGGCCGGCGGCCTGGAGCTCGCCCGGGCGCCCTGCCCCTTGGGCGAGCTCGGTCGGCGGCCTGGAGCTCGCCCGGGCGCCCTGCCCCCTAGGGCGAGCTCGGCCGGCGGCCTGGAGCTCGCTCGGGCGCCCTGCCCTCTTGGGCGAGCTCGGTCGGCGGCCTTGAGCTCGCCCGGGCGCCCAGCCTCTTTGGGCGAGCTCACCTCGGATGTCCGAGGTGGGGGAAAGGGGGAGGAGCATGGTCTAGCCTCCACCTTCCCCCCCCCCTTTTTTGGACCTCCTGTTGCCATGTTTTTTCCTAAGGGCATTTTGGACATTTCAAACTCAGGACTTGGAAAAACTATAAATAGACCCCCTTGGGTACCTTTGGAGAGACATTGGTTTTTGGCTTCCTCCTCCCTAGTTCTCTTCTTGGTAGAGTTGAGAGAACTCTCCAAGATACCCATCTCTGTCATTGGTAAGGGAGGGGAAGTGTTCTTGTGACCTTCCAGGTGTGTGGTGGGTTCTCTGCGCTAGAGCCGAGGGTCTGTTCCTAGTTTCTCAAGTCTTTGGTCCGTGACGTTCCCCCGAGTGTAGTAAGTGTGCGGTCACCCCTTCCCCAAGGGTGAACTCCACAGAGACCAAGTTTTTGGTTTCAACAGTCGTGATTCATCAGGAGGCTCAACAAGAGACTCGTCATAGAACCGGTCAACAAGGTCATGATCCTCTACATGAGTGCCAACGTAAGGAGTAATGTCCTCATAAATTGGTGAGATAGCCACTATGAGATCAACACCAGGCTCTGAGTTCTCAGTCGTGATGTGACTCGGAGCAATGACAAGGGGAGAGGGACATAAACCTACTCTCAAGATTGGGTCTGTAGGTGCAGTGTCAAGAAACAAGTCTATGGTAGGGGTGCTAACTAACCCAGTGCATGGACAGAACACTATAGAATCAATAGGTTGCTCAGACTCACTCTCAGTCGGGGTCACCTGAGAAGAGTTAGAAACAAAAGTTAGACCACTCACCGGACTAAGTACCTCACCGGGTTGACAAAAATCCATATCAGGTGCCCTTTCTAACGTGTCTGACGGAACAATGGTAGGCAAAATGGTGACCTCAGCATGGGAGGGACTCGTACTGTGGAGGTTAAGGTATGAATACAATCGACCAGCTCTTGCGGATCTCAAGGACTATTCATGATGAATGGCAAGTTGATATGTCTGCTCAAGGGACTTCGAGCTGTGATAAGCCAACACAGTACGTATGTCAGATCGAAGTCCAGACCGAAATCAGGAAGTGGTCATAGTTGCCTCCTCTCAAATATCACACCTCACAACTAACTCATCAAAACGATCCATGTACTCAACGACAAACACGGATCTTTGCTGAAGGGAAAATAATTGCTCGAGCAAGCGACTCTGATACAATGGAGGCAAATACCACTGACACAACATACGCTTCATATCCACCCTAACTCGTGATGTGAGGAAGACAATCTCGCTCACAGGTTCTCTCATGCTAGAAATGCTAACTTCGCATCCATCTAGTACTACTTTGAACTCTGTGATAGGAAAAATGATAGAGAAAAACACATTCTGATTAACTGAAGACTAACTCAGGAGCAAAGAAGGGATCAGTCAATCCACTTCTTCAGCCAGGTATCATCTTAATAACCAATCTTGTTTTATTCAACACTATTCACTCGCCATTCACTAGCTTGTTCCTATTGATCTAT